>OY720144.1:88357761-90757761 GCA_963082955.1 Cheilosia grossa
AGCTTTCCTAAAACCTAAAGCATAGAAATTTCCATTAATCATTACCATAAACTATGATGAATACTAAATGGAATTCATAGCAGCCTATGGCGGTGGAGTATAAGCAATAAGGACATCACTTATCCACCACCACCCCCATTGTATGTTCCATAATGTTAACTGACATTATATCATATTCAAATAGCAAAACACGAATAAACAATGTGTAATGAGTCAAAAATTAACATCCTGCTGAGGAACTGTGAAAAAATACTGAAGGAAAATCCGGTGTCCCTCTGAAAATCAATATTTCATTGGCATACATCCTTTGGACGTTGACCAGTTTAATCCGTGTTGACTTTATATTGCCATTTGTTAAATTGTAAATAAAAGGAAACAGGAAAAAAGGCAAATACATGTATGTGTGTCAACTGCCAGTATCCTGTGTTATTATTATTTGTTGTACCCCCACTTCAACTTCATCGTAATCATTTGCAATATTCATTCCCTGATTGAAGCTGTTCGAAATCGTGTACAAACAATTTTTTTCAATTTTTGTATCATTCCGGTGTATATCCTGGGATCCTTCTTGGAACTCGGCCAAATAGAAAATTCTGAGAAGAAAAACAAAATTCTAGAAGTAAATACATGTTCTGTGATGAATCTCTAATGGGGTACATTGGCACAAATTGTCTTTGGCACATCTAAATAAAACTAAATGAGAACAAGCAAGACCAGCCTTGTTGAATTGATACGGATAAGGCGCAACGAACCCAAAAACACAACAAATTGGATGACTAAAAATCATTTGAAATGGCACGGGTGACTCTTCGAAGACGTGTTGTCTGTGTTAGAGAGTCACGCGTCCTTTTGGAGCAATGAAATATATTATTACCATCAGCGCATTGCCATAATATAATTTATTGGCTGTGTGTGTGTATACTTTTGAGTTTTTGTTTTTTAGCTCCAGAGTAGGTCAGGGAAGTATCGATTTTTTTCCTTAAATATGCAAACTTTACTGGCAAAAGGGAAACAAAAAGTTGAATGAGAACAGGGAATTACTTCCACGCGTGCTGCTTATTAGCTGGATTTTTCCTTCGATTGTACTTCTATTACGAAGATTACTTTGTTATTTGTTTGTTCTTGTTTAGCCAGAATTCTTACGAAACACGATTTTTTGTAATCCCTTATAACTGATCGAAATCATGAAAAGGTATGCCTAGTCCCTTTGCATCTATTATAATTAATTTATAAGAGCACGTGAAGAACGTTGGAGTAATTGTGGGCGATGAATGAATAAAATAAAATGAAAAATATGTCAAGAGCTAAGTGTGGCGTGGTGGTGCACGTTTGCCACTTAAATTCGACAATTTGACGAAAAACGCTCCAATTAGGAGAGTGCTTCTGAAGGATGACTACGAATTAAGATCGAGAAGGACCTAAACGGCATTGCAAAAAGACATCTACGGATTTAAGCCAACAAAATACTCGTAAAATAAGTGCCTACTCAGTGAGCGGGAAAAAAATGTTACGTATACGCCGTGTAGTACGGTATACATCGTTTATATAAGCGGGTTTTTCCGAATCATGGTTACTTGTTGTTACTTTTTTTTACCTAATGTAAGACTTATATAACATACAAGTTTTGTGAAATTCATGGACTGTGTGTCCCTGCGGGAAGTCCTTCTGTGTGCTACGTCAAATCTGCATTAGATTGATATCTACTTCCTATCATTGCAAGACACATGAATAATAAACTATTTGGAAAATAATAAAGTAAAGTTATAGACCTGTCTAGATGCTTAATAGGTGCATTGCTAAGTGCCTTGTCCTTCAAAAACCTAATCAAAATTGATCCGGTTTCCTAAAATCGCATTTTAAATTATATTGAAAAGAAGAAGGTTGTTGACGACTTTCGCTTATACCTTACGGTTGAGGTCGGGTCAAAAAGCAGGACTGGATGATTCTCAATTTGTGTGAGCTACAAGCACTGTCTGCAATGCTGGGAATTATTTGTAAAACGAATTGTGTCGTAAAACACGGTGCATATAATTTTTCAATAAGGAAAACATTTTGCGCCCCCTGTTTTTATTTATAAAGGCAACCCAGTTATTTTGGCTCAGAACCAGTTTATATTTATTGATATTCAATTCTTAGCAATACAAGTTACCCGTTCAAGGGTCCCTCACAATGCCCTCAATCATTCACTCTAATACCACTCCAAATGGACCGCCTCTTCCTTGTTTTATATTTATATTCTCCAAAAACAGAAGCTTCAACCTACCGACATTGGAAAATAACTTTCAAATATTTTATTATATAAATCCACATCCACTTAACAGGAGCAGATAAGGAATTCTTATTGAAACCAACGGGAAGTGATTGTTTAAACTCAAATATCGTATAGAAACATTTCGCAACAAATTGCATTATCCTTCTTCCGATGTACACTCAGCTTCACACACAATTTTGATGGATGTTGTCGAAACAAACAATTCTTCGAATTTAGATGAAATGTTCCTCTTCTCGAGATGAAGGATAGCAAATTCCCTTTCAAAAAATGTTTCCGCCATAGAAGAAATATCGGATATGTACCGATGGGTGAGATATACCTCGTTCAGCGTCCTATTGATATAATACACATATCCTTCTTTCGACGGTAAGCCAAGCATAATAAAAACGGTTACTATAGCTCGCACAAATGCTGATTGTATATTCCCATGTATATATACGAAGTGCATTTTACAAAATGATGCAATTTTATTTTGTACAGTCGCTGCGGTTTTTTTTTTTTCTGTTGTCCTGTGAATACAATACACACCTATAGATACTTATCTATCTATAAAAGTATGTGGTATTTTACATTTCCTCCTTGTCCTGCTTTTTGAATGGAACTCAATGAGACAAAAAATGTATTTCCTCCTTTCCGAACGCAGAAGGACTATCACAATCTTATCTCATTGTCGATTCTTCTTCTCGAAGGCAGAGGAACGAGTAAAATCGGGAAACGATTGTAATTGAATGGAATGGGTAAAACTAATAGTTATAAAACTGTAAACAGCACAACGATCTAAAGGGGTTTATTTTTGTTTAGAGCTTTTTCCTTTTTTGTTGTGTCCTGTATTTCTTGGCACTATGAAGAAATAAAAAGAAATAAGAAAAAAAGCTGGAGAAGAGGTTAGGGTCCTTTTTTGTATTCGAAGGAAATGTCAAGAATGAATGGGGGCACGAGCGATCAATATTTAATTTCCATTGTTTCAGTTTATAAACAGTTTTTTTTTTTTTCTCTCAGTTATTATATATGTTGTTTATGTTCATGGACGGGTAGGGAGGGACATATTTTCAATGGCGGAAGACTGTAGAACGAAAACTATTGAAACCATATCCGCTCGAATGGGTTGTAGGGATTTCAAAAATATTTTCCGATTAGGTCGGTTCAAGTTGAGGAGTAGAATTACATCTGCTTAATTTTGGCCTACAACACATAATTATTTATATCTTCGGTATATCTTACTCCTATTTAATCAAATTCCTTATTACACCGATTTAACGTACTTTTGTGGTGTGGTACCGCAGTTGCATGTATCTTTAAGTAAAAGGAACCATTTTCGAAAAACCTCTCATATTTTTCTTAAGCATCTTTGTAAGACCAAAAGTCATATGAACCATTCTGTAAGGCGAAAGGTATTCGGACAGAAAGAAATGTTGCTGCTCTTTAAGAAGGGTGAAAAATCAATTATTCAGCTTTTTTAAGATTGCGCTTGAAAAAAAATAAGGTTCTCTGAATTCATTTTCTTTGGTATATAAGCGTTTACAACCCACTTTACACGTATACAGCAAAGTCATCCCAAAGTGTGTATAAAAGGCATAACTTATGATTTATTAGGGTTGAAAGTAAATATTTGAAAGTAATGAATGCAAGTTGAACATATTGTTCTCCCATCCAATGGCGATACTCTTAATTCAGGAATATCGCCACTCCATTTAACTTGATTTTTTGGTTTAAATGCATAAACACTTGGTCCTTCGAGCCAGATAAAATTGTTTGAATTGTAAATAATTGATAGATTGTTGCTGTGCTTTAAAAAAAAAACATATCCGCTTTTGTATTTTACCATCTAATAAATGTGATTTGCGTTACTTTTGTTGCTTATACAAAATCAATAACATTATTGACTTGGATATTTGATAGCCGAAAATACTTTTGTGAACATTTCGACTACATAAAGCCTACACAAACCATGAAGAGCTACTTAAAGCTTTTAATTTAGAGTTTTTTTTCAACGATGGCTGGCGGGTGGCTTATTCATAGTATTGTATAGTGGAAAGCTCAAATTTTTTTTTATCATAAAATCCAGCGATCTATCCTCATTAATAACGCACGAGGGTTTCTATTCTTAGAATCTGTATATGCACAGTCTAAGCGTAACAAAAGAAATACTGATCAAATCGGCTGAGGTTTTCGAAAGCTAAGAGCTCAACGGTATTTGCAAAATACTCCCGCTTCTGGACAGCGGAAACCGATTGAGAATATCCTGTATCTTAATCGCGACATTTTGCAGTGCACATGTGAAGACCGCAGTCAATTCCGTGCAGTAGTTTTTAGCTCTTTTCCGAACACCTTACAGTCGGAGAAAACTGTATTTGGCTACCATTTGAATTGTTATTTGACTGCGGGTATCGATGAAAATCAAATAGACCATCATTTAAAATATCCTTCCACCACTCCATGCCCACGCACACCTGAACTGGAGCCAAAAGACTATTTTTAAAGAGTGTGCGAAATACGAAACCCACGAACCACCGATCCAAATAAATCAAAATACACATTCTGAGTTGAAACGTACTCCGCACTTATCTCACATTGTCATTTACACAGCTCATTATTTCTGTTTCATATCGTTATGTGATTAGCCGCAAATTACACCTCTCTAAAGCTCATCGTTTAACACGTCATTTTACATGTTACGAAGTAATATAATTGTCCTCTTTGCTCTGTCTAATTCCTCATTCCTTGCCGGGCTACACAATAGAGAGTAGAAAAATCGAAATCGATAAAAGCTATAAAGATAAACACGAAATGGAACAATGGGATGACGGCAATGATGTAGATAGTAAATAAATTATAAGCTAAGTCGTGTAGGCACTTCAAAATGTGATGAGCTTAAAATAGCTTCGGGGTGTCTGCATGTTGATATACATAGCATAACATTTCATTGCGCGGAAAAGCGAACATTCACTGGATATTGAGAAGAATGTATCCCATATGGTCTAGTGGCTAGGATATCTGGCTTTCACCCAGAAGGCCCGGGTTCGATTCCCGGTATGGGAAGTGCTGTTTTTTTTCTGCTAATCTCTTCGCACAAAGCCATAGAAGCTCGCTTTCGTTGGAAGAGTTGCTATTGATTGTGATTCATTTTTGCAGCCTAATTTTGGAGTACATCAGACCGACTTTTCATCTTCACTTGCACATATGATTGCGCGAGGTATAAAGGAGATTTAAACTACTGTACCGACTATATTATTTTCAGATTTGCACCACAAAGTTGAGCGATCTTTTTTTACGTCACGATTCTACAAATACTAGGTATTAATGTGCGTTTTGTTAACATGGCTATGCATCGGATCGATTTTGTGCGCAAACCTAAAACTTAGAAACCCGTCAAAAAACGTACCATTGGAAAACCGGTCGCAAAAGCAAATTCATATACAAAAAATGTACACACAACATCATAGCCTTAGATGTATAAATTTCAATTCAAAATTAAGAAAAGAATATCTTAAAGTCCTTTCAGTCGCCTCACGTTATATATATATATAGAAACCTACAGTGGGCGGCATCCTTTACGCAGTCAAGCTAACTGAATTCAAAGGTCAATGCCGCACATTTCGACACCACAACTTTGTACGACCATTACCCCAGTACATTCGAAAATCAAAGTCCATCCGCATCACGGTTAGCTGAACTGGAAACTTGTCATGCTCATTAACGTAATTGAAACCTGCATCATAGAATCAGAACATCATAGGCCACACGCGGATACAACACTGCGAGAGATTCTCACACAATCGCCGGTCAATAACCATCGGTTGTTGTGTGTGTACGAAATTTGATACTGAATTTTTGTAACAGCGATGTGTGGGGTGGGGCTGCCAGATCACCATTCCCACCACTCCGAATGTGTACCAGTTCGTATTGATTTGGTGAAAAGATTATTTGCTCATTTGAATCAACCCTAGTCGGAACGCTGCTGGCGACTTGGAGAACAAGAGCGAACCTAACATACCTACACACAGAGACAGTATGATGAATGTGATGAATGTTGACTGGTAATTAATTCGTCAGCTCCACATAACGTCGGTTTGGATTTTACGAGATAGATTATTCTGCTCCACCAGAGTAAATGTTTGTTAAAAATAAAAGAATCCTGTAATTAATTAGGCGGGATTTTCTCAATTATTTTTTGTAAATTTTTGTTCATTCCACAAGTTTCTGACATTTATTTGTGAATACCTAAAAATAATTCCCATTAAAATATTTATTTATATTTGTACCTTAGTTTAATTCATACGAGCTGCTCATTGGTTGGTTAGGGTAGTCATTCGTGGTTTAAAGAGGTTTAAATAATTATCTTTGTTCAGTTTTGAATTCGACTTAATTATGTATTGGCAATACGAAGTTTCGAATCCACACCCGAGGGACCGCGACTCAGGTGGTGCACGCAAGTGGAAGGGGACCTTAACCAACTAAGCGTGCGAAACTGGAGACAGCTGGCCAAAGACCGTGCTGGATGGAAACGCTTGTTGGTTGAGGCCCAGGTGCACCCCGGACTGTAGCGCCACCTTAAGTAAGTAAGTAATACGAAGTTTCAGTTCTTAATTATAGTTCAAGGTCGTGAAAAACGGTCCACTAAAAATAGGCAATTTAGTCGATGTATATGATGTTTTATACATAGTTTCTGTAGACCAAATAATCGTTCTAAAACTACAATGATAGAGCAACTCAAAAAAGTGGGTCTCGAAATTATTTCCGTCTGTCCGTATGCTCCTCAGACCCACGGATTTGGAGTTTGTGGGCCTACAGTTTGACATTGTCATACCATTGCCAGACGCTGAGGACATTTGCAGATTCATTTGCTATTGGCAGATGAGCTGTGGTTACGACATGTGCCAATTTTTCATTTGTAGACAAATATTTTTCTTGATTTCAACGACCAAAACGAAGTTTCGGTGCAATTTTCCTTACACTTTTCTGTAGATTGGTGCAAAATGTGTGAATTAAAACGTTTTTGTAGGTTCGCGGACGAACAAGTCGATATAAAAACGAAAAGGATCTAGAAATGTTTATACCACTTTTTTTAATGATACTTCAAAAATGATCTAGATATATTATATCCTTTCTAATAATTTTTTTTGTTTTAGGTATATTTTAGATTTTCCGTTTTATGACGCTTTAAAAACTATCTGAAAAATAACTTTTTATTTTTTCATTTGTATTCTTCCTTTTATGATCCTTGTAAAAGGATCTATAAATATTTATGATCCTTTCTAATCACTTTTTGTTGGTTATTATGCATATTTTGTATTTCTGCTTTATGATGCTTGTAAAACTATCTGGAAAGTTTTATTTTGTTGTTTAATTTCTCGCCAGGAAGTTCGATTAGATGCTTTAATGCAACTAGCTGAAGTATTTTTTATTTTTATTTTATTTTTCCCTGATATTTCGAATCTGAAAGCTTTTGGATATGCCCAGTCACCAAAGTTAGGAGATCATCGAATTGTTTGAAATCCGCAGAATCCTCGCTACTCAGGTCTCAAATCCACGAGCAATTTTACGTAAAGTCCATCCTGCTTTCGCAGGCCACCGAATCCTTCGTGCAAGCACGCCGACATTTGTGTGGAAATTCATCCTCCACGCGACTGCATCTTTTGACAATTTTCTACCTGACAACGTTGCCGGAAAAAATTATCTGTAGGCAAACCATCTGCAAATGAAACTGTCAGAGTTTGTAGACCTGACAATATGGGCAGATCTGGCAATCGTGTGAACATAGCTTTATTTTTTCGCTTACAAATATAATGAGGATACTTTTGAAAATTGAGCATATCTCGAAAACGTTCAATAGATTGTAAATAAAATGAATTTCTACTTAGGTCATTTCTGCTGTGGCAGAAAGTGTGCGTGAAGCCATTTTCCTTCGAAAATGAGCAAGTAGTGGCCGTAACAGTAAATGGCGATCGTTATCGGGCCATGTTGAACGAATTTTTGTTCACAAAAATTTAAGAGGAGGATATTGGCAACATTTGGTTTCAACAGGACGGCGCTACATGCCACACAGCCGCTGCCACACTCGATGTTTTGCGCCCTGTTTTTGAAGATCGCATTATCAGCCGCAGATCTGATGTCGTTTGGCCACCTCGGAGCTGTAATTTGACACCATTGGACTATTATTTGTGGGGTGCCGTCAGTGCTACGCCGACAAGCCAGAGACAATTGACGCTTTAAAGGACAATATTCGTGAAGCCATTGGTAAAATACAGCTGCACACAATCGATAATTTGCTTGGACCGATCGTGTAGGCTACTGCATGGCCAGCCGAGGCAGCCATTTGAATGAAATTATTTTCCATTATTAACCAGAAGGATTGTACTTTCAAATAAAAAAAGAAATTTGAGAAAATATTCAGTAGTTTTTTTTTCACAGCATTTTCAAAAAAAAAAAGTTATTTGGCGGACCCTGTATGTTGTATGTGTTTGATATCGCACTGTAAACAGTAGAAACATTGTGTTTTAAAATGTAGAGTTCTTCTTAAAAAAAAACACTTCTTCAAAAACTTCCAAATATTATAAGCTACACTCAAAAAAAAAATATATGCACTGGAAACCTTCGAAGGGGAAGAGCCTACTTACTTTGGGCTTAGGGGTTAACATGAAGCCTGCCTACCGCACTACCTACCGCGAACCTACTCTGAACGTAATCAAAATACATATTAGTGATTGCACTCATTCTGTAGCGCTTCTCGGAAACTAAAAGCCATATGACCCTCCATCAGCCCATGAGTATGTTACACTCCACGGCGAGGACCTCTTGGCAGTTAAGTATGTATGCGGCTATGGCAGACTTATCGCTGTCAATTAACCGTGGACTATTTTTTCTTTCCATTTCTCTGGCCTATATTTCCGAAGGACTTTTATCCTGATTTAGTTCTGCATTTCCTCTTTTTTCCTAGCCTGCATCCTCTCTCCCGGCTACCGTTCTCAATAGCTTCTTCTTTCCCTTTCGTTATATCGCTGATTAGTTTTCTTTTTTGCTATTTTTGCTCCACCAGTCTATTATTATTTTAAGCCCTCACATGGAAGTGCACTCGGTGACATCTTATTTGTTATTATATTGTATACACACTGTATGTACGAGTACGTACTATACCCCGAAGCTTTGGCTCTATAGATGAAAAGAAAAGACAACAGCACCCGTAAACTTAACCACACTATGTCACATCAAATCTGCCAGCACTTGAAGTGCTGTGCGCGGGGGTGTTTATATTATTCCCCTTTACGATGCACAGAAATCATGGGAAAAATGCAAAAAGGACTCCTTCTCCCGATGATCTGTGCGACATTGCGACAGTTGTACTCCGGGCAATAATATACCAAAAGACAGAACAAGAACACACAACCACTAGAGGATATAGAGCAAAAATTGGAATAAGGACTGTTATGAGTACGAGGTGTGTGTGCGGCTGGAACATACTTGTATATCCTTGTTGTCGCAAATTGTCACAATTTCCCAATCTATCTATGAAATGGTATTCACATTTCCACACGCTCAAGGATATTCATTGAAAAATTTTAAAATATGCATTTATTTCGATAAAGAGATATCCTTAACATATAGGAGCATCGAGAGATAATCCTAATATGCGCATAAATATTTGCCAGACCGAGCGTATCCTCTTAATGTGCATATAATTAGATTTTTTTTTAAACAAAAAGTGGAATCCCTATGCAAATTGAAATATTGGATTTTCCAGTTTAGACTCTGTGGATGGCCTTGCAGAGTTAATGGTGTGAGGAGTTTTTTTTCCCACCAGACAGACCAAGGTAGCCCATATGGATTACAATATTATGCGCATAAAAAAGCAAGGACAAATCCATTTATGACAGGACGACATGAAGCTGACATCGTAAACGTGTTATACTATTCAATGGCATACAAGTGGTGAACAGTTTGTTTACGCATAAATTATAGAAAAGGAAAAACAAATGTTCTCGCAACGGGGAATGATGAAGTGGAAATTGTTTTAATGTAGAGCTTGAATAGCGTAATCCAGTTGCGGACTTTGGCACGTTCAGCCGGATTTTTTGTTTTGTTAGCACAACGAGGTGGATTAATATTACAAAGGATAATCATGTCTGTCGTGATATAGCTACAAGAGTGAAGACTGTATACATTTAAGTATTTGATATAAATATCTACTGTTGGAAACGCTTTTAGGATTGATTCAGGTTTTATCACTTGGCATTGTCTAGAAGCATGTTTAAACCACTTTCGTCAGAGCTGCATTGATGAGAGCCTGAATTATGTCCCAAAAAGATTTGATTCTAAAAACTATGGTTCTTTAATGAAACTGTTGCAATAACTTTATTAAATTGACCACTTAAATATTCACCGATGGCGACTTTCATATTATTTCTCTCTTGTATGTTTCTAACGTCGACCAAAAGGTAGCAACAAACAGTCCGAAACGACCTCGAAAAGCCCATGCGCAAACATTTTCCAAAGAGAGGCTCTTTTGTGCAGAAATCTGCAATTGTGAATTTGTCGTGAATCAAAATGAGTCGGCCGAATGCGAAATCTATATCGTTTGGGTGAGTAGTTTTAACGTGAAGCAAGTTCAAATCCGGACGTAAAACAAAAAAAAAAAAAAAACAGTTTTATAGATTTAAACTTCATTTTGAAGTAAAATCTCGCAGGATTTGCAACGCTGCGCTGCCTGCATGCAGTGCTACCAGTCTATTGAAGAAGAAGAAGTTTAGGTCTGCATATGCATGTTCGGTTTGAAAACTACTTTCACAAACTGCCGAACGTTGCGTCGGTCGGCTTCATAGTAGTTTCAAGCATATCAATTCAAGTTGTAGGTCCACTCCATTCTTCCCAAAAATAAGCAAATACGAAAACTCAAGAAGATAGTCCAAAAGGACATACATATACATGCAATGAGTCAGCTATTTAATAAGTTCCAATCATTCGAAAGGTTGTTTTTTAGAGGTTCTACAAAACCAAGCAGTATGAATAAAAAGCTCAGACACAGCGTTGTCTAGACCTGTTTTAGTGTCCATCTGGGACTGTTATAAGTTGATTAATGTTGCAGTTGCAATACCTTTATTCTTTTGGGTCGAAAGTAACTGACAGCACCCATTCGATAAGATCGCCTATCTAATTCGGTTTTTCATCTCTTAATCATTTTGTTCTTTGAGGCGGGAAAATATCCAACTTCTCGCAAAACTCCAAAGAAGTCACAACATTGTCAAGTCTTACAGCCAAATAACTTTTACCCGAAATAGCATAATTACTCTGCAACTTCGTAGTTTCTAATTTGAAAATAGTAGATTTTCATGCCCCACTGCTGCTAAGGTTACGCGTAAAAAAATTTAACAGCATACCCCTCCTATTCAGGGTGCATCTTTTCGAATTACACGTCTCTGCAAAATGAAGCATAAAAAATAAATTAAACCTTATTTCTTTTCCGTTTGAAAGAAAATTGGAAACTACTATCTCATCGGCGCGATGCAAATGATGATTATGTATGCTCCTGGGTAGGCTGCTCTCCTTCGAGCTTCGACTTCGACCCACAAATCCAATTTATACGTTATTCTAACACAATCACCATCAGTTTTCGTTCTTCCGGCCTTATCCTTGTTATCTATTCAGAGAATGTCTTTCGGCCTCACATACACACATACACCTACATTCATTCAGTATGTCAATCCGAAAGAAGAAAAAAAAAACACACACACAGCTAGCACAAGCTTAGACCGACAAGGATATGCAAAGTGAAAATCAATGTTCCTCGCTTCGTATTCGTATCTGTGAAATAGTTTAATTTTAACGACGGAAAAGTTTTCCCTCTTCGAGATATCTTCATCATGTATTTGCGTTTTGCTGTTTGCTCTCTGCACAACTTCGATGATTAAACTTTTCCAATGCAATGTCGTTGAGGAATTTTCAGTGCCATATAGATGTAGGTATGATGTAATCATTTACATTGCAACTCAAATATGTCTTCAGAGGAAAGGAATGAAAATGTCTTATGATTTTCGCTGTGCAATCTTCAATTAGCTTCCTGATTTCCATTGCGTGTTCGTGTATATAAGGTTGGATTTGGTTCAGAATGTCATTACGTTCTGTGTCAATTGAATGTCACTGCATGACATTCTGAGAATGTTGACAGACTTAATATAATGAATAATTTGATGGTGAACATTTTGAATGGGGAATCTCATTCGTGTACCACAAATCGGATTTAGGAAAACCGTCAAGGAACAAATTGACTTTTGGATTTCTTATGAACAGCTAGCTAGCAATAGGGCCGATTTAATGCGCATTTTTTTCTAGCAGGGAGTTACATTCAGAAATGTGTGATTTTTTCCTATTTGTATCGTCATGCACGCGTAATACCGGCAGATGCAATAACTCACTTTAAAGTGTCAAAACGCGTCAGTGCAACAATGATAGTACCTCCATACAATAAAGGAGAAAATGTTCTTACAAATTTGATCTGCAAACTCCAGAGACACGTACACAAGGTGTACTCTTCAAATTTGGGCGCATTCGCTTTGAACATATCTACAGACGACGCTGAGCCTGACATTTAAGGAAGTCACTCTTCGCTCAATGGTATTATGTACCCACTTGGAAATTCTAACATAATCCACTCCATTGAAATATGCTGACCAAGGATAATGGGTTTTGCTGATGTTACTCCACCCTGAAAGTAAAGCCGACCTCATTACACCCCTGCCAGCACACGCAAATAAAACGCACACAGGATAGACGAAATTCTGTCGCTCTGCTACTATCCTCTGTCATCATTGTTGTAGCACAAATATACCAATGTTACAAATTGCAACTCCGCCGACACAACAGAATCGATGAAGAGATTCTCTCAACTTGTCGTCCGAAATCAGGCGGTGGGGTGCGCTTTGTTTGTCAATTCGTTAGTAGTCCTCGACTGAATGACAATGTGCCATGTGCCCTATATATACCCATTGTCTCGGTGCCGCATGTGGACCGTATACGGAAATTCGTGTCGCCCTCGCGCAGAGAACGAATATTTGAGAATTCAAGTGCAATTATAACGTCGTGCGTTTGTATTCATTAGCGTTGGCCAGATGGAGATATGTGTGTATGCGAGTGCTTGGCAATTTTCGTTTATGTCGAATGGACAAATATTGCACGCACAGACAAGATGGTTAGGTTGAGCTTATATTCAACGTTACCAGTTTGCATTCCTGTTTAATTTCCTCCACTGGATTCAGGAATACATGGAACGTATTACAACGGATTGAGCTGATTTAAAAATTCCTTTTAGAAGGTGTGTGTGAGCATAAATATTCCCTTTCAGATTTATTTCCATATACCTAAACGAAATCGCTTTCGAAGGACATTCGTCATAATGCAGATGACAATTCTGTTTATTATGCACATAATCGTTGAGTTATTCTTTTCAGTTTCTCACCGCCCATTTACGGAGTCATTGTTTTTTTTGTGTATCTACCCCATAAATATAGCTACACGCCAGCTTAATAGCTTTCTTCGGGCGTGTGCTAAAGTGGCAAGAATTAAGGTGTGTACTTGATTGACTTGAGCACATGGAGGACAAACGAAGCATCTTAATGTTCTTCTTCGGACTGATGTAAAAAATTAAAAAAAACAAATCGGTCTTTGGGTTTATTCATATTTAATCGGGCTTGCTTTGCTTTCTGACAGATTTTTGTCGCATTTTTTTTAAGCAATATATGGTTTTAAGAGTATATGAGGGGGTTAGATACATTTTGAACTTCCTTTTTACTATTTATAGACTTCTAGTTGTGAAGTCATCATCGATAAAAGAAATTTTTGAACTATATAATGTATATTGTGGCCCTTAAGGTAATCATCACAGCTCATTAATTCGTCCCTTATAGGATATTCATATATAACTTTCTGTCTGCCTGATTAGAAGTTTTGTAAATATTTTTGGTGGCACAAGTTTGACGTTTATTCGGAGGAGTTTTGTTTACTGATCGACTGATTGATCGAACAGTATTTACAGCAAGTTCCACTCCAATTCATCAAGCCTCGAAACTGAACTAATTTACTTAATTCATGCTTCACCCCAAAGTAGTGCAACTCCTTCAAAAAACAAAAATTTGCAAAAACCATTATGGGTTTCAGATAAAAGTTGTAGCAAAAACCAAATCAAATCTGTTAACAAAGCTTTGACATTTAGTTTACTAGCTGTATAAAACGCACACAGAGATATTGCGCGGTACCAATAACAAATGTTAGTCTCGACTTTAAATTTACGAAAGTTCGCAATAGCGAAATTTGAATTTAGAGTCAAAACTAAGAACGGTTATTGGTAAGGCCATTTAACTAAACAGGGAAATTGTATTGATTGCTTGTTATTTCATAGACCTGAAAATACTCTGACTTTTAACAAGTTCTTTTCCTTATGAAATGCTTAATTTAATGTCAATCGGGCTTATCGATTTTTTGAAAATTAAATTTTGTAACATAAATAAGAATATTAAAAAATCAATAATACTGCACAATACTCAAATTTCTCCACCTGTTTCAATTGCACTATACCAAAACGGGCAGCACATCGGACAGGCTCATAAGTTATTTTGACTGCTGACTAGCGTGAACGTGCCGCCATATTGAAATCATCTCGAACAATGATGTAAATAATGTACACCCACCTTTTCAAATTTTCTGAACGTTTCAGACAATTTTATGTAAACAAAAAATGTGTATCGGTCTATCAACCGGATGTAGCGTTCAGTGTTTGCTCGAGGCACAATAACTCAAGAACGTGTTAACTGATTTGAACCATATTTTTTCATTGGTCTGAAAACAAAGATTTTACCCCACAAAAAATTACAGATACAAAAAAAAAAATATTTTAATTTCACTCTAATATCATTTGCAGACCTGTCTTCTTTTAAGATTAGGAGAAACCAAGTTATTTGTGAAAGAAAATATTTTTTTGCAACAACATTTTATTTATTAAATATATAAATATCAGAAACATATAAAACATAACCAAGCACTAAATGAGGAAACCGCTGCAATTAAAACATTTTGCACCTTTAAAAATATAGTTTTCAAAGTACACAAGACCTGACAAAAGGAAGCCATTCTTCCTCATATCTTGGTTTACGTGCTTTTATGCTGAACTGCAAGAATCTTTCTTAAAATGGGTATGAACCTCGGTAAAAAAATGTGCCTAGAGTCAAATATTCAAGCTATTCCTGGTACCGTCTACTGATCGTATAATAGGTTCTTCTCATATTTAGGGGACAGACTGTTTCAAAGTGAATTTAAAATGGCATAACTAATTTTTACAAAATTCTAGTTCCCAATTATTAAATATTCTCCGCGGCTCAAAGCCTTATGACAGTATTCTTTGGTTGCTGCGTTTTGCAATTAGGTATTGTAGTTGTAGCCTCCTTTGGTTGGTTTTTGGGTTAAGTTGTCGTTAAGAGCTCTCTGAGATATATCAGCATTTTATAAATCAGAATTCCATTAATATTTTCCAAATTAAGTGGAAAAGTATTTTACTTCTAATCGCAAAGAAAATATGCACTTTTGTTAAGGAAAATTGTCAACAGCGGTAAAAAACTAGTGGCATTTTGGGAATACGAAAGGTCTGAGAACACTCAAAATACATTCTAGCAAGCGTGGGTATTAACAAAAACCAGTTCCGCGTGTGGTAGAAAATCGACCCAACCTTTTATATTGTAATACTAAAAAAACCTAGTAGAATTTTCGAAAATTATGGTGCCCATTTCAAAATAGTTTTACTTATGATTAATATTTTATACGTCACTATGAAAATTTAGGGTAGCAAATTTATGTCGAAAAATGTTCTTTTCCATAGCAAAATCAAAGAAACCAACCGTCGTCAACACCTCGCAGATAAATTCCTCCGAATTAAAATTAAGTACACAATTGCCTACTTTTAGGGGTAGCTAAATTGCATTCCTTCGAAAATAGGTTCAAATCTAAGATGACAGTACATATTTGATTATATTACTATGAAAATATGTCGGCGACAAATTAAAGGTCAACAATAATGGGCTCTATTAATTGATAAGCATATTGTATGTCTTAACGGCGACGATTTTTTGGTTGTGAACATCTATGGCACAGAACTTTTCGAATAATATAAGTTTCATTCCCCTCATTTCATAATAAATACTTAAAAAGTGTACGGAAACTTTGGATGTATTAATATAATGATTAGAGTTCGCCCAGTGGTAGAAATTCTACCATTATAGTAACCTGGCTTGTGCACAAAATGTTGGGAAACAAACTAAAGACAGCATGCATCTCTGGCACAATTTGCCCAACAAAACTCAAGCGAACATATTGCGCCGTACTAATAACACATTTTAGTCTCGACATTAAATTTACGGAAGCTCACAGTTGCAAAATTTGTATGGGAAATTTGTATGTTTATTTAAAGTCGAATCTAAGAGGTTGATTGGTAAGGCCCACTGTGTTTAAGGCAATTAAAGTAGTTCTTAACTAGTTGCCTATATAAGATTATGTAACCTTAAACTTGAACGCGCCATACTTTTAACAAATTTAAGTCTCGACATTAAATTTACAGATTCTTATAATTGCAAAATTTGTAGGAAAAAGATATTTTTTTATAATTATTTAAACTTAAAGTCCAAACTGAAAATGTGATTGGTAAGGAACTATATTTACTAGCACCTAGTTTCAGAAATGAAAGTTTTCTTTAAAAAAACACCTTAGAGCGGGATCCACATAACCGAATTGTAGTCAAAAATATTAAATTTAACCTATGATATTTGATTCCAAATGACGACGGCTCACGGTCGGCCTTGTTTCTGATTTTTCAAGTACTTGCCTAAAACATGAAATGCATTTAAAATCGATTTGAGTTTATAATGTCTTAAACACACAACAACCCTATGACAAAAAGGGGATCAAAAGAGAAACACTCCGCATGGTGAACACAATGGACAGGGGAAATAAAATAGGTACGTCACGTAAAGGACAACAGATTCGTGTGAAAAAAAAATAATTCATAAGAGGAGATTACTTGGAGGGCAATGGTCACCGGCTGCTCTGCAAATGAAATAAACTTTTTGACATGTACCTCACAAACTCATAGAAACCCCGAATTGAGCTTAATGTTAAGACATCTCATTCTGTTGCCTTCAGTCTATCCGTCAGTTACAGAATTTGTAACAAGACTCCACTGAATAGGGTATCAAATTATTGCTAAAGACCGATGTTGTCCCTTAAGACAAACTCAAACATTTCAATTTATCGGTTTTCCGTTGTACGCATACAACTAGCGATCCCACCCACGCCTTAAAGTTTTACATTATAATAACACCTAATGAGGCGTACCTACACAATGAACTCAATTGGCGACCTACGTTTCGTTTCGTCAATTGATTTTCGAAACAGGTATACATACAGTGGACTCAAGTGGCGACCTACCTCATATGTCAAGTGGTTATTCATTATTAACCTCCACCAGTAAGACAGTAAGACTGAGAGTGTTAGGCGCAAGGGATTCTTCGATCATGTGAGCAGTTGTTATACACAGAGTCGTTGAAATCTGTGCAACCTTATCGAGGATACCATTCTTCGACTTTAAAGAAAAATCTCTTCCTACTTTTAATGGTAACAGTTTGAGATGCCTTTACCCGCTTAAGGACCTACACCACATCTAGCGACACTCGCCCCCCGAGGTCATTTTCACTTTTATTTGCGAACAGTTTTTATCTATAGCTTTAACTAAAAACTATATGACCAGGAGGAAAATAACGAAAATATCCTGTTTTTTTCTTCCATCCGGAGCAGTTGAGTACACACGAATTTCTATCGAAGCACGATGATTCCTTGTGAGAAATTCCAGTGCGTAGAACATGTGTATTTGTAGTACTTCGAAAATCAGGCTGCCAGGATCGAAACTCTTTACGTCACTTTCTTTTGCGAATAACTTAACAATTTTCGTCCCAACAACAACCTCGATAGCACACCATCACCACGGTTAACACTTTTATTCTCATTTCGGTAATCTACACCAATACGCACAATTGATCACCACAGGAATGCCAATAAATTTAATTTTCTTCATTTTTTTTTTTTTGGCAAAACGGAAACAAAATGAAAAAAAAATGAAAAAAAAACTCAACAAAAAAGTGAAAAAAAGACCAAATAGTCGGGAGTGAACGAATCTCGAGACACCGGGGATCCGTACTTTTGATCCACCCGAAGCAATTGATGTATCAAAACTGCGAGAGCGAGAAGACATGGATACGTTTGATCGTATGGCATATCGTATCGAATTGTTGGGGGCACAATTGTATAAAATACATCTACTTCCCCACATCAGGAGCAGCAGCAACACCACCACCAGATGGGCGAGCTTTCTGGTTCTATAGACGGGAATAGGAGTGGGAGTATATGAAATGACAGGAATTGTATACAATTCTTCCGCCTTGTGTTGGGGTATGCTCGAGTCGGGTGGGTATATTCCATGCGCGTACGTCATGTATAAATCATGACTGAAGGTTGGATATAAGGTTGAAATGGGAACGACTATAACAACAACACTGTGGAAGGTGAAATGCTGTTTGCAAAAGTCAACGAAAAATTGGGTTACTTTTGCCGTGTTCTGAGAAAATCATTTTGATTGTGAGTGGTGTGTATATGCGGGCAGAGCTTTTTATAAGGAAGCGACTTTTTTTTACTTCTTAAAAGCCAGTTGAAAAGTGTTGCCATTTGAATATAGAACTGTTGATACGGAGTTTTTTGAAATTTTGAAAATATGTCTACCGACATAAGATGGCACACCCGTTATGCTTGCGGAGAATCGCACCATCGGGCAAATATTCACACTTCGGCAAAATACGGGTATTCCAAATTGAAACCCTTATTTATCGAGTTTTACGTTGCCTTTGATACCGTTTACGAGAACGAGCTGTACTTCCCATGTCTAGATTTGAAATCCTCGCTATGCTTGTCTGTTTGTGAAGGATCGCTTTGAAGAATCTCTCGCTACTCGATAAAGATCAGTACGAACTCAACGAGTGGCTTGATTTCAAAAAGGGTGTAGGAAAAGGTGATCTCCAATGTTATAGAAAGGTATTTGGTGTAACAAAGCCCTCACGTTCCCAAAGTTCGTACTATGAACTAAACTATAATTTTAATACTCCTATCATTCTCTTCCTTCTATATGTTAAATGGACCCGATCAAGGGCTCATGACACAAACTCAGTTGTCTTGAGCAAAAAGTTCTATATGACCATCGAAATTTCTTCGAAACTATCAACACAGTGCTAAAGTTACAAATTTCATGGAATCATCCAGTTCAGTCTTATTAAGAACTGCTTAGGAAAAATTATAATAAACATAATCTGCCTAAGGATTCGATTAAGAACATTTCGTTTTTAATCTAGAAGCGGCCATTTATGCAAGTTCATTTCACGTCAACAAGATGAGCACTTCGATTAACTGAAACTAAATTTTACACACTGTACTGTGCTCTGGATGGGTAACTTTTAAAGCTGCCCTTTAAAAAGCTTTTTCCTCAAAATCTATAGATATGTACACATATTTGCCGTCTTCTTCAAAACGTGTTCCCGTTTCGTGAATTAATTAAGGAAGGACTCAATAAAAAGCTCACTCTTACGATATAAAAGAGAATTTTCATTTTCATAAATAAAACATAACATCTTTCTTGTTCTCACTCTCCCATAGATAAAATTGAAGCATGCGCATTTTGCGTTTGCTTTACATGTCATGCTTCATGCATAATACATCTCTTATGTCTCATCTCTGACTCTGGCTCTCTGTGCACCACATCGACGTCACACTCACACGAACTGCGGCCTCTCTTCGTCTGTTATTCATTTGTTTCCTTTATTTATTTATCTATAACTCTCTTCCCGATGGAATTTCGTGTGAAATTATGCAAGCTTTTAACTTTTTCCAACTTTCGGGGCTTGTGTGTGCGGTTACAGTAACACACATACCTATGAGCCACCGCATTTGGCTTCTTTTTAAAGGATAACGTTAACATGACCACCTCGTTTGGAAGCACCGCTACCTACCACTCGGAAAACGCTATGGTTTTCCTTTTAGGTTTTCCTTCAACATCAGCGAAATTTTCCCTTTGCTTTGCGGTTTGCTATCGTCGTTTGCTTTAGGTTTTCTGTCTATGTTTGGGATCCGTTGTTTTTTTTTTTGCCCATTGCTTACCTTGTTCTTAAGGATAACGATTGTTTGTTGCTGTGCACCGTCGACATGGTGTACAGTAATGTCCCTTCCAAAAACAGGTGGGGATATTAAGTCCTTTATTAAATGTACATACATCTTACCCAAGCATAGATATAGACACGCACACACGAGCACATAGCAAAGGAATAAAATCGCAGAAAAAAAAAACAAAGTAACTAAAGGACCTGCTTTAATGAGATTATTTTAGTTATTCGTTAGTAAAGGATATACGCCATCGCTATAGTCTCGCACCGAGATACCATGGAGAGGGGTAAAAAAATATGACAGTTGACATTTTTATTTTAAGCCCGCCTGCGGGGTTTCTCCCTCTGTCGTCCTTTAATGAAATCGTAAATAGAGTTGAATGGTATTCTGTTCTCCCTAGCAAACTTTACCTCTACCGCAGTTTGGTTTGTGGTGAGGCAGGACAGGTACAGGTAGGTATCACTGATAGAAAAGTGGAAACAAAAAGAAATATTTTTAACAAGCCCGATAGTAGCTGGAGTGTGCAAGGACCACATGCTGAAATTGGCCTATTATATAATCTGAGGTGAGCTACTTTTCGTATTAAAAGGGATTGTTAAGAGTTACAGCTAGAGGAGTATTTGACGGAAGGAGACTAATGCCCGTAATTTCAATGACCTCGGTAGTAGTAATTATAAAGCTGAGGAAAATCGTAGTATAATTCGGCGGAAACTACACCGAACGATAAGGATTTGCCGCACAAAATCCCGGTGGCATTTTTACAAGCAAGATGATGCTGATTGCGCTCAATTTGTTGGGGGATGTTTAACGTCAGTCCGAAAGCTTTTGGTTGTGTCTACTGGTGTACTAGTTTGTTGGAGTTCAACAAATGTTGAAAAAGGCATGTAAGCTTCCTTGCTGTTATTTTTGGTTTGATGGATAACTGATGGTGTACTTCAAAAGTTTTCAGATTGCTAATGGCATTGACAGTATGTACATGTATATGTATAGGTTTGGTTGTAAACGTTCGATGAGTTTAATAAGATGGGACAGCTGTGGGATAATTTATTTTCTTGGAAGAATTTCCTATCAAATAAGATGCCAGCTGACATTCTTTTTGTATTCTTCGTTTCGCCAGCATTATAGAAGACTGAAAAAGATCCGAATTCAAAAGTTTGAAACACGCAGAAGTTTCTTGATGCCCCTTTCATTTGCAGATACAAGGACTACCCTTTGAAAAGGCAATAAAATAGCTGTATTTGGGATTCGTAGACAGGTAGGCTTCAAACTTGCTACCACTACCACTTAAGCGCCCAATATATAACAAAGCGAAAGCTGCCCTGGGGGCATGAATTTAAAAAATAAAAGTAACCTGATGATTTGCGTTAGCTGGTACGAGTATAACTTTCCTGTCTTTCTGAGGCAAATAAAAAGCAAAATTTAAAATACCCTCAAGAGGTATTATGAGGTTCGATAACGACACCAAGTAATCTTACGTCACTACTTACCTTGTTTTTTTGGATTACGAAAAGACGCTGGGTTTTCCTAGTTATTTCTATTTCAGGAAATGCCACACATATGCTGTTATGTATGGCATCATAAGGATATCAAACTTTTCCGAAAATCAATTGGCGAATGGACAAGTAAATTTTGAAATTCATTTCCTGGAGGCAGATTTCCATGTGACTATAGAATTGACAACAACTTCGGTGCAAAAGTGACAACTTCCTGTCCACTGTTGAAACTTTTTAGCATATTCTTAAGAATTATTTGAGAAAAAGTCGTTACGTTCCACATCACTACAATAACGACAAACCCAAAAGCTAGGTTTGCGAAAAATGGTTTCAAAAGGTTATTATACCACCAAATTCAGAGAACGAATATTAAAATTGTGTGTCACCAGTTGATTTAAATACTTTAAGCTGCATAAACTATACGAGCGCTTTTCTATACCTGACTCATTGATAAATTTATTTGTCGACTCACCTTAAGTATCCAAATTAATTCCTACGAAGACATGGCTCTCTGTTCATCTGAAAGAAAGACACACAAGAACAAAACGAAAAAGGTTAGTGAATTTATTTACCCATTTGAAAATAGAAGAGGTATCTGAAAATTGTCGTAGAAACAGACCCAATCCAAGAATAACTCTAAAAAAAAAAGTGAAATGAATAACAAACTCGGCAGGCATGTCAGCTTGCTGAGTTCGGTCACGTTCGGCATGGGTCTCTGAAAGAGGGCAACAAGACCAGAATGGCTCCTCCAAGCAAAACATAATGCTGCACAAAATGAGGTTCAATTCATTGATTATGTCCAAGTTGTCTGAAGAACCCAAACAGACAAGCTTAGAGAAAGAGTGACGATTTATGAGCATTCCACCATTTGCATGTATAATCAGCGAAGCGACAGGGTCTTTGAATAGTTCCAATTTGCCTTAGGATTCATTTTGGGCAGGCTCCAGCCAGACCGGCGAACCAGCTAAATAGCCTATGCATATATATTATATATACTACTCGGACACGGGCCGCATAAACATTTCCATTCGAAAGAGAAAATGGAATAAATTTCCCGAACAAAGTGCATGCAGTGATAGTTGGGTTTTAATTTTATTATTTTAGCCGCTTTTTTAGTTCATCTTAGTCAAGTGTTTATTATTCTGTTTGCATGTCTGTACAGTATGCTGTCGTGAAGTCGATTTTTCCGTTTTTGTGGTTTCGACAAGAGAAAACGAAAACTTCTTCGAGCCCATTTGCCACCCAATTCTCCTTCGAGGCATTTGCATAGCCATCAGGAATGGTTTTGGCTTCTGCCACACTATCGCCATAACCACAAGTGGCACTTTCAAAAGCTTCATTTAAATAACCGTGCCCGGCTATACGGTACAGAGAACAGGCATCCTACTTCAAAAGATATAGGGGGAGAGATGGAGAAAAAGGATAAACGCAAAGCAACGAAGCCCCTCCATAGAGAATGGAAGGCAGAAAAGGACAGGAATTCTTTCGAGGCCCATTTAAGTGGATGAGGTCAATTATTTAATCCAATTTTTCACTCAGAGTATTCAGATGAGAAAATGAAGCAAGAAAAAAAAAGGGAAATGGTATCATCATCAAATGGAAGGAGCAATATTTTTTTATTTCTTCCTCTTTTGATTTGACTTCATTATTTTAAGCACAAACTAAATTGGCCTAACAAAGCGATTGCTTTTTGACCTTTTATTTTATTGCAGCAACTACCTCGTAACAAGGGGTTAATTTTTTAATGACAAAATAGTTAGTTTTGTTCCAACAGTTTGAAAAAAAAAATTTGTTTAAATCCGCCGACCTTCATCATTCAGAAACTCATGGGCCACGGACAAGACTATGCAATACGGACTTTTAAAGTCATTTACCATTGTAAATTTAGAATCGATGAATGGCACGAGTTAAAAACTTGGAAAACACTTGCAAATGTACAAAATAACCAAGTTCGTTTACTAATATGCACTTTAACTCCCTTCGTCTTTAAAAGAATTTAACGAGTTTTTAACTTGAGCCAATTTGTGGTTAGTGCTATTAATGGAAACGTTACCCGAATCAAATCGCCTTCGCGCCGTATTTATATATGCAACTAAATATACTGCTTTGGATATAGTTGATGGTCAACTTGACATTTCATCCATTTTTTATTATTGGAGGATAACGGAAAGCAGTAACTGCTTTTGTTCTTGTATCAAGTAAAAAAAATGTTTCTTACACAGTGGCACACAATAATGACAATTCTTCACTTATAAACACAAAAACGAAATAATCTTCTTTTAATAAACGCTAAACAAACGTGCTTACAAAATTGACACCAATTAATTACCTCTACAGTCGTGACTTAAGGAATAAAAACAGCAGTCATGCAATTTTAACCAGAACTTCATCAGTCAAATCCAGTTAAAAGTGGTATTTTCTTAAATCAATATTCTTATTCTTATGCACAGTTTCGACGATTTGTGCGAAATAAAGTTGCTAAACACAGTTATAAACATTTAAAAAAAAACATTAAGAAAGAAAACTATATCTATTGAAAAAATATAAGAAAATATATAAGAATTAAGAATAAAGAATTTAAACATTTAAAGAAAACAAAATTTTAAAAACGAAAATGCAAAATTACAAATAAAAAAATAAAAAAGAAAATGTTCTCTACAGATCTGCTTTAAAAAATCCTGCAAACGTGCTTTTGAACATTTTCCAAACCTATTTCTACTTTAAGCTGAATTTTGAGAACAGAATTTTTATAAAAGAGTATTAACCCATCCAAAATTTTGACTATTTTTGAACTATTGGCCATCGCGCAAGTTTAAGAGTAGAAATAATTAAGTCTTTTTTTTAAAAACTGAGTGCTCAAAATATTTACAACTAGCGGACCCGGTGAACTTCGTTCCGCCCAAATTTGTTATTGTAATGAAAATAATAATTCCGAGCAAGCGCAATGCACACGTTATTCGGTCAATTCAAATTCTATATTCAAAAGTTATATTATTTGTCATAGTGAAAGCGAGACGCATGGGAAAATGAAGACGCTTAAAAAATAATGGCAAATCATTCTGAATAAGCGGAATTATAATGTTTGCCTTGAATTTTCCAGTCAAAATTGTCGCTTCCATGACATTTGATTTCAGATCCGTTAAAAAGTGTCGGTGGATTGGGGTTTCTCAACAAAATTATATCTGAGCAGGCTTTCGGTTTCAAATTGTGTATCGGTAAGCCCGGAACACCCAAAGAATTTAAAAAATAAACAATTGAAATAAGTTTTGCTATGTCGGAAGTGACACTACACGTTTTTCTATCCAGTCTATTTTTTTGCAAAGACAAGTTTTCCATACAAAGTTCTATACCCAATCTAGTCCCCTTAAAACTTTAATTTTCACGACAGGAGCAAACGTCCCTCCCTGGGCCTATACGAATCCAACAAGCCCAAAACTGTAAAAATCTAACCAACTTCCACCGCAAATTTTGAACATAAAATTCTCTCTTAGATTTCCTATCTGTGAATACATGTGACGATTGAATACGAAGAGTCATGTATTCACACCTCTTATGACTGTAACTCTCTTCGGCCGACGACTTTCTATAGTGACGTCGTTTGTACGGGCATGAAAAATTTCAGGAATGGTTTGAAGTAAAAATTAACAAAAATGTTCAGCTCTAAGGTGGAAACGAGTGTCCAAAGTGTTTACAGATTTTTTCCCTTATAATAGATCTATTGAAAGTGAGTTGAAAGAGCCGATGAGCTAGCCAGGAGTATTTCAGTCTCTGGCAAAAGAGGTAAAGAAAAAACAAGATCACAAAACCAACACCTTAGATGACTGCGATCTTATATCCATAACACATATAACTTGAAGAGTTTAAACAAATTTTTCGAAATCAGAACGCCAAACTATGTCATGTACAGAGTTTCGAAAGCAATACAACAAAGTGGATCCGAGTTGAACCTAGTTATACCCTTGTACATTATAATAAAGGCAAAATTAAATAAATGGCTCTCCTTAAAAAGCCAATCTTACAGGGGGAAGCTGCACGACATCCTTTTCACTATCCAAATGAATCCCAACTCTCTGCGAATACTACAAAATCGATATTCCCCCAAGACAGCCAGCATACGAGTTCATACATTTATAAACTAAATACAGTCTGTCCAAAATCCTTCTGCCAATCAGGCTGCGAAAATCTCAAAACACATAAACAATTTCATTCACTCCATTATAGGGGGCACAAGCAGTTCCGTAATCACTGCACTGCACACCGCAACTCTCGAATAAAAGATCAGCCATTCCCCTGTGGTCCGCTGCGGACTTATGTCAGCCAGTGCACAAACCATTTAACCATCAGAAAATTGAATTCCATTGAATATGGGCCCCAGAATCACATCACAGCAGGACGACGACGACATGCATTCATTATTTCATGGCCGTAGAGGGTATCGGCATGGATACCCAACAAAACTGACCTCTCCCCTCTTAATGTCCAAATGTCCTGTCCGCCACCACCCCATTTGGTGTGCTATGAGGCGAACCATATTTATCCTGTGCCATGCGAGAGTGTATGGTAGCACCATACCTCAGTAGTCGGCCATTAGAAATCCAATGAACCGAAAATGCCAGCCAGAAGGAAGTTTTTAGTTCCAACGAGACATGAATGCACAATCCCGTCTCTCGGTCTCATCGTTCTTATTAAATTGGCTTTTCGAGATGAATAAAATCGATAACAGATTGTGCAGCGAACGGAGCTCTTAATATCCTTGGCATGACATAGACAGCTCATACTCATATAGTCGGATGTGTGTGTGTTTGTTTGTTTGTTTGTTTGTCAGTCTTTGCCTGCATGTGCCTTTAGTTAGAATCGACATCCGATGTCGATAAATTTTCGGTGCCGGCGAGAATTTTTTCTTATCCTCTCGTCTGTGTTGGCATCCTTTTATGACTCTATTAGTGTTTTTGCTTTTCCTGTTTCTCCTTCCGCTTGTGTTGACATTAAGATGTCGCAAAATAGCAGTTGATGCTATGCAAGGAGCGAGAAAACACACAGTCAACACTCATCTCCATGGTGAAGGATTAAACGAAGAACACCATTAATGAATGCGCATACTATTAGTGGACAAATACCAACACCATTGCACAAGCACGGATGAGATGATGGTATATATGAAACGCAAAACGAGCATTGAAAGCCAGCAAGCATGAGTGCGAAGAGTGTAATTATTATGCAAAACGAAGTTTTGGTTTTCTGACACAGCGAACCGGTGTCACTTTAATTGAAATGCACTAATAGTCTGAGGAGGTTGAATGCCCTTGCAGCATCAATGTAAGTACAGGCTGTTGCACAGAAGAGGGCCACTGACAGCGTCCAACTTTTTCGAGTTCTTTTCAAAGACAGACATTTGATAGTTTTGTAATGCCAAAAGTTGACAAGAATTAAAACCAGACAGTGACTTAGTGGTGAGTGTGCTTCACTACTCAGCGAGGGGCTCATTGTTTGAACAGATATTAAGACGCTTAAGATTGTCACCACTCTGCTTTATTTTTCTCTGACAGAAGTCTGACAATAAACATTATAACGGTTAATGGTTACGACAATTTTGTATTGGATCCTTCTTTTGAAAGGACACACTGTATCAAAAATAAGTAAAGAAGCTCCGCAGTGTTCTGCAACATGTGGAAATACTTCCTTCTGAATATTATAATGTCTATTTAAAAAAAAACCTACTTTCAGCACCTACTGTTCACAGAGTATCAAATGCATTTGCACACATCTATATATCTATAGCTGCCTACTTCAATTCTGAGTTTCAAGCAAGCCCATGCAGTGCTTTCTTCATCCTTATTCTCTAATGACAGCAACGAAAGGCGGAAAGAATTCATTATTTACGTTTGAGCACACGTAAGAGCTCACCCGGGAGCGAATATTTCGAATACCCCCTCAAAGCAAGACGAAACTTTAATGTGAGATGAAATTACATTTTCTTTGCAATGATGAATGCGAATTTTACCCAAGTCCATCTGAATCAACAGCTTAATCAAAGTCATACACATCGAAGGATTCAACAGAGTTCAGGATTCATTCACTGTCCGATTATATATGCGATAAATTTATTGAAAAAGTACATTCATTTCGACTGGAAGCATTTCGAGCGTAATTAATGCGAACCCATTCTGGTGCGATAATGCTGTTGTGGTGGCGGTGGTGCGTCTTATGTTCGGTTGCTCCTCTGATGAGAACATTACCTAATTTTCCGACAGCCATCGGCTGTACAAAACTTGGGTTGGATGTAATAAATCACTGATTTTCGTTAGGATACGAAGAGGGATGGCGATGAGGCGCCGCCATTGTGTGTGCTTTATGGTGAAGCGGCTCTGCTTACTAGACCGGAACAGGTTCTCTGATAGAAATAAGCCCCCTTTGGTGGGTTTCGGAAATACATATTTAGTTTGTTGACTATTTTCGAAATTGCTTTGTTGAACGGAATGATATATTAGCCATTTCATTTGCGCGGCTGTGCTGTTGTATATCACTTGGCTGTTTACAGATTCACCTTGACTCTGCTGCAGCTTATGGTGTACGTTACATATGGGGTCGAGCTATACAAACGCACGTTCTAATGCAATATTTACAAGTGTGTAAAAACGTTTTTGTGGTTTTCGCTTACGAAATTGAAATTCTATACCGAAGGCTATAACTTTTTGCGCTGTCGAAAATGGAGATTAATTTATCAGGGCAGACTTTTTTTGTTAATACGTGTGAGTCGTGGTGTATTTTGGATGCTACCGTTATAAGATATGTGGAGGGTGTGTCGCACTTTTCTTTTCAAAACAAATTTGTTGTTAGCTTTGGGTTTCACTTTTTCACAATCACTAATGTCGTTTTTAATTGGGACCACCAGAAATCTTTTTCAGATTTCAGATTTTACGCGGCTTATGGAACATGCAACGAAATTGATCTGCTTTTGTTGTTGTCGTTTCAATTTATTATACAACTGTTTGTATTCTGTTTCCTTCTTCTCTCATTTCGTTTTCTATTGTACAGATAGTAAGTTTTCTTTAGGAAAAATTAGAATTTTAGAGTTCAGAAATAGTTCGGTCTTTGTTAAATAAAGACGTATTAAATAAAAATTTAAAGAAAAGTGTTCTATTTTTATTCGGCTACGAACACATTACTCGTGGCTATTTATGTATTTCTTGTGAAAGCAAACTGTTGTAAAACAGCTGTGCAAAGTAGGTATATTGGAATGTGTAAATCTGCGAAAATGTCGACATCTGGAAAAAGTGATCCGAATCAAAAACAAAAACCGGCCAAGTGCGAGTGTCACAAACAACAAACAACATGAGAATGAGTATCCATTGGAAAAGTTCCAATGATAATGAGTGGAGTTGAATATTCATTAATAATTCCAATTGGAATCGATTTAGAGGACACACCAATAACGAATGCAAAATGGTTAAAAGGAGCGTGCTTTATGTAGTGATCGACAGTTTTTTGTAAATATCTTTTAAAATATTAACTTTTCCACAAAACTGTGTTCGGCACATATATAGCTACGAGCATGATCTAAAAGGTATTTATCCATTTTGCTGTGAATCAAGAAACAAAAAGCTTTTTGTGCGTATGGTCTAGTGGTCGGACAGACGGACAAAAGCGAAACTAAAAAGGTTCCGTTTTTTTTCCCTCTGGGTACGGAACCAGCAAATCAGCAACAATTACCGATAACCTTGCTGACATCACTAAAATATTTTTAGAATTTGTTGGACAAGAAATGGGAATCATTCTATGCGCAGCCAAAGGTTTAGCAAAATAGATCAGAAAAAGGTCCTACCTGTGCGACACAATCCTTAAGGAGAGATTGTATTGCAACAAACCAATTGCCATCAACGGATCCGAATATTGGCCTCAACAAAGCCATATTATTTAAATAGCGTCAAAGCACACTTCGTTCGCATTATTGTCGTCAATATTGTTTTAGTTTGCTCTATTAAACTGGAACAAACCTACAACCTTCAGATTTTTTACCTACATTTCGCTATCCATTTACGTTATTAGTTTGCCGAGTTTTTTCTCTCTCAACGACAGGGAGTATCCTTGGCGCTTTAAATAATAAAAAAACTTCAAATCCGAGGGTCGATCTACCGCACCCGAGATCGAGTACTACGTTACTGAATTCATTATTGTTTTGCATGTAAAATCAAAAAAATTCAGTGACGTATTGCTCGCTCACGGATGCGGTAATTCGATTCCTGATTCGCCGAATGCTTGCGGGCGAGCTATGATTCCGCTCAGCACAACTAAATGGGTTAATCTCTTTAGCTGATATCCACATGGCAAAAACATGAGCATCGCTGTGTCACAAACACCCGTAGGCACAGTGGCTTAGTGGTTAGTGTGTTGGACTACTAAGCGAGGGGTCCCAGGTTCGAATCCCGCAAAAACCCAAATTCCAACTTAGGGTTTTTTCCACTGCGCCACCTCTCGCGAACGTCTGACAAACATCCGAGAGTATAACTGTCTTGAAAGAAATTTAAACTCACACAAAACGAATGGTTGTGAGAAGCTAGGCCTTGGGTCCCTCGGACCTGTTGCGCCAACTAATTATTATTATTATTATTATTATTTACAAACACCCACAGTCACATCACAGCGGAGGGCGTATTCTCTCTGCGGTAAAAGAGAACTTCTAAGCTTGCTCTGGTCAAACCACATGACAGTAGCATACACACAGGGCTCAAAAGTACTCCCCTGTGAAAGCATAATCTCATATGCAACCACTTATACTCTCCACTGAAATTCTGCCTCCACGAATTTCTGATTGAATGGGTGACATTTGGGTCACTAGTGAGCGTCCACCTCATCGTCAGCATTATAAATAAAAGTGTGTTTCGCACAAACTGTTCCTACTTGACGTTAAAATGTCGAATTTCGCACTTCAGTTTGTATGTGTGTGCCGCATAATGATACTTCAGCATAATTTCACGCCATTCGCATGAAATGAATCATTTACCCGCTCATCTCACACAAAGTGCATAATAATTTACTCAGTTCCCAGCACATTAGGCGTACATACGACGACGCTACGCTTCACTGCTGCTTTCTACAAACACATTCAGGCAAATATATGAAAATGCAAACAATTTAAATGAAATTGTTTAAGTAAACAGAAAATTTGGAATTTAAATCAACGAACGCAACATCGACAGCGCGTTTGTTTTTACGCCATCAACCCATTTGTTCCGTCTGACTGCACACGCATGCTAAATCGTGTCTTATTTTCGAATTTATTCCACGAAAAATATAGATCCCCATACCCGTACATATATTTGTTAAACAAATGACACGCCAATTACCTACTGTCAGCAGAGTATTCGTTGTTTTAAAATAACGAATAAGTTAGCTGACATGCCCTTTCTCCGAACACACCACCTTGATATATACGTTTTGCTACACATTCGTAATAGCCTCAGACAGCAGGTATGGCACATGTCAGATGAGCGGCAGAGTTGCACTACATTTTGACATTATTCAGGAATGAGTGATTTCCCTTTTAACCATCAAGTCACGTTTCCGAAATTATCGAGAAAAATGTCCAACTTTCACTCAACTGAATTCGTATTCGGTGAACTTTTCTATTATGTACAGGGACAGAAATATAAACAAATCCCTAAGTCAGTTCGTTTCCTTTCCCTTATCACCTTACAGAAAAAATAAAGCGAGAGCAACAACGACGTCGATCATAATTACACTGCCGTTGCGCTACTTATGGGGGTCACAAGACAATTAATAATTAAATGCACGGCAAGTGCCAAATACCATTACGATTAACGCCAAATTAACAAGTCCGTAATTTATTCATACGGATATTATGTCACAAGACCATGAGTAGACACAACCTGCCGCACGAGTTGAATGACTGACGGAATGGTTTCCTTTTGTGGCGAATTTCACACAGTTATGGTTCTGCAAGAGCGTCGACGACGACGCATTTGTAATGTGTTACCTAGGTACATGTCACACTGGATAATGTAGATATACCTCAATCTATGGAAACAACTTAGCCAGACCCAGACAGACAGACAGCGATTATTGGGGAAGAAAGTATTAAATTAAATATTACTTAATTTTATACAGCGGAAAGCGAAAGTACCCACAGCGGAAGTAGACTTTCGGTGAATGGAGGGAACCCAACTGACTATGGGTTGCGAAATGAGATTTTAATCAGGTAAAGGTGTATAGAGTTAGAGGCCTATAATCATATATATGTAATCATATACAAAGTGTTACTGGAGGGGAATTCGTTTTGTGGGAAACGCAGCTAATTAGGTAACCGATTCGTTATATCTTTGACATCCAGTGCCCACTTTTCACATGTGATTGGTGCATTGTTGTTTTTGAATTGCCATTTACGTAACGATGCCAAACTCATTAGTAGCTGCCAAAGTGCTTACTCAAGTTGTATAAGATGTGACTGCGCCTATTGAATAATTTATTGTTAAGCGTATCCGAAGCAATGAAATACATTATAATATACACACGTCACTGCTTATCTGAATGCATCCATTGTTATGGCTGTACCTGCATTTAACAAGCGAACATCAAAGATGTTTCCAACTGACTATAGTGCAATCGATATGTTACGTAATCTATTAAATCGCGGGATCTTAACAGGTCTGTTCTATGGAAAGCCTTTATTTATTTTACTGACAGTAGGGCATACTCTTTTGTACAGGGTGTCAGGTGACAAGTTTATGTAAGAAGTGCGGCCTGAAAAACTTTGAAAATATTTTCCTATTCACACTTTCGAGAGATGGCGCTGTAGAAATAAAGAGAAACCTTTTCGTACATTAAAAGTTTGGTTGTTTATTTTAGAAGAAGTAATCTATAAACTAAAAAATTTAATTCCAATGCAATATAGTATACGGTCTGCAACGCATGTGAGATTGGGCATGTCGGAATCTGGTGTGTTGGTCTTTTATACTCTGGGTAGGACGTCGAGGAGTGATCAATTTCGGATTGGGTTGGTTGTTGTTCTAATCGCACGGTATCGTTATCGGGAACATGACTTCGTGATGTTTGCATGTAAACAGTTTCGAAGGATGTGTGTTTGTTAGTAAGTTAACTTATGTTCATAAAAGTCAGCATTTTGTGTTGATTTTTACGTGTGCTATGGACTACAAAACAACCAAACCGATTGAGCTCAACTAAGCAACCATTTTTTTGTATTGTGCGGTGTTTCTGTGAAGTTTGGTAAAAATTGGCACCTACGATGCAAAAAAGAAAAAGGTAAAAACGCTATTTCTCGAAGCCAACGTTGTAAAATAAAGCAGTTTGCACAATGTGAAGGGCTCATTAGCAGACGGACAAAATTTCGAGACCCACTTTGTTGAGCCCCTTCTACATTTGAGATTTTTTACGAATAGGTACAATATCTTCCTCTTACGTGCGAGAAAGTTAACAATAACTATTAATGTATTTGACATTATAAGTGTTGTATATTACTTTTAAGTTTGCAGGCTGTTTTGTAAAAATATGTTTCGAGTCTCCAGGAGTCACCAAAAATTATTTCAAAAGCGATATATTCTGAGGCCATCTTCGCGAGTTGATACAAACTACCACAAAGCATATCCGTCGAAATAAAAAATGATTGCTCGGTATAAACAGGCTTTAAGATCATAATTGAAACATTTCGATCTTATATGATAGATATTATGTCCAGTGTCACTTCGCAAAACTTATCTATCTGAAAATATAACTCTTAGCAAAGTGCAAATAAAGGGTTTTCCAAAGTCACTTTCGAAGCTTTTATTCTTTGACATTTGACAGGTAGAAACTACGCCATTACTAAAAATGGAACGATACACGCTTCAACAACGCATTGAAGTTATTAAAATTCACTACAAAAGTGGTGAAAATCTTGCAGTCACAGTTCGCAAAACTAAAGCATTTTTTGGTCGTCGTGAAGCACCTTGTCGGACCGCAATACAGAAATTGGTGGAAAAATTCGAGCTGTTGGTACAAGTTAGTGATGTGAAGAATAAAACCCGTGCACGTCGTTCAAGAACAACTGAGAATATTGCTGCTGTAGCCCAAAGTGTTAAAGAAAACAGGTTTGTCCATTCCTCGTCGTTTTTTTGGAATTGGGCATTCCACAAACGTCATTACATCGTATTTTGCGTAAAGACTTGGGTCTTAAGGCTTATAAAGTTCAGTTAACACAAGAACCCAAGCCGGCCGATCATCGACAACGTCGTGTCTTTGCTGATTGGGTCCTTGAAATGCATGAAAATGATCCGGAATACGATCGAAAAACCATCTTGACTGATGAGGCCCATTTCCACCTCGGTGGCTACGTCAACAAGCTAAATTGTCGCATCTGGGACTCGGAAAACCCAAGAGTTATTGTTGAGAAGACTCTCCAACCTCAACGTGTGACTGTTTGGTGCGGTTTATGGTCCGGCGGGGTCATTGGACTTTACTTTTTCGAAAATGAGGTTGGATCAACAGTTACGGTGTATGGATTGCGCTATCGAGAGATGATTAATGATTTTTTATGGTCGGAGTTGGATGGTATTGACCTGGACAACGTTTACTTTCAACAAGACGGCGCTACGTGCCACAAAAACAACGAAAGCATTGATCTTTTACGGCAAAAGTTTCCGGACCGTGTAATCTCACGAAGAGGTGATCACAATTGGCCACCGAGATCTTGTGATTTAACACCTTGCGACTTCTTCCTTTGGGGCCCCTTGAAAGATTAGGTCTACGCCAACAGCCCAGCGTCGATTCAAGACCTCAAAGATAAAATTCGTGAGGCTATCGAGGACATAGGGCAGCCACTTTGCGAATTGGTTATGGAAAATTTCATGAAAAGGATATGGTCCTATTTGCGTGCTCGTGGTGGCCATTTGGCTGATGTTGTTTTTCATTATTTACGGCATACCTTCCTCTTTATTATGAAATAAACATCCGATCATTTATCTCAAAAAATGACATTTTTCTTTGAATACCAAAATAACACCTCTTTCCGGAGTACCAAAACAGACTTACTCATGTATGCATATACCCTCTAGGACAGTGAAGCCCACTTACAATATATATTGTACAATTTCCTTCAGAAATGTTAAATTTTTTTCTTTCTTTCCTCCTGTTTTTTTTTTTTTAGATCTCTGAACATGTCTTTAAGTATCATAATTGAATTTATCGTTACCAAGCTTTCACTAAATAATAAGATGATTTTATGTCCTAATGTGGAAACATTCTTCTGTTAGCATGAGACAAACTTTTAACCTGATTGTAAAACTAAAAACCATCAACAATACAGGCCGCCTTACGTTTTACTAACAACAACATTCCAAAACGTACAATAAACTCTTTTGTTGTTAAATCGCACAGCAGTCGTAGCCGTGTAGTCCATAAGAATTCCAGACACTAACCATTCCAGCCTCGAGCTAATTGCGTTACGCGATTACTCTTACTACAAACAATTTTGCGCTACAAAATATGATACACGAAACAATCATTTTGCAATTGTAGGCGATTAACTCGCAATCATTTGGTATTCATAGAAATTCGTTTTATAATTTTTTCAGCTGATTGTACAAACAAGAAAACCAATTTGGAACATATTTTAAAAGCTCATTAGTAATTGTAGTTATTTTCATTCAATTAATATTCAGGGGAAAGCCTTTCAACGTGGCAACGGGTTTAATAATTCACTAGCACATTTCAATTATATCGTTGGCATTTGGAAATAAAAGAATACAAACAGAATTTGTACATATATAAAAGTTGAAACCCTCTTAATGCATTTGTGTCAATATTTATTGAAAATAGTCTTTTCAAATTAAATTTCAAACCCCCATCTGTATCTCGTAACGCGGTAGGAACCACTTTTTTAATTATTAATGCACAGCACAACACAGGTGTCGATTGAAAATAATTGTCCACGTTCCACAAACACACAGAATAGCGTACTTGTCAGCGTTTTCTCTGGAAATAATTAATAATTCTTTTCCTCGTACACACAAAAAAAAACAAGAAATGCTTATATTAGTGGAATTAATGCCCCGACTTAGAGGTAGAAAACACTTCCATGGTAACGTGAAAATATTTATGTCACCAAGTTCATTGACCACAATGTGGACTCTTACTTCTTAGCGACCCAATTTCCATTGGAAACGGAAAATTGTACCGAAATTACCTGCATCATGGAAAATTAGTTACTTTTTTTTTCTCTCAGGCGAAGGGGGTGGTACGGTCTATATGAAGTTGGGAAAAGTTCTAACCACGCAAGGGATGTAAGAACAAAACCTCCACCGGATGGCACATGGAAGACGACAAATATCTTTCAAACCCAAAGCCAGGGGACGGTTATTTATGATGCAATATGCCATAACATTTCAGAGGCATACTGAAAATATCTTAATCCTTCCCATATTGCCAAACATCGATGCGCCATTAAGCAGGACTATTGATTTTGAATTGAAATTTTATGTTGCAGACATTGCCCTTCGGGAAACACTTAAGATGATAAAGCGCATAAGAGAACAAACAAATTCGAAATAAATCCCCGAAAAGGGAAACTCCTTTCTTGCTATTCAGTTGAAGGAATGACATTTCGAGGTGGAGTAGTTAACCGTTGACATTCAAGTTGATTCATTTGCAAACGATTGCCAAAATTGGCGCTGGGTGGTGACGGTTTTTGGTGAAATAAAGATTATTTATCAGCAACGGTTGGGGATAACTTTGTAGGGATTATTTTGGGTGGTCTGGTAAGCAACGATTGAAGTTTTTGATTTGTGGTGAACCGCCGCTATTTTTATATATGTGGATTTTATGACATTAACAAAAAAAACACTTCCGCATATATAACAAATTTTGGTCTTGACTATAAATCTACGGAAGCTCATTATGTGTGAAATTTTAGTGGAAGATACAGCTCTGCTATTTTTGAAATAATCATTTTGAGTGGCCTGGGCTAAATTTTGAGAACTGGCAATGGGGAACATATTTTTTTCAAGCATTGTTTTCTATTGTGATCTGAATATTTCTAGAAAAACCCTTCTTAATTTAAATGTCTAATTAAAAGTGGTTCAAAACCTATTTTGAATTTGCTTTATTGATTGAAAGAACTTTTAGTACAATTTAGAATTTAGATGGGCCTTTTAATGTCAATTGGAGGGACCAGTGATTATATAAAAGGTCCGCCATTTAACTTTTTTTTTCAACTAGTGCTTATTTCGCGAATGGTAACACTTAGCTCATGTCTGATTTGACAGATAATTAGTTTTATCCTTCCGCTGAACGAATATGGTTGTGTATACGCTTGAACAACGCTGGGAAATATTGCGACATTACTTTGAAAATCATGGTAATGTTGCAGAATGTGTGCGAAAATTGCGTACGGAATTTGGAAGAAGAGAAGCACCGTCAGCTCCGTATGTTCGTTATCTTGTGAAAAAAGTGAAAGAAACTGGCATCCTCATCGATAAACCAAAGCGTGAAAAGCCAAAAACAGTGCGTACACTGTTTGGTGCGGAATTTGGTCCAGAGGCATAATTGGGCCATTTTTCTTCGAAAATCAGCAAGGAGTGGCCGTTACAGTCAATGGCGATCGTTATCGGGCCATGTTGAACAAATTTTTGTTCACAAAAATTGAAGAGGAGGATATTGGCAACATTTGGTTTCAACAGGACGGCGCGGCGCTACGTGCCACACAGCCGAAGCTACACTCGATGTTTTGCGCCCTGTTTTTGAAGATCGCATTATCAGCCGCAGAGCTGATGTCGTTTGGCCACCTCGGAGCTGCGATTTGACACGGTTGGACTATTATTTGTGGGGTGCCGTAAAAGATAAGTGTTATGCCGACAAGCCAGAGACAATTGACGCTTTAAAGGACAATATTCGTGAAGCCATTGGTGAAATACAGCTGCACACAATCGATAATGTGCTTAAAAATTGGACCGATCGTGTAGGCTACTGCATGGCCAGCTGAGGCATTATTGTACTTTCAAATAAAAAAAAGAAATTTGAGAAAATATTCAGTAGTTTCTTTTTATAGCATTTTCAAATTAAGAATTCGCGAACCATCTTGTTCAAAAGATTTTCGCTTTTTCTCCCGTTAGTGGCAAACGCAACATTCTGGACAGTGAACGAACTGATTCAAATGAGAACCGAACTGAACTAAACTGAGTTCCTTGCGCGGTAGTTAGATTAGTTGGCTCACCAAGTAAGACTGTTTGTTTGGCTATGGCTTACACAGGTCAGAGTTTTGACGTTTCGTTCCAATTTCGACCTGGATTGTTCTCAAATCGTTGTCATCTGAACATAGTGATGCTGTTTACAGTAATTTTCTTGCTTCTTTAACAGTGATCAAAGACACAAATCGCAAAACTGCGCTAATTCTATCGATGCGATATTTCGCACCAAGCAGTGTGAAGGAATTCCCCTGAAGTGACACACCGCTGCTACATTGTTAAATAACGTTTTTCGTTTCACTACCCTTTCCAGTAATACCATCAGCAAATACTAAAATCCAATCACTAAAGCGACCCCCTGTTAAGCTATTACTAAGCAAGGTGTTTTAAAAAAAAAATTATTTTGGCCAAGGCATTTCCAAAGATATGAAAAAAAAAAAAAAAAACAAAGACAGCTGTGCCACTTGCAGGTAATGCTCCCATCACCATGATCAATGGGCGCATAAGACTGTGTATTCCATTTCTCATAGAAAATGCATGTGAAAAGAAAATCCCTTAGTACCAGCTCACCTTTTGACCTATTTTCCTTCACCTTAAATCGACAACAGTCAGAGTGTAATCACAGTCATAAACCACGAAATGTCTTTAACCCAGAGTCACATCTTTTTTTACTGCACAACTTTGTTCCCTTCTCTTTGCGGCTCGGGTACGGCTACGGGCATATCGGATTTCTTTTCCATATACGAACACCGAAAAGGGTAAAGGATGAAACCAATAAAAGTACACACCAGCTTGGTCGCAACAAAACTCACAGAGAAACAATACATCTCTAAGGAAGACAACAAATCGAAAAAAACATGCGGTGACATTTCCTCACTTTTGCGAGCCATCAATTAGCTAATGAGAAATTAATGGGCTTCCCTTGAGAGGTGGATGCACACATTCACAAAGTCTTGTTGGCAGTTTCCTATTGTTTGGCTTTGGGACGAGAGCGGCGAGGCAAAATTAACTTTTCCCCAGAATGAACCAAAAGAAATCAATCGTCAGTCGTCGATCGAATTGCGAATTAGCTGCAGTGGAAGTCGATGTTGATGTTGATGTCGGAGTTCGATTACGACGAGACACCGACGGACAACCGACGACGACGATGTCGTTCTCGTCCATTTCCATTGACCTTAAACTTTGCAGTTCCCCCCCCCTCAAGTTTAATAATCCGGCGAAGGAAGCCCACGAAGCGTGGCGACTTCTTTGTAATTACGTTTGCGTCGCGTGCAATCGGCAACAAGTCGAGTAATTAATTAATTTCATGGTCTGCTCATCGAATAATTTGCAGCCAATTGCAGTCAACCAGACCGGGCCGGACCACTGCGTGAACTTGCAGCGTCGTTATGGTTCATATAATTTAAGACCTGGCTGGGACCCATGTCCAAGCGTACTCAAGCAACCATCCACAACCAGAAGAGCAAGTGTTTGTTTGGTTTTAATTACCATAGAGGGGCCCTGTTCGGATGCAATCCACAAAGTCCCTCAATCTACCCCAAAGTGATTTATCAAACTCGTTTGCTCAAGTGCATGTGTGCAGTGGCAACTACATCGATGCCACAGATCTATGGGGATTTTCGCAACAATATTTTGCAAGGGTTCATTGTGGAGGGTTACGTTTTAATTGAGTGATGGTGGTGGCGGCTTTTGAGAGGAAAGGCTTTTCCGTAAATAAATGTTTTAGCGTGTTGTAGCATGAATTCGTATCCAGCCTGAAACCTGCGGAGTGAAGAACACCTCTCTAACAGTTGCGCTGTGTAACTGAAGTGTGTGTGTGCACGCTTCCACAAATATCGTATATTACTTGCATTGGGAAACTAGCATAGGCAGGCTTTGCATCTGAAATAATTCAGCAAACAGAGTGGTATAGCTAATACAAATAAATGAATATTTCACAAGTTTGTTGAAGTGCGTTCAACGACGGTTGGTCCTTTGCTGAACTTGAGCATACTGCTTGCTTATTCCATTCGAGTGTGGGGTTGGGAACTATTTCATTAGTTAAGTGTTTAAATATTTGAAACCCGCAAAGTCGAAGTCGGTACCAATAAAATAAGTCCCTATAGGCATAAGTGTTGTCAAGTTCTATGTGAAGCAAAAGGCTGTATCAAGGTATCAAGTAGATTTCAAGCTTCACAAAAGTTTTTAGTTGATGAGAGAACTTTACCAGATCTGGTGATTTCCATCAGATTCAGATTCCTGATAGAAAAATTGAGACCACGTTTTTCATTGGGCAGCTGTCTGACACACCTAGAAAAACACTAGTGGTATAGCAACTCTTAAGGGTAGGCTTCAGCTTTAGTTGTAGATGGTTTTCCGAAAAAAAACCCTGTTTTTATTATTCGACGTTCGAAATTCTTTGCGGAAGCCTAGAATTTGTCTAGGCCTGAGAGAAAAAATACTTCACGATGTAGATGATTAGCTAGAAATAAAGAAGAAACTTGAAGACTATAAGACGGTAGCAGTTTTTATTGCGAATAGGAAAGTTTGAAGAAAAAATGATAACGTTTACCATAGAAGGGCATGAAACTTTATCTCACCCTATACAGAGTGCCTTTGTTAATTTGAACACTCGCATAAGCTTTGAAAAATCATGTCGAGCAAGCATGAAGAATGCCATCAAAAGCTGCAGGTGAACCTTAAACACTGATGGCGATGAGAAAGATCGGGGGTCCTCAAGAGAATAAGAAGTTTGATATCTTGAAGGAGCTGGAGTTTTAATAGTTTTGTGTATTTCTAAAAATTTCAAACGATCAACGTCATATTTTTAAAAACAAAAAAAAAAAACAAAAGAAAAACAGTCCGATTACATGCCTTAAAGTCGGAGCTGAATTTGAAGGCCAGACTGTTGTCCAGTGATTTTTGATAGTTCGCATTATCACCTGTATGAGGTTTGGACGAAGTAGTTTCGAGTTGTTCTCGGTCAGAGAGATGAGTCTGTGCGCGTTAGCGGAAATTTATTTTTCGAGCTGAATATAAATAGATGAGAGCCATGGAATAATGCAGCAGCTGTAGTTTGTGGAACGAATAGAGACAGAAACCAGTGGTTGTTGTTGAGTCTGGCCTATGTAGACTCTTCCTATGTTTTATGCGTGAAGAATTATGTAACAATGAATTAGCAATAGCTGTGTGTACATATACAGCGTAGTTTTTTGGAGGTTTTTCAGTAGACCTTTATACGACAACAGGCCTTGTATTTTTTTTTTTTAATTTGAGAGTTTTGAGTCCAGTTTTGATGGTTCTTGTATTTATTGAAATAATTAATGCCTTCTCCTCGTCGTTGTTTTAATCATATAGTACTACATAAACTCGAAACATAAAGTACGCTTACTTTTTGGTACCAGGTTTTTCTTGAACCTTCGGCAATTATATAAAACTATTCATTGATACCCGTTTCGTAGATAATCATTCCCTTCTGCTCATGCAAATCGAACAAAAAATACACTCGACGTTCTTCAAGCTGAACACAAATGAAAGGCTTTTTTAGAGAGGTCAGTCTTCATAAAAATAACTATGAAATGGAGCCATATTGAAAGCCGATCTAACTAAGCTCATTGCTTCCGGGCGTGTTAATTGACCAAACTAATTGATTTCCCTTCATCGGTTACAAAATTATAACAATTCCAAGGAATTGCCAAATAAGAACTCGCCCATCGAATCAGAAAACAAAAAAACCACGTATATCTGGAAATCTAAAATGCTTAACACGTATTTCCATGCCAAAAAAACAAAAAAAAATGCCTACACCATCCGCTGATATGACCTAAAAAAGTCACTTTCATCTCGGCCATTATCCATTAGCATCCAATGTGGTGCCCACTGCCTGGAGGACATTAAACCTTTTTTTTCTACTACAAATACAACTTATTTTTTACCAGTTTCCATTGTAAAGCATTCAGCTGGCGGTAGTTTCTCATTTATGCTCGTCGTCGTTGTCTTGCTGACCACACCAAACCACACACCATCTGTGGTGTAGTATGGTTTTGGTGCGGTGTCTCGCGTTGGCTGTCTGACAAATCAATGACCCACCCGGTTTCCAATGAAGAGCAGAACGCCAAAAGCACAACTCGTTGGCAAAGAAAAAGTTCAAGTCAGCTTGAAAATTCCTTACACCCAAAACCAGTCTTTGGGGGGAGGAAAAATTTAGGAAAATTACTGTTATCAACGATTGTTGTCGCTCGATTGGTCATCGGTTGGCGGGACGTGGTGTATAGTGGTAATCTTTCAGCTGGAAAAGGGAAAACATGATCATGGCACGAGAAGTCAACGTATGACCGTAGTGGTTACTAGCGCGTCGCTTGGTGTTTAACTGGGTTTCGATTAAGAGAGAAAAATGCTGTTTTTTTGTCAGTTTTATGTGGAAAGCTATAGCAAATGGGCGCAAACCGGCTTACAGGCTGCATATTAGTGGAGATAATGAAGCCAACAAATAGAAAATAGCGAAAGGTGTGAGATTTGTAAGCAACGCTCGTAGGGCTTCGCTCAGTAGTGTAGGTGTTTTTCATTTAGCATATCGGAGTGGAAAATGCATTATTATGAGAGTTGAGATCAATCTTGACAAACACCTTTACTTGGCTTCTTAGCAGCATTTTAGTTTTTCTAATGTGCACTCGTTTTTTTTATAGGAACATTATTTATGAGTAAACTGAAATGCGCCAAATGCACACGCATACATGATTTAATTTTATATCGCACACTCAATGTGCGCTTAGTGAGGGAGAACACCAAAAACATTCGGAATTCGCTAATTTAGATTCTTTTAGGAGTGCTATTCAGTTGGTTGTTAGCTGATTTTTTTTTTAGTTTCGCGTTGAAGTTGAAAAGACGCAGTTTAAGAAAAAAGTTCGTCAACTTTTGCGACTTAGTTATTTAATATAGAGTCGAAATTGTCACTTAAAGTATGTGCGCCAGTGCGCTGTAACCGAAGGGGGCTAAGGGGGCTAAGGGGCACCCTGTTTCAAGAACAACTGCTAACAAACCACAGCTTCAGATTTAATTTTAAATGTCTCCGAAATAGATGCAATCAAATTATTGAATTAGTTAAGACAACTTTAAACGGCAGAGCCTCTAAAAAAAACTTGTCAACAGTTCGTGCGCACTTCGATTCATGGCAAGTATAGATTTCAAGAACGTTTTTCCTCCGTGTTGAGAAAAGGAAGACGAATCACTTAAGGAAAGTAATATTTATAAGCTAGCCTTAATTAAATATTTATGTTCCAAATTTTTAAAATATTATTCAACTGATCAATGTCAGATATAAAATCTCGAAGTAATTTGTTCGAAGAAATGTGTTTAAGAAGTGGATTGTTTTATAAAAATTCATAGTCAACGGATTTTCAGTTATAAACAGTGCACAAATGGTTTAATCCATCCACTTCCTCTCTATAGTATTTCTGTAGTATCTGTAGTAAATATATTTACTTCTTTCGGTTCACGCACGCTGAACCAATCTTATCAAATGAATTGTAAGAAAAAAGAGATTTTCTCTTCACACGTTTTAATTTTCACGGATCACAGTTCACTGCTAGGATATCTAGGAGAGAATTTAATTTTCAAAATTGGCGGTAGAAATGGGTAGGTGCGCGAGAGCTGACGGTCTATCCGATAGGTGGCGCTGTTTACGATCTCCGAAACAACTCAACCGATTTCAATGAAATTTTGTAAAAGCGTATTGTTGGTTCGAGTTTGAAAGATAGGATGGTTTTGGACTCTATAGGTGACACCTTGCAAAAGATAAGCGAGATAGGAAAACGGGTTGTGGTACCTCCAAATCAAAAAAAAATAAAAAAAAAAAGTTCAAACGCTATTTCTAAAGTTGTATAGTTTAAATTATTATTGGACATTTGGCACTTTTCGAAATGTGTGCGGAATTTATTACGAAATCACGGACAAAAGCCGGTGGGTACAGCTATATATAAGAAAAACTGACGTCCGTATGTGCACTGATAACTCGGGAACGGATCGTTCGATTTTTACGATTTAGGGCATGATTGTGCTACTTTTTGTCGTGAAAACAACATTTTAAGGGGATGAGATTGGTTATAGAAGATTTTATGGAGTATCGGACTTTGAAAAAAATAGACTGGATAGAAAAACAGAAGTGTCACTTCCAATACAACAAAAATTATTTAAAATTTTGAATTTTTAAATGTAGAAAGTCTCCATTATAATTTTGTCTTTCACTCAATTGCACCGAAACATTGTAACGGGTCGCGTTTAGTTTGATAGTGGAGAATCTCAAATCAAATGTCATGCAAGCGACGATTTTGAGTGGAAAATTTAACGACAAATATTCTCATTCCACGGATTCCGCTTATTCAGAACGATTTGCCAGATTTGTTTTTAAGCGTCTTCAATTTCTCTGGATATTTGTGGCATGAATCTTGAATTCTCATGTTTCTCACACATCACATCGACATTGCTGTAATTCAGTTTATTTCTATTGTAATAAGTATAACTTTTGAATAAGGAATTTGAGTAGCATGTGCATTGTGCATTTTCGGAATTATTATTTTCATTACATTAACGAAATTAACGAAGTTCGCCCGGTCAGCTAGTATAGCCTAATGTCAGATTGAACTTGTAGTTTCGTGCTATTTAAATCACTCAAAGTAACAAGCACAGGCGATAATGCCATATTGTAGTTCCATGCCGAAAGTTGGTAGTTATAAGGGATGTTTGTTTTTAGAGGTTTATTTTCAAACTGGCAGCACTGTCAGAACAACGCGTGCGAATTGTGCAAAACTTATTCTGAGAACCATGGTTCGGTTCGACCCAAACTTATCGTGCGCTACGTCCATTATACGGTCGACATAGTCGTCCATCCGAGCAAGTTATTCGGTGCACGATGAATCTTTTTCGCATCACGTACACTCTAGTGGATAACGTATTATTATTCGCAAAGATGACAGAGAGTGCGTTCAGATGAAGTTATTGCCGTTGTTGAGCGCAGTGTCGAGGACAATCAGAATGAGTCGATTCGCTACGTGCATAGCCATTGGAGCTAAGCCCATCCACTTTGTGGAAGATTTTACGGAAAGATCTCTACTTTACTATTTATACTATACAAGAAAAGGGTGTTTTTTTAAGCATGAATCGCATCCAATTTAGGTGCCCCTTTTCCAATTTATAGCTCTCTTAAAACAACTGAAGATTGACTTCCACGGATTGAATAGTTTGGGATTTATAAACATACACCAAAGACTTAACCCTATAGCCCTATACAAGAATCGAGTGTGAGAACAGCAAAAGGGATCTATAAACAATTTTAACTAATTTCATCAGTCCACATTCCCACTGCATTTGAAAGCAAATCCAAGGAAAGTGAACAAATTCCGAAACTTCGCTCATTAAAATTAAAAATGACTTCTTCCCCTTGAATTGATAACAATCAAGAAAGGGCTGACGAGAAGAACAACCCATTGTTGGATTCCCACTTTCAATCCAACCCGGAAACTATAAGACCAACTGAGAGCGCATAGCTCAATTAAGAAATACGAAACGACGTCAGGGAGTCTGAGTAACATTTAAAATTAGATTCTGGGAACAATTGCATCGCAGACAATATAAACATCATTGACCAAGGCTACCAATGGCATTCAATCCACTTTCCATTATCCGCACCAGATGCAATACGCTTTTCACGAAAACCATCTGCAATTGTTGTTGTTTTCTTAATAGAGTGACTTTCGCTAAATCAACCCGCCCTAGGTTACACGCTCACATATGGCAAGCAACACAATCTCTTTTGCGGGCAAAAATCAAGGAACCTGCACTTCGAGAAAGTGGTTAAATGACTAAAGGAATGGTTGGGTTAATTAAATACTTGTCATATTTCATATACGTCCATATCTGTGCGGATAGAGTTTTCTTTCGCTTTTGCCGAAGCATAACTCAATAATATGATACACGAGTACCTATACCTGCAACAGCAGTTAACCAAAAAGATTGTCACCAAACAACTTTCCCATTTCGCTTCGAAGACTTCAAATCGACAGATAGCTTGGGATGAACGATAGTGATGGTGATTGACGTCGTCGGTCGTCCATAGCGTTTCACTTTCATGCGCGAAGCTTTTATCATAAATCAAAAAAAAAATAAAAAAATAAAAACTGCATCGGCATGCGCACTGCCACTGACAGGTTTATTACGGTGCCCAGGTTTAGGCACTCAGGTGGCAGACTGGACACTCATGCTGAAGCTTGATAAAGTCCACATTCCGTGACTATAGACTGGAGACTGTGTGTGTGGGGAAAACAAAGAAACACTCTCACTCTGTACGTATTGAAAATAATTAACTTCATATCGGAGTTAATAATTCGGCATTCGACAGTTACCCTCTTTCAAGGCGTATTTCCATCAATCAATCAATGATTTGTTCACATCATTCCGATGATCATCCATATCCATTAGTAGCAACAAAGCAAATCGAAAGACAAGCCATTCGTAAAGACGAGATGCCAAAAATGCTTTTGAATTTTTTTGTTTCTCGATTTTCTTTGTCTGCGTGCTGATGTAAATCCTTTTCTCAATGTCTGACCCAATTCGGATTGTGGCCGTTAAGTGGCGAGAATTGAATTTTCTTTTCCGTTATTTTGATGCATGTGCTTGTGTATGTGGATTTGCTCAAATTTTCTCTAACACCTTTCATTTGTTCTTCGATTCAATTATTCCCGATGAGCGAGCTATTTCCTTTTGTGGATTTAAGAGAATGAATTCTTTGAAAGAGAAATTTGTTTTTATGTAGCTAATGGTGAAGATGACGATGGAATTGTTTCACTTTTGGGCGGGAGAAGAGCTCGCTGGACAATGATAGCGCTATATATCATTTTTACCGAGGACTCCATTCAACGACAGCAATAATTATACCGCGAATTAAACCACCGAGATTGTGTGATTTAACGCCACTCGATTGCTTTTTGTTCAGTTGGGGTAAGTCATTAAAGTGTCAGAATGATAGAGCTTAAAAGAGTGTTCCAATTCGGACCGACAGTTCATAGAGCTTACACTGCAACTATAACAAGTTAAACTACCAATATCCATATTCAAATTGTTTAAACAATCTCTGAATTCCTGCGCTAATTTTCAGAAAGCTTTAACAATAGCATTAGTTCATATACTAAACGACTGCATAACACAACGGTGCGTAAAGTAAACTGTAGTCAATCTGTATTTATTTCCATCTACAAAGTCATAGTCAATGTCGGCTGGATTAACTATTACATAAGCGTAGTCCCAAAGAGGTCCTCGCAGGTCCAACTTGGAAACCAAACATTACGCTACGCTTAGTTCAACCTACTTATGCTCTGCCAACACTTGACCACCAGTAATCCCTCTAAATAGAAGCCCACCCACAAACTTCGCCCACCCTCTATAGCCAACTGTCATTGTTCGCTCTGTCGACGAGAATGAGAACGAGAACGAGAACGAGAACTTGCCGGTTAAAAGTACACCCTGCCCTCAACGGTCAAGTGAAAATCAATGGAAAAACTATTCGACTCGAGGATAAATACAAATAGGTACAAAAAATTATAACAAAGCAGGAGGCAATTAACTCTGTGCACCTTTGCACATCTGCATGGGTTTATATTCACATGCATGTAAGTAGCTCATTCATTATTATGAGTTCTTCAAGTTTGTTTTCACAGTACAGAGTGTTACATTAACCCTTATGAACTTTATGTCAAAGTAGGTCACTGGATCTGTCTTCAGTGATTGCGAATACGGGCACGCCTATTGCCTATGTGGCATTTGACAACCAATTGACGTTAATTATCGCGATGCGATTTATGCGCTACCGTCATTGCTGCAATGTGCGACAGCGAATTCCACAGTTTGAGAGAGGACATTGTAAATATATGGTATGAGAATATTTCTGTATGTATGCGACATGTGTAAAGTGCACACAGATGCTCAAGTCGAAAATATATTTGCGGACCTACCGTTCGTTTGAAGTTTACTGCAATTAGCTGGAGTTCATTGTCATCTGAAAGAAAAAGGGTAGAAAGAAAATTAATTAATTAAAATGTGTGTATAGGTTTAATCGTATCGAAATGTAGTGCGGGGTACTTGGTTTTATTTGTTATGTGTGTATGTAGTGCAGCGCAACCATTGAGACAGGGCTGGGTGTGCTAATTGGATAGAAATTCACATGGGTTCATATTAATGGTTTATTTGAACGATATGGAAAGTGGTTCACAGAAGTGACCTTTTATAAATTCACATAAGATATGGATTGTGATGATTATGCATACGAGTAATTCTGCAGAGTGACATTTTTTGTTTGAGAACAATAGCTTGCGTAAAAAATTTACCGCGTTTTTACAATTGGTTCATATTTAGACCGCTGGCTTATTGAATAAATGGAGTTTTTGAAGTAAGCCCACTTAATATAAATTATTATTCAAATAGCAAGCAGTTATGAAATTTGTTTTGTCTATGATCAGCAGTCACTCTTTCGATTGATTGGGCCGGACGAAAGCCATTTTTTAGTTGACGCGTACAAAATTTAGCTATTTAGCTTGAGCATTCGAGGATATAGCGAGTCTAAATAAACTTACAAAGCTAGAAGTGCGATCTTAACCTAAAGTTTGGCAAACATCTTCACCAGAGCTATACATATGGCATGCAAATCGATTCGGAATTTGACTTTTTTCGAGTTGTTAACAGAACAAAAATTCCACCAAAAATATTGCGAACATGTTTGCCACATAATTGTTCTATAAATCTGTCATAATATACAACAAATTAACTGACTTTTACGTTTGCTCGCTTCGAAAACTAATAATTTAGTTTGTACCGACATTGAAAGTTTGCATAACTGTCAGATAATAAGCAAAAGAATTGAATGCCGCTGTAGCAATACAACTAGCTCCAACTGTCAGATTGTAAACATCGTTGATTTACCCATCAATTATACACAATGAAGCAATTCGTTTGACTTCTCTTGATTTTAGTTAATTTCTTGACCACAAATTTTGTTTTTTTTTAATTGTTTTCAATACCACACTGAATTTTCACTACAATCCACTATTAAATGGGGTAAATGTGTAAATTTTATTTTAAAAGTGCTACATGCTATTGTTTTGTAATTAAATTGTGTCCCCTTTTTTATATATTCTAAGACACTTTGCAAATTTGCAGAGCAATGCAAGTGAAGAAGTCATACGGGCTAAGGTATATCCAAAGCAATGTAGCGTGGACTCCTCTTTTCAAGTTGTTCATACTTTTTTTATAGCGTGTTCTATATTAAAAAGAAAATAAGTGTTACAACAAGAAGATTATGCGGTCAACCAATTTACATGGTATTACTATTAACACCGCATTAAAAACTGAGTTTTCCCGAACACCCCCAAAATGAAATCCACTCCCAACTATTTATCTCGGAAACGTGCGTTGAAACAAACACACCTTTTGGTACATTTAGCGCAATTAACAAATCTGGTGACAGTAAGCAAAACCATCAACCAGTGCTGCCGTTTTTAGTCTGCTGCTAAATCAAAAATTATTTCTTTAAATTAAGAACGAAAGTGCAACCTATAGCCTTGTTTTTTTGAACATCGTTCTCAGCAAAATAAAGTAGGATTTTCAGCACGCATTTACAACAAGATACTATACTCAGACCCCCAGCTCGCAATCCTCTTGTCGCTGGCTCATCAATTTTATTTTTCAGATTCGCCATTTTTTTTCGTATCGGTGTTATGTCAATTTAGAATCCGTGTAAAATGCGAAAACATACAAAAAATATAAAATAAATGCTGCCAACCGTGGGGGAATGTGATAGAGTTCGGGAGTACGACATATTAACATTACTGAATGCTGAATTACTAGTTAGTTAGTATCTATATATTCTTAAAAGGCGAAAAATGCAATTTGTTAAGTTAATAAAACTATTTAAATTCGATTTTGTATACACTAGAAACATATAAGAACAAAAATGGTTGTTTATTTTCCGCTTTTGAACATTATTAACTTCGATTTCATGAGAAAATTTCCTAAATAACTAAAGACAAATTGCTCAAAATATTTTTATTTTCTCTCAACCAATCTACATTGCTAACTTTTCGTAAATATTTTAAGCAAAACTGCTCTTATTCCTAAAAGAAAAATACTATCCACACGAATAGTTTTAAATTTAACGGATACAATTCTGTGAACGCTGACGGCAAATTTGCCACCAACAAAGCTCAAAAAAAACACGTCATATTATTTTCGTGTTTCTTTTAGTTATAATCGTACATACTTCACCTGTTTATATTTATGGGGGGTAATTCAAGTCGTTTGTCTTCACAAAAATGACAAAGCCAAAACTCACTGACACATCAATCAAAACTTATTTGATATTTGGTGCATAAAGGTTTGGAAAACCCAGTTTTTGCCAAACGTAAGTTGGTAACTTAAAATAAAAATAAGAAATATCGTTGTCTAAAATTTTACACGATGAATAACACTGATGAAATTTTGAAAACACTTCCACCTGTTTTCACAGTAATCACTCCACACGTAACGCAGTCACTTTAAAAAAACAAACTGTCTTCAAATAATACGCAACAAATGGCAACGCTCCTGAATGTTTACATAGTTTGTTTAAGTCCGACTCGACAACTATTGAATACAGAGATATGACCTGCCATTTTCAATGAAATAAACTACTTACGTCAATTTAATAACCGTCTCCTTTGATTTGTTTGTTTTCGATTAAGAAATTTCTGTAAAAGACGATTGACACTTTAAACCACTGAAAGTCGATCCACCACTTAGTTGAAACGTGCTTGGATGCATTTTTACCGTTGAACAAGAATCAACCAACTGCCTCCAGTGCCCTCATTTTTTTTTTCTCACCGCGCTTGTCACATACTATTAATCGGCAACAAATCCACCGTTAAATGTCATTTAACCTTAAAATTTCAAACAATCAAACTAAATTGGTAACAATTCATTTGTTCGCCTTCAATGCGATTTTCAACTCAATCGCTTTGCCTGATTTAATCTAAATGTCATCTAAGATAACAGAATCATCCACTCACAATCAGACCACCTTCATCAACGCAAAACAATGCGCGTCATCAATAGATCGTCCCTCTTGGTCTGTCGTCAACAAAACAGCGGAGAAAAGCCTCCCGAAATCAATTTTCGTCTGTCCAAGAGCTAGCTCTCTCTATCTCCTCTAAACAAACCATCACTTTCGTGGTCAAAGTCAACCGAGCGGAAACGTTTAACAAAAACAAGAAGAAAAGCCAACACAACTCCGCATCTAAACAAAACATTAGCGTGCACATGAGGTTGCAAATGAAATCGTTTAATAAAATTTATTTTTCGTTTTTATTGTTATTTCTGCTGTTGCCATAATTAAAATGCCAGGAGTTTGTGGAGCGTGGGAATTTGTACAATTTCCGTGGTTTTTCTCAAATGTTTCCCCCCTGTGTAGAAGTAGCACTGGCATGGCAGCACACCCGGCAGGTGTCAACTTGAGAGATCTATCTGCAGAAGGGTAGCTGGTAGTAGAACAATGAGGTAAGTACAATCCACGATGAGTGGTTGTGGATATATCTGGTAGACAAATGGGATCCGAAGAAACTCATTTTTATTGTGCATCTCCTCATGTGCTTTTGGGATTTTGTTGTGTGTGTTTGTTCACTGTAGTCGGTCTGTCTGGTCTGGATCTGCCGACTGGAGACTGTCTCTATTTCTGAGGGGAACGATGTTCAGTGATGTAGGCAATAAGGTGTCTTCGTATTTTATTAGAAATAAGTTAATTGCTCTTGCCATGAAACGATGTTCGGATGGAACATGGGATGGAAGGACCAGTGTTGCGTCTAATTCAAGCAGTATTGCTGGGTGTCTTTGATTTAGTTCTGGGAATGAAGGGACGGTACTTCGTTCTAATTAGTTGAGACATATGGGAAGAGTTATGCCATTTTCTAGTAGACGTTTCTAATTGACGAAACGATTGTACGGGACAGATTTATCTTCGGACCGCAGTAGGGTAATTATGTGCCAAATGGACAGCTGATTGATTGACAATGATGGATGGTGGAGTCGTGAGAAGGCAACAAATTTGTGGATGCGAGATGAGAGATGATTTTTTGAGGGGTATTTATAGAGATAAAATGTTTTATTGAAATGTCGTCATCCTCACAAATATCCAACATTTAAGCAAACTCCTGGTTTGTGTTGCAGGCAGTACAATCTGATGTTCGATTCGATTCATTCTGCTGTGATAAAGTTTTTATCTTTTTAAATATTAAAAAGGTTTTTCCTTTTAAAAATAAAGGGAAAACCACAAATTTTGGTCGGTTAGATAAAACCATCGCCATGGCATGCTTCACCCAAACATTTTGGCTCCTTAAAATTGGGCGATACGCGAGCGCCGTTTTTTCTCTGAATGTTTTGGCGATGAAACCTTGTTTCAGGTACTTAAATTTGTCAGAAACGAACGCAGACTTTGATACAAAACTTTGACAAGAACAAACGCAGTTTAAGATTGAAGTGTTTGTAGTGAAATGACAGTTTAAACCACCCAAATACCAGAAATCATTTTATGAAAAACCTTTTATAAAAACGTGAAGACCCAAGTACCGGAATTTTTAATACAAACCAAGCCACTTTGGGTGGATCTTACAACTTTTATTCCTTGAAATCGCAAAATTATTTAGGTACGTAAAATGAGTGGAGCTTGAGAACCTACGGATGCTTTAATCATCAGCCAACCAGCATTAACAGACCCACAAGAGAAACAAACAGCCCGGTCCTAAAATTGTCAATACAATTTGGCTCATTGACCAGACGTTTACAACGAATGAACCTTTAACGAAAGTTTGCTCTGAAGATATGTTTCTTTGTCACTACACGGAGACAAATTTTCGAGCTTATAAGAAATATCAAATAATTTTCCCTGCGGTTTATTCTGTGGACACTTGGCGTTTCCGAAACGGACCACGGAACGATTTAAAACAGTGATTGCATCCACAGTTTAGAAAGTTACAAACGGATCTGAAAGTGATAAGTGTGTTTACCTGTGATCCGGGCTTGAACGACAAGGAACGGTGTACCAGATTGATATGGGAAAACTGAGCTGTCATTCATCATAGTAGGCTTGACAACTTCCGAATTTTTACTGGATTTTCGTGATCAACTGAACGTTTAAATCGACCCACTCAACATATTGGTCGAGGTACACCAATAACAGATTCGAAGGTAGTCAACTTACCCTTTTTGACTTTGCTTGATTGGAAACGCAAATCCTGCAATTGGATCAAAGACCAACGCCTTTGAGTTCGTCAACAATATACCGGCTCTCAATTTAACTAAAATCACTTTACGTTTCCACAAACATATTCCAATTTCCATTGCAGAAATCCCGTACTTGCATCCTTTGGACCGCAGCTACAATAAAATGTGTTCGAAGAAGGAAACAGAAGCTCACCCTGCCGCATTGAAAATCAAACCAAATAACAAGGAGCAGACATTGTGAATATTAAGAACCACTTCAAAGCGTTTTGTTTAACATTTGGGAGCAGTTAAAACTTTTACTACGTACTTCGTGCTTCTTCGCCTCCTCAAAAACATACACTCCTTCATCGCCTTCCAGCAGCAGTCGTTCTTGCAAATAAAAAGAAGTATCAAACATTTAACGACGCAAAGTTTTTCCATTAAAGACCACGCTCAAATAAATTTCCATTCAAACTTGAAATTGGAAATACGAGTATAACCATGTTTCTGGCACAACGATCTCCACCCCCCGAAGGAGAATGCACTAAAATTAAATGAAGCAAACGGAAATGAAATAAGTTACCGGGAAACATAGGTCCCTTGTTGATAAGAGAACAAAAAATGCTTTTTCAACTACTTATCCAGGACGAGTTTGAAATATTTTCCAGGGATGAGATATTGTGAAAATGGTCTCTCTTTCCTTTACAAAGTTCAATAACATCGCCGCCATGTGGGTTGGATGTCCCACAAGTGTCAATATGCTGTCAAACTTGGCTCAATTAAAAATACTGCACCTGCATCGGAATAGGATCTCATCCTGTATGGTAAATAATTCTTTCAGTAGAACTTTGGATGTGTTAACCAAGTTTTCACTTGCACCATGCAGGTAGGTAAACGTAAGTAAAAGGGGATTCTTTCGAGAGTAAAATAGAAGTAAATGTTGGCAGTGGGTAATTTGAAAGGGTCCTTCGCAAACAAGCTGACTGCACCGGCAGCTGGATATGAATAAGTTTCCTTATAGGTGGAGACGCCTGCGGTTGTAGTCGGACAAATGCTTTAGAAAAACAAAAATAAACTTTTGGGAAACTTCTGAAGGATTTCCAGCTATGCAAGGAAAATACTTCAAAGTGTGAAGGACTTCAAGTTTGAACTTTGGTTAGAGTTGGTTATAGTTTCGTTTTGCTTGCAGCTGATAAATGGTAAGTAAAGCGGTTTACTCTAAGCGTATGGGGGTTTATTTTGTATTTACCAGCTGATTTCAGTCGCTTTAAATAATCTATTTGGATGTTGAATAGTTAAATGTTTAGTCCCATGAAATTGTGTTGCTGCTCAATGTAAAGGTACGTGGCATTAGCGGGTAGTGCCCGACAGTGGCCTTAGGGCCGCTGTTGCGAACTTAATTGAGGTAGAAATACGATGATTTTAAATAGCGACCATAAAAGACAAAAGAACCGAGATCTGAGGATTTGCTATAAAACACTTAAAGAGAGTTTTAAAGCAGATATCAAAGATGTCACAAAAGAAAATACTTCAATATATTCTAAGTTGTGCATATCTCAACCTTTGAGTGCCCTGTGCAGAGAGCTTCAAGTGACGTATAGTATTATCGGTTCAATAATCATTGGCGTTAAGTAAAGCTGCAACCCACCGTCCATAAGTTCACACGAAAAAGAGTGCGCCTCGTAAGTTAAACAAGAAAGTAAGTAAGTAAGTCTCACTCGCGCACCGAAGGTTTCGTACGTCTTTAGAGTTGGAAAATTGCGAAGATTTTTTTGCAGATGAGGTAAACTACATGAATATAGGCGTAAGAGTAGACTACACGCTTTAAGAACGACATAGAGGATATTTCTGCACAACAAAAGCAATCAACAATATGTGGAGATGAGAATCAGTATCCATTGGAAAAGTTCCATTGTAAATCGACTAAGAGACTACGGTTAAAGGTACATAATTGTACTTGGGTTCGGACAGACGGACAAAAGCGAAACTAATAAGGTTCCGTTTTTTCCCTTTGGGTACGGAACCTTAAAAAGGGAAAGTCACCGGCTTCTCCGGGAGAATACAAAAAGAACACGAGCACGAGGAAATGAAGGTGCGCTATTCCTTAAACAATGTTTGGAGAAGACATACAGAGACCTAAAAATAGGAGCAAGCTAATTCTGTAGTTCGCATCACATTCTTTGTTGAGGACGAACTCTGCAAATTGTTAAACGACAAAGACGACCCAAATTTCGTTGAAAGTTTGCAAGTTTGTTCTTGTAAGACTTTTTTTCACCCGACGAACATTAAGAGCGATAAGCAATGTCGAAGCTTCAGTACACCAAGGCCGATATCTACTCATCTAAGATCTGAGCTTCAGTACAGCAAGTTAACAAGTACCCAACTCGTCTTCGTACACATTCTGGTAAAGGAATCTAAGACCTGCACCGTCTTTCGTAGAAATGGTCGAAATTAGACAACAAAAATGGCTTTCTGACTGAAAATTAATCCTCTATCCGTGTCACAGGACAGTGTCGTTAAATACACCGCAGGTAACGTCTGCTTTTTAACTCGCGACGATTAAGGTTCTTCGCAAACATAGCGGAGTCAAAAGCTTAGGTATAAGACGATTTTGTTAGTTCCCATAAGGTCCTAACAAACTTTTGAATGGATGGAAGCGATTCAAACACCATATTTTGGAACGAGTTAATGGCATCTTGAATCAAATAAGCACGAACATCAGCTTAATCAATTGTTTTTTCGTATTGTGAAGCTTAGTACGCTGCTCGAACTATATATTAAACTGCAGCTGCTCCCCAACGTTTTCCTCCCAACATCAGCTAAAATCCTACCTTAATTTTGACATACAAAGTGGGCCAAAAGAGATCATCCTCTTGGAAGAAGCTCTTATTTTTGCAAATGGCCACCAATGTCAAATCTGTTTTGACATTTGTGAACTAGTCAGATGAAGAATACAAGTGAACAAGCCATGGAGCGATACACTCCCCAAGAACGCGGAATAATCGAAGTGGACGATTTTCGACCAAAATCATAATGAGCTATGAGGCTCATTTCCACCTCAGTGGGTACGTGAACAAGCAAACCTATCGCTTCTGGGGCACCGAAAATCCACGAGTAATGCACGAGGAGATCATTACACCCGCTCAAAGTTACTGTATAGTGCGCTGTTCACGCTGGAGGAGCCATTTTTTCGAGAACACCGCTGGTCAAACGACAACAGTGGACGGTGCGCGCTATAGGGCCATGTTAACCGAGTTTTTTTTTCAGCCGGAATTGGACGAATTAGGGCAGGAGGACATGTGGTTCCAACAGGACGGAGCTACGGCACACACTGCGCGAGCCACAACCGATATTCTGAAGGCGGCGTTCCCGCCTCATCTCTCGTTTTGGCGATTTGCACTGGCCCGCAGGATCGCCCGATTTAACCCTTCCAGACTTTTTTTTGTGGAGTTTTTGTATTTACGTGAACAAGCCCGAGACCCTAGAAGCCCTCAAGGACAACATTCGACACGAGTGCAAGAATCTGTCGCCCGAAGTTCTCGCCTAAGTGATGAAAACGAGCCCGTATGGCAATCAATTGTGACGCCGCCCATTTGGCCGATATTTCGACCAAAAAAAATTTCTAATTCCTCCGAAAAATTCAATTCTCATTCTGAAACAAAATTTTGATTATTGAGCTCGACCTGCATACCACTTGGCTAAAGAGATTCACTTAAATTTAGCTCATCTACATTTTGGAGAGGATTTTGTATGGGAGCTAGAATTTAGCTCGAGCAGCGTACACAGCTTGAGGCACACCAGAGAAATGCGCAGTGTAATTGCCGCTATGCGAACATTGAAAACTGTAGGTAGCTTACTGTAGATACATTTTACGAGACACCCATCGTTACGATATTATCAACAATGCCAGTTTGAAAATTTCGTTCTTATTTCAATTTCAAAGAGAGGATAAAAAACGCATAAGTCGTCTTCCCCCATCTGAAGTTAAACCTTTAAGCTGCACTGCTGAAAAGCCGCTAAGAATTACTGATTTTGTTTTTCCTTGTTGCCACAGTTTGTATTTGTGGACAATGAACTACGTGAAGCTCTTAGACTCGTATTTTTGTACTTACGTCTCCTCATTAGGTGATGCGGGACAGGTCTCTCAGCGGACGTAATGAGTTATTTTACACCCCTACCCTAGAATAGGAACATTTGTCGTCCCATCTTAATGATGAGATGACGAATATTTGTAGATAGCAATATATAAATACTTCAACGCCATTAATCGATTGTGCTGTCGCCATTAAAAATTCATCAGATTCCACTCCACTTGATGACGTATACATGGAATGGCACTAAATTAATACTTTATAATTTACAATAATTTACCACTTCGCAGATACGCGTCTAGTCTATGTTGCTGGTTTTGGCCATTCTCAGCGCTAACTTGAATTGCACTGATCAATAAGTTAATGCAACTTCACAGTTGCATTATATAAACAGTTCCAAACTGTGTGCGAGTTACATGCAGAGACACCAGTATGACAGCGAATGAGCACAGTAACAGTCAATAGAATTTGTCCATAAAACTCGAGCTGTTCAATGCAGTGGTTAGATGACAAACGCGCTTTTAAATTTCATCTAAAAGACCACATTCTCGTTGAACGAAATCGTGACTCCCATACATCCAAATGCGCGAATAAATTATAAAATTTCATAAAATATTACACACGTTTGTTGTTTAGCTCGCATGTGCACAGAATGTAAATTTGTATCTAGATGTGTCTGTTCCCAAGCGACTATGCGACGGTACTCCAAAGAGTGTAAATACATATTCCCGCACCGGATGCATGATTCATTGTTCAAGTTCGAAGGTTTAGCCTTTGAAGGTAATGCAGACCTATAACCATAAAGGTTTTTGGAAGAATATATAACCTTCCAATCCATAAACGTCGAAAACCAGTCGATCGCCCCCGCCATCCAATAAATAACAGTTTTATCTAGTCTCCCTTCCACACAAATACACAAATATGTATGCGCTTGTTTATTCAAGCCGTCGATGTTGACGTTCGCTGATTAAAGGTACACAAACTCGTTGCAGCTGGAGTGCAAACTTTCATTCCCTTAATTGGCCAAGAGCAAATTATGAAATTAGCTAATTTTCATTCTCCGCTTTCTGAGCTAACAAAATAGATTCCACCAGTGCCAATTCAGGTAGGTACAGTATGCGGAATACAGCTCTCTCCCTCTCGCTGTGTCCGCACATTAATTGTGCTGAAGTGCGCTCTTCAAATGTGGACTCGAGTCGTATACCTGTCCGTTTAACATTATTTTCTTAATTGTTCTGCTGTTTCAGAGAATTTCCAGGCTAGGCAACTGGGTTTCCGTGGAAGTGTTTGTACAACCGACGACTTAGACGTGGAAGTTGGAAGATCTGCACAACTCCGGGTGGCAGGTACTTACAGATGTAGTTCGAGCTCGACCTTAGCCCTTAAGTGCATAGTTACCTACTCCTATCTGGATTGTCGCATGGTTGTCATTGTGATATGAGAGAGGGACGTTATTAAATTTAATGGCTGCAAATGTACAACAGCCGAAGGTAAATCAAAAGAAAACCCAACCAGTGTGTACGACATGTTCTCTGTCTTGGATCTGATGGTGAAGACGAGCGATGAGAAATTTCTAATGAGGTACAAGGTGCTTGAAATGTGTGTCTTCTATACGGTGTCGGTCAAATTTGTATCTCCGCCGAGTGAGTTATTAAGCTGTCTATGATATCTGAATAGTTCGTGCTCAGACGGGAGGTTTTATTGCGTTTTAAGTGAAACAATTAAATTTCACTTTGAATAGCCTCAGTGTGTACAGCTTGCTACTGTTAAGAAGTGAAGAGTTCATTATGGGTTGTTGTGTTCCTCGAACTGGCCGGGTTTATGGTTAAATTAAAGTGAAATCTCTTTATCAGGGAGGCCAGGAAGTCTCCAGATTTATGGAACTCGTTAGGATTTGAGAAAGCCATTATATCGTTAACAGTTTCATTCGAAGACCTGTGACATTTTAACTGTCTCCGCACGGCAATTAGTCAAGGGATGAGTAGTTAGAAAAGTGCTTTTTGATTGTGTGTACCCACCGGATGGAGGAAGTGACAAAAGTATGGTTTAAATTATTATTACTGGAGTAGAGCTACCAATTTAATTGGCTTTGATTTTAGATGCAACTAGCCAAGAGCTTCTGTACAAAATCGATACCTTCGCTGGGAAAGTTCAATTTAGTTTTTTGGCTAAAAAGCGTATATGCCCTGTTAGATAGCTGACCTCGTCGTTAGTGGAGGTCAACGCCAAGTTGAAAACGAATAAAGCTAGCTTCGGGTATTGCCAAGAGTGTAAGATCAGGGCCTTCTTTGAGCTAGTCGGTCCATTAATAAGTTAATATAGTAGGCAAAGCTTAGCCTCTTACGTGTTTCGTATTTTGTAGTAGATTTATTTCATAACAAGCCATTCAGATAGGGTTGTTTTTTAACACTGAATAAGGTAGTAGAAATATGATATTAGTTTGAAGTTTGATGGAATTTTTTTTTTTTTTTTGTAAGCTGACCAAATTTCCTTAAAATCTTACCGAAATCTTACTTTTTGCCTTTTTCCCACGAGATGATTTCTTACCATCGAAATTCCCACGAAAAGGCAAATTTCCCACGAGTTACCTGGGCAGAGGTCGCTATGTAGGTACAAATAAGTGCGCACGTACCAGCTTGTTTTTCGGACAGACATATCACATCGCTTACAGGACAAACCCTGAAGCTTGTTGCGAAGCCTTGTACCAGTCGGACGAAAGAAGTAATCTCTGCTCAAACAGGGGTGGAAATACTTACAAGTTTCAGGCTGTCAGACAGAGTTGTGGAGTGGATGTGTTTAGGACGCAGAGAAACGATCTTTAAGCTTTAGCTTGAATGGTAAATTCCAGCTCTAGCGCAGCTATCTTAAATGAAGTTGATGCAGCTCTTTTAAGTCTCGGTGCAAAAATCGTTGCCAAGGTGTTGAAAAGAGGTTGGAATTCTTGCGCTTCTCTGGCTGAACATAAGTCATAACCAACCGGAGAAGGCCAATGACTCGGTCTTTACAATGTTTTGTATATAAGGACATACGACCGAGTACTTTAAGGCAAACTTGTAAAGAGAAAATAGCATTTTTTACATTCCATACTTCAGAGTGCACGTAATAGATTTGTAGTCGTCTACGTTTAAGCTTGAATGTAGAGGTAGACGTGAACGAATCCGAAGGAAACGCCTTTCAATGTACCTACTCTGCATTTAAGAGGTGTCGCCTCAAAACAGGTAGTGAAGTTAAGGTACCTTGTCTTCAGAGCGTATGTATAAAAGGGGATCCATTTTTCTGGGGTTTCGAATCCCGCAAAAAAAAAATCCAATCTTAAGGCTTTTTTCCACTGCGCCACCTCCCGCTAACGTCTGACAAACATCCGAAAGTATGAAAGAGCTCCTCAGTTAACCGTTTGGACTCGACATAAAATTGTAGAACCCTTCAATTCATTCCAAAAGTGAAAGACTCACACAAAACGAATGGTTGTGAGGGTCCCTACACGGACCTGTTGCGCCACCAATTTATTTCCTGTTTTATATGACTGGCAGAAGTCGCATAAGGAACACCAGACAACGTGAGGTACTAGACAAAAAAGTTCTAGTACGTAATTGTATTTTTTGTATTAAATTGTCTTTTATTCATCCACCTTAAATACTATATTTAAACAACAAATTAATTCAAGTTAAAGAAAGAGTTTAATGAAAATGAATTTAAAATGAAAAAATTTCAACGTGAGGTACTGTCGAGGTCGCAGTGAAAGCCAACGATGAGATGGCTTAAAGATGGTTAGATCAAGTTCTAAATCTCTCTGGGATTTTCACTTTTTGATTTTGAATCAATGGCGGAGAATCCAAAGGTGTGGACGTTCGTAGTCAATGGGCAATTTTATAATTCAAATGCACTACGGATCTTAGATTTAATAAATCAACACACACGCCCATTTCGCTCTAAAAATAACTTTTCTTTCTTAACGTTGGTACAACTCACCATCCAGTTCAATAATTAAACAACTTCAACTGGGGAAATAAAGCCAAATTTATGGTTCATCTTGCTTTACCTGCAAAGAGAAAAAATAGGAAGCAAATTAAGGTTAGCCACCATCAAATGAAATCGAAAAAGTTCATTCACCCCAAGTGTATCTATAAAAGGGGATGAATTTTCCGCCACCCCTGTCAATATTATATCGACCAGTTATGGTCGCATACAAGTCCTTGACAAAATAAACGACAAACAACCATAATACTCCCTTTGAAGCGAAATTGGACTCGTAGTAACGAAAACGTTTCCTGTTCCAAAAAAAAAAAGAAAACACAGAATTCCCTCATAAAATATCGGTATAGCGCACCGGCAAAAAATTCAAATTTTCTCTCTTTTGGACAATCACACTCTGCCACAACTCACGGCGATCATCTTCCATATATTGCTCGTTCATCTGCATATGCACGCGATATGGCGGAAGAAAAATAAATTTCCTGGAAACAAAAAAAATATGGAAAATCCCATATTTACTACGGGACTATCCCTGCCTCCGATAGCATGTGGCACAAGTGCAAAATTGCCACAAAAATGTGGCATTTGAGCCCATCTCGCGGCGCGAATCGAATTCATGGGTTTCCTGTTACCCGCGGCAGCATGCTATGTGTCATACCAGCCCAAGCGCACCTTTTGGCATTAAAATCCCGGAATGTACATTTCAAATCGATATGTACGAGTATATCGTCAAACAAAATCCAATTGTCATGGAGATGCATGTAGAATATACGTCAAAAGTGAAAAAATAAAATATTTTTTAGATGCTGTGGCATTTGGCTTTCGATTTCCATCGAAAGATAAATGAACACTACCCCTCGTACAGCTGCAACGTGTCCGTAAAGTATTGCATTTCGCTTCGGGCCAAGCTTTAGTGTTGCAGCGCGCACACCATATACACACTCAATGGGCGCAATGGAACGTGAGTATCTGAAGAAATCTCCCCCCTGACATCAGCGACCTGCTTTTGCTTCATGTTGCAGATAATTAGTATTCACCTGTCTTGACATACGCATATGTGTACTAGTAGATACTATTGTGCTACACACAAGGCGAGAAGTGCGAAATATACATCGAAGATAATATTGTCAACATAATATAACTGCGGTGTCTGGATTGCTGGCATGGAGCCAGCAGGACTGATGCAGATAAAGGTCACGAAACCATAACTTCCTCCTGGTCCTGGTGTTGGATTGTTGTTTAATCAGGAACCAATTACCAATGCATATTCCATATGAGTCCTCCACACAGACTAGCGGTCGGAAAGTTAAATGAATTTTTAAATTTGAATCGCCTAGGTAAAGACTTGCAGTGATAAAAACTTGAGGCATGGCTCGAGAAAGTTTCGCCCAATAAAGTTGCGATTTTGTACCTCATGCACCGGTGGAGGAATATGTGGAATATGTGATGTATGGAGACTGGAGAGGTGTGTGAAACTTTAATGGATCTTGTGGCTACGGCCCTAATTAAATTTGCGAGAGAAAGTGGTTTTACTTGCGTTGTCTAGTTGGGGCTTCAAATATTAAGTGCTGATGACTACAACGTTAAAGCTAAGCGTGTAGGAATGGAGTTTATGGATTTACTAGGTACTTTTGGTGAAGTTTGTCGTATTTATTAAGAAGGTTAAGTGCAAACAAATTTGCATGGATCTAAACTTTCTGTGACAGGCTTTGCTCAGTCTGTATGCATCGAAAATGGAATCAAGAACTGGTCTGAAAGATTTTTTAAGAAATTTACTATAGAAGACTTGCATTATTATATGTTCGGAGTGTTTTTGTTTACTTAAAATGAATGTTGTGTTGCAGAAAATTCCTGTTTCTTATCTCGGCTTGGACTAACCTGACCTATTTGTCAGAATGGTCGTAGTTTAGCTAAGTTTTATTAGACTTTTACCGGCTGTTTCGTTATTCTGTTATAAGCACTCTGTATCAGTCCCCGAGCGGATTATTTGCAACCCATAAATCGTATACGTAGATGCATACACATTTGGAACCTTTAATTCCGGGATCTCTGGAGAGACACTGATAGGAAATGGAGCTGGGATTAATTTGTAAGGTCGTCCTACTGTCATTGTGCTTCTGTGCTGAGAATGTCATTCGCGACAGGCCACATCCTCTTCAGTCTGTAGCCATACAAAATCGCCGAACCAATTTTGAGAAATGAAGAAACGTTTTCTCAAAATGTCCCAGGAGGCTTCCACAAAGGATCAAGCAACATCATCAGCAATTAGTTCTAGGTTATAACGAACCACTGCTTCAAAAATGGTTTTAGAAAAGTTTCGCAATAGCGCTTCACCTGTTCCACATCTTCGACAGTGGTTTTCATTTAGATGGAGCAGCAGAAGAATCGGCTTGGCAAAGATGTCAAAGCTTGACAAGGCTTTGAACATACGCTATCGTGGGCAACCTTTAACTCGATAAAGAGGTGGTTTGAGTCGACTTTTTCTACGATTTGCCTAAGACTTTCTAGGCCTACAACCACAGTGATATGGGTTGATCATATATAGTTGGCGCAACAGGTCTGAGAGACCCAAGGCCTAGCTTCTCACAACCATTCGTTTTGTGTGAGTTTCATTTTTGGAACGAATGGAGGGGATCTACAATTTTATGCCGATTCCAAACGGCTAATTGAGAAGCTCTTAAGACAGTTATACTCTCGGATGTTTGTCAGACGTTCGCGAGAGGCGGCGCAGTGGAAAAAACCCTAAGTTGGAATTTCGGTTTTTTGCGGGATTCGAACCTGAGCCCCTCGCTTAGTAGTCCAACACACTAACCACTAAGCCACTGCGCCTGGGTTGATCAGATTGTATTATTTAAACAACAAGAAAGATTACTGGCGAAAGTTTTTAGATGCTCCCAGTTCACACTTTAGGTAGGTACATATATTCAAATTCTTGTAGAACATTATTTCTCGGTTCAGTTCAAACTTCAGTCGTTACACCAATAATGATGCCGATGTACGATCTGTTGAGTTTAGACACTCGATCTTCTTGGATTCAACTTTAGACAAACTTAGACATGTTGTGTGATACGATTCTCCCATTCATATTTTGAATACCTTTCTCCGGTGGGAGAAGTCTCTTGCGCTAAAGAAGATATGATATTTAGCCAATATTGACACAAAACGTACAAGAACAGGCAGACAGAGAGTCCAATCTTCGTCGAACCAATTCGCTGCCCACTGAAAATTTTATAGAAGCAATCTCTGTTTTGTCTTAAATGTCTGTTCATTTTACTCCCCAAATAAAACACCCCTGTCCTCGTCTCAAACAAAGGTCAGTTATAATAATTTACTTTTGAATTCATAACGAAAGTCCAACTGGTAGATTGTTCTGTATACCGTTGCAGAAATTGTCACAATTACTGTTCAAGCAAAATATCAAATTGTCTTTCATTTAGTAGCAACACCTTACTTACTTCCTTTCCACTCGGTTAACCGTCAAATCTCTTCCTCATCCACCATGTGGAACACCACCAGGCCGACCCCATGTCATTGTCTGCAAACTGAAGTTTCAGTCCGTGCAATGCCAAAGCACTTATTTCACATTTATTGTTCTCTGGCGTGTTTTACTGTCTGTAGACATATATTATGCTCCCTGCATGTGGTGTCTCATTTCCAATGCGTCCGTCGTCGCCGTTGCCGTTGGCGTCAGTTTCTGTTATATGGCATACATCACACTATACAATGCAATTCATAGAATAAGTTCTTGGCAACAATCTAACAACGTTACACGGCATGACGGATTCATATCATACTCCTACTCCTGCGCTATGCTATTCCCGGAGCCGCAATAAGCAGAATTCGATCCGAGGGCGGGTGCGCTTCTGTTATACTCTTTGCAAAAGTTTCAGGTTCAAGAACAAGTGCATAAGTTCCACAAGAGTGGGTTTTTTCGGCATCGTTTCCAGTTTCATAGTCTGTCTCTGTATATGTGCACCAGTAGTCGGCTCCGTGAAGTAAATAAAGCAATGAACTCTTGAAGTAATGTTTGTCAAACACTTTAACGGAACTTACACTCGAAAGCAGCCATTGAACTTGAATACCGTTTAGGAAATTACTTTTTAATCTTATTAGGCGACATATATACGCCTGTACTTTGAGACTTCTTTCACATAAGTAGCTTAACGCTGTCTTTGACTCTTATTGGAGCATAACGCACGACTTAATTTTTGACATTATCATCAGTTCAGACTTTGTAGAGGATTTTCGCCAACCTTAATCCGGTGAATGAATGGGAAGTGTAATTCCAAATAATTTGGGGTACCTTACCCACTTACTCTACATATGCGTCTAATTAAAACTTCATTGAGATGTGCTGCTTTCACCACGATGCGGCATGCGTTCCCATCTTAGTTTGTGTCTAAATTTGTATATATATCTGGTACGTGACTATTGACCCGTATCCCGTATCAGGTTCCCCCTAACAAATGTATTGCTCAATTCGATTGTGGCTTACCGGACCAGGGAGAGAGTGTTTCATTGGTTTCGTTGGGAAACATCTGCGCAAATGGTTTCTATAACCCTCAACATGATTGTCGTCGATTCAGCGGAACGTAACGCAAACTAAGGGTGCGTTTGTGCTGTAATTTCCTGTCTACGGTCTATATTTGGGCAACCTGAAATTCACTCTGCAATTGATTGTATGAGTACACAAATGGCGTTGGCGTATCGAGTGGTTTCTCCTTCGGTTAGAGGTACATGTGTAACAATTGCGACAGGTGCTTCCACCGGTCGAGGTACCATTTAATTGAAGGATAATTGCATGGGTATATTGGTCGGAGCGAAGTTAATGATTCTTTGCAGTTCCATTGTGAAACACAGTATTTGAAAATCTGCTTTAGAAATCAATTTGTGTGTGCGGTGAACCAGTATGCATTGTTCTATTTGACAATGGGAACCGATTGAATGGAAAGTGGTTGCTCCAGGAGCGCCAGCTGAATAATAAAATACTGATGTCATTTACAAGTGTTTCAGCGAGTTTTGGAACTAACAAAACAATGACCAGAGCAAAACTATTTGTTGAATCTATTCCACATCATTTGTATTGTACGTCTTTTTCCATTGAAACTTGTGAATTTTAATTAGTTTTGGAATTAAAATCAGCACTCCTCGTTCCTACTTCTAGTTTTAAAATAGAAATTGAATAATAACCAATTTTAAGAGAGGACAGTTGTTTTTAGCAATCTCTCCATTTTATAAAAAAAAAAAACTTCAATAAAACGCTCTCGGAAGGAGAGCGCATTCGATTTGCAAAAATTTTCTCCGTAAGATTAAGATCTGTCAATAAGATGTAACATATCTGTAATTGGATAAACAGAGCTGTATGTGAGGTATGGCAGGAGGGGGTAATTATGTACAGTATGTTACAGAGTCTTAAAAATGTCGCTGATTTTGCTAACAGAGGGCGCTCAGAGAATTCCAACTTTAGATTGTAAATATGTATTGATATATTTTGTGAAATGGCTTGTTTGCTTTACTAAAATAATAATTTGTTCGTTGTCATTTAAAGCAATCACAGTTTGGTAGCACAGTTCTTATCGAGGCTAGAAAAGGACATAAGTCAATTAATGAAATCGAGCAATTTGCTCAGGGTAAGCCATTTTAGGCTAATGTGCTGTTCCATTGGGACAAAAAATCAATCTTTTTTTTTTGATTCGGATCACTTTTTGCAGATCCATATATTTTTTCAGATTAACACACAGCTACAGTACCAGTATACTTTGCACAGCTGTTTAACGTCATTTTGAGAAGTTTGCTCTCAAACGAATAACAAAATAACAAAATACATGAATAGCCCTGGGCATAATTTTGTAAAAATTATTATCTTCATCGTTATCTGAGGACAAGAAATTACGAAAAATACAGGCGAAACATTTTTCGAGTCGATATTAATTTGTGATTTTTCTAAAAACGAATGCAATTTGCTGTCAAATAACGCACTAATATATTTTCAGAAGCAGATCAATTTCGTTGCATGTTCCATGAGCAACGTTGCTTGTCCCAATGAAAAACATCATAACGTTCAGTAAAAATGATTGGTGCGGTTACAAATTCAGTTGACAGATGTTATATTGGTGTGCACTTACAGTGCTGTCAAAAAATAGGTATGTTTTGTGAAATTGAGTTGGAAATGAATCGGCTAACCATGTTCAATTAGTTTCACGTTTCTGACTCCGTCCGTTTCTGAGCATTTTCCTCAATTTCGTAAATTAAAAGGAATTTGATAATAATATGTCTAAATGAGTTGTGTAATTATTTAACAAAAATATAATGCAAAAATCAGCAGATCGAACATTTTCTAACTGCACGGATTGAAATTAGCCAAAATTAATGACAAGCTTGTTGAAGCGTCACTTGACAGCTGTTTTTATAAGGAATTCGCGACGACGTCAGTGTCAAATAATAAGAAGAAAAAGACAAGTGACAGCTTAAAAGAACAGAAAAGATTTTATATGGATGTAGTATAATTATGTTAAAAAACGTATAATAAAGTGAGAAGAACAAGATAAAAGCATTGTAGAATTGAAAAATGTTGTTTTTCAAATGTATTTGGTAACAGCTGAGAAGTTAAAGTAATGGGAATTTTGCGCTTTTGAGAAATATTTGAACAAAACACTTCTCAGGCCATTATAAATCAGCTTTTTTTATCCTTCATACTGCCCCATCTGTGAAAGGATGGTCTTCGTGAAACACTCTATTGCAATAAAAACTGCAGTTCGGTTATCTGTATTTTATTGGTCACTTTACAAACTTCATATTTCAAAGATTGCTGCTCGTTTTCGGTGTTTAGTGCACGACTGTATATCTTGGGCATACATCAACGAAAAGCATATTCATCAAAATCAAGTTTACCATTTAAATATGTATATTTATGCTATGTGTACAGTTTGATAAGCACTTTTGTCCCAGACAACTGTGTTGTTTAAACAAATTATCAACACAAATACGTATTTGCATATTTGCCAATTGGCAGATTGTATTGGGGGTAAACGGTCGCGTTATTATGCGAAATGATTGACATCATCAATACAAAAGCATGAAGTATGAAAGCTGAGGAAAAATAAACGCAAACGAAAACTCAAATCAAATTCAATATTAATTGGTAGAATCTTTCATTGGAATCCACGACATCTTTGATTCATCTTTCCGTAGGAGAAATTCGAGGAAAATAAAAAACACTTAACGTACCGAGTAAGTTTACCATAACAGAACCAGTTTCTTGTTTGGATTTGTGGACGTTTTTTGTTATTGAATCAATCAAGACAACAGCGCAAGCGACATTGATTTTTACTATATTCGTGTTGGCTTGATGATTGAACAGACCCAATGAAACGTTTTAACATTCCACAATAAATGGTGAATGCATGAAATTCTGTTTGACATTGACATTATGGTACTGTTAATTATTGATGGTGTAAATTTTTGATTGACTAACATTTTCGAAGCTGGTATGGATGTACGTAACTAACCGCCACTGCCATTGAAGTCTTGCACTCTTGTACAATTTTTTTATTACAATCATCAGCGAAAGGATATGTTTGTGGAAGATTTGTTCAGATTTCATCGAAGTCCAGGGGCCATTTATTAACAGCCGCACCTCTGTCACATAGTCTCTGATCTTGTTCTATCGGCCTACCTCAGGCTGTCTTCAAACAAGATTTGTACTTTAAATGACAGGTACGGTTTTTTTTTATCACAGAAGACTCCTCTATTATGATGCTGATTGAATATGAAAGAAAACTTCGGCAAAGCACGTATACGCGAAGGTTATCCATTTTAGCGTACAAGTTGTGTTGCTTTCTGTATTTTCACTTGAAAATTCATAGAATTGTTGTCATGCTCAAAAATTTGCAATCCAACCAACAAAAGGTTACGGCCAAGAGCAATGAACTTGCTATAAAGTTGCAACAACATTTTCATCAAAGTTTTCAAGTATTATTGGCGTTTGCAATTTTGGTTACATATCATAGCATAAGTGTGTTTTGGGTTGTTTTGTTGCCTTAATGCAAAAAGAGTTCTCTATTTTAGTTTGTTTAAGAGCATGTGTTAAATATTCTTTCTTGTTTACTGTTCCATCTATCGTTGCTTTTGCCAGGTTGGTGATGAATTCATCTGTATGAAATCACCGAGAATCTCCACTTAAGTTCCCTTCTGAATCAGTATGAACTTAATCATCGCAATATGCCTGGCAGTTATTGGGAAGCATTCACTTTAAAGTTCCTGCAGTATATGTAGTCTTTCAATAATATTTTCAATTCTTTTTCGGAATAAAAGCAAAATGGTGGCATACGTGCGAAAAACTTTGTGGACCACTATTCCTCATGCTAACTTATCTACTTACTTGGGTGGCACTACAGTCCGGGGTGTACCTTGGCATCAACCAATACGGCTCTCCAGTTAGCGCGACCTTTGGCTAACAGCCTACAGTTACGCACTCCAAGTTCGTTGAGGTCCACGTCCACTTGCGCGCCCCACCTACAACGAGGTCTTTCTCTACTGAGTTGTACCTCAGCGTTGGATTGGAATCGATGGCCCTTGGCGGCGAAGCTTTAGTGTAAATTTGCTCTACATGTCCCAGCCATCTAACACAATTGATGCGTACTTTTCTGACCAGGTCGATTGCTGTACAGCTCGTAGGGTTCGCTGTTAAATCTCACGCTTCAAAACCCGTACCGAAAATCAATCGAAGAACTTTGCGTTCGAATCGACCATCTTCATCCGCCTTTGCTAACGTCCATGCCTTTGCTAACGCGCCATAAAGCGCGACTGCGATGATGAGGGTCTGATATAGAGTCTGCTTAGTATTTCTTGATAAGGTCTTACTGATCAATTGAATTCTTAGGCCAAACGATTGGCAAGGGTAACTCTTCGCTTGATTTCAGCTGTGATGTCATTTTCACTATTCCTCATAGTACTAACTAAAAATATTGGCACAAGGCTTTTAGATGGCAGTAATATACCATCTAAAATTCAATATTTAAACTAAAGTCATGCTGTCCTAAGTTCGCTGGAATTACTTCGTAACTGCCAACAAGTACACTATGACACTCCTCTACTGACAAGCTGAAACCAAAAAGACCCAGAAACATTCGCCAAAGTACTAGTTAGCCACATAGGTACCTACTTACCCAAGTGCCTGTATAATAAAATTCCTTGAAGCACGCCCCAGGTTTACACTCCAATCCGAGTTCTCAAGTAAAGACGCCGCCAATTTACAACCACATTTCCGCCTTAGAGACAGAGATTATTCAAACAGTAAATAACACTCTGACGGTGATATCAAATTTCTTCGCTCGTTTAAGTGCAAAAACTGCAAATATTTTATAAAAAAAAAAATGAAACATAATCCATCCGTCTGTATAGTCAGAGTCACATAGAGACTTGTGTTTGTGTTCATTTGTGCGGTTTTCGTGTTGCCTGTTGCCTCCCAATCCCAATTCAAACTGACCACTGCCTATCCACCGCCATAATGAATGCGGTTTTACTAAGAGAGCAAAAAGAAAACAAAAAAAAACCTAACGGCACGATACAAGCCAACACAACAAACAATAAAAAGTATTGCAAAAAAATAACTATCTACAAGAATTGGCAACATTTCGACCTGTTGAATCACTGTAAAAATCCGCTTAAACCAGGCACTCGACGACAAGATTGAAGCCACCGAGAAAGGAAACCTCAGAAATACACAACCTATTCGCATGGCTTTACCCTTACCTGTTCAAAACTCACCACACTCAAGTGGAGCTGCATAATGTGTAAGGAAGTAGGTCTAGGTATAGCGTTTGGAAGGAGAGGAGAGCCCCCCGTCCCTCGCCCCCCGGACAACCAAGTGTGATACCCTTTACGAGCGCCAAATCATTCTAAACAAACGATTTGCATAACTCCACACCTACGTTCGTACCCATTCAGGTATATCTCAAAATCGGATTATAACACGTGCAATTACGGTTCATTACAGGCAGGCAAAGTAGTTCTACCTGTTTCAGGATGAAATTCAAATCCAAACGCCATCATGCACACATGAATTCTATGAAAACCTGTGTGCGTGCGATGAAAACTGACCTGACCCTCTAAGCAAAGAATATAAAATTTATCCACTTCACTCACATCCTGCAAGACTATACGCTTACCCTTTTCTCCCCCCTCTGTGTGTAGATGGATGCTGACTTACCTGTTCTTCCTTTTGAGAAATTTGTTATCCTAATATTCCCCGGCTGTTGTTGTTATCTTTTGATTATAAATTTGTTCCTCCTTCACCGTTGTTGATGGTGGCGATGCTTTTCACCTTGCATCAATGTGATTCAATACAGGTTTTCGATGTTCCACGATGAGTAATCCATAAGAATGAAAAAACAAAAAAAAATGAAGGAAACACGGATGGGATGGGATGATGACGAGGATTTGTTTCGTTTAAATACACAACACACAAAGAGAAATTCCAAAGATATTTAACTTTTATCTCTTGGGCTGCAGAATATTAGTAGAACGCTCAGAAACTTGTTTAGATACACTTGCACTTGCCACACTTCTTTCTCTTCTGCCGCATTAAATATTTATTTTACTATTTCTTCTTTTTTTTGTTACAGAAAAAAGATATGTATTTCCACTAAAATATACTTAATGGATACAACTCGTTTGCGATTTGAGACGGCGGGGAAAACACACAAAGTAGATACTAAACACACACTCGCGTTAGTTGGCAAACATAAATGCGGTTAGTAATTGAATTTTTAACACTAAATACTTAATAGTAAAGCAGAAGCACAATAGAGTAGGTGAGCTATAGAACAAACACATAAAAAAAAAGAAGAATTACAATTTTTTAACGGACGTTTGGCGTTTGGTTACACGTCCGCTAAATTATCTAGAGACGTCCAACAACTCGGATAGCACGACTGAAACTACTTTAAAAACTTGTTTTCAAAATAAGCGTTTGAATCGTATTCAATCGGTTTAACGCACACAATTGCACCTTGCAAGCGCATACAAATTTCATACACACACACTTGTCCAGAGGGAATGAGTCGAATGGACGCTTGTAGAGACACAGATCCACATCGAACACCAAACTAGAGAACAGAAACAGTCAGGTAGTTTTTCGTAGCGAAACACACACCACGAAAACGATTCGGTGCCAACTTTATCGCTCAACACCAGGGCAACATACGCAGTTCACAATAATACCTATAGAGCCGGCGAATGAATTCTGTTGCATGTCGTGGTGAAAAGTGGCTGTTCGATGTGGTGAGATACATTTCAAATAAATGTTCACTGCACTTAGTGAATTGACATGTTGCACAGAGAAAACGGTTCATAATGTTTGAATTCGGTTTGCAGCAACTAGCGCCATTTAGGAAATACAGCCCAAACATACCCCCTTCCCCACCCACTGCCTTACTTTATGGTATAGCTATTTAAAAGTGTTCACTTTCAGTGTGAATGAGTTGCCAAATGCATTCGGTTTTCTAAGTGAATAATGGGAATTCATATCGCGGAATGCGGGAATACAACTGTGCAGTACTGCAGTGGCGTGTGATGAATGGGTGCCATTGTGAGATTGACTGATACAGCGTTTTCAGTGGCGCTCCTTTGACTAGCGTGTTTCGTTTGACATCGTTTCGATTTTATTTCTATTTCTAGATATATCAGTCAAACAATTTTGTGGTTTTCTTTTGAATCGGACGGAAGGTGATTTTATCATTAGGTGAGTGAGTTTTGCTCAGGAAACGACAGTGCTCTCGTTTAAAAGGAATTCTTATGGTGCCTTACCAACTTTCAAGTTGGTACAGCATCAATTTGCAATGCATGAATGAAATCCATCTATAGGAAGACACACAAGGGAACAGAACGACCAAGGGCAAACACAAATGTTCAGTTCACATTGATGTAGGAACTAGGAGTTGGTTGCAATTAGAAGGGCATTGACTTTTAAGCGACACTTATTAACGCTGATATTGATTTCTCCAGGTAATACTTTGTGCATCGTCAGGGGTGACATAAACGTTCTCCATTTGCGAGCCCTCACCGTACTGCGTCCTGCATTTTTGTTAAGTGGTGTCAATTTGTCTAGCTCCTACGAACCCAAATCTTTTTCCATCTTGGCGGAGTCATTTGAACGAACTTTCGATATTACTGCAACCAATAACCCAAAGTAGGCGTAGTGGCTTAGTGGTTAGTGTGTTGGACTACTAAGCGAGGGGTCCCAGGTTCGAATCCCGCAAAAACTCAAATTCTCCAACTTAGGGTTTTTTCCACTGCGCCACCTCTCGCGAACGTCTGACAGACATCCGAGAGTATAACTGTCTTGAAAGAGCTACTCACAATTAGCCGTTTGAAATCGGCATAAAATGAAACACACACAAAACGAATGGTTGTAAGATGCTAGATCTTGGGTCCCTCGGACCTGTTGCGCCAACTAATTATTATTATTAACTAACAAAAGGGCTTTAATCGTGGAAAATAATCATAAAAACAAAGTTTGTGGGACAGGTTCTTAAGAATTCTTCAGTTGACTGCCTAAAAGGGCCTTAAATCGGGGCCAAATCGTTGTCTCTATTCGAACCCGATAATAAGGTCTATAAGCTCGGTCTGGAATCAAGTAGGGTGTGCTCACTGGCATTCTATATCACTATTAGCTTAAGCTTAAGAAGGGTGCGAGCTTCAAAGTTTGATCCAATTAAGGAAAAATTAGATTTAACGCTTAAATTTCTTTTGCTTGTATAAAATCGATCAAGTAGATTCAGTCAGTCATTTAAGTCCGTAGGAGATTAATCCTCAGCAGCACCAAAAGCTCAAAAAACTATATTTTCGAAAAAGTAGTACCTACTTTCAAATAAATCGTAAATTTAACCATGTTAAAAATCGGATAAATGCAACTCACTTAAGCCGCTTCAACAGATTTGTGCCCAGATCTAACGCCGAACTATAGCTGATGTTCCCGTCTATGACAAGTCAAAAAAATCAAGCAAACATCGATAAGCTTCTGCTTTTCAGATTGCCAGCGCTTCCCCATGTCAAACACACTTTTCTTTGTTAACTCTGACATAATTACCTGTGTATTGTTTTGTTAACGAGTCTATTTGCGATCCACACATCAACCTTTGATGAATCACATGTGAATTCACCCCTCGAGAAGCCTTCGAAAATGCCACCGCATAAGAAAATAATAAACAGGATGCTCGTGCATTGTAAACAACTCAACACTGACACTGATGCTGTCATAGAAGAAGAGGAATTAAAACAAACCAGCCAAGTGTGCACACACACATAATGCAATTCTTCTCCCAACTTTTTGTGGATTATGTAGTTGCCTTCTTCTTGGCAAAGGACACTCTCTATGATATTGGCGCGGATGAGATTCCAAAGATATCGATTTGATAAACACGACATTTGGCCTGCTCTCAAGTCCATACCCCCAGATGTCTGATGTTTTCAAGTGTATTTCGTTCTTAGCTCGAGAAGAAGCTCGAAAGGATGCGATATCGATGTCGAGGACAAGATAATCTCTTAGAGGAAACTGAATTTTTCCTCCAACTTTAAAAATGAGCTGGTTGCCCCTTTCACAGGAAAAAAAACGTATTCCCTCGCAGGAGGGTGGGGAATATACGCTGTAGAGATAACACAATTTACCACAAGCGGCATGAAAATAATTGCCTAGGGCTCCAGTGTAAAGGTTTTCCTTTTAATGTGTAAACAAACAAACTGTCAGATACACACGGACGTTGGCTGCGGATGCATTTACTTTTCCAGAAAAATGTAAGCCTGTTGGCAAATATGCACTCGGTACGACCTTTTTTGTTGTTTGTTGTCGTCTTTTTTATCATCATTAGGAAGGTTACTGGTTAAACAACTTATAAGGCGTGGGGTCTCCATGGCAAAAAAAAAACAAGACAGCTGGCTTTAGAAAGTGTTAGATTTTTATTTACTGTAGTGGTTTATCTTAAAAAAAAACTGTATTTGGTCTAAGAGAACAAAATGTTTAATTTTAATAATTTAGTACAGGCTTTCATACCTCTAAAGTTAGTTAGGTGCGTATTTAAGGTCCAACATTTTCTCAACAAACTTTGATTAACTTGGGCGAATAGCAGCGAACCATCTAATCATCCTACGCATGAAACTTGGTGTACCAGAAAAGGGTTTCAAAGACTCTGATCGCCTCAAGCATTACTTTCTATTCACTCGATGTGCCTTTTGGACTTTACTCATCGTTGTACAGCTCTTAGAGTTATATCTTCCCATCTTTACACCCTCTTCACATAATAAAAAAATTTAACATTTAGGAACGACCGCCAGAACTCCAGCGGAAGGGAAACAAAAAATAGTTCTCAAAATAAGTGCACCAGCTGCGGCAAAGCCAAAAGTACCCACAGTCCACTTAATCTCCCATAGGCACTATTCTTACATATGACTGTCGACTGTGTATGCTAGTGATATGGTCACTGTAGTTGAATTAATTTAAATTGTTTCACGGCTAACTATAGGTACTCTAACTCTATCCCAATTTGCGACTGGCTATGAGAGCTGCATGCACTTCAATTTCTAGGTATTGCTACATTTTAAGGCCACTCGTGCCATGGCCATGGCTTTAAATAGAAACTCATATTTGCGGAATACAATGGAGCAGCGCAGTAAGCTGCTGGGGAATGGAATTTCAATTCCCACAACTAATTAGTTTTAAGGACGGATTTTCGTGGATCAAAATCTGTGAATCTGTGATGAAACAAAAACTGAATGAATTATGTATGATGTTGATTATGGAAACGCGATAAGTCTATATTGTGATTTTGAAAAGCTACATTTGTTGAAAAAATCAAAACTTTCAGTTCTATGTATGGCGGCGATATGGCTTAGGGGTGAGTGTCCGTTGAAATTCCGTTGTTTTTTTAGTTTAGAAATTTACAAACAGATTCAATTATGAAAAGTTAATCATTTTATTCGCGATCCTATAAATCGCCAAATCTTGTCCTCTAAAAAATTTGGAATAGAACCAAAAACCACGTTACACTGTACGTGGATAGAAAGAAAAAACATTGACCTCGTGAATACATATGCGCCTTGACTGACACCATTTACATACTATCAAAGCGTTTACATGTAAAATATCAGCAAACACAGAATATCTACCAACATTGTCGCACAAATTGCAATACCTCAATCTCAATCTGAGCAACAACAAGTCATAAGTGGTGAATATGCGTTTGTAGATATTCAATGTTCATCAAAAATAAAGTTTTTTTTTATGGACTCTTAACGATCGCGCCTTTTTGTATTTTTACATTGAGACACGTAAAATGGCACCAGCCCAAAACACTGTTATTCACAGCAGCAAACTCACACGTCACACCACAAAGCAAACAGCTCATCTCAGACCAAATCCATGCTGGAAAAAATGATTTCTTGCCAAAATTGTATCTGTTAACAAAACCGCCACCACGGTCTTGGCTAAAATGAATTTTAATTCGCCAAAAAAATTACGTTCCGATCTCACTGTCTCAGTCATCATACCAATGATCATAACCGTAGTCTGTCTCTGTAGCTACATTCCAGAACTGCTTTGTCGCTTTAGTGGAGCCCATGGTCTCACATTGAACCAATGTGACGTATACACTAAAGGCTTGTCTAGTTGCTGTGAAAATATGTTCATATTTGTATTGGGAATTAACAAGTTTTACACGCGTGGCTTTTGGGGGCTTTGGGTTTGCTCTTCTCGCTCTTGGTTTGATCTTTTTGCCAGCGGAGTGTCGACTTCTATGTATACCAGCACCGAATGAAAAATATATGTCCACATTGACATACATTTGATTTTACTTCGTCTTTTTGACTCGATATTTTCTTCGTGTAAATTCCGTCACCGATCATAATGTTTTGGCTATTAGGAAGCTTAGGTCAGGCTAAAGACATTCTTGTGTGCATTGGGTTGGAAGGGAAATTGATTTGTTGTTCATAGGAAAAAGAGGTGTGGCCAGGGGCGAACAATGAAACTGCACTCTGTTGTGCGCAGTGCGATATGGAATGTCACATGGAACAATTAATATTGGGATTGCTATTGGCGCGATCGGCGATTGTCAAGCTGTACAGACAATCACTTTTTCTAATTGGCGTCTCTCTCCATTTATTGAGGTTATGGAATTACTCTAAGTTGTTTGTAACCATAATGGTGGCGTGCCGTTCGGTTCTGTACAAAATTAGCTTTATTTGACCTTCGGAGGAGTTTTTGTCGGTTTGCGTTTTTAGAAGTAACTATGCATTATGTAAATATCCAACGCCAGAATCAAGACAACATGGAATTGTACAGAAAGACCGCAGCATGCCTAGCAGAAAATAACTTTCGGTTATTCACCTTAACGACGGGCAACACATTATCTGTTTGATAGTGGAAATCAAACTTCTGAGATGGGGGTTCCGTAAATTCAAGACTTGAAAAGACACAAATTACTTCTTAGGAGTTTTCGGAAGTATCGATGAAACGAAAAAGCGACAGAAAACGAGAAGGGATAGCCCGCGTGGTGATGGTGAGGTTTCTCGGGCAAAATGAGTTAAAATTATTAGAGTATACCATTATAAAGGGTGATTTTTTAGCTGGTTTGGTTTTGGCAACACTGGTTTTGACAACTGACGTGTGTTTAGTACCTTGTGTCACTGTCAAACAGCTTCAGTTTGGTTTGCAATTTAACCATGGATCGTCTTACAAATGAACAACGCTTGCAAATTATTGAATTTTACTATCAAAATTCGTGCTCGATTCGAAATGTTCATCGCGCGCTGCTTCCATTTTATGATCGGCATTCTCGACCTTCTGAGCAGTCTATTCGGAAGATTGTGACCAAATTTCGCACCAAATTTACTTTGTTGGACATTAAACCACCAACACGTTTACGTACTGTGCGTAGTGAAGAAAATATTGCGGCCGTATCAGCTAGTGTGACAGAAGACCGCGAAATGTCGATTCGGCGCCGTTCCCAGCAGTTAGGCCTTTGTTACAGCACTACGTGGAAAACTTTGCGGAAGGATTTGGGCGTAAAGCCTTTTAAGATACAGCTGGTGCAAGAACTAAAGCCAGCCGACCTACCACAACGCCGAATTTTTGGTGAATGGGCTCTTGGAAAGCTGGCCGAGGATCCGCTTTTTTATCGAAAAATTGTGTTCAGCGATGAGGCTCATTTTTGGTTGAATGGGTACGTAAATAAGCAAAATTGCCGCATTTTGAGTGAAGATCAGCCAGAAGCATTGCAACAGCTACCAATGCATCCCGAAAAAGCCACTGTTTGGTGCGGTTTATGGGCCGGCGGCATTATTTGGCCATATTTCTTCAAAGATGATGCGAATCGCAGCGTTACTGTCAATGGTGAACGCTACCGAGCAATGATAACAAACTTTTTTTTGCCCGAAATGGAAGTTCTTGACTTGCATGATATGTGGTTTCAACAAGACGGTGCCACATGCCACACAGCACGCGAAACAATGGCGCAATTGCGAGGCGAGTTTGGTGAACAGTTAATTTCACGTTTCGGGCCGGTCAATTGGCCGCCTAGATCGTGCGATTTGACACCATTAGATTATTTTTTGTGGGGGTATGCCAAGGCTAATGTGTATAGGGACAAGCCCGCTTCGATTGACGCACTGGAAGCCAACATCCATGCATTCATTCGTGAGATACCGGCCGATATGTGTGAAAGAGTATGCCAAAATTGGACTCAGCGGATGGGCTACCTGAGACGCAGCCGCGGTCAACATTTGCATGAAATTATCTTTAAACATTAAATTGCAAGGTTCAAACTATCGATTCAAATAAATATTTCATTCATTTTTTCGAATTTTTTGTGTTTTTTTTTTTTTAAAAAGTTCTAAACCTCTTAAAAAATCACCCTTTAGAACATTGTGTCGAAGTTATTGAAGTTCTAAAAGAAATCAGAAATTTTTTAACTTGATATCTGGAAAGGAAAATCACCAAATGCTCAGCAGCCGTATAAAAAATAAATATAAATCGACTGCCTTAAAATGCCTGTGGTCTAAGGTAGGTTGACTCATTTTAACGCTTAGCTTTCTAGGTTGACGAACATTTGACAAACAACCGTCAGTTGGTCTACAGCACAAGCTTATAAAGTCAGCCATTCGGACAACAAATTAAAAATCCGCACAAAGAAATGGTTAGTAGAATAAAAAGCTTAACTTTAGGGTCCTATAGATTCTATTATATTTTTAGTTATTTATTTATTTAGATTACGTTAACTAAACATAATTTATTAAGAAGGTTTTACAATTTAAAAAAAAAATATTATTCAAATAATTTAATAATAGCCCAAGAGGTCTTCCCGGACTGTAGCTCCGTCAAAATTGTAAGTCAAAATGTAGGCATTGCAAAGAATATGTCCCCTGCAAAAATTATTGTGACGAACCTTACTTAATAACTTCGTAGCCTATTATGGGTTTCTTTTCTGCTCTCAGAGCTATTTTTATGTTCGTTTGATACAAAAAAGCAATCTTTTTCAGATTTCAGAGTACTTTTCCGAAACTATATATTTTCTCATTTTGGCTTCAGATTTACCAAAGAAGTGCATTTCAGTTTGACAACTGATGGAGATTGTTTACGTTTTGGTGAAATTTTTCTACAGCAAAGAAAGGTATCGCATCGAGTGAATCTATTTTTTTAAATTATTTATGTGTAAATATTTATAAATCAATCGGTAAATTAAAATTTCGATGGAAATTCGATGGAAATCGCTTTGAAAAGTGTCGAAGACTACACATATTCAAATCGCACGAATATCAACACAAAAAAGAGCAAGTGACGTTTTTATGTTCGATTAGGCACACGAATTCTGAAATCTGAGAGCAAATCTGAAGAAGCCCAATCGAATACCACATACGTAACAGCACTGCATCCCCAGTTTATACATAGTACAGTTGATAGACGTTGCTTTTTAAAAAGTTATCTTTACTAATTGCACAACCTTCGAAAAAGCTTAGACTTTGTCTCAACATTTTTAAAATTAACAATAAGAAGTTGTTGATAAGTAGAGTTCGTTCGTTAAAGAACAGGCTCGTTCAGAAGTCAGCATTGACAACTCATGGAACAAAGCTAATGGGTGAACTTGAGTTTATTTCATAACGTAAGGCATTATTTTGACAACAACTAACGTTAACGTATCAGCGACAACAACAACAATATTTCACTTGCACTTCCTGTTTACGGTTAAATTCGGCAACAAAAAAAAAAAATTTCACTCTGCTAACTAATTTCCAATAATTTCCATTCCAATAATCTGCAATGAGTGAAAGAAAAAGAATTCTTATGATTTGTTTGGGTAGTTTTATTTTAAAATCTTTTGAAAATATTCATGCCTAACGGAATTCTTGTTTTTATAGGAAACATTTGCCGCTCACCCATTGCTGAAGCTATATTGCTTGACATTATTCACAAAGCGGGCAAAGAAAAGGAATGGCATGTGGACAGTGCAGCGATTGGTGCTTGGCATATGGGTGATTCTCCTGACAAACGGGCAACTAACGTGATGAGTAAACGTGGCTTAAAGTATTCAAATCATGCGCGACAAATAAAGCCGAAAGATTTCAACGAGTACGACTACATTTTCGGCATGGATGAGGATAACATGAAACATTTGAGGCGACTCGCGCCAAGCAATTCAAAAGCCAAATTGCTTATGCTGGGTGACTTTGGATTGGATACAGCCGACCGGATCATTGAGGATCCGTATTACGTAAGGGACATTACCTTTTCGCATAAATTTGTTAAAAAAAACTTACTTGTTTTTCATTGTGCAGTTAGTTGGAGAAGCTGCGTTCGAAAAAGTCTTCGAACAATGCCAGGTGGCTTGTGAGGCATTCTTCAAAGAAGCCGTTGCTGGAAAGATCTAGGTGATGCTACAAGGCTTCTGGATTAAATAATTTATCTTTGGTGTTTTTTTCTACTTCTATATATTTATTTAAATAAGAAAATTAAACGGCATTCCGATCATAAAACGCAAGTACCATTTTGTGATACAACTCTTGTATTTCCACCTAACAACTAACTCCTCTTATGGGCAATTAATTAATGTTGTCAACAATTTTACACATTATTCTATCACATTGGTGGCATTGATCGACTCTCAAGTTAAGGGAGTTTTTGTGGCCATCATCGTCCATCTTCATGAACTCGGAAAGCGATTGCTGATCCTCTTCGAAGTCTGGTAAGGCGGCAAAGGCGTTCTTTACAATCTCTCTAACTTTCTCTAGGTGCTTTTGGAATCTGCTGCAGGTTTCTACTCGCTGTCTTTTCTGCATTTCCATCATGACGCGTAAGGTTTCCCGTGCCTGATGTGGTCGAAATTCGTTAAGCAAATGGTGTATGTGTACAAAGAGCAAACTAAGATCATCAATCTTTTCCGTCCTCCTTGGACTGTCCGGAAATTGTATTAGCAAATCAATTAAATCCAAAAAATTCACGAACAGTGAGTGGTTGAGCTTCTTTAGTTCCTTTCTTCTGTCAAAGTGCTGTGGTATGAGCCTCTTGATTCCCTGACTTTCAAGGGATCTTACCATTTCCTCATTACTGTATTGTACTCCAAACATCGAGTATGTATCGTATATGCTAGGAGGTGGCCTTGGTGCACGATTACGGCGAATGTTTTCTTCTGTGAAAAGGCTGATGTACTGCGTTGGAGGAAGGGGTAGCGACATAACTTGAGATGGTTCCTGGTTTGCCATTTTGATTGGTTTTTGTACTCGTCTATAAAGCTCTTGAAAGACTGTACTGAAGCTGGGATGGTGCGCCTTTACGCTCGTATTGAAAGAAGAATTAAAATAAATACTTGGTGCAAGAAATATATTCGTCCATCCAAACTGTGCTGACAGTAACTTCTGATCAAATTAAATGACAGTTGTCATTAGAAACTAAACTCCACTAAGTGCATTCAGCACACTAGTCAGCAAAAGATATATTTTCGTTTTCGATTTGGCATTTCTGATTTTGAACCGATTTCAGTATGAAGTAGGACACTCAAATTATATTTGTATGAATTTCCCACTCTATAATACACATTCTTTGTAACGATTGATAACAATTTGAGAACTTTGTGGCCATAGCCTTTTTTAAAAAATATTAAGCTTTTTTATCTTTCGCAGATGATGTGTTTTAGGTCCTAGTTATAGCCATACGTAAAACTATGCTATTTTGTTTTTTTTGACCACTTCAACCTAATTGTTGAACTCAATCTTGGTCTTAAAATGTTGCTTATGAATTATAAAGTTAGTTCATCAAAAAAAATAGGAAATGATCTTTAAATTTTCTAGAAAAATTATTTATTAATTTTTCCGTACGAACAACTTTTGGTGATCGAATTCTGATTTAATTCCATAAGAAAAAAACAAATATTTCATTTCTTTACTGTTCCATCCAGAGACAAAAATCTAGATTGACCGATAGACAGCCGCCCTTACACAAACGCTGAACGCACTCTGCCTTTAAGTTGTCACACTGTCCGATTGAAAGACAACAAAATTCTATTGCAAACAAATTTACTGCACCAATATTTTTATTCATAATTCGATTTAAGAAAAAATAACAATCCAATGGACTGTACAAACTCTGGTATAGATTGTTAGCAGTGAATCATATATACTTTACTGAAGACCAATCTCCCTTTTTAGATGACATTGTCAAGTACTTAGTAAACCAACTTGAAACAAATCAAGGCACTGTACAACCACCGGTTATTCAAGAAGATGTCCCCGAAGAAAATGATTCCTACTCCGAAGAGCAAGTACCAAAAAAGGCCATAAAGCGAGGAGCAAATATACCGAAGAGTACTGATTTCTATGATACTGTTATTCCAAATTTCACGGAAGCAGAATTTCGATACTATTTTCGCATGAGCCGCGTTTGCTTCGGTAGTATAATGGATAAATTGTCGAAAAAGGTCAAAATCTTTAATCTAGAGAAGAAACTCCTCTTTTCTATCTGGATGCTGAGTACACGAGACAGTTTTTTTGCAGTTAGTACGCGCTTTGGCTTGGCAAAAGGTGCAGCATATCAGTATTTTTGTGAAATAATTGACGGGCTAGTTGTGCTATTCAAAGACCATGTCTCATGGCCAGGCGAACTTGAATTTTCACACATTGAGCAGGTATGTGGTAGCCGTGTATCCAAGTGAAATCAAATTTTACTCCCTGCGTTCATAGGGGTTTAAACCTAAGACTGGCGGCTATGTGCCCGGAATTATTGGCGCAATCGATGGATGTCACATTCAAATTAAGAAGCCATCGCGCTACTCCATATACTGCAATGAGAGGAAAACGCATTCGATCATTTTACAAGGTAAGTGGATTCATGGACCTAGTTCATCATGTAATGCTGGGGTTTTATTGCGCAGCGGTGTGTGATAACCAAAAGATATTCACGGACGTATATGTCGGTGCGCCAGGGTGTCTCCATGCAGGACGAGTGTTTCGCAACAGTCCCCTGTCCAAAGAAATTGAGAATCTTATACCGGAAGACTACCATATCGTTGGTAACTCATCCTATCCGCAGATGAAAAACTTAGTGGTGCCCTTCGTAGATGAAGGAATGCTCACAGAAACGCAAGAGCACTTTAACAATTGCTTGCTCAGTGCGTGTGCAACAGTCGAAGAGGCATTTCAACTGTTATTGTCCCGTTTCCGCAGATTAACGTACCTCGATACTTCGAAGCCAGAGCTGGCAAACAAAATGGTATGCGCCTGCATCATTCTCCACAACCACATACTGATGACTGACCCAGGAGACGATGTCGAGCAACTGATTCGAGATGAATCGCCAGAAGTGTTTCTCAATGAAGACGCCGAGGGCGCTACAGGAGAAAATGCTGAGTGTGACGGGCTAATGAAGAGGAACTACTTGCTTTCATTGTTTGATTTTATTTAATAAAAACAGAAACTACATACATTCGAGATGGTCTTCTTATCCTAGACGGAATAGTCGTTTTTTCTCTTTGCTCTCGCCATGGCCAGTTCCAGTTTGGCGCGTTTAAACTGCAGTAGCTTTTGCTTTATTTTGTTTGATTCTACCAACTCGTCGAGCATTTGCTCTGAAACAATTGTCCGTCGCTCCTCGAGCGCCAAAATATCTATGGAAAACTTGAGCTTCTCGCCGACGTAATTGGGCTTCTCATTCCTATGCATTGTTACCTCGAAATCAGGGGGCATATCCTTTGCCGAGTTTTCGAATGTAACAGGTGAACAATCGTCTCGCTGGTGATTTTCATCGAATTCGCCCGGAGACGATAATCTATTTGCGGGACTTTCAACTTTATGAGTAGCAGCTGAAAATACTTGCGCTATTTGAGGTACGAAAATAAGTTGTATATTCTGACCCTGAGCTGATTGAGCTATGACCGGTTGTAAGTTAGCAGGCATCTCAGTTTTTGGTGCGATCGGGCGAAACTTAAGGCTTGATTTAGGTATGGTAAGGTTCTCCGACGGCACAATTGTAATAGTAGGCTTCTGGGTTTCCTTCTTTTTCTTTGCGGATTGCTCTTTTCTGCTCGTCTTTTCTTCTTTCGCCTTGAGGTTTTCTTCTTTATTTTTTAGAATGAAATCTTTGCGCTTTTGATAGACTTCCTCCTCCGCCTCTGGGCCGTAGATATCATTCATGAGGTCATGGTAAGGCCAAGTGAGTCGTCGACGCTTGTGATTCACATCTCCATTCTTGGGCGCTTGATCTGTGACGGTTTGATAGTGGCTTTTCATGTTTCGCAGCTTCCTGTCAAGGGAATCTGGACTGAAGTTGTATCCTTTCGCCTTCAGTCGCAGTCGTACATCACTGAATACTGTGCGGCGGCGTATCTGCGGATTCCAGAGCTCGTGTTTTTTCTTCTCGCATTCTCGTAAAAAAGCAACGACAGCCTTATGCGTCCAAGGTGAATCTTGATCCGCTTTTAAAAGTTCACAGATTATTTATCTTTGATATGAAAGTAATTTTCATTGCATTACCGTCAGTCCCATCGTCGGCGGCAGCAGGTTGCACTTCTTCTGTTTCGGATGTCGACTCGTATTCTGCGGCTGCTTTCACATTTGTCTGCTTTACCAAGACAATAGTCTTCGGTGGAAGTGGGTCGGGATATAGAGATGCCATCGTTGGAGCGTCCTCAATTTCTAACTCTTCTGCAAAAATCTCCATCATTAAACTGTAGTACGGCCATGTAATGGGTTTGCCGGGGTTGACAGCACGATCCCTATTCTGGCATATTGTAGAGAAATGCTTTTTTAAATTGTGGAACTTCTTTTGCAATGTGTTGGCACTAAAATAACATCCCCTAGCCATCATATTTTCACGAATTATTGCAAAGAACTTGTTTCGACGATGACGCGGGTCGTGAAGGTCCTTTTTCTTTTTTAAACATTCCTCCAAAAGGTAGCAAATAGTTGTCTGACTCCATGATGATTCTGCCTCTGTTACTTCAGTCACTATAAACAGAGAACATTTATGAAAGTTATGTACCCACAGTATTTGGCGGTTACGAGATTTACCATTTATTTCCGCACACTCAGCTGCACATTCACAATCATGATCAAAAGTGTACGTAACTACACCGTCTTCGGTTTCCTCGTCCATCTTTTTCTATAAACAACAAATTGTTTATTTATTTTTGAAGCGGCAGCACGTTACGCACTTAGCAAAAGGTAGATTATTTATTATTTTCGATTAGAATTTACAGAACTGGGAAAGTTGGGGACTTTACGATGACACTCGTACTTCAAAACGAAAATAAAATGGCTGCGTTCTTTTTCGCTGTGAAAGCGCTCTGGAAAATCAATTCAGCGATGGATGAGTTCAAGCGAAGATTGGAGCACTGCACCTCCATTCAGTACTGAATTTGTTTTTTTTTTTTGTTTAATATAACAAATACGAAGTAGGTATTTTAAATTTTTACCAATTAATTACACACCAATCTATGTGCTGTGTTTACTACTATAAAGTTAGGTCCGTTAAATCATTTCTGTAGTCACGAATATATTTAAGTTCCACGTTACTGTATAACTTAGGTGGTGTATATAACTCAATTAAGTAGTATAGGACCATTCACATTATATTCAATTAATCTAACATCTAATCCAAACAAAATTAGCTTTAATTGATTAAAATAGCGAAATTTACAATTACACCAATTTTCCCGAAAATTGAAAATTCTTACCGCGAACTGTAACACTTTATTCGTTCAAACTTAACCTTCAATAATGCAAAGTATTCGCGGGTACCTGCGACTAAAAAAAGTTTTCATGTGATTGAAATGTCAGAATCTACGAATAATCGCCAGTTCGCAGTTCGCTCTCATGTGAATGGTCCTTATGAAAGTTGGGACGGTTTCTGTCTAACTGCTTTCTCTTCTGCATTGGAAAATGGCTATGGTAAAAATTGTGAACAATTTAAAGAAAAATATGTCCTTTGTTTAGTAATTTCAAAGAAACTTATATTTTATAAACAAAAGCCCTTTGGAGTTGAATCTAATCGAATTTAACTAGATCCAACCAATTGAAATGGACGTATTCAGCACAATGTAGACAACAGATTCTTTTTCAAATGCCAAATACGAGAGTACGACGACCTTCAGAGGCCAAACACATTTCCTTCAAATCAAAATACAATTACTGTGTATTTTGCTAATAGGCACTTTATTGGAAAAAAAAGGATAAGTCAAACTATTCACAATTAATAATGACAAAGAAAGTGCTAATGATCTGTTTGGGTAGTTTATACACCACAAATTTAGTTCCACATCGACTTCAATAGCGATTTCCTTTCGAATTTAGGTAATATCTGCCGGTCTCCCATTGCAGAGGCGGTGATGCAGGACACCTTCGAAAAAGCCGGTGTTGATGGAGATTGGCATGTAGATAGTGCAGCAATTGGTGACTGGCATGCTGGCAATTCACCTGATCACCGTGCATTAAATATCATGAAAAATCATGGCTTAAAATACTCGAATCATGCTCGACAAATCCGCAAAAAGGATTTCCAAGAGTTTGATTATATCTTTGGTATGGATGAGGAGAATATGGACGATCTCGATCGCCTAGCACCGAAAGGTGCAAAGGCAAAGCTGTTAATGTTGGGTAACTTTGGCCTAGAGAAGAACGATAAAATAATCAAGGACCCGTATTATGTAAGATGCAAACAATGTCTGTAAACTCTTCATATTCTTTGATTCTATTGCATTTTCAGTTAAAAGGAGAAGCTGCATTCGAAAAGGCCTACCAACAGTGTGTGATTGCCTGCGATGCCTTCTTAAAGGAAGCACTAGCTGGAAAAATCTAAAATTAAAACGAAAATGTGTGATTCTGTTTACGTGTAATTAGCGAAATACATTTTATTTTAACGTTTCTAATGTGCATTTGTTTATGAGTCAGCGACAGCTATCTGTTTTTTTTTTTTATATTACATTGCCGTCTGTCAGAAGGTACCTATCTATTGGAATTTATTTTCTGTTCAGTGTTGTAATAGGTTAAATCTGTTAAAAAATGTTAAGAGTGTGAATTGATTTCTATCTATACCCATTACGTTTAAACTTTTCTAAATTTTCACTTTCAAACGAGTACGCAATCGAGACTAATGTGTGACACGAAGAAGATACTTTTCGTTTGCATCGGTGAGTGAGAAATAAAATTGTGCTCGGCATTTGTAATAAAAATTTGTGTAGGGAATACCTGCCGCTCTCCGATGGCGGAGAGCGTAATGCGTGATCTTGTTGAAAAGAGCAGCCTCAATTGGGAAATTGATAGCGCAGGACTGCGATCGTGGAATGTTGGAATTCACCCCGAACCTCGATGCATTAAAGTACTATCAGAAAATGGTTTGACATCAGAACATTTGGGAAGAGAGGTACCTAAATAATATCGAATCGAAACGCCCCATCCGTGAAAGTCTATACGATCATGGAATTATGCCGCGCAAACTAGACATAATTTTCTTTACAAGCTGTTTCGCCAACCACATTTTCTCTGACAATCATTTGTAGATTGAAGAAGATGATTTCCACAAGTTTGACTACATATTCGGTATGGATGAGAGTAACGTTGAGGAACTAATGGAACGAGTACCGAATGGATCAAAAGCGAAGATTGAACTCCTCGGGTCTTATATTGGCCGAGCTGAAGATATCATCATATGGGATCCATATTTTGTAAGTGCAAATATTGAACACAGCAACAATTAAAAAAATAGTTGGTATTTGCTTACTTAGCTACTCGACCTAAATTAAATTTTAGCTGAGAATGTAATATTTTTTTTTTTTTACTTGCAGCATGATGGAATAGCTTCGTTTCGCCGATGTTATGAACAGATAAGCTCAAGTTGTAAAAATTTTTTGGAAATACAAATTAAAAAAGTATAGGCTATGAAATTCGTGAATATTGACGAAATAAATTAATTTCTACAAAACAAAATTAATTATTAAATTTGAACAGAGTTTAAACTTGGACACCGTCAAGGGCGCAGTACATATTTCCGGCTATGAACTATAATGTTCTATGTAAAGGCACCCCCTTTTTGAGAAATATCAATGCAAAGATTTACATGACTGAATTTTAGTAAGAATGCATGAACACAAGACATCCAAAAAAACTGGGTCGAATATTGTAATAAATTTTATAGCTACGGCTTTCGTAGCCCTATCTTTATTTAAAACAAAATAACAATGTTATAAAATAATATTAACTCGAGTAGTAAATAAATAAATAAAAATTATCACTTCATAGTCTCAATAAGTATTAAAATTACTTTGAATTATCTATTATTTCTTGAAGAAATCCAAATCAATGTTTGCCATGAAGATATAATCTAAGACTCAGGCAGCTTATTCCTTCTAAGTACCTATTTCTTTTGGTATTGGCATTTGCGAGATGTATTTATTGTTTTTGTATGACTTCGGTAGCTTATCGTATCTAATCATTCATCGTTTACATGTTCGATATCATTATTGCATTTGGACTTGTACCCGACAGTTGAATAATTTTGCGCAAACTCCAATTCACAAACTTTAGTGAATGGAACAGACTTACAAGACTTTTAAACACACTAGGTAATTTTAAAATTAGCGGGAACCATTTGCATAGTTGCTAAACTTGAGTTTTTATAAGAAGTATTTAGTAAAATTCGTAATAAAGATACCACTTGGCACTTCGTCTTACGATAACGGCATCGCGCTCAATGTAATTGAGGAGAAAGCTGCGACTAGCACTCGCATCAAGCAAGTAAAAAGACTGAAATATTTTTAAGCGCTCATCTTCCCTAATTAATCTGTATTGTGAAAAGAAGATCTTTTTGCGCAATCCTTTGTGGACGTTATCTTTTTGCGGGCATTAATTTGTTTGTTTCTGATATGTATGCTTTTCCTTCTTCTCCGATGTCGTTTTCGTTTCGTTTTGGGCAAAAAGAAGCGTCCGGCAGAGTCCAGAATCGAAAAAATCACTTCTGAAACCGTTCCATTGGCACAAAACATACTCTTCTGGTGATTCTGAGGGGAGAATTTCGCTTCTGGATTTGAAGTCAAAATCCACTCAAGAAGCACTCACACAAGTGTAGTTTATGTATTTTATACAAATCAGCTAACAGCTTTCCTGCCGTAGATTACATTTTGGCATTTCACCAATACTTTTGTGGATTCAATCAGAAGCAGTTTTCTTGTTCTTGGATCATGAGTGCATCCCCGAGTGAAACCAATGGAAAACGACATGAGTTTCTTTATTATGTTGTGTTTACAGTTCTGTTCTTGTTTTCGGCTTTTTCTAGTTAGTTCTTAGGTAAGTATTATTTAAAATACTTCTTAAGTATCGTGTCGTTTAACTTTATGATTTAAAATGTTACCTGGAATTTGGCTTTCTTCGTCCTTGTTATCCATTGGAATGTTGCCCGAATCATCTTGATCTGCATTTTGAGTGGAGTTGACGAGCAGTATTTCAGTAGAGCTCAATTCAGCCTCATTTTGTTCATATGGACAAAAATTACATTGAACTAAAATGTCAATAAAGGATTATTGGTACAAAAAACTAGAGTTTACTAAATAAACTATGTACCAAGAAGGTCTCTCTCACAAGGAGAGATGTTCTTCTCACTAACTTCAAAAATATAAAAAGTGAATCAAAACGTTCTATGTAGGACAAAAATAGAACTTCTTTAGTATTATTGCAAATCATTGTATGTAATAATGTTCTATGTTCAAATACCATTGAACAGTTTGTGCAAAAAAGTTCTATGTCATTTGTACTGTGGGTATTTTGGTATGTTCTCACATTGGTTACAATGTTCTATGTTGACATAGAACCTTATAACATTAGCGTTCCATCAGAAATATCAAGAAGTTGTAAGTTTTTTTCGGGTACATTTCTGGTAGCCATTGAAACAGAGAACAGTTTGGTATATACAACTTTTTCATTTTCTTTGACATAGTGTTCTATATAGTTCTCAGCCAGCGATATGTAAAGTGAACATGTAGATAACCACATACGGCATCTTGTTGTCTACATGCCGTTTACTACGGCCTTAACGGAGCCGATTTCTATACCTCTAGTTCGCCAACGCACGACGTAGTGATAAAAGTTGCTTTTTATCGAAAAATTTCTTAAATAGTCTACGTCTTTCTGTTTATATTACATTTTATGCAAGTAAATGTTTGAGATTTTCTCCAAAATTTGATTTCTAAGTTAAAGAAATATTCAGGTAATTCAATAACTTCTTCATATTCCTATATAAGAATTAATTTAATTGTTTCGTTAGCTTAATGCATCGGCAGCTATAACTCGGTCTAAAAATCTGTCCCAAGACTTCTCCAGTATAGAATAACCCTCTTTTCGCTCCTTGTCATTCAAAACCGAGTACCTAGAAAATTTAAGCAAGTTTATTAAATTTATTTCACCTTACAGTGCTTACTCTTACTTTATCGAGTTCCAGACCAATTCTTTAAGTGTCCTTAGACCCGCATGATTCGGTGCGAAACTCATAATGGCATAATAGAAGTCATAACTTAGGCCTTTAGCATTCCAGAAACCTGGATCATCATTTGATATAACGACCGGAATATTTTCCGAGAAAAAAAATGCTGCCGGATGATTTCGCAAATCCCAAACTAAGTTTAGAACTTGATTGGATATGGGGTTAACCTCAATGGCAATGCCTCGTTTTTTCACAGCATTCCACAGAACAGGATGCTTCAATAGTGCGTAGCCATGACCGATTCGGGTGGTATTTAAAAGAATCGCATCTAAGAGGTTGAAATCTGTTGATGCTCCATACCAGTCTATGCAATAGAAGGGGAATATAATAGCTATTAAATTATTAATGGATATTGGAAACTCTAACTTGTTTCACCAGCATGGAAGAAAAACTTTGCGGTTGGTGGAAGATTTCTCAATTCATCTACGAAGTCATATAATGGATTGCCCAAGTCTTCTTGACCCACTAGGTCGAAACCAATTACAAAATCTGGATAAGCTTTGCTAGAAGTAGAAGAAACACCAAAAATGTAACTTACCGGCGTTTATTTCCCCTTTATAAAAAACATTTCAGTGCAGTTTGTAACCATTATAGGAATTAGTAAAATTTCGTAAGACCTATTGTCAAAATCATAAATATGTAATGTGGACAGGCTTACTGCAGTTGCTTAAATATTTGAAATTTGTGTGTCACGTCAGTTTTCTCCACCCTTCGATTAGTACTAAAGATCGCCTTGACGCCAAGAAACTCCGGATTCTGTGCACGAAAACGTTTTACAAGTCCAATCAACTCATTAACAGCAAACTCGGCGGGATATTCTTTACCTTGGTCATCATACATCTAAAATAAATTAATATCGTTAGGGTTCAGGTTAAAGATGGACTTGTCTCACCGTTTTAAATTCCATTCTCACTTCAGCGTACATTATACCATCCTGGAAGAACTCTTCTAACATGCGCCAGTGATAGGCTCGAAAAGCCGGAATGTACTTCAAAAAGTCGGAAACTGTTCCGAAGAAAGTTTGAAACTTCGACCACACTTTATTCAATGTCGAGTACTCCACTACAATGAGATTGACAAAATGACTGATTTAGCATAAAAAGACTCAGTGTGTCGTCTTTCTTACGTTCTGGAAAGGGTGTATACAAGTTTATGGCCCTCTCCAATTGCTTATCGAAGGCCCCTTTGTTCCTTGTTTTTCGGCGCTTCTCATTGACCAATGTGTAGGGAGAATAACAACCAAGATCAGGATTTCTTCGAAAAGACAGCACATTTACCCCCATGTGATCTGTACAAACCAAAAGTCCCGCCATGTAGGTCAGATTGCTTACCACCCAATCGGAAGACACCTGCGCTGTGTTGTGTGCATGAAGCAGGGCTCCTTTTGGCATTTCTTTGATGAAATGAAATACACGACTGTTTTCTATGAGGTCCTTGGCTTTAAAAAAATGCATTCCTGGAGCATGGTTGTCTCCATCAACAAATCCGTCTGACAATTCCGCCAATTTGTGCTTCATAAATATTCGATTGGCTGTTTCTTCTTTTTTCGATAAGAGGACACGCCCACCCGTGGAGAGGAGGTCCTCCGCATCCATGACAGCATTGCGAGCGTCTTCGTAGCCTACAACAAACAATTTTAAATAATTGTGTAAGAATTTGTGCACATTCAAGTGGTTACTCACTGAGAAATTTCGGAAGTTCTTTCTTGCCAAAATCTGTTGTAGACTGCACAGCAAGAACAGAAGCCAAGAGTATAAAGCTGGCAATTGGTAACATTTTTAATCTAGGAATATGCACAGGCAGAACTTTTTTGATCAGTTTCAGGCAGGTACCTAGTTATTTTTTTTTAATAGTTGTTAAAATAAGAGGGTGCATACTTTTTTAGTCTTACGGACCCCTCTTCCATTTCTATGATGATTTAAATTGAGTAATGAGATTGTTCAAACTGATATTACATTGGTACAGTAGCCACAACTTGCTAAAAACATGATAATATAACAATATAATGCTATTTTTTCTAGGGTGAAGTGAGGGGTGTCTTTTTTTAAACATAATGTGTCCAGAGATGTGTTACAAAAATAAAATAAAACTGTTAAACTATTATAATTAAGAAAATGGTTGTAGTGAAATAAAAAACTTAATAGGGAATTGTTTTGGTTTTTTTTTTTTTTGTTTAATTATTTTTATTTGAAACCAACTTAATCAATTTTCATCCGTTTATTTGAAGAGATTGGCTTGAGAAGTACTCGGGTAAACGTCTGTTTGCTATGCTTTAGTTCGATTGTTTACGTAAGTTTGATTTATTACTCCAGCCACCAATGCAGATCGGTGCAAAATAAAATAACACCTCTGTTTCCGCATTCAAAACATCCATAAAAGTCTATTCCCGAACCTAAAAATTGGGGAGCGACGATTTGAAGCGTGCGGGCTCATGACATTGAGACAGTGAAAAACGAACATGCAATCTTCGTGATGAAAGTGTAAAAGCCCTTTAAAATTTAATAAGCGTAACACATAGCCGCAGAAGCTTGGTGTTACTGACCGAGCAACGAGGTGTCCCAGATTCAATCCCTTACAAAACGAAAACTAACTAGATCATACGAATTTTTTCACTGAGGTCTACTTAATTCAGCCGTTCGGAGTCCACATGTGTATGTTTGTTCATATTTTATATTTAGGCATCTCCTTTTTTAATTTAAAAATGTGAAAAGTACTTACAGCGCTTTTATCAATTAGGGGTGATGCAAAAGAAAGTAAATATATGCAGTCAAAGAAAGCAAAGAAAGAATACACATCTCTTTTTGGTATAGTGATTTTAAATTTAACTTAATCGTGCAAGGCGTATCCGAAAAAGTGAAAAAGTTTCTTTTACAATGCAACCACTTAGCACAATAATCTTTGTTTTGTTTTTATGATTTTAATAGATACACATTAACGACAAGCAACTCTACTTTAAGCGAACTGAACTCAGTACTCGTCTTAAAGACTATTTAAAACGAGTGCACTGCACAACTAACTGTATTGTTGGAAAAACATAATGGAATTCCCCATAAAACAACTTCGCACTATTTTCCACAACCAGTTATATTTTTTCTATTACCTACTCATAATTATAACCCATTGACTCAGTAATTCGTTTAACACTGGTATAAAGTATATAAGGCCGCACAGTCGACAGCGTAAATTGTTTATTATTTATTTCAATTAGGGAAGAATGAATTCGCATCGACAAATTTGTCGTCACTCACAGTAGTATTATTTGTTTTCTCACTGTCAGCTGAATTTGTGCGAGTAAGCGCCAGACTACAAAATGCGAGTACACTTTGCAAATATCGCCGAGATACTGAGATACACTTCCTATTATCACAAGATTGTTAAATTGCGGAGAACTCCACAAACCTTCAGCACCAAATCTTCTGACTACGCGTAGAGAACTGATAGACTGTCATTCGTCATATTGTAGGTGAAACAATGAAGATTGCGTTTTACAAACGACTTATGTGATGGAAATTATTAATGAACCGGTCTAATTGTAACCCGAAAAAGGTTCTTTACCTATGTGGGTATGTGATTTGTTTATTAAGTGCGGAAGGAGTTCAGATTCGGATTTTATTGTTATTCCGTCGGCTGAATACCTCTGTCAGAGAATTAAATGGAACTGAAACAGAAGCCGATTACCGTTGGTCGTGGAGCGGCATTTAATTTTTTTTAAGTAGATAGATACTTAACTTTGTTCCCATCAAGTGTCTTGGACGGCTGGAAGAATTTTGTTTAAGAGTGACATGACGCTTTAGAATTTCGAGTATATAGCAGCAACGGGCGCAATTGCCTTAAGTTGACAGAAATTGTGTATTTGTGTTTGGGCTAGAGACCACGTCATACAGGTCACGTTTTAGTTACACCTTCTTGGGGTTGTCTTTGTAGAGCAACTTACATATACCCTTGCAATGGGTTTTTTTTTTTTTAAGCTTTCAACTATTTTATTGAGTTTAGACCTACGTATACGTGTATCTACTACTGGGATTTTAACCAAGAAATAAAATAATAGTTCAATGCACGTATTAAACGATTTAATTTAGAACATTTTATTTATTTAACAGCATATGTTATTTTACGCTTCGACATAAGTACAATTACTTAGTTAAGATTCCTTGCCTGTCGTTTTAGAACCGCAAATTTGTCACATCATCAATGAATTCGTCCCATTTCCGTCTGAACACTTTGTTAATCTTTCGACGCTCGTCGCTGGTTAACACTGAAAATCTTTAAGAATATAAACGGATATCATGAAGTTCCTATAGAACTCCTACAAATTCCATACTTAATCGAATTAAGCGCAAACTGCTTTAGTATCCGTAAATCAGCATCAACTGGTGCGAAGCTCATAAAGGCATAATAGAAGTCATAGCTCAATCCCTTGCCATTCCACACTCCCGGGTCATCGGCTGAAATGATGATTGGTAGATCTGTAGCGATGAAGAACGCAGCAGGATGATTCCTTAAGTCCCAAACTAGACCCAGAACTTGATTTGAAATTGGATTCACTTCGATGGCAATGCCGCGATTTTTTATAGTCTCCCACAGTTGTGGGTGTTTCGATAAGGCAAACCCGTGCCCAATGCGGCGAGTATTGAGAAGAATAGCATCCATTAGATTCCAGTCGGTTTTTCCATACCATTCTATGTGGAAAATAGTAAAACCTTTCAACTTGTCCTATATAAATTTGAGAGAGAAATTGCCTTACTTGTCTCGCCAGCATGAAAGAACAAATGCGCTCCAGTGGGTAAATCTGAGAGTTCGTTGACGAATTTATGCAGTGGATCACCCAGATCTTCTTGGCCAATCAAATCGAATCCAATTATGAAGTTTGGTTTTGCAGCACTTAAATAAATAAGTGTACCAAGATGGAATTAAATTCATGGATATTTTAGAAAAGGAGGACTTAATAGCAGTTCCTTTTCGAATAATGGTTTTTAATGCTCCAAAAGAATGCAATTGCAAAGATTCTATGTAACATATAAAATAACATCAAAATAAATCTGTCACAGAAGTTCCTATTCTGGCCCAATGTATAGGCGAAATATCATTTTAACCTCAGTCTCTTAAAACAATACCAAATAACCAAAAGTACTACGGGAACACTTTTGAACTATATGAATACTTCAAAAGCAGTGTTTGCCCTTTTGCAACCCTTTTGTTACACACAAATAAAAAACACAAAAAATTATTTTCATATTTTGTTTTTCGTTGAAACTTACTAGAGTTCCTTAAATCGAATGATTCTCTCCGATATATCATCGACCGTGCCCTTGTTTCTCTTCGCGTAAATCACTTTCATGCCAACAAAATCTGGATTTGAGGATTTATACTCATTGACGACCTTCTCCAGCTCGTCTGCTACCTCCAAAGAGTCATAGGTTTTGTTTTTGTCTCCATAGAGCTGCAATACAAGCAAGCTTTTTATTAACACCATCAAATTTGCATTTACTCACTTCAGACAACGAGGCTCGAATTTCCGCATAAATAATATTGTCCTCATAAAACTCCTCCATCATGCGGCGATGATAGGCCAGATACACTGGCAAATATCTATAAAAGTTATCGACTGAATCGAACACATCTTCGAAACGTCGCCATATTTTCTGGGTCTCTGTGATCAGCGCTAAAATGAAACAACTTTTCTGTACTCATTTTACAAATTCTTCCCACCTAAACACGTACACTCCGGATGCATTGTGTACATGTTGATATGTTTCTCCAATTGTCGATCATACTGCCGGCGATCGTCAGTGTTCAATCGTTCAATACAAACATTTTTCAATTCACTCGAACATCTTGTCGTGTTCCGAAAAGTGAACAACATAACACCACGCTCATCGCGACACGTGTATACATTGTACTTGGATGTCAAATTTTTAATAACCCACTTTGATGAAACGATTCCCTTATTGTGACCATGAAGAAAGGCACCTTTTGGCATTTTTTGGATTATACGAAAGACCTCACTTTGTCGTATTAACGGCTTCGCATGGAAAAAGTGCATCCCCGGTGGGTACATGTCGGGCTTCTTAAGACCTTCTGCAATCTGAAAGGTGTGTTAGACCTATATACAAGTCATTCTGTATGCATAAGTGATTTAACCTCTTGCCGCTTGGCATTCATCAAAATAGAATTGGCCTTCTCTTCTTTCGGTGACAGCCACAAATTGCCGCCAGTTGCAGAGAGACGTTCCGCTTCCATTATCTTCTCGCGTACGGAGTCATAGGCTGGAATATAAAACACATAATCTGTTTAAGTGTATGATAATTTGGCATCACTTATTTCTTTGTAAATTATATCGTTAAATTGTTTGCAAAGTTTTTTTTAGCGTCTAATGAGTTGGTATTTCCCAAATGAATCCATCTAATGGAAAATGCAACTGTGTAGACGTTTATATTCGGTAAATCCGAATTCGTTTGACATTATTTATGATCATTAGTTGAATTAAGTCAATTGGAAGTAAATGGTTTTAGTTCTTTGTAGGAGAAGGTTTTTACACCTTTAGGAAGATGGTTCAAGGCTGCGTTAAGGTATATACAGACGACCTCAAGCCTTAAGACTATACAAATATTTGAGGATATTGTCAAAATTGTACGTGCGGAAATTGGAAACACAAAAAACAATTCAAGCAAACTTCTAACAATGTTACACTTTCATATTGTTATTGTTATTCCGAAAAAAACAACGCAAGAGTGGAAGGATCGGAGGGGTAGACATTCCGTTTATATAACAGCGTACCATTGACATCTACCAAATACTATATATGTATTCCATGTGGAGGAAAAAAAATACATTTATTTAAATTTACGGTTTATTTTTCAGTATTTTTAAATAATTTACGTTTAATCGAATGACAGCTCCGGATGAAATTAAAATTTGTTTCTATATGAAGTTTAACAATCTGCGAGTCATATAGCGGTCATTTATTTAAAACTGTATTTCATTGAAAAGTTCTACGTCCGCTTCCGTTTGTTTTTCTTTTGCCATTCTGTGTTTGAGTATAAAACTCATGAAAACAATTTTATTTTACATTATGCGTTTCCTTGGTTGCAACAATTCGTACCTTATCTTAAAGAATTGACAAATGGTGACCACCATGTCAGAACTATTTAACTGACTTTAAGTTAAACTACGCTTAATACAGTACAAAGTTTTGTGTTGCTCCTTGTGCACGTACTTAAAGAGATTTTAGGGGTGCGTATTAGTGATTACTATCTTTTAGATTTACAATTATTGTACAACACAGTGCGACAAAGGTAAGTTCTAAGCTGCTATAGTAAATACTTTACCAAATTGTTTAGTAAATCCACCTGAAAGAGAATATAGAAATTCAATTCTCATAAACGAACTCTCGTCGGTTATTTAATAACAAAATATACCAACAATAACGAAAAAAAGATTCAAATAATAAAATCATTTATAAAGGGGTTGCACGCCCCCAACACAAAACATACGAAAAACATCAACAAATTTCATCCAATCTACTGGTACACAATACTTACACAACTCTGGTGTTTCAACTGCATACGTTACAAACGAATTGATCGCCATAACAGAAACTACTACGAGAATAATTTTCATCATCTTTGCAAATTTTTGTGTCGCTGCGTAAATAAATTAATTTATTAGTTCAGTCTCCTACGCGGTTGAATTAGCGTATTTGGAATCAGTTTCCCTTTTAGCAATCACTAAACTGCATTTGACATGTAGGTTCATTGACACATTGGCGATTAATTAAAATACTACACGAAAAATATAGAACAATTTGCAATCCTTTTCTAAGCTCCAGAGCAAGTGCAGCCCGACATTTATGAAATCGCGTACTCAACTGAACCGATAACGAATTTGTCGTCCATATGTAATAAGTGGGTGATGCCTGATGGATGGTTGGATACTGGGTCTGGGGTCGATTCGAGTAGGTATATATGCAATTTAAAAAGATAAACAATGGCTTGAATTCGCTCTCGTTTTATGTAAACTGTTCAAGTTCAGGTCAGTGTGACATTTGCTGACGTTGACATTCATTAATTACGCAGGCATCTATGTGCATAATGGGACACTACTGTTCGAAAATGATTCAACAAAATGAATACTCTTTGTGTAAAATACAATTTGGTGAGGTGAATTAGAGCGAGTTAGGTATAGTATAAAATGTTTTTCATTTTAACTTTAGTAACTGACGCAACTAGTGTCGAATTTATGCAAATTGTGTGTTACGATATTCGATTGTTGCAACAGTACCTACCGTAGAAAAAGGCCAGTAAATAAAATATTTCTGCCGTAAATAACAAAAGCCTATTCAGGGTCAAACAGCCGCATGCGAACTATGTCCATTCTATACATACGAAACAAAAAGTAAATTTGCTAGTTTACGACCGAGACGATCTGTACTCAGTAATGGCGCATTAAATGATAAATAGATACGAGTACGTTAAAATGTTGCCCAAAGCCTTAAACCATATATCATTCTAGCAATAAACAAATGAGAGTTAACTTTTAAACACCACTGTATGGTTTCATTTATTAGCCTTCATTGATCAGTTGTTCTGAGGATGGAAGCATTACTTTATTTCAACACAGGTATCGGTAATGTAATTCTCTATGTTGATAAAAGCTCTCAACGAACTAACCGTTTTTTTATGTAAGTACCCCATTTAAACTGATTTAAATAGACAGCTTTTCAAAGGCAAATAAAGCACACATGTTGGGAGGACAATTGAATTCAAGTCCCATTTGTATGTGCAGATGTGATTTTAATCGAGTGAAAGTTTAGGGGCTTGTCACTTGCCAGTGCTGTTGTCCATCGTAGTTCGTGGGTCAGAAAAATATACCGATTTTTTCATACCTGAGATAAACATTTTAATAATTTTGGTTATAGCACCGGCCAAAATTTAATTTTAAGATAAATGGCTTTTTGGTTTACTTTGTCCTAAAAAATAGAAAGCGGAAGAAACAGCGTCGCCATTGTCAAACAGTTTCACGGAAACATGAAATATTTACAAAACATTGGCTTTCGTATCTATTGATAGAAGAAATGAGCAACTTCGAAAGAAAATAGTGAACTGTTCCTGTAACCAACTTATCGGGAAATGAGTCCTTGAAAACTTTTTCGATTGCCGAATGCAATTATTTTAAGTTAAAGGAAAGAAAAATTATGTCGAAGTCCAGCGATCAGTAAAATGGGCCATTTTGCAAATTAATATTAATTCATCTGTGTTTCTAAGTGTCCAAAAGGGTTCCGTGAGCAATTTTACAATTTTATTATACAGAATTGTATACGCTTGCGATTGATATCAATTGCTTTTTATTTTGACTCAAGTCGAGTATACAATTGAAACGTTTTTTGTGATTGTTTTCACATTTATGATCGATTGTCAAATGGAGATTTCTTACCAATGAACGCTTTTGTGATGTAGCTCTTCTTGGCACTAACTCAATAGCACGGTCAAAACAACTCCATTCGCAGTACAAAAACAAAAACAACACCATAATACGCCCTTTACAAAATACATCCACTTAACCTGTTTGAACTGTTACGTAATACAACTAAGTTACCTATATAGTACATACAACTATTAACATCTTATAACTAGACAATATTCGGTGCAAACCACCCGTGCAGGCATTTTGGAACGGGACCACTCGAATGGAATTCACAACGTCCCATCTCTGTCCAAGTTTTGGCACACAGCACCAATAAACCCACATAGTTATCATTGACTCCGCCCCAGACTAAGGCAGCCAAAACAACACCATCATCTTCACTCTAGAAAAAAAATCAATTTAGCTGTTCGTTCCTTGTTTAAAATGTAGTTACCTTAGCTCCGGGAGCGGGAACAAAAATCGGTTCACTTGGATAGCAATTGTCCTCGCACCACGTTTTTCTGCTCTTAGAAACGACGTCTACCTTTATCAGCTGGATAGATGTACTCACATAAGAGAAAGTTGGAAACTTCTAGAGGATCTTAGCTTACCGTTCCAGGATTCTCAGCATCGACATCCGAACTTATCGCGTAAAAGTATCGATACTTTTTACCCAAATAACTGTCATAGTTGATCCTTGGAGTTTCACATCCCAGGTCGCACAACAATTCCGGCCTTACCATGATGCTCTTGTCTGGCATTTGGTACGCTTCCGCCTTCGTATGATCCAATTTAACCAAATTCACCAAACATTCATACTTGCACTCGTTACCCCTTTGTGTTTCCGATTTAAGTGCTTCACTGTTGTTCGTTGCAAAATCAGCTATATCGTCATACTGTGATCCGGAACGTTTGAATTGATTAGCCGTCTTCGTCTGTTGAAATCTGGAACTGATACCCCCAAGAGAGAAGGACTTTGTAAGCCCTCGCCGTTGGGACGTAACTCCGCTCAAAGGTAACACAAATCTCAGCGGTCGTCCCCTAAACATGGACGCATACTTGGGGTTTGTTTGCATATTCATCATGCTATCCAGGTACATACAGTTGATCATGGATGGATCTTTATAACAGCAGATGTCGATGACCACATGGTTTTCTACCTCGTACTGATTGATGATGTGAAGATAGAAAAAAGGCTCCGTTCGAAAAGTGTACATCAGTTTTCCAGTTTTACGATCCAACAGGTAAAAGTGAGTATTTTTGTTATCGAACCATTTTAGACAGGACGAAAAGTTTTGACTGTACAGTTGGGATTTTACAAATTCAATCAGAGACACTGACAGAGGTTGTTCAACAACTATGAAGTAATTTTCGGTTATACCTGCAGCAAAAAGGATAAACGGTTTTAATGTAGTTTTTTTTACTAATAGTCTCATAGAATAAGGCGTTTGTCTTACCAAAAGTGTGCATATAGCCAGGATTAAGAGCCCATCGGCATGGTATTGACCCGACAATATATGCGTCTTGGAACATACTGTCCCCACTGGGAAAGCAGATAATATTGTATGCGGGACCGTATTTTCCAGCTGACATTCCCAAGTTGTAAACTGTCTTATCAGGCATTACATGTGGATGCGAAGTATGGCTAACAACGCCAACATAGTTGGTGAGAAAGACCCGTCCTTCGGTGGCAAGTGTTACTGGATTTATTCTAGGCGATAAAGAATGCAAACAAGGTTGTAATTGGATTCTAGAATAGAAGTTACTACCGTGGACTGGATATTTCTCTAATTAAAATACAAATTTAAACAATTTTACGAGTAAGCAAACGTGGCTATTTGTGTTTGAGTTTTGTCTGACATTTTCCAACCGGCTCGTTGGTCTAGGGGTATGATTTCCGCTTAGGGTGCGGGAGGTCCCGGGTTCAAATCCCGGACGAGCCCAAGAGGTTGCTTTTTTTTTATATTAACTCCATACATTTTAATGTACCTGTGAATAAAAGGTGCTTCTGTGAATGTGTAGAATTCATCTCCCATTGGGTACACCGATATCATTGTGTTGTCGGAGCCAGTTTCAGCGCGAAATATAGCTGTGACTCTATGCAAATAAAAAATTAAGTAATTTAACGTTTTCACACTTGGAACTTTCTTAACTTTACCTATCGAATATTGAATGACATGGATCAGGAACTGATGCCGTTCCGAATTCCGTCACAACGATACGTTGTGCTGATGTATTCTTTTTCAGTGTCTCTGTCTGAATGAATCTGTTTTGATACGTAACGGTACCATTTTTGATTGCAAATCTATGCAGTAGAGCAGAACAATCGAATAAATGTTGAAATGTCATGTCACCTACTTTCCAGCTGCCTGGCCCATTGCGTAACAAGCTGCCATTCAACCATGCGGGAATTGTTCCTTGGAATAAGTCAAAACAAATTATTCATAACCTGTGTCATTTGATTCTTTACTTACCTCGAACATTTCCTTGAATCGGTTCGATAACTTCCGCTTCACAAGAACGTAACCAAACGTCGGATGCACAGTTCGGGTAGCATTGCCCGCTGCCATCAATGCGCTCCGATTCCGGATCATTTTGCTTTTCATCATACTTCACCTGACAGACAGAAGACGACATAAAAGCTTGTACATATACGCATATGTATATATATTTATTTCCCCATCACTATAAGTCTAAAACAACAGCAACAAAGTACAATATTATCTCTTCCACTATATTATAAGCGAATAAATCAGCGCAAATCCGTGAAAATCTTTACAAATCTCATTATAGTCATCCAACCCTTACGGGTTATACTATACCACCCAGGCACCCCCATCCCCCACCGTAAGGGGGTGGTACAATTTTCAGCTCTTACATTCAATTGAAAACACGTGCATAGCTCACATGAATCACTTGAGCAAAGTACACAATTGAGTGTACGAATTTAATACTTTAGCACGGAGGGAGCGTGCAGCATGCGATACGATGGGGGCACATAATGTGTTGGTGGTGACGAAAGCTCAACAAGTAGTCGCGTCCTTTTTCCGGATTGTCATCGACTGGGATTTTAGCTGCTGTGTTTGTTTTGTTTTGTTATAGCGTTCTTATCACGGTGTCAGGTAGTGAACCAGAAATTATAAGTAGAGAATAATCTGCTTATGGAAATGTAAACTTCAAGGTAACTGTCAATTTGGATATTAGAAATTTTCAAGGAATTTCTGCTTGTGAAAGCAGAATATTACCTAAAGAAAGCACTTTGTAAGGGGAATTTGAAGAACTGCGTCAGGAGGTTTAAGCGTGTCACGTGTGATACACATGTTCCAATTGTCCGTAAAATATATTGCTCGAAGGGAAGTCACGCGGTTATATGAAAACGCAAGTATTTTCACTTTCCAATACATCCACTTCGTGTAAGTATATCACGTTGACTATGGTAAGAAGAAGGCAAGAGATGGGCAAGACAGATGAAATTTAGCAGCGGACGAATTACATATTTCGGCTAGCTTTATGATACCATTTAATAAAAAAAAAAAATCAACATTTCACTGAATATGATTTGGATTGTATAGGAGGATAATGGCTCGAGCCAATTAGATATTGTCTTCCAAAATTATAGTGTGTATACAGTCATATTGTTTCAACCATCGTATTTCGAGAAAGCTATACTTTTGGAAGAATTACACCAAAAGTCTTGTATCATATCTGAAGAAGCTATATTTCAAAGGCTTTCTTACTGCAAATATACATTTATTATACTTTGTTGCGTTTAAAATAAAAACATAGGCATATGGCTTAGCCACTATCTTAGCTTAAAAAATATCATAATCCTAGCAAGCGATTGCCGGGGATCCTTATTACATTTTAACAGACATAAATAACAAAGTTGACTCTCCGCATCAATATACGAACTTAGGCCTAGGAAAATTTAATGGATCAACCATCTGATTAAAAAAAAAAGTTGGTTAAATTGTTTTAAATAACTCATTTTGAGACGGAAAAACATGTTCCCATTGAAATATTATTGACTCGAACTGTACAAAAATTGTTCGAACAACTTAGCCTTAAATCAGAAACTGAAAAAATGTCATATCAATAGTTTTTTAGTTTGCAGTTGCTCCTTGAAGAAGTTTTTTAGTTTTCAGTTGCTCCTTGAAGATAAGTTTTAGCATTTTTTTCTATTTCTCTTTTTTGTGAACCGCGATCTGAATGATGTGTGGATTGTGTGGATCTCTGTCAGATCGCAGAAAACATTTTAACTAGCGGAAGTTCAACTATAGTTCACATAGTTTCGAAAGAATGTTTTAGCAGTTATTAATTTTTTTTTTAAAAAGAAAAAGATGTTAATGTTGATTTCTCGTCTAATGCGTGAATACACAAGAGAGAATTACATATTATTGTATTGTAGAACCTTTTGAACCTTTGGCGCCATATTAAAATTGAAATCTATATCACTACTCACATTTATTGCCATCAAAAATTAAATCGTTCGCCTATGCTAATACTTTCAATTACACTATTATCAGGTATGAGTATGACATTATGTAGGAACAAGGAAGGGGCGAGCTACTTATATGCCACTTATTAATTAATAAATCCCCAAAAAGAAATCACTCCAAAATTTATACGTGCACCAGGTGTTCAATTCCCATCAGGTAAATTTGTTTATTAAAAGAACTTCAGTGGGACAATAAGGTTTGAAAGTTTTTTTTTCTTTTCTAGCATTCACTCGTATTTAACTTTTGAAATGATCCCCTCATTTGTATCCATTTTCCTTATTCCACACTTAAATGCTATAATTACAACTGCCCTACACTATTCACGTTTCTAAATTCATAAACAAAATTAAAATAAAAATAAAATCTAGCGCATAGCCGTCGGGATTTCTTGTCTACGCTCTAATTCCCTTTATAAAATGTAACACTAACCGCAAAAATATCTCGAATAAAACTCTTTAAAACACCATCACCCATCTTTGAATCTGAAATGCTGCTTTCAGTAGTCCTTTGGACAATCTTCAGCACTAAGTAATAACTTTACACAAGCCGAATCAAAAAATCCGCAAATAGAAGACCAGTATTTGTTGTTGTTGTGTTGAAGACCGTTTATCGACTGTAGCCGTTGAAAATGTTACCCCAACTGAGCAATAAATTCAGAGTATACAAGTTTGCTTCCATAAAGTCATATCAGAGTAACTTTCCTTATAGCGATGGTCCTCCCACCCACGTGGGTATAGAAGGGCAGCACACAGAGAGATGAGTGAAAAATTACCCTGCTACTAATATTTTGAGGGTATTGGCGGGCAAATAAGCTTTCGCACACAAACTTAATAACGCCTCTACGACTCAGTCAATTAGACTTTGACTTATCCACGGTCGACAGCGACTATGATGGACGGAAAACTTTAGTGGTTTCTTTGCTAGCCATGAAAAGAATGCCTCCCCCATAAGTCCTTAAACTATGCCGGCAGACTTTTTGTTTCTCCACTTTAACGCTGATTCGATTCATTCCTCAAATTCTTCATATGGGGAGGTGTTACTGGGTCTAGCTAGTTCGACCTTGAATAAAATAGTATACATAAATGTAACCAAATACATCGGTATCTAGTATAGGCTCGAGTGCGTACTGACGGTTTTGTTGAATGACGCAATTGATATTTACTTACTGGTTACTTCACCTACATCCATTTCAGAAATACGATATGCTCTTCAAGTGCATTTTGCTTTTGCTTCTCGAAATTAAGGGCGCGCACAGATTGGAGAGGTGGACATGTAAATATACATAAGCGGTCATTGTCAATCCGAAGTGCACGAGCGATGCGATCACAGTTGTGGATGCCGAGCGCAAGTGATTGGCCTATTAGAAGGTAAACAGGGTTTTAGATTAATTTTTGATTGCCTCAATTAGCGGAATTCAATTGTTTATTGCAGGCAATTGAAACTATATGTGTAATGCTTTTTAAGAGGGAGGAAACAAACACAAAACTTTGAAGGATGTAAATTTGTATCGGTTTGAAGTTACAATCGCCCTCCAGAGCGGCAGGGTTATTGAGTTCATAGCATATGACTAATTTTTTCAATTGTCGTTCATTAACACGGCTCGCCTTTTCGTATATACATATTTACTCCGTACATTTTTGAGACTAGTCTCGCATAAAAAATACACAAATGGGGGATGCCAAATTGAGCACTTGCTTTCTAAATTTGCGGTGTGTTGTTCGATGGATGTGGTGAAATGTTGTGATTTTCAATAACATTAGTTAAATTATATCAAGTCTTATTTCGTTGGCGAATTAAGTGCGTATACGCCCCGAATGCCCACATGCGACTGAAATAATAACATAGTGAGCGCTCATTTTTATTCTTCAGCTTTAATTTTAGAAACTCATAACTGTGGAATGTTCCATTAATAAATATATATATGTATATATAAAGATATATTTTCAGTAGTTTAGTGTTCATGTGAACACATCTATAGCTAAGGTATTGGGAAAATTTCATATGAAAATTTAATTTGAACAGCATTTGCTCCAAAATAACTTGAAATATATATTTCTTTCATATTTTGCAGTTAATTCTTATATATAAGAACACCCGTGGCATTTAAAATATATAATTTTATCAATTATTGCTCGCTTTTAACGTGGATCAAAAGAATGCAAGCGAAAGAAATCAAGTTGACCCACAATAAACACCAGTTCTTTTCCCAATGAGACCAGAGTCGGACCGAATCCCGAAAAACGTAATCCCAAAAGCCCAAATCCCGGAAATCCAAAATTCCGAAAGGCCAACATTTTCTCAATGAGAGATAAACCGGAGTCGGACAGAATCCCGAAAATCCTGAGAACCTAAAATCCCGATTTGGATTTTGGATGTGTATAGATCTAAGAACCTAGTCTCAGAGTGTCTACTTAATAAGATCATTTCCTGTGTACCTCAAAGCGAAAACAATGTGATTTTAGTGAGTACAAGGTGGTGTGCCAGTTATCACCTTAAATTTGGTCTCTTTGCAATTGATCGGGCTCTATTTTATGGCACAGTTAAAATCAATAAGAAAGTAAAAAAATTGTTTTGAATTTTCCAAAAACAGATAAATATAAATAACTTTCTACGGTTCTACCGTACACGGACCCGTATGACCGTCGGTCTCATCGTAAATACAACCGATATTGACTTTTAATTACATAAAAAAAAAAAACATTTTTCTAGTCCTTCTCAATATTATGAATTCGCCAATTCACACTTTTTGCCTTTGTATTTTAATTATGTACCTAACTTGTAACGGATACATTAACAGCGCCATCTTGACTTCAAAAACTTTCTCACAAATCTGCACCACACTCCACACAGCATTTCAAACTGGGCGAATAAGAAACAAAACAAAACGACAATTGACATTTTGTGTCTAATCAAATCAGCTGTTCGTGCTAAACAAAAAAAAGCACATCTGTAATTTTTGTTGTTTTAATTTTGACCCACAAGCCCAAAGTGCCAACACAGTATTATTTTCTATTTATTTGTTTATTTCGTGATTGCTTTTGATTCATTATAAAGTGTAATTTCCTCTGTGATCTGTTCACTGTGCTTCTTTAAAGTGTGTTAATTAGGTATTTCCGTTTGTACGCAAAGTCAGTCTAAATCTACAGACAATGGCGAGTAGAACGCGTCGTCCAAATCTTCGGAATCTTAATCCGGTTTTTCATAAACGTGATAAATCTGAGGACAACAGTGAACTGTCGCAGGCAATGATGAAACAGGCGAGAAAATCGGGAGTACTCAACCTCTCTGGGAGGGCATTGGCCACAGGTAGGGGGCTTAAGGAACGGGATCTGTGGGGTATTAAAGTATTTTTGTAAAACTAGTTTAGGTCAGTTTGCTTCCAATAAAATCAATATAATGTGTTTGTTATCGATTTATAAACCTCTCCGATTCCACTTATCTAGGTCTAGGTGCATGTCCATTTCTTTTGTTTGCTTTGAAAGTGTGTACCCACTACTTACTTTTTTTGTAGAAGAACTTGCTGCGACAGTCAAGGTCGTACTTCGTGAAACGGCCAATTCCCTGGAGTGCTATTTTTATCTTCATTCGCGTATCGAGACGGTGTATGATAAAATTGAGATGCTATTTTCTTCAAAGTAAAATAATTAAAAAAAAAAAAACAAAATGAGTAACGATCGTTTCATTACCAAGCATTTGAATCTGAACTTGATAATGCGCGAATATGGAAGAATTGATATACAAAGGTCAACTACCGCCATGGTCACGTAGTATTTACCTATCTATAGAAGTGATGCACTCTGACCATAAATGTTGGAAAATATAACGTCGATCAATATTATATCCGTGCAAAAAGAAATTAAAGTTAATGAGTGAACAAATTTGAATTGCCATTTAAAATAAACGCACGGAGTATGGGCATATAAAGTCTATAGCTTGTAGGCCTAGGCACATAATATGATATGACGTAGTTAAGTCTTATGAGATTTAGATTTTAAATTATGGTTTTTGTCATGGATAAAATATTTATTGCATCGGAAGTACAAATTGAGATAGGTACTTGCTGAGTGGTGTGGCTGCTTAGCTAAAAATGTACGTACCTGTGCTGTTAATTATTTCAAATTGTGACGCTCACGGTTATTAGAACTGTGCGTGCATACAATTAGGTATTATTAATATCAAAGGTGCGTGCCTAGATAGTCATTTCCATGAATGTAGTTCAGTCCAGCTGAGATAGATTGTGTAATTTTAAGTAAATGGAAAATCAATGTTGTCTGGCACATAATTTCCACTTTCAAAAATAATTCTCCGATGGGCATGATGATATCTGCCAACACTGAGATCCTTGTTGGACGCTACAACACACGAATATTCTGATTAAAGAGGCGGATTGGCTTGCAAAAGAATCAAAAATGCACGCATATTTAGCCCTATAAACTTAAAAAAAAAATCTCTGCACTAAAGATTGCAAGGAAATAATACTAAACTCTTGATTAGAAAAAAACCTATCCCGGAGTCCTGGACAAATATCACCACATGCACACGGACAAAATTACAATAGCCAGAGGTAAGCCAAAGAGTATTATTTCGTCGGAGTAAACCGCAAAGACCGTATATTCGGAAGGGTCCTTACTAAACACTGTGTAATAGGGATGCACATGGAGCGTCTTACCAATGGACATGTTGACGATTGCCAAGCTGTAGGGACATAGAAAAAATAAAATGTGTTTCCTACATGTAAAACAACAGATTAAGGATGCTCAACGGTTACTCCTTGTATGAATTAAAGGAAATAGATAACAAAGACCTTATAGGGTTTCTAACAGGTAAATTAACTCCCTCTCTTCAATTTCTTCTGGATCGAACTGGAGGATCTGCTGGATGTTAAAGCACGTTTTGTGTTTTTTGGTTGTAATAATAATACATAATTGCAAGGTGTGTTTTATTGATTATGTTGTTTTTTATTAAACGTTGGCGTTGCATAATATGAAGAGGTTATCTATGTATCATTGATTCCTATTAGAGAGCAGTGTTTTTTTTTTTAATTCCTTTACAGTACACAGACTCAATAAGTAACAACAATGTGTTCTGATTATGTTCCATTGATCAGAGTCTTATACTTCTTATACACTTATGCAATACTTAATTAAAAGTAAAACAATACAAAAAGAAAAAAAGAAGACAAACAAATGAAGAAAAAATGAAACACATCACCAAACTTTTTACCCACACATATTGAAACATTCTTTGCGCAACTCCTGGGGTCTTGACGAAAGAAAAACCTTTGTTACTCACCTTAATACAATCTGCAGCGCACATACCAAACGTATACTCTACCTGAACTTGACATTGAATTCTGCAATCCTACATCGAAGTACACACCCCTAAACAAATTTCACGGTTCAGGGAATATGTAATAACCCCCCATCGCGCACACTATGTTCGGTTAATTTCTCTATCCAACTGACCAGTTAGCTTTAAACCACTGGATTAAGCACTTCTTTCCCGCAATAAAATAGAATATAAAACACATTCAAAATAGCTTCCTCACAAGATAAATTCATATCGCTGTGCATGCATGCACCTTATCCAAAGCGTAGATACTTTCGAGTCCGTAGCAACGAACAACAACCCATGGACGATGTCGACAATGGAATTGCACTTGAAACCGAGACCAAAAGTACAACAACACCCTTTAATCGATCGAATAAACATCGAGACACTTGTGTAAAACATTAATTTATTTTTTGCAGTACCCGACAAGGTATGGAATCTGCATGAACCCGAAAAAGAGGTCGAAGTTACTCTGGACACGTTGATGGAAAAAGAAGACAATGCCTGGTGGAACCAACGAGCTCTAACTAATCTCGATCTCAGTTCGAATACACTGACAAGTATTTCCGCAAACATCCAAAACCTTCATGCTCTGACAGTTTTGAGTGTAAGTTCTTACAGAACCGCAAAAAAAGAAATGTGCGTAAATAAACAAACTCTTCACTTGCCGTTTCCAGTTGTACGATAATGCTTTGACTTCAATCCCAAAAGAAATTGGTCAACTGGAAAAACTAACTCGAGTCAATTTGAGTAGAAATAAACTCACAGAATTACCAGCAGAATTTTTTCGCATTCGTGACCTCAAGAACTTGAATTTGTCATACAATTGCTTTGAAAACTTAAGCCCAGATGTGAGCGACTTGCATATGCTGGAAGTATTGGTAAGTTCGCATACAAAAAATTGTGACAATGACAAGAGATTTTAGCAGTTTATTATTATTTAAATAAACAATTTGTTCGCTTACCTACTGCTTTTAATAAAAAAAAAAAGATATCTCCATCTCTCTTGCTGACAAAGTATTTAACTGGCGAAATATTGAAATCCATATATTTTTTATCACATTATTCTAACACTACACAATCACCGTACTGATAATTACTATAAGAAGTAAATTTGACACGGCTACATATTCCTACATATCACTAAAACATAGCTAAAAAAATAAACATTATACAATAAGTAGACAATCAAGTTATTTTTTTATAAACAATTTATAAAGATCTTAGCTCCAGGTCAATACACTGGCAATTTTTAAAACAATATTTATAAATTGGTTACCTATTTGCAAGTCAGTTTTTTTTCACGTCGTATCTCAAACATTGTTTGTTTTCAAAATCATCATCATTATATCGATTGTACTATTTTTTGAAAGTTCAGTCTTAAAAATCGTACAGGTATTCCGTATTTCAAATGATTAAAACAGTTTTTGGGATATGGAAGATACTGTCATCTCTTTTTCTTCAACATCTAATTCATTCGAATCGAACAAGAGTTTTAAGTAACTCTCAGTAACATCAGAGGAGTGCTGTTGAGAATTTTTAAAGTTTGAGAGAAGCTGAACTATTCATTAAGTCGAGTTTTTAGGCTATGAAATAAAATGTAATGTTAGGATGAACAATTTATTTGTCTTGCTTCTCTAAACATACAATCCACTAGATTGTGCCTTATAGTATACGAAAATCCTTTCCGGTACCTCGGCGAATAACCTTTTTGAAATACATAGTAATTTAAATAAAGGAAAAAAGAATATTTTTATTCATTCGAATCAAGTCGCTAAACGTTAATCTTCTTGACGGATTCAGTGATTCGGCCTTGAGCTTTCTTAGGTTTTTCACAGGGATTTATTTCCTTTTTCTTAAATATTTCAAAATGAAACACATTGTGATTTATTTTTCGTAGAGCTTACTAATTACCTATTATTATTATTATTATTTTTTTTTTTCATTATTTCATTCAATAAATTGGCGTTTGAATAGAACATTTGGAACAAAATTTATTTATGCAATATGTATATCAAGAATAATATGAAGACATAAGGTTAAAAAAAATCGAATAACAAAATAAGAATATTTACTTACAAAAGTATACTTAAGCTTCTAACCTGTGAAATTATTTTTGCTTTAATCTTTCTTAATGCGTATTTAAACAAATATTATAATCAACCAAAGGACGTGTCAAATAATAATCTTAAGTCGCTTCCCGGTGGTATTGGGTTTTTAGTACGACTAACTCAGCTGCTATGTTCATATAACCATCTTAAAGAACTACCAGATGATCTTGTTAACATGAGATGTAAGTTTTCTTTTCAATTTATATACAATTCAGTGCTTTTGACTACCAGATGCAACACTAACTATAATAATTATCAACAAAACCTTGTAGCGCTTCAAAAGTTAGACCTTATGCACAACGACCTCGAGTCCGTACCGAGCGATATGGGTAGCCTCCGAAAACTCCAGTGTCTATATGCTCAGCATAATGACATCAAGGAATTACCGGACTTTGATGGATGCGACGAGTTGCAGGAACTCCATGTGGCCAACAATTTTATTAAGGTTCTTAAGTGAATTAAGCTCTTAAGGAACGCTAAACTACTTTGCTATCATTTTTTTATAGAGAGTTCCTGGAGAACTTTGCTCAAAGTTGCCACATTTAAAAATTTTAGACTTACGTGACAATAAGATTGAAAAACTTCCTGACGAAATCGCTCTCCTTCAGAGTCTGATTCGGCTAGATATCTCAAACAACTCCATCAACAGTTTACCCCACTCTCTGCACACGTTAGCCCATTTGGTTAGTCTTCAGGTGGAGGGGAATCCAATTAAATCAATTCGGCGTGATATTCTTCAGTGTGGCACTGGCCGTATATTAAAAACTCTTCGGGATCGGAGCCAAATGGACACGATTGCCAGGCCTGAGGTCAAGGATTCGGCATTAATTGGGGAGGAGAATCATGTGTTTCCTGACAAGTGAGTAGTTTTGGCACAGGCACACAATTTCGGCTTTGAAACTTCTCATTTTCAGGTTTAAAATTCGAAAAACGCGTAGTCTTATTGTAACAATGCAAAGTGTTGCAACAATTCCGACTAAGGTGTTTTTAGACGCTCAGGAAGAAGCCGCCAGCATTGTGGACTTTTCCAAAAATCGACTAGAGAATGTACCCGACGGGTAAGCTTTAGTACAACTCTTACTGAAGGTTAATAAAAATGTTTCTTTCCAGGCTGGAATATTTGACCGAGTGTGCCTCAGAGTTGGTTTTGTCCCATAACCTAATATCTTCTGTTCCGATTTTCATATCACAGTTCTCAAGACTTAACCGAATCGACTTGTCCTGCAACTACCTTACAGATTTGCCAAAGGAGTTTGGAATCTTAAGCATGCTTAGGGAGCTTAACATAGCTAATAACAGGTTTGTTAAATATAAGAACCGTTTTGTTGCAAATTTTATATTTCTATTACTCTGCAGATTTAAAACGATTCCGCCATGTGTCTATGAACTACAAGGACTAGAAATCTTATTAGCTCGAGAAAATCAAATCGAAAAGATTGACGCATCTCCGGCGGGATTTGGGGCTCTTCGACGCTTGGCCACTTTGGATCTTAGGAACAACAACATTGAACAAGTTCCCCCAATTTTAGGGAACCTGAAAAACATTACGTACGATTATTTTACACATTGTTTAATAACTTTATCATATTTCCCAATATTGCAGGTCTTTAGACATTGTTGGAAACCGTTTCCGGCAGCCACGTCATCAGGTCTTAGAAAAAGGAACCGATGCAATTATGTCGTATCTGAGAGATAGAATTCCTGTTTAGCGATAAGTTTTCTTGTTACAATTTGACAATTGACTACTAGTCAAAGAAAGCTTTTAAAATTTGTTTTATTTTGTATCTGCTCTATGTTTACATACGCACATTTCGATGATGTTAATTATTGTTACTAAATCAACGCATATATCTTTGTAAATTGTAACCTATATAAAGTTCTTGGTTCAATATATACTCGCAGCTTGTGAGACTTTTAAAAAAAAAATCTTTTTATTGCCAGAAACAAATGCACAAACTCAATAGTCTCCACCCTCGTAGACAAAAATCCTAACTATAAGGTGGGATGCAGCTGAGGTCTATGTTGAGGGCACATTCGCATCTTTAAAACTGCTTAATCAGTCTATTTTCCTAAAATCGACCCTTGCCTTAGAAGTACCTGGATCGCACATAATGCACAATTTTTCACAATATGCCCATTCATTCTCAACAGTTGAAGATACTCTAGCTCTCCGATTCTATTTGTCCAGCCAATATGGTAAAGTCGACTATTTTAAATCTTCTTGAGGCATGTTTTTGCTTGTACAGTAGTAAAGCTGTTCATTGTACCTTTACATTTTCATTTCATTTGTTTTGTACTATCAGTTTGTACCCATCATTGCTTATCATTATACCTTTTTCGGAATGCAGAAAATACAATCTAAACTTATTTAAAATGTGCTTTTTCTTTTCCGTACCTAGATACTTAAATCTAGCTTTAGTTAAGTCTGCGCTTTGTATTTTGTAATCGGGCACAACCAGAGAGCGCATTCGTTCTCTCTCATTTTATACATTTCTTTGTCTTTTCTTCGGTCTTCGAATTCCCGACTATTCCTATCTTATTCACATTCGTCGACGAAATAAAGACACAAAACAGAATAACAAAAGCGATTAGTGCCGAATAGCCAGTTTGTAGTTTGTACACTAGAAATACTTTCCCTTATTTAGTTACTAGATAGCAAGCGATTCGTAAACACCGACAAGCATGGCAACTGTTTATATCGGTCAAATTGTACACACAAAATCACTGAATGATTTCGAAGTGTTTCCAAGTGGATTTGTTGCAGTTGATACTGTTGGGAAGGTAAATTTGCATTCAGAACAACGAACCGGAACATTTCATGATCCACATTCTTTACAGATAATCGGTATTGGAAGTGAGTATGAATCATGGCGTGCTTCACAGAATACCAAAGAAATGCAGGTAGTGCATCTGTCGGCGCAACAATTTCTAATGCCTGGCTTGGTTGATTGTCACATCCATGCCCCGCAGGTAGCGCAAATTGGTCTCGGATTGGATATGCCACTGTTGGAATGGCTTAACACATACACATTTCCATTGGAGTCGAAATTCGCAGATCAAAAATTCGCCTTAAATGTGTACAGGCAAGTTGTGGTAAGTATTAAATAAATCGTAAAGCGGACAAATTATTGATCTGTGTATAGCTATCGCGTTGTGCACGTATTCATTTTTAGACCTTATCTTCTAAAATAGTGTTGTGGTTCGAAACTACGAAGATTAGAATTGAGAGTGTGTGCCCACATTACTTGATAAAGGCATAACGCATGGAGATGAATGCATAAAAAAAATGAGCATGTGAGCTAAGCTAATTGATGACGTCGTATGTAGTATTCCACTGCTTGAATTAATCAGATAAAGTGAAGATATCTGTATAATAATAATAATAATAATAACTCTGAATACATATACTCTCAATCTGTTCTAATATGTTGTGCTGTGTTCTAGAAAATCCAATAAAGCACGCCAAACTATGCAGTGTAATCAAATACAGTTTGAAATTCGGGTTGTTTTTATATTACAGTCTTAAAATGCCGGTTGCTCGCAATATTACTACACGAACCATACATTAACCATTTGCATTTACATGTTTTAGGCATCAACCATACGCTGCGGAACAACTTTGGCAGCATATTTCGGGACCAACCATAAGGACAGTACACTTATTTTGGCCAAGGAAGCTCTCCGACAAGGACAGCGAGCTCTAATCGGAAAAGTCTGTTCCGATCGCAATAGTCCCGATTTCTATGTGTAAGCACAAACTTTCCAACATAATTACTGCAACATTATCTGATACCATTTTGTAGTGAAACATTTGAAGAATCAGTAAGCGAAACTGAGTCATTTATTGAGGGTTTGAAGCAACTCCAAACTACTTTGGTGCAGCCAATCATCACTCCACGATTTGCAATCAGCTGTGACAAAAAACTTCTCGTGGCTTTGGGTGCCATTGCTAAAAACCACGACCTGCACATACAGGTCCTGTTCGTTTTTATAAAAGGAAACAATGTTCTAATGGTATATTTTTTATATTCCATCCTTAGACCCACATCAGTGAAAGTGTTGCAGAAGTTGACTTTGTTCGTGAACTCTTTTCGAAAAACTACGCTGAAGTATACGATGATGCGAAGCTATTAACCAATAAGGTGAGTTAAAAGATGAAACTGAATCTTTTTTCAACATTTTACAACTGCAGACTGTCTTGGCCCATGGTGTGCATTTAGAAGACGATGAAGTCAAACTTATAAGTGCTAGAGGCACATCTGTGGCTCATTGCCCCGCATCGAATACAATGCTCTCATCTGGTTTGTGTGATGTAATTCGACTTTTGGACAATGGCATTAAAGTAGGCTTGGGAACAGGTAATCAGAAAAAGGTGTAGTGTACGATTGGATTAAGTAGTTTAACTTTTCTTTTTGATTCAACAGACGTTTCCGGTGGCAATTCGATTTCTATTCAAGACGCAATTTTACGAGCTCTAGACGTTTCACATCATCTTGAGTTCGTTAAGAAACAACATATCAGGGGCTGTTCTAAACCAGTAGGGACAACTAAAGTTGACTACAAGCCAATCAATTATAAGCAAGCTATATTCCTTGCAACTTTGGGCGGAGCACAAGCTCTCGCCTTAGATCATGTTACAGGAAACTTCGAAATCGGCAAAGAATTTGACGCAATTTTAGTTGATACAGAAATCGATCCTTGCCATAATTTTGAAGCTCACAAGACGTGGGATGAGAACAAATCGGTGGAAATGCGGCTTTTAGAATTAGTTCAAAAATTCATTTACGTTGGCAACGATCAGAACATAGTAAAGGTGTTTATTGCTGGCAAGCAGGTTAAAGTTTAATAAATTTTATTTTATAAAAAAATATAAATGAAAAGAACGGGACTACAAACGTTTTGATTTTATTACCAATTTTCAGCTAGCATTTGCGTATAACTAGTACTCAAATTTTAAAAACTGAAAGGACTTGTTTTTGAGCTAATTTTTCGTTTGCACATTAAAATCCTAGAACTAAGTTTATTTGTTGATCCAAATAGAAGTAGTAGGACATCGCGTCGCATGTGATGCGCACAAATTGAATTATACTAAAGACGAACATTGGTAGAGCCTTTTGAAACAAGTTACCAAAATGTGTAAAATAATTCATTCCCTGATAGCTATTTAGCTTTTCTGTTTGTCTTTCTCTAGCGCATTTCGGAGCTCAACCTACTTTAATGTTCAATAAATTAAGAAAATGATTAAATAGCATGTACCTCCAAATTCCGAAAACAATGGCGGCCAATTTTTTTTTGCTTTCGCGTCGCGTTCTTCTGTGAGGTCTCGACGATCGCCAACTCTTACCTGTGCTGCTTGTCCAACCAATCTTAAATCAAAAGCCATATATGGTTGTGTATACATATCGTATAAGCTTCCAGTCATGTATTTCAGTGTCCTCCATTCAATACTATATTTTACAAAGCTATAACATAGTTTACATGTTAAAATTAGAATTTAATTCACTTTTTCCTTCTTCTTTATAATATATAATATATATATATTGTTTTTTTTTATATGAATACACTATATAACATTAATATTGCATAAATAAAATTTAAATATATTTTCTCTCAAGTTGTATGGACCTTTTTCATTTAATTTGATTTTCCTCTTCTTTAATTAAATTTTGGAATGAATTCAATAATAATAATATAATAATAACATTAAACTCACTATCTAAGATGATTTAGGAAGTAAATTGTTTTTAAGAAAATAATTATTTTGCATTTATTATTATTTGTCTATAAATAGTTCTTTTATATTATATATAAATATTTGAAGTTACAGTGAACATTGGAAAACGTGAACTAATTAAAACTGAGGGTGTTCATGTTTTCGAGATTGTTCATGTTTTGGAATGTAACATTTTATGATTCTGCTCTTAAAATTAAACACATTTTCTTCCATTTTATCTTCTTTTTGCTTGTATTAGTATAGATTCATGAATGTTTTTTACATATTTACACATACTGGTACGGCTCATTAACAAAATTTCTTGGATTTTTTTTACATTTGAACGTTTTAAAAATACATAAAAGGTTTATTTCTTATTTTACTCCTTTTTTAAAGCTTTCAAAACTGTCTGCTTTTTCGTTTAATGTAAAAACTTTAACTTTCTTTGAACACATTTTTAAACAGAAAATAAGACGTTGATGCAAGCAAAAAACAGCAACCGAATGAGGGATGATAGCTATGCAATACGCACACGCACGTGTGGCACCAAATACATACATACTACGCATTGTCAATATTATGGGATTCCCCAAATTAAAAAATTCAGTGCATTTTTATGTAGAAATGTTGAAAAAATTTCTGTTCACGTTTTAGAGCTTTTAGATTTGTTCACGTTTTAGAGCAGTCAATGTAAAAAATACAGTGTTCACGTTTTGGGGTAGTTCACGTTTTGGGGGGTTCACGTTTTCCAATGTTCACTGTATTACCGAATAACAGTGGACAGTTTTAAATGTTTGGAGGTGAACGAATTATACTTGTTTTCTTTTGTTTAACTTAAGCAGTCTCCATTTGTTTGAAATCCAAATTATAGCATTTCCATTTTAGATTCATAAAAAAACTATATTGTTTTATAAATACATGTAGTTTAAAACAAAAATCGCAACAAAACAAGACAATGTTTATTGATCAAAAATCGACCTTCCACTCATTGTCACAATAGCCCAACATAAATTGCAGAAATCATGTATTTTCGTTTATAGAAAAACTTAAGATTTACTATTATAAATGATTTATGAACAAAAAATACCACAATGTACGATCTTACTGAATAAATGATAAATCTAAATGCAAAATATATTTCCGTCTTCGCGTCAATAAGATTGGAAAGACTTTCTTTGCGATTCTATTTTGTTTCGTTTTTTGCATATTTCCGTATGCCTATTAGAAAAATAACGTTTTGTGTAAACATACTTAAGTAAACTGTCCTGGCAATAGTTTAAACAAAGAAGCCTTTTTGATTTGCTATACACACTCACTCCTAGTGATTATTGTATATCTGTGTCGTTTTTTTTTACTGTGAAGTGATAGTTATACATAATTTACTTGAAAGTAATAAGAATCTCATAAGATTATATTTTTGTTTTCTTTTCTAAAGATACGATAACAATTTTAATAGTAGTCGATTGAATCTTAGCGTTTACGAACCAAACATATTTTGTTGGGTAGCATCATCTTCGAAATCACTCCACGCGTTATTGAGCTCCATAAAAATCAATTTAGCTATGTGCTCATTATCGGTTCCGTTGTGCTGAAAAATAAAACATTTATGTGTGCATCGCAAGAAAGTACAAGTTGTGAGTTTTCAAGGAAGCACGGGGAAAACGGAATGAGAAGAGAAAAACGGATATAAAATACGATACAATGCATTCTTAATTGAAGTGTCTTTAAAGCATATTGTAAGTTCATGACTTTTTGTCGATCATATAATTTTGTACTCACTTTATCAGGATGCACTGCTAGGCAGGCTCTACGATAAGCCTTTTTGACATCTGTTGGCGTTATAAGTGTTGACATTTCGCATTTTTTCCACTTAGCATCTGTCCAAAGCACCGTATCCAATGAGCACAGTAGAGCACGAATATTGTTTTTCTTTCCTTCCGTCTAAGGAACATACAAAATCACATAAGTCACACATGAAGAATATCACAAATCTTACCCATTCCATAATCCTCAGTTTATCTGGATCCATGTCCTTAACTAATTCTTCTTTACGCATTTCATTGATCGAACGAGGACCTTGATGGGTTTTACTTCCGAACTTGTAACCCTGTTCGCCTAAGATATCACCGAAAATGTCTGCATTTTTGGGTGCCGCATTTGACTGTGTTTTCGGTTCGAAATGAGATCTACTGTAGTCTGGCCTGTTGTTTGCTGTTGCTGTTTGCGACTGTTGTGATGATGCTGGTGGCGGCGGTGCAGCTGATGTCTGATTCGGTTGACTAGGATATTGTCCACCGACGGCACCGTTGGGTGATTTTAAGCTATGCGATGGCGATGGATTCGAAAGATTAACTGGAATCGGTGCTGCTGGTGTTGAGCCTCGTGCATAATTGTGTGTGGGACTTGAGAATTGCGTCGCATAGGGACTATTTGTGACTGGTGTTGTACCGGGTGTTTTATTATTACTAAGTGTGTTGGGATTGAAGTTTATATTTAGACCGGAGGCTAAGTTTGCTATGTCCGCAAAGGGATCCTTCGACTGAAAAGAGATACAGAGTGAACTGGTTGCGATGGGAAAAGCTTGTAGGAAGTGTTTTGATTGGTTATGCTTTCTTAACGAGAACTCATTGCGCACGCAATGCTGATGAGATGCTCAGAAAGAAGTCGGCTTTGATAATTATTTGGTCATAAGTTCAGCGATTGATATTTTGGCTAGCTGCAATTGTAATAGATTACAAACCTGTTGTGGGGACGTGTCTTTACTAGGACCTTGACTGGTACTGACACCAGTTGTGAAAGGCGTTGCTGATGGGGCTGCTGCTGGTTGTGGTGGACGTGGAAAACTCAATGGGACTGATGGAGTAACTGTAGGTACTGTTGTTGACGATGCAAACGCATTAAAGTCCAAATTGAATTCCGACGCAGCTGGTGCCGCCGATGAGCTTATCGACCCAAATATATCATCTAGGCCTGCCGTGGATTTTGCTTGAGTGTTATCTACAGAGAAACGGAAATTATTCATGGTGATCCGTTCAGGCACTAATAAGGGCATTACCTAATATATCAGGAATTGGGCCCGAACGCAACTCACCAGAATCAAATGATCCCAACAAGTCAAAGCTAGCCTCCGTTGGTGGTACAATGTGAGGCTGACTTTGAGCTGTTGGTTCATGAGGCATTGATTGGCTGCCCAAATTCAGTAAATCAATTGGGGGAGCTGGCGAATGGCTAGCACGTAGCGATTCATCGTGATCTGTTACGTCTGGCATCACTAAGGTCGGTTGAGCGTTAGTTTCTTTATGAGGTACTGGCGGCGCGGGCCTTGCTGGTGGTGAATGCCGCTGTTCTCTGGGAGGATCTGGTTTCGCCGCCATAGTAGGTTTCGTCACTGTTAACAAACAAAGATTACAGTCTGCGACAGGTTTATCTTACTCAATCGTTACTTACCGAAATTATCGACCATCTCATCGTATTCTAACTGCGAACTGAACAAATTGAGTGGATCTCGCTTTGGTTTTGCCGGTAACCATGGTGGATTCTTTGACGGACGACTTTCGCTATCGGTCACAACGATTGACAAGGACACTGTGAAATTAGATGGCACGTGCTCTTGGTCGGGAAGCTCATCCAAGTCGTTTGTTGTGTACGTAATAAGGGTTTCCTGTTCCGGTATAAATCCAGTGTTTAACTGTAATTGACATATTTTCAAGCCTTGCGGACGACCCATTCCCTTTAGGGCGTTGCGAGCATGGTAGAGCACCACGGTAAGGTCTCCGCAAACGGTTAGATTAATCGGCAGCATTATTTTTCCTGGACCAGCCAAGTATAATCTAGATAGAAGTATATTTGATTAATTTACTCAATACATATCAATCACCAGCACTCACTTCATTTTTTCGTAGTCTTGCACAGTATTCATCAGCAGTCTTTCGTTGCAGTACACCTCGATGTACATCCGGCAGCCATCGCGTGCCTTCGTCATCCGCGGCACCGGCTGGCACACAAGCGACACCACATTTAGTGTCTTGTAATGGGGCAGATGCGGAGTGGTCCTAAGTATATCACCTAAATAGTACAAGTAGCGAAATTCTGACGGCCTAAGGTTAATCGGATGTCTTTTGACGGCAAACACTTGTACCGCATCCTCCGGCTCATGTATGAGTCCGCTGTACATGAGTAACGCACACACCATTGTCGCTGCACTGCAGCCACCACTGTCACTGGTCTGAATGATTACAATACTCTTGGGATCTGCTGTAAGGAACCCATACATATCCTCGGCAACCGAGAACATTCCCTGCAAGTACGGTGCCTTCGACTGGGGACATGTGTATATGGAGCCTGCCTCGACTGTCCGGACGGGCGGTGGAAGGCGCGGGCAACTGCGATTGCCAAAGTTGTACACGCTGATTTTTGCTGGTGGATAACGACTCTCGATCGACAGTCGGATGTCTTCAATGTTATTTGTCTTGTAGGCCGATTCGAAGCCCTCCGAGGGACATGGCATCACAAGAACTCTTGATGTTATGTAACTTATGTCAATATCCACACGTGCAATTGTCTGCTGCATGGTTTGCATCACTTTTGACGAAGTATCCTTTAGGTTTTTAAGGAAGCTCCCAGCGCCTCCTCTAATGGAGGAAAATAAACTGCCAGATTGTGCGGCATTCGCATTTGGAGTGGGCGCCTGATGAGGGCCTTGGTAATTGTAATGCATATTGGTTGCGACTACCGGCGGGCGTACGGGACGCTGCTGCTGAGAAAAACTTTCCTCGGTATCGTTGTCTGAATATGCCGACAAAATTGGAGAATTGGTCGGTCGCGGTGGTGGAGGTCGAGATGGTTGAGCGGGCCGTGGAGGGACATTGGTAGGTGTCGGAGTGTGATCGGGTGAGTCACTTGGTGGTGTTACTAGAGGTTTACCCTGCAACGAATGTACAAAAATAATAAATCTTATTTTACAGTTTATAATAGGAAACTTACCACTAATTCAATTGGTCCTTTCAAAGACCAATTTTTAGTCTCAGCAATGGCTGCCAGCCGATCCAGAATAGTTGACACACTGAATCTATTTGAAGGATTTACTGTAAGACATCCCTTGATTACATCATGAAAACAAGCATATCTTGAGTCAGGTGGAATCGTATAGTTTCCGTTTACAATTCGTAGTTTTGCCGAGTCCTCGAAGGGGTGCTTTTGGAAACACAAACAATAGAGAATACAACCCAAAGCCCAGATGTCCAGTTTGGGACCGATTTCGTAATTGTTCCACGTGTCTAGCATCTCTGGCGACCTGTACATTGGGGTTGTCACCGTGGCAAGCTGTTGATGGAAACGTAATGTTAGAAAAAAAGAACAAACAAGATCTTAAAACAGTTTGAGACGCAGGCGCTAAAAAATGTCATAATTCATAACTGTAAGCAACGCCGAAAATAATAACCAGTCTTTTTAATTGAAGCATGTTCGACAAATATATGTGTTCCTTTTTTCGTCTCTCTTGGTGTGGCAGTGAAGAAACTATGATATAATTAGTTTTCTTTATGGTCGATGGCAGAGTATTGATCGGGGTTTGAACAATGTCACATCTTGAATAATTGCATGTGTAGTCTCTTATTGTTCACTTTACTTTACCCTTTGAAAATTGATATTATATTGACTAAGGTCATAGTTTTCATAACTTCATACATAGGTTGAGTGCCGAAACAATCTTCAAGCTGTAACATTCTTCTTGCGGAATAGGTTTTACCAATATGAACATAAATTTCAAAGTGAATCATCTGTCGTTTGAAAATTCAAAGAACAATGAGTCATAGTTCTCGCATTAAGCAACCACTTCAAATGTTTTATAAAACAAAGACTGCACGGAAAATTGTAGTTAAGTCAACAAGTTCCCTACCTGATCTTCCAATGTGTTCCTCTGCTGGGCACCCCATTCTATGTTGGGTGCAAATATTTGCGTTGTAGCCGATCCAAAGTCACACAACTTTAACTGACTGTCGTTTCCCAAGAGAAAGTTTTCTATCTGCAAGCAAAATAATAATTATATCAACTTGTCTTACGCGACGCTTTTTTTTTTTTCATTAACAAACTTTTATATCCCGATGCGTTATTGAAGGAATTTGAGCATGTAAATGTCCGACAGCTCGTGCTGCTTGATAAAACACTCTTAACACAACAGCTGGTTCGAGAACACTTCCCATACAATCAACCAGTGAACCACCTGCAAACAAAAGAGATCATCAATACTTACGATTAAGTAGGTAACACAAACAGGAACTACCTTTGCATAGCTCGGTGACAAGCAAATACTCTGCCCTTCCTTGTGGACCAGTGGTTTTATCAATAAAAGTTGCACCAATAAATGCCACAATATTCGGATGTCCGGAAAGTTGCTTGTGTATATTTATCTCGTTAATAATATTACAGCATGCTTGCTTATCAGCGCCAATGAGTCTTTTGAGGGCGTATTCCTTTCCGCTTTGAATATCTTGTGCCACATAGACGAATGCGAAACCACCTACAATATTTCCGAGGTGACATGAATATACAGAAAATAGAAACAACAAACGCACAAGAACAAAAATCAATTTCTAAACAGCAGCTGATTGTGTTTATTGATTAATAACAAAGGACACCAACAAAATTGTCGAGCAAAAAAAAAAGAGATCACTATTCAATCTACAAACCTACGCACTCAACTAAAAAACGTATTCATAACAATAAAATATGTTTTGTATGAAAGCTTTCTCAGCCACGCATTAGTGGGAAAACAAAGAGAGTTCACAAAACAAATGAATGCATTTTTTGGGGTGAACACCGAAATCGAATCCCAGGCGAGATGGCAGGAAAAAAGTGAATAACGACAAAAAACCTTCACTTACCTTCGGCAATTACTCTTTTGATTCGGAGTTTTATCAACCCAATTTCCACAGTTTGTCCAACGAATTCATTGTCACATTCACCATTTGGGGCCGGGTTAAAGTAACCCATCGCGGATTTAAAGAAATCACTCATATTTAATAAAATTTGTGTGAAATTTTGCCAACAGAAACCAAAAATTCACCCAGCCGCAGCAATTACGCCATGACAGTAAGATGTGAAGTGGAGAGATAAAGACATTTCTACAAATCAAGTGCACACGAGTTGCCAACGTTCTTCAGCAGCTGCAGGTGAATGAAAATGGCTTGTCATTTTATCTACTCGATTGTTTTATTTTTAAACAAAATGTATACCAGTTTTATAAAAAATTAAAAAAAAAACAAATAAGAAAATAAGCATTTGCATAGCAATTATTTTGAGAACTCCCCCAATGCCTATTTTGTCGACTTAAGGTGATTAGACTTTACAGTAAGTGTGGTAGATTTTAAGCACATAGACCGATGGAAGCCACATTCGATTCTCATAGAATTTGTTAATGTGGACTTTCACAGCATTTTCTGTGTGAACTTCATGTCTACCTTGTTTCTACACACTACAAACCTATCTGTTAGGTAAGTAGGTACCTGTCTCGCTATTGCTGGACAGTAGACACGCTACACGACGATCATGTTTCAAATTTCGTCTAACAATTACTATTAACTACCGTGAACTGTAAATTCTCTTTTTGTGATCTTGCCTAATGGAGACTTTTTTTTGTACTTCTCATAAAGAAACCAAAAATAAACACGAAACGTCAGAATTTATTGCTAACGCTCGTCGTCCGTCATTTGAGAAGAGTTTTGTGAGTAATCCTTTAATTTTCGGTGATATTCCAATACGCTGCCACATATATATATATATTTTTTTTTGTTATAAAACTTGCAATATGTCCCACCAAACTGGAATTAAGGGTGTGTCAATAACAATCCAACCAATGAATAGTACAATAATCCACTAAAATATCTATCCATAGCAAATGACCAACTTGTAAAAGTCTTTGGCAAAGCAAAGAACGGTAAAGTGAGAGTTATAAAAGTTTCCATCGAAAATGGTAAGTTTTCACAATCAACACAACGCCGACCCCATAAATACATACCTTTTATCACATATTGTCAGAGGAGCTGACGTCCGCTGGTACACATGATGTTAAAAAGGACTGGGAGAAAGACTACGACAAATTGATTGGACCACTAATAGAAGAAACAGTACCATGCTACATTCTCTATCGGTTAGATAGTAAAACTTCGCTTGGCTATGCATGGCTGCTGATTAGTTGGGTGCCAGACACTGCGAGTGTGCGACAAAAGATGGTTTACGCCTCGACAAAGGCAACGTTAAAATCGGAATTTGGCTCAGCGCATATTACCGAAGAGTTGCATGCTACCGCAGTTGAAGAAACCACTCTGAATGGGTATTATAAAAACAAAAAGGCATTTTCCGCACCTGCTCCACTAACCATGAGAGAAGAGGAGTTGCAGGAATTAAAGAAGACTGAAATAAACACGGACATAAGTACGGATACTCGCCATCAGACGCTAGGGGGAATCTCCTGCCCACTGTCGGACGCGACTGTCGACGCTATTAAACATGCGGTTAGAGGAACGTATGGATACTTGCAATTTCGCATTGATTTAGAGGTACGTTTTGACAAGCATTCTGCAACACTTTGACTGTTTTTTTTTTTTTTTTTTTTTGTAGGAGGAGACAATTCACATCGTGAAAGCCGCTAATATTGCCCTAGAGGAGCTTCGCAAACAGGTACCGGAGGATCACGCTCGCTATCATCTATACCTGTTCAAACACACGCATGAGGGTGACTACCTCGAATCGTTTGTGTTCATTTACTCGATGCCGGGTTATTCTTGTTCGGTACGGGAGCGGATGATGTACTCCAGCTGCAAAGCACCATTCTTAGAGGCACTGGAATCGCTTGGATTGGAAATCACTAAGAAGGTGAGTTTGGTTTGCTAGATTTGAGTATAAAAATTATAACTGAACCCGTTTCAGTTGGAAATCGACAGCGGATCAGAGTTGACGGAAGAATTCCTCCAAGACGAGCTGCACCCAAAGAAGATTCTCCACCGACCTGCGTTTGCCAAGCCAAAGGGGCCACCAAATCGTGGTGCTAAACGCCTGACTAGACCCCAGCAAGCTGAATAAGTAGTTAATTTGTATTTTTGAACCGCATTGCTCGCATTTATCCCCACGCATAGCATTTCATGTGTAAACGTCTACTGGAGGAGCCAAGTTCTGTTTCAAATTTCCTCGTGTTCTCGTTTTTATTTCGTTTTCTTTGTCTCTAATGGAGGTTAGCAATATATTTACCAATTCTACAACTAATTTAACTTGTTCTTTGTTAATTCACCGACTCAAGGGAGATCTTCTGTCCATTCTCGCCTAACTTGGCATCGTGATGGGTTATAACAGCCGGTACTTTTTCCCCTTGCTTAATAAAGGCTTCTCTTATTGTGTCCTCACGATCTGACCGCCACTTGTACTGCCAATAGCGCATTTCCTCCATAGATGTACCAGAAAGCTTGAGCAGTCCCAGAGAAGCGAGGCCGGCGATACCACCCAAGGCTCCACCGATGATGCCGCCGGCGGTCATTCCCCTCAAACCCATGTTGGTTTTATATAGAGCGCCTAAGAGGATTCATTTTTATTAAACTACCTTCAAAAAATATCCATTAGAGGTATACCAGTAAGTGTTCCAGCAGCGAGATACTCATAGATTGACGATTTTTCTCTGTACACCGAGATAATTGTGATGATTCCACTATAAAAGAAAGCAATTTAAGGTATTTATTTATGTTAAGAATCAAAACAACAGCCTACAAGTAAGATGTGGTGAAAAGACCCACACGCCAGCCCCATTTGAAGGCGCCCTTGGCGAAGCTAACCGTGAATTCGTTTTGCAGTTTTCTCTAGAAAAGATTTTTTTACAATTTTCTTCAGTCTATGAATCAGTGGTAAGTGTAAACTTACCTTAGCATCCAAATGCGATTTAAACGTAGATGCTTGGTTGTTATTCATAAAATTTTCATAGGCCGTTCTTGAGTTTATGAAACCACCGTATACAGCACCGCTTAGGAACCCACAAAAACCGGCCTGGTACACCGAATTTAATTCATATGATATGCTGCCGAATTCACTTAAAAGAAAAAATTAAATGCTAAATTATAGGTAATTGGATTTCTACAGAAAATCAATTCGAATATTACTCGACTGTAAACATTTCCTTGATTCGTTCCCAACCAGTCTCCTTCGAAGGTAAACGTTCAACGAAGGCTTTATAGGTTTTTGTATCCTTGGACAGAATGTCATTTTCTTTTGGATCGAGTGGCAGAAGGCCTGCTACTAATATTCGTGAACCGTATTTAAAGAAACTCATTTTATTTGTTGCTTAATTGGGAATTATTAAGAAAATAAGCGGTGTGAAATCTGTTCGGTAAGAGAAGTTTCAGAAAAAGAGCTGACATATCATCACACAGCTGTTTCAACAAAATGAGAGTCTCTTATTTATAAGGATAGCAAAATGTTAGGAATGAATTATTCAAACGAGTGCATTTTTAAATTTAAAATTATTAAGCACATATTTCATATAAGATTATGCAATTATGGATGCATTAAGGAGACAAATTTAAATAAAACTGTTCACTGTCAGATTTATGATAAACTGGTGCAAACTGGAATATTTTATTGAATAAATTATTCACCAAATTTCCTCATGAACGCCTTACCGAAAAGGTATGAACATTTGTTATTAGTACGGTGTAATAAGACTCGCCAAATTAAAAGATATTCTAGTTCCTTATAGAGTAAAAAACATATACACATATGCAACAACACATTCATTGAATATGTTATTCTCTGATATAGGACCCTCTTCTGTGTGGACAAGATAGAGCGGCTTAATAATTATAATTAGTTGGCGCAACAGGTCCGAGGGACCCAAGGCCTAGCTTCTCACAACCCATTCGTTTTGTGTGAGTTTCATTTTTGGAACGAATGGAAGAGATCTACAATTTTATGCCGATTCCAAACGGCTAATTGAGAAGCTCTTTCAAGGCAGTTATACTCTCGGATGTTTGTCAGACGTTCGCAAGAGGTGGCGCAGTGGAAAAACCCTAAGTTGGAATTTGGGTTTTTGCGAGATTCGAACCTGGGACCCCTCGCTTAGTAGTCCAACACACTAACCACTAAGCCACTGCGTTTACTGAAATGACAAATTGCATAATTGTTCTTGTAGTTAAGGCTATATTTATCTTTAATAGTATATTCAAAATTGTGCAGATTTATGCACTTTGTTTACACCACTTATATTTGCCATTTACTATAGGTACTTATCCATGTAAATATGTGCAATGAGCAGCAGTCAAGGGAACTCTAAATGTCCTTTATCGCCTTTTTTCAAATTTTCACAAACTCGATGACGAACGGCTAGTAGCACTAATATGTGTTACACTTAGAAACACACCAAAAACCAGCTTTCAATTAAAGAAAAGAAAAGCAGGTTCATTGCTTATCAAAGAAAATATTTAATAATAACATTAGGTTAGCTTATCGCATACATTTTTAAAACTTTACGTACTGTCTAATCACATCCAATGGCCGCATAGACTTGCCACTGTTAGGTTCAATAACAAGAACCGGATTGTTTTTAGCGCGTTTTGTTTTCGATTGTCGATTCAGATTTTGCGATCTATTGCCCTTGACATCGGCTAGACAACGGGAAATTCTTGCTTTGGGAAGCGGTTGACTTTGCGAAAGCAGTAGCTCATTTTGAATTGTGGCGCCCGGTTTAAAATCCTCAGTTTTGCAAAGGATCTCCGCAGGTGCTGAAGGTAACTGTTTCTGATCCTCCAACGGAGATTCACTGCTGAAAAGGGAGGAAAAATCGAACAAAATCGGATTATCTTCCTCTTTAGTTGTGCAATGTTTTGGTTCAATCTTGGGGGGTGTTCCACCAATTTGCTTGGCATTCTCTTCTAGAAATTCGTCTAAATTGAGAGTACTATCCGATAGTTTTGAATCGGGAAACGAATTATGAACTGGCTTCCTAGAGTATGGAAACATACACCGTGAACTTTCGCACTTAATTATTTGCTCGTCCAGACTAATGTAAAATGACTTGAGATAGTTTTGTAAGCCATAACTGAAGCAGAGATTGCATGCAGATCCAGTTTTGTAAGTCGCCTGCGTCCCCATTGCCTTTAATACATAATTTAATATCTTTTATTTATAAGTTGATAAAACAAGGTTGAGTTATTTACCACTTCAGTACTGACAAGGTGATGAACGTTCTTGACATCCATTCCTAATTTATAGAATGATTTCTTTTGCACAATCAAAACATTTTTAACATGAGTGATTTAATTATCTGTCAAAAATGCAAAATGTTGAATGGATTCTATTCCATAAAATCAAGTGTGGAATGCATTGAAGGCATTCAGCTCTCCATTGAGCACTTTAATTCTTAGCAATTAGTTTATGTCGTTTTCGAGTTGTCTTTTCAGAATTTAATCGGAAATTTCAAATTTCTGCTGCCAAATCTAACATTAATTCCAAATTTTATTGGTTCTTGTGTGTTGGCCCCAAAAAAAAAAACATTTTTTTTTCACTTGCACTGAGTTCATTTGAATACATATCAATTAATTTTCACTCTTTTATAATAACGCATTTCGAAATAATTTAATATAAAAACTAGTTTTCATACACGTAAAACGAATTATTTAGTTAGAAAAGCTTCCAACGATAAAACAAACTACCAGCTGTCTCATACACATTGATATTCGTGAAAGTATGTGTTAATCTGAGAACAAATTGAGATTTTAGTAAATAGCCCCATGAACATAAAATAATTTTTTTTTTTTGTCAAATCGATCTTAAGAAGCAATATCGATCAAAAATAAATGAATTTTTTCTACAAAAAATTGATCTGTTTGCCAAATCGAAAACGACATAACGCCGAGGGAACGTTTCATTCAAATTCAATATAAATTCGAAGTGAAAGATTCACCAGTCGGTTAAGTGACTGCGCTTAACACCATCGTAGACAACGATCGAAGTGAAACTCCCCACACAAACTTTGACATTTCAAATACGCAGCTCATTTATTGCGTATCCTATCGTTTGTTGTGGATTTCGTTGTAGTTTTCGTTAATTTATTTTTTTTCAAATACATGAAAATGTTGCTTTATTTAAACGAAACCGCTTAGTTAATCTGAGAGAGTAAATAAGCTTTATAAACAATTTGATTAACAATTATTGTATTTCAGACAACTCACGTCGAATCCGAAAGTTCCATTATGAATTTTACTGTCGTAGGATGTTCTTTACACATTGTTAGATATACTCTACTCAAATATAAGCGTGTAGTATCCATTTATTTTCAATTTGATTTCTGTAAAATAGATACGCCGTATTCCACGACACGAGTGAATGAATAGAAAAAAAATAATAATAAAAATATTTTTTTATGTTCCTGCATCTGATAGAGAAGAAAACCCGACCAATGCAATTACTAGTCTGAATGCACCCATTAAAATAAACGTTTCCAACTTCATGTATATGTATTATATTTGAAGGAGGTGTCAAAAGCACATTACTGATTAGGTACTCCACTCGTGTTTTTCCCAGTACATTTCCAATTTTACGGAAATTCTTGCATACAAAATATAAATATAAAAGAAAATGGGAATTTCACCAGGTGCAAAAGAACGTCTGGAAGCTGTTTTCGATGTTACAAAAACAGTTTTCCATTGGGGATTTATTCCAGTGGTTCTCTATTTAGGTAAATCTAAAATCTTAAAAGAATCTTGAAACAAGTTAGCACTGTCCATATTTTAGGTTTCCGAAAGGGAGCTGAACCCGGAATGCCTCCTCTTTCAATTTTGAGCCTCCTCTGGCAGTAGACGGATGATAAGTGATAATAAATAAGTTGGAAAGCATTTTGTTTGTTTTCTTTTCTGTGTTAAATAAATTCAATATTTGCTGTCTTGTAAATGATCAGTCGCTGGATGAGACTGCCCTTTACAATGATCAATAGTCAGTCCCTGACTTTCTTTTTCACACAATTCACACAAAAATGAAACTAAGATTAAACGTCCATATGATTTTTCTTTGGTTGTGGATGAGTTGCAATATCCAGCTTACAATGGTAAGAAATGTATCCTATGGACGCCAAGTTGAATGTGAGCTGAAAGGGTGTTCGCGCCCCGTTTATGTATTCTAACTAACAGTAGATAACATATTTCCGAAAGCAAATACAACTTCGAAAAGTATTTGTAGGTACCACAGACACAAATCAATTGTTATTGATCGGGACGAACGGTGACTAACTAGGTAGTATGTATTTTATAAAATTTATTACCTGTGGCCTTTTTCACCATATCACATTTATAATTACAAATTTGTATTTGTTGATTACATTTACAAATTTGTTGAATGATTTTTTGTTTCACAAACTGCAAACTTATTTCCAACAAATTAAAAAGGAATAAAATAAAGGGAAATTGTATTTGTTATTTACAAATATAATGAAAAACGTTTCACCGTTTATTTTTCAGAGTTGTAAACAACAATTGTTTTTCATAATTTTTTCATAATAAATAGAACATTTTTATTGCCGGTTTAATTCGAGATAAGAAAAAGTTTTATTAGGCAAAAAACATATAGTATTAAAATGAGCGAGTGGCAACAACATTTTCGGTTTCTACTTTAGACCGTTTTATCCGAAACTTTTTGTTGAAAACAAAAGAATCTGAAATTTCAGCACAAAATCTCTATCAGTATCGGCAGTACTATGCCTTCGATGTAAAGAAATTTTAAGGTTTGAAAAGCGATTCCTTTGGAAAATTACAAATTGTTATTAAATCGACACATGTAAGAAATTTCCAGTGATTGAACAAATTTGTAAAATTTCTTGATTTGGTGAAACGCAAACTGAACGAAATAAATTAATTTTAACAAAATTGTACAAATTTCTACAAATTCGCCTTGGTAAACAACAAATACAATTTTGTAACACATACCTACGTACATTTTGAGAAACAGAAAAAAAAAACGATTTTTCCATAAATTTGGCAAAAAAATGCTTGTAAACAACAATTTATGAGGTGCCCACTTGAAAATGTTTGTAGTAGAGTTAGGTATTAGACACGGGGAAATCCCAATTAGCTAGAGATGGCGTTCTCAAAGCTTAATGAAGTTGCCATTGATTTCAATCAAAGTTAATGGTTGGAATTTCGATTTGTTCCAGAATGAATCACTAGATCTCTAAATTAGCTTCACCACAAACTGTGTAAAACATTTTTTAAACGTGATGACAGAGACATGTTATTTTACCAATGATTCGGTAGTCATTACCCTTCAATTCTTGAATGAGTTGGAGGGTAGCATTCTGTTTCATAAAACATTTGAAAGAGCAATAAAGTTTCCATTGCAAAATTTTCTTATGATTTTGAAAAAAAGTCAAATAAAGTCACATGAATTAAAGAGTGCATTCAGACTATCGAATTTGTGCCTTTTGGCAGGTCAAAAAATAATTCATATGCCTCCTCTTATCTTGTAAAGTGGACATCCCTAGTTCGCACATCATGATGAACTATTCCTTAATTAGAAAATTTAACAAAACGCATATCAACGTCACAATATTATCAAATCAGAAATCACTTTGTACGGTCAACAAGCTAAACTAGTCACATAGTACCAGCATCCAGAGCTTCCACTATCTAACACAATCAGTTTTCTATTCGAAATATTGACACCCAAGTTACCCATCAAATCTACCCTCTCCATTAGATAGGGTCCGATGGAAAGGCAACAAATGCCACAAAGAACGAAAAGGAGCTCAGTTGGCAGTCTGCAACCGCAAACATTTACGCACATTCACTCTGAAGTAGCCTACCATTCATCACCAAAACCACCCAAAAAATAGGTATCATTCCACAGTCATTTCCGCCTCATACAAGGACTAATTTGAAATGTTCAAAAGAACCCTTGAATCAACTGTATCTGGAAAGTTACCTTTCTTCTATCTCAACACTCAAATACCATCAGATATATACCGAGTACGTTCCGTAAGCACCAAATAGAAATCCTTTTTCGTGTCCTGTTTGAGTATTCCAAATGTGCGGTCGCCCTAGAGCTAGCACTTGAATTCATTTCCTGTCTCAATTTTTAACCCATTTCAAAGTTTATGGGGGCGGCACAGAAACTGATGAATGCCCTCTAACTCTCTCTAACCCCATAGCACATCGCTTTTAACCGAACCAACATCATTCACAATTAAGCAAACAATGTTCCTACATCAACCTGAAATGGCTTCCATCAGCCACCCACCACCTGAATAAAAGTCAGACAGCACTAACTTACCATCCAAGTGATATCTTCGCATTGTTTGATGGCGAAATTCTGGGGTTGGCTTTTTGAAGGAACCTTTTCACCTAATCTACCACATCAGTGTGATAAGGTAGAGGCCGCACCGCAATAGCCCAGAAGAATGTTCGTTGAGCAATTTTGCGTTGACATACACATTGATCATCCTCGCCGTCTTTCTTCTGGGTCGTGGTTTTATATGAGGACGTTGGCGTAGGTTCTCTGCTGTTGCATTTTCATTTAGGCAGGTGAACCATGGAATTGAGTGAGTCCTTGTAGATTTTGGAGAGCATTTTCAAAAGGAATTCTAATGGAATTGTATGCCCAAAAATATATCTGTGCCAACCTGTCCATCATGGGGGAAATCTAATCTAAGCTTCATCGGAGAAGTGATGTTAGCGTGTAGATAAATGTAAAGTCCAGATGAATGTGAGATGTGCGTGTTTGCCGGAGACAACAGAGTGATGATGTGGATCCACGACAAGGACACACTAAGTTTTTCCCCATCCAGATACGGGTCATATCGGACACTGGGAGAATAATAGAAAATTCCTTTTGAGAGGGAATCGAAAACAATTCACCCCTAGTGAGGCGGTCCGGAATTTACGATGACACTACACGATAACAGTCTAATGTTTTTGCTCTGGACTTTGGAGTTGGAGTTTCCTTTTTTTTTGTAAATTAAGTTTTTGTCGGATAGGAGATATATTATTATATTTTGAACTGAGCTTGATTTACCTGTGTGTGTGTATTAATAAAAGAAAGATCTATTTTTCTGTGATTAATTATTGAAGTCTGAGAACAGTATGGCAAAGAATTTTTACGAGTAAGCTTACGAATTTTGAGAAATTTGTTTAGGCTTTTCTAGGTCAAGAGGCCATTTCAAAACTTTCGGTCTTTCCTCGATTTGTTCCTCATTCAAGGACCTCAAATTGAAGGACTTAAAAGAAACTTTTTTAATTATGGGGCAAACAACACATTTCAATTTAGAGTTATCTGATACCTTTATCTAATAGACGCAATTGTTAACATTGGTTTAATTCTACCAACTTTCCAATTAGCATTCGAGGTTAATGAAAAAGATTGTTCCTTTTAATCTCAAGATGATAAACCTTCCCAATAGTCGCATACCCAAACGAATTACACACTCTAGAGCGTCTTGGCAGTAAAATCGATTCGAATGCCGCGACGGTAATTGGCCTGATGCCATACCACACTGAAAATAAAATACTTGATAATATTGACAAAATTCTATTGTAAAATTTCGACAAAAATATTTTTGTTGTAGGTATGAAAGAAATTTATCCATTAACTTAAGTTCTATCAATTCGAACGATATTTTGTCAAACGGATAAAATATTTAGGCGCTAAAAAACTACTCTGTCATATTAGCAAAGTTTAAAAAACACAATGTTCAGTTTAATAAATCGATATTGTATCAATTGAACAAATTTACTGTGGAATTGACAATGATATACCCTATTCATCGAAAACTCGTCGATGCATTCACACAACTAGTTTTCGTTAGACTTTTCTAAATATTAGCTGCGAGACACTAGTCGTGATACTTCTGTGTAAACTATTTTGGTTACAAATTTCGATCGTATTATTTTACAAATAAAATGAATTCAGAGAATTTAAATTAATACTAGCCCATTAATTAACTGTCGCAAATGATTTAAAATTGTGAGTTGTGACATTTGTTCTATCAGCTATTCTGCTGAATTTGCTGAATATTGCAAAAGATTTTCCAACAACCCAACGATTGGAAGTCGTTTTGGTGGTGTTTTCGTGGAAAACGACTGTTTAGAGTCTTTTAAAAAACTGAAATATGTATAGGAAAACTTCTGTTTTCGAGAAGAACAAGAAGAATTGACAAGCCACTTCCATATTATTAACAATTTTTGTTAATTTGATAAAAAGAAAAATAACTTCTTTGTAAAAGCAAAAGTTAATTGTTGATTTGACAAAACTGGCGAATTTCTTTTGTAAAATTAACAAAATTTTGGTGTATTTAAGAAATTATTTTTATACGCACAAGATACGATTTTAGTTAGCACAACAATTTGTTTACTATCATAACAAAAGGTTTAAGATAAGATTAAACTTATTAACATTATCTCAATGTGATAGAAACATTTTGTTGGACGTATATTGACAAAAAAAATTCAAAATTGAATCGAGCCTAATTTTTATCAAATATACCAGGGTTTTATTTCCAGTGCACTCAACCGATTTCAATGAAATTTTGTGGGTGCATCTTGAAAGATAGGATAGAGAGGTGGCGCTATTACCGAGATATCCACTTTTTTCAATTCTTTCAACTTAAAGTGAATATGTACTCATATGGGCCTGGGGAGTGAATAAAGCTAGGTCTTACACAGACACTAGACTACTGAATCAGTTGATGAAATTAAATCTTAGTTGTAACGATATGAAAACAAAATTAAAGCAAAAACTCTAAAAATAGAAAAAAGTTGCATTGGATTGCATTATGAAAACTTTTTAAATGAATGAATACACTTATTAAAATATAATTTATAAAATTATAAAGAATTAAATGAAATTTCTTAATACAATTCAACTAAAACACAATTTAATTTAACATCTACATTTAGCGGGAAATGTTCCACATCTGGTGGGTGCACACTCTCTGTTTCTATGGGAAATGATTCCTTAATACGAAATGTCCTCATGACAACAAATACGTATTGGCGTGTTAAATACCTACCTTGGCAACCAACTTTTTTGTCTTCAAAATAGGTAAAAGAAACTTAAGTGCTTACCTAGTGTGCTCAACCTAAACATACCCGCGTTAATTAATGAATGCAATTGCGATAGTCTTATTACTTAATCAGCATTCTCCACACTTTTCGATATTTTAAACGAGATTCACTAGAACGTGCACACACTTCAGTCATATCAGAATGAAATTCTAACCTCGCTTACACACTTTTCCCTTTTTTTTATTGGGGATGCACCGCGAGCGCAATGCCATTGCATGTGCTTTTGTTTGTAAGATGTTCTGCTTGTATCCTTTTCACAGGACCAACAACGAAAGGGGTGCACAAGTTTCTGCAAATCTTGCGATTACTTAATGGAATTTCCGATTCTGCATATGTAGCAGAGTTTGGCTGGTTGTCACATACTCACGGGACAGATATGCACACGCCGCCAATGCGACGCGAATGAGGACAGGGCAAGACCCGCTGAAAATTGGAAATTGATAAGTTAGAAGAGCGTTCTTTAACTGATGTTTGCACAAATTCGCATGCATGGGAGAAATATATTATATTTGACAATTATCATGTGTATGGAGGTGTGGGTGTATTCCCCGTATACTAACCAATGCGGCTCCATACATAGGTATAGAGAACGTGGATTCTTGGAATGGTTAGCTTATTTCTCGCATAAATTACAGAATAAGGACGAACGAATGCGTTGCGATGGCGCGGAGATTGTCTGTAGGATATTTGAACATTTGACGCTCTCTGAATTTTGTAATATTCTAGTTAAATCGAAATTGATAGCGTTGCACGATTTGGGGGGGTTCTGTGTACGGTGTGGCACTGTCAAATTAAATTAAAATCTTATTACACATTAAATAGAAATTAATGGATGACGTTTGGATGTAATTGGTTTCGAGAAATATATTCTGTAATTAATGCTAAAACGTTGATTTAGATGTGGATATTAAGAATGTATGCCGACTTATGTTGACAAAGGTCAATTTGACATTTCGCCGATCGAGCTGTTTTTAGTGACACAATGTGTTACTGACATCATATACAATACAGTATTTACGCCACTCTAGGTTTGCGTAACATAAAGCTAAGAAATTTTACCCAAATTCGTACAAAAAGGCGATTTGCGTGTTCCTCATTTATATCTGTGGTTCGGACGATTTTTATATGACAAAATCGTTTGATCTTAACTAGGGGCTTGTAGGTAGGTACCTTACTTATATGAACTATATTCCCTCTGATGTTATATGGTATGACCGGATGATCAAAACAGGAAACGACCGAAAGAAGAGTTCGAACGAAGATGTCCCCAACACAAAATCCGCAGTAGAAAGAGAGACTTTGTGGATGCATTTATTTCTCAATTACTCGTGAATTGTCTGAGCTTCATATTCTACAAAATAGATAAAACCATCAAGTTGAAAAAGAGGCCACGTAATCATTACCAATAAAACGCGTTGTTCTTACACGTAGCACTCCCTTTTTAACAAAAGTGAACTGTCAGCTGTCACAAGGTTTTTTGTTGGTTTACAACACTTTACAGGACAAACGGCGAAAAATGCAATTCATGTGCACATTTTGGGACAACCGTTAATACTTTGACTATCTACACTTTTTCAAATACTGTGTCCGGACAGAACAGATTTATATCTCCCAACTCTACTTAAGGTAACTTTTAACATTAACGTAGTTTTGTCAATTTAGTTTTCAATGTTTTATCGTATAGGCGTAATGGCCAATACTAAATGTACTAAACAGTTAACTGACATGTTAGAGGCAGCTGCTATTTGTAGCTTAACTATAGGTGACTGCAAACGCCCAACTTCGAGGAGAATTATCTAAAGTTTGTTTTGTATGAATGTACTAAAATCGAGTAAATCTGAAATGCAAAAGAAACAAAATATAAGGCAGCTTAGCTCTTAAAATTATAATTTTTAAATGTTTGATAAATGGTCATAAATAAATGACTTACGAAATGAACGCCTTACCGATCTGCTTGCATACAAACGTCAAGAAAGCTCACCAACTGCTGTTTCTCTCATACGTGACGAGAATCAGCAGACAAACCTTCCTTTCATTCATCAATAAGTAAAGGGAACATAAAAACACATAATAGGAAAGCATACACACAATAGCGATACTTCTACAGTATACTTGACATCATTTTGCTGTCAAAACAAATTCCACTCTGAATACTATGCGGTTCCGTATATGACAGATACCACAACAATCCATTTACGGGACTCTATTTCGCCATTAGAACACTATCATCCGCTTTCGCTCATGAGGACCGAAATCTACCTCCCTAGCTGGGGTATTTGGATTTTCATCTAGCCATGCTCTGACATGGTGTTAATTAATGCAATTACTCGCTCTGGTGGCACAATAATCCCGAACATCGTTGTTTAATGAATTTCCAACGACGACAACGCGCGAGAAGCTTTTGTCACTCCTCTGTTTATCCAGGTATGCAATTTGTGTTCCCAATTTTCTGTAATACCAGCGAAAGCAGATGGCCGGAACCACAAGTTGTCATATCTCTGGGAAACATAACAGCGATGCATTAGTCAGTCTCAGTCAGTGTCAGCAAGCGTTATGATGGCAATGCATGGTCTCGTCTGATCATCGCTTAATATCACACTTTGCGACAAAAGCAATTTGCGGTTGAAAATTTAAATTATTATTTGTGAGTAAGTGAGTGCGGGTGAATAGGAGTAATGAAACTTTCGGACGTCCTACAGGCTGTTCGATTGGTGAGATGGACTGAACGGTGTTCCTATGGTGGACAGAATTTTTGTTTTCATGTGCGAAGTTTTGTTTTGAATTAGATCAAGTCGGGCAATCACCACGGAGTTCAGTTGTATAAACATTCACCAACAGTGGCGTATATGGACATGATTCCTGGTGGAGTTAGTCATCAGTCACCCTATGGACACCTGTTAAATCCGCAGTGAGTTAGTTGTCTTTAAAATATTCAAAAGGGTTGAATTGTATCTTTAAACGGAAGTGGGACCTCAAGTGCCAAATGATACGATTTGATTTTCCATTAAATTAGTTGTGGTGATTGTAATTATAAGAGTTAAAATATGTGGCTGTTCAAACGTGAACAACGAAACTGTCAATCTGAAGTGAGACCCATGAAAGGAATGACTGCGGAATTAATCCGGCTTACGACAAAGTACGATGACACGGGAATTCTGTGCAGGGATGTTCGAGATGTAACTATTTTGCATAGACTTTTCTGTTTACATCTTGCTCGTACTAAAAGTACCAAGCAAATGTTTCAAAAAAGGCGTTAATTGTAATTTTAGGCTCTCAGCCAAATATAATGTTAAGGCTGTTAAATTTCATCTCATACCCGATGTGGTTCAGTTAATACTCACATCTTCTTCACTAAAGGGTTCTTCAAAAAGGAGTTCGATTGATTCCGAATCATTATCATATCTTGTTGTCTTCGAAAGTAGGGTTTCATCGGCTTACAGTTTTAATTTTCTTATCATCAGTCTATTCCTTGACTTTTGGTAAGACCCATTTTCCTCCTTCGTGTGACAGAGTTAACAGTCTGTCGTACGTGTATACCTGCACGTATACAAACATTTCCTAACTCTGCCCTCCCCGTAGCCCTTTAATGCTTTAGTGGGACAGAAAACAAAAAATACTACAACAATAATTAAATCTCTCTATTTACAGCTACGGCCATCGAGGTGTGATTTCTGGTCTGGCGTCCGTCCCCCATGGGCTGCGATTAGGCGGCACTGGAGCCAGTGCCAGTGGCGTTTACGGTGGCCACTCTTCTCCTGGATACCATCCTTCCGGATACGGGTAATTAACTTCAAATTCCGGTTAATTTAAGTTAATAACTTCTCCAACAATATTTCACACACTCGCTCCTCTCTCTCTGTCTGACTTTAAGCGGTCACACGGGTGCTCCCAGTGATGGTCATCCAGCACCAGCCGGCTATGATTACCATGCAGCTGCAGGACCATATGCTCCAATCGCCGACACCACCGGACCCAGTCATTCAATAGGGAAATCGAAAAGCAATGGCTCATCCACAGTTACTGCTCTCACTTTACTCTCGTTCCTGTTTTTTCTCAATATACTCCAAAGCTGCCTTAAGGAGCACATGGAAACGATGAACCCAACCGTCATGGTAATGACGGCCGGTGTAGGTCGCACTAGGGTCAGTAAATTAGCGGAAATTAATTCCAGGGAGCAACAGCACACTTTCTCTCAATCTCTGCCTCGACCAGTGCTAACGATGAACAGAGGCGACCCAGTCGCCAGTGCCGCCAGCGTTGTCGAGGAGCAGATTCCCTTCAGTGGCGGAAATACGAAAATTCAATATAGCAATAGCAACCTGAGACCTGACCCCGAGCCAGAATACTACTCGTCCTATGCAAATCGAACGATGACACTGGTCGATAATAATTATCAGGACCATCCGCATCACCCATACCGCCATTACCAGCGGCTGCAGGGAACCTTTTCCTCGCCGTCGTCAGCATCGTCGTCGTCGTCTTCGTCCGCTTCCGCTGCTAATTCTGGGGGCAATAATTACTATCCGGACACGATGGACCCCTACTACAAGAGGGTAAACTGATTTGGCATTTGCAAGATGAGCAAATGTGTGTGTGTGTGATTTCGATTTATATGTTTACTTTTATAAAATTTAGCCAATGTCCTCCTACCCATATTATCTAGGAGTAATTTCAGTGTTTGCCGCCATGTCGAATTGATGAAATATTAAATTTTCCTTTTAAAAAGTTATTTGTTGAAGTGTTTGCTTGTATATGTATCAATCAACCAAGAGCAGAACTAATGACCGTGTGATGTTATACTAATAAAGCTCTTAAGTACGCACCCAAGTTCGGGGGCGAAGTTCCGAAACATCATGCACACGGATTATGCGGAAAGTTTAATGTCTTTTAATTTGTTGCAAAAAGTTTTGCTGTCACTTCAGTTGGCAAAGACAGTTACTTATAGTTCTGTCGACAGAAAATCTCGAATAGGAAGACACAGGGATATTCACTTCATGTAAACTCTTCAACGAAATCGAATCAGAGAGAGTCATAGGAAATTCGGCGAATTGACATGTGCTGTGCAGAGATGGAAACCGAATTTCACAGCAGTCTGAGGAACGTTACAACTTTTTTTTTTTTGTATATTGTCAGTTTTCACATGCCGTTCAATTGGCATGTCACGTATAAGGCTTTTAGTAATGCCTGCGAGTTTGATGTAAGTAATCCAGTTCCTTTGTGTAGCAAAGATTGAGACTTGGGAAATCTTATTTTTCTACGAAAATGTTATTGGCACTTTACAAGAAGATGGTAGGTATGTAGGTTTAAGGAATCTAAACATCTTCATCGAAGTTATCTTTGGGGTCGAACAGCGGCAAATCTAAGTAAGTACCTTATTGAGGACGAAATAAAACTAAAGCCTATAATAATGGATTATACAGAGAACAATTCGATTTAAAACTTTCACGTTCACCTTCCGGACAGCTGTTTAGTTCATCAAAACGTCACTTTAGAGCACAGAACTGCTTCGCTTTTACCTAACAAATGTCATCTGCTAATGATCGGAAAAAAACTTAGACCCCCACCGCCACCAAAAAATTTAACCAAACCTCATTGAGTGCAATCACATCTGCGTATAAATTGTTCTCTCTACTCCATTAGAAAAACCACTCCATGGTCCATATATAAACCCCATATACATATTTCAAATATGTCCACACAAAGTCCTCGCCTCCCTCACACAGATTTCTCCTTTATGTTCAATAATAAAAACCAAACTCCAACAAATGAAAATTGTGCGCCATTCATTGCTTCAAATTGGCGCCAAATGTCTACACCCCCGAACAAAGCCAAACACAACCAACAACGAAGTCTTGAACGCAACTGAGTTTGAGTTGGATAATAGTCGGTCGCAGTCGATGAAATGGAAAAAAACAACTGCAAATTGTCGATCGTTAAGGGGGCTGCGGCTGGTGGCTAAAAGAAGGCGCCTCGGGAGGTCCACTTGAGAAAAAAAGAAAAATTACATAAACTACATTTTTGGCGAACGAAAATGCAATTGTAATAAAAGTCATGCGACAAATCAAATCTGGAATAAATAGTTTTAATAAATTCCCGGCGACCACGAGTTTCGTTATACTCTGAAGCTGTTTCTTAAGAAACGGAAGAAGGTGACTGCATTCTTCAAGGAGTTGTGGTGGTGTTCGCTATGATGTTGGAATGGCCGTTCGACCACAATTTGAGCTTCATTTCCATTGCGTCTTTAGTGCATAATGGGGAGGCGTTTTTAAAGCTATCGGGTGGAAAAGTGTAGGTAAACTTCGTAGTACATTTTGTGGAAGTACACAAATGAAAATTGTTCAAGTTTTCAAGCCGCTACTGTTTGTCGTTATTTTCAATCAGACAAAGTACACATACCAAGGTTATAATATTACGGAAAAGCGAATTCCTACTTCAGTTTTAAACAAATGAGTACATTTTCGACAAACATGTTCGATCAGATCCTCATCTCAGAATCAACAACTACTGAAACTGACTGGACAAATGCAAAGCAAAGGAACACGCTTAAAGAAGAATTTAACTGCATTTATGAATTGAAACTTCGTCTAATCTAACATCAAATTTAAAAAGAAAACTTTGCCTTATTTGATTTAAATTTGCAATTAAGCAGTTTTCCCGCGAATTGAAAATTCTTGCCGCGAACTCTCACACTTCATTCACAATCCACATAATACATACATTCGCGATCCACAGGCCCACGAAGGAAAAATTCGTTTAGCTCTTAAAAATTAAATTGAAAAATTCGCTTGTTCGCAATTCGCTCTCATATTAATAGTCGTATATTGGGATATATCACATGATCATATGAGTGAAGGAAATATTCGATTTAAATTTATTTCAGGTTATCGTAGCAAGAGTCATAGCGCCGTACTAATAACAAATTTAAGTATTGACTTTAAATTTACGGAAGCTCACGATTGCGAAATTTGTATGGAAAATATAGCCACTGTGAACTTCGAGACGAAGCTAAAAATGTCCATAGTCAAAAGAGAAAACATCAGCTTGACGTCGCCCTTTATTTAGGATTCTGCCACAAGCGCTTTGTACAAAGTATTGTTACAAATGTCACGTAACTTAACAAATTCCGGCTCACCAACACTGAAAATCCTACTTAACTTTGCTTTGCCGAGATCGAAGTTAAAAAAAAACAGACATTTTATTGATTTTTCATAAATATTTTAATCAAAAGTACACTTATTCTTTAAAAAAAATACTTGGTTTAGGGAAAATAAAAATTTTTTCAGCAATTTTTCTTCAGTTATTTACAAAAAATGTACTCATGAAAGTTAATGATATTCACAAGCAGAAAATACGCAACCATGTTTTGTCCTAATATATTTCTAGTACATTTTAGACAGATAGATAGTTTTACTAAGCAAACAAAAAATATAATAACTACCTAACCTATTCAGTGATTATAAAATGTGATATTCCCGAACTCTATCACATTCCCCCACGGTTAGTAGCATATTTTATAATTTTTGTGTGTTTTTGCATGTCACACGGATTCTAAATTGACATCTCCGATAGGAAAACGAAATGGCACACTTGAAAAAAAAAAAAAAAAATGAACGGCAAGAGGATTGAGAGATGGGGGTCTCACTCATCTCAGTATTGTCTCTCATTAACCCTAAGGCTGGATTCCATACACATATCATAGGTACGAGGCACACTACACCCACACATGTCATAGCAAACCCTCATTTTAGGGGAATACTGTCGAATAAAGTTTATTCAATCAGCGCCATGTATTATTTAATTATTTTTCTTCCCTCCACTACATTCTGAACATCCTGAATCATAGTTAACACCATCACCTGGGCCATCCCATGCCTTAGAGGAGTTTTGTCTGAGTTTTGCGAGTCCACCCCATCCCCAGGAGGATGTGCGAATGCGGGTGGATTGCGACATGATGATGAGGATAATTCGTTTTTGGGTGTTCGTGAGGTTCGCTTCTTTTTTCTCAAAGACAGATGCTACATTCGGAAACAACTTACAGTATACAATGGAATGGAATGGAATTGTCGGCGGAACGGAAGCAAACACAAAATCCTGTGCTATTCCGTGTGTGACTATTACAAAAGGATTCACCGGTACGTGAGAAGAAATGCAAAGCATCGTCTTTCCTTTATTGTTATCATCCCTGTTTTGTGTTTGCGTTTTCAAGAAATCATCACAACGCACAAACTAAGTTAAACGAAAATTGTTTATCCTGTAAGAATTGTGTCTAGTTTTGGCATCAGACGACGATGGCACGGCATCAGAGTGCGAGCCCTGGAAACTCTTGGTTAGTGTGCCCCCCCGTTCACATAAAAGTTCAATTTCTGACTGCCATCGTATGTAACGGTTTTGAGATTGCATTTTTATTCAACGTCAAGTGGCACACACGCAGCATTTTTTGCAGACACGATACTGGCACCAAGTGGCCTATATAGATAGTTATATAGGACGTAGTACTATCTATATTTGAGGCGGATTACATTTATATATATATATATTGGTGCGGTGCGAACGTTTTATTGGTTTGGCAGGCTGATGACTTTGTCGTAGCTTGCACTGCACATGAGGTTGATGTTGGAGCACATGACTGACAGAGAGTGTAAACTACACTGGGGGAAATTTTTAGTCAAAATAAATTGACTGGTTTTGGGGATGTTGAATAAAATTGATCTCCATAAAGGCACTTTCGCTTTGGTTCGTTTTAAGCAATGAAAAATAATTTATGCCTAGAAGATATACCTACTATTTAGTTGAAGTACAAGTAATCACTTGGAAAAACATAATTAAAGTAAAAAGGAGTTTATACCGTCTTTTCTAGGTCACTGAAGTTTGTAATAGTCTTCGAAATAAAAACGTTTCTGACGGACAAAACGCGGTACGACTACAAAAAACATAGGGCGAGAACAGCCCGATTGATGTGGTCTACGAAAGGAGAGCTCCTTTCTATAAAACTTAAGTAATTCTAGTACAATGCGGCAAATGAATTAAGTTACCGACAAATGTCAAATAACTTTTAATAAGATCCAAACTGATTAGCTGAACATGATTGGGTTCATACCCATAACTAAATGATGTTTCCGTCATGCCTGGCTCATCTTTGGACTGACTCCTGATCCTAGTTGCAGGTCCGAGACGAAAAAGAAGACTGAACGTCCACTTTTAAAGACCAAGTCCCAAGAAATGTACTAGAGCTCGCTCAATTATAGAAATTCTACCATTATATTGACCTGGCTTATACACAACAAATAAGAAAATAAGTTACAGACAGCATTGAATCTCCGCGCTATCTTCCCAATAAAAAACATCAAGCTAATATGTTGTGGTTAAGGCAGTGAAAGTGGTTCTTTAATATTTGCCTTCGCCTATTTATATAAAATAAAATTGTCTCGGAAATTCAATCTTTTTGTACTCAAAAGCAGCATTGCCACTGAAAAATTTAAGAAAGGGGACTTAAAAGGGGCCCGAGCCGAAAACAGGGGCCACCACATAAAATACTAATTAAAAAAGAAAAAGAGAACAACAAAGACATTTATTTTTAACAAAAAAAAAATTTATTCATCACGAAACACTTCATTTCATATGTTTTCATTCTTTTTCGTTCAATAAGGAATAAAATCTTACTTAAACTGAAAAAGGGTCTATTTTCATCATTTTTCAAAAAGGTACTCTGGAGTTGAGTGAATGTCAGCAGTAGTGGTGCGAATTTCAGACTTTTGAAGACCTAGTTTTGACAGGCTTTAATATTTAGCCAGAGTTTACAAAACGTAACGATATTGACCAGAATTTTGCAATTGCAGCATCTTATCAACATTTGTTGTGTCTTGTTTTGGAAGACATTTTGAAAACGGCTTGTATTAGTATTCCGTAGGTAGCTGTATATTTTCCTGTAGAAATTTATCGTAAATTCTTGAAATTGACTATATCTAGCGTCTTTGATTATGCTTTGTACTTTTTTTTTAAACCTTCTGACTACTCCTGAGCGATGAAAGGCACGTCGACCCATAAGATCTTTTCTGCCACAGGGCCAGAATAATGTTCAGGCTAGCAGGTTCACCACTTTTCTAATAAAGTTAATCAAGCTGCTGGCAGATGACTTCTTCATCTCTTCAGGGCTCAGAAGCTCCCAGTAGAGTAGAAGATAGTTCTCCTGATTCCACATAGGGCTGGACACTCACATATTATGTGATTAGCCATTTTCTACTAGAAAATATATATTGTATGGCATCTGGAATATTGTTAATGGCCAAGAGGTTTAAGAAATCTTGGCATATTCAACGATTTTTTTTTAATAAAGCCGCGCCCCCGAGTCACGTACACGCTAGAGCTGAATCAGAAGTTGTCAGTGCGCTGCAGAAATACCTTAGTCATTCATTTTACTATCGAACGATTGTCACAACACAGTAATCGTTACGCTGTATACAGTATACCTTGCCTTGTTAAATAGGTAGGACCACCAAATTTCTTGCTTGCTGAAAACATTTAATTTTCGAATAAATTTCTAAAAATGCTGAAAACACAGTTTTTTCCGGGTGTAAAGTGAGGCAAATTCTGCAGGAAGTTCGTGTCAAAATAGGCCATATACACGGTGAATGGAGATGATAGACTGCGATGAATAGTTTATGGCTAAAAGGAACAAGGCAAGGAGTAGGTGGTATGCATACCGCTCGAATCGTGCGCTGAAGAAATTTTCACATTTTCTTCGGATGAAATTCGAAATTGAGTGGGTTGAGAGGTTCCGACTGTGAATTGTGCGAGTGCGGCAGAGGTTTGCTTTTCAATTACTTCCCTTTGAAGGATACGAAGATGAGATTCATAGCATAGAATGACTATTGTAGATGAAGAATGAAAATGAAATGAGTTTTAAACGATTTGTGGGTTTCAATAGAGTTATTTGAATGTCGAGGGCGGTGAAATATTTTTGCCGATTTATTTAATGCACGTAAGTAGCCGTCAGGTACATTTATACAGCAAATGCTGGTGGTTAACGAAATGTTTTTCATTTTGGTGTCGGTTTTTTTTGTTTTTGAAATGTAAGCGCTTTAACTATAATGCACAAATTTTAGAATTTGTGGTTTAAGAACTCCAGGAATATGCGTTAACAGCGTACTCAAACTAAAAGTGGCAACACTGACTCTTACCTTCTGTGGTTTCCCTAGTACACCGTCTACCTACCCAGCACATCTGCAAACTTCTGGTCAAATGGATGCTTGAGGGGAATTGGAAATGGTGAAACCAGATTTCTCGGTTTAAGTGGCTTGTACTCTATTAAGTAACACATGAAGTCAACTCAGAGGAAACACTGCATAAACTACAATTGAGCTCAATGTATCAACATAAACATAAGGCCCACAACTCAACTCTCATTATATTATTAACCAGATGGTACAATAAAAACGCCCAGTCGAACTCGCTAGTTGATTTGATTTACATATTCCAAACCAATGCATGAAATTAAATATTTATTTTACCAACAATTTCATTCTTCGTCCCTTTTTTCACAGATGCGTGCTCCACAGTCGAAGCACGATATCATGAGCACTCATTTCAGTTCGGTTTACTATGAGTTCTCGCAGTCGTTGTGGTTTCTTTTTGTAGATCCTTTTTCAACATAGAAAGTGATAACATGTTGAGAATTTTAATATTTTCTTCCTACCATAAAAGCCGGTACCGAAAGGGGCTACCACATCACTTGTCAAGGGTACGAGGAGATCTGTCCTCGCAACTTCCGAGGATATGGCCTCGGCCTCGCCCACTTATTGAGGTTATAACCTTGACAAAAAAAAATGAATAAAATAAAAACAAAACCTCTGACGAGAAGGGCGTAAGGACATTCGGTTTCAGTAACCTTTTATCGAAATTTAAAACCCATTTTATTTATATGTGTATATGTATACAATTATGTGTTGCAGCTTAATAACAAAAGCAAAAAAAGAATCATTTCTTCCTTTGTTGAGATCCTTTTGCTTCGGTTTGTTTCAAGGACAAAACTGCTTTGCCACCCTCTTCTGTAAAAATATAACAATGACCGGGAATGAGTGCATTAGAGTTAAGGCACAACACAAAACACACAAACAAGGAGGGTATGAGGGCACCCTAGCTGACATGTGGGGTCTGATTAGACAGATAGAACAGTCTTTCGGATTCGAGTCACGTTCGAATTTCTATATCAAGATAAATTCTGGTTGGCGAAAAAAGAATTAAAACTTCTCTTCTATTGGCGTTTTTTCGCTGTACATACAGTCGAACTATGGGATATCCTTTGTCTCCTGTGACTCGCTCTTATTGTAATCACAATTAAAAGTAAAACCTGGGTAAATGTTTCACTGACTGTGCTGCGGTGAGGGTGGGCACTTTGATTATGTACGAATTGAATTCAATGGTCACGTAGCGGACAAAGTTTTTATGAGCGAATGTTTGCCTGTGTATATATTCGGCACTGGTCTTATACCTACTCGCATTGGTTGTTCTATCACAAATTGTGAATTCGAACAGTTAATTAACTCAAATGAATAAATGGGCAAACAAACTAGGAAGTAGTTTCAATAATTGGGAGCGGTAACTGGGGACACTTCCCGCATGTTGTTCGACAAGGAAGTTTCGAAAGTATGCTGACCACAATGGTGGATTCCCGGTGGAATGATTAAGGCGGAGGTGTAACTTTTCGATATCGAATTATGTTGCAGAAATGTTGGAATAGCATGTCGGCCAAATGTGATTTCATTAGAGCTACACAGAGCGTTCTCTGTGGGACGATGAACTTTCAACTTGACTGCTCGGTGTCAGGGTCACATTAAAAGCCTTTCGACAAAAATTGCAGCTGGTGCCACACTAGACATATTATTTTGGGTGCGAATTATAAAGATCTTTCATCTACAAACTACCGAGTGTTATTGAAAAACTTCCGCGCCCGAGGGAGATTTTGAACGGTATTACATTTTTATCAACATGCTGGGTACGTATTGCTTATGTGTTTTTTTTTTTTTGACAACTTTGGGACCTTTTTTTAGAGCGTTTTGGTGTTTTTTTTTATAAAATGATGCCTCGAACGAAATAAAGCGTCATTTTGAAGATGTGAAAAAAAATAAACATTAATCTTATGCAGCTTAAGAGATAAGTCTAATTTTCAAAACACTCACAGGTGTTGTCTTAAGTTGTAACAAAAAATGTCAAATGCTTTTATAAACTCATTTAACGGTGTAAAACAGTGTCAGACGAACCCAGTTCTTGTTAGCATTGAATTTCTGATTCTTTTAACTAATAAATAAAATTCGTATTTTTAATTTAACATTTCTAAGTTTTCGTACTTAAACACCGCAGCCGGATTGTAGTATTGCAACGTACAATTTCGAACAAAAAATTCAATAAAAATCCCAACATGACACTTGTGTACTAAAATTTCAGAGACCGTATTCCAAAGAGTAGAACATATTGTAATTTTTACAGCTCTGTAACTCGAGGCTGCGCGAAACGGAGGGGACTCTCCCAATTTGCTTATTGAGCTCTGGAAACTGCTCTATATTTTTGGAATCCTGTGAAATAGCCGCTGCATCAAAAGATGTAATTTTTTATTAAAATTAATTGAAACTGGCAAAAGGGGCAAGGTTATTTGTCTAGATTTATGGGAAAGATTTCAAACATTGATGTGTAGGTACATATGGTATATGGTTGGGACTTAAAACGGGGCGTGGCACTTCCCTTACAATAAAGATAGTTGTGTAAATGAACCTCATCATAGTAGTTTTGCTTAATGGTGCAGTATATAGCAACATTAGATTTAAAAACGTATCCTCCAAGCGGTGTTGTGATATTAAGGTTTTGAGGACAATGTGAGAGAATATAGAGGCATCCGACATCTCAGCTCTGGCCACTTTACCACCCAAGTAACTATTAAAAATTGCAACTTTAGCAGCACGGCTGCAATGAAACAATTAAACAAAATGAAAACGCTTTTATTTTGTATATCACCTTTGGATATAAGAAAATACCATAAACATACCCCGAAGCCTCACCGACTGTAACAACAACTATCTTCGGGCCCGTGCTATTGGGATTCATTTTGTAACTATAGCGTGCCATATTGAGAGTAGGTAAAGCGACGACAATAAAGACCGCAAACGAGAGTTGTTAACCCCGCAGAGTGAATTCCGCACATGCATCGAAATAAAGGACACTCTGATGAATAAATTAAAAAAGAGTATTAAAAAAATACATACTCATATAAAAACACAATTGTCCATAGAACAAAAGTTCTATACATGCTATGCTACATCATGTGCTGTCATTACCATGTGAAAGGATAGAGGGGCATATTTTTTTAATAACAGAAAAGTGTCTTAAATAAACCAAAACGTACGGGAATTCATTACTTACTGAGAAAACGGTTTTGTGCACGAACTTCTTGTCCCAGAGGTGATTGTCCCACGTACAAGATAGATTTTTCCACTTGAGCTTTCGGCGTTTTTTCCCATTTTTTTTATTTTTAGTTGAGCAACGTAAGACGAGCAATAAAACATCAGCACTCGTACAATAAGTGTGCATATGATTCTCGCGAAAGAATTCCCATTCAATCTTGAATAGTCGTTTCGGATTATTTTCCCCAACTTGAGTGTAGTTTGAAGCGTTTAAATAATATTCTCCATGTTTGTTTGATGTTATTTTTTGGCAGTTCAAGGACCTTGGGTACATGAATTTCCGTTTGTATGCAATGGAAAAATGTTCCCAAAAAAGGAAAGAAAAATTCACCTTTGAACACCGAGGAGCCCCACTAAAGTTTCAAAGATTAATGAGGATGACAGGGTGACAAATCTGAAAAAAAGAACAGAAAATATATGAAAAAAAACCCTTCTTATTTAAATTTTTTTCGCTCCTTCTCTTGATGACTTTTAATTAAAGGATCACAACGAAGGGACCTCTACAACGCCAACTCCCAGCGAAACTTTAGTGCGCGTTCTAATTAGACAAGGAGCTACACAAAACGCTGCATGAGGCACACAGGAATGTGTATAAGTATAATATATGTGTTCATCAGTACCGCCATCGGGGGCCCCCGCGAAAACTCTTACCATTCGACAAATGAATGCATAAATGTATGCATTCTTGAGGCAGGTGTTTCCACCGAATGCCATCATAGTCGTTCTCGAGTACCCAAAAGGATCAAAATCAACGCCAGCACATCGTCATCAGGTCGCTTGTTTTTTTTCTCGTTTCTTGTTCTTCAGCTTTTATTTTTGATGATGCATAGGCGGAAGCCTATAAGTTTTAGCTCCCTTTTAATGAATACATAAATCTGGGAATGTGTGTAGGTGAATGCTTTTAAATTTCTAGCTTGCATTCTAGCTGCACACCAGCGTCAGCGCCCCCTGACAACAAAACAAGTAAAAGTTGATGTTTTTTAGGGTTTTTGTATTTTTTTTTTTTTCTCTTTACCTTCAATTTAAACGAGGAGTAAACAAATAAAAATTCAAGTGCATCTTTAGGGTGCATTCACATTCTCGTCAGGATGTGCTCTTCTATACGTTTGGGTAGTTTTTTTTGAACTTATTTTCGGAACTTTTTTGTGCAGAGTAATGGGTCCGTCCGCAGTTACAGGCACGATGGGTATAAGAAATTTGCAAACGGTTAATGATAATCACTTTTTGCATAACTGCCAAGGAGATGGCACTAAACATGATTTCAGTGGAAAGCTGCCAGCAGTTTTGTGTGTAAGTGATTAATGATTAAAATGGGTTGCTCGGTTTTTCCACGGCGCGGCGATACGGTCTATTAGTATCCCGCTGGGATAACCATACGTATACACAAAAATCACGACAAGTTTTTCTTTTCTGCTTTAGGAATCATTGACCTGCTTTGCTCGGGTTCGGGATGTCAGTTGTATGAAATAGATGAAGTGCAAATTGGCATTGGAGAGGTTTTTTCTTTTACTTGCACTGTGTGAAGTTTTGTTTTGAAAGGCTTCTCTCAGTTCTGCTTTTTGACAACCAGAAAGTTGGAACACACGGGTGGTTTTGGTTACGGGTATACATATACATACCACTAGAACCGAGTGGAGTACAAGGAGGAACTTTGTCGTTTAAATAATTGCTAGCTGTAACTTCCAAACCTTCAACCAAATACGAAGATCTAAGTCAATACCATCATGCTTTTCATTGTGTCTCCGAATTTCTGGGCTTCTTAGAAAATCTCCTTTGACTTCACTGCAAAGGTTCAACTTAGAGTAAGTTCGGGTAATGTGGACTACCCTTTTTGTTTCCTGAAATATTTCTGAAACTGAAACTTATTTTGTTAAGAGGGGCCATTTTTATAATTCATGGGAATATTGTTGTCAACATTTACTTTGCTATAAGAGCTTAATTTTTCATAAACAAAAAAAAACATATTTGCAAAAGTGTAAAAAAGTGTCAAAATTGGTCATTTTCAAAAGTATAGGGTAATGTGGAGCCATCTATGCGGGTATTATGGTGTACCACTTCGCACTACCAGAAATACATGGATCAAGACAAAGATAAATTTTAATAACCTTATACAATATTTTATCAATAAATAATAAACATTAACTTCAATTATGCAAACAAAAATTGAAATTAACAGAGGCGGCTAATGATGAGTTCTACTCTACTTCATTCGCTCCTGCGTACTCCACATTTGCCGAAATGGTAGTGTTTTCAAGAAAACAAAATTAATAATAAAAATGAAACAGACTGTGGAACTCGCCTAAAATACTAAAATATCACTATAAAAAGTATCAGAATAATAAAATACCCAACGGAATGCCTACTCCACATTACCCGAACTTACTCTAAACTTTGCGATACCCTCAATTTACCTTTCCGTTCAGTAGATATCATGCTATGAAAGTTTAGCTATTAAGGATTCATAACGGTATTTTGAGAGGTTTGTTGCTTCTTCATACAATACAACATTTATTGATTCCCTAAAACGGATACTTTATACCCTTACTCTCCTTCGCAAGGCGTGTAAAAAGGCCTAAGCCCTGGACTATATATACGCAATATTATGGAAGAAGATCCCGGTTACAGACGAAGAATTAAATGTTCCAAAATACCATAACAAAACGTCGCCTGGATAAAATTATGTCATAGGTAAGTGAAAAATTGAGGTTTTGAGTTTTAAATGCATTTTTCTTATTTTTATCTACCTAACAGTGAAATCCGTTTTTCGATATCCGTCTTGGTTTCCAAGATAATCAGTTTGCATTTTGTGGTATGTGCAGGGTTACCAACAGTTTGAGTTATTATTTGTCGCCAAATTAAACACATACAACACATTTTTCTATACAAAATCTGTTCTGCCTCTGTTCGGTAAATAATTGTTGCATGTCTTATTTTTACTACACATACGACAACATTTTACCGAAATTCCGGTAAACGTTTGTCGTCCCATAAGAAAAAACACAGACGAGTGTAATTTTAGTATTCAAGCGCAGTCAAGATGTCACAGAGGTCGGTTGAGTCATCTGCGCCGAGTTTATCGGAGGAACTTCATGCGTGATATGATAATGCATGAAACACATAGATAATAGTGTTTTTAATGTTTTTATTTAATTTTTTTGGGAAGCTAAGCGAAATTTTAGGGCATGAATTACTTGATCCTGATCCATTAGGTGCGAGTTTCCAGCCCAGTGACCATGACTTTTCAGCAGATGATGAATACGATGATCCCACCTACGAATTGCCAACAGAAAATTGAAACGCGGCCCCAAGAATTTGTTATGAGGCTGCAAATGAAATGATTTTGTCCACTCCATCTGCTAGTCAAGACGAATACCGTAAAGTACCATCCATTTATAGCAGCTCATGTAAATTTCTTAATGCTGATACTTAATACTGTATTAAAAGTTCAATTTCATATTAATTTGGTTTTGACAACACCAACAACCACATGAAAAAGAAAAAGAATCCCTTCGTTATGGAAAGAAAATCAAGGAAGTTCAAGGAATCATGTTACATTTATTACGACTTGTCGAAACAAATTTGAAAGTGTGTTCCCAAGCAAATAAATGTGAACACAATACGGCGGAAAGAGCGTCGCTTGCCTCCAGCTAAGAACATTGACACCATACACCAATAAAAAAAAGATTTAAAGAGTATGTTTCCTCATATGGAAACCGCTGAGGATAGACGTTTTTATCGTGCTATTTTAAAACTTAATGCCGATGAAGCATATTAATTAAGCTTGAATGCTTAGTATTTATATTGTAACTACTCGTAGATACACAAACCTTAATTAAAAGAATACTGAAAATAGCTTACGGAATAAAACTTAATTTAGTATTTTCCTTTTCATTTATATAGTTAATATGTCGACTGCGCTGTGAATAAAGTGTGATTTTAATTTAAAAATAATATTTATTGTAAATATTACTTATTAACTTTTGTGAATTAGGTTCTTAAGTTTTTGTTATTCTGAGAGAAAATAAATGAATTTAAATAAATGTAAATCGAATTTTGTGTTTTCTTTCAAATCGAATAGCGCTTTCATTTTGTCGTATGTAATAGACTTTTATCATTTTGAACTTGTTAATACTTTCTTGTATGTGTTATAATTTTGTCGTATGTGTTTGGGTGACAAACAGATTTGGTGAGACCGTCGTGTACGACAGCGGCATTTTGGGGAACATTGACTCTAATTTCATTCTTAAGTAAAATATCGATCTGATTTTAATGTTATTCAGTAACAAATGTCATTTAACTTTAAAGGAAATCTACCGGAAATCTAAGGAAATCTACCGTACGGTTGTTGGAAAAAAAAAAAGTTGAACTTTGATTGCGTTTTCCCAAAAGTAGTCAAATGTAACATACGACAATATTTTATCGAGGCGACGAAATTTGAAAACTGGATATATCTACGAGTTTGCGCTTACAGCGACAGTAATTACTGTACTGCGTAAATTGCGTGTAGCTTAGACCTTAGAGCAATCGGAAACTTTGTTCTAGACATTGATGAGAGTAAGGTTACTGGCAAAATTGACGTAACTGAAGAGTTTCATAGATTCCTCTTTATTTATTCAAATATTATTTTTTGTAATAACAATTTATTGAGAAAGTTTCATTCTATATGTGATTATGGATTTCGGGAAGAAGCTTACAAGAACAAAATTCAATCAATGTTAACGCTGCAGACAACTTTTGAAAAAAAAAACAATACATACAAAATAAACGATTGTGACTTACAAATTACATATTTCAGGTGAAGGTTATATTAATGGAGAGCAGTAGCTCACTATGGGCCTTATCAGTAAGTTTAATCTAAATTGTAGGTCCCGATAGTCTCACAATCTCAATTGTGGCTACCAATAGAGCAGAAAACCTTCGATTTTGAAGAACTTTTTTGCTTTGGCTTAAGACCGATCGGATATTTGTATCTCCTTTGTAATTATTATATTTCAATTTTGTACGATCCAGTTGTTCACTTCATTTTAACCTACAAATACATATGTGTAATTTATACAGATCCCTCAATCGCAGGAGTCCTCCTTTCAGTTTAGCAGCAACTTTTTTGCTCGAAATCCAAATGAGTCGTTGGCTCATCTAAAATCATATCTTTTTGGAACTATTTCTACCTTCATGTTGAAAGCGAAGTGCTAACTTCACACGTGTTGTTTTAAAACCGCCATCACAATAAAGGTGCTCCAAAGTGACGCTGTCCATAGAAAGAAAACTCACACAACCGTCTTCAAAAAGTTTAGAAATACCCCAAACAAAACTCATTAAGCTCTTCAGGTTGCCTACATATTTGGAGCATTTCAAAGTTTTGCATTCAGCATTGCAACGCCTCTGCAACTGCACTCTTTTAAATTGTGCATCCTTCTTTGAAAGCTCTTCGCAAGCACCCACCACGCCAACCGTCAACCACAGTTCCACCCTCGGAGCAACTTAATGCCACGTAGGGATGCACTTCACTGTGAAAATAAAAATATTCTCACGGTCCCAGCCAAAACAGAACTTTACTTTTAAAAAGGACGAAAATTTCCTGAAATGGTTGCTATTTCTGCGCTGCCACATGTCCCAGTGGCAGAGCAGTTCATTGCCTCTGTGCATATGGCACTACAGTTGATGAAAATTTGCGTTAAAACATTAACTGCGTAGGTACAACGTAACGGACGATGACAACGACTTGTCCGGGTCCAAATTTGATGTTCACTTTGCGTTTTGCGAGAACACTTTTTGCTTTAATTGAAAAATGAACACGTAAATAGGTTTAAAGCAACGGCATCACCATCAGGGGCCTTGTGACATAAACCATATACGCAATGCGGGTGGTAAACAAAAAGCGTCCTCTTTTGGGTTAAAGTGAAAAACTCGGTCACTCACTCACAATCGCATTTGCGATGATCCCACCTGAAGTTAATTGCGTGTCAAGTCCACGAGGGTAGAAAGTGCGGAAAAGTGGAAAAGTTCGAAACCTTACTAAGAGGCCCGAACCAATTGGCCTTTTGGGCCGCCACATCGCAGTGGGAGCTGCGAACGCGCTCGCTACACACTCGTATTGTATGTATGTCACATTAAATATTCCGTTTCTGTGATGCATATTTGTATCCTGAGCTGAATGTATATATTTATTTCACGCACACCATGCAGTGAAGAGTGCAGGCAGTGCAACGCATCGTTTAATTTGTCTTTTTATCCAGATTATAGCACTTTCCGTAAATCAGGATGAGGCCGAGGGTGGATCAGAATGGATCAGGAAAGAAGAACTGAATTTATACTATCAAAGGAAATTATTGCCATTATACGTGCGCCGGTGGTAGGGGGCAACGCAATGTTCAGGCCGACCCGAGTCTCCGGGGATAAAGTGTCACTGAGTCAGAGGAAGTGGAAGTGGATACTTTGACGGTTTATTCTATATGTGCACCATGCCAGAGGGAATCGGCTTTTTTGTGGTGGACGAGTAGATACTCTACTGTGTGTGTGCAGTTAAGTTAAGAGAGCAATGATTTTTTAGTGTGCATTGTCCTGGGAGTGCTGCTGCTGCTACGAGTAGAGTACGAGTATACTTTACTGCATTTTTGGGTAATAGGATTTTTATGGACTGTTATACGGCATAAAATATGTGTTCTATTGAATGATATGAGTTATAGTACGACGTGTGGCTGTATCTGCAGGCAGACAATAAATTCCTCATTTGTGGTAGCTATTTTTGAATGTTCCTTGATCAGGAAGGATTTTAGCAGGAGAAATCCAAATGGGCAAATAAAAATCAACCAGTCTCTTGGCAGTAGTCACTGTCAGAGCCATAGCTGAGTGACGGAAAGTCCTACCTCCAACGGGGCTCAACCGTGACTTTCAATGCACAAAACGGCCCCGACCGTTGTAACTATGGAGCGGTTTGTTTAGTACACGCAGAAAAATCGCTTATTTAAAAACAACCGACTTTCGGTTAAAAACTACCAAGTGATACTGTTAATATAGCTCCTACAGAGTTAGTTGATTAAAATAAACCGAGTCAACTTGTTTAACGAAACTCTGTTAAAAATAACCGATTTATCAATTTCCCCTCCAAATTTGCTCGGTCGTAAATAACAAACTAACTTGGTATAATTTAACCAAATTACTCTGTTGTTATTAGCCAACCCAATGGTTGAATTAAACCATGTTACTCTGTTGTTATTAGCTAATACACATGGTTGAATTTAACCAAGTTACTCTGTTGTTATAAGCGAACCCACTTGGTTGAATTTAACCACGTAACTGTGTTGTTATTATCCAACTCACTTGATTGAAATTAGCCAACCTACTTGGTTGTATTTAACCAACTAACTTGTTAGAATTTGACCTACTTAGTCTGTTGCTATTAGCCGACTCACTTGGTAGAATTCAACATATTCAATCTGTTGTTATTAGCCAACCCACTTGGCTGAATTCAACCAAGTTACTCTGTTGTTATTAGCCAATACACATGGTTGAATTCAACCATGTTACTCTGTTGTTACTAACCAACCGACTTGGTTGGATTTAACCATGTTACTCTGTTGTTACTAACCAACCGACTTGGTTGGATTTAACCATGTTACTCTGTTGTTACTAACCAACCGACTTGGTTGGATTTAACCATGTTACTCTGTTGTTACTAACCAACCGACTTGGTTGAATTTAACCATGTTACTCTGTTGTTAGTAACCAACCTACTTGGTTGGATTTAACCATGTTACTCTGTTGTTACTAACCAACCGACTTGGTTGGATTTAACCATGTTACTCTGTTGTTACTAACCAACCGACTTGGTTGGATTTAACCATGCTACTCTGTTGTTACTAACCAACCGACTTGGTTGGATTTAACCATGTTACTCTGTTGTTACTAACCAACCTACTTGGTTGGATTTAACCATGTTACTCTGTTGTTACTAACCAACCGACTTGGTTGGATTTAACCATGTTACTCTGTTGTTACTAACCAACCTACTTGGTTGGATTTAACCATGCTACTCTGTTGTTACTAACCAACCTACTTGGTTGGATTTAACCATGTTACTCTGTTGTTACCAACCAACCTACTTGGTTGGATTTAACCATGTTACTCTGTTGATACCAACCAACCTACTTGGTTGCATTTAACAATTCCAATTGGTTAAAATTAGCCAACTTTCTTGGTAGCATTTAACCAACTAAAAGTTAAATTTACGTAACTTACTCGGTTGGAATTAGCACATCTACTTGGTTGAATTTAACCAAACTACTTACTTCTTATTAGCCAGTCCATGTGGTACCAATTTACCAGTTTACTTGGTTGAACTTGAGTGCACCTGAAAATTGAACCATCTAAAAGGGATAATTTTATCGTAAAATAAAAAAAAAATCTTTTTCATATTAAGTACATAGATTTTTTATTATAATATCGTTTGTAATGTATTTTTGAATACAAAATATATGTTTTCTGTTTATTACATGTTTTTATTAATTTTAATGCAAAACTTAATTTTACTTAAAATATATGGGTCATAAATTTCATCATTTAAAAAGAAATGTGCAAAATTGTGTATTTTTATAAATTAATTTACATAATATTATTTTAATTAGCATATTTATGAAATCTGCAGTGTTAAAGCGAAATCATTTACATTTATAATTTAATCTATTTTTTATTTATAGTGGACTTCTTAAAATAACGTACTGCTTGGAGTTAGATAAAATATTTAAAGTGTTAGGAATTGGCGATAGAAAAAATTCAAGTGGAATAACAATTTGTTGAGGTATTAATGGAACTTCTACCTCATATGCATAGTAGTGTTCATCGAAACATTTAGTTTTAAGTACTATACCAACAAAAATCAATTGACTTGAGTCATACAAATATATTTTTTCCAATACAAAAAAGTCGTACAAATAACAATCTGAACTAAGACTTTTTACTAAGACGGATCCCTTTTTATAATGTACAGAAGACATGGTCGCCCAACTGACCATAGTCAACGTTTTATTAGGGTCCAGTGATAGCTGTGATCGTATATTATCAAGTTCAAATAACATGCCATATTTTTTGGGTCCAACGTCAAGTAGATTAGAAAGTTTTCCCCTTAAAAACATTTCATTAAGTTGAAGTTGATGTTTCATTGCTAAGGTTAAAGTGATATTCATTCGGTTACATGATGATCTAGCCGACATTTTGGATTGCCTATGCTTAGCTTCGAACCTCATTGACCACAAAGATGTTAATGGGCCGTATTTTTTAAAAGCGGTATGGTAGTGAATGAGATTGTGGAACTTTGGCTTAAGACAGTCCTCGGTAAGTGTAGTATATTGTTCATTAAGTTCAGCTATTAATACTTGCAAGAAATCTTCTGTTCCAACAGAAACATTTATACTAAGAAGTATGTCAACAATTTGTCTTAATTTTATATACATTTCCCAAATAATATTACCCCTCGGCACAAAGTCACCTATAAGTAAACCCAAAAACCGCAAAAGAGTAAGCGTTTCTCCTGAAGATAAACGCACATTTCCCCGCCTAAGATGTTCTCTTTCGATAGGGCAAGGTTTGTTTTTAGTATCAGGGCCATATGAGAAAGCTAATAGCTTATCATTGAAAATTGTTAAAGAAAAAAATTTGTTTTTTTCGGTATACTCTGAAAGTATAAAACTCAAAATGTATTTGGCAACACCCTCTAGCATATCATGCATAATATCGACGCCCACCTGTTGAAACAAGTCGAAGTTGTTTATGCCCAGAAAAACGCACTTTTCCTTAATGCCGGTTAAAGATAAATTATTTAAAGCCAGATCTGCTTCATAGCTTGCCATTGTTCGAAGAAGTGTTGTATCTTCGTAAAGTTGCTTTTTCAATACATCTTTTGTAACTTTGCACACTCTACAAGAAAAATTTGCTGAAAAGCTCTCTACGAACCCAATCAGAGAGTGTATTCCTAAATTGTCACCAAGAATCAGAGCTAGTTCAAAAAATAAAGATCCCTTGAAAGATGGAATATCTATTTCTATGCTCACTTCGCTTAAAAAATTAAACTCATCAATAATTGGTTGAAATATAACATTATTACCAAAAGATACTCTGTCGGATGAATGAAATAATAAAATAAGGAATATGTTGGACAGAACTGAGGAGCGCCAAGGTGGAAGACATGGAACTGAGACGTACACAGCTCCTAGTTTGTGAACACCAGCATGACTTCCTAGAACGTTTCCGATTTCATAATCATCGAAGTACATAAATAGAGGTAACACAATGCGATTTGAATGGTGCTTAAGTCTTTCTTTCCAATGTGAACCTTGAATAAAATTTTCCATTCCATCTTTATTTCGAAGACTGTCCATATATTCAAAAGTTTCCGAAAGTACGTTCTCGAGGGAGAAAAATCTTTGCAATATATCTCTTAAAGATATAAAATGTTCTTGGCACGGAATAGGTTCCATACGTGTTATTCCACCTTTTTTGACATAATCGAACCTTTGGCCGATTATTATTCCCTTAGGCTCAATGTATGATTTTTGTTTTGTGAAATAAGAAATTCTTTTTTGTTCTGTTCGGAAACATTCTAAGGGGGAGGTGATTGAAGGAACAAGTGCTTGCATTAATTGATTTGAAACATCATTAGATAGAGAATGCTCAATACATATATTGTCTACACAGTTCTGCAAATTTGAACTTAATGAACCGAAATATTCTGCTAAGCCATCAATCACTTTTTGCACTACGTTTCTAGGCAAGATCACATTTGCATAAAGGGATGCTATAAAAAGTGATAGTGATTTATCAAGTGACAGGGTTTCTGTATTTTCAGTTTTATTGGTTTGTTCTAATTGTTTTTCTGCAACAACACTTTCATTAAGTATATCCGCATTCTTCTCAGAATTTGTTGGATTATTTGAACATTGAAAATCGTGTTTTTTTTTAAAGTGTCTTCTAAAGGAATTGAAAATTGGAAACGATCGCTTACAATCTCCTTCGCGACATTTATAAGTTGTGAAGTTATGGTCACTGTGATTGAAATCAAAGTGGTGCCTTAGAACTTTGAGATCCTTTAAGTAGGATCTGCATAAGAAACAAACAACCATTGTAAGAAAATGAATTGGAAGGGGAAAACTCTAACTTTCCTTGACACCTAACTCTCCCAACAAGGTATTGGCCGCGGTAGATTCCTTATCGAACTCTGTCTTAATTTTAAAAAATGCTTTTTGAATAAACAGCCAAGAACATCTACTCTCTGGCGGATATTCAGCATTAATAATAAAAATTAGTTTGAAACAAACATCTACTGCCTCTAAAATGGTAGGTAGTAAATATTTAGTTTCATCTACAACTACAAAATAGGACCCAATAGCATCGATTGAGTTACCTACTACTATAATGAAGGGCTGTAATGTAAGGCCAATACCTTGTAGTTTTTCTCGCCTGCTGGTAATTGCTGCATCTATCTCTGCATCCGTTGCAACTCTCGTTATGAATCCATCCCTTGCTTCCGCCTTAGAGGGTCGCCAAATTTTCTGCTTCGATCCTTTGACCTTAACGTTTGATGTGGTCAACAATGAAGGGATTAGCAGGAATGCCGCGAGGTTGCTGATCTCTTCAGAAACTGAGAAAATATAAAATAATAAAACAATTATAAGTCATATGCGTCCAATTAATTTTTCTACACAAAATGTGTGCAAATCTGATTCGAAGAATTATACCTATATAGAGAATGCGCTAAAAAATATAGAGAAAATATGATGCAGATTTGTTTTTTTCTTCTAAAGAAAACATAATGGTCAAAACAAAAACAAATTTTTCGGAACAATCTAGTAAAGCTAAAATATCCACGCTTTTTCTGAAATTCGATCGAATCGGAAATTCTTCGATTTATTTCGATTAGCAGGTTATGTATTTATTAACAAATGACGTTTTCTTACGATTTTCCCGAGTCAGCAGGTGAGCGAAGTATTTATCCTTTCCTCTTACTCCTTTTCCCTTGCTTCTAGCAAGTTGGAAAATGTCCTTTTTTAATTTTGGAAAATTTTCAACCAGTCCGTTGCAGTTGTCGCTGTATATTTTATCGAAATCCCTTACCAGCTGTAGAGAAAAGAAGAATTACATAATATTATATGTAAAGAAAAGCCTGAACTATATCCAAATAAAAAGAAAAGATCGAAACTCATAGATAACGCAAGCATTTATGTGACAACTATGAGTAAAATCTGAACTAATAAATATAAGAGCTTTTACTTGTGAAACTGTAGTTCACGTTAAAGACTAAATATATGTATAATGTATTTCTGATATAATTATACTTCTATGAAATATTACCAGTTTAAATCCCAATGGTTTTTTTAAGGCCGGATATTCCTCAAAATACTCGGATATGCTCATATCCTTTAAATGGTGAAGTCGGGCATGGGTCGTTTTCTCCCATTTGTCCTCGGTTGTTTCCCATGGATGGCTAGAATTTTTTAGCCATTGGAGATCTTCTTGGAATTGTCCTTCGAAGTCTTCGAAATTGGCAGCTGTTGCTAGGCGCTTTATAGGATGTGATACTGATGCGGGAGAGGATACTCGACTGGAGGAAGGTGACGACGTCGCAGAAGCGGAAAACGAACGCTTCCTTTTAGTGATAACACCACTTTCCCGGTATTTTCGTTTTAGATTGTGGATGTGATCTGGCAATTTTCCAGCCAATCTGTTTACAACCCCACGACTCGAATTTATCAGCTTGTTGTGAAAATATACCGATCTATTCTCGGTAGGGAACAAATGAACAATCTGATTTGTCCAGTGCCCATAAATTTGAGCTGTGATATTTTTTTCCGGGTTTTTCTTTAAAATGTTGGTGCAGACAATACGCACCAATCGCAGTCGAGCAACGTTATCCAGCGGTCGAGTTTTATCCAGCGACAGTAGACCGGTTCCTTCCAGTGAGCTTTCGAGCAGCTTGTTAAGTTCCTAGTAACAAAATATTTTAATGTGCATATAAATATAAAAAATTAGTGAAATATATTAATAATTAATAAAATAAGTGAAAAAAAAACCCTTTGTACTATCGGCTAAAGCTATTAGTGGCAATCACCTATTATAATCACCTTCTCTTAGTTGATTATAAATGCAGTGTTTTTTACTCAAACTGATAGATAAGTCAATTTATTCTGATTGATCTCTGAATGCATAAAGAAACGCAAATTGAAAGCAGAGACCATCAATCAACACTAATCACCTTTCCGATTTAAACCCTGTACTTACATCTAAACTTTCGCTGAATTGATCATCAGCAACAACGCTTGAAGGGGAATCTAGTGCATCCCCTCTGTCGCTAACAGCGAAATTTGGCAGAATCTCACTAAAAGAGAAATTAAGGCAGTCGTTTTGTTCTTGTGTGTTTGTAGCAAGAGATAATTCTGAAGTTTCAAAAGTCTGAAAAATAAAAAGACTTTATTTCTACCATTTCAAATGGTTAAATAATATGAACCAACCAAAGTCGTGGACGCATTAGGGTGCATAGCTTTCCGCCATTCTTCGAAATTCCGTGTAAACAGAACCCGATGCCCTATAACTGGGATCATTTCCTTTATCTCTCTGGCACCAAGCAGCGCCAAAGACATTGAAGTTATAGCATTTTCTGTTATAAATGAAAATTAACCAATGTCACGTAGTTAATCACTTGCAAAGTATAGGTTTTTATCAGATATACAAAATGGCGCAAATTTAATCACCCTTTCGGAAGATTTTATAATTTTTGCAAATAGCTTCGTACGTCAATCAAATTAATTTAGCAAAAAAGTAATTCAAAAACAAAATTGGAGGATTAATTTTGCACCACCTTGCATAAGAAAGTCGCGTATAAGAAAGAATCGTCTGTGAAAAACACAAGCTTCTAAAAAGCTTTTCAAGCGCAAAAGAATTTTCGTGCCGTAAGGAATCGAAATCAAAAATGCAAAACACATGTGTAGCAAAAATACTTTAAGCAAATTACAACTTTCTTATATGCGAATAATATTGTATAAATTTACGTTTTGGTATATTAACGAACCTTTAAAAATGTCTACGTAGGCTTCCAGGCCCCACTCCTTTAGTAAGGTTGACACTTCTTCATCCATTTTAGATAACTGTGAAGCACGTGTTAATATGAGCATGTGCATATCAAAATACGATCATTTAATTACTAAATTACTACTGACAGAAACATTGAGAACTAAGGCTATGCCTGGTTTTAAGACGATGTTCGCCATTTATTGGTGACAAACGATTCGAAATGATGAAAACATAGACAGAAATCATTTTAAATAGTTCGTCCCAGAAAAGTTGCGAACATCGCCATAAAAGAAAAAAAAAAGCCCAAGAAAAACAAAACTTATGCACTCGCTAATGAAGAACCTGAATCCCAGAAGAAAAAAACATGTCAAAACACGATACCAGACTGAAAGGGTTGATATTAACCGAGTGTTTCTCAACTCGGCAATTATTAACCGAGTACTAGGTTGAAATTCTTTGCTTTGGTTCTATTTTTTTTTCACTTGAATATCACCAAAATTGACAATAAATTGTTTAAAACTCGAGAAAAACAACATAGTTAATGCACTCGCTAATAAAGAACCTGAATCCCAGAAGAAAAAAACATGTCAAAACACGATACCAGACTGAAAGGGTTGATATTAACCGAGTGTTTCTCAACTCGGCAATTATTAACCGAGTACTAGGTTGAAATTCTTTGCTTTGGTTCTATTTTTTTTTCACTTGAATATCACCAAAATTGACAATAAATTGTTTAAAACTCGAGAAAAACAACATAGTTAATGCACTCGCTAATAAAGAACCTGAATCCCAGAAGAAAAAAACATGTCAAAACACGATACCAGACTGAAAGGGTTGATATTAACCGAGTGTTTCTCAACTCGGCAATTATTAACCGAGTACTAGGTTGAAATTCTTTGCTTTGGTTCTATTTTTTTTTCACTTGAATATCACCAAAATTGACAATAAATTGTTTAAAACTCGAGAAAAACAACATAGTTAATGCACTCGCTAATAAAGAACCTGAATCCCAGAAGAAAAAAACATGTCAAAACACGATACCAGACTGAAAGGGTTGATATTAACCGAGTGTTTCTCAACTCGGCAATTATTAACCGAGTACTAGGTTGAAATTCTTTGCTTTGGTTCTATTTTTTTTTCACTTGAATATCACCAAAATTGACAATAAATTGTTTAAAACTTGTTAATGCACTCGCTAATAAAGAACCTGAATCCCAGAAGAAAAAAACATGTCAAAACACGATACCAGACTGAAAGGGTTGATATTAACCGAGTGTTTCTCAACTCGGCAATTATTAACCGAGTACTACGTTGAAATTCGTTGCTTTAGTTCTATTTCTTTTTTCACATAAAAACCACCAAAATTGACAATAATTTGTTTTAAACAAGAGGAAAACAAGATAATAATATTATGTACTCACCAATAAATATGAATTTTTTATTTTTCCTTGTCTTTTTTGTTTTTTTTATTTTCACTTATCACAGATTTCACACCACCAGCCACTACAAAGGTTCAACACTTAATGACTCAATTACTAGTCGCGAGCAGCGTGCGTCGTTCATAATTCGCGATAGTATGCGTATGCGTATAACACGATGTATGTGTTAAAATCAACCGAGACACACTGTTTTACAGATGAACGAGAAGCCTTGTGTTTGTAGATATTAACCGAGTTGACTGTATCTGCAGCCACACACATATTTCTACCTACCAGGAATGTAAAACGAGTTTTTGGTATTGTACCCAAATGTTTTCCATTGTTCGTGAATGATCTGTATCAACAGCCACACACATATTTTCTACCAGGGATGACAAAACTGATTTTTTAGGTGCTGTACCGAAATGGGTTCAATTGTGCGTGAATAATTTGTGATCGCAAAGGCCTAGCAAAGGCAGCACAGCAATGAAAAAGACGATTTATTCAAGGCTGCTCCTGGAAGTCGAGATTGGTTACCAATACTTCCTTGGTTTCTTCAAATTCTCCTAACTGTGCTTTACAAGATGGTATATATAATTTTCTGTTTGTATCTTTATTTTAAAATGTGTATGTACCAATTGCATTATGAGTTTAGTTATTATCAACTCTCACAAAACGCATAGTTCAAAACAAGTCTGGTACTAACAAATTTTGAAATAAAGTGATAAATGCAGGACTATATATACCATATTGTAGAGCACAATTAGATGAAATCTCAGAATCTATCTTTTTGATTCCGGACTCTGCCGGACGCTTCTTTTTGCCGCGTGGAAAACGATATAAGTTTTATTATTATCATCTCTCACCAACGCATAGGTCGAAACGAGTTTGGTACTTACAAATTTTGAAGTAAAGGGCTAAACTAAAGACTATACCATTTTGTTCAGCATGTGCAAAAGTGTAGCTTTTTTCATTAGCTTGGTTCTCAAAATGATTGAATCGCAGAGTGAAAAATTACTTAATTTTACTTCATTATATCTACAGAAACAGATTAGATTAATATTGCGTTAAGGCCATTATGTCAATTGGACTCAATAAAAAGCTAATATTTATTTTGCATTAAATTTGTACCTTTGGCAAATTTTCTTACAATTAGATACCTATCTTAAATTAGTTTTCAAGTGCCTAGCTACAATTAAGAGTAAAAGCCATATTTTATCAGACAAAAATGTAAAAAAAAAATTGTTGCTTTGGCCATTTTTGTCTGTGTTCTTTTTTTCCTATTGCAAGCCAAAAAAGTAGTAGAGAAAACTTTGTTTTTAAGGCTGTATTAGCCTGTTTAGAATTTAGTTTGTTCGTGAAATGTGAATGTACTAAATTCGGAAGGAATGTCGGAACGTATTTTCAGAAGTAGAATATATTCATCAAAGTTCTGAATTTGGGCAAATCGTACTTGTATATATCTTTAAATCAACTGTGTCGATAAAAGTACAATTGCGATTATTTTTTCATCCCTGGTTTCTGCGTTTTGAAAAAGCAGCGTCGTAATTCGTGGTGTGCGTATAACTTGTTAAGAAACAACAGTATGTGTTTGTTGAAATTTACCAAGTTGAATGATAAAATTAACAGATACACAATTTCTACGTATAACAAATATCAGATAGGTACATATTTCGATGAAAATGTTTTATAGAATTGTTTTATGGAAAAATGGAATGTAAAATAAATCGAGGAGAATTCTCTTTTTTTGAACAGAATGTTACTTTATTTTTGGGAAATTCTCACGAGTAAAAGGGTTAAAAACAAACAAGTCATTGGTTGTATTTAAGCAACGTTTATTGGTTGTTTTCAACAGAGAGCTTGTTAGATTTTAACACACATTCGCTTGGTTAAATTCTCACGAGTAAAAGGGTTAAAAACAAGCAAGTCATTGGTTGTATTTAAGCAACGTTTATTGGTTGTTTTCAACAGAGAGCTTGTTAGATTTTAACACACATTCGCTTGGTTAAATTCTCACGAGTAAAAGGGTTAAAAACAAACAAGTCATTGGTTGTATTTAAGCAACGTTTATTGGTTGTTTTCAACAGAGAGCTTGTTAGATTTTAACACACATTCGCTTGGTTAAATTCTCACGAGTAAAAGGGTTAAAAACAAACAAGTCATTGGTTGTATTTAAGCAACGTTTATTGGTTGTTTTCAACAGAGAGCTTGTTAGATTTTAACACACATTCGCTTGGTTAAATTCTCACGAGTAAAAGGGTTAAAAACAAACAAGTCATTGGTTGTATTTAAGCAACGTTTATTGGTTGTTTTCAACAGAGAGCTTGTTAGATTTTAACACACATTCGCTTGGTTAAATTCTCACGAGTAAAAGGGTTAAAAACAAACAAGTCATTGGTTGTATTTAAGCAACGTTTATTGGTTGTTTTCAACAGAGAGCTTGTTAGATTTTAACACACATTCGCTTGGTTAAATTCTCACGAGTAAAAGGGTTAAAAACAAACAAGTCATTGGTTGTATTTAAGCAACGTTTATTGGTTGTTTTCAACAGAGAGCTTGTTAGATTTTAACACACATTCGCTTGGTTAAATTCTCACGAGTAAAAGGGTTAAAAACAAACAAGTCATTGGTTGTATTTAAGCAACGTTTATTGGTTGTTTTCAACAGAGAGCTTGTTAGATTTTAACACACATTCGCTTGGTTAAATTCTCACGAGTAAAAGGGTTAAAAACAAACAAGTCATTGGTTGTATTTAAGCAACGTTTATTGGTTGTTTTCAACAGAGAGCTTGTTAGATTTTAACACACATTCGCTTGGTTAAATTCTCACGAGTAAAAGGGTTAAAAACAAACAAGTCATTGGTTGTATTTAAGCAACGTTTATTGGTTGTTTTCAACAGAGAGCTTGTTAGATTTTAACACACATTCGCTTGGTTAAATTCTCACGAGTAAAAGGGTTAAAAACAAACAAGTCATTGGTTGTATTTAAGCAACGTTTATTGGTTGTTTTCAACAGAGAGCTTGTTAGATTTTAACACACATTCGCTTGGTTAAATTCTCACGAGTAAAAGGGTTAAAAACAAACAAGTCATTGGTTGTATTTAAGCAACGTTTATTGGTTGTTTTTAACAGAGAGCTTGTTAGATTTTAACACACATTCGTTTGGTTAATTTTACATGAGTAGCACGGTTATTAATAACCAATCAATGTGTTAAAACCCCAAATTTAGTAGGTTTTTCTTAACCAAGATACTTGTTTGAATTTAACCAAACAGGAAAACGAGACTGGTTGGTTAATATTAACGAAGCAACTTAATTGATAACAAACATTTAGTGTGTTATTTTTAACAACATGTATTTAACCTTTTTAACACGGTAGTTTTTAACAATAATAACTCATTTGTTTTCTACAGATACTTAGTTGATTTCAACACATTTTTTTTTAACCGAGCGAAAATTCCACTCGGTTAAGGTCAATTTTTCTGCGTGTATGTAAGACACAAGTTCATATTAAATATGCCATAAACAAATTGCCAACATCGAGATTGAAGCTTGGACTGGCGACACAGCTGGCGGTCTTAGGAAAAGGTGTGAGTTTTCCTACCACCTTTTTTTCGAGAAACCGTACTTCAATGTACGCCTGCCATAGTACAAAGCATGTCTAAGCCCAAAAAGTTGGGCTTGCTTGATGCACGACTGTTTCGAACATCCCAACAACTATTGGCTACTAAATTTCGAACAATCGTTCAAACAAACCTACCTTTGAAGTAATTTTGAATTCTCACAGAAACGATTCCGACGCCGCCGGCCCATGCAAATCCAAGCTCTATGATGACACTGTTATCGATGCTACTAATCTTAGAATATCTGTAAAGTTTTTGAAAAATTTGTTGACCTTAGGTACTTCCAGGTAGCATAGCAATGCCCAAATAAATTGGTTGAGAACCGTTTCTCTCTCTTCATTTTTGACATGAGTGTGTCGGAAAATGCACGATATTTGACGCCATTTCATTCCAGCTTGGGAAACTTGTCGTAAGCTGAGCAAAATAACACCATGACTACAAAAAAAAGGATTTTTCAGCAGAACCAAAATCCAAGAACTTTGGACGTGTAGTAAAAATGTAAAACTTTCTCTTTTGACTGCACTTCTTTCCTTATGTGGTATTCGATTGGGCGCTCACAGAGCACTTTTTTTGCTCTCAATTTTTATGTTCATATGTTTGGTAAGTTAATTTAAGAAAACCAAAAAACCCGACTGACCGTAAAAAACATTTAAAAAGACTAAGCCAGGCCACTTTCAAGTATAACTAATTGGCAGTTGGAGGCTGCGCATATTTTTTTCAGGTTGTGTAGGTAGTCTTAGATTGTCGATTTGTCGGTTAGTTAAACTTCAAAGTGGTTCATTTTTATCTAGAAACTTGGTTCTTAACAACTGATAAAGTGATTTATTTTTAACAGTACGCATTTTGACTATTTATATCGGTAGTATTAAACAACGAATACTCGGTGTTTTTCAACAGAGACTTGGTTAATTTTAATCCATTTTTTTTAACCGAGCAAAAAGTAAGTTCGCGTAATAGGTCACTGATTGATTTGGAACTAAAAAATTTAATTACTATCAAATTTAACATAACCAAAAGTTTAAGTTCAGTCTCATAAGACACTTTGTGTCTTATGAAGTTTCAGCTATTTTTCCGTGTGGAGCTTATATTCGTTTGGATACTCTTCACGCTACTGTTACCCAACATGTTCTGAATATAAGCTGACTCCCACTAAGAGACAAATAAATGTAGATGCTATTTACCAATAGGTAGCTTTGGATATTTTATATATGTGGTTAAAAAATGTAGATCTTCCAATTTAATTGCGACAAATAGCTCTTAACTCTACCTCATAGAATGCACTCCACAAAATTTGTAAAAGTCGATGAAGGCCTAATGTTTTTAAATTGAAAAGTTAACCTTGTCTAATAAAAGTGTCAAAATGTGATTACAATAAAAATCTTATCGCTCGATCAAACGTTCGATCAGTTACCAACATTGAGTTTGCCAACATCCAAATAATTTGTGTTTATATCAATTAATTTATATGCGTGCCTCTTTTTCAGCATTCTCAGAAAAACATGCATCTGCGAGGCAAAGCATCCACGTTGCGGACTTTTCACCGGAACAACAATAGCGATATTCTGCATCACTGCTATACTATATGCATCTAACGAGAATTTATGTTAATTTGTTTAAAACTAATTAAAGGTTGGGCGGAATTTTTCTTAACACGATACATGCTGTAGCTTTCGTCGAGGCGGCTGGTTCGGTTGTCCCCGCTCAAGCAGCAAACGACCTTAAAATGGTAAAGTTTTTAACACCGCTGCATCTCGTATGTTAGCTGTGATGGTGATGTACGGCTGGGGGATTATCCTTTGCCAGCTTAATGCAAAAGTTAGGTAGCAATATTTTTTCTTCCATTTTTGTGTGCTTCTTGTTTTTTTTTTTTTTTTTTTTTTTTTAAGAAAATTGTGAATTAAGCACACAGAAGGATGCCAAACATTTAGGTCCTTCGGCCGGAACAATATGTATACCATGAGCATCTACCGTCACATGTCGTGCAAGCAAAATCAACAAACAAAAGGAAAACTGCCGTTATTTGGTGTAGTGAAACGAATGCAATTCAAGAATGAAGCTAATCTTGTGTAAGTGCGCGAAATTTTGTTGTAGCGCTACACGAGTAATCCTTCGAGATAATACTATGTTATGAGGTGGTTTTTGAATTGGATTAAGCGCATAAGTGTTTTTGGCATAAGAGCCAATATTAGTTTGCTGAAACATTGTGATGTCACTTATCTTTTTACTTTGTTTTTGATTGGTATTCTTTGAGGGCGGCGGAGAACCTATTAACCGAGTTGGGAAGTTCGGAAGTCGGGAAGTTGGGCGACGATAAAAGCTTCGCTTTGATTCGAATCATCATCCTTTGACATTGGTGAACTTAAAACTGCTGCGTAGTAACATTTATTCGTATAGCTTCATCATCTTCCTGCCCTGATAACAAAAACAAATCCCGTACCAAGCTCATCCTTCGAACTACTGCTTTGGCTTGTCTAAGGCCCCCTGCCAGTGCCATACACATAATACATTTTGATTACAACAGTCTGTCTAGCAAACGGCAGTTTCTCAATTATCCTTCCCCACAGATAATAACGTTTCCATTCAATTTGACTTTAATTCAAGAAAGTGTACGACTTTTTGCGTGTGCGGGCTGGAACAATGATTTACTTGATTATCCCGCTGACAAAACAAACCTCCAACTTCTAACATGCTAACATAACAAATTATCCCAACATTGTTCGCAGCCATCCAGTAGATATACGCTGACAACAGCGAAACGATTCCCTTTGCACGAAATTTACTCGTCCAAGAAGTTGTCAATGAATAAAATGGTGCATTCCCCCCATCAAAGCAAATGAATGATTAAGAAACCGTTTCAGTGTTTTCTTTTTTTACAGAAAGGATATTCTCGCATGAAATCTATGCCATGCATGCAGCAATCCTTCAAAAGGGCATAGGAAAATAATGATAAGAACTGTATAAATATTTCAAAGAGAGAACAAACAGGAATATAAAATAAAATCTCCTGAATTTGAAGAATTTGATTTCTAGCCTTTAGCGCGGCTACTAGGACATGTTCCCGGATTTAGGACAGATACGTATCAAAGTGAAGATTTATTTTTCATCTTCATTTCGAGTGGCATTGTATATGGAGGCTGGAGAAAGTTTCTCACTTTTGAATGCATAGATCGCTGCAAGTCGGACCTGCTCCATTTCGGCGGATTTTTTTGTTTCTGTTCGTCTCTATCATTCTCCATTGAGCCAAGGGGTATGTTCCGTATCCGCACTATCGCTATGCTGTCTTTGATTTTGGAGAAAAGTGTACTTATGAAAACTAAGCCAACGAAAAAGCAAGTAGGAGAAGTGGATGAACATGATTTGAAGGATTTCTTTTTCCTCTGCGAAATAAAAAGATATTAGTTCGTCCTAAGGGTTGCAGTGGTTTTTTTCAGGAAGTTTGAAGTAGCTGGCACTTGGTTCGCCTGCGAAACCAATCCAGAGAAGGAACTCTGGTAGTCCGATGGAAAACGGAAGTAAGTTGTCGTCTTATCGGGAGATATAGAGGGAATACTCCTGAAGTGTGTATATGTGTGTGTGAGTGGAGTGGATACGACTTGGCTGCATCTCCGTTGCAATCTGCGGTACGTGACTTGTATGTGGATAGTTTGGCAGTGACTTACTTATATATCATCCGAGATGTATTTTGCTTTTTTCTGGGGGATAAAATCAAAAAAAAAATCCTTCAAAACTATTCTATCACACAGAAGGAATTGAAATGAACTACCACTTGGACGTGGAGTTGTATGTCCGCACAGATTTTGTAATGAATTGGATGAGGGGGCCCGTGGAATGTCTCTAATGGCGCAACAGTCACTTGATCACGTTTGAAATTGGACGCAAGAATTTAAAGGGAAAAGGAGTTGGAACTTATACTGCATGCGAGCATGTTACTTTTCTAGATGAAAAATACCCTGTCCAGATCTAAGAAGATTGCTAAACAGGTCTGGTTGTTTCTTTCGTCTCGCATGTCCTACCATAAGCATTATCTATAGGCTTCTTTTCCAAAATGAAAGCCTATTGAAAAGAGCTTGCTATCCTAAGTCGTTCATATTGCGAGAAGCCGCCTACCAACAGTCGTGGGCAACATCTAACCCTTTTAAGGGCCTACGCCATCTCGGTCCCCAACATCCAATTTAGTTTCTGTTTCAAATATTTATTAAAATCAATGAACTCACACATTACCATAATGTCGGCTTTTGTGTCCTTTTTTTGACACTGTGACACAGCATAACAACCTTTTTCTTGTTCTGGGGCAAAGCCTATCTCATTATCAACTTCAAAGGCGAAGCATATTTTATTATTTCACACTCACATAAATAAAATCATAATAATGGCTTTCGTCCCCGCAATGTTCTTTTGCCTGAATAGCTAAGTGAATACTTAAAGGACGAAAAGCGAAAAAAAATTGCATAATGACTGACGCCCAAAAAAAAAAGGAGGAAGCGATGTGGAAAGGAGAAGAGTCTTCGGTTTTTTTTTTGTTGTTGTATAACAAGTCCCAAATAGATGAACAGACACCCATTGCGGCAGCACCAGGTCCACCTTGACTCCCTCCAGCAACAATTCTCGAAGAAAGAGTAAACGTGAAGGACGAATTTTAACTTGTTTCTCAGTTGGCCCTCTTGAAAAATTTAAAGTTATCACATTGTTCAGACGGAGCAAGAAGGGACTCTCTTTATGCTTTGTTCCTGATGGCTGGTGCTTATCCTGTGTGCTAGCAGGTCTTTACACTGAGTCCCGGGCACACAAAGTGGTAAGGGTCAGCAAATAAAGAAGATTTCAGTTTCAGCCTCTTACAAGGATAAGAAAAATGGCTTATTTCATAAATGTTCCTTTTTCCTTCGCCTTGCGCTACCTCTATAGTTCTTTTTTCTCCTCCTTCATTGTCTGGCTGCTCCTTGGAGTTGTTTTTTTTTTTTTTTTCTTTGTCCGCCCGCCTTTGGTTTAAGGATGAACTATGAGTACACATTGTCGATTTGCACATCAGTTAAACGATGATGATGATGAAGAGAATCTCCTTAAACGGGGAGTGTGGGGTAAAGATGGGTGGGTGGTCGTCGTATTGCCATAGGACGAAATTAGGGAGAACGACCCCCTTGAATACAGTTAATTATGCTCCAAAATAATGTTTGCACTTTTCGATGGTCGACTGGGTCTCATTCATTCTGTAAGATTGCGCGGTGTATACATCCTTTTTGCAAGCTCTGATGTGCACGGTAGGTATATATTCATAAGGAGTAGCGAACACTGAAGAAGAGTGTTGGGATTTATTTTTTCTGTTGCTCCTCACTAAGGTATTGTATTGCATTGTTCGAATTTTAAGCGGGGTTAGCCGCTGCATTCTATGAAACCGAAGAGGATAGTCGGCTTTATCTGTGTTTGATTAGACCACACTGTCGTGGATGAATTTGCATTTTAAGTCTCCTTTGACGGTGAAGAAAGTTCATTGCCAATTTTTATAACACAAAAAGAGACACGTCCTTGTAGATAAGCTAAGTCAAACAGGGTCTAAGAATACTTATAATGTCAGACAACTGTTGGGAGGATACGGAATTCTCAAGGCGGGTCATAATAATTAGTGTTTAAACAAAATCATGTTTTTGCTTTAGCGTGGAACTGTGGTCCTTCTTGATGACAAAGGCCTTTGAAGCTCAAGGTGAACCTTTTATAAAAGGACAGAAATTACTAGTGTAAACGATTAGGAGGGAGTTCTTTTTTTCTCCTTCCTATGGCTCCTTTATCATCTGCTATTGATCTGCTAAATTGTAATTGTACTCTGCACAACTATATTACTTGAGGAGTTAACATCATTAAGGGGCTGGATTGAAGCAATTTCGTCTTTTCGACGAGTGATAGCTTCAACTTCTTACATAATATATAAATGTAGCTAAATTTAGCTTAGTTCTAATATTTGGGAGACACGAAATTGAAGATTTGGGCCATCTGCCCACTGACTTTTTGAATTCCAGGAGCAGTTTAAATTAATTTAAAACTGTCAAACGTTGATTTTAAGGAATTTCAATTTTTCTTAACTAAACTTTTACAAGAACCCATTTTATATGTCTATACTAAGTAGCCTTACGCTTCGGATCAGTAGTACCTATTCCTTTATTTTCTCCCATAATATGTACAATGTACATGCGTGTAACAAAATTGCAAGTAATCCCAACCCATGACCGTAGGAAACAAAAAGCTAACAGAACTTATTGAAAGACACTACTCAGAGCTCAGACACATTTCAATGAAAATCTTTTTCTTTCTTCTTGATTTGTCCTCCATTCTCGACGCGTCGCATTAAATAAAAAAAAAAAAAAAATAATAACAAAACTTTACAAACTCTCAGGATCAGGCAGACCACCTCTAAATAGAACCAACCAGCACCAAACAACAACAACAAAAACATAATAAACTCCAACAAAGAAGAAATAAGGAATAAAAAAAAAAAAGAACCGCAAAACGAAATCACACATTTAAGATTCATGAAAGACATCGTTCTTCATCTCTCCTTCTGCTAAGGAGATATTTATAGCCGCACAAGCTTTTTGTTACAAAGATCCTTTATACAGGGAAAGCGCACAGCACACCCAGCAAATGGCTATTAACTATACGAAACCGTTACCGACGACGTTTGCATTTCACGTTGGAGCGAAGGAATCCTGCCCGGTTCCCTGTACCTATATAAAGCTTGTATCTCGAAGAGACATGTTTCACTCCTTGCAATGCAGCGCGCAACAACTCCTTAGAAATGTTTGTGTTCTGTGTGTATATATGGAACGGTACAGCGCCGCCGCTCCTACAAAACATAGCAACGGACCAAGGACGACGGATGGACGTGCTCTTAATTAAAGATAAAAATTAACTGCTGATTAGGAGTTTTCGTTACACTCCCACTGCTGTCGTCCTACTCCGGCGAGGACCGAATGATTTATGTGAGTTAATTTATTGTGCTGGCAATCCTCGTTGAAGGATTCCTAGTGTTGCTGCTCTACTCCTGCTGTACGTACTCTCTTGGTGTTGATATTGACAGTGCACGCGTTCGTCTGATGAACAATGTAAGAATATTTCGATTTTCTGGATTTTAATGTTTGATGGAAGTTTCAGTATCGCATCTTTATCATTAGTTAACGACGATGACCGAGTGTGGCATTCGCAAGGAAAGATCCAATCAGAGATCACAGTTTAAATGTTCACGTACAGTGAGAGGAATAAAGGATTTCTTTCTATGATTGAATTGCGCCGTGGAACATTGTCAGTTGGGTAACATGTGATCACCGGATGTGCATCATTAAATGAGTATTATGGACATTTACCTTTTGTGGTGTACCCATAAGGGTACAACTTCGTTTGGAGACACAGAAGCGACCCGCATAATCTTGTACGCCACTAGAAAAATTTACATAATCACTGATGGTTCTATAGCTTTATGGTAAAATTTGGCCGTACGAATTTGAACCTACAACAACCAACCAGATGAACGACAATCGTCGTACATATACTGGGGAGTGGTTAGAGAGTGAGTTGTGACTAAAAGAGCAATAATAACAACAACAACAGTAGCAGCACCAGCATCTGCAACGAAAACAACAGCAACTGCAACTAAAGCAACAGCCAGAGCAAAATTAACAACAACAATAATGGGAATAAAAAAAAAAAAATACTACAAAACAACAACACATATGATCTCGTCGATGATCATCGTTTACCCTTCTTAATAAAAAGCATCCGCAACCGATTTCCTGTCTGAACAGTACAACGCGTCATCCACTACACCATATCACGGAAGGACATTTCCTACACTAGGTATATAAATGTCTTCGACTATGGAGCACACGAGTGAAATGAAAAACTATCTCGTAATTTATTCCCTTAGTCAACTTCAAATGCTCGTTCTAATCTGTATTTCAAATCGTGGCAAAGAAGGCGGCCAGCAAAAAAATTCACCCCACATCTTACAATGAAGTGTCGAAGAAAAACATTGCAATTCAGGATAGAGAGAGCACAGCCAGTTCCTTAGCGTTTTCTAATATGTGCTTGCGGAACCCCTCATCTCATAAATATTATATTCAGGTCAGGACACAAGCACACGAAAAAGGTAGAGATTCTCCGCACAAATAATGTCTTTGCACAATCCACGGGAGAACTTTTCTAAGACTTCCTTGTCCATTCGGTATAAGCACTCGCTTATCCGAGCAGCAATAAAATTGGAATCAACTTTAGCATTCGCAGATAAGATCGCGTCATTTTGCACGCCCCACATTATTATAATTGACACCACCACCACCACTAGCGCAGTCGGAGCAAGAATATTTTTTTTTTTTTTTAAATATTTCAGTTCGCGCCTACAGGCATACTACACTATTCCAACCAACCAAAACCAACACTATTCAATTCGAGTCGGAAGGTGTCACTCAGTCGTATTATCTATAGTGGAAGTCATCAAAGCGAACATTTCTGTGTGAGTGTGTGTGTTCTTTAGCATGAATGCAATTCGTTTCAGTATTCGTCCATGGCGCCTCCTGGTCCTCATCTGCTCATCATCCTTGCACATATCGTCGATGCTGCACAGCGATTACAGGTAAATGCAAATATGTGTCTATAGGTGCAAGGATGCATATGATGGTTTTGCCTCCTCAACTGACTGACATCCTTAGATCGAACTGATATGAAATTTCAAATTTGAAGGCACTTTCATTGGTGGTTTTGATGAACTGAAGATGGGTAGCATAGCCGCGTGGGTTGTTCGCTTAAGAATCGAAGGACAAAAGCAAGCGAGTATGAAGAAAAATATACCAAAGTTCACACTGAGGCAGTGTTTATGTTGAGAATGCATAATTTACACGATCGTTTGGCAGCACTAGGGGCAATATCCTGAATTTCGGTTGCCCGAAAACTACGGGAGTGTTTAATTAAAATCTGCGAGGATCTTGATGGAAATCTCTTTCGGAGTGTTGTCGTTCAAAGGAAATGCTGACGGTAGCGGTATGAATGAGAGTGCACATTTATATGGGGTTAACGTTTGAGCGCTAGATTGGAGAACTTTTTTTTTCTATACACACGAGGCTGGGCTTACAAGGAGTTTGTGCACATCTCTTTGTGTAAAAACACAAGGGAGAAGGGACTAAGCAAAGTCGATTACCAGTTCTGTTGGGGGTTGGGATAAGCTGATAGTACTAGTCGAAAATGCAAAGCTTTAAAGGTGCGACCGTAGCAATGTGTCCGCGATTTTGTAATGTTTCCAACTTTTTAGTTAAATGTGGTTAAATTAGCTTAGGTAAAGCAAATGGGCTTACGGGACAAGAACACCATGCTCGGTGAAGAAACATATTGACGCACAGACATATGGAAACTTTTGTTCTTTCCTTGGCTCTTACACCATTAACTTGGAGTTTGTAGCAGGTAATATGAAGAGTTTTCAGTATAAATTCTTCAAGTCATGGTTCAAGGTCCAGTCTTTCAATAAATGTGCCGCCTTTAGCATTGACAAGGTACACAATCTGAAAGAGCGATGTTGTAGTTGGCTCGATTTTTTAAAGTCGCAACTTAAGTTAGCTAGTCCGTTATTGCAAGTTATGTCAATTTAAGTGTCTGTCAGACATTCGAAACCTTCTCTATATTTAATGTTTGTTGGACAGTTTCCGACGAAGCTAATAAATATTTGCCTGTATGCAACAATTCCATAAATACCGTCGACCGCAAGCTCGGAAGAGAAGAGAGACATGCTTATAAAGTTTTCAAGCTATGAGGAGTAGTATCAATGGGGCCTCAAGGTTGCCGTACGCAATTTCCAATGTACGACAAACAGTTGATTGATTATCGACTGCCCAAAAAGTTCACGAATGAGCTTAAATACCGTGGATTTGGAAGAATCCAATTGAAGTATGTAAGCGTAGTAAATATGTATGTGTGTGTGACATAGTCTGGTAAAAGATTTGTTATACCAATATAGATAGAGCATATCTTAATGGATATCAAAGCCTTCTACAAGGTTTTGTAAGATCATCTGTGACTTTCTTAGATTCCTGAAGTGACTGTACAAGCTACGTAGTACAATCACTATAGAGATCTTAGAGCACTGTCCTGTAAAGAAGTTGATGCAAAAGACTCGGCATGATACCCCAGTCATCCTCAAAGTTATTAATTTACTAAATGTCACCATCCCGAACATGACTCAAATCACCAAACTACAAACAGCTTTCCAACCACAATGCTGCCCGTTAAACAATTTATTTGAATAATATCAACACAAGTAAATGTCACACATTTTGGTCATGGAATTGAAATTTATCCCAGCCACACGCCACAATTCAAAACTCTATCGAAACCACACACGACACACAGTAACATGATCATATAGCGCAAAGTGTGCAACGCACTTTCAATTCATCATAAAAAAATATGAGCCTGCCCACCTATGCGCAACATTTTCAAATTACAAAATAAATAAATCTCGAACACAACATATTACATACATTCGAAACGCCAGTGCCACCTGCCAGCGAAGGACATTATTCCATTAGGCAAGCATTTTTATGCAGCCACTATTTTGACCACTAATCATCAATGCCTTGAACACGGTCGCTATATGGTCCACATGAAGGCCACAAATCATAAACAATAAATACCGCCGTTGGGTGTCATACCGAAAAACAGACATTCAACATCCGGCTGTGACTATTTCCGGACCATGTTCGTATGAACGCACACACTCTGAGGCACATGCAGGATTACGATGTACGAGTATACAAGTAATAAATCGGGAATCGTTAGCGTGGCACACCATGTTGACACGATATACGCGGGTGCTTTCACCCGAAATGACCCAGTGTGCTGAGAAGATTACAGCGAATGAACTCGCAGTCGGATGTGAACCTTCCCGGGGAAATATGGGTCAGTGGGAAATGGTCAACCGTGCCAGAAAGTAAACCAACAGTGGTTGTAGGCAGTAGTGTGCCAGATAACGAATTTCGAAAACGTAGTTGTGTAATAATTCAGGTCTGGGTTAAATTATTAAGGCGAAATCGAGAGCATTCCTTAGATTGGGGTAGGGTTGGGGCCTGGGCACTTATGTAAATCAAGGAAAAACTAAGCGTCTTTTAAAAAAAATTATAGATGCTTATTCAGAAGATATATTATTCCTTAAGAAAAAGAGTTAAAATTGTCTCAATGCTTTTGTTGGGGCATTTTATAGCTAGGCTAGGGGTATGTGCCCTTCAGGCTTCTGAACATTTTGCTCTATAGCCTCTTATGTACATAATCGCAGGTAAGTATGCAACAAAAAGAAAAAGCATTCTCTACAGAAGCAACAAATTATCAAAATAAGGATACAAGAAAACAAAAAAATCAACATTTGACTAGACCACAAAACAAGACCACACAGACACAGCCAAACAATTATGATTTGGTTTATAACGCCTTGAAAGACTTTATTTCTTAATCCATTACAGTAAAATGTTCCTCTAAGCAAGCCACGAAGCTCTCACAAGACGCTAAAATTTTCGAACAGTTCTGTTTGTTAAAATTTTGTTTGTTCCACCAATTTCCTTTTTTAAAAATGACAAACTCGATTTTCAGAAAAGTCCGCTTTATTACAAAACATATATGGCCTTTACTATTTTTGGAGTTCCCTAACTAAGGAAAGCTTTGGAAGCCCGAAAATGTCAAAAATGGGTTCCTATGAGTTTTTGTTTAAGTTCTGGAACAATAAAATTCAACAACAAATCTTTATTAAATAATTTTCGAGGTCCAAAGTAATAATATTAGAGCCAGTTGATAAATCAAAAAAAAGTTTTGCTTGTTTGGGCATCGTCTGAGCCTGAATTGAAGACTGATTTAAATATTTTAGAAATTTTAGAGCTCTCTGGTGAACTGTTTCCTATGAGTTGTTTACAGAGAAGGAAACGCGTTCCACTTATAAGTCATCGGGTTGAATTTATTTTTACAAAACGATATGAAGGAGGCGGACTTTTGGACTCTGGGACTGTTCAAAATTTTCAATCGAGTCAGAGGTTCAATTATGGTTCCAATATATATGAAATATATATGAAAGACTTAAGGAAAGTCAACCGATTATCTTGGAGACTCTTTTATGGCAAAATAGGACGAATATACCCAGTCTTGCCAAGACGAAAGTTTAATGACTCTATCTCAGAATTTCTTCTCTAAAGAGTCAATTATGTTGTCGAAGAAATGTAAAAAGGAGCATTTAGGATTGAATGGACCGTACTGACAGGTATTGCTTACCTTACACAACAGGAAGTTTTAGCCACTGTCGTAGTTCCTGAAATTTAACCCTAAACACCATCGCATCGAAAGTGTTTACCACTTCCTCTCGCTACTGTTGCTGCACCACCCCGTCCGACTATTCTCGTCGTAAGCTCAATGTGACTGCATCTTTGCAACCTTTAACGAAGCCGGATGTTAATTCACCCGTTGCACTGCATGGCAATAAATTTTAACCCGAACTGAAGGAAAAGAGAAAAATTGTTAAAAAGCCGGATAAATAAATTACCTCGGATAATAATTTTTATTTTCACCCGCGAAATGGCTGACGTTTGGTGGCCTTTCCACAGATTGCACATGTGCTGAGTTAGAAAGTCCTTCCATTTTTTTTTTTTTTTATTAAATTCAGTGACCCACCCTTTTCACGGAAACTCCATTACTCAAACCTAAACCCAACACAAATGCACTGTACACCGTACCTCGTATAATTGTTCTAGGACTTTTTACTAGTTGGGTGGGTAATCCTGCAAGAAATGGACATGAAGAAAAGCTGACAGCAGATATAAAAGATGAGGGAAATCAAAAGCGTGAAATTAAAACAGCAAAACTTCTGTCATATCCTGCCACAGACTACCTTCACTCGAAATTTGAGCAGCACCCGACAGATTGTAAAACGCGAATCAGAACTAAATGGAAAAGGATCCGTTACAGATTGCAACTTCTTACTTGCGAAAACCTGATTGCAATTTATGATAGCTCAATTGAAGCGTTTGACGACTGGTCCTCGGGGGTGTATTCAATTTTTCGGCAAACAAATATGGCACTATTCTGGGAAATACAACACACACACACACTGCGCTGGAGACAAAAAGGAAGCAATGAATAATATAAAACGTGGGAAATCCCCACACGAAAAAGGAATCCTTTAGCACATTTATCTTGCGACGAAGCTCGAATTTGCTTGTCACAGCGACATAGGGACAAAAAAAAGGCAACGCTCGCAAACAAGAGCCGAATAAATTTACTGGCAACAAAATGCATGACCAACAGGCGGAAAGTTCCTCGGAAGCTGGAGGGCCAGTCCAACATTCTATTCCACAATGGGGCATTTATGGTCGGTTGAGACATATGAAAAGTCGACACAAAAATTGCATTCATCGGTGGGGGTTTCCGCTTTTTCTCGAAAACGACTGCCAAGTCCGAGGGAAAGGTTATGAATCCATATGGGAATTTTTTTTTTTTCGGCGAATTTCTTCTTCAATTCACACTGAATGTCGACTGAATGAAAGATAAATTACCACCGAGCGTTGGAGAACAGGGTATTTTTGAGCATGTACGAAGCTGGAGCGCCCTACTCTGGGGAGTCAATCACGGGAGTATAGAGTTCAAAATTTAAGTCGAACTGATATGGAGAATTTGTTTTCTTTTTCCCGGCACACCGTGTCCAGAAATGACGGAAAGGGATGAGCTCGCTTGATTGTCTGGGGGAATTTTTGGCGAGAAACATTTTTCTGTTGATGATGGGATAATGGGAGAGAGGAGATTGATTTTTTTTTTTCAATTTGGGTGAATCCGTTTGTAATAGTCGATCAGTCATGGAGGAGGAGTTATAGAGGACGTGATATCCGATGGATTTATAAAATGGGAAGAGTCACGAATTGAGTGGGGCGGCTCCGCCGAGTTGTTCTTAAGTCATTTTGTTTTTTTGTCTTGTAAATATAGATATATTCTTGCTCCTGAAATATTTCTTTTATTAGATGACTAGAGTCCGTCCAGTGGTAGAAATTCTATACCATTTTAGTGACCTGGCCTATACACAACATACCGGAAAACAAATTAAACACAGCATTGAATTCCGGCACAATCTTCGCAAGAAAATAGAAGCCAAGCGAATATGTGGTGTTTAAGACAGTGAAAGTTGTTCTTAACTATTTGCCTTCACCTTTTTATATTAGGTCTTTTCAGACTTATACCGAATCACAGGGCTATCATGATACAGACTTCAGAACTTTACATTAGTCTTGTTTGGCTACATGGCGGTAGTTTTGCATTTCTGCATGAGATTTTTGCGAATGTTTGGCTGAATGGAAGTCTTGATATGGTGGCTTGATGCGAGAAGCCATTACGGCTTGGATGCACTTGGGAGACTCGACTTCTACAAAGTGGCATACAGAGGCGAAAAAACTTGCAAATTCATAAAAAGTAAACCCACTCGGAATCTGAATTTTTATTAAAAGCTTTTGCCTTATGGTGCGTTCTTTGCGCGTTCTGCAACACACAGGTGCTCTTCTTCTTCGGAGTCCAACAGACACATTTTTTAACCCACTTTTAATGGCATACGGAAATTGGATAACAGAAAACGATTTTCCCACTTAACTAGCCTGAAACTCTGTTTCCCCAAATAGCTATTGATCCCTATCTTTGTAATTATATCTTGTGAAGTACCATATTACACACTACACATATGTAAACTCAAACCCATCATTCAACGCTGGGAGATCTTATCAAAAGCCATCTAAAAAGACAGCATGCGCCCCAAGGTATATCTTGGAAAAACAGTTCTTCAAACAATGCCATAACGACACTTATTATCCAACACAATCAACAATGACCAGGCGCGCCGTCAGCGTCACGCCTCCACTCCGACAGCATCGACGCCATTAAATTTCATTAAGAAAAAGTCATTCTTTTCAAACCATAATGTAATGTAGACTAGGACTAGGCTGTGCTGAGACTGAGACAATTATTATCGTTATTCTTATGCAATCCATTCTGAATGAACGCGGCGGTGAATCTCTCCACCTGATGACCATGGGAGGCTACAACGTTGCTTGGGATTATTAATCACTTTTTTCTTGGCAACGGGTAGCAGCAGTAGCTCCTTAACACGTTGTCAATGAATTTGACATTATATTCGTATTCAGGGGAGTGGGGTTTTTTCTATTCGGGCGGACGATGGGATTATTCGAATGCACATAATCTGTGGTGTTTTGGGTGGTTTCCAGCCTCGGTATTTCATATTTGCATTTATCTGTGTCGACGGGTGCTGCGCTAGTTATTTATGTAATAATCACAAGTGTAGTGATGCGCGATATACATCGAATCACTCGATTCATCGATATTTTCTTAAAAAACTTTCGATTACTTCACTCGATTATTTGTTTACGATATTATCGATGATTTACAATCGATTTTTTGCACTCGAACATTACTGTGACTGTCATAGTTTGTTGATTGTTTGTCCATTGAGTAACAGACGTGACGACGCGTCTCAACGGCATGTACCGATTTTTCTACGTCGCCATCCCACGCCGTTGCCTGATGGATTTAAATTATATTTCCATGGAGTTCTGCTTGTTATCCACTGCAGCGCCATGTGCAAAATCATCAAAACAAGCTCAACGAAAACTACAATTTTGGAAATGCTAGTATCAGCATACCTACGTTACGTACGTACTATATTCGTACTATACGTTTTATATTAAGTTCAAAAAACTAAATGTTTCCATTTCCTAAGAAATCATTACTTTTAACTTTCTCGATTGCGTAGTAAGAGAAAGATATTGCATTCGTACAAAATTTCGAACTCGAGATGTTAATCAATTCTGACATTAGGTTCATAGAGGAATTCAAAAAGTGGGTCGCAAAATTCTGTCCGTCTGTGCCAAGGGTTTACAGCCTAAACGGCTGCCCGGATTTTATTTAAACTTCGGATTTGGAGCTGGGGGCTTACAGTTCGGGGCCATCCATCAATATTAATGGTACCTCCTTCCCATGTAAAATATTCATATAAGTTTGAATTGTTCGAAAACGGTTCTAACTATTACAACCAATATTGATATTTGAGCTTAAGTTAGTGAGGCTAACATTCATGACTGCATACTCAGTTTTAGACTTAAACATGGAAGGACGGTACTTTTGAAATTTGGACATATCTCGAAAACGGTCGATACGAATGTAAAAGAAATTAATTTCTAACTTAATATGGTCATTTCTAACTTAATAACAAACCCAGTTTTTGTCTTTATTATCGTTCAATGGACTTTTGAAAAAAATGTATTTTTAAGAATTGTATTTTCTTTAGTTTACCGGAAAACGGCCATAACGATTTTGGCCAAAATGCATACATACTTTGAGTAAAATTGCTGTTTTCCAAAGTATTGTGTCCTTAATTTTCAAACCGGATCACCGAAAACGTTAATCTTAAAAACTGCTCATATCTCGAAAATCCCATATTCGATTACGATAAAACTTTTAAAACAAAGTAACAATATTTTATACTAAGTTTTCAGCGGAATAGCTAAGCAATAATATTTTTCAAACTAAGCAATATTTTGTACTGTTTTCTCTGCGGAATTTTACAAAAACCGCTCAAACGATTTTGATCGAAATTCATATTAAAGATAACATAAAAAGTATTCTAAATGAAGTACTTAGTTTTTCTCGAAAAACTACTTCGGTACCGAACAAATGTTATACTTGTGATGTAATTCTCTAATATACGAGTAAACCGTACGCCAATATGCGCCGATGACTGAAAGAGAAGAATATGACCAGGAGACGTCGAAAAGCCAAAACAGTCAAGTTGGCTGGCAATTAGACATCGCGCTGAGATGGCTTTGAGAATCGTCCTCTTTTAGCTAGCAACCACCGTCGTGACAAGATCACCAATAGAGTACTTTATCTGTACCAATAATGTTGCTTTGTTTTAATTATTGCGTTACAAATTGTGATATGTTATTTAGTATTTGGACCACAATCGAGACTATTACAGTTTTACATAACAAGAGTAGTAGGTAATGCGACGGTTGGGCATGGGAACTTTTTGCGGTTGATAAAATGTGTGAAGGTCATTTGAAGGTTGTTATCAGCTTAGTGTTTGGCGATGGTGTGTTTAGTTTGTGGTTTTGTTATCAGCTTTGGGGTGTTGGACGCCAGGCGAGTAAATTTGGCACGCGTCGTGCAGAGGTTATTAATAGTATGTTTGAATATGGTGTAATAGGTTTAAGTTTAACATAAAAGTTGAATTTTCTTATCTTTTTTTTTTCATAAGCATAATTTGTTGGTTGTTCATTTGTGAAGAACTACTAGCTGCGGCATTACGCGATTACATCATAAAATGTTTTGGTGTCAAAGATTGAGAGAAGGAGAAATATTTTGTGTGCTATTTTAAGGAGACTGTGTGCTATTTTAAGGAGACTATTAATAGCATGCTTGAACATGTTGTAACAGGTTTAAAGCCAAACTTGTGTTAATTTCAGAAAATGTACTTTCGATAGACACTTTCGCACAGTGTTTGGATTTTCTTATTAGAATCAATTTAGGCAAGCCACAAAAACATCCGTATAAAATTTTGAAGAATGTTAAGAAAACCGCATCAAATATTTTATCTTGTGGTTTCGAGAGTATAAAACAGTCAGTCAAACTTGTGTTAATTTCAGAAAATTTACTTTCAATGGACATTTTCACACGGTGTTTGGATTTTCTTATCGAAATCATTTAGACAGACCACAAAAACATCCGTTTTTAAAAAAATATGAAGAATGTTAAGAAAAGTATCAAAAAATTTATCTATGGTTTCGAGAGTATAAAGGCTGATTGTTGCGAAATTATGAAATTAGTTTACATTTTGTGTTCAAACATCAGAGTTAAAGTTAAATTAAAATGTCGTTGCTAAAGAAGCTGAATGTTATCGGGAAGAAGCAGCACGCTAAGCCAGTAAAAAGCCTTAAAGAGCTGAATCTCAAGGAAAGATACAGCATTTTAAAAGCTGACAAATGTGCCTCACAATTCGGTGAGCAAGTGATGCTGGAGCTCCAGGAGTGCATCATTTTTCTCCCGAAGAGATTTACCAAGGAGCTGACTGCAGATGACCTACTAGAGATGGCCAACTGTGACATAGAGCTGTTGGAACCACTGGGGCAGTCGTTCTCAATAGCTTTTCATGAAAAGCTAATTCCTAACATCGAAGAGCAGGTACAGTTCGGATTTCTGCAATCGCAGAAGCATGCTTTCTACGGAAAATAGTGGAAAAAAATAAATAAAAATTTATATTGATTAAATCAAAAAATATGTTTTGTATTACTTATTTTCTAACTCTACTTGATCCTAATACAAATGGTTGCTTTTCCTCTATTTTCGAAAACACAAGTTCCTACTCCTTAATTGCATGCATTTCGAAAATTTGTTGTTCTATAATGCTTTCTATCTTCTCTTTTTAAATGCATAGCGATTCGAGGTGTTGAATGACTTGGAGTCTCGAGTAAAACGATTTGACCTAAAGGGTCGTAAAATCGATTTTAAGATCAAACCCATCCCCAACAACAAAGAACCAACTTTATGGATCAAGGAGGCCATAAATAGCATGCTTGAATATTCTGTAACAGGATTGAGCTCAACAGATAAAGTAGGAATTACTTTTTATGGAAACGGTTTTTCTACTGAACGGGGAAATGGATGGATTAGTTACCGAAACTGTTCAGAGCTAAAATTCAGTGATGTATGGGAAATGATATCTAAAATCTTCCAGAGCAACTCAGAAGGTCTGAGTACAGATAGTTTTTGCATGACAATAACTTCTGTTAAGCTCCCTTCAGGGAGAGGGAACAACAGAAAGTCCAGTATGATGTACAATTCATTCGATGAAGAATGTATAAGACGGAGAGGTATAATATTCATTGAAAATAAGGATAATTTATGCCTACCTCGTGCCTTGGTTGTCGCAAAAGCTTACGCTGACAAAGAAGTTAGTTTCAAAAGGCTTAGACAAAATATTGATAAGCTTCAAACCCTAAGAACTTTGAAACTAATAAAAGATGCGCAGATAAATATACCAGATACAGGTTGTGGAATTCCAGAGCTGAGAGCCTTTCAAAATCACTTGCAAGGATATAAGGTTACTGTATATGAATACGGAACTAAAGGCCGAAAAGTGATTTTTGAAGGAATTTCTGAGGAGAAAAAAATAAATTTACTGTATTGCAACAACCATTATAGCGTAATAACATCGTTAACCGCCGCATTTTGCTGTAAATACTTTTGCGAAGTCTGTCGCGTACCATACGATACGAAAAGTCATCATAAATGTGGGGGCTCCTGTCCACAATGTCAGCAAACACCAAGTTGCAGCAAATCGAAAGAAATTCTTTGTGGTGATTGCAATCGAAGCTTTAGGGGTAAACCCTGTTTCGACAATCACAAAGCGAGCGGTTCTTCAAGAAAAAATTCTGTTTGCGAAATAATGAAGAGATGCCTACTATGCTTGAAAACATACGGGGCAAATAGAAATCATGTATGTGATGAATACTTTTGTAAACATTGTCGCCAACATGTTGAAAAAGATCATCTCTGTTATATTCTCCCTGATAAAAGAACACCAAAATGTAACAACTGTTTGTACATATTTTATGATTTGGAGAGTCGACAAGAGAGAATAATAGGGGGAAAAATATATAATGGTGAAGATGATGATGAAACAAAAATTTCGCCAATAAGAATACATGAACCCAATTTGTGTGTATTTCAGCAAAAATGTGACCACTGCCTGGATTTTCCAAATTTGTATTTTTGTCAAAAGAGCAAATTGACGTTGAATGTCATTAAGCAAGAAGAAGAAGAAGAAGACGTGGTATCCAAATTTGTAAAACACATACTAAATGTTCGGCAAAATTTTAAGAACGTAATTGTGATAGCTCATAATGGACAGGCATACGACCATCAATTCATTTTGAGCTTTATACTGGAAAAAACAAGTCTGACCCCCGAATTGATCATGCGTGGTACTAAAATAATATTGATGCAAATAGGAAATGTTAAATTTATAGACTCGTTAAACTACTTTCCTATGGCTCTGTCAAAGCTGCCAAAAGCATTTGAACTATCTCCTGTTTTGAAAAAGGGGTATTTTCCCCATTATTTTAATACAAAAGAAAATGCTGGATATATCGGAAAACTACCTCTTATTGAATATTACAGTCCAGATACAATGAAAGCTGAAGATCGCAATGTATTTTTGAAATGGTTTGCAGAACATCAAAACGATGATTTTGACATGCAGCGTGAGCTGGTCGAATATTGTATCAGTGATGTTAAAATTTTGACAGAGGCTTGTCTGAAATTTAGAAACTTGTTCCTCAGTCAGAGTAATGTTGAACCGTTTTTAGAAGCAACAACCATAGCGTCAGCATGTAATCTTGTATTCAGACGTAACTTTCTTCTACCTAACACCATTGGCTTAATTCCTAAAAAAGGCTACAGGTGTGTGGATAATCAATCAACAGAAGCCATCAAGTGGTTGATTTTGGAAGAAAAGAAGCGAAAAATTGATATAAAGCATGCATCTAAAGGAAGAGAAGCAGTTGTCAATGGGGTAAAAGTTGACGGTTTTTGCGAAGAAAAAAGGCTAATATTTGAATTCCACGGCTGCTACTATCATGGTCACCCCCTCTGTTTAAAACACAAACGCGATGAGCCTCTATACGAAGACGCAAATGACACCCTAAATCACAGATATGAGAGAACACAATCTAAAACTGCGCGATTAAGAAAATTTAATTACGAAGTCATTGAAATGTGGTCTTGCCAATTTCAAAGTGTTTTGCAGTTAATGAACAAAGAAGATTTAAGTTTCTTAAACACACATACACTGATACAAAATTCACCATTGAATCCTCGTGATGCTTTCTATGGAGGCCGAACCGGAAATACTTTTAATTATTATAAATGTAAAGAAGGTGAACAAATTCATTATATAGATGTATGTTCTCTATATCCATGGGTTTGTAAGAATGGAAAATTCCCTATCGGCCATCCAAAAGTGCACAACACTCCCACTACAAAATTGGAAGGTATAAATGGACTTGTCAAATGTAAAATTCTACCACCAGAGCATCTATTTCATCCTGTCCTGCCTGTAAAACAAAATAATAAGCTTATGTTTTCTTTGTGTAGAAGTTGCAGTGATGAAAAAAATCAAGAACAATTTTGCAATCACACTGATGAAGAAAGAGCTTTATTCGGAACATGGGTAATTGATGAAGTTCTTAAAGCAATCGAAAAAGGCTACAAACTACTTTCCGTTCTTGAAATTTGGGAATATGATGTAGTCCAGTATAATCGAGATACTAATTCTGACGGTCTTTTCACTTCAATGATGAATAAGTTTCTAAAAATCAAGCAAGAAGCATCAGGATGGCCAAGTTCATGTACATCCCCGCAGGAAAAAGATAAATATGTTGCGGGTTTTCTTGATAAAGAAAATATTGAATTGGAATTTTCAGAAATTTGTAACAACCCCGGAAAAAGATCTTTAGCTAAGTTGATTTTAAATTCATTTTGGGGAAAATTTGGACAACGTGAAAATCAACAACAAACTTGTATTTTGAATAATCCCTCAGATTTGTTTCAACTGCTTACACATCCTTCTGTAGAGGTGTTGCATATTCTACCTGTTAATGAAGAAAATATCGTCATAAATTTCGAAATGAAAGAAGAAGCAGCTGAGTCTCTATCTACAGTGAACGTTTGTGTTGCCGCCTATACGACAACTCTAGCTCGCCTAAAACTGTACAGTTACTTAGAAAAATTAGGGGAAAGAGTTCTCTATTATGATACGGATTCTGTTATCTACGTTAGTCGTCTAGGGGAATATGAACCCCCTACAGGGGAATTTATTGGCGATATGACGGATGAACTTGAAAGCTATGGCCCTGGAAGTTATATAACTGAATTTGCTAGTGGAGGTCCTAAAAACTATGCATATAAAGTCTATAGCACAAAAGATAATACTGAACATATTGAGTGCAAAGTAAAAGGCATATTTCTTAACTATAAAGCTTCTCAAAAAATTAACTTTGAATCTATTAAAAACGCAGTATTAAATTCTTCTTCAGACAATAAAGGCATACTAATCAACTCAAACAATATTCGCCGAACACGAGAACATCAAGTAGTTACTGTAACAGAAGTGAAAACTTATAAGGCCAAAGCGGAAAAACGACGTTTCCTAGATGATCACAGTTCCTCCCCATATGGATTTAAAAGACAACTTTGTAATTCAGTCAATTCTTCTTCTTCAAACTTATGAAATAAAAACAGAAAAACATTTAAAATTGTATAACATGTTTTTTATTTAAAAAAATATTTCACATTTGTTTTACTTCACTTATAAACTTACTTAGGAGATACACGTTTTGAAGCGCACAACATTTTCCATGGTACATACATTTCATCATTATATTAGGGCAAATTCTTTTTAGTTCTTTTAAATTAGGGCAGCTGTAGCTATCTTCAACATTTATGACTTCTACGTTTTCGTTATTGAGTACTTCTTTTAACCATTGCTTTTTTTCAGTACCCTTGACGTAAACAACAGAGTTTTGAATATTTTCTCGAAGATATATCATTACTTGAGTAAAATTCGTGAATCCTCCATCCCAGGTTAAACCATGATGATTTTGAAATAACCAGCGAGCTTGTCTACTTAGTGAAGGTGGAAGTTGATTAGAACTAAAGGGGGGTGTAAGAATAAAATGTTGGTGATGTCCATCGTAAAGAACAGCTAATTCCTTTAAAATAAACTCGTTGTTTAAGCCTCTAAAGCCCTGAAAATCTACAGTATAATAATTCATTTTTATGATATGATGTGTTTATAGTCAAACGAACTTTGCAACTGTTTAGTTTTATGTTGAAATTACCATTTTAAGCAAGCTTACGAACTTCTCCAGTTATTGGATTGTATTCAATTATACGATCATGTAAAATTAAACAGTAAACTGTTGTTGAAGGTGGGACAGCTGTTATTGTTTTAAGTTCAATTTTTACATCAACGGGTCCGGTTGTAATTGATTCGTTTTGGTGGGAGCAATCAATGACTATGATTGGAGCGACATCCTTAAATTCTTGTCTAGATAAGAGTGCTTGCGAATGTTTCTTATAATAGGAGTCTTGAAATTTACTATACATTTCATAGAGAATGGCATATCGATCGTGCTTAAATTTGAGATTTAAGTCTTCTCGGGGGTATGTCTCAGAATTCAAATGCACCTTGACATTACTTAAATCACAATGATCGAATTTGCTAGCATCTTTAGCTTTTTGATTTTTTCGATCGGTTTGTAGAGCGATAATAATATATCTTGGCTTTTCAAGCTGACTTGAAGTTTTAACTGTCCATATATGATCAGTAACCACTGGTAATGTGGGATATTCGTACATTTCCCAATTTCGAAAGTGAATTTGAATCGGCTTTGATTGTATTTGTTTAAGTAGTGTTAGCTTATCTGAATCAGCTAAAGTAATGTGAGGAACTCTCCACTGCAATTTAAAAATTGAAAGCTTTAATTCCTCATTTTCTGTAGAAAAATATGCATTCTCATTGGACCTCGTTCGAATTAGTATCAACTCATGCCTTGCATTTATAATTATCTTCTTATAATCTTCAGCAAATCCTAATAGATTTTTTAATGGAACACAAAAATTAAAAGTACCCGAAGTAAGTGATATGTTATCTTTTCCAGCCCATGATGCGTTTTCCAAATTTTTACTTTCATTTTCATTTAAAGATATGTAATTTTTTAGGGATGTTGTGATGCCAACATTTTTATTGCATTCGATATCTACGCCATTAAGTTCATAATGAATTTCCTCGAAAAGAAATGCGATAGCATTATTACACAATTTTGCAGTTGTAGATTTGGTATCATCGGATTTTGTGAGACCTCCTTCAATGTAAATGAAGCTTTCGCTAGGTAAAATGCACAGGTCTTGTTGATGTATGGGTATACGTATTTCATCGCTTGGATTAAAGGTCTGAAGAAATGGCGAGTAACTGTGGTATTCAAATTTGGATATACTATTATCATAGCTAGGTTCTTGACTGATGGTTAATATTTCGTTCATAATTTTTATTTTACGGTAAACCCTAACGACAATAGAAATGCTGAATTTTTAGGGGAGAGCTTTGGTCTCGACAGCTTTGATGCTTTGGTAAAACTAATCGAATGGTCACTTCCGGGGTTGAATATATTATTATAGATCAACATTATCGAGAGGTGGGGGCTAAATGCAGACGAATAGTTATTGTTTCTCCTCTAAAATTTATCAAATCTCCGTCCTGGTCTAGTAGCTTTAACGTGAGCGATGTTATTCGCTTGACATTCACTGGTAAATAGATTACATTTCTTGGAACTTCTATGATTTTATACCCTGGTCCTGCTTCCGGTGAAAATTCATGTATTGTGTGCACGAGGGTGTTATTAAAATATGAACCAGTAATAATATTACACTCAATTCGAATAACATTAACTTTATTTATATCAACTGGTAAATCCGACAGATGCAATTGATTTGCTTGTAGAATGCGTTTACTGAAACCTAGTAATTTCCCAATAGTTCTTTTCGTATTGAAATATATATTCTCACTACTTGCGATCGCGCTTTCCAGAGTATTATTATTTGCTTCTATACTTACAGATGTAGTGGAATTTAGACTTAACAATTTGTTAGAAATAAATAACGCAATGTCATCGATTTCATATGATCCTATCGGGATTTCTATAACATGTTCCCCTACATGAAACAAATTGTTTCGCCCATCGACATTGGGTATAGAATTGTATGTTTGAAAATCAATCAATCCACAAACGTAATCCTGATCCAGGTTCAAAGGCGGAAAATAATCTGCTGTTAGATGAGAAGTATTCCCGCTTAACGTAAGTGTTAACGTCATGACGACAAAAAACATAATGAAATCGTTTTTTATAAGCTCTTATTTTATTTCTTTATTTAAAATAACACTCATATAAGAATCTTAGACATAAATGTCCACAATTTACTGAATCATAATCCTGATACTTAAGATAATTATATTCAATTTGTTCACCCAAATAATTTATTATTTCAGCTGGTGGTTGAAGATTTCCAAAACTATCGAAATATTCAATGTGTTTGTTTTTTTTATAATATGCCACCCAATGTGTTCCTGCTCCAGTTGATGAATCTAGATTAACTATTCCACATTCGTTTCTAAATGGTTTACCATTTGGTAGTTCATCGCGCATAAATACTCCTCGAAAATGTGGAATCAATTCTTTTGCAAAATTTCTCAAATCTAGCTCATTCAGTGCACGATTGGGTAGCAAACTTAGAAGTTTTTTGTCTGTGAACGCAAATATAGTCCAAGTCCTTTCCTATATGGTTTCAGATGTAAGCCATGCCCTACTGAAATCGTTTCCATTTTTTGATTATGACGTTTTTTTTCCTCTAGAGTTTTTTTAGCAACATTTACATCGTTAACAGCTTTTACAATCCCCGCAGCTCCCCCTGATAAAGCTCCAAGAGCTGAAAGCCCGGCAAATAGAGGAACAAGAAATGGAATTACTCCTCCAATTTTGGGTACTGAAATAACTCGGGGTGTCGTTATATTATTACTATTATTCTTAATTGCTCTCTTGGTAGATGACAAAGCTAGTTTTATAGCTTTTTCAAGGTTGTGCGGTTTTTTTATTTGAAGGATTTTTCCAACATTTTTAATTACTTTACTAAAAGCGATGGGCCTTTTAGACCTAGATTTCTTATTACTTTTTAAACAGCCCATACCTAATTTTAGTTTAGCCTTCATAAGATTAGTAACCAATATTGCATTTGTTCGCTCAGTTATACCAGCGTCCTTTGATATTACTCGTTGCCAGGCTTTTTCAGATAAAATCCTATCTGCTATATGTCGCTCAGATGAATTTTTAAATTTGGAATAAGATATATCATGCTGTTTACACGCTTGATCTAGTAAATTAATTCCAGGGTCCCCTCTTGCTAGGCGTTCCTGGAGTTTTGTTCCAGGTCCACAGTATTGATATCCAGGTAAATGTAATTCAAAAGGCAATTTATTGATTGCAGAGTTTAATAAACCACTTCCCTTCACGATAAGTCTTTGACTGATAGAGTTTTTCGAAAAATCAATCATTTTATAATATTTACCATCTCAATTCGACAGTTTAGAACGTAGTGATGTTTTCTAATATAATCTTCACATTTATAGGAATACATTTAGTTTTTACCATCATGCGATTCATTAAACAACATCACCAATTGCCAATAAAAAATATGGATTCGATAAATAATATTGAAACAAAACAGAAAAAACATAGCAAACTATTACCAAATAGTATCAGAGGGTTAATTGCAGGTCCTTCAAATTGTGGAAAAACAAATGTTATGATGAGTTTAATACAACAACCGAATGGTCTTAAATTTGAAAATATTTACATTTATTCAAAATCGTTGCATCAACCAAAGTATGAGTTTCTGCGCCGAGCCGTAGAACCTATCAAAAATATGGGTTTCTTTACATTTTCAAATAATTGTGATGTCATACCCCCCGAAGAAGTCAAACCAAATTCTATATTTATCTTTGATGACATTGCCTGTGAAAAACAAGACGCTATTCGAAACTACTTTAGTATGGGACGACATCATCATATAGATAGCTTTTATTTGTGTCAGACGTACACAAGAATTCCCAAACATTTAATACGGGATAATGCAAATTTTCTAATTGTCTTTAAACAGGATGATATGAACTTAAGACACATTTACAATGATCATGTCAATTCTGATATGACATTTCAAATATTTCAAATGGTATGTACAGAATGCTGGAACACTAAATATGGATTTTTAGTTATTGATAAGGAAAGTTCTTTTAATGAGGGGCGTTATAGGAAGGGTTTTGACTGCTTCCTAAAACTATAAAAAGCTTATCATATCAGCTATGTACAGCATTCGAACTGCTATGTTTTATCAGAGCAGTTCTAAGGTGTACAGCATTCAGTCCGTAGCAGTAAAAAGCAGATCATCACGGATCAAAAGTAGCTGTTTTGACTGCTTCCTAAAACTATAAAAAGCTTATCATATCAGCTATGTACAGCATTCGAACTGCTATGTTTTATCAGAGCAGTTCTAAGGTGTACAGCATTCAGTCCGTAGCAGTAAAAAGCAGATCATCACGGATCAAAAGTAGCTGTTTTGACTGCTTCCTAAAACTATAAAAAGCTTATCATATCAGCTATGTACAGCATTCGAACTGCTATGTTTTATCAGAGCAGTTCTAAGGTGTACAGCATTCAGTCCGTAGCAGTAAAAAGCAGATCATCACGGATCAAAAGTAGCTGTTTTGACTGCTTCCTAAAACTATAAAAAGCTTATCATATCAGCTATGTACAGCATTCGAACTGCTATGTTTTATCAGAGCAGTTCTAAGGTGTACAGCATTCAGTCCGTAGCAGTAAAAAGCAGATCATCACGGATCAAAAGTAGCTGTTCATCATTCAAAAACCGTACACTGAAGATCAAACTTAATTTGAAACAATTTGAAAAACTGTTTCAAAACCTGCGAAACTTGCTAAAAGGCTGTTGTAAAAATAATAAATCAACATCATGATACATTTAAATGAAGAGCTAACAAAAGAACTTATTAAGACCACTGATACTCTACGAAAAAAATATAAAGCTCTAAGAAATGGGCGAGAAGCTTTGGAATTTCATTTAGAAGAAACTTTCAAACCAATTACAAAGCCACTTAAAGAACTAGTCGAGAAATCCGCTAATAAACAGCCGAATAAAGAGCAGCAAAATAGTTTTGTGTCTCCGCTTAAGAAAGTAGAGCATGATACTAATGAATTTATCACCCCCGATGTCACCCCCATTTCAAACATCAGTGACATTACCCCTAAAAGCTTTACAGCAACACCTAAAATTAAAAGAAATAGGAGTGAACGACAGGGTCGACGACAGCTTGTTCGCGACTTTGCAGATCAATTAGACCTTGAAAACCTTGGGGAAATCCCTCGCAAATACATAAATTTATATCTGAATAATTCAAACACCATTGATGATGTGTACGGTGTACATATAAAAAATGGGGAGCTTCAAATGGGGGATAAAGAGTTGAAAATTGATGGGACAAACATAGAAATAGATAATAAAACCTATAAAGGAACAAATGGTTTATTTGAACTAATATTCAAAAAAAAACCCTGTCCAAGTCTTTACAATAATGAAGATTTAAAAACCTACAAAACCATATTGAATGCTACCAATGCTTATAGACGTTATCACGATTCGGGAAAACAAGTACTTGGACATAGAGGATATAAATATAAGGCGATTATAAAAAAACTATTGGAAGATACTACTACTAATGCCACCTCGTTTACGGGAAGTGGGTTAATGCAATTATCAAAGAAACAAAAAGACTATATCTTCTGGGATGACCCCAATGAGCTCGTAGAGCGATTGAAACTTCTAATTGCTTCACATCAAGCCGGACACAATAATCTCTCTAATGAGATTGTTTCAATAATTGAAGAACTAAAAGAAGCCGATATTATTCAATAAATCTACAAATTATATTAAAATGAGCGTTGATAAGTTTGGACGTTTTTCGAATAGGACACACTCAAGAGTTAGTGTAGGACCAAGAGGAGAGCGAGGAGAGCGAGGAGAGCAAGGACCAATTGGGGTACAAGGGGAGCAGGGCGAGCAAGGACCAATTGGGGTACAAGGGGAGCAGGGCGAGCAAGGACCAGTTGGCGTACAAGGAGAGCGAGGCCTGCCTGGGCCACAGGGTGAGGGATTTATTAAAACCAAAACAGGAAATTATGATTTGAACTGGAAACGATTACAAAATATTCGGGATCCTGAAGAAAAAGGAGATGCAGCTACCAAAAATTATATTGACAAAGTAGAAGAACGAATTATACAATACATTCATTTTGAAATTAAAAAAAATATAAAAATGTAAATGTATTCTCAATTGATGAAAAACAAAGACAGAGAGGTGAGCCTCTCATTTTATTTAAATACTTATTTATTATTTACTTGCAATTTAGTCTCTGTTTAAAGACGGTGTGAGTAACAGACTGGTTGTGATGTTCAACATAAATATAAAATTGATTTTGAATGAAATCTTGGATTTCATGAAAGAACATGAACAAGAATTATTGGAGGAACACCATGAGTATGTGATTATATGTATATCATTCCTGAGGATGCTTGAAAACGTATCCACCACAACATCGAAATTTGGATACCATTTTGCTAACTGTCCATGGGCATCAGATTTATGCAGGACTGGACCAGATACTTGTTCATGTTATATGATTGAAAATAGAATTTTAAAAACTAAAAAGTTGATGGCATTATATAGAAGATTAAAATAAATATTTATATAATTTAATAGAATTATGAGAATACTACAGTTTATAAATTAATTTTGAAAAATAAACTATTAAAAAGGTTTGATGTTGAATTGTTTAAATCATTCTTTAAAAAGATGAGCAAAAGAGACGTTGTCGATGAACTACATAAGCCTGCTCGAAAGAATTTCAAAAGAAGACGTGTCATTATCAAAGGACTTGATGATTTATGGCAAGCTGATCTAGTTGAAATGGGTATTTATTCGGCAGAGAATGAAAGTTTCCGATATCTTCTTACGGTTATCGATACATTTTCCAAGTTTGCTTGGGCAACTCCTATTAAAAATAAAACAGGCATCAGTGTTACTATTGCTATGAAAAATATACTGAATGAGGGTCGTATTCCAAAGAATCTACAAACAGATGATGGAAAAGAATTTTTCAATACAAATTTTCAAAATCTTATAAAAAAATATCAAATCAATCATTACTCTACGTATAGTGCTCTTAAAGCTTCAATTGTTGAACGATTTAATCGCACCTTAAAAACACTAATGTGGAAAGAATTTAGTACCAACGGCTCATATCGATGGATTGATATGGTAGCAAAATTAACTAAAACGTATAATAATTCAAAACATCGTACAATAAAAATGAAGCCATCCGAAGTCAATGCTGAAAACGAAAAACAAATACTCTCAACAATATATAATCATATCAAGCTTCATATTACCCCTAAATTCAACGCTGGAGACTTTGTCAGAATAAGTAAGTACAAGCATGTATTTGAAAAAGGATATACTCCCAATTGGACAACAGAAATTTTTAAAATAACGAAAGTTCAACATACAAATCCTACTACATATTTGTTGGAGGACTATCAGGGTCACCCCATCAAGGGTGGGTTTTATGAGCTTGAACTGCAGAAGTCAAAGTTTCCTGATACTTTCCTAATTGAAAAAGTACTTCAAAGGAAAAAGAATGCTGTATTTGTAAAATGGCTTGGTTTTTCTTCTAAACACAACTCTTGGATACCCCGTCCAGCAATCAATTCAGCATAAAATTGAAACAACAAATGTAATCTTGAGAAATAAAGGTCATTTTTATTATTATGTAAATGCCTACATGTTTTATTTAAGAAATATTCATTTTATATGTTTGCTTTAGTGATTTAAAATCGAGCAATTCTACATCACTTTTATAATTAAGATCCTCTTTCATAAAGAGTTCCACTTCTCCATTACTCAACACTCTTTCTGTTTCATATTCATGGTATTCATAACATTTGATGCTTAGAGTTCGCATATTATAATTGCTGTCATATGAACATCGAATTGTTAAGGTTTTGTCATCATCGAATTCTAATTTAAAATGTCTATAAAAAACATCTTTACTTTGTATAATCCCCGATATTTCAGTTTCTTTTTTGATTAAGTCTTGCCTAAAACTCTCAATTGCTTCCTCCACAGTTATAATTCTCCTTTGAACGCTTTTTTCGGTTGTTGGAAGTAGTGAGTCAACATCATTTTGAAGTGCCGGTGTATCCGCCTTTGTGGTGTTGATTAAAGATTTACCATCCGAAAATGTTAATAAACGAAATGATAAGCCTATATGTACTGTGTCATTGTTAGGTAAGCTCAGTGAAAAAGAAAGGTCATTGGTACTGTTTGGTTGTTGTAAGTTAATATCCATCGGTAGGGGTAACCCTAAAATTAAAGATGGAACGATTGTAACAAAACACAGAAATGCTAAGTGAAACATATTGATAGGAAACTGTTATAGCTGGAGCTACTAATAGGTCAAGTGACAAATATGAACTAATAAATCAGACACCATGTATGTGAAATTTATATCATTTTATTTTCATCCTTCTACTATTCTTCTTTGCTCTTAAGAAATATGTGATTGAAATGTGTGATCGTTTGACTGAAAATTTTGAGATTGTCTTAGTTTTCCTTTTAGGATCTTCTGATCATCTAGTAAATCAGCTTCACCAAAAGGACAAAGTGCTGGATATTCGTTTTCTTTTCGCTTCACAGTATTCGAATGGGGAAAAATGGATCCAACCAAAGTTAACTCTCCCCCTATAAGGAAAATATTTTTATTAAAATCTATACTCTTTATCTTTGAATATATTCTCTTACCTAAAATTTTAAATTTTACATGTTGCATTGATTGAAACTGTATTTTAAAATTGAAAACAGGAGACATCGTTTCACCATTCCTTATATGGAATATAGTACATTCTGTTCCATGTTCTGGTTGTACTAGTAATTTCATAGTTTCATTGTAGAATATAGCATCAGTAAATTTTATATCCAACCATCCTGCTTCACAAACACAAAATGTTTCTCCTTCTCTCAATCTTTGACACCAAAACATTTTATGATGTAATCGCGTAATGCCGCAGCTAGTAGTTCTTCACAAATGAACAACCAACAAATTATGCTTATGAAAAAAAAAAGATAAGAAAATTCAACTTTTATGTTAAACTTAAACCTATTACACCATATTCAAACATACTATTAATAACCTCTGCACGACGCGTGCCAAATTTACTCGCCTGGCGTCCAACACCCCAAAGCTGATAACAAAACCACAAACTAAACACACCATCGCCAAACACTAAGCTGATAACAACCTTCAAATGACCTTCACACATTTTATCAACCGCAAAAAGTTCCCATGCCCAACCGTCGCATTACCTACTAAGAGTTTATACTTTCTCTAAGAATTCTTGCAGTTTTATGCTGATGGTGCCTTTCTATAGGAGTAGATACCTAGACCTACAACGAATTCGTTTCAAGCTATGTATCTATATATCGAAACCTGTAATCGTATAACCACTTGCGAGTAGAAGTATTTATCTGAATTAGAAAGGAAATCTAAATTATACACAAAAATCTAAATCGTACAAAAAAAATCGATATATCGATGTAATCGATATAATCGATGTAATCGATTTTTTCATACTAAAGTATTGAGTATCGATGATTTTCGATTATCGCGCATCACTATAGATAAGTGCAATGAGTTTTCTAATTTTAGGACGAATACGACTTCAGCGAGAAGAAGGGGGGAACAGAAGTTATTCGTTGGAAAATTAGGCTCAAGAGCAACACTTGCCGTCCCGATCATCTGGAAGTGCTTCCGCGTGTTCGACGATCAGTTTTAGGGAATTAAAGTGGAATTAAAATGTCCGAGTATTTTACACACTCTTAAAAGGAATATACATACGACTAATGCTGACTGAATGATTGTTCTATTCTCATCTGCTGCGGACACATTTGAGAAAAGCGATTGTAATGGCTGGAGGATTACCCAACTGAGTTTGAAGTAAGTGTTTTCAACAGCATTATTTAAAAATGGGTTAAATTTTTAGGTACCTGTCGTTACTGATCCTTTCTGATATGGGGTGGATCCATAGAGTAAAGGTAAACATTTCTTCGGATTGCATAGAGAGCCTTGAGTTCTGATAGTTTTGTTAAAATATGAAGTTCATTTTAACTTGAATGTTAAAAGGAACTATCAGAACTTTTTTTTATTTGTGAGCAACTCATGAAAAACAACTGCTAACTTTGTAGGCTCCGATAATTTGTGGGTTAAAATAATACAAAAACCACTGGCGGAAAGAGCTCTGCATTCACGGACTTTCATGTAGCAAGTGTTATACTTATTACTCACCGGGTCCTCCAGTTCAGACACCTCTTGGAAACGTCTGACAAACATCTGACAGTATAATCGTACCTGTCAGGAAAGAGCTTATCCATTAGCCGTTTCGACTGTAAATCAATTCCATTCGTCTTAAAAAATTGAAAACTCACACAAAACGAATGCCTCTGAGAAGCTGGGCCTATGGTCCCTACGGAGATGTTGCTCCAACTATTTATTTTATTTTTTAAAACACTTTCTTATTTCAAAAAACGAAAGAAATCATGTGAAAGCGGGAGCATGGTTCACGTTACTCCGTTCGATTTTCTCGTAATATTAGCAAGCACGTTTAAAAAATGGTGTTGTTTAAATTGCATACTTTTGGGATCAGTTTCATAGATCGAGGATCTTTAACCTTTGACAGCATACTCGCATGTAGGTGTAGGTAGATGAAAATGTCAAAACATCCCTCATAATCTGAAATCACCAGACTGTTTTATCCCAATCTTCAATATGAATATCAACACGGTGTGAAATCAGATACCTACAGTCTTTAAAATACCAGCAGAAACTAAGCATAATTTCACTGTCATCTTAATTATTCAGCAACATACCGGCTTAAGAATCCTTTTGAAAATCTATACCCAACCGAGTATATTCCATCTACGTGGTGTTGCAGATGTACATAATATATATTCATATATATGCTATACACCACCCTCACCTGGCGCCTTTCGCAAATTGCACAACAGTCCGTTAAAACGATAAGCCGAATTTATCTCCATTTCTATTGCTCACAGCACCTGTGAGCTTCACAGACACTGTGCACAGCTTAAGATGGACATAAATTTCCACCAAAAAAAAAAAAAAAACCAACACAGGGCACACACCATGTGGTTGGCCGCTACTTGGACGACCATGAGCAAGAAGTACTGCCACAAAACACCAACGAAGGACATACTTGCCGCTCTAATTGTGAGTTGCCAAGACTGTAGGTACTTGCACTTTTGGGCGTGTGCCTACCAACGTCTCTGACTACTACAACATCCGGCTGGCCTTCAAGTACACCTGTTCCGCTTACTTCTTTATTCATTTATCCGCCCGGAGAAAATTACACCCGCCAAATCTAATGTATACACTGGCGAAGGGAAACAATGTCATGGCAAAAATTATCCTGTTTTACGGTTATGATGATGATGTTTCCTTGTTAATTGTGCCAGAGGTCGCTGCTTGTGTCACATTGTGGAGAAAATTTATATTCTAGCGAGAGTTGTAAAATTTAATTCAACCACACAGGAGTTAGTTGAATGTCCTTTACCATAGGAAAAAGGGGGACGGGAACATCTCCACTCCAAATGAAGGGACACACTACGACAACAATTCGGTGTAATTTCGTTCCATTCTGTTGGCGTGTTAAAAGCATGTTGTACATAACAATCATACCGACACTATACCGCATCGCATCGCATCGCACCGTAACCAACACCGCTGGGAGCGGTTGTCCTCTATATATGCGAGTTAGATTCTTGCTACTCCATATCTCCATAGGTATCGCTGTGCGCCTGTGTGGATGGAGTTATAACCATTCGGCTATAGTATTCTGTGTTGTTTGGGAATTAAGGACATGATTTTCGAGGATTACCATAACAAGTGCTAGAGAGATAGTGTACACCTAAACAATATTAGTGTTTAAAGTAATTAGGTTTTGTTTCCGTCGTTGTCAGTTCGTGTTTTCGTGTATTGATTTGGGATTGCTTTCGGTACGCGCACATAGTGGATATAGCAGACTGCTGACAAACATGGCTTTCTGAGCCGCGCTGATGTGTAGCGGAGCGGATCGTTATAAGTTGAATTTATTGAAATAGGCGAAAAGTCGACACGAGCGGTAAAATACTTCATTAGGACTAAGTGTAGAGCAGAGTCGTTTGGCTTTTATACGCGAAGGTATGCATGTGGTAGCTGGTTGTTAATGCTGGTCGTAGACCGAAATGTACTTAGTCATTAATTGCGTTAGTAAAGCGTCATCATCTCTTTCGGTATGGAGTATTTTCCTCAAAGCTGTGAATGTGAACGAACCACCACAGGTGAGGCTAAAGAAAAAAATGCGTACATGCTGACCAAGGCTTAGGTTTAGGTGGAAGAGTTTGCTCTGGACGGGTCCATTTTTCTGTTACTACGGGGTAGGTATATTCGTCCGAATTGTGAGATAAAGAAACTTAAATTATTCTGTCTTAACCCTGTTGAGTTTGGGACGGATTTCCATGAACCCAAGGCATCCGCGGGGCTACAAAACAGTATTCAAATACGCTTTGCATCCACATCGCCTATCAAGACGACCCCATATAACTATAGCACAGAATATAGTTCACGGCAAAAAGAGAATAACAATCAAACCGGAAGAACTATGTTCCACCTTTGGAAAAATAAACCCTCGCCATCTTCGCCAGAACCCAGAAGGAAAGCAAAGGCCCCTTCGGTTCTATGTCAAGCTCGTTTGTTCCAACTTAGTGGCACTCATTTTATTTAACGTTCCATAAACGTGCGCCGTCCGAACACGTCTGGCTCTGTGTGTTCTATACACAGAAACACTCTTGTTATGGCTCTCGCCTAAGGGCTTGCGATTTATTGTCTTCATGTCCTGCAGCAGCAACAGGACATGCATAATAATAATTAGCGCTGCTATATAGCACACAATCATTGTCCATTGCTGCAATTAGCATAATGTCCTCAACACCACATTTTCGGTTAACTATACCAGTCGTCCACTTTATGTCACACGAGGACAACGCATCCCCTTAGGCGGTAGCGAAGAGCGCAGCTTTGAAAACGAAACCAAAAATAGAGCACATCTTTGTGGAATGCTATATATAGGCCGTGCCGACGATGCACGATATACCGTCTCATTACTCTGACAAACCTTGGGTTGCGTTCGATGCAAATGCCACCCTCCTACTTTGACAGTGCACGGTGATATCAATTGGATGCGTCCAGTTTATTTCATGGCTTTGGGCGATAGTCCCCACGAAATCATTAATCACATCGAATACATTCGGGATAAATGGCTGTCATTTGAGAGAATGGGATTGTCGCGGCGCGGTCTGTTGATGGTATGATTATATTGATGCCAACGTCATTCCGTGGGCATCCTAACTATTGATGGGAAAGTGATTTGCGAATGTGAACCCAACTTCATGTACTATACCCTTAAGGGGTAGCATTCGCGTGGACAGACAGAAACATTTGTGCGGGTGATTTCGTTGCAATGGCCTTTGATTATGATCGATGAGTAGATACTGCAATTCAATAGGGAAACGAGATGTATATGTGAGATAGTAAATAATAAATTGTAAATTGAAATGAATTCGAAATTGACTCTCAGTGGGGGGTATGTCGTTTTTTTTATTCCTGATGGACTCTGATTGAAAAAGAATTGAAGACTAGCGTAAAAGAAAACGCGTCTAAAAAAGTTAAAAAAAAAAATTGAAGGTCAACATTGCCAAAAAACGTGAAAAAAGAGCGTATAAAAAACAATTGGAAATAGTACTTAAGTACTCGGTAACAAGGAACGTGTCAAAATGTGCAGCAACATTTCGAAAAAGCAGTCGAAAAACATGTGCCTCGGAAAAAGATTGAAAAATTCGACTGAAACAAAAAGTGTCAAGAAAAGCTTCCAAAAATTCAGCTAAGAAATGTGTCAAAAATCACATTAAGACCAATAAAAAAAAATTTGTCAAAAACTTGTCAAAATGCAAAAACAAATGATTCAGAAATAATTCAGAAAACCATCGAAAAAGGTCTAAAATGGCACTGAACGCACTTATAAACACGAGTCGAAAAACGAACTAGAAACATAAACAAAATCATATTAACAATGAAGCAATAACAAATAAAAACAAAAAACAATTTAACAATCTGAAAATCTACGCACCAAAAATGCTTAGGCCGAAAACGTATCCAAAAACCCTCTTAGAAGAATAAGTCAAAGAGCGCATCAAAAATATTGCAAACAAAATTGGTCTAGTGGTCGGACAGACGGACAAAACCGAAACTAATGAGGTTCCGTTTTTTCCCTCTGGGTACAGAACCTTAAAAAAACGAAGAAAGAAGCCAGTAGTCGTACTAAGAGTGCTTGAAAGAATGTGTTGAGAAATGAATAAAAAAGACTTCGAAAATGTGTTGAAACGCATTAAAATACGTGTCAAAAATGCTTCACAAAAGCTTTAAAAAAACAGTCTAAAAAATGTTTGAAAGGTTTTTAAACCATTAAAACACATTATAAATGCAAAAAAAACGCTCCAAAAACACATTGAAAAAATTGCGTAAAAATTACTATAATAACGAGGTAAGAAATAAATAAAATAACTTTATAAAATGCAAAAAAAAAAACGATTTAAATTTTTTTTTGAAAACGAGCCTAAGAAACTCTTATCCCAGGCTTTACGCGTATGATGAAAACAGAGACAAAACCAAAGCAAATAACGAGCTCTTGATCAGGATTGCATAAATAAATAAACAAAAAAATAAATGCTTATGGAGATTGCAAGAAAAGAACTGAGCTATACCCATATTTCCCACCTAAAAACAAAAGCTAATCGAAATAATACACTCACACAGCCAAACCTATCGAAAAGGGTTCATTACTAAATAACTGCTTCTGAAAAGCCAAAACTTGTTGGCCATCAGACATAATCGTTTCGTTATCGCAACATAGCACCACATCAGCTAAACGAAGGGATTAGTGTTTCGTTTACACTATTTCAATACACCCGCAACTCCTATTGAGGACAATTGCAAATGCTGAAGTAGATATAGAGATTTAGCTTTTCTCTGTCTTTATTTGTATTCCTTTCATCATGTAGTTTATTGCTATTTTCGTCGCCATTTTTTTGTAAAAGAAAATTAATAGACAAACATTTGCAAATGTCGAAAATCCTTTTTTGTGTGCGGATGTAATCGGATTATCCGGGCGAATGTCGCTGTCGTCTTTACTAGTATTTTTGGTCTCATTATGAAGAGTATTTACAAAGGTGTGTGTGTGTTTAAGGCTTTTCCCATACAAATCTTTGTTGTGTTAAACTGCGTTCATTGGAGCAAACGGCTTGTTATAATTTAAGGAATTAGACTTTAACTGGCTAAAGGAAAGAGCTCCTGCAGTCGGTGCTTTAAAACAGTCAGTAAGGGGCTTAAAATTTAAATATACAAAAAACCGACCAACGAGTGTCTGATAAACGATCGAAACCATAGCTAAGGAGTCAAAAAATATACCTACCTACGCACAATATTTGAATGAACTGCAATGAGCTGAATTTAGTACACTGCAGCTGCAGCCGAGTACTAGCATCAAGGAAAGTGTGAAAGTAAGGCCTGCACAAAATTTAAGTAGGTACTAATAAAACCAAATATGCGACCTTAAAGTTTAAAGTCGACCAAAGGTGGAAGGACTCGGGATTCCCCTCGGCCCGCAGTGTTTAAAACATATCACCATGGAATAGTGACTGTCATCGATAGAGCCGACATTACTCTTAAATGACCCCCGACTATCTACGCCACTGACTCCAAAGAGAGTCATAGGTCATTCCAACTACCACCACAGCAAGAGCACAGGCCGTTAAGATACCTAAGAGCATACTTATATCTCCTCCATACTCAACCCTTGCGCAGGGCTGAGCGCAGAGGGCAGGATAGAGATGCCGCGATGGTAGAAGAAAATGAACCAACACACAACCACAACTACCAGCTGCTTGGGACGTGGAGTCGATTGGAATCACGTTGAAGGTAGCCGCAATTTATTTCGTTCCGATTCTAGGATTATTCATTATGTGCTCTCAGGCAGTGATAGAGCCCCCAAGGGAATCCTGCACAGAAATAGCATCGAAATCCACATCCCAACAGCCAACTGTAGCCGCAAAAATATTCTTCGAATTCTCCTACGACAAATACAAGTGTGTGGGGGTGGTTCCAGTTTGGGAGAAGGAAACACGAGGGAGAAAACAAAACCCTCAGTTTTCTACACTCCTACGATACGAGTAATTGGAAACTCGACGAAACAAGGAAGGTGGTGCGACAACTGGGCGAAGATAGTGTCAAGTATTTATACAAATCATCCCTTCATCAAGCAGCGGTAACATAGGGGAATCTGTATTGATTCAACCCTTCCTTAAGGAATCTACAGACTAAATCAACTAAGACGTATCTCTAACTTTTTGTAACAAATTTTGTGTAAAGTGATTCGAAATCTGTTTATCTCTATGGCTGCATAAATCCTTTCTTGGAGCGAAGGACACATGTAAAGAGTAGGGACATTTCTCTTTCAGAGGGTACTGTCTATATCTACATGCACCATTGCACCGCATACCTCTATTCCCGTTTGGTTTTCCAATTTTCCAGACATTCTTTGTGCGGTTGCGTGGTTAAAGAATAGGATTTTCTTATTATTCTCGTGATGTGATAACAGTCCTGTCGATAACGTATTGCACCACGATATGTGTGTGGAACCAGCACGGAATTCTGTTCGAAATCAATTCGAGAGTTAAGGGGGTTTTTGGTTCGAATTGTCTGTTACTATTTTCTAGTGCAGGAAAATATTTTTACTTCACTACGCCTAAAAGCAAGACCCAAGCTGAATAGGTATGATTTTAGAAGAAAGGTTACTATAATTCAATTATAAATGCGTAGCGTGAGGATATTCTTTTTGTTCAACTAGACTGCAAAGTACATACATAATAGCAAACAATCGTAATACTCGTATCTCGTAGTACTCGATCTCGTACCCAAATTCTGGTTCCATCCGTACCATAGTCCATTGGCCATTATTGACTTCATAAACTGACGAAGGTCTTTCGAATACACACTAGTGTAAGAGAATCAGCTGTAGGGCGACATGAATGAAAGAGTTGTTGGATTTAAACACTACCACACCAGTTACGTTTACCTACCACCATTTTCCAGAATATACTCGTGTGCGTGCTTGTGAATCTCACTCTACACCAAACGAGGGATACTTACTTCTTAACTTCACTATGTATTAGATTTTATTGGTGATTTTTTAAAGAGAAGATATTAGTTTTGAAGTAGGCTCCAGGAGAGATAATGGCAAACAAGGATAATGACAGAGAATAAAGTAATGAAAATAGCGAATACCTTATAATTATTTACTTCGACTCACTAAGGATTTTTAACACTAACTGAGTACAGTCAGGTTCAAGGTTCGTAAGCGTGTTTCTTATATCTGTTCTCTTTAACATGCGTTTCTTACACGCGATTTGTTCTTATATGAGTGTTTCTAACATCCGTGTTGGACTGAACTCAAATATGATGGTGGACAAAGTTAGCTCAAAAAAATGAAAAGATGACATCTTGAAGTTGTTACCTTTCGTCTGCGTGCCCGATACCAAGGACTCTATCTAATTCGTCATCACTCCGATATTGAATTGAAGACTTTCCAGCCCGGAACATTGGTGTAGTTATGCTTTCCATATAAGATGATGCACTCTTGTGTTGTGGAACTGCTATCAATTTATTTCTTCCAATTCATCAACGCAAACGGGCCCCAAAAACGATGGATGATTTTTGTGATCAAAGTCCCTCGGACAGCTTAAACGTTCGACTTTTTGGCAACGGCATACATCTGCGCAATAGAACCGCATTGGGCAATGAGGCAACTATTTGAAATTTTTCTCAGTGTATCGTGAGAGGCTCTATACTTAATTCCTTTTTGACCTAGAGACACAGCAACTCTCCTTAGAGGAAACCTTTCAAAGAAAGAGTGAATGACAAACGTTATCGCTTCATCTCCGCGCTGTTGTAATTTTTCGAGGCAGTGTTATAGTAGTGACAGAGTCCTTAACGATACTGCAAATATATTATGTCTAGTGTGACGCTTTATTCGTTCTAGAAACAAAAACTCACTCAAACAAGTTGTTTTGAGAGACTATTCCTTGGCTGCCTACTTGGATCTCTTGCGCCAACTATTTACTTATTGTGATGTTTAGCCGTAGTTGCTGCCGGCGTTTGGACTTCTTTTTTTGAGGAGAGAATAGGTATATTTAATTTTTTTCTCGTCAACAACCAGACCATTATTCGTCTCCTTCGTTAGTGTTCCTTTCGTTGAGTACGTATGCTGCTCATGACAGTGTTTATGAAGGTACGACCAAAATGCTTCTAATTCTTTATCTTCATGACAATGAGTCTACACTGAGTCAAATATTCACGCGACCTTGTTGTTAGCGGGTAACTGTGACGTCTAAAAGGCTTTTTGTGTGGCTTGATTTCTGCTGATACACATCCAAAAATTTCTTTCCTAACAATGCATCAACAAATGTGTATAACCAAAGATTAAACTTCATCCTTGCAGTGTATGTCATTGACAAAGTCAAAGAGCATTCTTATATTCGAGTCTCGATTAAAATCGTTCCAAGCCACACGCCACAGCCACCGACCGCACGCACAAATAATATTGTTTAGCACTCTTTCCTCTTTCATTTACACTTTACACACTATCACTATCAGGCTCACGCATGTTTCGAAATCCAAGGGTTACGCATTAAAGAGAAATCTGCATCCACTCTCTTCTTGAAGAGCAGCGATACCTCTTACTGGAACCGGCATCTCGCATTTCATTTGGAATAATAACCATAAGATTCTAGTTGGTTTTTTTAGTGGAGTTGATGCAGTGTGGTAGTATTGGTGAAAAACGCTGCAAATACATTCCACAAACACAAACAATGTAATAATATGTTGCTTTGCTACTGAACAGAACAGAACAACTGGAACTGACAAACAGGTTTCTCTCTCAATGTGATGAGATATTGAGATTTGAGAGTCATCCTCAACCAGCTTCCAGCCTCCAACCAACCGCAGCCAGGGAAGCAAAAAGAAATAAAAAATGAACGTGCTGAAGCTGGAGGCTGGAGCTGGTAAACTGTGTGTAGAGTAGAGTTGGTTCGTATGTTTGGATGGTATAATGATAATTTCCAGTTCCCGTTAAATTTCCATTCAAATAAACTGGAATTTCGTGTGCATTTTCCGCCGCTACCATTTCATTTGCGTATGTGTGTGTCTTGTATTCGATGCGGCTGGAATTTGTTTGCCTCTCCTCGACCAGCAGCCGCCTTGGATTTGGACAAAAAACAGTTCGGTTGATGTCTGTTCACGAGTGAGGACGCAAGTTCTGTCTACGAGAGTACACGTTCCCGGTGACGATAGCCACATACCAAGTTGTAGATAGTTTCTAATTTCATTTCTATCGGTATATTCCACCAAATTGGAAACATATCGGGATTTTCTTATCAAGAGTGTGTTATACTTCATTGAAGACGAATAGAAAAAAAAATTACAAATATGTACCCAGCAGTTATTGCAAAATCCTACCAAGGATTATACTACCACTTCGCATTCCAGGAATTACACCTGTGAAGCGGAATTTGCAAAAAAAAAAAAAAATACATATAATTCGTGGTCGTTCGGAGTGTGTTGAAAAGAGAAATTGGCAAGGAAAGTGAATGAAATAATCCTTTTTCGGTTTTTCCGTTTAAATCCTTGTTTATTTATTTATATCGTCATTGTTATCTGTTTTATGTGTGCGAGGTGAAAGTGTAGGAAAAAAAGAAAGCAAATCCGTGGTGTTTCTCATTGATCCCTGTGCGGTGAAAGAAAAAAAGAACCGGGGTGTAAATAAGTAAATAAATAGAAATAAGAAATAGAGTTGCTAAAAGGAAAATCTCTTCTCTAGTGTGTGGAGAATTTTTGATTTGTTTCTGTGAATGGGATTTATTTAAAATAAATACTCAGGCTTTCTTCGTACCCCTATATATGTACAATTTCGAAGGATTACCCCCAAAACTAGGCGAGTCACGCTAGAGTAGCAAAGGGAACTTTTTGTCTATGGAATATCACACCTTTATTGCAGTTTTGTCAGCGAGTGAGTGAACAAGTGAGTACGTATACCTTTCCTACCATTTCTACTTCATCTTCCTAAGGAAGTAAAACAAATCAAAGCGCACCAGAAGAACAGTGTGCATAAAAAACGAAACCAATGTCTAGCTCTGCTGGAGACGAGATCATTGGTAGGGTTTTCCTTTTCTGTTTCTTCTTCGACAGGCACTGCAGTGGGAGCTAGGAGGGTGGTGCGTCGCGGAGGATTCGTGTTGCAGAAAAATCCTCTTCGCTGGACCGGTTAGACTAGATGCGCGAAGTTGCATAAGGTCATTGAATACTTAACTTTGTGTCAGTGGACAGCGACAGAGAGGTTTATCCACTGATGAATTGAGGAATCGTTTCAGTTTACATCCAACGAATTGAGGAACTAGTTTAATGGAATAGACATGGACGACATCCTCAGAAATAGTTAAAGGGAGAAGATAGCAATGGTGGGACTAAAATTCACGGACTCTTTATTTTTGACTCCAGCTGACTGACGTTTAGCGACAATAATCCCACCTAGCTATGTTAAGCTTGTTAGTAATTTCTAGTCTGAAAATTAAAGAAATTGATTAGGCCATGTTCACATCGGACTGATCTCAAAATTGTGTAGGTACTTAATGATGTATTATACGAATTTGACATTAGAAGAAACAGCATATACCTACAAAAACTCATTTTCATTTCATTTGAAATTCATTTTAATTAATTTTTTCTTCAACTTTCACTTTCACTTTCGACTGGCACTGTTTCAGTCGAGTATTCGCAGAGTCTAACTTCAGAAAGCATTTCTGTAAATTTATCAATTTTGTCACAAAAATTATAGTCAAATCTTCTATTTGACCAGATCTAGCTATCTAGTTGGAAATAAAAGACCTGAGCCTTACTTAAAATTGTTTTTTTAATATTTTTTCTTGCAACATCTTTTTTTAAAGAAAGTAGTTGTCTGATGCCTACTAAGATTACGTCGAATGAAAACATATGGCAATGTGATCACTTAAAAACATATACGTCACCCAGCAGCTGTCAGACTGAAGGTACAATCACCTGCAGAAAATAGTTCCGTTTGCGTACTTTCCCGGGCCAAGTGCTAAAAATCTGTCAAACCAACAATTTTTTTGTGTGCAATTGACGTTTAAGACTGATTTTGAATTTATTCCTTGTCAACTTTGTGCATTTGGCACTGATAAATAGTACGTGCCGATTGAAATTCTCTGGGCTGTTTCGAGTCAAGAGAGGAACTGCTCGTTACTCGTTATTTAGCTTATTTTCTATTTTTTCCATAAATTTTGAAGATCGCATTCGATTTAAACCGTGTACGCAATTGAACCCACTGTTTGACAGAATAGCAAACAGTTTTGATCAGTAAAAATAGTAAACCAATTTTCGGCATAAATGTTTTATGTCAACAAATTGAAAGTCTCATTTACTAAGAATAAAAGTTTTAAATTGTCGGTATTTAAATAGAATTTCACAAAACGCCGGACCTTGTTAAATTGAAAAGAAATAAAATAAAGAATAGTTAATAGCAAGCAATAATTAAGAGACCCAGAGGTAAACTTTCAAGATAGATATTCTTACGGCAATAAAAGCTATCAGAACGAATAAATAAATTGTTTCAAGCGATCAGCGTGGCGAGAAGTCAACCATTTTGATATGAGTGTTAAAGTGTTTATTTGACATATAACCACAAATGTGATTAATGTGTTCGAAAAGCAATGAAAAGTGAACACTTGGCACCCCGGTTGAGCACTGACCTCACCTTAACTATTTAAACAGGGCAAGTATTCCGTTCTAGACTCAGCACACCCATTATTCGAAAATGCCCACGAAATGGGTAATTACCCACGATCTGGCCTCACTGGCTTCTTCTAAAATATTACTTGGCGTTGGCACTCTGCTAAAGTGCCTACTTAAATAAAAACTTAATTTAGGTAAATATTACGGCAGGCACTAAATTATTGGTTTGGTTACGCCACTGCGTGTCCTGAAGAAATATGAACATTTGCTTAAGTTTAAAACAACATTCATTAAAATGTCACAATTTTAAGTGATTCTCTTTATTTTTTGTTTATTTTGAACGTTGGCTTTTCCAAAAACTGTAGGATCCATTTTTAAAAAAGGTCTTTGTGATAGAATACAAGAATTCCCATGTTTATGTTAAAATGTTCCTTTTTGCCACCAGAAACCATTTCAGAAAATTGATGCTACTTTTCACATTTCTAATATGTTTTTCTAAAAACATAAAAAAGGAAACTTTTGAACATCAACGAGGAAAGTTTCGTATAAGGTTTCAAAATTGGATAGCTAAATTTATTTTCCATAATGTGTTTTATAAAAGGTTTGTTATGTTAAGGAAAATATAGAAAATATTAACTAACGTAAATTGTAATCTAAGAAGTACTTAGTAATTTGACTAAATAAATAATATACATGTAGATTGTAGATATTAAATTGTTTGACTACGATTAGAAACATTTATAAGAACCTTAGGGAATGATTATTTAATGTTAGGAAATAAGTGATTCAATAAATAAATACATAAGACACACATACGGATAAAAAAGATGGATAACAGACGATTAATAGAAAGTTAAATAGTTTTAAAAAGGAATAATAACTTTAACTGATTAAAAAAAAACCTAGCTATTTAACTATTTATTTGAAAGCGATTTGTATACAAATCATTAACAAGAGATTTCTCATCATATCTAAGGGATATTTACATTTTATATAAACGATCGGTTGAACATTCGCTATATAGCCCTGAGATTTTGTGATGTCATGACGAATTCCAGACAATTTCCGGACTTTATTTTGTTATATGTTTATTTTTTTGACACTTTAAGCAATTGCACCAAACTTGGCATACGTAACGTATACCTATAGTAGAATTGCCTGGAAAGTGACGTAAATAATTATGCCCAAATTTTTTTTAAATGGCTTCAGCTTTGTTTTGCTCTTCGGCGAAAGGATATATCGCAGTTTATTTTAAGCAAACTAACATTTTTATTTAAAGTTTCTCTATTTCCCTAAAAATCATTTAGTTTTAAGAATCCATACAAAAGGGAAAATTCCCACGAACTGTTACCACTGATGCACTTCCATGCTGTTGGGGGATAGGTACACATACAATTCATTCATCCATTCATGAAGTTATAATTCTGTGTAGGTAGATGGGTACAAGGTGCGAAGGTAAATTACACCGCCATACCCGAACCCGGTACGTATATCTCTCTGTGTGTGAGAGTATGTGTTTCTATAATACTGGAAAACTTCCTTTGAGTGCGTCACGTGTCTGTTTTAGTTTACCTCAAACTCAAGTAGGTGCAACTGCCATCTAGGGTGATGCCAACCCAGCTCAATTCAGCGTTGACATTAATTTCAAATGTCATGCAATTATATTGTACGTAAGTAACTATAATGAATGTGTACCCACAAATAGCTTGTGGCAACTATTGCACCTGAAAAGGTCCTCGAATGTGCATTCCTTTATCTTGTATCCATTTCATCACTCATCTACCTTTGAAATCTATTTGCAAACGTCTGCGTGCTTTTTTTGTCGTTTGTTTGCTCAGGTAATATCTGTCTTTTCACATGTTTGAGCATGTGTGTGCGCAATTATAGTATTGTTATCCAAAGATAACGTTCCACTACAATTTGCAACTGTCTGTGCACGTAAAACTGGTGCAATCATCCCTCAGGGGTTGCTTACTATCTCCGAGCTCACCGTCATCATCATACGTAAAGATAAGCGTTCTGCACTGCCCTACCCAAACATCTATTGAAGGAAAGAGAGAGAGATCCATACAGTTGCATGCATGCTTGCGACTCAAGTGCATAACTGACACGGAAACTCACCAACTCGAACGGTGAATTGAGTGCGTGTCGTCTGGGTCTCCATGGAGTTTCTTATATCCAACGCCTACTGCCACAAGGATACAGCAGCAGCAGCAGCAGCAGCAGCAGCACAAACGACAGACGGGCAGACCATGCCGGCATAATCTTCATCATTATGCACACAGGTAGGTAAAGGAATGTGTACTACAACGAAGGTGCTTAATCCTGTGTGGTATGTTTGTTTGGAGTTTCGCTTCCAAATGAGCGCTCATGTCAAAATACAGTTGGCTCGATAAACGCAAACGAGGAAGCAACAAAGGGTTTTCCGTTGTATTTTTTCTTGCAAAAATTCCCGTAATGACTTAGAACTGAAAAAAGGAATTCCAATGCTAACAAACATCCCGTAAATTCGACAGCACTTCTCCCACTCATATATTCGCGATCCACCTTTCTTTCAGTTCTCCGTCTCCCTTTTCGCGAAACCGAAAAAAATCTTTCAACCGCGAAACACAAAACATATGTCCATAGAACCATTTCAGCGTTGCATCCTGTTCTGAGTTGCAGTGCAGATGCAGTATAGGCAGACTCCTTGCACAACGATGCCGCGCTGCGCCTCCACAACCGCGAAGCGACGACATTGATGTGGTTAAGGTGCATTGTGCTGATGACGCGACTTTCCCATTTACTGCTTCTGTTTCTGCCGCTCGGTTTCAAGAGATTCGGTTGGTTTGGCAGCGTCAACCGCAGCGCTGGCGGCCCTTTCGTCCAGTTACACCCCAGCTAACACAACACAACACAACACAGCAACGACTACGTCGACGACGACGACGACGACGAGTGTGTATATCTACTGCAAAGTCACTTGCAGAAAGAGTAGTAATCCTTGCCCTTTCTGGTTCTGGTTATTCGGTTGGTTTCGCATGTCCTACCATTGCATTAGCTGGCTCTCCCTCTCACCGCATGCACACAGCAAACACACACTCGCGTATTACTTCTAAAGTAATAGCTGGTTTTGGGTTGTTGATCTTCGCCGAAATGCAATCTCCTTCTTCTTTTCCCATGCAAGTCGCCCTCAACCCTCATTGCAGTCTAAGTCGTCGTCGACGTCTGTGGAATCGTGTTCACTGATTGCATCAAGTGGCAAGCAGAAGCAGCATCCCAAAGCGAACAGCATCTCAGAGCTCAGCGGACCCCAGATCCATTAAAAGAATGAGTGGAACAAAAGGAACGAGCTACACGCGAAGAAGAAATGGTTTTTAAGTAGTTTTACACTACTTCTTATCAGATTTGTCGCACTGTATAAATCTGTATGTATCTTCGGACGGTACATGCCTTGCTTCCGCACGATTTTCCACTGCGAGTTGCTTTGGTTTTCCACCTCCTCCCCTTGGCCGACGGTCCAGGTCCATTTTCAAGTCATGCCTCGAGAAAAGCTCATCTGGAATGCAATTGCGTTGATTGGAAGTGTGCTACCTACGATTATCTATTAAGTAACAGTAGCTGAAGTATCTAATGAGGATTTTTTTCTCGCTTTCCAAGAGAATATCTGATGAGACATGAGGGGATGAAATTATTGAGAATGAAATAGAACTCTTCCCAGTGATCCCCAAATACTTCCAAGTCGAACTCTTAAAGCAACACAAATTTTATCTTTTTTACAGCCTTTGTTTAACATTAGACTTCTCTTAATAACAGCTTAAATCGAACTGTATGTCATAACAGGCTAACAGATCGTGTGTAAAAGGCCTCGAAAATGCATATTAACGTTTTCTTTGTGTACGTTACGTTACAGTTGGTAATATAAAAATTGAAAGTGCTGCCAGTGTTTTCTCAAACTATTATTTGAGGTTTTGTACAACTATTTGGGTGTTTTGAGGTCAGCTGTCAACAGTAAAAAAAGAACTGCAGCAAGTCAGTATAAACTTAAGAACAGGGCAGGAAAAGACGCCACTTAAATCTGTTTTCAAACACAACGAAATCCTAAGTTTCAGATATTTGTACAACATTCGTCAGAGGTGACACAAAAAAATATAATCGCCACAATAGGTCCGTCGTCCGTAAGGACTACTAGCTTCTGTGTGTGTTTTTAATTTTTGGGACGACTGGAAGGGATCTACAATTCTATGCCGAGTCCAAACGGCCAATTGAGTAGCTCTTTCATGACGCAATGGAAAAAAACCTTAAGATGCAATGTGTTCTTCCAGTGATCGAACATTTTTTTTTTTTTTTTTGATAGATAAAATTTATTTCAAATCATTAGGATATACATTATTTCAATTCTGATTTAAGAAACATTTTTTGGTGAAATTTTGTATTTTTTTATACTTTAAGTATTAAAAATTTTGTCACACTTGAGACCCCTCGCTTAGTAATCCAAGACACTAACCACTTAACCATTAAGCCACTGCGCCACTCCGCCTACTTAAATTTGATTTTCATACTAAACAGGCCTTTTTAGATCCTATCTTTCTGAACCAAGAAAGGTTGCATATTATATGAGAGGTTGCCTGTACTCATATAATATGTTTGGAACATTATTTGACCTCCGCAGCCACTTTCTGAGAACTTTCTTAGTAAAGTTTGTGACAGGATCGCACGAATCTTTCATCTTTATTTCGTACTTATTGCCAGACTCTCCGAAAGTCAGAGTCGTTCCGAAATCGTGCTCAAGTGGTCAGCAGATTTTGCGACAAAATCGCATAAATACTACGTTAATCTTTCTTTTAAAGCCTGCCCTCCTAATCTAAGGGTATCTATATATTTGAAGAGAACTAGCATCAGCGTATTGCTGAAGTTGGGACCCAATTGGGTAATTTTGGTTAATTATTTCAGCTTCTGCCCAATGCTCCGAACCAAAGAGAAATGGCTCACATTTGACTCAAAAACTAAACGGCATTTCCTTGAAAAGAAAATGATAAACAAATAAATAAAAACGTATTCAGGCAGCGTTGCCAGACGCTCAAAATATTTCCCCCGAAAAAATTCTGAAAAAACTCCAGATTTGGCTTTTTTTCTAAAAAAAAAAAAACACAAATTTTTGTCAATATTTTCTAAATATGTTTTACGACTTAAAATTAGAAATTTCAAATTTGAAGCGGGAACATGTTTGGTCTTACGAATGCAAAAGTGTGTTCCAAATATGTATGATGGTGAAAATGTCAACGCATGCTGCTTTGCGAAACCATTTTGTAGAAATTTACACAGCTCCAACGTCCAACGCATGATATTGTTGCTAAAAAAACTTACTGATGGGGTTTGTGCTTGGATCCGGAAAAATACTTAAGGAACTATTACGAAAAACTATAACTTTTTCCTATTGAATATCGCATTAGCTTATCTTTTAAAAGACTTGTTTTGAAAACGAAAATCAAAAGATATTAGAATTTTCACTCGTAAATATAGCTTTAGAAAATCGATTGATTATTTTACAGCATTTTAAAATAACACACACGTTTATTTCATCCTTTATTTCAAATTTGAGTCATTTGGTAGTGGACAGACAAGAACGACGAATGTCTACGATAACTCATGTTCCTATTGTTCCTGCTCATGCGTTGCACTCCAGATTTAAAAATTTACCCTAACCGAGTAGAATTTTTGCTCGGTTCAAAAAAATGGGTAAAAATTAACGAAGTCTCTGATGAATAAAAAGAGCATTCGTTGTTATAAACTATCGAGATATCAAAGTTAAATGGAGATTTTACGACCGAGTAACTTTGGAGGGAACATGATAAATAATTTATTTTCAACCGAGTTTCCTTACACAAGTTGACTCGGCTATTTTTAATCAACTAACTCTGGAGGAGGAGTGATTTCTCTGCGTGTAAACGTCCCTTCCTCAAAGTGACTACCACCTCCAACCATCAAAAGAAGATCGAATAAATAAGCTGCGCCTAGTCCCCAATACCACAGAGGCTGGCAAAAGTTTCCAGCAAAAATGTAAAAGGTAGGTATGCTATTAAAGAAATTTTTCATTAAAACCTTAGACACCCTCTTGTGACGAAAACTCTGCCAGCAATTAATTAATTTAATTTCGGGAAAAACTTCTCAAATTCAACTTGGGCAAACTATTAAAGTTTTCGTTTTTCAGAATTTACGAGCAGATAGCATCATCATTAGTCAGGCCTACCCGAATCGCATGCCATCGCCTTCATCTGAAAAATACGAACAGCCCACACGCGGCAGCACTGCCGTGCACTTTCTCTTCGAGTACTCTGATTGCAAAGTACCGCCACCGAGACAGACACAGAGCAGCAGAGTAGCTTAATCAAGATGATACATATTGCTCATTAAATGCCTTATCATTTCGTTAAGGAAACACAAGACACTCAAACTCGACAGTCGGTGCGCCTCGTTTATAATAGTTTACAGTCTCGAGTATCGCAGAGAATGTTACACCCCGGAGTGCCATTGTTGTTGCCGAAAGTTTATTCCTCCGAACACGTTATTATTGTTTTAATTTGCTTAATTAAAATTTACAAAAGTCAAATGAGCAATTTTAGTACCTCGTTTAGTGTGTGCACTTATTGGTGACTCCGCACGCGTACACATCCACACAAGCTGTGTGTGCGCCTTCGTACGAACGGAATGTAAAACTATATCTTGACGTGTGAATCCAGATTCATATCTGCAGGAGTGCACAAAAATTCCTCACAAAAGTAAGTGTGTAATGTGGTAATTAAAAGGATAACGAATCCCTGACACTGTTAATATCCGTGCCATTGCTCTTTCAGGGTTCATGACTTCTATCCGATTGGTCTGTGTGTTGTGCTGCTGCTTGTTGGTTATGAAAATGAATGCATGTACTTACAGTCAGTGAGTCAGTCAGTCAGTCTTCACTTTTTGCATAATTGCACAGCTTAAAACTACGGAGATACATACATAAAGCAGTCATTGAGTCTCGTGTAATTAGAAATGCAAATTCCTATGACGACGATGATGAGTGGGTATTTCGTCTCAACCACTGCAAACTGCAAACGGATACCTTACCCATGTGAGATGTGAATGCCATGCAACAAGTGCTTTGTTCTCGGTTTTATTTGTTTCCTGTTTAGAATTTAAAAATTAACGTTTCCATTTGCAACGTCTGTCTGTACATATCTCCTTAAGTGGCATCACTATATAACCTTTAGCTTAGCGTCATCATTTTAAAATGTATATCAGATGGGATAGTCTGTCCTGCCCGAGTGCAAGACCAAGTGGAGTTGAGACTTGTCATAGAGAGGAATTCACATACGATGGTAGATATCATCTGTATATGATTTCGAATATTGATGAACATACAGTTTTAATACAGCTAAGTGTGACGAAACTTGTTACGAGTGTTTAGGAGCGATATACATTATAAACTCTCCAGGAACTCCGAAAGCTTTTCGATGGAAGGGTTTGTCAATGTCAAAAGGTCGGCCGGCAATTGCTTATGCTGATGGTATAGTTTCTCATTGCATATTCACAGACGATTTGAAAAAATTGACAAATCGAACAGTAGCATTTCAGTCTTTCTGTGATCTAGGCAAACTTGCAAGGGCCGTATAAAATTTTGTAGTAATAAAAAAATCCTTAAACGTTTCGATGCAGGCAAAAAACCTGTAGCTGATCATGCATGTCCAAACAATTGACCAGCAATTTGTGGGCTCCGAGCTGGACTTATGTTGTGTTAAAGTGGCTCTCGTGCATATCGCTGGTGTTTAAGGGTTCCTTTGCTGGTTACTCATGTGAACCATTTAATAATAATAGTTGGCGCAACACGTCCGTAGGGACCCAAGGCCTAGCTTCTCACAACCATTCGTTTTTGTGTGAGTTTCATTTTTTGGAACGAATGGAAGGGATCTACAATTTTATGCCGATTCAAAACGGCTAATTGAGAAGCTCTAAAGACAGTTATACTCTCGGATGCAGTGGAAAAAACCCTAAGTTGGAATTCGGTTTTTTGCGGGATTCGAACCTGGGACCCCTCGCTGCACAGTTCCCTGGGATGTTACAGTGTCCTGGAAAGAGATACGCGGCAATCTTCCACCGCTTTAGATCTTATAACGCTGGATGGTAGCCGGACTGTCGATGTATATTCAAATATCCATTTCTTATTTTGCATTCATCGGCAGGGCTTGACGAATAGCTGTGATTTCGGTTTGGAAGTCACTACAGTGTTTTGGGAGGGAGAAGGAGAGCTTAGGGTCAGTTCTTCTGAGAATACCCCTGCTCCGACTGCCTCTAATGTTTTGGAACTGTCCGTTAATAATGACAGTGCTCCTTTGTGTAGGACATTTCGTGAGACCCATCGGGATCTGTTCGGTATTTCGTTTGTAAAGTAGTCGTAGGCAGATAGTCAGTTATAGTAGGTAAAGGGCTTACAAGCGAAGGGTCTTAGGTTCAACCAACGGGAAAAAACAATTCACAAGACTTTAAGGTGTTTTAACCACCTTCAAAACGACTTTCTAACATCTTTAAATAGATATCCAAAATCCGTATTGCGGCTTTCGGATTCGTCAAAGCAAATGGTTTTGAAAACTCGTATGCATTCGAACCGAACACCAACTAGTTTGCGTTTGACGTTTCAATCAGTTGTGCGACACAAGTCGTGAAACTTCTGTGTAGACTATTTTGATAACAATATTCGATCGCATTAATTAACAAATAAACTGAAGTCAGACCATCTAAAAATAATAATAATAGCCCATCAATTAAGCGTGGAAAGTGATTTTAATTTGTGAGTTGTGACATTTGTTCGGTCAGCTGTTCTGCTGAATTTGCTGAATATTGCAAAAGGTGTGTTTGTTTCAACAACCCAACGATTGGAAGTCGTTTTGGTGGTGTTATTGTGGAAAACGACTCGTTTTGAAAACTGAAATACGTATGGGAAAACTTATGTTTTCGTAGAAGTCTTCGATTTTCGGCTCGGTGTGAATAGGGTATAAGTCTATAATCTGCGAGCAGGTTCAACAATGACTTTCGCACCGTGAAACTGCAATTGAATGAAACAATTATAAATTGCACAAGCAAAGCTAAAAAATTGGGAAATTCTTGATTTTCTCATTTGGAATTTGGAATTCCTGCCTGACTTTGTGATATTTTATTTAAGAAGAGTAGAGTTGAAGTTGAGAGCAGTTGTTGCAGTTGCATGCAGGAAATTTTCCATATTTAGAAAAAGACTTCACTAAAACCGACTTATCCTAGTTTAAGCATTTGAAACTCAGTGGGACTGCGTTAGCAATTCCATTTTATGATGGCTTGAACAAACAACTTATGCTCCATTACAAAACACAACATAAATGCTGTAAATAGCCCAGAAACTTGCCTCGTTACAGAAAGTAACACGTACCTTCCAACGAGCAGGAGAAAATTGTCTACGACAGCGTGTGAGATATACGCATCTGTCGGACTTAACCACCTAATAAATCTTAAATCGAAATCGGAATAAATCAGATGTCCCGCCAGAACATTCTCTATACATAAGCATGCACGCCTATCATCTGATTTATTGGATGTTTTCGGATCGTTTTTGTTTTCTTTCTCTTCCACTTTGCATCTCGCATAGTTATCTCATTTTCTCGCCGTATACCTAGTTGTGTGTATTTAACATACGGCCAAAGACAGTTGACATCCGATATGTACTTTGGAAGGCCGTACCCCTTTTTCGGCTTTGCCATAGCCAGCGCCTTCCGCATCACTAATCCAGTCGATAAATATTTAACAATGAAATCAGATGCCGAAAATGTTTACGGGGCGCACTTAAGCCATCCCTAACTGTGAGCGTATATTTCATATGACGCCCAAGATGTCCATACGCTGCAAGTTAGATGTTCCGTCTCCCAAACGGGGGGAGGTTAATAAAACTGATTGGGTACCTCAAATGCTGGATGTTGTGATTGTGCCCCACTGTGCAGCGTACCCATACTGGTTTCAAATTAAAATTAGCCCCAGCATATGGATGAGTGTACTGGAAATTAGAATTCCATCAAGCCAGTTCAATTATTTGCCATTAGCGATATCGGAAAGAAGGGGGTTCGAAGCTGTTTGCAGTCGCATAAAATTAATTGAAGAGCGGGTGGCGGCGATGTATCAGTTTCTGGTTCCTTTATAGTGGGAAAAATTCAATATCGTCCCGGAGACATCTATTCACTTGTCATTAATATCACATCGCATGATAATTGAACTCCTTCCGGAACGGTGAGCGTGCAATCAATGAGAACGCATTCAAGGATACGAGTGGGTAGCGTGCTGCCTACAACCCTTTTATGCTCGAAAATAATTGAATTAGATTTCGGAAGACTTTACGACGTTGTATTCATCGCACCGGTCTTCCGGTGAATAAATGCGATAAAGTCAGCAAAGCAGACGACGCGATGCGACAAAGGGAAAACTTATCTCTACCCAAAGCGGAGACGGGTCCTTTCAAAAAATGTCTATGTGCGCTGGATTTCAATTTGTCCATTAATAAATTTTATATAATACACGTAGGTATGAGGGTTGCGGATGAATCCACCTGCGTTTGAAATTAAGCGGTTCAGATAGGCGTTGAACACGCGATACGATTTTGCTTTTTGTGTTCGGCTTATATGACATTGGGGTTGCAGTTAATTTATGCAGCGATGATAAGATCCTTTGTCGGTGAAAAACTGTTGGAAGGGAGAAAGCTGATAAACAAATGATTGAGAGAGGGGCGAGTTTCGACGCATTTGAGAAATGCTGTTCAATTTAAAGAAGCCTCGGTTTCTATTTGTCAGGGATCTAGGATTTAATTAGATTCCATCACTTTTGATGGAATGCCATAAAAACCTGTCACTTGGTGGGGTTGAGCGAAACAATTGATTCTATTTTTTAACAATTAAAATTGAACACCAAATTATTGTTGGACAGGTGAAGAACTGTTCTTGGAAGATAAGTCGAATACAAACGCCAGAAACTTACTTGTCTGTCGGTGATTGTAAACAAAGAGTCCGTTGTAATATTGGAAATCCTTTACAAATACATATTACACTTCGCACATTCCTATATATCATTGACAAATGAATTACGAATGTTTCACAAATTATTCTGTAACGCATTTGCCTAAGCTTCATCCGGATGTTCGTATTTTATGCTTCCGGGTGTTTTTTTTTTGCAAATCGCAGGAGTTCTTCGTTTCTCAACGTAACGTCTCATACAAATCGTGAATCGTCTGGTAACACGGAATGTAGCACATCTAGAAAGAGTATGGTATCATAGATCTAAATTCTTTTGTTTACGAAAAGCCGGCCAGCAGACAGTAGTCCAACTGAAAGGCTTAGCCAATAAAAAAACCTAGCATAAGCAAAAATTACACAACTCTCCAAAGTTTCTCTGCACCACCTTGCTCAATGTTTATTTTAATTTAGATTCAAAGTTCAGAAGAGAAACAAACAAAACCGCCGTTACATCCTCCATTTGGTGATTTCCTTCATATTTTATTCTTCTTTTTTTTTTTTTTCTTTAATTTTTTTGCGTGAAAATGTGTTTTATTATTTTGCTAGTTGAAATTTTTAATGGAGGCTTTTTGTACAATGGAGAACAAATTTGGCTTAAACTGTGCATACTGCTCGGAATAACTGCCTTGCTTAGCTTAACCTTTGGAGATATAATTTTAGTGCCAACCAGAATTAGCGTATACTAGAATCTACCAAGACTTAGCCTACAAATACTAATTGCAAATAAAAAGTGGCAGAATTTGGAAACAAAGTCAAAGTCAGACTGGCATTGATCGCAGTTCGCCATTCGCTCTCGTATAAAAAGTCTATAATTATTAGCTAAATAAGGACTAATGCCAGGGAGTGATTTGGCCGAGGATACTATAGAATGTCTGCATTTTTAAAACATTTTTTAAGCCACTTAATTGTATAGCAGCTCACTGCCAAAGGCAAACCTCAACTGGCTCTACGTTGAATTATTTATTCTTTCATCTTAACTGTAGCTATAACTGACCCAGTGTAAGTGAGAAGAAGGAAATATACCTTCTCATGGAATTTCCGGTGGAAAGAAGGATGCTATCAATAGAGCAAATCTTAGATGGACAACCGGCTCGACATTTCTAGCGACAAAACGGATTTGGCCAAAGCTGGATCTAAAACGTTCTAGATACTTGATATCCTTTGATAGGAAGCATATCAGTGCTACAATAGGTGTCATCACAGGACACTGTCTCATAGGCAGGCATGCAACAAGGTTTGGCGTATTTGCAAACGATTTTTGCAGAAGCTGTCTTGACGAGGAGAAAGAAGAAACTATTCTCCATCTCCTCTGTACTGGTCCGGCCCTCTCACAAAGGCGAAAACTCCATTTGGGAGTGCTCAACTATAATGATCTGAACGATCTAAAAAACACAGACATTCGGAATCTCCTACGCTTCATCAGAAGCTCCAATTGGTTCAACGAGTAGGAAGAATTGAATTTTAGATTCATGTGGTATCACAAGGGACCTTACAATGGTCTAAGTGCCACTTCAACCTAACCTAACCAAGGCGTCTTTCACATTGAGGCAACGAGCAATAAGCTACTAGCAATAAGAAATAAGCAATACGCTACTTTTATTTCAACCTAACAGTGTTGCCATAAATTTCTAGTTGTCATGTCATCCGAGGACTCCGGTGATACGATCTTACTAATGTGGTGGCATTTAAGAAAAAAGAGAGAAAATAAATGCAAATATTGGGTGCACCCTTCATGTACTTATTATTAAATCAAGGTGGAAATATTTGCGCAATGAAACTCAGAGCACATCCTACCCAAAAATCCAATATTTCTACAAGCTTTGTATTATAAACCGAAATATTTTCCAAATTAAATATAACGTATAGTAAGTATCGCAAGTATTGATACTAAGTCGCGATACCGCTTTTCATCATGCCCTGTGTATCGCCAGCAATAACGTTGCCGCAATCAGCAACATTTTTCATTCGACCGATATTAAGTTGCTTAAATGTGAGATCAGTGTAATTAGGACTCTCTCCTCATTTATCCCCACTTCACAGTACTTAAATTCCCTTAAAAAATCGCTCGATACTTTTTTGTGAAAAAATCAAATCCTTAATGTAAAATTTGTATTACACGGGAAAAAAATTATAATAAATTAAACTTTAGTATGACTATTTTTGGTGGTGCAAGAAAATGTTCATAAGAGTCAATTTATATGAGCAATTTTTCTATGTGCAATTTTTCAAGTAAAATGTAGATGTTTTGATGAAATTGCAGCAAAAATTTATAGTTTGAATGTTTATTGTTAGATTCCTAAAAATCCCACGATTTCGTGCTGTTTCCCTTTATCCCATGGAAGCCTTTTTAGACATCGAAAATCCCACAAAAAGGGATAAATCCCATAATATAACAACACTGTGTGAGACCTCTTATTTGATTGAATATAAAATAATCGTCAGCGCTAGATGGGCCTATTCTGCGAAGTATTTTATTCTCTTATGAATTTTCTGTTGTGACTCATATACGGTGTAGGCACCCGATCAAATTTTTAAAAAAAAAAAAAAAAAAAACATTAAAAGGCCGGCTGAGAAGAGTAAGTATTGAATTATTACGCACATCAGGAAGATCAAATGGATTACTATTAAATCTTAGTTCCAGCTAAAGTGATCAGTGTTTTCGGCTAAATAAAAATATAAATTTAGATATTATTTTCAATTACTATACCTACTCTTTTATACACATTGGTTTATAACATATGTCTCCTTTTGTCAGCATTGCGTTGACGAAAGAATTATATAGAGATCCATTTCAATCCAAAACTTCTTATATAACTTTTGTAATAAAAGTCACAAAATTCTGTCTTTTATTCTGTGAATACCAAAGGTAAAAGATTTTTTGACTGTTCCAACCTTTGTATGCAAATCATAACAGAATAATAGAATAAATGGATAAAAGATTTTGCCGGATAGGCCTGAATATCTAATATTTCCTACTGCCAATTGCTTGTTGCAATTATTTGGCATTTTTTGCGAGGACCCTGACTTGCTACCTTCACCCTCATTTTTAGTTTGAAATGCACTTCGTAAATTTTACAAAAACTGTGATTTCCAAATGAATATCCTTAAAATGTAACGCGGCTATCTATCAGAACACGATTATAGTGTTGGGGATGCCAATGCTTGTTAAATATTGTGCGAAAATTCTTAAATTGCAGAGTAGCTTAGAACTTTTCTCTTTCACCGCTCATTTTTGTTTTGCCACTTTTCAGAATTTCCCTGAGTGTTAGTCACACAAATTTTCTTTTATAAATAAAACCAAAACAACCAAAACACATTAGAATTAGTCTTTAAGATTGTTTTTCGGGTGAGCTAGACACTACTACGAAACAATATATGCAAATCGTTATCAAATGACAAATTTTAAAATGAAAACCGTTTAGCCTTGATTTTCTTTTCATTTATAAATTATAAACATTAATTTTAAGTTATATCAACTCATGTTTATATGTACATATCTACTTTTTAAGATCTCGTTCAATTTAGTTTTAAAAAGTCCCGAAAAAAGGGCGATGCTAGAAAAACGTGCCTTTTTCTGACGCTACTCTGCAAATTTAGAAATTTCTCACAATATTTAACAAGAAAAATTCGTTCGAACTTAACCTTGAACAATGAAACTGATTCGCGGGTATCTGCGACTAAAGAAAAGTTTTCATTTGAATGAAGTGTCAAAAATACGAATATTCGCTTGTTCGCAGTTTGCAATTAGCTCTCGTGAATGGTCCTTAAATGTACCTTTTCCAATTAATAAAAAGGAACAACAAATTGTATCAGGGTCCTCGAAAGAAGTACGAAATTGTCGCACAACGGTCACGCTGTTCTCACCCGACATCCTTCTCGCTGCCTAAATAGGTTGCGTATGGGAAAGCTCGCCTGGAGTTTGCAGGAACAAGGCTACATTAGAAGATTAGGAAATATTGGAAGTTGTCAGTTCTAGATATCGCCCACAAACTTATAGAATCCGCCTATATACGTGAACCCTTTCAACCGCCATTGCGGAAAAAACAAGGCACAAACATTTTTCAAAACCTTTTAGATTTCCTGTTTAAAATCGTAATCTGAAAACATGACTATATCCAGTGGCGACTTATTATGGCAGCAATTGGAAATATCGATTTCTTGTGTTTTATCCTTTTTTTTTTAAATAACCCGGAGGGAAACAAAAACAGCCATATAACCATAGGGCTACCACAATCATTTGGAACCCATTACAGGTTTATGATTTGCATTTGTAAATAGCACAGCTAAAAGCTTTTATCTCACCCGAGTGTTGATTACGGCAGCGTCGTTGATTTTCCCATGGCATCGAGTCGAATCGTATAAACATAATTTAGGTAATCAAATTCAAATCGGAAATGTGAAGCCACTCTGGAACAGTGTCTCGGCCTGCGATGGCTTATTTGTTCTTGCTTGACAAATTGCCCACAATAAATTAAACGCACAGATTATTCTTCTTAATATAATGCCAGACGCTCGCTCTTCTTCTTCTTCTTCTTCGCTCCACGAATCAATATTGTGGTGGAGCCAGCTCAGTGTCAATCAATTTAATTATGTGTATCGTGTGTGTATATCTTTGGAGCGCACAATGGCCACGGAATCTTTTGTGTACCGTAGACGCAATCGTTTTGTATTCGTCTCACCGCAAACCGGACATTGTCGAACAATGATCGCTTGTTATTAGAGATACATTGTCCAGCTCCGTCGCAGTCATCAGCATGTGTGTTTATTGCTGGATTAATTTCACAAACTGGAACTCGCACGGCCGACTGAGCGTGAGATCCCTTTTAGCTGCTTAAATCGCTGCTGTAATTGCAGCAGCTATATACGTGTGTGTGGGGCTGGGTGAAAACTGTACAATTTTTCCTTTGCCTCTCTTTAAGATGTTGCGTCGTCGACGACGTCGTTGTCGGTTGGTTGGGCTTGGTGGTATTCAATTGTCGATGCACAGTGTGCTCTTCCGAATTGTGCCACCATAGGGGCTATGGTGTGATGCTGCTGCTTCTGATGATGATGATGATGAGGATGGTGATGACGATGATACTTTAACTCGGCTGAGGTATCTTTTCCGCCACTTCTAATGGAGTTCCTGCAATTACACACGTTCTTTTGCCGTGCTGATGTCGTTGATCTCTTGCGAGGAGATGCTGCTGGTGGTGGTGTCGTTGGAGCTGGCTCCTAGTTCGTGTTCAGTCCGAACAATGCACGGAGGAGGAAAAAAAATCTTGCACTTTTTGTTGGCACCTTGCGGTGGTGCAGTTGCCGTCAGGTGCCTGGCAACAGCGGTTGCAATGGCGAACGTACAGACGAGACCAAATCATTGTGTACACTCCTGGATTCCGAGGATGATTGTAATGGTTTTTATGCTGATGATTATTATGATGAAGCTCTTTGCTGCTGATGACAGTAGCACGACACTGAAGCAAACTTTAAGACGCTCTATCAGCATTAGATACAGGTCCGGTTCATACCTTTGTATCCGCACACAGAGTGGGGGGAAACAAAAGGAATCGCCACAGTAATCGTAAATTGAAATTACACTCGGGGAGAACGGGTATAATCTTGTTGCGAGTTTGCCTCTGGTTAAGGAGCCGGGCATTTTGTGCACATGCCCTGCAATTGGATCATGGCCAAGATTATTAAAATCTCTTTCTATCTCTGTTTCTGGTCGTAACCAAGTCAACCAATTTAGCAAGGACTTTACATGGCAAAGCAAATAAATACCATCCGTGTCCATCATCGTATATATGCTTGTGGAACTTAATTGGACATGAAGATGTCCATTGTAATGGCGAAACTACATCGAATGGGTGTTAGTTGAAAGATGTTTTCGCATCATGGTGTCGTCGTAGTCGGTGTGCGAGCCTGCCGACAGAGAGATATGCCAAGATTGAAGCGCATGTATTGTGGCTTTTTTGAGGCTTGTTGCTATGGGAGTGAAGGCATATTACAGAGGGACAACACTTGCAATCTACGCTCAATGGTTGACCACTTAAATGTTCCCCACAAGGATATAGGGTGTGTGTATGGGGTTATGGCATGTTTGGAATAATGTTGCAACAGATGGTGTCATCTATTGGGGGGCGATGATCTGAATGCCGCTCTTTTGGGGTTGCCATTGTGGATATTTGATGCGTGTGTATGGGAATTTCTATGTTATCCTAAATGGGATTTAGTTCGACAGACTGAACACAATCCATTGGCAGTGGCGGGGGGGACTTGAACGATATATAAATTTGAGGTTATGGTGATTGTAATTTGGATTTCGAGTAAAGCGCTACACGATTGGGAAAGTTATCTGGATGGAAGAGTTGGTGCGATTGCAAGTCTGGACGAATGCGTACACAAGCATGTACCATGGTGCGGGATGCTGAAAAAAGCACTGAAAAAGGCTTGGAAAATGTCTAAAAATGAATCTAACTTGATGAAATTATATCAGAGAACTAAAATGTATCGAAGGATTATGACAGAATCGTGTGTCAGGTCGACTGTAGAGCTGGAAAAAGCTTGGACTTGGTGCGTGACCATTCCTCCATGAGTAAAGCCTCAATCAGCACATTCAATTTGAAGCAAGATAATTATGGTCCCGTTTTTGCTGAAAAAGTGAATGTGGTCTCTGTAAGCACTTTGCTTCTATAGCCTTCAAATAATCAAGCAAGTCCACAATGACTTTTCCGGGCTTGGTGGTGCTTAGTTGCTATTAACGCCTGTTTCAAATAAATCTTTCATGAACGTTGAGTGGAAGACGCCAAAAAATTAGCAGTTCAAAGCAATCTGTTTTTGCATTGCTGAAGTTGAAAGTCATCAAGTTACGTTCAAAGTTCTCTATCCTCCCCAATTCGAAAAGTCGTAAAATTAACTTTTTAGATGGAATCTAGGGCAGTTGCCGCAGTGGGAGTTGTCGCGACTCAGTAGAATCTAGCTCTTGAAGAATAAACCGCGTATTCACTGCCACAGCTTATGCAACAATTCTTTACATGCAAACACCGATCTACGAACGATCACCCAAACGAAGCCTAAGAACGTTGTCCTTGCGAAATTTGGTAACAAATACATGCCTGCAAACCAGTGTAAAAACGTCAAAATAATATGGAGAGTTGCAAATGAAATCTAACACCAAAGACCCCTCGCTACTGCTCTAATGAAAGGTCAATAAAGCACTTTGCTTCTGAAGCATAAATTTAGTGTACACAATTCTTATAGCATGGGTGAGAAAAGCCAACAAAGAAGTAAACACTCGGTTTGTAGATTGTAGCCTAGTTAAATTGGAGCCTCAAAACGGCTTCGCGGTGGCCAAACGCCACGACTAAAGACAGTATTTAATTTAATTTAAACATTATAGCTTCACACCTTGGCGTCAAAGTGTCGAGCAGTCTTGAACTGGTTAACACTATAGAGAAATATCCAGAAGCCATCATGAAGTGTGAATTATAAAAATAAAACGAAACTCTTCCAATTTCGATCTCGAAGTGATGATGTCAACAGAAAAGCAATTGCTTGCGACCAACAAGGGCAACATATGTTTGATCTTTGGAAATGTTAGAAAATCATCTCAAGCTAAAACTGAGATTCCATAACCGATTGCACTGTGTAAACTCTCTCCTCGCCAACAACTGCGCATACAGTCAAATCCTCTGCATCTGTTGCAACTCTAAAGATGATAATGCTGCCAAACAAAATGTTGACCTCACGATCTTGTAATTAATTTCAAGCTTACCGAACATGTATCTGTACAAAAAAGGAAACTTGGCTTACCTCCTTAAGAAGCCAAGTGCAGTTGCTTTGTAGATGCAGTGAATTTTACAAAATCGCATCCAAAGCAAAAGATGCCCAAATAACCACAGATAACTACAGATACTTGTACACAGTGAACCAACAGATACAGAAGGCGTAAAGAAACAGAATAAACAGCAACAACAAAATAAAACAACCTTCTTGAGAGAATTTGAAATTCACTTCAAACGAAGAGCACATCGGAGGTGGATGCAAGTGAGACTGAGAGCGATCCTCTTCTCTGAATGGGATTACGGTTCCGAGAATTTTAATCCCAGAGATGCGGTGAACGCAACAACGCAAGTGCTATTTGCTACTTAATGTGAAACACTTTACAAAAATGAATACCAAAGAGGGCGGGGGAAAACACGATAATAAATAGATAAAAGATCATTCCGATAGACAGTGCACAGTGGTATTATTTATGAACGGCGTTGAGTTCGAATTCTTGTTCGAGATAGTATTTGTTGTTTCGATGGGAAGGTGTATATTTTTTTATAGAGTGGCGTGGATAATGATGTTTGTTGGCTGTATTACTGCAATTAAAGGGTGACCCCTTTTTATATGAAGCGCTGTATAATCGATATCGACTGCAAGTGGAGGATAGCTACCATCAGAAAATGTTTTTTTTTTAATATTAGATTAAGCAAAATGCGAATTTCTCTGACTGATAAATTATTACTGGAGCGATTGAATTGAAACTGAGCATTTAAAAGAACAGAATTTCTATGCGAAAGTGCATAAACTAAGAATATTTTTTGGAAAAAAATATGTAATTTAAATTCGGTATTTTGTGACAAAATACACGTAAATAAATATAATTTTTTATTGGATCTGCTAGCTAATATGATACTTTGTTGTTCTGAGTAAAAATTGAAACATACGTGCATCCATATTCACATGAAAAACGAAGTTCAATATTCCAAGATCTGTCTTGACGTTATTGGTATTTTGGATGTTACCTTTTAGTTGAGCTAGTGATTTCAGATGTATCGTACTCCGGCTTATCATGGTTTGGGCAATTTTCCCAAACACCTCTGAGAATTCTTTAAACAAAATATAACTGTGATGTTTTTTTCAAAACCTCCTCCGACGTTTTTGAAGAGAAAATTCTGTACTTTCAAAAGCATTCAGTCTCAATTGAATCACTCCAGCAATAATTTATCAGTCACAGAAACAAAATGTAATTTTGTGCCGTATGAACCTTCCTTAGGTGTAGACAAACACAACAAAGAGAAGTTAACTCAAACCGGACGAGCCGTTCTCGAGTTATAAGCGATCTTACGGGTGAAACTTTGTTTTATATTCTGTGGCAACAAGGACAAATTTGTATAAGTAATTTTTAGCTACTTTTCAGGAGCGCAGGATAAAGGTTTTCTTACAGATGTGGGAAGAAGCCGTATGGGTTATTTCCTGATCCATAACACAGCAACCGTAAGAGATTTGAATGAAAAAAAAAAAAAAAAAAATTACATATAGAGCAGGGTAACATAGAAACATTAACTAAATTTTGACATAATTCAACTTATGCTGTTTTCCATAGATAAGATTATTAACAGTCCAAACAAAATTCAAACTAACCTAAAATAAATAAAGTGGCGCAGAGGCCGAGTAGTTACTATTAATATCCGAGGGATCCCGGAAACACTCCAATTATATCTTAACTGACCTACACTAAAAAGTGGAGTTAAGTGAGCGAGGGTGAGTGTATTAAAAATGACCGAGAAAAATTGTATAAGGAAACTCGAAATAACCGATTTATCAGTAGCAGCCAAATTTTCTCGGTCGTAAATAATTCTATTTCTGTGGAAATTAGCTAATTGGTTGATACTAATCTAGAAAATTGGTTGAAAACAACTGATGAAGGATTGTTTTTTTAAGTGTATGCATGTAACCTTTTTATCTCGATATAGTTTGGAACAACGAATACTAGTTTTTTTCATCATCAGAGACTTAGGGCCACTTGCACCAAGTAACTGGATACCTAACTAAAGTACTAAACTTGTGAATAGCTAACCCAAGATAAACAAACAAAAAGTTACTCCCCCGCTTTACCAATGAAAAATTCCGTCTTTGTTTTGGCAATTCGACACGATTATTCCGCGTTCTTGGGGAGTGTATCGCTCCATGGCTTGTTCACTTGTATTCTACATCTGTCAAGTCCACTAATGTCAAAACAGATTTCACATTGGCGGCCATTTGCAAAAATAAGAGCATCTTCCAATAGGGTGATCTCTTTTGGCCCACATTGTACAAACGCAAAAAAAATGTCGAATTGTCAAATAAATTCGAATTCCACAGACGCAAAAAAAATCGGACAAATAGTTATGGATGGAAAATCATTAGCGCTCCAAAATTCCTAATTTCAGAAAATATTTTTGCTTTCCTTAAGAGAATTGGAGCAACATAATTGAAAACTAAAAAGAAAAACGTTTACAAAAATGTAACTTCCTTAATTTTGCGCGAATTCGGACAACTGAAAGTATTCAGGCAGCTACCGTTCAAAAAAGAAAAAAAAAAAAAACATCTACGGATGCAAATGCGATCTAAATTTAAGTTTACTGTCGAAATTTCTTAATTTTTTGATTTTAATGTTTGACTCTACTTACATTTGACACTTTGCTTTATTTGCATGTTTTGGCACGACTATCCAGCCTCTCGAAAACGTATAAATAATTAAAACCTAGTTCATCCATGGACAGATGAATAATCTACGGAATAGGACTCAACAGTGGACAAACGAATAAATACTGTTGTCAAATGAGTTTGGTTTAAGTGGTCCTTGGTTAATTTTAACCAATTTTTTTTTTAACCGAGCAAAAATCGCACTCGGTTAGAGCCGAAATCAAATCAATTTGACTGTGTTTATGAATTGAAAATTGCTGATTTTTCTACTACAAAAGCATTATATTTAATTATTCTAACATGTTATCTAAAATAGACATAAGTCTCAAATGATTTAAATACCAAAATTTACAGTTAAGGTAATTATTCCGCGAATACAAAATTCTTGCCGAAATGTTACTCTTTATTTACATCCGCAAAGCACAGTCGCGATCTACAAACCCACGTATAAAAAATTCCTTCGAACTTAAGGCTGGTACGCAGTTCACGTGAAATCCGATTTTTCAAACAAAATTTTCACTGCAGTCAGAGTGGAAAATAGCGCTTCCAAAACTGGGGTTGAATTACCGCACCCGTGATTGAGTAATACGTGACTGAATGCGGTAATTCGGCCCTGAGCTTTAGGTGGCGATACCTTATTTTTTGGACATTTCAGCAAGAAAAATGATTTATAGGAAGCGTTTTAGAAATTGATTGGAATTTCAGATGTTTCCTTAAAAGAATACAAAGTTTTGTTAGGTTTACAAAAATTTGGTGATATGGATGACCTTTTCCATAAGCAGGGTGCCTCAAGAATCAATTTCTACCCGGATTTTTGAAAAAATATGTATACTTTTTTTAATTGTTTTAATTTGAAGGCTGTCCTGAATATAATACATTCTTTGCCAAATTGAAAACTATTAAAATTGTCATGAATAGAAAACAAAACATTTTTCTTTTGTGTGGCAGGTTCACTGAAAGCGAAAATCATCGAAAGGCATTTAAGAGCTAGTAGGTACGCGTGAGATGCTTCTGCAATAGGATGGGAATTTAAACCGACTGAAAATGCCTCCCCACAGGGCACTGACTTTTGTCATACCGACTGGGATTGAACCAAGAACTAATCGGCAATTTATTTATGAAATAAATTTGAGAAATATTTGAAAAATCCCTCGCTTTTCGAATTTTTGAACTCTTTTGTTAGAAAATATTTAGAAGTTTCTTTGCCTTAGCTAATTTTTATAGGTGAAGAGGTTTTATCCGCCCTACTATTCTGATTATATTGCCTGTATTTAACAATTCGGTTATTTCTAAGCTAACGTGTTTGAGAAGCTTACTTCTGTACAATTAAGCAACTTGTTTAACTTCTTTTTTAACTTTTTCAATATTTATATCTCTATGTCGATCAGCATTGTATATGTTCCAAGGCGAATTGACTATGACAGTGTTGTTTTGTAAGATATCTTGAAAGACCTTAATTTCTTAGTTTGGTGTGGCCATACAATTGGTGCCCGTAGGTCCATACTGGTTTCAGAATTTGGTTGTATAACTGATTATATTTTTTATTTTATAGGTAACCTAAGATCTTCTTGAACTCCCATAAAAATAAAAGTGCAGTCACCCTGCATAAATTTCTCCACGAAAAATCTCCAAACAAATATTTCACTTTAAATTTCACAGCACTTCTTGGAGAGGAGTGAACATTTCACTTCACTCCAACAGCGTACCAGCCTTTAAACTTTCAAAATGAAACTGTATCGCGGGTATCTGCGACTTAAAAAAGTTTGCATGTATTGATATTTTCGAAACTACGAATAATCCTTAAGTTGTAGATCGACATTTGCTGGCTAAGCCCGAAATACATAAAGGACGTTATATTTGTTTTTGAAATGCAAGACATTTTTTTGTAAGCCGCTTTGACTCGGAACACAATCGACTAACTGACTCGCTCAATTCTCACCCACTGATGACGCAGTCAATAAAAAACATGTCCAATGACCTACATAAATTTCACAAATTTGTTTGCATGCAAATGGATTTTTTTTTACAAAATCGACCATATAGAAAAAAAAAAATATCGAGCTGGTCTGTCTGATTTGTGAACTTACTCTGTTCTGTAATTGGCGTCGTTAGCTATACCACTGATTGCGTACACAACTGAACGACTCCAGAGGCACTTCATCACTTCCGCAGCAAAACAAATGGGACAGCTGAATCCCGAAATCCCGCTACAAAATACGCGAACCAACATATTCATTATATTCGGAAAAAAAATCTGGTTTAATCAAACCAGTTAGATTTCACGACGACAAAGCAAAACGAAACGCTTGTCCCTAATCCCGAATACATAAAAAAACCGACCTCATAATAAAAGTTCGTTTGTTGGCCAAAAAGAAATAATATCGATATAGAAATAAAAGTTTTCCTATTTTGGCGAACGCCAAAAACAGCGAATCTGTTGAGGAAATAATCAAAAAGATTCGAAATGTTTTTATTCCGGCCCACCCTCGTCGGACATAGCACTTATGGAGCGGACGATATGAGTTCAGCGATGGCATAGGCGCATCCCCCTTCTGGTTGTTGTTTTGTTTTATTTTTGGTTGGTGCTTCCTAAATCCTAAACACATTGCTTAACTTTTCCCAATACAAATAAAAGTGCTCGAATGCAAACAAATACATTAACACCCCATAAAAACTAGACAACTACAAAAAGGGGATAGACGGGCGAACAAGGGTGGCTATAAAACTGGCACAAGCAGGGTTGCATAGGCCTGCAGGAGTGGATGGAAAAACTCGAGCGAACTGCTGACAGAATGCAGTTTGTTCTTTGCACTGCAAATATTGACACGATAAATGCTGTGCTCTGAGTACTTGAGTGTGTTATATGTTGTAGTAGTCCTAGTTGTGGTGATCTCAGTCGTTTTGGAAATAAAATTTGAGCACGTTCTGTTTTTTTTTTCTTCTGCATTCTTTTGTGTGTAGGACAGGACGATGACTTGCCCTCTCAAAGCCAAACAATGTTTTTGTCAACAAAATTAAAGTTTTTTTCCTTTTTTTTTTGCATTTGTTTGTTCGTACAAATCGCGGCGTCTATCGATTTTGGTAGTTGGTTCGGAAGATAAATTAAATTCCGCGACAAAAAACAAATGTCAAAGGATATTCGGATTTTATTTCACGCTTAACCGCCATTGCGGGCCTTTTTCCGTGTGTGTGCACACGCCACACAGTCGTTGGGCAAGGATTTGCCGCTTTTCAGCATTTTTTTGCTTTTCTTTTTTGTAATCCTTTTGCAAGGCGGTGAGAAAGTAAAGTCAACGTGTCTGTCAAAGAGGACACGCGTTTTATTTACCATTTTTTGGTGAATTCTATTGATTCAACAACGTGGTCGTACAGTGTGTGCCTATATATGGCGTTTTAATTGACACACACTTTCACAGGACTAAAGAGCGGCAAAGTGAGCAGGAGCGTAGTATATTCCACATTCCACTCCACTTGGCCGAAATTTCAATCGAATATCTTTTGTATGGAAGTGCGCTGCGTTTGGTTACCGTCGGTCGGCGTCGTCGTCGTCGTCGTCGTCGTCGTCGTCAGCCGGTTTCGTTTCGTCCACTTTTTATGATGAATGTTGCTGTCGTCGTCATCGTCGTCGACAATGTGCATAAAAAGGATTTCGCCTTCAATTCGGGGTGATTTATTGCAGGGATTTATGAGTTGGCGGCGATGAAATGGAAAATCCGCAACCAAAGTTTCGACGGCCCAGTTCGGTTTTTGTTCGTGCCGCTTTTCTTTTACACGGCGATAAGGATTAAAGCCGGGATTTTTCGGCTCTTGGGCGTCGTGGGGCAATTATGCGACGACACGGTTCCAGCGAAATGATTTATGCCTTAGAAGTGGGCATCGGTATAATGGCGGTGTCGAATAAGGCACATGGCCTCGGAAGCAGATTGCGATTTTGTCAGTGGGTCATTTAAATTGGATTTTTCCATAAATAGGTAGTAACTTGGTTTGTGTGAGGATTACGGGCAGTGTTGCTACGCGAATTGGATTAAGTGATGATAATTATGATTTAAGGTTGTCTGGCAGTAGATGTCCGAAAGTAATATATTTATTGACAATGCGGGGTGTAGCTGTAGGTAGGGATGATTCATATGCAATAGGATTTTACTTACAAGTGGGCTTTTAGGGCACTGGCATTTCAATGTAGGGGAACATGACTGCCTACATAAATTTGAAGTGACATTTGACAGGTGAAATCGGTTGCTAAAATAGACAATTTCGACGCCCATCAGTGTGGAAAACACGGAATGAGGTAAGAAAAAGGAAACCAAGAGATTCATTAGCCAGTAAGTCATTTGGTCTTGTGTGCAGACGCATTTTCATCAACTCGAAGGTCGGGAATAACTTGAAAACGAATTAACTCCTTCTTTAGGCATTCTTGCTTTGAGGGTGTAGGTAGGTATGGGTAGGTTAGTATGTAGGATGATGCAGATGTTGGAGATCGTCCGCTGCCTTCTCTAGATAAATAAACCATCGAAAATATCAGGTCAGTTCCGAAAATGTTGTAGCCAAAATGCTAGTTCGAAACTCTGTAGAACAGCGCGGCGATTGGGAAAGTGTTGGTAACGATGCTTGGAGGAAAGAATATAAAATAGCGCAATTGATACCGCGCTGTTGCCCACGTTATCACACATCCTTCATTGCAATGGCTGAAAAGAGTGGTTGAACTTGCCAAGTGATGCCAAATATTGCTCAATTTTCCTACAACTTGGGACAGAACTGCTGTGAAGTTCCACAAATTGTTAGAATGACAGCAACCAGGGTACTTTTTTCGTTGTGCTTGCAATTTTCTGATTGGCTTGCCTTGGCTTTGTCCTCAACATCCAAAATGTCACAGAATCTTTGATTGCGAGTGAAGCGTTTACATGTTCGCAGCAGGTGCCCTCGAAACTGGCTGTCGATGTAGGTATGTTTGTTTTTATTTGTTTTCAAGGTTGATTTTTGTTTTATAAGTAAGCTTTTAAAGAATGGCCAACTCCCGCATGCTCTGCTCTGCTGAGCTAAGACCCCAGCTATGACAGGTCCCGAAAAATATTGGAAGTCGCTCATTTGCAGCACTTAAGCATTTGTAAAACCAAAAAAAACAGCGAGTTCCTACCTACTTACCTAGGTATATAACAACGATGAAGTGCACCGGAAGTATTTCATTTTCAATGACAACACTGTAGCAAACAATTTATTAGTTATTCATGTTATACCTGCCGCTGAGTAAGAACAAAAATACCCACCAGGCGAATCCGAGTTCAATTAAGCACCAGTAACAATAAAACCACTAAAATTCACAACTGTTGCATGCCAAGGCACCATTCCAAATCCAATTTCGAAAAGCCAACAAGCCTGGACCAACAACAATTTCGCTACACACACATACTTTGTTATTTGGCTACTACAATTAAAGTTGATTTTTTTTTTATTTTTAAATTGGCATTCTTTTTCCGGTCCATTTGCACACTCGGTCTCTTGTATATTTTTCAGTTAGCTGGTGCGGAGCACAAGCTTCAATTAGCACAGCATTTCCATTTCCATTGGTAATTTTAATCGAAATTAAAATCCACTTACTGACCAACTTGAAGGAGGCAAAATGAACCACAGAAAGCTCACTCCCAGCAGTTGAGTATTTTTTTTGGTGAGTCCTTCGTTATCCAAAGCATTAAATGAAAAGTTATTAAACGTGTTTGTACCAAATGTGAGCATTTTTAACTCGTGTTCGGTGTGGCACAGGTGGGGTAATGTCCCATCATTGGGAAGTACCATTTTTTAAGGTAATAAGACGAGAGGAAGAGCCTATACCTCACAAGTCATAAGCCGAGAAACTAAGGTTATAACACAATTCGATGTTTTTTTTGTCTCAAGAATGGATAACGACTGCAATTAAAGCTGGCTACACAAACGAAGATCCACCCACCAAGGTGGTTGGTAATAAACAGCAACAAAATATAGAAAGACCGATGAACGGGCGAGAAGAGGTTCGAACACAACCTTCACAACGCCGAAATCCTATTGCATTATTCCTAAAACGTCAAGAAAATTCAGCGCAAAATATATACGAACACGAAAGGTTTATCTTATTTTTCTAACAAACAAAATCAGAAACCCGAAAAAGGAGGACTTTTCTTATAAATTTGTCTAATAATTATTTTAACGATTAATTGAACGACTATAAGGACGGTTTTTCGATGGCTTAAAGTCACTCACTGTTGCAGATGTCTTGCGATGATTTTTTCCCTTTCAGCGAATCTCCATATATAAAAAAAAAAGAAAGTCTGGAGACCACCACAGGACGATCATCATAATGGCAAGTCAAGTCAAATCATTCCCCGAACTAAGCGACCCCTTAAAAGTCGACTGTGTCCAGTGAAGGTCGCCTAAGTCTTCCACCGCATACAAGGGTCTTTAACGGAAATCGAAAAATAAGTTCCTTTTGTACGGGAGGAACCCGCCTTATATACGTTAACGTGAAACGTATCAAGAAACGAGCGACACGCGCAGCAAGCCCAGCCACGCGCGGAGCAAGCAGACGCGACGTCAGCATATTATACTGAGTGTGGGATGGATACCTGGAATCGCGACACTGCACCGTGGGAACGATGCACACGTCAGCAGAATAATTGGGTTTAGAGTAAGTTAGGTTTTAATATTTCATTATTGTTAGCTCAGTCAATAAGCAGCCGTTAAGGCATTCGTTGTTATTAAATAAAGTTTTTTTATGACTTAATAATACAAATTAGTGTAATTTATTTAAAAAAAAAAAAAAAAACTCCCGAAAACAGTCGAGGAAACAATTAATCCCAATTCGGAAGCGGTTGAAAATCAAACTTACTGCCTTGGGGAGCATCGTGCCAGTAAATCCGATATTAATTTGACAAGATTTTTTTTGACATTTCACCACCTTAGACACTCATTATAGCCCACATTTGTCCCGTCGTCATCATCACCATTAGCCGTACACGACATAACCAACACATTTGTCAGCAGCAGTAACAGATGCATATATTAGGTAGGCAATTATCACTCACCCTCTAATTGAAATCTACGCCAGATGTTAACCTAATTTATATATGACGCTTCCTGACATTAGGCGGTCATCGACAGCGTCGATAATGACAGAACACAAGAGCGAACAAGTTGTTGCTCGTCATATAAGAAAATCAACTCGAACAGAAATGGAAATAAAATTCGAACCGCAGACACCCTCAACTTAGTCACGCATCTCTGACTCTGAGCTCTGGCGCATATTCAAATGTGCAGTGTGCGGCAAACTTCACACGCAAGTCGAACACAGTCGCGCAACTTAATAGCCACCGCGTGCATAACAATTAATATACAAAGAACCGCCACTACCACGATAGTTCTTACCAACACCGACACCCACAAAATGCAAGCTTATTCCACAGGTTCCGTTCTAATATCTGTCATTTGTCTATTTGACAGTCGATTACACAAGAAGAACAAGGGACAAAAAAATCGTCACTTTTAATTGCAGCATAATGGGAACGATTGTTCCATGTGGATAGACGCACGAGTGAGAGGAATAGTAGCATCAAGCATCTGATTGGGACGAGCTGGTAGCAACTGCAACTCGACTCGGGTTTCGGGTTAAATGGCCGCGATAACCTTTAGTTGGTGTTGCACTGCACTATTATTCGGTGGATTTATTTTATTTTCCATCGTAAGGTCAAACAACACACGCAGTGAAAGTCTGTGGGACCATAGTTTTGCTCGCGAGCGTTCAACGGACGACGGGGGAGGAAATGTATTCAACGAATGGCCCTTGTTGTTATTGTTTATAGAGCACTCCACCATTTATACACTCTTTATTCTTTCGATTTTGTCGAAGTGCGGATTGAGTTTGAACAGGCTGCGCTGTCACGTTGCGTGTTGACATTAGATATTAGTTTTATTTTTTGCCTCACAGTTTTCCACCTCTCGATTTGTGGCAGAGAGAAAAGAGAAAGAGAGAGTTGTGCAAGATAGGGCTAATGCCTATAGTGCATGTGTGTACATAGGACTTTGTGTTCTGTAGGTACACAAATGACACTTATTGGCGTGTCACTTTGATCAGATGAGTTGGGGAAGTCATAAAATCGATCAGATACTGCTGGGTGGGTTTGAGTTGTAAAACGACGACGTGTTAAGATATCGGAAAAAAGGGACGGGCGCAGTTTCCCTTTGACGGATTAATATGGGGTGACCATATTATACAGTTAGCAGCACTGAAGATGATTAATTTGTGTGATATTTGTGTTTGGGGTGGGAGGCGGTATGCGGTAAAAGCGTTTTCTTGTATTTTAGTTTTTGTTAATCGTTTGGCCTGTTGGACCTCGGATTTATGGCGAAACCAAGTAGGTCGTTATGTAGGTATAGTTCAATATGGCTGTGTTCTCCAGAGGTGTTTATACACAGGCTTTATAGAGGGATATGAAACTAAGTTCCGATAAGATCTCTATTAGACTTCTGAAAATGTTGAGGAGATGTGTGGAAAGTTAATTGCTTCGGTAAAGCTTGTGATTCGAGAACGCATTCGAGAAGCTTCCTTAGAGCCTCTGACAGGAGGCATTATATAGAAGCAATGAAATGTATCAAGTCGTTCAGATTTACCACTTCTAAACAATTATGACGAATTAGCCTAGGGATAGTATATTGGACTACTACGCAGCAGGACTCATGTTCGATTCTCAGTGCGACCCCATTTTAAGTAACATATAAATTATAAGAATACTGCATGAAAAATGATATAAGTCAATAAGATAATGTTTGTTAATGATAAAAATATAAGAAATTGAAAAAATTTGCGAATAAAAAAAATATATACATTTTTCTTTTGATATTTTGTGCTTTTATAAAGCTTCTACAGGGTCCGCCAAATAACTTTTTTTTTTTTGAAAATGCTATAAAAAAAAAATACTGGATATTTTCTCAAATTTCTTTTTTTATTTGAAAGTACAATCCTTCCGGTTAATAATGGAAAATAATTTCATTCAAATGGCTGCCTCGGCTGGCCATGCAGTAGCCTACACGATCGGTCCAATTTTTAAGCACATTATCGATTGTGTGCAGCTGTGTTTCACCAATGGCTTCACGAATATTGTCCTTTAAAGCGTCAATTGTCTCTGGCTTGTCGGCGTAACACTTATCTTTTACGGCACCCCACAAATAATAGTCCAACGGTGTCAAATCGCAGCTCGGAGGTGGCCAAACGACATCAGCTCTGCGGCTGATAATGTGATCTTCAAAAAACAGGGCACAAAACATCGAGTGTAGCTTCGGCTGTGTGGCACGTAGCGCCGTCCTGTTGAAACCAAATGTTGCCAATATCCTCCTCTTCAATTTTTGTATGGCGTCATATCAAGGTCTTTATGCAAAATTCATCTCAATGATGTCTCCGAAATGTTCAATTGTTGAGAACGACGGTGAATTGATGTTGATGGCGCTTCACGCACACTTTCTGCCACAGCAGCAATTTTCTCGGGTGTACGCACTGTTTTTGGCTTTTCAAGCTTTGGTCTATCGGTGAGGATGCCATTTTCTTTCACTTTTTTTTTACAAGATAACGAACATACGGAGCTGACGATGCTTCTCTTCCGTACGCAATTTTCGCACACATTCTGCAACATTACCATGATTTTCAAAGTAATGTCGCAATATTTCCCAGCGTTGCTCAAGCGTATACACAACCATATTCGTTCAGCGGAAGGATAAAACTAATTATCTGTCAAATCAGACATGGGCTAAGTGTTACCATTCGCGAAATAAACACTAGTTGAAAAAAATAAAGTTAGATGGCGGACCCTTTATAAGGTTTCTATAAAGTTTCGGTAATGCCCTACCTACATAAAAGTGCGCCAGATTTGCTTCCTGTAGGCTTATGCAGTTAATATAGCGGGAGGGGAAATAGCCTCGATAGCGACTTACCAAAGTCAAATTGTTACTTGGCGTGCTTGACAGCTGGGCGCGGGGTCTTAGGTTCGAACTCCGAAAAAGCAAAAATTACATCTTAGTGTTTTTTTTTTCCACGCGAACCTCTGACAAGCTTCCAAGGTTATAACTCGGACTCAGTGCTAGATCCCTTCCACTCATTTGTGGCAGAATAAAAACGCCACCAAGCGAATGCCCGTCAGAAACTAGGCCTATAACCTAGCGACTGCTATGACTTTGGCAGGGATATAATTGCCTGACCTAAAGCAACAATTTCTTCCGACAAATTTGATGGGCAAAATGTGTCGCAAAAATGTTCACTGACTCTCCGATTTTCATAGGTCTTCTAAAAATCATTAATCCCCACAAATGGCCTCAGTTTAAGGCTGTTTTATCCCCAAGGACCGACACTTTAATCCCAACCATTATACTAACCAAAAAGCCCGCAATTATCTAAATGACTATTTTATATCCCTTCTAGTGCTCGCATCGCACTCACATCTCTATCCTATAAAGCAATGGCAACTGTCATTGCATCATTTCGCTGCAACCCAACACAGTAAACAACCACTGTCTCTGCATCTCCTTAACCCATAAATTTCGAAAATATAGAACGCAAAGCAGAACGCACAGCCATACATCTGTGTCAGCTCATTTGAGAGCTTTAATGGATCCTTCATCCTTGTATAAAGTTCCTCTCGATATTTTTTTGCCCACACACTCTCGTTTTATAAATTAATAGGATATAGGGTGTCGCTCCGTTGCGTCGTCCGTGCGCCATGCCAATACAAATGCAAATGCGGACGCGGCGGAACAAACAATAAAATAAATTGCCACAGCCAGACGTTTATGTTCCAGTGTACTAAAAAATAATGTCATGGGCGTGATAGTGGTTCTACACAAATACTACACCAACAACCCCATTCCCAACATTGGCAACAAAAAAGTACGAACCTTTCACCTGACTTTTGAAGGAGATTGTCTACAGTTCGTGGCAAACAAAACGGCAAACCATCAAATCACAGAATAAGAAAGAAAAGAAAAAAACATAATTGTGAGATTTTCAAATGTCAAATAGTCATTTCCCTCGAGCACAGCGTCATCATAACTGACAACGGTGGGATATGCGGTGAATGCGCGCCACTAGGAGGATCCTCATTCAATACGATTCTGACATAGTTTACGAGTTAACAAATGAGGGGGCTGGTAGCTGACAGTCGACTGTGGGGGCCAACTTTTCATTCACCATCATCAGCACAATTCAGAATGAAAGTTTGAAGCGCTACTAACCGAGGAGTATGCTCCCAAGTCCCAACATCAATCAATCACCTTTGACATAGTTTTCCACTTGTGTGCAGGAGAGAGGGAGATTTTTCTCCTTCCCGCCCGATTTTTGTGCAAGTATGCTTCACAGGCTAAAGATTGATAGGCATATTAATGAAAAATCAGTAAAATTCGAGTGCCTCCATATTGATGGAGCTATTGGTGTAATGAAGTTTACAAATCTGCCTACAAAACGATTCAAAGTTGGGTTCGAGTAGCTGACATTTACACCTGGTGGTTCGGGCCGAGGGGGCTGAGGAGGACTTTGAACTCAGTGAATGCGGCACTGGAGTGGGCTATGTCTCGAACGGCTTGATGTGTTGACATATTTGTTTCCGTTACAACTATGAAATATTTCAATTCAAATCCGAAACACACAAACTAGAGACGAAACCACTCAACTCTAAATGGCAACCCAAATAACGCGCATAAAGTGCAAAATTTCCACGGGAATATATCGGGGCGAAGCTATTTTTTGTTTGTGCAAATTCGTTTGATTAAGAACAATTCAAACAGAGAATTGTTTTATTAAATATTTCAACAACTTTTGCCACAACAATTGCAGTCAATCGCCATATGTCTGCCCTCATCCGCCGGTTGATAAGTTAAATGTGTACGGTTCATCTGGGAGTGCACTTCAAAATATCATCAAGTGGAATGAAGCCTTTTAAATTCACAAAATCGCAAACATGTCAAAATGTTTGCTCTCTCCGCCTCCGGCGCGGGAGGGTCTACTACCCAGTCTAAAGGAACTCTGCAGTAACAGTGCAATTGCAATTGTAACCCCCAAACGGCCCAAACCGTATATTCTCTAGGTGTATCTATAGTGTCAGCGGGGTACAGCCGCTAGTATTGAATTTACTGTCAAGCGGCCACTTTAGGTGATGTAATCCTGTACTATACCATATAGCCAGGTGTTCAACAATGCATATGGTCGACACACGACGACACAACACTCGTTGACAATGCTGCAGAGCAGACGCATATTATATGCAGTGCACGGCGAAGGGGTGGATGTTTATTCACGGCAAAAAAGACTACCTACCGACGACGATGACACATGCAGTACAATGCATTACAACAAAGGGGATGTTTATGTTGGGCATTTGGTGTTTCAGGTATGTGAGCTGTGTAAACTGATTTTAAAATCAAGTGGCTTTAAGTCAAATGTGTCGTGCGCTCTTTTAGGAACATTGTTTCGATGAAAAATTCCGGTCGCGAGGCTTCGATCAGAAGGATCCAGGGGTAACCCAAGAAAAGGTGCGTTGGGAATACGTACTGCCTCCTTCTTTTCTGCACTCTTCTACAGCCTTTACAGATAAGTAGATAAGAACTAAATATCCTATTCACACCGAGCCGAAAAGCGGATTTTCGCGAAAACACTCGAAAACTTCATCGAAAACAGTTTTCGCATACATATTTTAGTTTTCAAAACGAGTCGTTTACCACGAAAACAACTTCCAATCGTTGGGTTGTTGAAACAAACACACCTTTTGCAATATTCAGCAAATTCAGCAGAACAGCTGACCAAACAAATGTCAAAACTCACAACTTTAAATCATTTTCCACACTTAATTGATTTATAAATGGTCTGAATTAATTTTATATGTAAACTAATGCGATCGATATTTGTGACCAAGTTTACAAAAGAGTTTTACGACTAGTGCCTCAGACCGGATAGAAACGTCAAACGAAAACTAGTTGGTGTTCAGTGTGAATGCATCGACTAGTTTTCGACGAAAACACGGTTCTCTGTGCGGTGTGAATGGGGTATAAGAAATAAGGCTGGCTTGCTTGTGGAGCGGTCGCAAATGATTTTTGTTTTTAAGTATAAAAATATCTGCTCAAAACGACGCTTCAGTCAATGGTGAGTTCTGCAAAGCTGTAGAATGTAGAATTGCGAATTTTGGACTTGGACTTGACTATCGGTTTCATCAAGATAGTGCGCCATGCCACACAGTCCATCAAACAATTGATCTTTTGCAGGCAAAGTATGGTAATCATATTACAGCCTCTTTGGCGATATGAACTGACCGTCTTGGAGCTGGGTTTTTATCCCTTTAATTTTTCTATGGGGTGATCGAAATCTATCGATACTAGGTGGACAATCCAGAAACGTTTCATAACCTTTAAGCGTAAATCGGCAAAGCCATTTGTGAGACACCAAGGTCTTGGAAACTCACCAAGGTCTGCGAGAATTGACTACTCTTTCTGAAAAAGCCATAGAATACTGGAAGATATTTGTTTTATTATTTTTAGAAAGAAACTTGTAATTGGACTATACCCGTCGGAATTCAAAAAGCTCAAACAATCGCACTTGAATGAGCCCTGATGCCCCAGAGCGGCGCATCTGTAAATGCAGCCAGAGCGTTTGCAAAGAAATTGTTGTTCTCTCAAAGATCACGAAAAAGAAGTTTAGGTTGGGTAATTCGCAACACCAAATTTAGTTGGGGTTCTTGTTTAGACCCTCACAACCGTTTTAACAGAAATAAATTGCAAATGATTGCCCTCATCCGATGGCAGAGTAAATTGTCCACTACATCATTCCGTGGGCGGCGAAAATTGTCACTTAATGCCGACGGTATCGTCTAACAAGTCTTTGATGATACCCACTCAATCTTCGCGCAGTAAAATTAATCGAACGGCACCAACTACTTAACTTGTACGATCTTCTGATTTTTCCCGAGTTTCACCGCCTTCACACAAACACCACCGTGTTGTTGCGTCTATCACCTTATAGTTTTGAAGGCTCGGTTCTTGCTTGTTATGTGCCCGAGAAGAGGCCTACTCGTTTCCGTCACCGCAACGAATCGATGAATAATCACGTATCACGATTTTATTCCCATCCCGATAGACGGAACATCAAACGTCACTTTACAGAGTCGGAAAGATCGATGAAACGATCAAGATTCCTGCCTTCCTGTGACATGAGAAATAGTAAAAGAAGAATACAACATCGATTTGGCACCCCCCGTTGATGCGGTTCTTATACCAGTAGTAGACAAATAAATCGTGAAAGCTCTCCCTCAAACTAGCTGACACTGACAGTGGCGTATCTACTCAAAGGGGAGTCGGTTTCTTCTTCTTGCTGGAGAGACTCACATCAATTTATTCTTCCATCATATATCTACTGCCGGCCATCGCTTCGGAGTATTACGTTGGAGTTCATGGATCATGGACAGCAAGCTGTCGTGCATTTTTGATTACCCCAGCTACAACCTAGGTCTCACGAAGGAGGTATAGCTACGGCTATATAAGTGTCTTCTTGTGGCTGACAAAATTGCTGTGCACAGTTCATTAGATATTACACCGCGTTCGTATATATGAGGCGAGAATTTCACAATTAGAATTGTGGTTAAGGGGGATCGCCGAGCATATGGACTGGGTTGGGTAGGTAGGATAATGTTTATGGTAGCAAATTAGGGCGTGAACATTTCCGACTTTCATTCAGGGAACCGACCGTTAAGGGCTGTCGAATTAGGCACCTGTTCGACAGGTAGGGCAGTTTTGAATCTAACTGGGCGCATATGATTGGAATAGGGACACTTGTGTTTAGGTAGGAGAGGATGACATAGTTTTAGGGTGGAGTGTATTTTTTTAAAGGCGAGTGGTTAACGAAATAGTGTTAGAACGTGTTTGCGTTATGCTTTCGGGGACAATTGCGGGAAGAGAATTCTTCCATCTGCCGGACAAGAGACTCTTCGCCGAAAGTCCTACCACGGAGAATGTGTTTGTCAATTGTGGTTGCAGTTTCTTTTCTATTGATTATGGTCCCTTCGGAGGAAGATGCTTTTTTTATTTGCCACCTTCCACTGCCTTCCAATTGCCTCCTTTATATATAGAGACATCTTGGAACGCGGACTAAGCAAAACTACAACTCATCAACCAGTCTAGACACAGTGCGCACAGAAGTTAGGTATACATCCTTCTCACAGCAGCACGAAATAAAAGAATCAACTTGACCACAATATATCTGAAATCGATTTCGTGTCTCTCTAAATATAGTTCGAAGCAGTTGTTTGTCATCTTCATGGAGTACTAACGCAAAACCTCATAAAATTAGCATCTTGCCACGAAAAAATAAAATGAAAAACGCAACGCAATCGGCGGCATTCAAGGACAAGCCAAGTCTTGGCATCGAATTACAATGGACTAAAATGGACTGTTTTTTTTTTTGGTATTTGAGTCCTTCATTCATAATGATATTCAACTTTGGTTGAGCTAATAATTAGCTCGTATCTCCAAGTGGAACCGTTTACAAAAGAGAACAAAAAAGACGTTCTTTTTTACACAATCTCCTTCGCAAAAAAAAAAAAAGAGAACAAAACCCATCACAATTGAGCGACAGGGATCTTCATTACGTCTCTTCTTGTGTACGGCTCATAAGCGGCGAATATGCGAATCCGTACCTGGTCCTGTAAGAGTCAAGCATTGGCCTTGTATGATCGGTATGATCGGTTACTGCGTTTTTCTCCTTTTAGGGCCCACTTTTTTAAAAATGGTCGAAAAGGCCCGTCTTTAAGTTTACCTAAAATTGTATCCTTTAAAAGAATTCAACAAAAATAAAGAAAAACTTTTGTAATGAATACATATTTTTTTTTTTTTTTTGTTTAAATAAATGTTTGTTTTTTATTTTTGCTATGTAAGCATTTAATGTGGTTGCCCCCCTTTTTTTGGGTGGGCCCCTTTTATTTGCCCTTTTTAAAATTTTAAAATTTTTAATCGGTAACGCTGGTCAGTTGGAAATCTCTTCTGGTTTATATGGAGTCTTTAAGGGACTATATAATTATTGTTTTTCGCAAGAGTTTTTGCGAATTCAACTGTGAACTTTTGCGTTTGGATTTTCTCTCTGAAATCCACTGCCCTCTTCCGTTTAGACCGTATTTATGAGTAAATACTTATCCTACTGAAGTTCTTAATTCACAATAATTCATTCAATTAAATTCAATTCAATATCTTAATTTTAACAGAAACAATCTATAAACATAAAACATTTATACACAATAAAACGACGATTAACAATAATGGTGTTGTCAAAGTGCACTGTGGTTGTCACTATTGACGCACCAATCGCTAGGAAATTGTTTGTATTTGATCTTCAATGTCATTCTCATCTTCGCCATTTACGACAAAATTTCACACAAATTCTATGAAGGCACATTTTAAATTATCGACACAAATCTGTGCAACCAATTCGTGTACTTTATTATTTCAAATCCCGTCGCTTCGCCGGCTGGTCACCAACCGCCTTTGTTGTAACCATAAGCAGCTGACACTCAAAGACATACGAGGCATATGTTCATCCCGACTGAGCAGACGCTTCAATTGTCGTTCTCCGTTTTGGATTGTCCTTTTGAAATTCGAACCGGTTTCTTAAAACAAATTGTCGTCACTTTTAAACAGAATAATTGTACTAATCCCGTAACAGATGCCAACAGCTATTGTCCTTGTCCATTCGTTTTGTTTTATGTTTTTTCTTCAGTAGAAATCATTTTGAGATGAAAGAATATTTTCTACTTGTCTTTAGACAGTGAATTCATTTCTTTTCCCACTTTTTAATATGAATAAATTATAAGGACAAATTTAACAAAACAAAATTTAAAACACCTTCTAGAAATGAGTGGGGTTTGGTAAGCGAAAGCGAAGTGCGTCCTTCGAAGCGCTTTTTATTTAGTGTGAGAATAATAAAGTGCAACTTAATGGAAAAGGTAACAGGCGTCCTTTTTGTCGTTGTTTTTTTTTTTTTTTTTGAAATTGAACTTAGCAATTGATACATATTTTTGTATTTTTAAAATTGCTCTTGGACAGAGACTTATAATAAATAAAAAAAAAAAAATGTGTTAAACTTGCGTAACCTACAATATAATGCATACTGATTTAGAGAACTAATTGTGTTTTTTTCTTCTTTTTATTTGCAGGTAAGTCGGATGATTGCTCAATCTATCGAACACTTTATCTTACAGTAGCGCTCAGAAAAGTAAGCTTTTATAAATAAGTGACAATGACTTTTCAACGTTTACACTTTTTTTTAGGAGAAAGAGCTATTTGAATATTTTTGTACATATACATTTTTGAAGTAATATCCCTTTATAGGGACCTAGAATATATTTTTGACCAACGCCAAAAGGAATCGATTTACAAACTCGGATGACACTACATTTTTCTTTAATTTTTTGCTCGTATTTTTCACATTAAAACTTGTTGAAAAGTCAGCTGCGTGTAAAAAGCCTAAAAGTGTATTGCGAGCAATTGTTTGCAAAGCAACCACAAATTTTGAAACTACTTTATTTCCAAATCGTCTTGAAATGCATATTTTTTAATATTTAATTCCTATATGGAATTTTCGAACTACCCTTGTTTCATTTTAAAAAATATTGAGGACTTAAGTGTTGCAAAAAATAGTCATCACTCAGAAAGTAAAGGGTAAATGCAGATACATAAAAGAAATGTGCATTTACTAGCTGGTGGGCTTACTTATTATCTACTAATTAAGAGTGAACTCAAATTGTTTTTTGTTCCGCATAGAAAACCCAATAACCGTGTTGTATCGACAAAAAAAAACGTTTTTATTTTAGTTTACATTTTATTTGTTGTAATGAGTAATATTTGGTTTAAGTAAGTCTTTTAATTCATATTTGTAAATCTAATGTAACTTTTTCAAAGCAAATGCCTACAGCGTATCTACTTTTCGGATTTTAAAGAAAGAAAAAATTCAAGAAGGAACATAACTTAATACTATTAATTATAAATATTTTATATGAAGATTATATATTCTACAGTAGAAACTAACGATTCGTATCACGAAACTAACAAGTTGAAATGAACGAGGAACTTTCTCACTTAATATTTTATTGCTTCTAATTTATATTTATATGTACCTATGTTAAGTTATACCTACACATCAACGTTCTTTATATAAAAAAGATGCAATTCTACGAAAGTCAAACTCAAAATTCTTTGATTTTTTCCAAAGTCAGTATCGCAAAAATCCTTAAATTCAGTGCAAATCATCGAAAAATTTGCTTTACGAAGAGCTCTGCTTCCAATACTTATATAGAACGTTGATTACGCTCATCTCGCCTTGAGTTCTTCATGAAACTGAATGTCCTTCCAGAGCTTGCATTAGAAATAGGCAACGAAAATACAAAATTGCAAAGAAATTCGAAATTTATGGCGCCTCAACCTTTTGAAAAAAAAAAAAACTAACCCAATTTTGGGCGATTAAAGGGCACTTCACACTTTGTAAGTAATGATTACAGTTAACTAGGGCTTGCGCTATAATTTCTATGCACCTATTATTAATTTGCTGTTGAGTTATATTTTCCAAAGCCCGTCAACGGGATCGGGATCAAAAATGAATGGAGATTTTTTTCTCCTGGAAACTTCATCGTTCATTCTTCGGTTTAAAGGAGGAATGTGGTGATTTATGGTATATTTCAAACAGATAGCTATAGGCAAGATCCATTTACTTATCAAGTTTTGTCTCAAATCGCATTATTTGAAATTTAGGGCTCAGCTTTGTATCTTATTTCGAAAACACTTGTTCGATGGCGTTTTAGTCAAGGGTGGACCTTGGCCACTTTACCTCTGCAACCTACAGTAACCATAGTCGTTAACTAACTTTGCTTGTGTTATCATATCAGTTATTGAACACCGAAAGTTGATTAGTTTTGAAACTCAGCAATGCCTTACCCATATCTTAGGAATTTGAAAGGTACTTCCAATCCTATCCGACGTTGGTAAAGTGATGCAAAATAAGTCCGGTAAGAGGTGGACGCGATAAGGGTTGAATCACCCTGTCTGGGAACAGCGAATTCGGTTTCAAAGGAAAAAAGTCCTTGAAGACCAGGACATCATAGTGATAGATAATCCAATTCAACATAATAATTCAAAAACTTTGAGACCTCCAGTTCCATGGGTGTGTTCGGAACTAGCGGGCTATGTTTCACAATTTAATTTCCTCGCTAAGAACTCTCCAGCCACTCTATGCCCCCGGAGCTGTTACTGGTCTTGGTTATTACTGTAGTTTCTCTTCTTCGCAACTTGACCGCACCCAAACTCGAAAATACGCAAACTACAAACGGTAGGTACATCGGCCCGTAAAGCAAATATTCATTGATTCTGAAATGCCAACCATTCCCTCCGTTCAACATTTAGTTACACAAATTATCCTAGGAGTTATTGATACCTAATAGCAGTTAGGTGAAATACCAAGTCCTATATTGGCCTTAGTTGTTAATTAAAACTGCTTCCAGCACAGCAGGCCAATTTTCGAATATAATCAATTCAATGATTAATCTCATCAAGCAATATCGATTTGATACAATCTGAAAACACGCAGTTATGAGAACTCATGCACACACGCACGCACACGGCAAACAGTCGATTAATATGACAAATCGGTCTTTCGAGAAATTCTATTCAATTAAGCGGCACCGCACAATCGACATACTCCAACTGCACCATACCTTCTAACCTCATCAAATTTGCAGAGAATTACAATCGGATAGCTGGTTGGTTTGAGACTCCACACATACCGGCAGTTGCAAGCAATCAATCAATCCGAGTACACAAACCACTGCATGTTGCATGAATATCATATGATGCCGCCACCCACGGTCATGAAAAGTGGTCACGCTTTAAGTGAAATCTTCGGACACTCACGTCGGCGGCAGCAACTCTAGTTCAATTAATTAAGCTGTGAATAAATTACTTTCAGTTACAGGTATTGATACACCCGAATGTGGAAGTGATGAAATGAAGAAGCTTGAAAATACTGTAAACAGATCCCGTGTGGGCAGCTTCTCGCACAGAAGTGATGTGAGTAATTATCATTTTAGTTGCAGTCTACGCGTTGACTGAAGAGTCCAATAGCCTGAAACTCGAACTCCTACGTACGCACTGTCACTCTCAGACTCGGAATAGTGTTTACGGCCTTTGGGTATGCTACTTTTGGGCGGGCCTGGTAAATTAATAAAAATGCAAATGCCTACTAATACCCGTCGATATCTGATTCCAAGACAAAGGAGTGTGGAAAATGAATCTCTAATGGGCTCTGAATTTTCGATTAGCATAAAATTCCAATTTGATTCGCTTGTTAACAGGTATTCTACTTATGTAGGCTTCTTTTCGGATGTTGCTATTCGCTGTTGGATGTGCAAAGCAGAGCGGGTAGGCCCGAGTAAATCCCATGCTGAATGCGTTGTTTGACATATGTCATGTTACGAATTTAACGATTTGAACTGTCCCGCTAGAGTTTCATGTATACGACGACGAGGTGTTGGGTAGAATGCGATGGAAGTGGGAAGAGACATGGGACATGGGTCAATCAAAGAAGAGGTCACTGTCACTACCTTGAGCTGTGCTGACAAGTCTTTATATCCACATCAGCTTTGGGCCTGTTAAGTGGAAACATATCCGCATTTTGTGTATAGAAAGTATGACTTCGCTTGAAGTCTGCTTCAGTGAAAAGCTTCTTGAAGTAGGTTGTTCAGTTGTTGACAGGGGATGGGACGCAGTAGGATAAGCGAGGCTCGGCACTGTCTATTGCGATCGATTGTAAGAACTGACGCGTCTAATGGGAGTCACATTTTAGTGTCTGCAACATTATTTAAGGCAGGCTTTCTGAAAAACAGTCTGGTTGGACTTTGATTACCGATCAGATGTTGGAAAAGGTGCGTGTGGTTGCAGATCCTTGAGCTACAAGTTTGAGCTATAGGTTTCAGCGACCTGAACATCGTTAAAGCTTGGGCTAGAGACACCTTTTCATGATTTTGTTCAGTCCGATTTTTGTTTGGACGGCATTCACTCTGGATAAGTACTTGCCAACAATGTTCGTTTTTTTAAAAATGAACCCAAATGTCAACATTTTTGATTTAAGAAAAATAGTTATGGAGGGAATTTATTCTAACGCTGAATACTTGATTATTGAAAACTTAAAAACGAGTTTTGGTATCAAAAATAACTGTTAACGCAAGACATTTTAACTTTGTTCAATATTCCTGTAAATATTGTGTTCGATTACTCGTGTGTGTTTACCTAAGCGCAACGAAACAGATGTCGAAGAGAGACATTGGCTGCGCACACATTTCTACACACTTATCAGTGTATGAGCAACCGACCGGGCACTACCCTTCGGTCCACTCATCAATGGGATTCGTTCAACTTCAGCTGAAGGATACGGACGTGTCCTTTAAGAGAATCAATCGTCGACTTGCGAGCAAGACAGTCGTTGTCATTATTACCTACGAATAAGCAGTGAAATAAACGAACGTGTTTTGTCCAGGATTGTCAAACAGTTGTATTTTTATTTACAAAAGTTTACAGTCAACTAGCTAGCTAAAAGCCACAATTTAATTAATCAGACTTATTCGGCCTTACTAACAAACAAATTTAGAGTCGACTTTAGGGCAATAGTCGAAATTAAAATAAATTTTGTACCAATAATCAAAATAACTGTGATTTTCGATCCGAAGAAAGTCGATTCTAACCCATTAATAAAGTTTAAACGTCAGCCTGAAGTTAATCATTTGGCCGTTTTGAATTAAATTAGGTAAGTTGAATTGGTTAGTTATTTAAAAATATTTGAAATGTCTCAAAATATAAGAAAAAAAAAAACCCACCCTCGTTAATTATATGAATATCAGCAAATATATCCAAATCGCTGCTCAACATTATTGAAGGAGAAAATAACAAGAACATTGCTACTCAAAATACGAGCAACTGCCAACTTCAGCAAAGATAGCTCAGAAAGAAATCATAACGCATTTGAGTTGTACTGTAATAATTTTGCGATAAAATCAGATAGTTAAAGTTCTGATTATTTTGATTGTTGGTACCTACAAATTAAAAGTCAAAACTAAAGTTAGTTTCGAAATTAGCTAAACTCGAGTTTACTGTTTGGATATTGGTATTAAGGCCCATTATTTTTTAAAAGAGGCCCATATACCCAGATGCGCTCAGATCGTCACAACCCTATAGAAAAACAACTTCAGCATGGATTATAAGGAAGTCGCTCAAGATGTCGCTCTAAAGATGGAAATGTAGGAGCTTTTTAAAAGAACGTTTGATCGCTTTAGTTCACACATGATTAAAAGTCAATAAAAGCGGACTTAAAGTGTTTCCTCCCGCACACAGATCTGTAGTCAGGTGCAGTCGAACTATGCTACCAGTAGGTTATTCAATTTTATTTCTGGCGGAGATTTTTTCTCGCCTAGCCAACCTGCCCCCAGAGTCCAGTGAAGTCCCCTTTCACTTTAGTGCCCTCCTCCAAAGCCCACATCTTTCGCTACTGAGTTGTCGGCTCCTTTGTTACTCTGAGCTACATTCCAGTCGCCCTTGTGATTTTGCCTTAAAATCCCACCGAATAAGAAAAATAAACTCGGTCCAAGAACCGGCCCATTCGCGGTCATAATATTTTGTTCTGATTCTTGATAGAGGAGGATCTATCAATCAATGTCGAAACGTTCCTTAAGAGGTCAACACGGGTTTTCTAATTAAAACAGTGTCAGGCACTTCCTTTTCCCCTTCTATACGGGGAACAGTGCAAAATAAGATTTAAACAAGTATCTTGAGCCGTATTTTCAGGACAGTCACTCTAATGCAATACCAACTTTCCGCATGTCCAAAAGTCCCAAAACTAATGAAAGATATAAATCATCCGAGATCCTTATTTACCCCACATTCACTGGCTGCCCTTTCAAAAGTTTTTACAGAAATTCCCGGTCAATTACTCAACCTCCTTTCATCTGTTCATCGAGGTCAAATTAGGCAACGCAATCATGTTCTCAAAGTTTCCCCACATCCGCACATACACGTACAGCTAACCACATCTTGTGTGCGCACCGATACGATTCGGATAACCAAATACTCCGTAGAAACGCAAATAACACCAGCCGAACAAAAACTACCAAATTGGAAAAATTACTTCTTTTACTTGATTAACTCGGCTCTCGGTCTCGGCCTCTAACCGCACCATAGCGACCGACCGACGCGATGTTAACTTGAGGTGAGTACACACATCCGTACCCACAATCAGCCGGGACCAAAGCAATTCGCTGCAAATCATCCGGTGGAAGCTATTGTTGCACCGCTTGAGGTCGTTTTTGTTTTCCACTTTATTTAGTTAACCCCCCCCTCACCTGGGCTTCGGGACTGTGTTTGACTTTTTCTCCTAGACACCCGGCAACATGGAAAAATTAAATTCAAACTCAAATTATCCACCATCGGTCATGTTGCAAAATGTATCTATGCCTTTACGACAATAACATATTTTTCGCTTGACCAACGATGACGACGAAGTGAATTGAATTTTGTGGACCACGATGCCTTTGAGCGCCAAATGGCTGTCAATTTATTGCATTCGACCACCTGCTGTATGAATGTTGTATCGCACAATCACTTGTAAGCGGGAGGTGGGCGACGACGTACGCTTTGCACATGGGTTTGGGAACGAAATCAGTTTTTGTAGCGGCTGCTGTGCTTATGCGTACAATGTTCACCGGAGGACGCTTTAGGCCTGGCATAGACGCCACAACTGGCTCAGCAATTCGCGAGTAAAAAATGAGCCCACCTTATAGATACTCGCTGTTACCTGAGTTAAGTAATTGCAAGAGTGTTGAGCTTGAAATATTTATTTGCCGTGTTAGATCGTGTGTAGCACTAGGTGTCTTACAGAATTGCCTGACGACATTCATTGTTGCAAGAAGTACGCTGAAACTATTCAAGGTGGGGACAGAAGATGTCACTGAAACACTGTAGCTATTCAAGGTGGGGACACAAGATGCCACTGTATGTGGGTACAGGGAGAGAATGTTGTCGACTTTTTTATTGCTCTAGTAGACCCAACACTAATATCGACTGCATTATCTGCGTGCATGAAATCAAACTACGCTAAGAGATCAGCATTTATGGAGTCACTCCCCAAAGTGACGCACGACCCTTTTCTGATGGATCCTTGTGCTAAACGAGGTATTGATTCAGTCACAGATTTGCCTAGTGCAATAAGTTGCCTATGCGAACATTTATATACTCTATCAGTGAGTAAAGACGCAGTGAATTAGTGGTTAGTGCGTGGGACTACTAAGCGAGGGGTCGCATGTTCGAATCCCGAAAAAAAAAATCTAAATTCCAACCGAAGAACGTCTGACAAACATCCGAGAGTTAAGAGAAATAGCGTCTCAATAAGCCGTTTGGACTCTGTATAAAACTTCAACAAAGAACTTACATAAAACGAAGGGTTTTGAGAAGCTAGGTCTAGTTGTGTATTTTTTAATTTTTATTTTTTTTTGTCAATAATTAAAGCTCTGATTAAAATCAATGCCAAGATCTAAATTGTAAGGGTTATTCATATCGTGGTTTCAAGTTGGTAGCGCTGGCATTTGATACCTGTCACACTCAGCTGTCATTTGAAGTGTCATAAGATTAGTGGAATGTTTGCCATTTACGATAATGGATGGCTTAGCAATCGAACAACTCGTTAAAACTTACGCGCATTAATCTATGATTATGGTCGTCCTAATCGACCGACTACGCAAGCAATCGGTAAAATTGTGAAGAAATTTGAAGAGAGTGGAAGCGTTACTGATGTCGTAAGGCCTGTGAATCATCGTAATGCACGCTCAGTCGAAAATATTGCTGCTGCAAGTGTTGCTCGTGATCCGACTTTATCGATTTCCCTGCGTTCGCAGCAATTGAACGTGACGTACACCTCACTATGGCGTATTTTGCATTCGGATTTGCATCTCCATCGTTATATAGTTCAAAGTACGCAACAATTGAAGCCTGCTGACCATTCACAACGCCGTAGATACCTACGCTTTATTGCGTGAGAAGTTTCCTGGTCGCGTAATTTCACGTTTTGGCGACGTCAATTGGCCACCAGGATCATGCGATTTGAAAAGGGATACCGCCCGAAATGTGCGAAAAAGTGGCTAAAAATTACTTCAAAAGAATCGCATGCAGCGAATCTTCCCAAGACTGCCATTTGAACTATATCGTCTTTCACACTTGATGGCAAAGTCCAAACCTTATAATGAAATCAAATTTTCATCAAAAATGTATCGCTGTGTGTACTTTATTTAGCTTTACTTTCGAAATCGAAAAATGAATGATCCTTTACTTTCAACGAGAATAAATTGCGATATCCTGCGACTTGACTACCTCACCAGTGCCTCTACCACAGTTGCCAACTCCTACCCCACAAAAGCTGCAGCAAACCTTTTTACTGTGAGTCTTTGCAGTTCTTGAAAGTATTCACCATCGCATCAGTATTCCCAGCTTTATTCCCTGTCACCGACGCCCAAAATTGAAACCATAAAATCCGGATAAAGTCGAAACCTTCCTTCGCCATTGTTCGTCCACCACACACAACTGGGATCCACTTTATCACACACTCAGTTGGAATGACAGCCGCCTCCCAATTCTCCGTAGGTAAACAATAATAACCCATTCAAATAACAATTAACTTATACGAAGCATCCACAAATGGAGACCAATTTTCCACTTAACAAGATTTTATTCTATTTCATCTACCGATGGCGACGGGTTCCAATCTTCCAACTCCGCATTTTATGGTGACGACGATGACAATAACGATGATATATTATGGGTGAAGTGTGTGGATCCTCATCCGCAATGATTGTCTGTGGTCACAAGTGGTGATGCAGTGACATGGTGAGTGAAATCAAATTCTCATGTCACAATCATTAATATTTTCCAAATAGAAGCGCTGTATACATTGTTCGCATTGACAACCCTATAATGACACCACTAACAAAAACAAAATCTCTCAACACGCATCTACAGTGTTTAGTGTTAGTGTGCAAAGCGAAAGCAATAAACGTCCGTCCATTTGGGCGCCCGCTTTCAATTCAAATCAATTTCGATTGATTTGATTGCGGTGAGTGTTGTTCTTCCAATATCCCCTTTTACCAAATAGCAATAGCAGTGTCAGCTGCTAGACTGGAAATTGATTGAGATGGACACCAAATGGACTTTGGATTTGTGAACTTTACCATTCATTTGTGGGGGTTATTAAAACTTTTCCATGTTCAGTTTGACAGCTGTGAAGAGGGCGGCCGATAGTCATTAGTAACTTTCCCCCTAGACATATCAATGGAAAGAACTAAACACCCGACGACACGTGACCAGAACCATTGACATGTGTTTGTGTGTTTGTATATATATGCTGGGCGGGGGTGCAAAGTCTATTGCCGCATATAAAAGTCAAATTAGCACTCCTCCGTGCGGGATGCAAACTTTGAAGGATTCAGGCCAACACAAGAGGAATGTAATAAATTACGCTGGAAATTTGGAGGACGGGGGACGGGCGCGCCGGGTGAAAAAGTGCAGAAAAGTCAGATCCCTGCGAGAGGCGAATTCGAATCTAAAGACACTTAAAGGAACAGAAAGACAGCTGTCGCAGTTGATTAATTGCCTCGGATTCAGTGTGCTCGTATTTTCCTTATTGTTCCTGCCCTTCGCGATGCATCAAGATGTCTCCTAAGGAGAGACGATTTAAGGCGGAGGTGATCAACTTTTTAGCAAGTGAAAATGTTCTCTGTCTGTCTGCCGGAGATACGAGTATTACTTATATATGTTTGGGTGTTTTTTTTTTTGTTCTTTTATTGTTTTTTCTGTGCGAGTGCCTGTTAATGTGGACTGATGTAAGTGAAAGAAGCGAAAGGAGGAAAGGTGATTGATTTATGCGATTTGCAAATCATTTAATTGTTTAATTTTTCCTTGCGATGGCAGTTTGTAATACGTATTTGGAAAACGGCCAAAAGGAAAGTGGTGCCGATTAGATAGATCGATAGGAAACAGATTCGAGCGATAATGCCAATCGAAAGTTCAGTTTCATTTCGAATGACTGATGAAGTGTTTGAATTGAATAGAGTCGGGGGAAGGTGGCCTTCTTATATGCCAAAGGCGAACATCATTTGTTTCTTCCAACTCGAGTCAGAGGAAGTTAAATGAAAAATTTTGAAAAATGAATTGCGATAGGAGGTAGCCGGTGATTTTTCGTCACAGATAAGGAGGTTGGATCACTATATTTAACGTAATTATCTAAATACAGATTTTGATTTATTTCAAAAACTGAATGTGTACATAAATCAAAATACATATAGAGAAGCTGTCGGAGGAAGTTGGTGCTTTTATTAAAAAAAAAGCTGGAAACGACTTACGGCGTATTAGTTATCACCGTGGCAGGATGGGACCTCTAGGAAACAAGAGTCGTTGACGGAGACTAAGCATAAAACGTGTCGTATAATTATTTTGCAAAAAAAAAAGAAATATATTTTGTCCATTAGCCTGATTAACTATACCCCATATTTTATCAAATTGAAAACGATTCGATAGGCTTATACCTATATCCTAAATTCAGAGAGGAAACACGCATGAAAGATATCCACGATTCTAATGGTTAGTGTACCGGAATTCGGAGGAACGCGTCTCACTTTCAAAGCTACAGGGCTACGATATGCCTAGAAAATTCACAAGCCCTGGTTTATGGAGGCACATCTAATTTTGTGGCTATAATAACTAAAATAAAGCTCAGAGGCCAGTAATAGGCTGTTACACATTAAACTGAGCTACAGGAACCTACAAAGAATATTCCTATATACACCCATAGTTAGCCGTCGCACCATTGAGCAGGAAGAACCTCTTCAGGAAGCTTATGACCCCACAACACAACGCAGAAGTTGTTCGAGCCGCTCAAAAAAACAGAGCTGCGGTACTAACCCTTTTAGAAATACAAGAGTCGACTTTGGTGGTTACCCACTTTACTGTCTAAGAAGTTTTGGAAGACACTTATTTATTAGCGTGTATAGACTTTCCTTAGAGATAGAGATTGAGGCAGCTCAAATTATAAGTCTGTTCAAACCTGCTAAATATTTACCTACATTTGCTTCTTTACCTCTTACGACATATTGAGAAATCAAGGAAGGCCAAATCGATAGCACAACAAAAACTGTCCGATTATAGAAAACGGTGAATCGATACTTTTACTTATGATATATATATATTTTTTTTAATTGCATAGATATTTTAAAGACACGACACAATTAATGGTACTAGGCGACTCTAAAGAGAAAAAGAGTCAAAAAAGTTATTCCTCATATTTCCCTCATTTAAATTGCAAACAAAGTATTTTAAAAAAAAATGAAAACCTCTTAGCTATCAAAATCCCGAACACTTGAGATGGGAACAACTTTTTAAGAGACCAGTGAGCAAAAAAATTCTTGGCCTAAGCAAACTTACTGTACAAAGGAAAGAGCTGTCATAAATTTATCTTATACCGAAACGACAGCTTGGCGCATCTAGGTGTAAACAAGCGTACGTTTCCAATGCCCGACTAAAATTTCATCAGTTAGCAACCACATTTTTTGGCTAATCAAGCCAATACAGTTGTATGCCTCCCAATGATTCCAAAAATAAAAAGAACTATCAAATGAATGTTAGAAAAGCTAAGGCTTTAGAGTCCTTCTTAACTTTTTTTTCCTGATTTAGCAACGTTCCCGCGGAATCCGTCGTTTTGCGGTTGCAAACACGAATTTTGACAGGTTAATTCTTTAGAAAAGTAATCATTATGCATCGTTGTGCCATAAAAAAAAAACCTCACAAGTTTGGCGTAGGTTTTAATGCATCACCTTATATTTTCAATAGGAGTCTACAGTCAAAATTTTGCTAACGCCAATAAAGGACTTATGTGACGGGAAGTAAATACTAACCATCATTATATTAATATTTACATACGTGAACATCCAAAATTTCCGTAAACTTTTTAGTATTTATTATGAAATGAGGAGAATGAAACTTATGTAATTTGAAAGGTACTGTGCCCTCGATAACTTAATTTAAGGCTTGTTAAATTAAGTTATGAATTTCCCCATAAAAAACAGGTGATTGAAAGGATTTTGGTGACATTCATTTTGTCACCGCCATATTGCCATAGTAAAGTAGGTACTCAAATACAAATCATCATAGACTAGAACCTGTTTCCGAAGGAGCAGCTTATTTACGTATTTTTTCGATATCTAGATGTCGTTCTCTTCCTTTACAAAAAAAAAAAAATACACATAATTAACGAAAATAATTGTGGTACGTTTTTTAGTAAAGGGGTTTCCAATGAGAGGTGTTATTGTGAATTTCTATTTCGGTATAGCTGTCACTTTTGAAGCTTTTATTATTTGACACTTGACAAGTAGAAACTACGCCATTACTAAAAATGGAACGATACACGCTTCAACAACGCATTGAAATTATTAAAATTCACTACAAATATGGTTAAAGCTTGCAGTCACAGTTCGGAATTCCATCGAAAAATCATCTTGACTGATGAGTCCATTTCGGTGGCTACGTCAACAAGCAAAATTGTCGCATCTGGGGCTCGGAAAACCCAAGAGTTATTGTTGAGAAGCTTCTCCATCCTCAACGTGTGACTGTTTGGTGCGGTTTATGGTCCGGCGGGGTCATTGGACCTTACTTTTTCGAAAATGGGGTTGGATCAACAGTTACGGTGAATGGATTGCGCTATCGAGAGATGATTAATGATTTTTTATGGTCGGAGTTGGATGGTATTGATCTGGACAACGTTTACTTTCAACAAGACGGCGCTACGTGCCACACAAGCAACGAAAGCATTGATCTTTTACGGGAAAAGTTTCCGGACCGTTTTATTTCTCGAAGAGGTGATCACAATTGGCCACCGAGATCTTGTGATTTAACACCTTGCGACTTCTTCCTTTGGGGCCACGTGAAAGATAAGGTCTACGCCAACAGCTCAGCGCCGATTCAAGACCTCAAAGATAAAATTCGTGAGGCTATCGAGGACATAGGGCAGCCACTGTGCGATTTGGTTATGGAAAATTTAATGAAAAGGATATGGTCCTGTGTGCGTGCTCGTAATGGCCATTTGGCTGATGTTGTTTTTCATTATTAACGGCATACCTTCCTCTTTATTGTGAAATAAACATCCGATCATTTATCTCAAAAAATGTCATTTTTCTTTGAATACCAAAATAACACCTCTTAATAATACCTTTATACAGTATACAGTTGGCGCAACAGGTCTGTAGAGACCCAAGGCCTAGCTTCTCACAACCATTCGTTTTGTGTGAGTTTCATTTTTGGAACGAATGGAAGGGATCTACAATTTATGCCGATTCCAAACGGCTAATTGAGAAGCTCTTAAGACAGTTATACTCTCGGATGTTTGTCAGACGTTCGCGAGAGGCGGCGCAGTGGAAAAAACCCTAAGTTGGAATTTGGGTTTTTGCGGGATTCGAACCTGAGTCCCTCGCTTAGTAGTCCAACACACTAACCACTAAGCCACTGCGCCTGCAATAATACCTTTATTACATACTATAAAAGGTACGGTCGATTTTCGACCACAAGCGATACTAGTAAACAATTCTGACTTAAAGGGATTGCAGAAGGTCAAGAATCGAAAGAATCGTTTCGAGTTAAAGGGACTTAACATTTAGAAAGAGCTCGACTTTTGTATAGAAAACTAAAGGAAAAAGGGGCTCAAACAGGAGATACCATTACTATACAATTTTATTATTTTACAAAATTCACATTTTTTTATAACACTTATCCCATTTGCGTTGGAAATTCGTCAAAAAAATTACCGAACAGCAGCCTACGTTAGCATTGAAAGTTGGAAACAATTTTCCTTATATTTTTAGCTAGAAACTTGTAGAATAATAAGGAATTTATTATGGATTTGAAAAGTATTTAAGTGCATTCTAGAAACAAAAAACTCAATCTCGGTAGTTCAAAGTTTGGAGCCTAATATGCAATGCTAACTTTCTTTCGTGGCATTCTATTGTGTAGATATACATAGAACAACAACTCTCTCCGCAATACTAACAACAACATTTTTCGAACTCACAATGGCGGAATTTTCCATACAAAACTGCATATTCTGACCTACAAAATGTATGAGGTGAAGGTGAAAAATGATTATTAGTAAGGATCTCTGTGTATTGTTATTTTTTATCGTTTGTGACAAAATTTACCCGTTACATTTCATAAAAATAGGTACGGCAAAAAACACTTAGTCGGGACCGCAACCTGCCTACCTTTAGCTTGAACTGAGTACTGGTTATTTGTACTGTTTGGCTTAACTTTATCTAGTAAGGCATTTATGAGCTTAATTCAAGCGCCAGAAATGTGGCAGGCAGCGGGCTTGAATAATGAAACAAGAACTTTGTGCAGGGATAATTTGACGATAGTTTCTGCATTATCCGTATTTTGTGCCGTATAAAATAAAAATAGAATTTACTTCTTTACAATGGAGTATATTAAGTCATCACCCTGATTAAGGGTAAATTTGTTTGCGTTTAAATAAAATTGAGATGTTACTGACTGGCATTTCTTGTCTTAGACATGAGTGCGAAAAATATTTGCAACATGTTTTGGGCCTTTTTTGTTTTTCCGCCGTGCGCAAAAGGCCCTGCGTTTCATTTGTTTCGACTGATTTGAAGACTATTAAGCAAAAGCAATATTGATTTTCTCTATATAGAAAAATTAGACTTAAAGGGGTTGTAGTAGTTCTAAAATCGAAAGATTCTGTTCGAGTTAGAGGGACTTTCCATTTAGAGGGACTTAGGATAACTTTTGTATAGAAAACTAAAGAGAAAGCGAAAATAGGCTCAATTTTGTGTAACTAAGGCACTTCGCACACGACGCAACAATAAATTCACATATATAACTCAATTTATTTTCATGATTTCTACGTCTCGAACGATGGCTTTGAATCTTCCACCAATACCCGAAATCCGCGTAACACTCTCCATTATCTAAGACATTAATCGACCCATATTAGTGCTTAGAAAAGTAAAAACAACATACATCCACATCCTTTGAACGCAACCACTGTTGTCTATTTGTATTATACCGCAACACTCTGACTCCAGTTCCGGCTCACCTGTCATACATCCTCGTTTAATTGGCTTAAAAAGCATTAGCCGGATATGATACACCGCTGTAATCCGCACACAAAAAAGTTCACAAAGTATCTACACGAACGTACATTACCAACATTACAAAAAGGAATACCGTGTTCCGGAGTTTTCCCCCCGTTTCCTTTACAAATGCTTCCAGCTCACAGCTCAGCCCATTACAACATGTAAAAAAAAAAACAAAGCAACGAAAAAGATTATGATAAATGTCCAGCAGTACATCATGAACTCCTTCTCCAGCTGTCACATTTATGTAGCTCGCTTCCTTTCGGTCTTATTTGTTTCACGCTTTTACGCAGCACTTATTTTGACACTTTGGAAGTCCAAGTGTATGTCATAAACGCGATTAAGATTTATGCGAGTGTCTTGCTCCTTAATCTCTGCGTACATCGTCGTACGCCATTTGCATGTCGCTTTTGCCACTTGATTACCCTCATTATGGAGCATGGCATCGGACTTGGGAGTGAGTGCTTGCAGTTCCCCCTTTGATAAACGTACCTTGTCCTTTTTTTTTTGTCCTACGATTGTGGCTGCCCGCAATGGTACTTGGATGACGTTTCACAATAAATCTCTATATATAGTCGCCCCCACAATGTAACACCCGTGCATATGGATGGTGGATGGTGGATGGACGTGGGTCATGGTCGATTTGGCGCATAAATTTTGCCATTGTGCAAGCGTTTACAAACAATAGGCGCTGCTCAGTGCTCAGCAAACGAGGGTGTTGCAGAATGACAGTTGACATTGCCCTTGCCACATTGTTGTGTCGCTGCCTGTCAATGGGCTCAATTTATATTCACGATCCAACACATTAGGCCCAGTCCACAGTGTCCCTATCGGGTACGTTGCGAAATTGCTTGATTGATGATCTATTAGTACCATTAGATTGAGATAATATCAAAGAGTCGATTAAACTGTTGTAGATACAACGCTCAACGCGGGGAATATTAAACTTTGCTCTTCGACTAAATGATTGATTGAGCTGGGAGGGGTCTCGCAAAAACTGTGCCGCACTCTGACTAAGTGCGTATGTTATTTAGACGTTTGAACAAACTTTTCCCCAGTTGCATGGTTATATGACCATCAACAGATGACAGCTGCTTGATTTATGTTCTTGGGAGTGAATGCACAGCAATATTTGCTTATGTAATTGAAGCTGAAATCCATTCTCTTTTGAACAAGTTTTCAATACTGCTTTTGTCTCACTGAGGAAGAACCAACCAGCTAATTGATTAGTTTGCTAGAAAAATGTCGAGAACGATGCCGTCGATTCAATTAAGCTCCCGCATGAGGATCGGAAAACACGCATTTCAATTTAGAAAATCCCTGTGGGAGCACCGTATTCTAATTGAAGTCGTAATTCAGGCGAAGGCTGTCAGTGCGATTAGCTCTTCGACAGCCACCGCAATATGGTGCGTGTGCGACTGTGGCTGACTTAGGCGCATTCCATTTGGAATTAAGAAACGCAATTAGAGTTAATTTTGTTCTTTTTATTTTCTCCTCCTCTCTCTCCCTCGCTGTATTCGGTTGGTGCAGTGGATTTTGATTGCGGTGCCTTGATTCATTTGAGGTTTTAGTTTCTTTTTTTTATTTCGCTTTACACATACATATATATATGTAAAAGAGAAGAGGATGGCAATTTCAATCAATTTGTCTTGAATCGGGCTTGCACAATCCCCGGGGAGGTTCCCATATAATTGGTTTTGATTTAGAGGAGAGATTTGCTGCGGGTTTTAATGGGATGTGCGATGACTGATTTAAATAGATGTGAACGCGAAGAGAGGTTGCTTTGAGGCAACAAAAATGTTGCAAAACTATAGTCGTAGGCCGTGTCCCTTAGCTGACTGCAACAGACCTGCACAGACTATCCGAACCAGCTCCAACGTAAATGTTAATGGAAAGTTCGAAACTGACAATTTGAAACTTTTGATTACTTATACTGCCATCCGATTTGCCAACGATATAGAATTTATTGTCGTTTTCCATTGGGATTCAGTGCTCAGTGCAGTTTTTCTGCCCTCGAAATCAGCTAGCTGTCAGATTTCATGTTCCAGTGGTCGCAAAAAAAGCACTTGTTTTGGGAGTCAGAGCAATTTTGCGAATCTCGATATCTGAGCGAGATTCAGACCTACTAACTCTAACACCAAAACATTTGTCATTTGTCAAACTCTAAAAATGACATATTATTATTATATACATTTGGCCGCTGCAATAGATATCAACATAAATTGAGTGGATTTTTATAAGCATAAATTACAATTTAAGAACAGCTGACTCTTAAAAAACGCTCCGCCACATATGCAAAGAAATAAAAATCAAGTTTTATTTTTCATTGGGCACGAAAAATCTGAAATCTGAGAGCAAAATCTGAAAATCCCAATGGAAAACGACTTTTTATTTTTCTACGTGTGACGGTAAATCACAGGTACTAATGTCAAGACTCAAGAGGCATTAGATTCGACGTCTAAACTGACCATCTAAAACTAGGCATTGACACGGCGCAGTGGCTAAGTGGTCAGTGTGTTGGACTACTAAGCGAGGGGTCCCAAGTTCGAATCCCGCAAAAACACAAATTCCAACTTAGGGTTTACACTGCGCCACCTCTCGCGAACGTCTGACAAACGTCCGAGAGTATAAACTGTCTTTAGAGCTTCTCAATTAGCCATTTGGAATCGGCAGAAAATTGTAGATCCCTTCAATTCGTTCCAAAAATTAAAACTAACACAAAACGAATGGTTGTGAGAAGCTAGGCCTTGGGGTCCCTACGGACCTGTTGCGCGAACTATTATTGATTATTTATTTTATTGACATGAAAAATATTCGACGCCGCAAACCAGCGTTGCCCGAGCCGAAAAAGAAACTTATCCATTCATTACAAAACTCTTCTTTTCATAATATGTCCATTTCTTTTCATTCAATAAAGAATAAAATCTTACTTTAACGGAAAAATGGCCCGTTGGATCATTTTTAAGGTATTGATTGATTCTCCAGACGGGCCTCTAAAGTCGCTGCTAATTTTTTTAATAATTTTTTGGTCAGCGAATTTATCGACTGCAGATAAAGGGCGCTAATAATAACGCAACAGTCATGTTTTCGAATATATCGTCACCTACAAAAGGGGACCTCTATTTGAAGATAGGGTTGTCAGGTCTTAAACTAGTTCAATATAACAATTCCGAAATTTTTATAGCTCAAAATCGTAGCCAAAAATAAATCAATAGTATTTTATTTTTTATTTTAAAAATTAACAGAAAATAAACACATTTTATTACATTTAGGTAACATTTTGATCAGTCTATAAATACAAATCATGACCATTTTCATGGTCAGATGAGGCTTCTGATAAATAGCCCAATCTGGCAAGCCTGTTTGAAGCTCGTAAAATCGCAAGAAACTATTTCTCAATGAAACATACATTTTAAGTCTTCGAAAGGTTGTAAGCTTCAGAGCCCAAAACAAATTCTTCTACCATTAATTTTCAACTTCCTAGGCCTTATATTCGTACTTAATTATAGTATTCAAGTTGTTACAGACGATTTCATACATGGGGCAAATATTTATTGATCAATTTTGCTAAAATATAGAACTTTGATTGGGGAAAGCTGCTTATGCAATGTTCCATAATTGTGAGATATTTTGCTTATAGGTAGTATAAAAGAGCCACGGCAACTTCTTCGAGGGAAAGCCTCTCATGGCCATCTCATCGAATTATAATTATGTATTTTATTTATGTATCTTTTATTTCTAAATTTACATAACGATGACTAATTAAAGGTCTATTCGCGTACTTTCCCGAAGCTCCCTCAGAGAGCTCAAAATATACTCATAAGTGTGTGGCTAGATTTCGAGCTACTTTGAGTTTGAGCCATATTGATTGCTTTCGAATAAAACCGCGTACGCGACTGAACCTTATGTGGCCCTACAAATTATTGTAGATTTAATGCCTCATAAAAATGAGATCCCTTTCCATACCCTAACTGGTACTTTCAGCCTTTCAACTTTCAAGCATCACACACCTTTTTCAACCAAATTTGTTGATATTTCATTACCGATTGGACTAACACATTCCAATATGCAGAGTTTTATGCCAACCAAAATCTGTTAAAACATATGATCTCGTGGTAAAAACATAAAATTTATAGCTACCTCAGGGAGATATCAAATTTTATGTGTTTCGATTTATTTGCATTTGCGTATTCATTTGAATACACATTTTCTCTATCGAGTCTTTAACAACAATATACGGTCAATCATTTTGCATAAGGAATAATTTTCGAAGCGAATTTCACTAAAACAAACACTAAAAATGTCATTATACAAATTTGTTGCTTGAAATAAAATAAAAAAAACTGCCAACTGGCGACCTTTTATCGATGCCATAAAAATTCTCCGCCGTGTGATTGAAGCGATAGTATGATGATTCATTTGTGTCGTCAAATAAATTTCATCTGTCGCATTGCCAGGAAAACCGGAATTTTAAAACAAAACTTGCCGTCACTATTTTTGTAATATTTTTTTTATACTTTGGTATGTCTCAACATTTTGACTGAAGAAAAATACCTACTTGCGACCAATTAATCTTAATTCCATCATCTGTCAGTCTAATTGGTTAACGTAAGGAAGAATGTGACCACCATTACCTCAATTTCATCCTGATAATGATCTCTCTTAATCGAAATACTCAACTACCCATGCTGCAGTATGTCCATCGAATAATGGATAGACAGCCAACAGCTCCCAGCTGCATGATTATTGACAACTTTTCCATCCTAATAGCGGTCGTAGCAATGGCGAATGGCCTATGTGTACTTATCGTCAAACGGAATCTATACAGAAATGAAAGGGAATAGAAACACAGGAACGACTGTCGATGTCGTCATTGAAACTGAGCGTGGAGTAGGTCACCACACTGGAGAAAAAAATAAAACAAAAATCAAAAATCCCAGAGACAAAGTTATATTTTGAAAGATAATTCGGAGCCACAAGTCCAGTCTGGAGGCTTGCTATGATTTAATGTGGGAACGTGTTGATTTTTTCTTCTTCTGTCTTCTCCGCACTCGAATGCAAGAGTGTTGTGGGGGCTTAATTTCTGTTTGGTATTTTTATCTTCATCCATCCATGCGATATTCGTGGGCCTGTTGGTTGTAGTTTTATTTGTATTACTTTCCGGCAAAAAATTATCAATTTAAGAATCTTGTAATTGGTCACGATTTAGTGTCTTGTGCAATTTTTCATAAGCCAAATGTTTTCTTTTTTGTTCGATATATGAGTCATGTGTGTATGTGTTCGTCGCATACATATTATAGGTAGGTAGGTAGGTTAAATATTTTGTTTGTTGATGTCTTTACCTCAACTTTTGATTGCGGAAGCTCGGCGCTGTAGCTGATCACTTTCTTCGCATATTTATCGGCATAAATCACGTTACCTGCAATCATTTAATTATTTGGCATCCTCATAAAATTAAGTGCACCGTACATTAAGTTCAATGTGTTGAATTCTAAATTGATCATTTCCGAATGTAGTAGACGACAACTTAACGATTTTCATTGACCATTCCGCAACAAACTCTGGCCTCAAATTCGAAAGAAATAATATTCGATGATGCCCATGCCACCAGTGGAATTTGCTGAATCTACTATAATTTGCAACGAACAAACAAAAACAAAAAAAACATTAGGTAGGAAGAAAATAAACTTTTCGACAGAAGTCGCATTTCGGGTGCCTTACAAATGGTATTGGGAATCCAGCCAGTGCTTATGCCGATCTGACTTGCTTTTTTTCCGAATTTCTGATTTATATAGGTACCTACCAAAGCTAAAAAGTCTATGCCTTAGGCCCTGGTAGCTCAGCAGTGCGGGACAGAGGTCCAAAATGCATAAATCGCTATAAATATTAAACGAATATGCCCTGGATTTTTAAAATTCTTGGTGAAAGACTTTATTCAGAGGGTAATTTTGTTGGTGATCTAGGAATCATTTTACATACTATCTGGCGGTTTCAATAAATTCCGCGAAAAATTAAAATGAAAAAAAAAAAAAAAAACAACCTCCAAACAAAGTTGTGGCATATTTTCCTATGGAAAATCGCCCAAATATGTCGCGAATTTTCCCATTTTTCCCAAAACCCTTTTGGCATTTTTTCCATTTAAGAACTGAGAAACCGCAAAAAAAACTGAAACGAAAAAACGCCAAAAAGCTTGTTGTTCTTTTTAATTGAAAAGAAAAATAGCGCCAGTTGCATTCTAAGACTCATTATATATGTACAGTAGATTAGATTAGATTAGATTATGAGGCGGAAGAGCCTTCAAGGGGCTCTGGCAGTGCGGCTTCTTAAAGAAATATGGAATGTGGAAATATGGATGAGTTTTTCCCAAGGCTGACTGACAAGTTCACCTGAGGCGACTCACCGTAGATTCCAGAGCCAGTCAATGACTCCATCTTAGAACCGTCTGTGTACCAGATGATATCAAGTCGTGATAGATTGGGTTTATATTTTTCCCATTCTTCTCTAGGGGGGATGATTATGGAGAAGTTTTTGTGGAAGCCATATTCCAATAGCATGTCATCAAGATGCATGCTGAATCGGCATTAAGGCTCCATGGTGTCAAGTAAAGACAGATGCCCTCCCTGATAGCAATAGGGGTCAAAGTTATTCGAATGGAACAGAGGGTGAATACTTAGTCTAGCCTTCATTTACCTACGATGACATTGAGTGCCATAGACTATGGCCCATAGTCGGAGTGATCGTGATCAGTATAAAAGTTGTTTGTCTTGTTGCATAGTCGATAATAAATAGTTCAAAACTCACGCGAACTTCGAACTATTATTTTCTCCAATTCTAAAGGATGAAATAACGAGAGAGGTAATTTGAGAAAATATTAATTAAAAAAATTACCTGATCCTATTTCCAAACTGTTAGAATATACCCTATTAATGAGCATTTTATCAACAAACTTTTTTCTATAATCATAAGTTATTGTATATAATAGAATTAACTCAGTCATTATTGAATTGTTACTGAGTTACAATTGTCTTTTTGGAACATAAGTATTCTCTTTAATAAATATATTCAAGTCGAATTGTTTCTTTAGTTTAAAAACCAACACAAACCAAATTTGGAAATCATGCCAAAATCATGCTTTTTCTTGGGTTATTTTCGTTAAACTCTTTGGATGTTTTTCTAGAAATTTGGCGTAATTTCCTGGCAGATTGACGAATTTTCTTTTCGAATATTTGGCATTACGCCGCAATTATTATTTTTATTTTTTTTAAACACTTTAATTTCCGGCCTAACAATGTGCTTCAGTCAGCTGGGTGTCAACGACTAGTTGAGCTGGCCCCCAGCCTTCTTAACTGAGGCTTGAAGATTTTTGTAAACTTTTGGTAAAAATTGCATTTGAATTTTAATCGACTGCGTTTGCTGCATATTGATATAGATATCAGGATGGGGATGTAGAGAGGTCTTGTATGAATCATCCATATTTTTTTCGGAAGTAGGTTTTCCACTGCATCCACTGAATAGATTCATGAAAATTCCTTTGTGACATTGTGCTCCCATTTCAAGCACAACGTGCCATTGGGTTTCCCAACAGGAGTTGAATTGAATTCTTTCTATTTCTATTTATACAGTTTTTTGACATCCGGATTCAAGATATGTATAAAACTTGATAAAAGTTTTGACTCTTTTTTTAAGCCTTTCACGCTTGCTTTAAATTAGATCTACAATCACAAACCTTACTGCATTTGCTTCTGACGCTCTATATGCTTTGAGAAACGTGAAACCACATATTTCTCGAAATTATACTCTTCAAAATTGAGGCATAGGTCAAATGTTTTCTTTTATGTTTATGTTTATGACTATGAACATGGAAAAACCGAAACCAATGTCGCAATCTTATATTTGTTTCAAGTACAGCGTTGGTCGTTAAAGATCTATTATCAACCTTTGACAGAAGTACTTTCCATTAAATATGTTATCTAATGGCTTGCACCACAGTAGCACCAAAATCATTCTCAAAACATGCCTCAACTTTCGCTTCGCTTTGACTTTCAGTTTTGCTTGCAAGTGGAGTTTAAACTCTACCAATCATGTGAAACGAAAACGAAGCGAAATTGCCGGTCTAATGCGACCTTTCGAAGGCTATTGCATTTTTCCATCCTTTAACGGCCGGAAAAAATATACCTGAAGAGCTTTCCCTTGCCAAACCTATAATTGCTGCCTAATGACTCAACGCTGCCATTAATCAAAAAACTGCTCCCCGCCAGAGATAAATGTTAACAAATTTTGATTCAACAACAAAAATCCATTTAGTCTTTGCCTCTTCATTAATTTATACAGCTTTTGTGTCTAAGAAATATTTAATTTCGACATTGATAGCAAAAAAAGAAAACAGTAGGCTAATGATGAATAAACCTTTTTTCACCTGGCCGAGCATAACTATTAAAGCTCAACTGTTAACGTTTTACGTGCGCTCCACTCTTGACGGAATAAATCAACTTTTAGGTTTTTGTTAATGAATGTTTATGTCGTTAAAAATACCCCCCAAACCCATAAACTCAAGTATTTACGAGGGCATAGGGGCACAGTAAATATTTATCGAAAAGAAGCCCATTAATTTATAAAAGTCAGATAGACATTATGAAATTTCAATAAGCGCCATCAGTTAAATTTCGATAAAAAGAACGGGACATTTCCGAAATAATTTTTTTATTACTTTTGACTTTTGCCGATTGAAAGTAATTGCTGCACCGAGGAGCCGTTAAACTCGAAAACTGTTACAGGTTGTGGCTCTTTCTCATTTGAAAATCAGATCTCACGACGACAACGTCACACGGAGGGTTTTCATTCATACACTTCATTGAACCTACCCAACAAAGGAGAAGATACAATTTTTCCATTTTCAAGTGATTTACTACTTCCCTCATAAAACTGACGAGAAGTGAGGCAATAAATCAACTTGCTGAAGACAAAATATCCGCTCTCATCTATTAACGTGTCTTTTCTCGTTTGCCTCTTTACAGATCCATCCAAACTACAGTCCCACCAACACACGCACACTGAACTGAACTGAACTGAAGTGGACTTGCAACGATGATCGTTAAATAGTATCTGCCTAGATGTAGACAAGAAAATCTGAGAAAAATCGAAGATCAATCAATCTGCGAGCATCAGTCCGGACGATAGACGAACTGCACCGAGTTACAAGAGAGTTACATCGTCGATCCGAACACCGTCGCCGTCTCAGTTGCACGCGTTTGTAACCCCCCTCCCCCCCACGGTTTAAATTTAATTATACGCGAGGAAAATTGTTCGCATGGTTTGGTCGCAACAACAGCTGGTGTACTCGCGTATCCTTTGAGGTTGCCTCGCATCGTATAGGCATCCAGTCGTAGCAATTCCGTCGGAATAATGGCCGTGAGTAATATCGTGTGCGAGTGGTTACGTGCCCTCGGGCTGGCACAGTACGCGGAAAGTTTTCTCGATAACGGTTACGATGATTTAGAAATCTGCAAACAAGTCGGTGATCCCGATTTAGATGCAATCGGTGTCGAAAATCCAGCACATCGCCACAAGCTGCTGAAGAGCATTCGGCAGCTGCGTGAAAAGGGTGCGGCAAGTGTGTATTTCATGCTAAACGATCCGAATTCGTTGTCCGGGAGTACGGAGATACTGTGCGAGACGCCACCCAACGAACTGGAGCTGATTCTGCGGGAGCAGTTGGAAACGGACGCGATACGATTGACAGGACATCCATATTCTACACCGGTAAGTGCATGAATGAGAATAATTTTTATAATTTTCTTTGTGCCTTGGTTAGGTGGCGAGAACATTTGCATATCTAATGGTCGTTAAGTGTTGAACCTCATACAAAAAAGAAATTTAACTTGGCATCCCTTTAGAAAATCTAATATTCATAAGGTTGGGGCCTTCTATTATGCTGCTGCTGCCGTCGCCGCCGCACCATCACATGCGGTGGCTGCCTGAATTTGCGGGTGGATTGTCCTTAAAGGACACCCACACACATACCACGGACGGAGTCTTGTGTGTGTTATGTTTCGTTTGTAATGAGTACGTGCCTCATCTTAATGACTTGGATGTGAGAAGCGTGATAAAGAAAGAACCTTTTTGAGTTTGAACGCGCGCCGCGCGACTACTAGCAACACATTTGCATATTTAATGAACTTTATTCGAATTCAATTTCCGCGTTCTAGGTTTCTCTCTCACTTTGCGGTGTTATTCGAGATAGCGTGCTCGCATCGTCCTTTGTTTAATTTAGAATTTAAGTGTGTTATGCATGTAAGAGGGGACATTAGTCGTGCGGAAGATTTAGGACGATTGTTATAAAGTTTAAAACACAATTTACGTAAAAAATGGCAACTGTCTTCTTTGCAACAGTTAATGGGTTCTTGTGGTTAATGAAGCGGTAAGGGAAGATTTTTCGTTGCTACTACTCAGTACTAGGATTTGTCATAATTCAGTTATCTCTTGCCTATTCAAAACGATTGATTGCGGGGCTTGTTTTTTTCTTCGCCTTCTTCAGAAGAATGTCCCAGAAGTAGAAGTCCATTAGTGTATTACTGGCTTGAGCTCTTTTTGGGACCCAGGTTGTCCCATTTTCTTTCGGGTTGCAGGGAAATAAAATTGCTAGCGCCTCGATATAGGACACTTTGTGTATTAATTTTTTTTTTGTTGAAGAAAATTGTAAAGCTTACTCGGAAGTTAGGACTTCTGCAACCGGTGATGGTTCGGTTGCAATAGCTCTGTAAGATTTTCATCGAGGTCTTATAGCTGCACTTGCCTCGCCGGAGTCGGCATTAAGCAGGGAACATAAATGGTCCCTTCATCTGATGATCCTCTTTCATTCCAATAGAGTCGCTTTTCGCATTCAGTGTAGGATAGTTGGTGTTACTTTAATGGCCGATACTGTGGAGTTCTATGGCATTCTCCTGCGGTTTTTGGAGAATTTTTGGAAGTATCCTATAACCTTGGCTTCCTTTACGGTCGATGGTCGCTTGATGATTCTACCTTAAATTGTTAGTTAGGTATTTAGTTATTTATTAATATTTTATCAACATCATTTACAGAAGACTAATATAATCTTTAAGTTATAAATGAAGATGCAATTCGGAAAATTATAGTTAAAATAATAAATACTAGAGTACACAATGAGTACACAAATTTGGTAAATACAACAACAATACAAATACTAAATACAATCTTATCTAGTAGAATATCTATAGTTAAGTATAGTTAAGTATCTGCCATTGCCATACACCGATAAATTTCTTAGAGAACCATACATTTTACAGATTATGATAGTTACAGGATCATCCCAACTCAGCTTAGAACTAAACCAGATGCCGAGGTTCTTAGCCTTTCCAACGTACTCGATTGGTTTATCTCATAGGCATATAGCCGGAGAACGACTTACATCCACTTCCATTCTGCCATGCATTTCGATTTAATAGGATTTAGTTTTAAGAAGTGTTCTTGAGAGCAGTTTTAAATCCTTTTAAGATCATCATTCAACTTTAGTATAGCCTCAGAAGTTTGGCCAGACTTACAGCTGAGATACAGTTGAACATCATCTGCGCACATATGACCCAATAAATATTTTATTACATTTGGGATATCGTTGACAAAGAGCATGAAAAGAAGAGGACCAAGAACTGAACCTTGCGGAACACCTGCCAATATTTCAATCAATTCGGAAAAAAACATTTTTGCAGAACACATAGCTGAATTTTGCAGCGGAATCTGAAAAGCCATGTAAAAACTTGAGTTTATTATGTAAGACGGTTTGGTTGACTGTGTCGAAGCCCTTGGAAAAACCTAATAGCGTAGGTCATCAGTGACTTTGAGCAGTGCGGTTGTACAACTGTGCATTTTTCTGAAACCAGATTGATTGGACCAGAGAATATTATTGCGCTGGACAAACACTGATATATGGTGATGATGCCTTCTTTTTCAATATCGGTATAATTTTTGCTAATTTCCATGCGGTCGGGAACGTGGAAGTCATAATTATGTTATTGAAAATATGAGTCATAACCGGAAGTATTAAAGGTAGTATCATTCTAACAAATGAAGCGTGAATACCATCAACACCAACAGCTTTAGAGTTAATCTGTAGTATCGCCTTGACAACGTCAGTTTGCTCGACTCTGTGAAATTCAAAGGAACTGTTCGGGGCAGTATACTGAGAGGCTGGTTTGATGAAGATGATGCTGTTTGGATATCTCTAAATAGCCTATTGAGCTGGTTAGGATCGATGTCAATATCATCCTGGGCTGTCTTACGACCGACACCCAGCTCACGCAGATTTTTCCAAGTAATCTTAGAGGGAAGATTTTCATCAAATTGCTTCTTATAATATGTCCATTTGGCCTGTTTTATTTTGGATGTAACCAGGTTTCGCCCATAGCGTTCCTTGCTACTGCTTGATTCCATCTCAATGACCAGCTTGCATGTCATTATGCACACGATCAACCTACGCTTCGCAGTCTTTCTTTTTCTTGTGCTATTGACATGTCCATCATTATGAGTATCATGAGTTCCAGAGCTCAATGCGCTCCTCCTTTGCTCTGATATGATGGTGAGATGTCACTGATCCCTAACCCAATTTTCTGAGAGCCGCGATGCCACCCACTCACAAACTGTCTTTCTATGCACACACTTCCTCAATGATCCTCGGTGGCTTGGGCTTAATTAACCAATTCCTTCAAATAGTCGCATACAAATCTTAATGAAAAAATGAAAAACGAAAAAAAAAAAAAACACATCCACCCACTTACTTCCTTTGGACGAGTGCAAACCTTTTCACATGACATTCCCGCAGTCATTGTCTTTTTATTTTCCTTCCCAACGGGTACTTCTTTCTTAGTAATTTGAATGGCACGTAAACCTTTGTCAGATCGACTCACACCGCCCACCACCGGGCATCGACAGGAGCCTCCCAAAAATGAAAGGGATGCCAGAGTGCGACACATTAGTTGCATGCATGTTTTTTCATCGTGAGCCGCCTACATTCATTCCCAGCACACGAGTGCTCATGTACAAGCGATTATTCACGTCTTTAATTAGAAAATAATTACCCAGCGATGATGACGACGGGATTGAGTGGTAAAGTGCGACGGAGCCACAGAGGGAAGACTCCGATCCGACAATATGTTTGCGCGCCATTCACGCTCGTATTTGCATGCTTGCACTGGATGATATCTTGTGGCAGTCGGAATATGCGCCAGGCACCAATAGCAACACAGCCTGACAGCTTGTTTGACAGTCGTCGTCATTAGCAGACGTGATTTGATTTAAATCCTCACATACACACCCACGTCGCGTGCTTTAATTTCGCGCTCTCGTCGTCGTCGTCGTCGTTGGCGTTCACATTGCCGTCTCGTGGTGGAGCACCCACAAAGGATGTCACTCGCTAAAATGCACGAGATGATGCACCCATATTCGTATCTGTTTGTTTGCATGCGAGTATCTTTTTCAACTTCAGTGTTGAATTAATTTATGGCCAGAGATAGTATAGGTATACTGCGAGGCTGGAATAGGAGGGCCTGCGAAACTATTCATATCATACCGGTGTTAAGAGGCTTGCTCGCGTTATGTGTGTGGGAAATTGGAATTAATTTGGTTCTATATTTTGTCGGCAGGATCAAATTTCGAAATCCTTTAATTAGTGCGGGACGGGGTACAGGCGAATTGTGCCTGAATAGTGGAAACGCCACCATATGCAGCAATTAAATATGTAGTTCGAAAGGAGAGCTCATTAGTCGCGTGGCAATACGATGATGGTACTCAAAGGTGCGGGGGGTCATTGATCCCGTGTATGAGAATAAGGAACCAGGAAGTATATTTCCAACAAGCAACATCCTTGTGGGTTTTTGTTTTTTATTTGAAAACTACGAATGGCTTGTCCGACACGCGCGATTTCCGGCGACTAATGAATTATTGAAATGGACAATTAGTTTGCAATCGATTGGAATTCAAAAGTGGCGCACTTAACATTATTTATGCGCAGCGCCGCTAGGGATATTGATTGAGTATATATCCTGGGGTGGGGGCAATCAAATCGTGTGTAAAATTAACCACTAAAAGGGGAAAAACAATAGAAAAGTGCGGTATTTATTTATTTAACTAACTAATTGGTGGTGGTATCTGTTCACTGGGTGCTTCTGGTTGGCAGTTTGTTTTGGAAACTTAATTTATTGTATTTTATTTTGCTGATGGATGGTCCTAATTGAACCTGCCGACAAAGGTTACATTGGGTGGGACATCGAGTCTACCTAGTGGGTGCCGTTTGCAAGAGTTGTACTTTGAAAACGCTCTTGCGGTCTTCTTTCTGTGACATCTGCAACACATCCGTGCGCTTAGAGCTATGGTTTTGATTTGCTTGTGTCCTAAATCGTGAAAGTGCTCGCTCATTTCTGACCTCAGCAAAGACAACTTAGCTCTCAATCTGTAAACCCAGGAACTGCCATGTTTTCTGCGCAACTAAATACTTAACTCTCTGCCAAACTCCGATAGTAAAACTGTCAAGAAAGAGCTTCTCAAATACTCTTTCGGACTCGGCATGAAGTTGTAGATCCTTTCCATTCGTCCCCAAAAAGAAAAACTCACACAAAACGAATGCTTGTGAGAAGCTTGAGGGCCTGTTGCGCCAACTATTAAATGCTTGACTTCTTCATAGTAGACATGCCATATTTTAAGATGTCCATATTTCTTTTTTCCAAAGCTAGGTCGGCATACCTAGGTACACGCCTGAGTAAGACATTCTTATGTCGCCCCTACTCCTACTCCACTGACCCATCACCTTTTCATACCGAATTCTATGAGCATCCTGACCCATTTTCCCACGCTCAATTAAGCAGATGACTTGGCAGCATTCCTTCTCGTCGCCTCTTCAAATTATGTCACGTAATTAAAAATAGGGCACTCCGAATGCATCTCGTACTTTGTCCAGAAAAATAAACCCCAACTCCACACAGGACTTTTTTTTTATTTTTATTTCTGACGCACACACCTCTCGCTTGGCCAACAAATGTCAACTTGTTATTCAAATTGTGTTGTTTCTCCTATACAACATAAAATGAGTTGTCCGAGGGTCTGTACTCTGTACGCTGTCCCATATACCAGCACCAGATATCTGCCAGGGAATAAATGGCCACAAGTACTGGCAGTGCGGTTGTAGGACGTGATTCATTTTGTAATTTGAATCGCACATTTGTGCTGTATACTGTACTCCCAACAAAAGGCACCTCAAGCCGGGGATAGAACGTTTTAATTGCAAGCCAAGTATCCGCAGATAAAGCGGGCGTGCAAAAATCCACAGGGATAGTCTTAAAAGCGTGTGCGCTATTTATCTTTGTCCGCAAGAGGACAACGCAACAGGGCCAAGTTACATACCATTTCTAGTGCTATACATAACGCAATCTAAATCTCTTCTCGCACAGCGGGAGGGCTACGAATGTGTAGTATCCGTGGGTGTATGCGTTTGTATTGCGTACGCATTCTCGTAGCCACTCCATCATTTTGGGGATTGTGTTGAATTTATAATAAATTCACATAAATTGTTTAACACTGATTGAGTGGACAGCCCAGGAAATGGCTGCAGGCAGCAGTCCTCTGTGCGTGGGTGGCTAAACAAATGATCCGCGTCCAATCAATCTAGATAGAGAAAGAGTTATGTGGAGCACCCTGCGAAGTGAGAGATGTCTGGGGTCCAATGTTCTAAGCGTTTTCTATAATGGTCCACTGCTGGTAAGTGAGTGACGCAGTTGATTTTGCCAGTGACAAATCTACAGAACTGTCACATGAAGTATTGACTGCAAAAATCTTGGGGTATAATTGCCAGATTTGCTTTTAGTACCATAATCCGATGGAAACAACAACCATTGCCATATCGGGCAACTGACACAAAGGTTGTCAGATTTTTTTTGCTGTTGAATTTTAAATTCGTCGCTGACAGTTGAACTGTCAAACAGAGGAATTGCAGGCCGGCGAGTCGACAAGAAATAAGAAACAGCATTCGGAATATTGAATATCACGACATGGAGAGGAGAAGAATGATGAAACTGATGTAGGTACAGTGGGGGTGGAAAGTAGTGTACCTGCAAAAAAAAGGCATTTTGAATTAAAATTGGATTGGAGTGGCTTTTGCCAGAGGTTCAGTTGAACTCATAAAAGGTAGCCGTTTTTAAAACCACTGGTATTGAAAAGCCCGAACTATCTCCGATACCTTTCTAACAAATCTGATTGATCAGAAATACGAGCATTGCTTCGTGGAAAGTTAAAAGAACCTTTCGATAAAGCGAATCACTCCCAGACATCGGACGTCTTCGGGAAATGCCTTTCAAGGCATTCATCACTGTACCGAAAGTTTAGTCTGAGTGCGTCAGATTTTGGTCACAAAGCGATTGGCTACGCCGATGACAATGGGTCTGCGCGGTAAACAACTGCTTACCAACAAAATAAGGCTTAGTCAAGAAAACCTAGACCGAGAAGCATGGGTCCTTGAGAAACTTGTTTCCTGCTGAGCTACTACAAATCTATAACCAAAAGGTTACCCATTTTCATAAATAGACTGAAAATCTTGTTCTCTCCCTCAAAACTGATATAACGACACTTCTCATTTCCTTCTTCGCACTTGAAGTCCTCGATAAATTAATAAAAGCCTCTCTACCTGCCGGCCATACTGTCCAATACAAGTAGAATTACATCAACTTTAACGTGGTCACGAAAATGTTTATTTTTAGCCTCTTTGCGGCCAGGCCAGTGTATACGAAGACCCACCCGACCAGCCATCGCATTGTCAATAATTCTTCCAGTATCACGTGACTTTGTATCCAGTATCCAATCTGGTCAAAATAAAAACAGTCAAGCTAACCATAAAAAACCGAAAAAAATGCATGCGGGTATTATGGCGCTGCCGGATGATTTTTGTACGTTTTCCAGCGGCCATAGGCCACTACCTAGTGGAAACTATACTGCTTCTGGTCCGGCAGTGGCACTGGCACCAGCTCCGACCATCAATTCACATTTAATCAACAAACCGAAAGGATACAAAGATCAACCGACGACGACTTTGACTGTGTACACGCAGTGGCAGAGTGCGGTACTCTCTATTCGCATATCTTCGGGCTGCGTTGAGTTTGTCATTTGGCAGTCGTTATTGCCGACCGATGTCCGTAACTACAGTGGTCAGCTACGACGACGACGATGATGGTGATGGTGATGACGGTGACGGCAACGACAACGACAACAGTTGCAGCCGTAAATTGGAGATAAACTTATCATGGCGGACTCTGGTCATGTGCACCATTTAAGGAGGCTATCATTTCATTACGTCGTTCACTGCAACTGCCAATACTTCTTCGGCTCTGCACTTTTTAATGGTTATTTTCGTTCAAGATGACAATGAATCAGAAGCCGAAGGACACTCTCTGGAAATCTTTGTTTTACCCACCGCGTCCGTTTTTTAAAGGTGCCGCCATCACGAAATAAAAATACCTACCTGCAATTCGTCGAATCAGTTATTCTGATGTGTGTGGCGCTGACCCCCATTTGTTACATCTCCCTCACCCTTTTCCAAATGAAGCAATTTACAGAAACTCTAATAATAATAAATTGCGCGCCAAAGAGGCCAAAAATATGATTATTACATTTAATCCGGCACGGAGCCACATTTGAGACGTTATTAATGACAAGCGAATGCACCTGGCCCAGGATTTGTTCGCTCGAGTCCATGTCCATGGTCACGACACTCTGTATCTTATGGTTTCCAGTTTCAGGTCAGCAGGAAGGTTTTTTTTTGTTCGCTCCGTTTTTTTTGCGGTTTCTGCGGTGCCTCTGTTTCTCTATGTGTATAGTATAGCGAAAGCCAAAGTATGACATTTTTCCTCGGTCGTCGTGTGGAGTATCTTTGAGTAGAAATCTAAAACCGGATTTTTTATATTTTTTTTTCTGTGCTGGCTGGCATCCATTTGCCGCTCCATCTCTCTCTCTGCGCAGTTGAATGTGATTCAGGAATTTGGGCGCGTGCAGTTCAAGATAAGTTCTAAATGACTGAAATACATTTTTGTTTGCACTCCTGCAGGTTTTGCAGTCTATATTCAAGTTGACTTTGTGCAGCTGTGCAGCGTTCGAGCTGGACTTTCTAAATAGCATTCGATTGGAGTTAATTTACGGCATGTTAATGGACTCCGATGGGAAGTCGTTTTCAACACGGGTTATGGTTTTAATTGGTGGAAAATTGGTTTCTCGATGTTCGGTTTGTTTGGTTTTGTTTGATATTTATTTAGCGGCGCACATGTTCCTATACTTATAGTTGTGTAAATATTTTTGTAGTTTTGTTGACTTGAAATTGAACGGAAAGTTGCTTAAGAGGTTGTTAGGTGGGTAGGTAGGTTCTTGGTGGAGTCCATGTGCGACCCTGATACGCAATTTTAAGTAAGGTTTAACCTCCTGGTCTTCTGTTAAGTCGTAGATCTTCTTAGATTCAAACTTAGCCAGCTTAAACTGGCCGTGAGGCATGCATACTACGGTGCTGATCGAATCCAGCAATCATTTTGATTTGCGTGCAACTTTCAACATGCCTTATGAATGATTTTCTGACGAGGTTGTGAGGTAAGTGGAAAGTTTGGTCGGTTTAAGTGAACGTAAAATTTTCTGGAATGTCTTTTTTACCATCAGCTAACCATTTGAGTGATATGCCACCATTGAGAGAGATGGACGGCAGTCTTCTTTCAGGGATTTTATTTGAATCCCAGGGATTTTATAGGAACTTGGATGTCTGTTTATCATACGTCAGTAGACGACGTTCTGACTCGACTTTACCTCTGCCTGTAAAACGCTACAGTTTGTATTCTGTCAGTGAGTCTGTCAGTGCAAACTCGCAGAGAACCAGCGGATGAACGGCGGCTTATCTGTTTCCAGCACCCAGACTTGTGAATGCTCATTTTAAAGTTACTTGGGTTTGTAAAAAAAAACTGTCGAAACTTAAAGCGTCTCTGGTCAGCTTGATACGTTGGTGCCTCTTCCTTTTCGAATTTGTCTTGGTTCTGGTTCTTATTTTCTACGTTGCGAAATTTATGTCTCTTGCTAAACTCATATGGATTTCAAGAAACTGTATCTTTAAAAGATGCAACCACAGCCTTTAATTGTCAAACTTTCTTGAAGTTAAATTGTTGGTTACATCTGCAAGTAATGGTTCGAGTCTTTGCTGACATCTCGAACAGTTGTTGCGATGTCTAAAATACTTGAAATAAGTCCTTCCCTCAGCTGCCTTCTGAAGCACTAACATTAAAGCGCAGTCGTTGTGAATCTAAATGCCCATATGCAGAAAAGGTATAGGTTGTTTGGACTGATCGGTGACTCTTGGGTGCTTCGGAGCCTTGAATTTGCTAACGTGGGTTAAACGCTTACATCCAACCTGTACCTACAATCTAAAGAAACCGATCCTTTCCACGAAACATCTTGACCAAAAGCATCCTTTTATTCGTAAATTGGTAATCCGTTTTGCATTTTTAATTCAAGAATTTTGAATTAAAAATGCAATTTAAATTCCTTATAGATAAGACTAGCAATTGGTGGTCAAAGTTGAAGAGAGTACAACCAATCTGTAGTAGGTAACAGTCACAGCACTGTGTATCGCCAATTTGATGTCAAACAGGGACCACCCCACTCCTACACTGTAAAATCACCGAAATATACAAAAAACCTGAGCTGGCAATATTCAGAAAGATATGATACTTAATTTCAACATGTATAACAAGGTCCCAACTCCACTTCAGCCGCATGCGACTAATGAGTAACAATCAACCTCAACTGTCACTAAAGTAAATGACCCATGCAAACCGGCCGACATATTTTCTTCCCACACTCAGTAACTGCCTTTTATTTTCAATTAATAACGCCGGTCCCCTTCCCAAGAGGCTGCAATTAAAACGAACACCCTAACAACCACATCCAAAGATTTATTTAAAGTACATTTCCAAACCCACAAAAGTGTAACTCGCCCGTGTCCAAACAATTAACGTCCGCCAAAAATCTCAAGACCTCATCCGAGCACGGAGAATGAACAAAAAAAAAAAAAAAAAAAAACTGAAACTACTTTGAGTAAGAGCTCTAATTAACGGTTAAACCACTTCAACGAAGCTCCGAGTATAGCAGAAGATTATTCAAATTACTTTTCTTTTTTTTTTGTCCTGTTTTCTTTTGTCGTTCTCTTCTCCTTTAGTCTTTAAAGCTGGCACTCCTTCTGCTGGAAAATTTATTCAGCACCAAATTGTTATGATTTTGTTATCTGCTTAATTGCGGTAATTTGTGTCCATGTATATATTTCGACGAAAGGGGATCCTACGCGAGAGAGAGAAAAGATGGAGTTCCTTAATTGCAACATTTAGTGGTCGCTCGATGCATCTACCTTCATCCTACACCTCTCTGTTTGTTGCGAAATGGAGATTACTTTGTTGCCCGAAAACGCCCGCAACGACGCCATTAGCAATGACTGTGCGTCTCTCTTTGTTTTGTTTACGTTTCGCCGTGATAAACGCATTTGTTGTGCCTATCTGAATGGGGTTCATTAAAAAGATACTTTAACGACTTGACGGCTTCTCCAGAAGTTTGCCATTTTTATCCATCCGATTAATAACGTTTTGATGCGGCTTATTGGCATTGTGGCACGATATTGCACGATTGTGGTAAATGAATTTGTTTGCAGATTTTACGAGCTGCAAGCACAAAAAGTCGAAAAAAAAAGTGAAAAAAAAAAAAAATATTTAAATAACTAATAGCGAGTCCTTTTTCATGCTTGCAAGCGGAAAGTTTTAAACGATTGTAATCTCTGTTGTCCTATAGCATATATAATCCGCATCTATTAATCTGCCATAAAAACGACGAGAGTGGGGTTGGAAAAACAGAATAAAATAACCTTTTAGTGGAATCAAGCGGAAGTTTAAAACCGAATAAAATCGATACCTCCCGCCCGAAAAGAGCAGAACCATTGTCCTTTGTTGCGTGGCCCTGATGAATATCCATGCTGCTCATGGATGGTGAATCGTTTGTGAGCCTTTCATAAAAAAATACATACACCGTTCTGCGAAAGAAAAATAAACCAAGTCCTAGTGGGCATAAATTATTCGCTGCACCAACTTCTGTTGACGTAAATTTGTATACAAAATCATAAAACCATTTCACCGTCTTGCCTGATTGAAACGGAAATCGTAGTTTTTCCCGTTTAAGCATTCGACTTGTATCGGACACCTCAAGTTATTGTGTGATGTCCTTTATGTTTGGCGCAACACAGGGCCAAACCGATTCTGACGGCATAAATGAGGCTGACATTTTAATTTAGAAAATGTCCTTTGGTGATAGCTGATAGCATGTAGCATGTAAGGTTTATCTGTTTGACAAATCAAACGAGGGTTAATGAGGGTTACCGAATGTGTGGCAGATCTTTACGAGCAGTCGAGAAACTACAAAGGAGACTAAAGTTCACTGGATGTGTATTTGTGTCTCGCTCCCACAATGGACAGCGGATATTACATACTTCGTTAAACAGAAGAATTCCTTGCAGCTTAGTTATTTAGGATCGAAAATATCGGTTGTCTCCCAGGGGCTTTTATGCGACATATTCGAACTTAAATTCCTGAGAAAGGACAAATTTATCGGCCTCTTGAATTTGCCCTCAAAACACTTCAAGTTAGAGGCAGGGTTTTAATTTTATGTGTGCATATTTTGTCTTGAAGGGCCAACTTTTTTTGCCTCACATCGTGTCGAACTATAAGTCAACGAAGAATGCTGCCTTATACCGTTGCCATTCACGAAATTGGCCACAGCGACTCAAGTGCTTAAGGGACGCATTGTTTTGAATAATCCATAACTTGTTCTGTTTCCAAATTAATTTTTTTTTAAATATAATGTTCTGCAAATTGAAGCCTTACAAGGGCGGTATTTTGTGAGAAGTCTTTCATTATGTATGAAGATATACTAAGCTTACTTACTGGCGCTACAGTCCTAGGTGAACCTGGTTGGAGCAATCTTTTGCTAGCTCTGTATATACCGTCTTGGATTCAATGATTCTTCGGTCCTGGTTTAATATCTAATTTGATGTCATCTTGAAAGTTTGTATCGGAGGCGATGTAGATAAAGTCCCTGGCTTCATCAAAGTGATATCTGTCGGAATAGACAGAGGACCTGGTTCGACGTTCTTGTGTTGTTTTTTTTTGTTTCTGTTTGCAGAACATGTACCTATACTTGCTTTTGTCCTCATTCTCGATTGAACATTCATCGTACTCAGGCAATCAAAGCCAAATTAATAAAAACATCAGAGAAATAGTTTGTGTGTAACCACTGTTTAGTCTGCGATATCCTGCAATAGGTGACGAAGCGTTCAAAAGCCTAGGCCTAGACATAAAATGCGTACGTAGGTGGCTACATATTGTGTTTTCGATTCGCCCCTCGTCTATTTTTTTAACTGCCGATAAACACGCTGGCTTTAAAGTCAACATCACCAAGTTCTTAAGTCCAATGTTATGCTGACTCACCTTGTACCTTGCACAGTCATCGTGTAGTCTTATATTAAGCGAATGCCCAACAAAGCCTCCTGATATTTAATTCGGACCGCATCCACTCTCATTAAACTTCATTACTCATCGCTTCTCATTTCAGAAGGTATGTCTGAAATAAAAAATTGCACGCAACCTGTCACAAATTTATCTCAATCGCCTGACATAAATATCGCCCATCCATGCAAGATGCCAAATATCCCCCTGTCGAAATGTCAAACAAAAATTGAAGAAAAAAAAAACTGACTAAAGATGACAAATGCAATTGAAATTAATGTCCGACTATACTTCACCTGTCTGAGAAGAGCTTCACAAAAAAACCACCTGCATGACCACCGACGACGACCCCGGTACGACCCGCCGACCGACCGCTGCAAATAGTGCCCGCGCAACACCTTTAGTGCTGCCGTACAAGAATCCACTGCCACCGTGCACTGCGTGCTGTGCTGACTCGTCTCTCGTCTGTTTCTCAATTATTAATCACCCGCCGGTTAATTTATTTCGAAAGTTGCAAAATGAAAAGCGGCCAAGGCAAATAACACAACGAAACAGACACAAGAAGGAAGCAGAAATGGCAAACGCAGACTTCAGGTGACAGGAGCACATTAAATTTTAACACAGCTGGCACATCACGATTTGTTTGCTTTTCGCTCTCTCTCTCTCTCGCTCGGTTTTCCTTAACTTAAGTAGCTTTTCGTCGTTTTAATGTGCAATTGCCCATATAAACTGGGCGCCATCTGCAATTTTTATATATAAAACAGAAAAAGGCCAACATTCCCAATTGAATATAAATCAAGATGCCGACAGTATCCGAACAATAAAAGCGAAGGGAAAATATCGATTACGCATCCCGCATGCGATGCACTCGTCCAGAAGTTGGCCGAAACGTCCATAGTCAGTAAAAAAATTGTTGCCCATTAAAGATGCCCGTCTGTACCATTAAAAACGATTCGTAAAAGTCAAGAAAAAACAAAAACACAAGCCGAAGGCACTTCATGGCGACATTTAGGGGGCGAAAATACCTCAATTAAGTAGCCCAGTAGGGGGCCTCCCTCAGTATTGACCGGTCAGCGGATGAACATTGTGTGTGCTGCCTGCCCCATCCCACAAGTGATGATAAAAACTAATTTTACGTGTCACGTCAAAATTAGATTCGCCTCTTGTGTTATTGGCCATATTTAGAGATGGCGTGCCATTAATCAATTTCGATTATTAAAAGGAAAAACGGGGGGAAAAAAAAATACGTTCACGCAGGTGGAAGGCCTATTAGTGCGAAGGGTCCTTTCCGTATCGGTTTAAGGAAAAAGGTGATAAAAACTGTGTTTTTCATTAATTTCGATCAATTAATTCATCGAGGAAGAGGCGATGATTGTTGCTTTAGCTGCGAAAATGGTCACGTTTTTAATTTATGTCGAGATAAATCGCTAAATTTCAAATTGATTTTCCGAATAAATTTACGAAGCTGTAATGAGTTTGGTCGCGGAGTGTGGGGTTTGGTTAGTTATCGGCTGGCGTTGGCGGATGCTGGATCATTTAATTGGTAACATTTAAGCAATTTCTCACTGGGTTTCAGTCTTAAGTTAAAAAGAGTTATTAGTAGTCGGCATTACATGTTCCTGATGAGTGCAAAAACATCGGGTCGGGAGTATCAACTAGAAAACTACGCATCAAAGTGGAAGGGCTGATCAGGCTCCTCTTTGCCCCTACTGAAGTCATTGTTAGGGGGGTCCATTTTAGGGGCATGCCTAAGCTAACCTTCAATCAGATACTCATCACCGCTCCTAAAACGAAGAGAGTTTCCTAAGAAGTCTCCATGTTCTATTTATTTGCATCAAGTTTCGGACAAGTTTTGCCGAATACACACAACCGCGAAAGAGCCATACGTTCACGGAATGCAGTTGATTTTATATAAATGCGAAACAAAAACAAATCGCGTCACGTATTGCTCGTTTACGGATGACGCGATTCGACCCCAGGTATTAATACTTGCCACCCGTTGTTGGGGGCTTTTAAAGTGGATAAGGATTCACCGGTATCAGTGAAGGACGCCATTTGTATGATATTCGGATTGCCATTGTGACCCTCAAAGAGGTCGTTGATTCTCCTAACTGAAAAGAGTTTTGGAGGTTAAATAAGCCAAGGAAACCTAGTCACCAAAGTGCAAGGAATGGTCTATATAAAGTCAGGCAGGCAGGTAGAGGGACTGACATGACGCGGGCGAGAAGAAACACGTACAGTCTATAAAAATACTGAAGAAAAAAATGGGCACTTGCGATGATGGTTTACCAAGTTTACCAATTATTGCAGATCTTTATTGAACTATGTATCTCAAACAGTTGTGCAACCCCCGGAGGATCAACCATAGACCAAGTTCAGACAAATCAACCTTTCAGGGACTTCAATGTCGCATTGATCGATTTGCCGATGTCCGGACTCGGGATCCAAGACAAACTTATTTAACTATATCTCTTGACGGGGCCAAGTTCTTCCGAACATTTCCAAATATACATCTGCTTTCGTCAAGGAGAAAACAAAAATGTTGAGGTAATTCAGGAGTTCATCTACCCCGACGTAAATGAATATCAACACCACGAATGACACTCACGTGTAGATCTGGCGAAGAATAACCCAAGGAAAATGCTGCTATACTTTAGTTTGGCAAAAGAGATCGATTCAAGACTCCGACTCGAAAGTCGATATACGTATGTTCCACATAACGCTTTATGATTCATGGCACCGTATGCGGGTGATAAGAAAAAATGTGAGCTGATACTGGGCTCCTTGGTTAAACGGAGAGAAAGAGTCAACAGGGAACCATTACGAGCTGAAAAATAATGTGGACTGTGGTTTTGTTTGAAAATCCAAAACACACCGACTACTTATGCATTGATGCATTGTGTCGCCCACAAAGTCGAAAATGAGGTTCGAATCCACGTCTCATTGCGCTTGCCTGGAAGCAACCTACTCGGATTCGCAGCGAATTCTGTGGGTTTGATTAAATTCTACATGAGGTTGACTTTCACTCTGAACTTAAAATAAATTATATGTTTCAAAAATGAAGTTTCCGAAGTTTTCCTTCGTCCACCCATAAACAGGGTGACCTGCCCAAAATTTGTGATTAGGGGACTTTGCAAATTCTGTCGATAGGTATAGTGATTCGGCCGAAATTCGACCCAGTCAAGCACTCAAATATTTTTCTCACACGACTTACTGACGGGGAATAGTCTGGAAAATCTGAAGATCTGATTAGGATATGTTTTCTATTTAAAAAAAAGCTTTTTAACCTTCCATTTCTTGATGAAACTTCGTTCGCACATACATGTCATTTCCATACAATTTTGGCCTTACTTGGGTAAAAGAAACTGCTAACCTGTTCCATGCCCAAGCCTTAGTACAAAGTAAACTAGGTATACAAAAAAATACCCTAAAAGGTGGTCAATACATTGTCGTATTTAAATTTGAATAAAATTCCCGCGCACGTGTATACAGTCAGCTGCAATAAATCACTACCTCTAAGTGAATTTAAAACTCCGAAAGAGTACACACTAAAATTAACGCCCACCCAGCGTAATTCTCATTAAAAATACATTTCGCTTCAGCATAGATGTCATGTTGTTGCAGGTAATGAAATCGTAAAAAAAAACTATCCAACAAAGGTTCTGACAACAGTCGTCGCATCCATAATCCTATCACGTTCGCTTGGCTAACCAGAAATCTGTGCACTCAAGATGGTCACGTATCGTCATCGAAGCTCATAATCGATTCTCGGACACCCGCGCCAACTCCCTTCACCGAAGAACATGTCATTAATGCAGCAATTGCGACGTCTTAATGATGATGACTTCCGATAAAAACAAATCAAAAATTAACAATAGAAAAACAGAAGACGAACAGAGTGCTGGAGGAATGACTGAACACCGAACAGTATTGGTGTGTGGTGGACGTGCCTGGCAGCTCCTTTGATTCTAATTTCGAAACGTTAACAAGTTTTCAGTTTTCAACTCAAACTCGATACGATTGTTTTTTTTTTTTGTTCTTTAGATTGTTTTCCTTGAATCCCCCTCCCCAGTTAACATCGTTGCGATCTGAATCAAGAAAATCTATACAGTAATCACGGCCAGTAGCCGGAGCTAGAGCAGCATCATTCAAAGCCAGTGGGGAATAACTTTCTGTCTGAAACGGCAGAAGATACACATAGATACGAAAGCGAATAGGATGGCATTGTTTAAAGAATAACAACAACAAAAGATGTAAATGAAAAACAAATAAATATTTATGGTAATTAAGTGCAGTTGTTCTTCGCTGGAAACTGGAAAATGCGCCACACTGTGGATGTTGTTCGCTGACTGCGAGTGCCGTGCGAAGGGACGCTGATGAACTGAGGACGGGGAGATGACATGGGGAGGGTAAATTGCAAGCTGTGTGTGTTTAAAAATAGACCGCTATGGGGAGGAATCGATAAAGCAAAGGGCGCCTTGGTGGAATCATTCGCTATTGACTGCAGCTTACCGGAGGCAGGAGACGTTGTTGCTTCTTCCGTTGGGTGTGTAATAAGTGGGATGAGAAGTTGTTTATAACTTCTGATTGGAAAGGTAAACATAGCCGATATAGAACACACATTTCCAACACGTCATGTCAGCAATATGATCCAAGGGTGAGATATTCTTTTGATTTGTAAAGAGAGAGCTGTATTTTGTTGGCATTTTTAGTTGATTACCTGAGAAGATGAATGGGTAAACTGTGAAGTTTCTTATGCAGGTACTGGGCTTACATGCTTTAATAATATTTCAGTCAAAGTAGGAATGGAATTGCCGCCAATAATGGAGCTTAGAAGTCTGATTTCTCGGCTGCCATACGGTGAACAGTATACGCACTAGAGGAGGAAGTAGCCAGACGTGCCCGGTTGCGACTTAAATTCACTCCAAAAAGCTACTGCAAGCATCTTCTATTGTTTGAAACACATACACTGCATTCTAAATTGACATCAAGCATACGTAGCATATAAGAGTGAAATGTTTGCAAATTGACAGCAGACATTAAAAGGAATAAAAATGATTTTTTATTTTGTCCCGTCAGAAATTTGGAAATCCCTTGTTTTTTTCCATATTATTGCCATTTGTCCCGTTGAGCTGCTAGCAAAAGCTGGCAACCCAGGAGGATGCGTGACCCTAATTTTATGTTAAGCTCGCCTGATGATGACAACAATGCACTCTACAAAAATCTGTGTGGCTGGCCGAATGGGGTCATAGCGACGGTAATCAGAGACTTAATGATATAAAGGCAGCAACGAACGGCTGAAAAATGTTCGAAGTTTATTAATTAATGCAACAAGTCTACAGCAATGAAAAAGGCGGACGACTTTTTTTGTTTTCAAATTCAATCGCCTTGCCACTTATTCTGAGCACAAGACTGGCCACCAAGTCATTGAGAGGTAAAACAACCTCCAAACAGTGTAAACATTTCACCATCTCCACCCCTTTTAGAAGTAGACTGCTTTACTCTGGAACAAAGAAGGAGCGTGGCTTTCCAAAGTATAAAACCAAACTCTAAACTTCTGCAGTAAGGCCAATACCTCCGGAAGGTATATCACCTTCTTTATTGACAGCCAGGAAGGTATACAAGTCTTAACTGCCGCAGGAATAAACTGCAAGCTTCTGAAGTGCTCTGCGTTATCACCGCTGATGAGAGACTTCTTGAGGAAAAAAATTGCTTGGGAGATTGGGAACCTAATCTTCTATCCTCCTGCACATTTTTGTTATAAGCCGGCTGCATGCTTCAGTGTTATGAACCTCGAAGGCCGCATAAACTGTTTCTTGCAAGTTTACTACACTTGCAGGATTCCTAGTTAATGTTGCAAAATTTGTTAGGGGACCTTAAATTGTAGAAGGAGAAAATTCAACACTTGTGGTAAATTTTTACTTCCCATATTAAATTTTAATGCCACTTTAATTTGTTCGAAAACGGCTCTAACGATTTCAACCAAATTATAAATATTTGCGCTTAAATATTCGAGGTTAGCATGACTCCACACTCAGTTTTTCGATAAAAAATCGAATACAGTACTTTTTAAATTTGAACATATCTCGAGTACGGTCTATTTAATAGTAACAAAAAATTTTTTTAAGGTGATATGGTGATTTTTAACTAAGTTTTTTTTCTATATTGTCGCACAATGGATTTTTGATTTTTTTAAAAATTAATTTTCCGTAGTTTACCTGAAACGGCGGTAACGATTTTGACCAAAATGCATACTTAAAGATAAATTGATGTTTCCAAAATTACAAATTGTCCTTAACTTTCGATTCGAATCACCGAAAACGTTTATTTGAAAAACAGTTCATATCTCGAAAACCCATACTTCAGGGTTCGATGAAACTTTAAACACCAAGTAATTCTTACATCCCGAACAATATCGTATACTCAGTTTTCAGCTAAGTAGTTAAACAATAATATTTGTTTATCTAAACATAGCAATATTTGCCACCTACTGTTTGTTTGTCTGTCTGCGTAGTTTTACAAAAACAGCTCAAACGATTCTGATCAAAATACATACTAAAGGTAATATAAGTATTCTAAATAAGATCCCCTACGTTTTTCTCACAAAATTCGAATTCAATTTCTCAAAAAGCCCAACAGTTCATATATTTTTTTAAAAACTCAACACCGCACTTTCATTAAAAATGCAATAGAAGCAACGCAAAACTTATTTTTAGCAAATATTTGCTATAGTTGCTCTGAAATTTTTACCTAGCGAGCTTGAGTCAATCAAGCAAACTTCTGATGAACGTGAAAGTTGCGTACGGCTTTATTTCTTTCTTTTAATTCCATAAACGGATGATAGATTTCGATAAAATGATGTCATGCAGCTCTAAAAATACACCCAAGGAAATCAGACGTTGACTGAGCACCATATCTGTACCAGTAATCTTTCAGATTCCATCCCAAATTTGTAAAACATGACCGATGTCCTGCTTCACTTCCGGCACTCAAGTGGCAGGCACTTGGCACGTCTTATTTAAGAAACACATCCACTTATCACCTCGTCCGTATCAAGTATCTATCAACTTTTAACTATTATCGAACAGGTACACGTATGCTTCGTCTTCAAGTGAAAAGTTTGCCAATCCCCTTGTAGCAAGTACCGATATCGACTCCAAGCAGACACACTATACTTGAAATATGTACTTAAACTTTCAGGGGTCGATTTCAAGTGAGTATAGATACGAGTACCTATTCGCATCTAAGGTGCGTTCGTTCCAAAGTACATCACAATACACTTGAGAATCGAGTGTGTATCTCACTGCCGAACACAATTTTACATTTCAGCACTTCGTTTATATTCATTTCGCCATAAACAATGCGGATGATTGCTGCCCTTTTAATTACCAACACAGTAAAGCTATCTCATCATTTCCTTCTCATTATCGTTCTCCGAGTCGGCCCCCACTTCCCGTATCGCATTCAATTGGTTTTGACGAGGCCAGCACTTACTATCTGTAATTACATCGAATATTGATTAAACTTAAAACGAAGGAGAAAGGACAACGCATATTAATACAATCAAACTATCGCATCTCGTTAAGGAATATGCCCGGCTCGCCTCGACCACAAACGCGCGATTGCGAATAATTAATTTCCAATCCGATTCCACCTCGCGCCAGCGGCAGCAGCTGGAGCCGCTGCTTCAATCCATCCGTGCTGAATGTGGGACCGAAATTGAAGGTCGGAGGACATTGTTGTGCCAACCATTACACTTACACGTCCGAATGTCAGTTCGTTTTCTCATCGAAGCCATAAAGGACATGCAGCGTTTATATATATGGCAAGCGAAACGTCTGCAACATATGTTCGTGAGTGCAATTACAATAATTACTGCCATTATCCGTGCGATAGCGAACTTCACACCTGTCGACGGCTAAAAGCGAAATAACACGTAACGCATTCAACTTTGCCGAGCTCTGATGGGTGGGCGGTGTCCTTTATTTTTTGTATTCCTATTTATGGCCGCATATCCCTCATAAAACCTTTGTCTATACACTGTGCAAGTGAATATGCGATCGCAAGGACTCAGGTGTGAAATTAACGTGTTCATTGTTCGCAAAATCATTTCCAGTGGCATTTTTGCCAATCTAGGAGTAGGGTGGTGCGTTGTTTCGACTGTTCGAGGGCCATGTGTCCATTAATCGGCTCAGTGTGTGTGTGCTGGCATCCTTTTCTGATAAATATGGTTAAAGCCCAGCTTCGGCATACTGTGGACCGCCGCGATACGATAAATACTTCAACGACCTTTTTAATTATCGATGTCCTCGCTTCGCTAGGATATTTGTTTTCCTGTTGTTGCTTTTAAGCATTTCAATTGATTGTTGCTGCGGTGTCAGGGGACTGAGTGCGCGTTAAATTGAATCTGTCAAATGCTATATACCGGGGTGAATTGAAGTGGGACTTGAGTGGGCGAGTGGCTGCGGCCAGGGACATTTTGAAGAGCTTTACTTCAGGTATACGAGTGCCGCAGATCAATGGGCTGGGCATGTGTCACAAAAATGGAAAGTCGAGAATTTTGATCTACTTGCTTAGAGTACGATTAACTCAGCATTCTTAATGCTTTTTGGTTCCTACTTTCTTTATATATAATTTAAAATTTTAAAGTCCACCATTGGAGAACAGTGCGAGCCGCTCTTTTATCACCAAACATCCATCAACGACAAGAATCTGAGCAATAGCTAATTATTAGACTGAGTCCCTGATAGACCACACTGTGCACTCAATACAATTGTTATCCACAATGGAAGCTGTCGCCAGTATTAACATTTTTTGTAAGCGGTGGCACTGTATTTTCCCACTGGAAATGTCTTTCACTAAAACAAAGCTAGCGGTCGCCCTGCGTGACCCCTTGTCCTGTTCCGATGGATTCGATATCCTTTCCTTGGTACTACTATATTTTATATAAATATTATGGTAGACAGGTATTCCTACTGATGTCACAAATAGTTTTTTTTTTCAAATACAGTCAAAACCCATTTATATAGTTTTGACCTCGTTATAAGTCAAACTCACCTGAATCCGAGTGTAAATACGTGGAGTTTGTACGATGTGTCATCTGTCAGTGTGTAAAGCAAAATATTTGATCTAAGTGTTTCACAAAACATATTGAACATTGCAAACATCGCACTCAAAATATATTTTTCTATAAATGACAAGTTTAGGAGTGTTTGACTAACATTTCTGTAAAGGAGAAAGTAAAATTAGCGCAATGTAAATTTTAGTTAAAAGTTTCCTGTAACTAGTGAAAAGGTATGCCATTAACAATGACTTGTTTGTCTACGCCTGAGGAAGGTTCATACGGCGAGAAATTTGGAAAATTGTAAAAGGAAAATTAAAAAATTATTTTCTATACATTTTGTACGAGGATTTTTTTTTTAATTTTATCGCAATATACAAGAGATCGGATTTGTCAAAAATTTAATTATCAGGTACAATTTGAATTTTATTATTTAGTATAGATAATTAATATTTTATTTTTTATTATTTCTAAATATTTTGAAAAACAAACAGAGTCGACTATATAAAAAACAAGTCGCTATTGAAACGAAATAACACAAATTGCGTGTGAGGTACTGCGACGGCGTAGACCCGGCTAAATTTGAGCGATGGCATTTATTATGTTGGATTTAAGGTCATCGGTCTCATTGGCATTGACCTGCGACTTCAGGAAACCCCAAAAGAAAAAGTCTATCGGGGTCAAACCGCACAATTTTGATGTCCAAGTCAAGTCACCTCTGCGAGAGACAACCATACCATCAAATTGTACATGCAGAATGTCCATCGTGGCGTCGGCTGTGTGGCAAGTAACCCCATTACGTTGAAACCACATGTAGTCTACCTCCATATCGATAAACTTTGGCCAACATAAATCGGTAAGCATCGTTCTGGTCTAATGACTGCGCCGGCCAAAAATCCGCACCATGCAGTAACTTTCTGTACGTGCTTTGCCACCTGGTGAACCTCGTGTCGGTTGGGATCGTCCAATATATGGCGCTTTTGCTTGTCAACATAACCGCGTTCATGGAAAAATGCGCCTCGCCGTTGAATATGATTTTTCGGCCAAAATTGGGGTCCTCTTCCAAACGCTCCGGAGCGAATTCATCAAACAAAGCGTTGTATTGGTTATTGATTTTGAGGTCCTAGGTTATTTTGATCTTGCAGGGGTGTAGGCCCAAGTCGCGCACCAAATTCATAAAGTTGAAGTCGGCCTTCCGCAGACGGCGAGGAATTGACAGGCTCAGGCTCTCTTGTACTCTTTGACGGACCCGGGCAATGTTTTTGGCCAATCTGGCGTTCTTTTGACGTACAAGTGTTGACTGATTGTTAACAGAGCCGGTTGGCTCGAATTTGGCACCCAAATGGTTGCAGAGTCGACTTTGAAGCGGCCGCAACATTTGCACTGGCGAAAGTTCATTTTTATAAAAAAGGGTTCAATAATTTCGATGTGCTGCTGATGTGATTTGGCATACTGAATTACAAACAGACGAGATTATAGACACACGCCAAAGTCGACCATTCCCTATTGAAAAACCCTCAATGTTATGGATTCATCAATATGTACCTGTACACCCTGTACACCCCTCAAGGCTAAAGTAATAACACTTTCTCATGGAGTTTTAATCCGTTAAAAAAATATCCCCCACCCATTTGTCCCACCAACACCGATTAGCCACTACGAAATTTATCTGCAAATTCAGTTAAAATCGATAGAATTAATCCGCTATCGGCTGATAGAAAAAAAACATAAAGAATTGGAATAAACATAGGGAATTTGATATATTCTCCTTTATATACCCATAAGCGAAAACCGCGTTCACTGTTCATATATGTCCCCTCCTATACTACAGTTTAATGAATATTAAATTCTTTCGAATAGAAACCAAAAAAAAAAAAAAGTAACAGGAATTGGAATTTCAATATACGCTTCAACGAATCAGATTCAGTAACGACCGAATGTCCTTTCACAAACAATATTATTTTTTTGTTCTCTTTTCGATTTTTCTAATTTTTTGTGCATCCCTGCAAACCTCTATAGAATATCCATCATTGCGCTATGCCGATTGAAAGGATTATTTAAATTATTCGATTGTGTAGTGTAGTATCCCTTCGAAAACGGAATTTCAATAAAGTAAATCCGTATTTTATTTATTTTCAATTTGCATATGCTTTGCCATTTGCATAGCAATTGGAGTGACTGTTGTTAACAATTGTGGCCGGTGGAAATGGGACACTTAAGGGGACACCAGGAAATTCATTACGTAATTAAAATAAATCAAAAAACACTTAATATAGTTGTATAGTTGTTAATCCTGCCAGCGTGTGTCATTAACATGCTGATCTCCTCATTTATGCAATGTACATATTTCTACGACCAAGTTCTTATCAGCTTTTATGCATACAATGTTTTGTACAAACTTCTGATGCCACCCAAGGAGCATCTGATGATATCTGATACAAAAGACCAACCATTCAATAAAAACTTGGAAGGTGTCTTACGTAAAATCCATTTGTACCTCATTCCACACATCAACAACATTGTGTCAGAACAAATCGTAAGCGAGTGACTCGACTATCATAGCACATCATCTACTGTGCATGTGTCCTTTGTGTGGCTACTGATTTTTGGTCCGGATTACGTTTGCCATAAAATGATGTTTCCCCACATAAAACATCTAATCTACCGCCTTCGACCTTTGGCTTAGAACTACAATGGTATGCATGGAAACTAATAAAAGCAAAAAAAAAAAAAACAAGAATAGTGTTCTGCTTTATAATCATCGTCATTAGGATAACAAAAAAAAAGATCCAACCACACAATCGATGGAATTAATTTAAATTCAATTTGGGAGCCAGCAGATTCCTGGCAGACGCACACCAATTTTTATGGCCAATAAAACTTCCGATAGAACTCTGTCCAATTTAAAATTAGAAATCCCAATGTTAATGAACTTCCCACTGTCTACATAGTTTTGTGTGTAATCAAATTGGGCGTATTGGCCAGAGCGGATATCTGGATATGGGCTTGTGTAAAATTTGCCTTTCCGATGGCTACTGATGGAGCATTTTTGCTTCTGTCGTTAAAGCGGGATTGTACCAAGGTCACTGAGATCATTTGAGAATTTATATGATGCTTTCCGAATAAGCTTTCGGTTGCTCCAGCTTGTGCAGAACACGTTACATGACAGTTCTAGTCTTTGCGAAAGTATACAAGATACCATGCCGGTGACGAATCTGAAATTTTTGGAGACGCTAAGTCTTTGAAGAGGTTCCTTATATCGTTTTGTATCAGGAAAGGGTGTACTGCATCCACGGTTGGATAACCCCGTTGGATACAGACTTCCACTATTAAAGTCAGTGGAACTTAGCCTCGCTTGTTCGTTCGCTAAAAAAATTCCATGGGATGGCAAACTGAGGCTGCACAGCTGTCTCGTTAGAGGCTCCCTTGCTTACAAGAAAGGGAAGTTTATAAGATCGTACAACACGAATTCTGATCCATTGTGCTTCCAGAAGGGAACGTCTTTAGTTTGGTGTATTGGCCGATAAACTAGAATATTATTCACTTGCCTTGACTACCCTAGGAATCGAACCTACGCCACTCGAGGCACACGAAAACTCTCTAATTACTGCGACTCTGTTTACCCTAATCGATATTTAGGCAGCGGCTTATCAGTATAAAAGACACTGCACTGCTTCGGAAGGTGGTAAAAGTAGTTCGGAGAATCCCCTCAACTCCTACTCCCTCGAAGGTTTTCAAGTCGTCTGAAAGACTGAGAGTTTTTGATGAGGCTTCGGTCCGGTATAGATCAGATTTGAAGCTAAATTCTATTTGTGTTTTAAAATAAAAAAACCTACTATCCCGTCATGTCGGCAGTTTTTTCCAGTGTGGCCATTTTCCGACTGTAGTTGATAAATTGGGTTACTTTCCTTAACCTCTGCAAGATCATATAGATAGATAAAAAACCTTTTATATCTTTCTTTGTCTGCAGATAGATGTGGCAACAGTCATACTACTTACGATAAGGGTGTTGTTCGTTATAAACTGCCGTGCTTCGCGATATTGTAATATAGCTTTTATAATGCGAAGCTGCCTCTCGCCACAAGTTTTTTTCCCCCACTTGTGTAAAACGGTTAACGAATCTACAGAATGTACCGTAGACTGCAGTTAACCAAAGTTTCTTACTTCCTCTTGATGTTTGCTTGGACTTTATAAGCTTGACAAGCTGTCGGATTTAAAGAGCCTCAAATATCAATCATATAAGGTTGACTAGAACTCCAAACGGAAGAAAGATCAACATTTTAGAAAGCGCAAGCTGTGTTTATTCGAATTCTATATATAAGGGGTAGGCCTGATTCGCCATTATATGATTCAAAATTGTCAGGGGAAACCGTTCGACCTTCTCATTAGGTATCTATAAAACTAGTTGGCAAAATAGGGCTGTACACCCAACTTCACATAACTTCTTACATCCATTCATTTGCGTTAGGCTTTTTTTCCGAAGGTAAGGAGAATTTTGAATTTTGAGGCTAAATTGAAAAGTTGAATGGATAAATTAAGAAGATTTTGCAGACCATCGGAAAAAAACCTTAAACTGTAAATTGTATTTTTACGTGAGCTAAACCAGAGACCACAGACCATTGAGCTCTTGCTAAGGCAGATAGATAAGTAAAAAACCCCAGATTCCACTATATGCCGATTAGTTACGATTTTTTTAAAGTTGTTATCTAACTTATGGAATTCTAGATGCTTACAATTCTTTGAAACTACTTCAACGGAGTCGAAAAAGGCTTTTTCTAGAGATCCGAGCTCTAGGTAGTGAAGGAGAGATAGTTTTGTCTTCGGTTCGTTGGTAAGCATTGAAACCTAAATCAGTTCTATCTTGAGAAGAAATACGCCAGCGGTACCCGGAAGTCTATAGAAGAGCTATTATTTATTTTTTTAGTTTTCCAAGTCACTTAAGTGTTTCCAAAGCTTTTCTTAGAGTTTAGTGTCCGAGAGTTTGCTGCAGAGCTCTATGGTCTGATGTTCTTGCGGAGTATTAGTGGATGGAGTTATTCCAGTGTTGCAATGACCTACAGAATGTGCCTATACAACTGGATACTTCTCACTTCAAACTTTAGGTACTCCAGTTACTTGACAAATGTATATTTACAAACATATTCCCATCATTAAGCATCCAACTTGAATCTCCCCAACTACGTGGTCCAAGGACTCGCTTCAAATCCACATACAGTTTAAACTTTTTAAATGTTAGCAAATGCCACATCCGATCCTCTATATTCCCTTTCACGACCATTCTTCCGTGCCCTGCAGTTATACAATTCATTTTCGTTTATTTTCATAAACTATAGGTATAACCAGCAGCAACTTCATACACAGTTTTGTAATTGTTTCACTATTTCACTGGTCCTCGTCGTCAGAATCCCATTCTTCTTCTAAACACAATTCGCGCAGCTATGCTCCCTCTGTTGTCGGTTTTTATTCCAACCCTTGGTTCACCCCGTTTAAAAATGAATGTAAAAAAGCAGCATTTAATGGTACGCATTTCCATAGGGAAATTTGTTTATTGCCCGGTTTTGCCATCAGCCGCTGCCGTCCCACCCGTCGCGTCGCGCCTCCGGGAGCGCTCATCCTTGCACGCTGTACATACACTGCTGCCACTTCACTGGGCAAATATATTTCGCTATTCAAATTTAATAAAAAGTAAACATTTTTGTACAACCAAATAATATATACACATGCTCGTCGTATATATCCCTCGGCCATTTTATGTACAAGAGAAATGATGAAACGCGAAGAAGAGTGCTTCGGCGGCTCCCCAAAAGGAGAAACTATTGCTTTCACACAAGTGTAGCAGGCATACATTTTTGCATGTCATATCCATTTTTATGGACATTTTATTTACACGTCTAAGTTTAAAGGGTTTTCGTCGCTCTGCGTGAATATAGGAATTTGTGATAAGCTGCTAGAACTGTCTGTACTGTGTGTCCTTGCCCTGAAGATGGAATAGGAGCAAAAGTTGGCAGTGCCTGGTAGAGGGTAAATGTTGGTCCATTTGGAACCATGGGAGTTTAAAGATGTCGATTAAGGTCGAAGGTCGGGGTTTGAAGAGGAAAGAAGGTGCGTGAAGGGTCGTATACAGTTATTTCGGTTTTAGTGTTTAACTTTAGTAGAAGTGTTGCATCTTTTTTTTTGTTTTTGCCGATCACGAAGACCTTAATTTACAGCAATTTAAGTACGGAACTTTTATCTAGCTTGAAGGATATCTATCGGGAAGACTGCTTAATATTTTGGCCTAATAACTTATTGTTGCGACTGGGAGACTCTCCACAATGGGATGGACGAAATATTGCTAACAAACTTAGGACGCAACGATATCTTCTCAAATTCTTAAATTCAACGATGTGTTTAAATCACTCCATCCCAGTCAGATCGGAGGGGTCGCAACGTGATATTCTATCCAATGGACAGGTGTAAATATTTACCTGATAGGTCAAAAACAAAAGACGGAAGACATGCAGCTTTCCTTTGGCTCATCCTGCAGCGTCTTTCAGGCGGTAGTCATCGTTATTTGACAAGTCGCTGACTGGTTGACGATGAATATGGTAACATTGTTTGCATTTTCTCAAGTTACTAGTCACACTTCTGTTTGCAAAATTCTGAGACTGATAACCTACCTGCATACCTACCAAATGGAATTCTGTCCAAATTGAGTTCAAAATGCAGTTCACATATTACAAGGGTAGGTACATAAAATGCATAAAAAATGGCTAAACAGCGCCCAAGAGGACAACAAATACCAGACATCCGTCGCCTCGTTCAGACATAGACACTTTGGAGATTTTCAAATTGAATATTCATGACATCTACACAAAGCTGCTATATATGGGACATGCATACACCCCAGGAGCCAGGAGCAGCTTCTACTTGTATCATATTCAAAAATTCTCATTTCATGATATAAATGGATAAAGAATAAGAAAAAGTCCCGTACTAGACGTGTACCTGCAGTAAAAGATATCCTTGAGGGACTTGGACAACGCTTAGTTTTTTTTTCCTGTGTTCTGCATTTGCAGAGAGAAAAAAAAACTAATTTAAACAGGATACTTCTTATCTGGGAGCTTTAGGGATTCGCTAAATGCTTGCTGCATGAAAATAAACATAAACAATACAAGGATCGAGTTGTTTGGTGGTGCAGAAGGATGCACCCCGACTTCAACTTCTAGCTAACCTGTCTGACTGCTGAGCCGTCAAAGGATATCATTTCGAGCATAAAAGTATAAAATGTTTGTTTTGTTTTATTAACTTGAAATTTGTATAGAGTCAGAGTGTGCGAGCAGAAAAAGAGGGACAAAGGGAAGGAGTTGATGGCGTTATCTCGGGTCAGGTGTAGATGCTTATTATTTGTTTGGACTATTTTCATGCGCAGTTATTAGGAAAATGATTTGGGTGCCCCACTTTTGAAGGGGAGCTGTGTACTGTGTTGAATTGTATTCTTTGACCCAAAGTTGCAAACAGAGTTATTGCGAAGATCAAATTTTAGAATTGGAATCTATTTGGAAAGTGATGGATTTGAAAGGGTGATCGATCGAACGGTGTCGAATTTTAAGATGTGGGGTGGCGCGATCTAGTGGCAACAAAGTAAATACGCATCATAGAAACCTTCTTCACGGCTGATCTATTGAACACCTATCTGAACACAATAGAGCAAAGTGGAGGAAACGAATGCCCAACAAAATATATCCAGTTGGACCACTGAGCGAAGGGTCTTGGTTTCGACTCCCGGAAAGCATACATTTTACGTGGGTATCTTAGGTGTTTTCTTTTATTTCGCCAGACGCCACCTTAAACGCCACCTTTCGACATGCGTAAAAATATTGAACATTTTTTCGGCTTATGATTCTGTTGCAAAAATGAGGAACAGCCTAAGTCGGCTTATGTCAATGTGACGATCGGATGAATCATACCCTGCTCTATATTTCATATTTTTTTCATTGAAATATCGCTTACGGTTGTTGTGTTTTGTGTTAGGAGAAAAAAGCATAAGTCCTCTTCCCTAAAAATGACTTGTACTCTTTTTCCTTGTTGCCACAGAATTATTCCAATTAATATGGAAAGCAGAATAAAAATTTTAAAGTTGCTGCAGCTTCAACACTGTTTCATGGCAAATGCATCACCACTGCGTCATACGCACCACGAAAACGATTCCACTAATTGCAAAAATACGTTTGATCCTTTTGATGCCCCTGAAGGCCATTTGTTGTAACTGGATTTGCCTGATTGCCAGTTCATTTCATCTCATAATGTTTCGTTCAGTCGTATTTCATGTCCTCCCTTCGGGGTGTAAACAAAAAGTGAAAATTAAATTATTGGCACATATTTTGCTGTCAATTCAATGTTTATTACGTCTGCCTTTGACATGCAAATTGAATCGATAAATTTAAAACGCCTGCAGCATGAATTAGCTTTTGTTTGACATTAAATTAAATCAATTTTCCATAACTCTTAAATCCTTGTTAATTGATAAAAAAAACCCCACTACCGACTCATTCCATGTTGTGATTAAATTCCACTCTTGTGCAAAATGAATTATCTCTTGGAATGTATATTAAGCGCGTTCTGATAGTCTGATTTAATGAAACGATAATTCCGACTCCCGACAGTTTGACAACTCTGCATATTGATTGCCCAGAGAGTTTGTTAATTCATAGATAGACACACACAGAGATGTCACTTGAATTTTCTAATTAACTTGATAAATTGGATTTTGTCTACTGTTTTTGTTTTTATTTTCGTGTTGTTGTTTGGTGTTTCAAATTTAACGAATATCCTTAGAGGGAATCGTTGAACAGGTACCGGGTACGAGCAGCCAAGAAAGGCTCATCAAATTGATTGACAATCAAGATAGTAGGTATATGATGGTGAAATGATTTCCATGTGCTCTATAAGGCTGATTTTAATTTAAATGATAATACCCTTCCGTTGTGGAGATGGTAATTTATTTATACGGAAAAGTTGATTAAAGTTGGAACGCAGTTAAATTGCTCCAAGCGTATAATTTAATTCTTTGTGCAGATTTCGCCTGTTAAATATAAATTCGCTGAAATGTGATTTATGAGTGCAGTTTGTCAGCTTTTGTCTTTGTTTTAAATTGAATCAAATAGCGCGATATTGATGAAGTTAGATCGATTGAATTTCGCGAGAGATTCTAGGCGGGAAACATTGTAGTATTTTAAATCCTGAAATACTGATCTTAATTATTCGGGAGTGAGGTAATTTTTCAGTTTATATTTTATTTTTAAAGAAATATAGAAAAGAAAAAAGCCAAACGGCTGTCAGGGTGACAGATCGCATTCTCGTTAGGAGGAACTAGTAGAAAAAGAAAGGTTAATAGCGAAAACTCAATTTGTTTGTTACCTTGCTGAATTGGGAACTATTATTTTACAAACAAATCCTAGACAAATACTAGGTTCATTCGCGCACGCGGTTTAAATCGACCGCAATCGCACAAAGTCTATGCGCGTGCTCATCAAAAGCGACAGAAAGATTTATCGTGTAAGCGATAATTAGCAAAGTAACGAGTAACGAGTAGTTCCTCTCTTGGCTCAAAACATCTCAGAGAATTTCAACCGGCAAGTACTGATAAATATGTCAAAAAGAAAGTCTGTCTTAAAAATCAACTGCATAGAAAAATTAAATTTGTAAAAAAAAAAAATCTTTGGCTTTCGGATGTTCTCCTACAACATTTCATATGTTACAAATAGGTAAATTTTATGGGCGTTTTGCGAATATTAAAACTGATATTCCATTATTTTTCACCCTACGTTCCGTTGGTATTTTCCAACTTCTTCAGGGGCAAAGTTCTTTATTGGAGAATTTGTTTTACAACTACATTTTAAATTGTACTGTCCAAATATATAAATAAATAAACAATTGCATACATTATACACTAAACAGCACTTAAACTTGAGTTATATATTTGTCAAGTCAAAAATGAAAGTGTCAATTTGTTCAGCTCTCTGAGAGAGTTTCGTTCAAATTTTTGAGTTTGACAGATTTTTAGTGTTTGGCTCGGGAAATCGACTATCGACCTACTAGGTATATATCAATTTCAGAGATGTTTGAATCGCTGGCTCCCTAGTATACAATTCTCTTTCATGATTTTTGTGATCGTAAAAAGTTGTTCGTACTGAAAAACGAGTAAATTCTTTTTCAAGAAAATATAAACTTATTTTTTTTTTATAAACTAACTAATGAATTAATCATAAGCGACATTTTAAGACCAAGATTGAGTTCAATCACTTAGTTTAAGTGGTAAAAAAAAACAAAAGACATTTTTTGCGGCTTCGTTTTGCTTAGGGCCATAACTGGGCCCCAACCAGAAAATGTTCAACTTCAAATCGTACTTTTATTCTTTCCATTCTATGTAATTGCCCCGGATGTAAAACCTTGAGTAAGTAGCCTCTGTGCTTAAAATTCAACTCGAGTCGTAAAATCCTTCCAAACAATAACAGCCAAATAGTCGACACATTTTGAAGGAAAAGGCCATCAAATTCAACAGTAAAACTTTACGTCGAATTAGAACAACTATACGCATATCAAATATCCAAGTTCCAGTTTCCCGCGCTCATCTGATGCGCTCCGTCCTGGCCGCCCATAAAGAAAGGGTCCAATCGAATTTTAAAATATCATTCAAACGGAATCTTCATAAAAACACCTTCTGCATAAAAATTGCGTAGGTTACTTTCTTTGGACTGAAAAAGAATTAAAGATTCAAACGAGTATTACAAATAGAAAGCACACACAAAACAAACCGAAGGACCCGCCACGGACCTTTCCAGAGAGCAATAATCCATTTTATTGTAGGCACTTTGTAGGCCCTTCTCCGTTTTCAGGGAGATTATACAACAAAAACGCTTGACACTGAAGACATGCGAATACAACAAAACAGTCTCTATGCTTATCTGCATCTACATCAGCTGCGGGTGTTCCGCACTGATCGGAAACCATTCCATGCTACATTAATTCTGTGAGGCGTGGATACTTTTATTTCTGCCTCCTTGTTGCTGTCCTACACCTTTTACCGTTTTTTCCTTTCATTTTCATTGCAATTTTCTGGATCCTCTTTCGGTTTACTCTGGAGATAAAAAAAACCGCCATGTCGTTGTTGGAAAAAGAAAAAGTGTATTGAAGAAGAAAATTCTCATCGTTGTTCGAACAACAGTTGTACGGACAAGCCCATAGCATGAAACCGTAGCGCAACATCCTGGAGGCTACGATGGGAAATCAATTATCCTGTATACTACTCGTTCTTCGTGTGTTGTTTTCATTTTTTTATCTCAATAGAATGCGATAGGAAAAAGTATGAAGGAGATCCGAGAAGTATGTATTGCTGAATAGATACGATGAGCCATCCTGTGCACCGACCACTGTTGCAACGGTAGCGGTGACAATAAAGCTGCAAGGATAATGGGGACTTTTTTTTTTTTTTTACATTTCGCTCTATCTCGTGCAACATGCAATGTACGTGCTGGTGTTGGCGAGTTGGCTACCTGGTGGATTTGTTTCTTGAAATGGCACACAGACAGTGCATTTTGTGCGCCGAAGTATTTCAGTTTTGGTTGTTGTAGATACCCGTATCTTATTGCATTGTAGAGTCGATGGCACGGAAGGTATATTGACGACATATTTGTTGCTCTGTTGTTTGTGTTGAATATTTGTTACCTTTTAGTTGGGTGTGCTGAAGGATAAGCCAATGCAATTCCTGTCTTTGACAAGCATGACAATTTTTCAACATGCAAATGTGGGGGGGGCTTGATTGCCTTCCGGTAATTTGTGGGTGGATTTAGATTTGCACACGAATGATGTGCAAGCGTTCATGATACCTACTCATTTGGGTAGATAATATTTTAGTTGTCAGAACAGAATAGGGGTAACTGGCATTTAGTTAAAGCGACATCTGCAAGGATGTGTGTACTGCTTGTCAGCTTAACAATATACAGTGCTCCTGGATGGCAGATACTTCATGGTTCAGCTTTACTGCGAAATAATTGTGCTGTCGCTTTTGTCGATCAAATGCACATTTATTTTAAACTCGATGGCGCACTGTGTGCTGTTTAAAATAGAAGGCATTGTCATATATGTATTGACTTTTGGATCCTTCCAGAGAAGGCATAGAATAGAATAGACGCATTTTTTCTCTGCTCCGGTAAAAACAATCAAAATTCGTGTGTTATACATTATTTCTAATTAAATTGTGCGGGAGTTGCTCACATTGCATGTTAGACGTTTGTTCGTATCATTAAGAATTCGCATAACTATTCTAAATTCTTACAAAAAGAATAAACTGAAACTGCAATTTGTGTTCTTGCATTTGAATACATATATATCAAACACCACACGATGTCGTCTGCAGTCAACACCCGCGGAAACCTAGCTCGAGTGCAACAGCAACATGCAACTGTCTCGAAACCGAATTCGCCTCACATCAAACCCAACAAGACTACCGATGGTATAGCGGGAGCCCCCGACAATAACCCCTCCAAACAAATTGCACTATCACCAGCGCCAGCACGCCCTTCTACCCCGACCGAACCAACACTTACCTCATGCACACCGGCAGCCACAACACACACTTGTCTCTCCCTTGAGGTTCTCCATGAAGAGTTGAAGCGGAATACTGCCTCCATCATCTCAACCTTCAAAGGAGAGTTGAATAAAATTCGCAATGAATTTTTACTCAAGGTACATCACATAGAAACACAATTGACCCAAAACATCAATTTCACTAAATCCGCAATAAATGATTTGACCCAACACACCGACGCAATGGAACTCAAGATAAACAAAGCCACCGGCGAGATTTCTGAACTGCGTAATCGCTGCGACATGCTTGAAAAAAAAGAATTCTTAACGGACGCGGTTGTTTTCGGCATACCAAAACTCGCTGATGAAAACTTAAACATTATATACAATAAACTCTGCGATACCATCGAGATATCACCACCAGCACTGAAGAATGTTTTCCGAACCAAACACCACAATGACGAACCGCCTGTAATTTTCCAGTTCACTTGCGTGGGAGAGAGGAATAAATTGCTGAAAGCACTTGCTTGCTACCGAAAAAAGACTAAGCGACCGATCTCATTACGCGATTTAGGAATTGATTCAGCTAATCATGTGTTTGTCAACGAGAGCTTGACTCCACGAAACCGGACTCTTCTCCAGCTTGCAGTACGTATGAAGAAAAAAGGCCAGCTGTTTTCCGTGCAAACGTACCTTGGGTCTGTGTTGGTGAAATCTACCGTAGACGGAAAGAGTGTAGCTGTTGCCGACGTTGATTGTTTAAACGCCGTTGCCGAGAGATGCCAGATGAGCCATAATGATCAACATAGCATTGCAGCTAATCATAAACAACAATAACATGTGCTTATCTTACAACATTTACAGTAACTATTTTTCTCTTTTTATTTTCAAATATTCTCTCTTTTGCAATTGTACATCAATGGCCAAAGTTTATTTATTTTCCCTTTTAAATCTAACGGTTTACTTTGCTTGTCTCTGTTTTGTTTGTGTTTTTGTTTCTCCTGCGTTTGGTGGTTGTTTAGTTTTCCTCGTATATGGAATTATATGCTCATAACAGTGGGTTAACTCCTAGCGAGAGTGATATGGATGTTAGTTTATATCAAATGATTCGTGTGTTGCGTTCACAGATAAAAGGCGTTCATGTTTGTCACATTAATGCTCAGAGTTTGAAACCAAAACTGGATGAATTTCGTCTGCTGTTCATCAACTCTAGTGTTGACTTAATTTGTGTATCCGAAACTTGGTTTTTTCCTGATTTTCCGGATACAGTCTATGATATGGATGGCTATGAGCTTTTTAGAGGTGATCGAATTGGTCGATTGGGTGGGGGTGTGGCTGTTTATGTGCGCAATGGGCTACGAGCTAATGTGGTCTGCAAATCAAATGCTAATTGTACATCCGACTACTTGTTTGTTAATGTTGTATGTGGTGTTGAACGTCTTCTAGTTGGAGTGATCTACAGACCAAATAAAAATTTAGATATCTCACCTATTTTTAGTGTGCTCGAAGGAGTTTCTTGCTCGTATTCTAATATAATTATTACTGGTGATCTTAACTGTAATTTACTTAACGTTCGTGCTTCGGCGCAGTTAATAGAACGATTTAAGACTATTGACTTGACATCTGTTAATGTATCGACTGCTACACACTTTGCATACGAGCCTGCTACTCTTCTCGATGTGTTTTTTGTTAACGACAGTAGAAAAGCCCTGCTCTATAGTCAACTCACGGCACCAGGCTTCTCCAAACATGATCTGATATTCCTCACTTACGATATCCAGTCAAACGCAGCTAATCATGTTATAGCATATAGAGACTTTAAAAATATTGATTACGAGAGTCTACGGTCTGATATTATCCAAATTCGGTGGGATGATATTTATTTCATGGCGTCAGTAAATCAGCAAATATCATTTCTGGAACAAAATATAAAAGCACTATTTGATCACCATGTTCCATTGCGACATAGGGCCCCAATTTCCAAATCCCCCCCTTGGTTTAATAGATATTTATTAGGTCTGATCCAAAATCGTGATACTGCGTACGCTCGTTGGAAACGATACAAACTCCCTGTGCTCTACGACGCATATCGATCACTTCGCAATTTAGCTGTTCTTCGTGTAAGGGCTGCAAAGAGGCGCCACTACGAACATTCCCTTAACCCTGAAACACAGTCCGGGAAAGTTCTTTGGCAAAAACTGCGTAAACTAGGCAATGGGAAACAGCGTTCAGGTGCAACTGATGATGTAGACTGTAATATTATCAATTCGGAGTTCGTGTCGGTCTCTGTGCCGTCAACTCCATATCAAGACTCCGCACAGTTTACAAATCTGTCTAACGACGATGACAATACAGATGATTTCAGCTTTAATCGCCTAACGGATGAAAACGTAGTTGAGGCCGTGTTATCTGTTAAATCTGACGCGATAGGTTTAGATGAAATAAATCCTAAATTCTTAAAACTCATGCTACCTTTTATTCTGAAATACATAACACATATTTTTAATCACATATTTACTACTTGTGAATACCCCCTCTCGTGGAAAAAGGCTAAGATAGTACCTATACCTAAGTCGCAAAGCCGGACTAACACTGAGTATAGACCAATCGCAATCTTACCATTTTTATCCAAAGTATTCGAGAAAACTTCGCTCAAGCAGATCCAAGCGTATCTAAGCGCCAATAACCTCTTGACTTCCGCTCAGTCCGGATTTCGGGCGAAGAGGAGTTGCAAAACTGCACTCTTACTTGTTGTCGACGACATCCGCAATGGCCTGGATACTAATTGTCCCACGTTCCTGACGCTTTTGGACTTCTCGAAAGCGTTTGACACGGTGGACCACACGCTCCTTTGTAAGAAGTTGCGGTATGAATTTGGATTTTCGTCTCTGGCAGTCAAACTCTTGCGCTCATACCTCACGGCCCGGCAGCAATGTGTGGCAGTGGGAAGCCAAATGTCTTCGTTTCTTAGAGTTCCCGCGGGAGTTCCGCAGGGCTCGATTCTCGGGCCCATATTATTTTCACTTTATGTGAACGAACTCCCACAGCTTGTTAAACATTGTACTGTCCATATGTTTGCTGATGACGTCCAATTATACTTGTGCTGCCCGCTGGACATGATTAGTAATGCGATTGAACTGATGAACGAAGATCTTGTGATCATACAACAGTGGGCCATCAAACACAACTTGTCACTGAATCCAGCGAAATCTAAGGCACTCTGCATTTATAAGCAGTCTCTAGATACCACTACTTTTCCCCCGATTAAACTAGGACAGTCATCCATTGAATACGTCAGGAAGTCTCGAAATCTTGGTATAGTTTTCAATGATACTCTTACCTGGACAGATCATGCTGCAACAACTATAGGAAAAGTGTATAATGGTCTCCGATTGCTACGTGCAACGCAAAACTCACTGCCGGTTAAAACTAAGATGTTACTTGTCAAGTCCCTTTTATTACCTATATTGTTATATAGTTGCGAACTTTTCTGCTATGTTGACTATAACACTAGGCATAAACTAAATGTCATCTATAACAATTTAGCAAGATATGTTTTTAATAAACGGTATTATGACCACATATCAAGTTACTCTCTGCAGATAATGGGCCTCAGCTTCGATAACCTCATTAAGTTCAGAACGCTAATCCTCTTTCATGGTGTCATACAGACCCAACAACCTGAGTATTTGTACAGCAGATTAAATTTTCCCAGCTCACAAAGAACTGCCATTATTATTCGGCCCAGATTCTATTGTTTGCAATCTGAGCGCTCTTTCTTCGTCCATGCCACTCTTCTATGGAACTCATTACCCATTACACTAAGGAGAACCACAAACACAAGCACATTTAAAACTTACCTTTTCAAACACTTGGCCAGTGATACATAAATTTAAAAGGTTTTTGAAATATTATATATTGTTATTGTTTTGTTATTAATTCTCTTATATGTAAGTTCCCAATTAAATTACATGTAGTATGTCCTCATCTATCTAATGTTAAATTTGTTCTTGAACTCTAAATCTTTAAAGCATTCACTAACTATAAGATGTAATCTTACTGTGAACTAATTCTTTGAAATAAATAAATATGAAAATATGAAATAAGGCTTCCTTTGTGCAGTTTTTGCTATAAGTAGGTATGTCTTTCCTCTTCGGTGTTCAAACAATTCCAAAGAGATGCATGAGTTGCGTGGGCCTTGCATTCGCTTGCCCATTCGTGTCTAAATTTTCAGTGATGCATTCCTTTTTGTTACCTACTTCTAATTGATAGATAGAGATAGAACTTTTTGAGATTATAACATCTGGACATGGTCATGAACACTTGAGGAAGAAAAACACGCAAAGCACTTCACCTTTATGTTGGCTACCCTGTAAAACTGCGTTACAAGAAGAAGGAGAAAAGTCAAGGCCGCCCTGTATAAGTTTATAGTCCAATACCATCAATCCTCATGTACAAAATTGGATGTGGCTAAGCGTAGTGTGTGAAAAGTCGCCGAAAACTGCATCTAATATTTTTATTCACGAGCCCGCTTTTTTCGATCTACTAAAAGTAATCTTTTCATTCCGTCATTCCGAAGCGGCATAACTACGAATCTACGAACTGTAGGTGAAGGTTCGACTATATGTAGGTATATCAATCTTTTGTGACCAAATAGCACTTAATTTTCATACATAAGATGGTAGATCTCTCGTCACAGTTTCAGAAAATATTAATGAATTTTTTCCCATTTTGAGTATTAGGCGTAAAATCGTTTGGCTTTAGAAACTCACCCAATGAAGGGTTATGAGAGGCTAAACAGAGAGTCCTCTTTGCACCGGTTGAACTTACTATTTGTTTTAAATATTCATTGAAAAGGCTGAGCAATTGAGACCATTTTTCGAATTCTTAATTCCTGTTTCATTTTATGCCTTTCAATAATGATTAGAGAAAGACTGGGTCGCTCGAAACTTGTTAAATAATTTTTGAGTGTTTAGCACCAATTTCTTGATTTTACAGATAAGTTCCGAATATTAGCAAATTTTCCAAAAATTGTTCTTTCCATTCTTCGAATTTCTGGGAAAGAACTGAGAATCACAAAAAAATGTATGCAATGTTTCACAATTTGCTCGCCTATTATGGATTTAAGTTGGGTAGTAAAAAAACAAGTTTCACATTTGCTTCTGCTTTCTACATGTAATTTACTATACTATATACTATCTTTTCCACGTGTGCTCAGAATCCAATCAATTTCGTAAAAGCTATCGCCTTGGGATTCAATATTGTTTTACTTTGCACAAAATAAAAAAAAAAAATAGACACACCTATCCTCATCCAAGCTAATCTAATTTGAATAGAAACATATCTGTATGAAAAAAAAAAAATTGATTTAAAATTCCCAACGCCGCCGGACCGCTAGCGAATCCTAATTCAAACGTCACCCCTCTACCAATCTCCAATCATGGTGATGGTAGGTAATCAATTCAACATTTACTCACATGCGCAACATGAGTTTTACAAAATTTTCCCTAATTAAGATTCCCACAACGCCATGGATTTCATATCCAATTTCGATCCTTTCGTTGAGGGACTTATCCCCATCAAAACATACCGGCATCAATGATTATGAAACTCACAAAGGCAATTAGCGCCAAATCCGCACACACATGTCCACCCCCCACCCCACATCCATCAGTTAAACAACAGCTTACAATAAAAAGGCACCAGGCCTATTGGCAAGCTTTGCAAACATCATTGAAATTTTCCACGTGGTCAGAGTCGAATTTTATAATTAGACAGACAACCACCCAGCAATATAACGGTTTGTTTCTAGTATCTATAGTGTCTGGCGATTGTCTGTTGTTCAGACGGTTCATCTTCGATATTGGCAGTTGGCTGCCGATTGGATCTGGGTTGGATTCCGTTTTCGGCGTGCAGCAGTAAATCACCGTAGTCAAGGTCCTTCGACCGAGGGAGTCGATTTGCGATGATTTTTTGTTTTTCCATTCCCGTATATATACATGGACACAGAACACATAGTCATTAATTTGTCTGTTGCTGATGTGGCATCCTACTGTTGTAACGTCGTCGTTAACAAACGTGTCCGCTATCCCTGCGGGAGTTTACCTTCAGAGAATGAGCAAGGATGGGTGCGGCGAACTGAATGAACAAAGTTAGTAACCCCGTTCTTGTGCAATGTACGGGTGAATTTGTTATGTGTGTCCTGTGTGAAGTCATTCATTATATTACAAATCGGGGGACGACATCGTTTCGGGAATTCTCGCGCTATCGGTATAGGAATATGTAATACTATATCTCTACTCGGCAGGACAACGATGAAAATCGAATATCCGTCGTTTGGACTGATTCGATTTCACAATGCAATTTCACGGTCCTATCCAAGACCCAAGTCTTTAGGCCAATGGCAGGACAGCCACAGAGAAAGTGGATAGTTCCCAGTTAAAAAAAAAATTCTGCCAGCGGATGAGATGCAATAGTCGGCAGGATGCTGCGGGCTAGAATGAGATTACAAGCGTTGAAACGAAAATCGATTTGTTTTCGGCCATGCAATGCTGATGGAGTTTTAAAGTTGCTCGCGTTAGTCTCACGTGCGTTGGATGAACGTACAAGATGCGGTATTATATGTTGTGCGTCCAGAGGTGATGGCAGCAATTTTTTCTGCAAGGACTTACTTAGCATATTTTTTGTAGTCTCCTTTTCACAGTTGCTAATTGTGTCTGTACGAATCATCATGAATATAGTGGTTCTTACATTGTGCTTTGAAACTCGGCAGAGAACTACCCAAAACTACCATTGTCAGGGGCTGTTCTCCAATTTAAGGAAATGTTGATGTTATTTGCTGTTCCCTAGTCAACAGATGTTTTTATTTCATTTAAAGTTCCTTAACTGCGAATCTGAAAGAAATACTACACAAAATGCGACATTAAATCATTTTAAGTGTACGATTTAAGTTTCACGCACTTCTACAAAAGATTAGCTACCAATCAAAGAAGAAGATAAAAACTTAAAAAAGGTTTGAAGCTCCGTATTCTTAAAGCCTCTTACCTCTATGTCAATATTTTTCGACACGAATCCAATTAAAAATTATTCCGTGTACCCAGTTAAATTAGACATTCAACACATTCACATTTATTTGACGACTTCCATTATTTAGAATCGGTCTGACAGATTTTTCCCAGGTGCCAATTACAGGTCTAGAAAGATGTAATTTAATTTTTGTATTTAGGGAATCGTATAACTCAATGTTAAGTGTGAATCTTCTTATGAAATATGTCAACATTGGAATAAGAATGGGACCAACAGCACTTCCTTGTAGACCATCTGCTAAAAATATAGCTGACTTTCAAAGGAGTTCAATTTAACTTTGTCGTAGTATAATCTTATGTATTATTCCGTAGTGAAAACAAAAGAAAGAAAACACAAACTAATAGTATATAGATACTTATATTCATTAAAACAAAGGTCTAAAGCCATGCCATGTCCCTTCTTTTTCACTTACAATTTATACGTAAGTGGCGTGGCTGTATCAATTCAAGTATTTGCATTCTATTTTCTATGCTGACCCGACGAACTTCCTACCGCCAACATTACTTTTGAAAATTGAGCCTCTTTATTGAAAGAATAAAACACCTTTGGAACTCCTTTCATATATTTTCGGGTCGGCTTCGTGATCGTATATTTCCGCGCTAATAACTGATTCGAGTTGGTCCGGTCGGATTTTCTCAATCAACCAAAGCAGAATGTGGGAATGCTCGCTTCTGCCATTCGACCGAGTACATCCAAAAATGTGGTTGTCCAAAAATATTGTGCTTATTCGCAAATTCCAGTCGTTCGTATGTCGGCAACAATGCGATTCTAGTCACTCTTCGATTTGAACTCGTTTGCTCTCTCCCAAATCTCTCTCAAATTGCTTGCATCTAGAAGATGGTAGATCTGGTCTTATGCAATGTACCATTTTGTCGACTTCTCAATGTGCCTCGCGATCTTCTTCAGAATAGCTTCGTTGATATATTTGTTGTGGTTTTGCTTGCCACACTTTTTTAGTATTTATTATGAAATGAGGAGAATGAAACTTATGTTATTTGAAAGGGACTGTGACATAGATGTGCACAAAAAAAATCGTGGATATAATGGGCCTTACCAACAACCATTTTTAGTTTCGACTATAAGTTTAAGTAGTTCACAGTGGCTATATTTTCCATACAAATTTCGCTACTGTGAGCTCTCGTAAACTTAAAGTCGAAACTAAAAGTGGTTGTTGGTAAGGCCCAATATGTCGCTATTAAGGCTTGTAAAATTAAGTTATCTATTCCCCATACAAAACAGGGGACTAAAAGGATTTTGGTGACATTCAATTTGTCACCGCTATATTACTGTTGCAACGTACTCAAATATAAATTATCATAGACTGGAACCTGTTTCTGATGGAGCGGCTCATTTACGTATTTTTTCGATATCTAGATGTCGCTCTTTTCGTTTATAAAAAAAAAAAACATAAATAACGAAAATAATTGTGGTACATTTTTTAGTACATATACTTATAAAAGGCATGACCGCTTTTCGACCACCAACGATACTAGTATATATATTAATTGCCACAGAAAAAAAAAGGTGATCAAATGCAAACCGGAATGCTCTTCTTACGCCACCCTGTAATTTTGCACTCCATTTATATTTGAGGAGACGTTCGGAACCAAATGAACAATCGAAACTTTCAACGGTTTGTCGTAGATATTTTAAAAGGGAGCGGAGCTGTTTTTGAGTTCTGCCTTGCAAAATTCTTCTTTTGAAATTTAAAGCAATTAAATTCAGCTTATTCGGTTTTGTTCACATGTTCAAAAGCGGGAGTATTTTTTTTTTTTTTTTTTTTTTTCGACCGATCGCTCCAAAACTGTCACTCTTCTTAAGATTTTTCAAACCTATCTTAATTGTTTGCAGAATTTTGTAAGGCAAGATTTTGTAAATCAGAATTTTGAAAATCAGAATTTTGGTGGCAGAATTTTTACCCTTCCAGAATTTTGACCCAAACCCATTTCAAAAACACCAAGGTACATATTGCTATATTAAACGGCCAATACTTTAATTTACCTTATGAGTCAAAATTTTACCAAAAATGTATTCCTGAGTATCCTTACCCGGGTGAGTTGGTCTGCACTTACATCACGATACCAATAATGAAGAGATCTTTAAATTAAATGACATTTATGAAAACATTTCAGATGTCCCGTTTATTGAGTGCTCAATGAAAGCTTTAAGAACGATGATACGATTGTAGCCTTATTCGATGTACGATAAGCGTGATAGACCCTGCTTTGTCTTATGTTTGCACTTGGATTCTTTGTAAACAAGTAGTCATTATTTTTGCATAAGAAAAGCTGTAGCTTGTGTGGCTTTATTGTAATTTCCTTACAAGGTAATATTTCAATCAAGTCTTGGAGCTTCATTCATGAGTTTGTGTGCCTTAAGTCTGCTTCTTTAGTATCCCAAGCATAATTTTGTGTTCTTCTCGTTCTGCAAGATTTTCAAAGACTTGACTGCATCCCTTCTACCTTCATATTTCTGCGCTTTCAACGCATCTCCTGCCAATGTTTTTGATCCAGGCGTTAGTATTTGTCCCCACGATTATTTCTTCGTCATGTTTCTGTGCATTGTCACTTTTCTATAGCTTTTACTCTTGAATTGTCTTGCAGATGCCACCCTTACTTATCTTGGCGAGTCCACTAAACTAAGTAGGCAATAACTTGCTTACCCAGAGACATGTTTGGACGTGGACTGTAGTAAGAATTGTTTTAAAGGTTAAAAAAAAACCGTTCGATTTTATTCGATGGCACCTGGCACTATTATCTACAACAAAGCTCAACCAAATAAATAAATAAAACAAAAAAAAAAAACAAAGCCAGATAAATATGCAGTTTTCAAGCACACACAATATTTTGATTGTCAACTTCACCTGTTGTCCGACCCCCATTCGGCTGTCATTTATAAATCAGCATCAAGTCGAAAAACACAGTTTTAGATACTTTCCAAAAGCCTCTCCGTCTCCATGGATGTGGGCACTATAACGGCATATGGCATAGTGTGATGAATTTAACACACTCGTGTGACAATCAATTATAACCTGCCCCAGCATGTACCTAGTCCCAAGTTGTAATTTTGTGTTAAAAAATCGGAACACCCGCATTTAGATAGATAGCATTTTCATTCTGCACCCAAAACTCGAAACACCATTTTTACCATCCACTTTATCCACTGATAATCTGTGGCTCGGGAGTTATTGATTTCCATATCATTGTTTTGTCAATCGATTGGATCAGTTGCGTGGGCTTTGCCTTGTCCCAGCCCACAGTAGTGGCCAAGACACGACAATTTATGCGACAACAGTCGTCACACTTTGTTCAGTTATCGGTACCATCAGTAAATTCTCCCAGGCACTGACTGCGCCTTCCCTAAAACGAAACACGATACGATGGCAAGCATCTTGTAAAGAGTATACCGTATATATACGTATACGTATAGAAAAATCTGTGCGAAGGATTTATTGAAATATGTATCGACGTGTCGGAGGCGCCACAGAAACAAAATAAATTCCAGTTAAGAAATTCTGTTTGCGATTTACGGCCCAGTGGCCTGGTGAGTGTTCCACAACATGACTCGTGTAAATGACGAAAAGGAGTGTATAGTATAATAAACATGTCACCTGACTTGGCATCCATAACTATACCATTCTGAGGTAATTTGTCCGGCAGCAACATTTTTTAATAAAGAAAGCGAGCCACCGACAAACGGACAAAGTCCTTCGGCGAAATGTAATACGGCAAATTTACTGGTCATAAATACCCGCAGCTGGTCACTCACTCGACCGAGCCTGGCGTAAAAAGTGTTGTGTCACACTCTGAAGCTGTATACCTATACATACGTAAAGCTGTATTTGTCACGTAAGTGTTAATCCGTAAAAAAAGCAAGAGAATGAAATGAAATTTTGTGTCCTGGTACTGGTACAAATTGCTGGCTATTCGCGATGCAGCATTCGGTTCGGGGCATAAACTTTCAAATTCATTTGGTTTTTACTTCGAAGACACATTCGTTTTGTGTTCGGTTTTGTGCGTTTATATTTCTTTTTCCGTTCGGTTGCTTTCCGCTTTTGTTCAATTTTATCTTCGTTTCACCTCGCTTAGTGTCCTGGTATTTGTAGTTTATTCCCCTTTTGGATTATTGCCGGTACGTGGGAATTTATTTATTGCCCCCCAAAAGTGTCCTGCAGGATAAATTTGTCAAGAAAGTCGCGTGCGCGAGATGTGTATACCTACCTACGTGGGAAAACGGCATGAGAATAGCAGATTGCAAGTTTGTGAGATTTATCGTTTCCCTTTGGGGGTTATGGGAATTTTATGCATTCTTTTTGCCTTTCTTTTAGTGCTTTGATTTTCAATTGGTATTTCGTGGATGGAAGGTGAATTGGGGATATAAATTTATTCCTTAAGGGGGAACGACTTGAAGCGATTCCGTTGGCTGTGAAATTTTGTTAATTGCGAATGCGACTGAATGCACTTGGGGAGAACGTGTCCAATGTGACACAAAATTGAATACATTTTTTTTGTGTGCGAATACATAGTAAATTTTAGCGTCTTCTTGCAGAGTGTTCCTACACTTTATTAGACGAGCCGCGGTGGGGCATTGAATGCCCAATGGAATAACCTCTTGCTAGTGAATTTTGCTCTCGGAGAATGCGGTTTTTTTGCAGGCTTTTATGCTTTTATGCTGACTTGAACTCTATTAAAATGGAAAGGAGGGATCGCAGTTGTCGTATTGGATTGTGTCCATTCAACAAAGTGACTGGTTGGTGGACTGGAGGTGTTAAGCTTTGTAAACAGAGACAATGTCCCATGTGTATTTAATATTCATGTGCGGGTATACAACGGAGACCAGCCATCTAAAATCCTATGCCAAGCAGTAAAATGGACAGAATCGTGTTCAATGATACCTCAGGGATAGTAATATAGTATGAAGCGCACATGAAACAGCTATTGTAACCCCATCTTTTGTACATACAGGGTCCGCCAAATAACTTTTTTTTTTTTTGAAAATGCTATTAAAAAAACTACAATGATATTTTCTCAAATTTCTTTTTTTATTTGAAAGTACAATCCTTCCGGTTAATAATGGAAAATAATTTCATTCAAATGGCTGCCTCGGCTGGCCATGCAGTAGCCTACACGATCGGTCCAATTTTTAAGCGCATTATCGATTGTGTGCAGCTGTATTTCACCAATGGCTTCACGAATATTGTCCTTTAAAGCGACAATTGTCTCTGGCTTGTCGGCGTAACACTTATCTTTTACCGCACCCCACAAATAATAGTCCAACGGTGTCAAATCGCAGCTTCGAGGTGGCCAAACGACATCAGCTCTGCGGCTGATAATGCGATCTTCAAAAACAGGGCGCAAAACATCGAGTGAAGCTTCGGCTGTGTGGCACGTAGCGCCATCCTGTTGAAACCAAATGTTGCCAATATCCTCCTCTTCAATTTTTGTGAACAAAAATTCGTTCAACATGGCCCGATAACGATCGCCATTGACTGAAACGGCCACTCCTTGCTCATTTTTGAAGAAAAATGGCCCAATTATGCCTCTGGACCAAATTCGGCTTTTCAATGTATGCGTGCGGGTTTTCTGTGCCCCAAATGCGACAATTTTGCTTGTTTACATACCCGCCAAGATGAAAATGAGCTTCATCTGAAAAGATGTTTTTTTTTGGCAAAATCGGCATCTTCTCTAAGTCGATTTTCAAAGTAATGTCGCAATATTTCCCAGCGTTGTTCAAGCGTATACACAACCATATTCGTTCAGCGGAAGGATAAAACTAATTATCTGTCAAATCAGACATGAGCTAAGTGTTACCATTCGCGAAATAAGCACTAGTTGAAAAAAAAAAAGTTAGATGGCGGACCCTTTACTATGGAACTTATTCTTCTTCGACTTCGACCTTTTTTCTGTTTTTCCTACCACCATGCTATTCATGAAGGTACTACGCATGGTGTGACTCACTAAAAAAGTCGTTGCGCCTAATATGAGGCCCTGTACACCTTTCTACAGTTTTGAGCAGAAAATATGGTCGACTGGGTGGTCTGTAATCGTTTGCTTTTGTATGCCACTGCCGGCCCTGTTTATCGACTTAGTCTAGTAGCTTCCGATGATTTTTGAACTGTTTTCTTCTGTACTTTTCGTAGCCTATCTACTGCAATTTATTTCATCTTATGACATCAACTATACCTCCCCATTGACAGCCTTCGTCCATCATTCTGTCTATGCCTTCTGTCTTGGTAGATAGGAATTACAACGCATGTCGCTTCAAAGGTTCAATGATTCGTCAGTATATAAATTGGCAGATGACCGTTGAGAATGCCTTCGTTATATTGTCAGGCCGAACTCTCCAATCAGCCACGAGCTACAAACTAAACCTAGTTAACGTTGAAACAAAAATTCCGGTATCGCCCTAAATTGCTTAGAAACTGCCCATCGATAGAGGAGTGAAGTCGGGAGTCCTTTATGCAAACATAGAACATACAAACATAAAACAAACAAATTGGGTGGAGCCAATTCTTTGGGCATTTCAAGGCACATCTCAAACCACAAGCACCAACCTCTGCTTATAGAACATTCTACTCAAACTTAAACTTGTTAGAATTTTGTGGGTTAAAAAGAAAGAGTAATCCTTTTGGAAAGCCATTTGAAAATCTCTCAACTTCGGCCATTCCTTGAATTTCCCATTCCCGATTTAAATTAATGACTCTTACACCCGCACTGTGCCTAGGTCCAAACCGGAAAAGAGACTCCAACTGTGACTAATTAATCAATTGTTACATTCGAATTCCTTTAATTAACGTTATTGATGGGAATTGGGCGGCTGATGCTCATCCCTCTTGAAACACCTCGACATTGTGTGCTAACACGCAAAGCTAACAAACGGCAAAACCCCGGAAGTGGATTTTTCCTCAAGAATCCGTTTAATTTGTATAAATCGGAATACCCATTTGCAAATACGGTACCGGGAAAACGTCTGCAAAATATCCCTCGGCTGTCGGATTTTCCAATTGATTTATTATTTTCCAATGTAATTTGATACGTCGTCGTGTGCTCGGCAAGGGATCAATTCAGTTGAAGATTATGATTTTCAAATCCTTTATCGGGAGAGGGAGAAGGGAAAGAAGAAATCCCTCTAAAGGGGAATCAAATATACTCAAGTCGAAGGGGACCACCCTTAATTCGTGCTCAATTACCAACTTTCCTCCTCTTAACACGTCAACATATAATTTTCCAATTCATTTCAATTTTCAATTACACCTGTTCCCGAGTTGTTTTCTGACGTGCGCGTATACCTACGTTTTTTTTTTATTATTCATATCGTCGTCATGTGTGTGTGTTGCCGTCAAAAAAGAAGAACAACTCCTGTACGAGTGTCTACATTTTTTCAAACTGGACACACCCCACCTAATTATCTTAACACGAGAGGGAAAAACTTTTCCAACACATCTACTTAACAGGAGAAGAGGTATTCAAAAGGAACCAACACGGTACACATTCGTGCAAAGCAACGAGGATGTACTTTTTTGTTTGGTGAGAACCGTGCTGAAGGATATACAACATATAGCGTGTGTGCAGGCAGCAAACAAATGCAACACCTCTTCCTCTTTAAGTTTGTGTTCCTCCTTCTCGTTTTCCGTACGGTTGTCGTCGTAGTCGTGGCTGAGGCCCTCAGAAACTTCAAAATACGATAAGGGGCATTTAACTCTAACGAAACTATTCACATGCGTCCAATTCCAATTCCAACTCCAGTTCGAAGCTTGAATTTGAATTTGAATTCTCGGTATTTCCAAAGTGCATGCAATATTCTCCACCGGGGAATTGCTGTGTCGTGACCCGGAAACAAAGGGTTGGCCGGTTTTTCTCCTCCATGTTGCAGCGTGAGAGCGGTACTTAATTAGAGTTTGTAATTTGTGTGCTTTTTATGCACGTTTTCTTGGTGTTTTGAAGGTTAGGCAAGTTAATTTTCGGTGAAAGCATCGGAGGTGGTGACTAAGCAAATTGGGTAAATTAAGGACTCCCACTGTAAACTTCGTTAAAGTAAACGATCCGAACTGAACGGCTGCTGCCATCATTTTTGAAGAGAAGTAGGCACTTGAGGCAGACACAGGTATAGACGAGGGGAATTTGTAATGCGCGGCATGTACCTGTAAATTGTGATTAATCTTCTTCAAGGTGGAACCTCAATTTGAGTTGAGTAGAGAGAGAGAGAGGTTGGTAGTTCAGACGATTCACTAGAACACAGCTTGTACAGTTTGTTTAAGATCAAATAGCGTTCAGGAGGGATCTCTTCGCATACCTTCTTCTGCATTATATTCAAGAGCTCACTCGGTAGTTTTCCATTTCTACCGCATGTGTAGGCTTGCCTTCCCCAGTTCCATATGTAACCTACATCTTTAGATGCCATTTTTCACGAAGGTCTAGGTCAATTTGCTGGGATCTGTGACGGACTGAAAACTTCAGATCTTCTTGCAATCTTCTTGATCAATTTAAGCAGGCAATCGAAAGTGACTTAGAGGGGCCCGGTGGGTTTTATTTCAATTTAATTCCTGACGCAAGGATCGAGCTCAGATCAATTTTTACCATGTTCACAAGGACAATGTCCTTGACTCAACCTCGTATCCATACACACTATACCACGCTCGCACTCGCACCAACAAAATGCTTCGCAACATTTTCATTTCCCGCATCACAATTTATAAGTCAGCCAAAATCGCAAAGATATATGCGGCACTATTAAATACCATTTAATGTTCCTTCGTCGACTATAAATCCGTATGCCTCCTGGAGCAACCATTTCTCAAATTAAATTGCTCCAGTGAATTACGAATTACCCCCATCGCAGATACTCGTATATGTTCCTTTTGCGCAATACCACACGTTTTAGGAAATTTTTTTCTTCTTGCTCACATATTTCAAATATTAAATCCCTGCCCGCGAGTATCTATGCACACACACACACGTGCCTATAGAAGCGGGCATTTCTCTCACATGTTTCATTATCCTTGTCCCATAAAAATCGGCTAATTGAAACATTAAACCAATCGATTGGTCTCTGCAAATGTGCATTTGAATTAATTTCACAGTAACAGATGTCTAATACGATAGGTGGCGGTGGATATGTGGCATTATGTAACGGCTGTTCGTGTAATGTCGGCTTGGTTTTTTTTTTCTGTTGCACATTTTGCAAACGATTTCACGTTATACGTGAGAATAGTGACCGCAAGAGGGTGGTTACTGGTCGGCTCGCTGGCTTTATGCATATTAAGTCCGAACGATAAGGGATATGTAGATATATGCATGTAGTTAGACATATGCGGTAGCATTAAATTTTCTAATTGAGTTATTTTCGTCACAAACCAAAAAAAAAAGAAGGAAATAACAATAAATGTTGGTATATGTGTAGTGGATTGATGCGGTGCCGATTGCGTTTCGTGGGGTAATCGTTTTCCTTTAAGGTAATGGGTGTGGTAAATAATTGCGTTATCCTTGGTATGGTTGGATGGATCTGGCGAGGATTAGTCATTAGTGCTTTTGAAATATAATGTCGAAATGGATTTAGTAGCAGATTGATAACAGTCAGATAGTCGATTTGGGATTGAATGGAGGAATCAAACAATGCAACGAAGCTATTTACGGTCGTAAGTAAAATACAAATTGCGACGTGATCCATTTCCTTTAGAACGCGACTAATCTTTATGTGAAATAAATTCCTTGAAGCTTTTCTCGTCATGAGAGGGAGGGAGACCGGGGCTAGTTGGCTCAAAAAATATTTTTTTTTCTTTTTCTCTTGAACTAAACCCGATATCAAGGCAGTTCAAACAGCATTACAAAAGCATCCTTTGGTCTTTCCAAACAAAGTTATTCAATTAAAAAAAAGACACCTTTAGGACAATGTTTTTTAATTTTACTAGAGCATCTCAACTAACCCCGGTCTCCCCTACTCGAAATAGTTGGGGTAAGTTGCCTTACGTAATGGGGTAAGCCCACCCAAGCCGTGCGAAACTAAACATTGCTCTTCTGTATCGGAAAATCCTTGGCTGGTTTTTGAATAGCCCCCTTTTTCCAAACTTAATTCACTAAATTCACTACGAGGATTTTCTTCCTTTTACGTTCTAAGCTTTTGTACATACCTTTGTAGGGTTTTGTACGGCATTGCCACTTCTTTTGGAACTGACCTTATACTGAGGCCTTTCATCAAAACAAGTCTACAGGCTCGTTCCATCACGCTTTGCTGAGTATCTCCTTTCGCAAAAATTATTGAGTCAACTAGCCCCGAAAAAAATGAGTCAACTTACCCCGCCCGCCCCTCTGACAAAGACAGATAATAACTAAAAATAAAAGTCATGCATGGATTGACTATATTCCACAAAAAACTTTGCCAGACGCTCAAAAACGGCCGGAAAAAGGAAAATAAGAGCAAAAAAAGTTACCTACGGTAGCAAAAAATCGTTATTCCTTAATATTTATTGAATGACATGCAATCGCGACGAGATACAAAAGGAGACTAAACAGGTATCGGTATTGAATGTAAAAACAAGAATGGACATGAAATTCATCACTTCTCTTTAAATTAAATGGCAGTAAGTCAACTTGCAGCTGAAGCCAACTATCCCCGGTATCCCCTAAGTTCTGAAGCAGTTCAAAAATCGGCTTTTAAAGTTTTCCTTAATTTTTAACTTGTTTTTAGTTATATGAGTAGGTAATAATCGTACAGGATAGGTGTAGTAAATTTCGTGAAATCGCCGATCGCATTCAAACGTAAATTGAGTGTCGAAATAAAGTGTTCGTCCGGACCGGTATAACTGCACGAACCGCTAGAAGTTCACTAGTCAACCCTTTATATTTAGCAACAAAATATTTGTTTCTGCGTATACTGTGTAAAATCTGCCCCAGATGCTGACTTCGACTTCTCTCTTTGATCTTTTGCCCCAGTTTCTGTAAAATCATAAAATAAACTTCCTGTGTTTAATTGAATTCCTTTTTGGCGTACATACACTCAACAAAATTGCAAAATGCAATTTCCGTGTGAAAAAAAAGCCACACGCTGTTCGCAACGACGTCGATGTCTGTCGTAAATGCTCAACCATTCGCAACCAACTTTTGCACTTGCCGTTGCCGTACAACCAACTATCAACTATATCTATAAAATTATGGATATATGAAGAAACTGTCATATAAAGCAGAATGTAGCATATTTTCTTGATTTTTGTCCTTGCACAGAACCTTTCGAACATAATCTTATTATCACGCCTCACGCGTTCATGTTGCTCGCGTAACATCCTCACAGAGCATCGTGAACGCAACACAGCAAGACACTAAATATCCTACTTAAAAAGGAAAAACATGCAGCAATACAAAAAATCTAATAAAACCTCACTTAGTTTGGAGCAGAAAAAAAGGGGTGGGTACAAAAAAAAAACTGAAAACCGAAGGAAACTGTTTCAATTTTCATCCTCACTGCGTTCATGGTATTCTTCAGAAATACATAACACAAAACGTAAATTCTGTGTGTACGTATTTTCACAAGAAGTCATTTTAACTTTCCCATTTGGAAAAAGTATCCAGAATCCAGCCAACCACCCACCCAGAAGGCAATATACCAGTTTATGCACACGCAGAGGATGACGACAACGACGACGACGTTGCCGGCGTCATAAGTGCACTCGTTCTCTCTGACAGCACAGAGACAGACTGACTTGTGACTTGACTTATGTGCGGTGATTGTCGTGCAGATGAGGCGGGCACAAGGATGAAATGGATCCGAGCACCGACAACCGAGAATATGAAGAGGAATATTAATGGAAAGTAGATGAAAGTGCTAATGCCTTCTCAAATTGCTAATGCCTTCTCAAATTACACATCATCGTAATGAGTTTTATCAGAAGTATGCATTAGATACTGTAGTGAAACGTTGTTAATATTATAATATACATCAAGCGTGACGCGTTTCGAATTGATGTCATGAAATTTGAATCAAAGTGGCTGTGCACTTAATTGAAGCTGGGAATATTTTCGTCAGCCTTCCCTTCAACATTTTTATACCAAAAACAAAAATAAAACCCAATCCCCAACATAAGATATTAACTTTTAAATATCACGCGCACTCATTCTGCCAAATCCCAGGGTAATACAATTTGCTCGTAAAAGGATATGAATGAAGCGAATTTATATTCGCCATGAATTCATCGAGTGAATTTTAAAAAGTGAAAATGTATCTGCAACCAAATAAATTAATAATTGACACAATGAAAAGCACATCGTGTTTCAAGCACTCATTTTTTTTTTGTTCTTGGTTTTGTGCGGGGAATTTATTTCGTTTTATATATCCGGAAACATTGGCCAGCGTGCAATTTCCCTGGAAACCTGTATTATTGAAACGTCCATTAAACAAAAAAAAAAAAAAAAATAAAAAAATTAATAAAAACAATCACATAAAAATTAAATTTGCATTTCTCTCGTTTGCTTATAGTACGAATACGTCGAGTTAAATCGGTTATCATTGCGATGAAATTTCGTGCCTCATATTGACTGCGTTATGAGAGTTTTCTTTTGTAAATATAAGGGAAGGCTGTTTTTTTTTTTAAATATAAGTTTGTATTGTGAGGGGAACGGCGAATAGAATAGAGTTACTTACTTACGTCGCGCTACAGGCCAGGGGGAATCTGTGGCTTAATTAATACGCGCGGTCTCATTGACTGTAAACGCGCCCTTGACAGCCGACTGTGTTTTACCAATACTGCCAATGCCATCCACATATGCAAGTAAATAATTGTATAGGATCGTGAAATATTGCGCGTATTTTACCAACTTTAAAATTTGTAGAGCAGTTTTTACAAACATACCTATTTTTTTCTTTCTGAATTTAGGTAGGTACTTATGTCTTTTATCGAACGCTAATATCCAAGTTTGTATTTAGAAGTATTTTACACAGAGAAATTTGGTGTGAATACTCCACTCTTCCTTTTTCTAAAAGTTGTTAATATAAACAAATGTAATTTGCAAGCTTACAAATTTGTGAAAAATTTGAAACGTTCCACCAAACAAAATAAATTAAAATTGTGAATATTTTTCTCAAAGAAAGTTGACGTGTTGCTATTTCTGAAAGTTCATTTATATTTTAAGTGCATCTATTTTCCTGTTACATGTTAGGTTAGTCAAAATTGAACAGCTTTTATTTTATAATAAAAGCAACAACATTCAAAATCTTATATGTATATCCGAAACCACCAATCCGATTAAGCTCACATTTTCAGACAATCCTTTGGAATCAGCCCGAGGGTGTTTCTGCGAATCATCGAGGGGCTGAATTGAGAAACTTTCTTGAAAAGTGGAATATGACCTTTTTCACTGTGTTGAAAGTAAGACCGATCGCTGAGTGTTCGGACCAATTTTGTATCTTCTTCAATGTGGTAAGGCTGCCAAGACTCCCACACTCTTGCTGGATTTAAAATTTCCGATGATTCTACTATGGAACTAGACTTGTAAAAGGTTTCTTCCAAGTGTCATTAAATTAAGCGATTCTAATTTATGTTACAGTGAAAAAAACCACACGGCAATGGATAGACCGGATTTTCCTACTTTTTTATTTGCATTCCAATCATACAAATTTGTGACTGTAATTTGTATTTTACAAATTTTAGTTAGAAAAATTTGTCCACGCTATGTTTTTTACAAAAGTGAAACATTTGTAATTTTCTACAAATTTTGTGCAACTTCACTCAGAAAACTACAGAGCTGCGATAGCCTACTAACTGCGCCACCTCTGTTGTATGTAGGCACATCAACTGCTACCTTTGCGGCTGCTATAACCAAAAGTAAGGTGTGAAGCCTTCAGTTACATGGGTACAGCACATTAACAGAGCTGTTGTAACCAACAAAAAATATTTTAAGACATCCAAGTTAGCCATCAGACCCGCATACAGAGCTGTTATAACCTCCTCACAGAGCTAATGCGCACGCATTCGAGGCTGTCACAGCCTCTCAACAGATTTGTGGTAGCCATATGCAGAGTTATCAGACCCACACGAAAGCTGTCACAGCCTATCAAAAGATTTGTAGTACCCATATACAGAGCTGTCAAAACCTCATATGGAGGTTGTGAACCCAAATGGGAAGCTGAGAAAGCCTAGCAAATGTATTCTCACACCCTCATAAACCTTGGATGTTTTAGCCTCTTTGAAGCATTATAAACCATTCATACTTAGCCTGACTTCTTATAAAAATTTATAAAGCTCACAGTTAGGCAAGCTATCTCTTGAAACCCGGTTAAAACCTACTTATTTATCCGTCCTTATCTGTTGAAGAAGCAACATAAAATAATAAAAAATTTATATTCACAAAGAGTCGGTATCTCTTTTCCACCTTCCTAAAATGCATAAAATATGTTAGAACATTTTTATCAAAATTTAAAAACTCTTACCTGGTGAAACTAATAACACGTCTGAACAGCACGATTTCTTTGAAACGAAGATAGAGGATTGCTAAGACCAACACAGAGCTGTCATAGCCGCAAGTCAGTTGTTATACTTAAAACGACTCAGTTGTCACTTATTCTACGAGTCAGACCAACCTTACCTTAAGCTGTACAGAACTGTACAGAAAAGAGCTACCATAGCCGTATGGCAGTACTTGTACCGTAACGACTAGATAGGGCAGCTGATAAAAGGTTGTTGCAAACAAGAATAGCAGGCTTAGCGGGTACCAGGACATGGGTGTACGGTGTTCATACCTGACCAAAATTAAATTCGTTAGCAACCGCGCCTTAAAGAGCTATCGTAACTCTTTGTTGGCTACAATAGCCTCGATTTGGGGATGACATCCAAGATATGGGTAAACTTGCCAAGTTATGGGTGTAGGAAACAAATTTTCGGGTTTGGTATCAATATTTTCAAATTTAGTTTTCTCAGTGTTGTAAGTGAGTCAAATAGGCCACTGGTGTTGGCTTGTGGCGCGATTTTCTAAAGAATGATGTTAGAAAAGTGATATTTCAAAGCAACGGCTTGTCTACATCCATTTTTGACATCACATCTTAGTGAGATTGTTTCTAACCCTAGCAGCCAATGTTCTTCTTCATAATTCTTCATAGTCTGACAAGTTTGATTGGGATGAAAAAACTGGACAGGGCCCTGCATATCTCGTCATTAAAAAAGCTGTCGAATGCGACATGAAATCTTTAAAGCCACTAGGTACCGATCTGAACTCCTTGGGTTTAGTTTATAATCGCCTGTAGTGTGAATATTTGTCAACTTGCTGGGCCTAAGACTACACCTGTCAGGGCCAAACAGTTTTTTGGAAAATTGTTTCCAATGTCCGCACAGTAGTCCCGGCAATAAAGACAAGACTGCGGATTCTATCTGGTTCTGCAAGACACCTAAATCTAAAATTCCTTAAACCATTTTTTGCCACGACATAAACGTTGGAACCGCTGCCGGAGACTAACCTATATTAAATGACGTATAATTTTTTTTCAATCAACTTACGTGGTATTCCATCGAAATAATTATAGGTTGAGAAAAATAGTAAAACCTAACCCATTAGACACAGCACAAAACGTCCTCACATCACTCAAATACCATCTCGCACAATTTCGTGTAACCAAAAATATTTCCCAAAACTGCCAACCGTGCATTTATTTGTCACTTTATTCCTTTTGGTTTTGACAACCCATTGACTAATTTACACACATACATACAACACAACAACGAAAAAAAAACCATTCCAATAATTCACTGCAGCTTGTAAAGAATTCCATTTGTTATGTAAATTAAATAAATTCGCTTCGCCATCCAGATTCCAGGCGCCGCGCCGCGCTCCACCACCAAAAACATGACAGTTGACAACGTTCATCAATGGGTGTCTTGTCTCTAGTGCATGCATGCCTGCGTTCGTGTTTTCAAATAAAAAAACTATAATGCAATCTGTGTGTTTCCAATAATGTTCATCTGTCGGATTGCGGACAACGTGTTTCCTTAATATTATAAAAGTATTTTTGAATCGAGTATTTAAAAACAAAAAAAAGTGTCGACGTTTGGGATAACATTCAATACAATTTTTAGCCATCACTCGCATGAGATACAAAAATGGATAGATATAAAAAAAAAATAACACGACAGGATAATTGAAAATTAAACATCAGCAACGAGTATTAAAATTGATGAGGACGACTGGAATTGCATAATGACCATATGCGCGCCTACTACACATGCGGTGGTGTTTTGTGGTCTGGCACCGATATTGCGTGGTAAGCAATTTGTTGTTACCAACATTATTCCCCCCGAAAGAAATGTGCTCACCGATAGTTTTCGATGGAGAATGCGCTGCTGCCATGGATTACAAATTAAAATAAATTCAAATTGAATGCAAATGTTTTTAATTAAAGTGCATGGATGCATTAATTTATTGAAAAACTAATTTTCTACGTCAAGAATACTAGTTGTGCTTTTTAAAGGGCTACAACCGAATTAGTGTTAAAAAAATATGCCATACTGTCGACGTCCCAGAAGAGACCATCGGCAGTCAACAGTGTACCAGGTTTTCAACCAATAATCTAACTACTGTTGTGTACAACAACTAAGTAAAATAACTCAGGAAAATCCATTTCAAGTCATTTTCATATCGCCTAACATGGCACCCCTCGGCACCATGCGCCCTATACTGCGTCAGCATGTCGTACCAATTTCATGTTCAAATATTTACACATTTTATTTCGTTGGCCCCGGGGTTGGGGATGTGCCACAACCGCCCTTCGAACTCTACTTCGTTCTTGTCGAAATGACACATTTCCAGGAAATTACTCTCAAAAAAAAAAAACTATACCCAAAGTGCGAAGCAAGCGAAAACTCCAAACACACAAAATGTTCTAAATGAAAACTTTTACGTAACTATCTCACGCCCGCCACCACATGATGCAGCAGCCCCATCCATACCCCTCACACAAGAAGTGATGTTTTCCAGCTGTATATTTGCAATTCCCCAAACTTTATAATTACTTCTTCAATGTTTTTAAATTACCACAGTTGTTGCAGCGCGTATACACTGTACATATGCCAGTGTGGATCGAGTGCATCACCTCCACCAAGCCATATAGCTGATGATTGCTTTTTCCCCAGCCCATGTACTGCTTGTGTCTCATTTGGGTTCGCTAAACCACACCTAAAACATTCCGAAGCAACCAACCCACTTATGTATAAAAGTATCTGCAGTGCATCTAGGCCCTCATCCCTTTCAGCCCGTCAGAAACAAAGAACGCTTTTCGCATAGATAGAGATCAGGGAAAAGATCCAGGCGTGCACAGAAACTTTTCAAATGGAGTGAAGTATTTGAACTAGAAATTGCATTTGAAAGGCGTGCGAGTGTGGTGGGTGCACGCTTACATTGCGAGTCCCAAATTTTCCAAGAGTAATTTTAAAAAATGCCACAGGAAAAATGAGGAAAAAGTGCTGGTGCACTGATGGTTTCTTTATAGAATTGTTTTGTTTTGAGGACGATGCAATGGCATTGGTAAGATTTGTATACTTTTCGTTTAGTTTGCGCGATGCGAAGTTTTCGAATGGGCGCACGCATAAGAACCTTCTTATGCTGAAAAGTCTGAAAAAGAACAAGAGACCACACCGCGCCTTACTAAAAACAAATTCGAGTCCCCTCTTTGAACTTATGGTAGCTCACAATTGTCAAGTTTGTATGAACAGTGCGGCTATTGTGAACTTTATAAATATGAAGAAGCCTATAGTTGTTCTTAGCACCACCTACCCCTGGTTGATGTTGCTCTTCTTCTTTGGGCCTTATACTAATAATCACTTTTAACCATCACTCTAAATATTTTGTAGGTCACAATATGCACTTTTGTATAGAGAATTTCGCCATTGTGAGTTCGAAAAATGTAGCCTGGACACTAGAAATGATTATTAGTATAGCGGTTTGAATAAAACCTGATACAACAGCCCTTCCTGGTCTGTATAATGATCTTCGCCTTATTCCCTTATGATTCAAATTCTTTTTATTGTGTGCACGAACTGGGATGAGTCCTTGGCTATGACCTTGTACGAATAAGTTGATATACACAGATTTTGGAATAGGTTGACTTAAAGGCCTTATCTCTAAAAAATAGTGCAAGGCTGAACTTTATGAAAAGTCTGCTCAGTTAAATTTTTATTTTCAATTAAATTAGACTTGAGTGTCGACGGGCCCCTGCTAATTAACTGCATTTGGATTAAAACGACAAATCCCCTTCTAATTGTGTCCTCCCACTAAGGCAGGTCGTTCTAGGAAGGCCTAATTGGAAATGTCAGGTTATGAACTTTAGCTCTTTCATAGCTCATTTAAAAATTTAGTTTTCGCCAGTGCTACGAAAAATCTCTCTAATCACATATTTCACGAATTGTTCACGCATTAGTACATTAAGCCCTGAAAGGTTGTCGTCCCGTTTTTGCGAGGTATATTTTCAGAAACTAGACGTTAAAACGGTTGGATAACTCTTATGTCCGTCGTTCACTAAGTGTGGAAATTTAAATTTTAAATTCATCACATTCAACTCACATTCAGCTCTAAATCGAATGCAGCCGACGTGTTTGATTCAGCCGGAGATCGTTGCTCAACTAATAGCTCAACAAGTGTACGAAGTCGCATTTCTCGTTGAACATGGTTACGCATACCGTTGATCAATGATTTCACGATGACGAGCTGTTCATAACCTGTCCAACCTGCTGGTCAAATCCCAGAATTTTGTTTTCACTTGAATTTAGTTAGGCGCGACAAAACTCATAAGTTAAGCCATTGGATTCTTATGCATTGTGTACGTCCTGTCACTTGCAGTTCAGTGCTTTTAATATTTTCCTAATTTTTTTAGAGATGTGTGTAGTTGTCAGCTGTTCACGACACTAAGGCGTTCACGAATTCGAGGAGCCTTTTTCTTGTTGCCAAAATCGGACATATCTATATCAATTACGGTGTAATTCGACAAATTGAATGAGTTGTGCAACTAGATGGACGAATCCCACAACGTTCTCAAAACTTAGGTGCACAATGTAAATTGGATTGAGGTGAGTTATGCACTATCGTACGAATGCGAAGCTAAATATGTGTTTGTTCAACTAAAGTGTTGAAGATAAACACAATTGGTTGATGAGTTGCGCACGTAGTGGACGACCGGATTAGTACCTACAACTGTCATAATCTTATACATAAATAGGCGAATGCAGATAGTTGCGATTTATTATTGAATTTAAATTTTAATGCCAACAAATTCGCTTGATTTTTTGTTTGGAAGATTGTGCAGAGGTGCAATGCTGTGTGTAACTTGTTTTCTTGTCTAAATACCTATGACAGTCTAAGCTCTAAGTAGGGCTGAATGACTAACAGGTGGTTATTTTGTTGTACCAACGAAGGTACCGACAATTTTCATGAGCGAAGTAGTAATACCGACCTGTTTCGTAGGGTTACAGCTTCCAAAGTAGCAGAACTGTTGTTGAACCGTTGCAAGGTCCTATTCTGATACGCATCTCAGTGCTCGCTTCTGACAAACTACCAGTTGACGGGAACACTCTTTGAACACGGCTTTGATGCATTCAACTTGTGGTTGTGACAATGACAAGACTAAAAAAGAGAGGCAATTCCGCTTGAGACTTCCACAGGAGACAGATGTTTTCTGTAGTCAAACCGAACTTGTCTTAACTGCAAAACACATATGTATGTAGGTACTCGTATGTCCTTCAAAATTGTTGTGCTGATATTGAAATTATTAACTTCATTCAGCGTGCAGTACTCGCAATCATTCTCCTTTCTGTTTATCATGCTTTTAGGACAAAGGACTCAAAAGCATCATCACCGGACAATGTCTCCTGGGACCTATATCCATTATTCATGGTCTATAGTATATGAATCCTTTAGACAAATACCCAGCATCCGCAGTAATACAGTTGTTCCTTTTGTTTGTCGGCTTAACACGTGGACGCACATAACAAAGGCATTTACATCCACAGCAATAGCTACTCCTCCTCTGCCCTCTACTGGCTGACAGATGTCTCCTTTGCGTCGCAAATAATTGACCAACAATCACCCCCTGGAATCGCTGATCCCCCTTTTTCATTATTATTTGTCATAAACGAAAATTAACTTAATACAATTTGTCACATCCCGCCAACCAAACCCAGCCGGCCGGCTGTTAAATTTGCCGGAAGAAAATCCGCATCCCATTTACCTACACACAGTATAGAGGACGATGCACAGTATAGATTCGATTTGGGATAAAATGTACAGATACGCAGGGATGCATTTCATTATCCCCTCCCTTTCATTTGATTATCTTGTGGAAAAGTAAAATCCTTGTCCTTTGGGAATCGCATGTGTGTGTAGCCCCCTCGAATGCCATTTCGAAGCACATTTCCTTCCAATCCTTCATTTGGCTGAATCATATCCAAATTGTACATGGCCGGGCTTAGAGATAAATATGTGCTATGGTGTGTGTGTGTGTGCGACCATAACGAGGGATGAAGCAAAGACTACGTATGGACGTGATGCACGTGTGCGCTCAACTTAACCACGAAAAAGGAATACGAATACGACTACGACTACGACTACGACTACGACCTCCCCGATAAAGGACCATCAAAAATTGCGAAATGAAAAATGGAATCCTTTTCGGAATGCTACACAAAATCCAATTACTCCCTTCGCACTGATTCGGTTATGCTCATTAAGGATTTGATGTGGCACGCAAGAGCATGCCCGGCACATTTAATAGTGCACCCAGAGGAGGGCCGAAACAAAAGAGAGCTTTCTAAAATTTCATTCTTACTCCCAAAACACGGTGACTGGTACATATGTACTTCATTGTTAACCTCAAGGGAGAGCAGGAGTCACTGCGGTCGGATTTAATTGCGTGAATAAGAGCGATAGTGAGTGCGGTTATTAAGTGCTGTTGCTGATGGTGGGTTTTTTTTTCAGCTACTCCCAACTGTCATATGTCAGGGGGAAAAAAATTTAGTGTAACTGCAATTTAATGACGGCAAAAGGAACATAGTCTCTGCTACCGCGCACGTGATTGACATATAAAGTCGATTATTGTTACAGTTTATGAAATAACAGAAAAAGGATGATTTTCCCGTTCGTCCTTTTTGTGTGGCCGCTCCACCCTCTTAACCGCATGCAGATATCTTCGTCAACTGTGGTCTTGAATGGATTTACTGAATGGTTACGTGAGTGCTGTAAAGCGATTCCCTAAAAGGACATCTTTGTAGATGAAAAATGATGTCTTGTGTGTTATTTTAAGTTAATGATGGCATTAGTAATCATTTAGATGTTGCCGAGAGCACGTTCCATCTAATGCATAGTGAGCCTGAGGGTTCGTCGTCGTTTGAAGTCGAACGATGGATCGTTTGTATGGCTGTGTATGTGTGACTATGGTTGGTTGATTTTTAAGCCCAAATTGACATGTGGGTGATGTCTGATTTGGCCTAATGACTGTCATTCAATTTAGTCATCATTTCGATTTCACAATAATCCATTTGATTTGAGTCTAAGGATGTCTTGAGCAAATCCAATCAACTTCTTTGAAATCAGTAGACGTGACCGATTTCGCTGATGTTCTGAGACTGAGAAAGTTCTTAAAGTTTAGCTGAAGCGACCTAAACACGATCCGAATTATTTGGTTTCACATAAGAATTGGTACAACAAATTTGGGTTGTGCTAATGTTATCCTCAATTCGATTAATGGTTGGTATTGCAAGACTCCCGCAAAAACCCAAATTCCATCTTAGGGTTTTTTTTTCCACTGCGCCACCTCTCACGAACGTCTGAAAAACACCCGAGGTTATAACTGTCTTAAAAAGGGCTTCTCAATTAGCCGTTTGGAATCGTGTAGATCCCTTCTATTCGTTCAAATAATTAAAAACTCACACAAAAACGAATGGTTCTGAGAAGCCAGGCCTAGTAGGGTCCCTACGGACATGTTGCGCCAACTTTTTATTTATTTTATCATTTATTATTGCAAGAGTCATAGAAAATATGGTTTTTCGGCAGCGGTGCAAGGAATAGGTAAAGAAAATCCTACTGTAAGGTTAGGCATAAAATTGGGGCACATCCTTATTCCAGTAAAGATATGTGTATTCAAAATGTCTTTACAAAAATCGAGTTGGCATCCTTGTAGTTCCGCCCTCTATGAGTCACTTAATTTGTGTTTCACCTAAGGCTTTGCATTTCTTGTAGTATGGCATCCTTGTAGTTCCGCCGTGTATGGGTCACTTAATCATTATTTTACCTTAGGCCTGGCATTTCCTGTTGTTTGAATTGCAAAAGACATGCCTGTCAGTTTAATATAATGACAAATGTTGATACAATTTTGTACATTTGTGTAGATCGTACATTGTACATCGTTATAGAGTTGCCAGCATACGTAGACTCGGTCCATTTCTTACCTGCTATTAGTATGTAAGGTTTCGGTAGTCGAACAAGAACAAGAAGCTCACCGCTCGATGATATCTGTCTGTCACAAGCAGCGGATCAAAATATAGACAGGAAACGGTAGAAAATCAGAGCTTAAAGGACGTTTCGGCAGATTGGGGAATAGACGTCGAGAGTTGTCCCAAGGCATAGGTGAAAGTTGTTACAGAGGTCTACCAAAATGTAGAACACCGATCGCAAAATTGTTTTATCCATTTCGCAATGATTATCTTTTAAGGAAAAGATTCAACAACAACCAATCCGAGAAGTACGAGTAAACAAAGCCTTGTCAAAATACCTCACGTCTGAGATAGCTGGGAATTATTGAAGGTACGGGCTTGATCTATGCCTGAAGCCATAGAGAGAGAGACTTCTCCTTAGCTGTTGAAAGCAATTAGTATTGGATATGTCACCACCAATCGTATTATGCCTTTTCTGTTAAACAAAAAGTAGTTCTGTACCGACTTGTAGGGCTTCCCAATTGGTATTCAAAGAGTGAAGAGACGGTTGTGCTTCTAAAAAATTAAGTAGGATGTTTCAACAGCCCGGTGTATGACCCTCACCTAGCTTCTTGTCGCAGCACACAATTGGTGTGAGGTTTTTCATTTTTGGAACGAATGTGCTTGCAACACCTTAGAACATATATATAAACCGGGAAACTTGAAGGCGATCTACCCCTGTGAAGGTAGAATCTGTTGCATTTTCTTCCTTGAAAAGGTTCTTCACTCCCACTGATTAGTGGGAGCCACTGAACTCTTCCAGCGCAATAATAAAATCCACTCTGACAGAATTGCAGTTTTCTAGCAATTTATCAGCCAAGCTCAATGTACTCTGCTACGAATTTAGTGTCTCGCTGCATCTGCCCAAGATCCTTCTCATCGAACAGAAATGCACCATCTTTGGTTTTGACTCCGATTCCACTCTTCTCCAACCTTAGCCTCTTTTTTTTGGGAACTATTCGTCCCTTCAAGGTATTCTACGCCCCATGATAAGCACTGATAAGATTGGCAGATAATCGCTTAGCTTAGCTGTATTATGACCATTTAAATATTTCAAAACAAGTTGACAAAAAGCGGCTCTGTAATACAAGATAAAAACCGACAATGCCAATCCAAATTATTATATTAATAACATAACAAATATTATCCCATCCACCTTTACAATGTTACAAATGCGTACAAGAAAGTAAACAAGAACGCCCTAAAAACCTCAACCATTAATTACAAAGTTTACTTGTCAAATTTAGACAGAATCTCCTAAACTTTGGCCTCATAAACCCGAAAGCAATTCATCAAAGCAAATTAATTCATAAATCTTACTCCATTCACTTCTCATCACCTTAGCTCTACTAATTATCGCTCTAAGGCCAATGCCATTTAACTATTCCACTAAAAGTGGAAAAAAAATAAGGAGAAACCAACTTTGCCAAGCGCAGTGCATCCGAGGAATGCCATTAACAAAATTAACCCCAGCATCTTACCATCGGCCTTTTTTGGAAATAAAGTCATTCAGTACGAACAACCGCAAAGGAGAAGACGAAATGATAATATTTCTACTGTCATCGTAAATTCATTGAATTACAGCACTCGCTGTCACTGAGGCATTTCGAATGTGGGAACAAAAAACTCACGCACTCACTCAACAAAAATAGAGTCATCCACCCGATGGAACCCTGGCAGCGAGCACACGTCAAAACTTGAGGAAAAATGTCTCAAAAATTATAAATAAAAATGAAAAAAAGTGCAGAAAATAAACCAGGCGACAGTCAGACAAATAGTCGACCACCGATGGAATGAATATACGCACACATAGTCGGGCAGACAAGTGAATTAATTCCTATCCCTATAACGACGACACGAACACCTATAATTCGGCTCCCATCAGAATGTATCTGTATAGCCCGACTGGGAGTAATGTGGCATTTTTCTCCCCTCTCACAAGGACGGAAATATTATTAAATGTGCGAGCGGTAGTGAGTTGTGAGTCCCTGAGCTAAATAAGAAATATTGTAAAATGCCTTAATGAAGGCGATAAATTAAAAGCGTGTAGCGTGTGCGTTCCCCCACTCGAGAAACGAGGAGCTACCGCTCCTCGGTTCGGTAATTTGTCTGGTGGAACGCCATTGCATCTCGAGACATTCCCAAAGACAAGAAAGCCACATGCGGAGCCCAAATAATAAAAGTATGTCCTCCCCACCGGAGATGGATGATCTTTCATATGGATACTTTTCGAACAAGTGCTAGATGGTTTTGTCGGCGTTCGTGTGTCATTTGTCATTCTGAGGTCAGGCTAGGGGTTTGTTGTGCGGCCAATAGATACTTGCCAACTTCACTTTGACAGACTCTCCCCCAGAATCAGTTTACACGCACTGGTTGATTGCCGTGGCAATTAGTAAGTGCGGCAAAGTGTGAGAAGACATTGTACGAGCACCTACCTCGGTGTCAAGTGTTTTTATTGATGAAGTGAACAATCGAGCAGACAGGTGATGATTCATGGTCAGTGCGGAGGATTCTTGGAGATGCTCTGCCATGTGCTGCAGACCTTGTTTTTGGGGTTGACGAACGATTTATGAATGGCATGGGAATGTTGACGCACGGATAGGGGTATCCGATGTGTGATGATCGTGCTCAGTCTCAGACGTCTCTGACACTTATTTGCAGTTGTTGTGACTGCCAACTGCGATGACGGATAATGATAGGGGTAAGTAAGTGTACTTAGAGGGGATTGGCTATATCACGGCATGTACCGTGGGATCGCGCTTGTGTTCAATAATTTGCGGGTATTGTTGGAGATGTCAAGGGTTTACATTAAAAGGGTATGTGCGACTTGCTGGTATTTATATGACTTCCCAATTGTTGATGGTATTCATTTGTTAAGCCCAGACGCTAGGGCTACAGTGTTTTGACAGTAAATCGTGTTCACTAAAATGGAACTTTGTGTGAGACCGATTTGCTCGACATTCTAGAACAGCTGCATTGGAGGATCAATATAGAACACGGAAGATATGACGCGCGACCTTTTTTCTTTGGGAATACTTGCAGTAGTGACCGGTCGTTTAATGTTGCCGAATTCTTTGTAACTTAAACTACGTGAATTGTCGAAAATACAGGGAAAGAAGCGCACTTACTTCGAAATAAGGACTCTGTTTACGGTTGTGTTCAAGCAATTCGCTCAGCACTGGCGCTCTAAAAGCCCGAGATAGCTGAACTTGACCCCCCATGTTGCTATTGCAATCGTCCAGTTTTGGGTACTGGGTTTCTTTGAATTGCAAATTCTTCGGTGTATAAAATAGAGAAGATAAAATAGGGCGTCACTCCACGGAAAATTCATTTCCTAAACTGGAAGTAGAAGTTTCTTAAAACAAGAAAACAAGCCAATTATTTCTTATTCGTAGCATTTTTATTCCATGAGTCAAGAATGCTAAAATTGGAATGTTTTTCTTCAATTAAGAAAACAAATGTTTAATAAGCTGATTTGCCTCAAGAATTGTTTTCTTCCAATAAGATTATATAAATGTTAAATCGTTCATTGGTTTTTCTGACCCATGAAACTGTTCTCTAAATTATACAGGGTCCGCCAGATAACTTTTTTTTTTTTTTGAAAATGTTATAAAAAAAAACTACTCTATATTTTCTCAAATTTCTCTTTTTATTGGAAAGTACAATCCTTCCGGTTAGTAATGGAAAATAATTTCATTCAAATGGCTGCCTCGGCTGGCTATGCAGTAGCCTACACGATCGGTCCAATTTTTAAGCACATTATCGATTGTGTGCAGCTGTATTTCACCAATGGCTTCACGAATATTGTCCTTTAAAGCGTCAATTGTCTCTGGCTTGTCGGCGTAACACTTATCTTTTACGGCACCCCACAAATAATAGTCCAACGGTGTCAAATCGCAGCTCCGAAGTGGCCAAACGACATCAGCTCTGCGGCTGATAATGCGATCTTCAAAAACAGGGCGCAAAACATCGAGTGTAGCTTCGGCTGTGTGGCACGTAGCGCCGTCCTGTTGAAACCAAATGTTGCCAATATCCTCCTCTTCAATTTCGTTCAACATGGCCCGATAACGATCGCCATTGACTGTAACGGCCACTCCTTGCTCATTTTCGAAGAAAAATGGCCCAATTATGCGTCTGGACAAAATTCCGCACCAAATAGTGACTCGTTTTGGGTATATCGGCTTTTCAATGTATGCGTGCGGGTTTTCTGTGCCCCAAATGCGACAATTTTGCTTGTTTACATACCCGCCAAGATGAAAATGAGCTTCATCTGAAAAGATGATTTTTTTGGCAAAATCGGCATCTCTCTAAGTCGATCGCAGGCCCACTTAGCGAAGCGAAAACGCATTGGATGGTTATTTGTTCAAGCGTATACACTACCATATTCGTTCAGCGGAAGGATAGAACTAATTATCTGTCAAATCAGACATGAGCTAAGTGCTACCATTCGCGAAATAAGCACTAGTTGAAAAAAAAATAGTTAGATGGCGGTACCTACGTCGACTATCTAATGTGACCATAGGAACTTTCCTTGTATAACTTTCAATAACTTTTTTCTTAAATCGTGCATTTATTATGCAGGATAATTTATGCGAACCAAAATTTATCCGAAATATGAATATTAAGTTGGTTTTCTGATATCAAATATCTACTTACTTCTTTGGATTTTCATAGAAATCATTTTCTTCAATCAATAAAGAACTTAAAACTAAATGGAAATAAATTTAGAGCGACATACTGTTTTTTGTAAATACTTTTATTTAGAAAAGCAAGTTATTTACATAATTTTTTGTTACCTTAAGTCATATTGCTCATGTTTTTATAATTTTAATGTTGAAATTCCAAGTTTTCGTTGTCTTCAACCTTTGTTAATCTCTATGTTAATTGAAAACAACATAAATAAAAAGTAGACCAATGACCATAAAGTTAAACAACTATGTTCCTAAATAGTGATCGTGACATTTCCAGGTATAGGAAAAATGGATACTCACACCAATTCGTAGGACAAAAAAACTCGTCTGCCTTCAATACCCTAGTGCTTTAAAAAATTCCGGAAATAAAGACTTTCCGACCGAACTAAGAAGTTTGTAAAGAAAACGAATGCGAGTTTGAAATAGAATAACAAAAATAAAGACGACACAGTTATCTAAATATTTGTACATCACTGTAACACTCGGACTTACTCAGTAAGAAGTGACCAATGACTATTTATGACTATTTATGCTATGGATTTGCAAACTCGAAGCAAGGATCGTGCGCGATTCCTTCGAAACAGACAATATTGCATACAAGAAGTTGGTTCTTATTTGTAATAATTGAATCGAGTATAGATAGAATGTAAGCATGAGTGCAAAATTAATTGAGTTACCTTAAGACAATACGAGACAGGTTTTTTTATATTCGTCCTCTTTTTGTGTTTACAAGAATTGTGTTCTTGTATGTAGCGTTTAATGAAACACACTCGAAAAAAGTGAACCAAAATGTGGAGTGAATTTCTTCTGGTGTGCATGTATTTCTTTCTTATAAGCAGGAATATAAAGTAATCCCCTCCTCTCTCACCCCTACCCAGCCAATTCTCCTCTATGACATCATTCCAAACAAAAGACGATAATTTTATACACATTCGATCTGAAATATGGTAGAATTAAATCCTATTTTCTTAATACGTTTAATAAAATTCGTCTAAGCTGCTGCAATTATTTGTTTGATATTTAGAAAATCCGTACTAGTTTAAAATTAAGTAGTATCAAATAATAATTTATTGATTTCAGAATATATTTCTAAACTTATACAATATTCATTTCTGAAATCAAGAAATATTTGTTCGTTTACGTAACATGATTTTTTTTATCAATAAGAATTATTGCTTGTAGAAAATCAAATTAATCTCGAATAAAGAAGAATTTGTTAATTTTTAAATTTTCTCGATTAAAGAAACGGTATATCTTTGCGTAGAAAATAATTTTCTTTCCAGGTTCCTAGACCAAATCCTACCCTTATGCCTTTAATTCCAGTGCCGCCTTGTTTTTGTTCAAAGACACTTTTCTGATGGACCATGATTGAGTAGCCCACCTCTTACTACGAACAACTTTCTCCGTTCACTTTTCAATTTTGAATACGAAACCATTTGACAAATATTTCAAAATTTCCATAATGGACGTAAGAGTGCTTTCGTGCGATAGAACAATTTTGGAATCGCCTCTCTGAAACGCAATTTGTCGCACTCCACCATATTTACACCTACACAGTTGCTTACGAGCCGAAAGTGTTTTTGTTTTTACCCAAAACTTGTGTGTTAACATATATTTCGAACGACATGCAGCATATACACGAAACCCATAAATATTTAAATTATATAAATAGCCAACCGCAGAGCATAACGATGTTTTAAATTATAATTATTAAAATTGCCCCTTTAATTTAAACATTTTTAAACTTAAATGTCTAACCGATCGCTTTTTCTCTCTTGTCATTTCAGGTAAGCGCATTGTTGAAATAATTAGTTCAACTTTATTGTAAGTACCACCACATGCATAAACATGATTAAAAATTATAATTGAACTGGCTGAAAGGAATTGAAGTAATAAATCACCCATAACTACTAATAAGCCTTGTCATCCTTGATGATATGTGGTTCAGGAACAATCGTATGCGTACACCGCCGCCCAAACACTTGACATCAGCCACTAAGCCTAATTGACATTAGTCACGATTTGCTTACACAGAACAAAAAAAAAAAAAAAAAACAAACAACGTAGTTTATTAACTAGATTACTATTGCCCAAGGATGTAATCTATTTCTGTTGCACTTACAGTGGGAATAATTGCCATAGCTCAGTTGTGCGTTAACCTGAAATAATGTGACTGAATAGCACGTCACTGACAGCCCCACTAATTATTAAAACTAGAAACAAAAACAAAAAAAAAAGCATTCAACTGACAACAGCCATAAATTAGTCATTTCAAAATGTTCATTTAAATTAATTTGCCATTTGAAGGTACTGAACTCACCCTCTCGTCCTTGACGGAATTAAGCCAGAAAAAACCCATGTCCCGGAGGACATTGTTTTAAAGGCAGAAACAAAAAATTAAATTGCGTGCTTAAATAAATTGCCGCATGCGTGCAGTCCATGTCAGAATAATATGTATGTGGAAAAGAGTGGGTGGGAATAGCACCCTCAAGGGAGTTGGATCGATTTCCATCACTTTAATGATGCGGGAGTGTGAACTTAAAGCCGACCGTCGATATCCTTCACATCATCTTCAGCTCAATGGATCTCACAACATTGTTGTGTTCGATATGATAAGTATGACAGCTATTTACAATCATAATGCGACGCTGCCGCTATAATGACTTGGCAGCAGAATATTCCCGCTGTCTATAATGAAGACAACGGCAAAACGGTGTCCTTGTGCAACGCAGCACCCACCCACACGCCGTTCATTCTCCGATTATATTCAAGGCACGCGGTTTATATTACTCTCCATTATTTTTCACTTTCGCCTCATCCCGAGCAGCTTTCCCATCTTTCCCGTCTTTCCATATATGATTCCGAAGGACGACTGAAATTGGGTTAAGGAGCTCCAGTTGTTCATGAGATACGACGACCCGTCTCGCGTCGCGAGTTGATGGTCTTCTATAGCGCTCCAAACACTCGTTGGTATTATAAATCGATGTGGAGACTACAGTCGCACGCGATGGGGTGTCTCCTTCGATGTGAAGTGATTTACTGTCAGCGATTTTTCAAATTGAAAGCCTGTAATCGCCACGACATGGGAACGAGGCAGGGTGACGTGTGAGTCCTCGGGCGACATTATCTGCGATATTAAGAATATTTGAGTAATCGATAAGAATAATTGTGTGTATACAGCCCGTGGCAATGTGTTGATTCAAAAGCAGTACTTGGTCCTTTGGGACGAATCTAAATTGTAATTCACAAGAATCTACTTCATATTTTCGAAGAATTTTGCATTCAAAACAGCCAAGGGTATGTTGCAAAGCAGGTTTGGGAGGTTTGAGCCTCCTGAATGCTTTTAGACAAGGCCTTACTTTTCCGTAGTTTATCAAAGAATTGGAGTGTGGTGCTTAGCTTAATTTTCGATAAGATGTTGACGATTTTGGCGAAGCTTGGGTTGACAATTAGTCCAGAACTACCTTAAGCTTATAGCTGGCTATCATGACGTTCTGTCCGATTGGTAAATGTTGTGTGCGCCTCTTATTGACTGACTCATACTTGGCTTTCCCTTACTTAGGACTACACATAGTCTTTCTGTTTTAAACCTATTTTTTTATAAAAGCTCCAAGATGTTCTCACTGAGTTCTGGCAATGTCAGTGTCTCCGCGTGGAAGAGATTTCATAGTTTTTTTTTTATTTTAAATGGTGGAACTGGCCCGCACAATTTTCTTAAGTTATCTTTTGAAGAAGTTACATGACCTTGTCAAAGTCCTTTTCGGACATCCCAAAAGGTTCCGGTGAGATGGTTTCCGACCTTAATGAAGGCGATTGTTCTCCGTCTTCATTCTGCACACCATATCGAACTTGGGTGGATAGCTAAACTTATACATATAGCCAGCTGTACATGGCCCGCCTCGATAAATATATGAAGTCTTGATATCAGTAAACAGATGGTGGGTATCGATCTTGACTTCTTGAGTTTTCTTAGCGATCTAACCCATCGCGAATATATGTGAATTCACCGGGCTTAAAACTATCATCATCGCTTCGATGGCAAATTGTTTCAGGCATTAAGACAGCCCAGAATCGTGTATGCAGTGTTAAGTGGACTGATGCTTGTATAGCTGGGCCATTTTAGATAGTCCCCTTTCTTGTTCACGACCGCTGCCTTACATAGTTCAGCCAGTAGGTCGTCTGGGCCAGCAGCCCTGCCTGCCATGAGATACGATATTGCTATCTTGATATTCATCGTCTGGCCTTAATGGTTCGGACTTTCTGTCAGAGGAATCTCTGTCGTCTTCAGCGATTACATGTCTGCAGAAGAGGTTTGTCTATATCCTGAACGCCGACTGCGACTCAACTGCAAGGTTTCCTAGCGCATCTCTGAAAGGTTCTGATACCCACCTTCGTACCTAAGCTTCAACAAGTTTGTGCCCCAATTCTATGTTATGTAAGTTTGTTAAGCTCGGATTTCTTGAATAGTATAGGAGAGCCTTAGAATTTTTTTTTTAACTCTGAGGTTAGGAGACCTTGTGGTAGCTATACAGTAACTCCACGTCCCCCAGTTATAAGCCGATTGTTTTAGGCTTAGTCTGTTGCCAGATGTGATATCGTGTAGGTTTTCCGCTTTCCGATTGTACGGCTGAAGATCACCTTCTCTCATATTTTGGTGTTAAATCCGGTAATAATTTAAAAAACATAGTTGGTAAGTACATTGTTCATATATATCGGTACCATGACTCCCTCTATGGGGTTGGAGAATATCAGCTTTTTTACGGCGAATTCATTATCTAAGGAGAATTTAAAAAAAAATTGGTCAAAAGTGATTTATATTATCAACTGCAATGAGATCAGTCCAAAATGCAAGGGGAAACAACGATTTGTCCTCCCACTCCAAAAACACAAGACTTAAAAGTCTAAAATCACTGTAGCAATTGCAAAATGAGACGACTCTTTCAATTTTCAAAAAGTGCTCCAAACACGTGTCGATGCAAAAATACTATAAAAATGTCCTTTTATTCTTTTCGGCTCCGCACAGCATCGTTTTGGATATCCAATTCTACCGAAAATCATTCCGCATTCGACCGATCTACTAACTATTTTCATCGCTGACTTTGTTTTCGTCATTCTTGAGTACAAAATTGTTTTCCAACCAATTTCACTGAATTGCGAGACATAAGCGGTTGGGTGAAGGGATGTACAATCTAATACCATCCCGGACGTAAGATTGAGATTTTTTATTGACCGCTCTATAAAGTTGCTCAGAGGCATATCACATCCATCAAACTATTTTCCTTGAGCCTTAACTTGTCTTCTGTTAAACATGGAAAATCTATCCAACACCAACCAAAACAGATCCTTTCTTGTCAAATTTGCGTCTATAAACAAATAAGAAAAAACAAAAAAAAAAAAAAAACCGAGCAAAATCCCGAGAATCCTATTCGCATTATTGTGGCACGCCGGCGGTGGCGTCATCCCTAACCAATCATATATTACTTCCTGATGATATGCGCGTCCTAGTTTCAGGACTGCTATAGTGCGCCTCGACTTCGAGTCCATAAAACGTACATGAAAATAAATTGAAAAATTCCATCAAAGAAATAGCAAAACGTATATTATCCCCTTTCGGGGAGATCGGATCACTCCACCAGAAGAGGGCAATGTCATGTGGGAAGATTTTTGTGCGTTGCCGAGGAGTTGCTGTAATTTTTTTTGTTTTTTTTCTTAGAGCTTACGTAAGATACTTTAGTGTATCTCGGCAATAAAGTGAGCGTAACGAATTTCTCTATCCAGTTTTTTTCTTGCTGCTGAATTTTTTTTTTTATACGTATTGTCTTGCATAACATTTTATTGCTAATTCAGTTCGAATCCTTGTGGAATCCTTGGTGTTTGGCAGAGATATTAGATACGAACATCGTACATGCGAAGGAGGTGGGTTTGTCTCGAATAAATGAGATAAGAAAATGCAAAGTGTAAACGATTGAGGAGGATTTCAAATCGAAGGATTTGTTTCGCTTAAATGGGCCGGAAAGAGTCGAAGGGTTGCTTTCGCTGAAATTTGATCGTTGCTGGAAGTTTTCGCGATAGAAAATGGAAATGAGCGTAAGGATAATGAATGTAGGGTAAATTTGTGAAATGATTTAAGCAGGAATGTTGCTTACGGATTGATAGATCCAAAGCCGAAGGCAATTGCAATCGGTATGTGAAGGGATAAAGGGGTGTGGCATAGGGTTACATCAGTACAGATTTGGCTGAATCGTGTTAGGCCCACTAGGGATTTTAGTAGCGAAAGAAATATTCCTCTTATTCTTTGGGTTGTCCGCGGGCACGTACATAATCAGTCAGAATATTAGCAAAATAATTTGCAAGTTAAGACTACACTTTCAGTGTACAGCCTATTACCGTGGGCTAAGTGATTTACTGAATAAATGCATAGTTCGGGTGGTTATTCCTAGGCCGACAAGACCCAAAGGGATTACTTTATTCATTTCCGCATTTCACAGCTTTGCTAGGATTGAGCTTAGTTTCGGTAGGGGTTTCAGTCCTAGATGATCAACCCAATGCACATTGACATCAGACAAGTTTTCACAAAACACTCTTAGTCATCCTCCAATAAGGTTTACTTTCTTTCTTTATAGGTTACTTCTCAAATGTGATCGAAAATCGTTTAAGAATCGATGCGGATAACATTTCTGTTTGATTTGGCGAATTTACGAAAGCGTCTGACAAAAATAGGTTAATGGTCTTGCTTCTTGATAAATCAAATGGAAACTTATTGCTTCAAGAACTCTAGGCGATCGCAAAATGCTGTCTATAATCAAAGTGAAAACGGGATACAACAATTAGAGATGAATTAACTTCTGCAAATGAATGAATGTCACAAACCCGTTATTTATAGGCCAGTGGACAAAGCTTCGAAAACCTGAAAGTCATCACTATGATCCCTCTCTAAAAAAATCACTTTAGGTCCATGTTAACGTTCAGTGCCTATAAGTGTTTGGAAATAGCACAAAAAAATGTGGAACTTTACAGATCGCCTCTTTTTTATCAATTGTGCTCCAACCGTTTTTTGTTCTGCCACAGCACGATTGGAAGGGTTGTTAAGAGGTATATATAAACTTGACACAATGGGGCTTTTTTTTAACTTTGATAATTCATTTTTATTTACTTCTTTTTTTTAAAACTTACATACTAGACAAAAACGATTAAATCTAATTTAAAATTAACATTTAACTTATTCTAGCTTACTGGCTCCAAGCGAGCGCTCTAAACTTATCTATATCCTTAAAATTATTGCCAAAGCGAAACTAAACCAAATTATTAATTTGGCTGTAATTTATCATATGTTTTAACCTTTAATAAATTAATGAAAGATACCTAATAAAAAACGCGCTCAACTTGCATTGTTAATTTGGCGCGACATGCCCGTTACCCTAGGCTCTCACAATTAATCGTTTTGTGTGGGTTTTTTTTTCTAGGACGAATAGAAGGGACTTACAATTTTATACAAAGTCCGAAACCGAAAGTCTTAATTGATAAGCCTTTTCAGGACAGTTGCACTCTCGGATGTTTGTCAGACGTTCGCGAGAGGTGGCGCAGTCGCAAAAAAATAAATAAAAATGTAACTTGGGTTTTTCCGAGGGTTTTTCCTCGCTCAGTAGTCCACTGAGAAACTGCACCCACGATTGTTAATTCGGTCGTGGATAAACATGCTCCTTCGATGGCGCTATACAGTCCGGGGTAGACTTGGGCCATAGAAACTTGACTCCAGATTTTAAATTTCTCTGATTTTTTCTCGTTTACCTACTCAACACCTTAAAAGAAATTAATGAAAATACCAGTTCTACTAAACAAATAAATAAATTGCTCTATGCCAAGTGCCAACACTTCGTCCTGGACTGCAATGAAAATCCATTCCGCTCGTGCATTAATAGAATGCATTCATGCGAAATAATATTTACCCGCTCATGTGTGGCATCATTAAGGACCCTCAAGTAAGGAATACATTTGCCAACTCATTTAACCAGGAATCGCTAAATATCGGAAATAAACCGTGCACCACTACCAATCCTGGCACACCCGCCGCCGCCGCCGCCGCCAGCCAAAGGACACGATGTCTATACCTAAACGGGAGTAAACTCCGTTCCGGGTTTGTTTTCTTTTTTAAAGAAAAAAAATTGAAATGGTAAAAATCAATTACACTTTACTCCCTTTCGTGCAATGATTTTATTTATCCTAGGAAAATTGAAAAACTCCCCTTCCTCTTGAGAGTGGGGAGGGCCTACACCTAGTACTAGTCGAAATTGAAGACACCAAAGTTTGCTGTTTGCTGGCACTTTCGATGTAAATTCATTTTTTTTCTTACACACCACCCTCGCTCCCCGACCCGCCCAAGTGGTTGGATGTAGTGGAAAACGAAGACATGTATGTTGATGTTGACGTTATCCCTCGACGAGTTCACGGTACACAGTATGGAGCCCAACTTAAAAAAAAAGAAAAAAAAAAAAATGTCCGCTCTGTACAGTCATAAAATCCTATTAAGACGGCAGAGGTAATAAAATTTTACAACTTTCAATTTTTATTTCGATTCGCTTCCGTTTCTGTTTCAGGTGGGGCAACGGTAGGTGCCTCTCGCAAGCAGTGCGCTTCGCGATGAATTTACCTCGATGAGGATGTGAGCGCCCTCCTCGGTGTGCTGTTGTAGCATCGATGGTGGGTTGAATGGTCGGATAGGTTTACAATTACTGGAGCCTTACAGCGAATCCGAAGAAGGAAAACAATTACGCTGCCGTAATAAGGTCGTCGAATGTAAAGCGTTATTTGACTTTCGCGTGACAGAGGATGGGGTGTGTGTAGGTTATTTTTTTTACCGCGGGAGTGGCGTTTTTCTGTTGCACTTAGCGGTGTGCAAGTACGGAGGCAACAGTTTCTATTATTTGTACGAAGGGGAGGGGGGAATGCAAACGTTGTCGGTCCTTGGTGGAAGTTACTGCAACCATACACCGGCAGGTACATGTAAAGGGGCTTATAAAGTTCTTTCATTTCGAGTGGCTCCTTGAAGTCAGACAGCGGGAAATGCACGTATTTGTCGCACACGGAACTCTTTGATTCTGTCTTCCTTTTTTTGTGTTTCCTGGGAGAATACGCCGTCTATGGAAGTTTTTGTGTCATATTGGAAGTGAGATCAATCAAATACAGTCTGTTCGGCAAATATGATGACAGTTGGAGTAATTGCAATCGAATTTTCGAAAATTTTTAAAAGTTCGCCTGACATCAGTTCGCAGACATCAGTTTGGCAAATTTTGAGCCCATACCCGATGAAGGTCCAAATGACCCATGAACTCAAAACAGTTGACCATAGGCAACGTTATTTGTTCGCTGACTGGGCCTCGGAGCGTTTTTAAAAGGATCCCAACAGTGACCGAAAAATCATCTTTAGCGACGAGGCGCATCTTTCGATGAATGTTCACAAGCAAAACAAATGGGGGGAATGCAAACGTTGTCGGTCCTTGGTGGAAGTTACTGCAACCATGCACCAGCAGGTACATGTAAAGGGGCTTAAAAAGTTCTTTCATTTCGAGTGGCTCCTTGAAGTCAGACAGCACGCAGAAAAAGTGTTTATTTAAAATCAACCAACTTTCGGTTAAAAACTACCAAGTGATAGTGTTAATATAGCTCTTACAGAGTTAGTGGATTAAAAATAACCGAGTCACCTTTTTAAACGAAACTCGGTGAAAAATTATTTTACAACTCGGTTCTTAACAACTGATTTAGTGTGTTATTTTAACAGTATGCATTTTACCTATTTAATTCGGTAGTATTTAAAAAGGAAAAATTTTGCTCTATATTTTTCAACAATTTGAACCCATTTTTTTTTAACCGAGCAAAAATCGCGCTCTCTTAGAGCCAATTTTTGAGCGTGTGGGTCCAACCCACACGAGGTTCAGCTGGTGGCAATGCATCCATTGTTTGGTGCAGATTTTGGGCCGGCGGCGTCATTAGTCCGGACTTTTTTTTTGAAAATGATGTTGGCGACGCTATCAAAATCAACGGTCTCTACAGAACGATGCTTACCGATTTGTTTGGACCAAAGTTTAACGATATGGAGGGAGATGACATGTGGACGAGGCTACGAGCCACACAGCAGACGCCACGATGGACATTAAGCATGTACAATTCTGTAAAATGAAGTAGATGGTAGGAATATCACAGATGTCAGGCCAGTTTAGTAGAGGCGGAAGTCAACAAATCCCAGTGCGATCGCATCTATCCTGATGGAATCGTATAAGCGCACATGTTGAGGCCTAACATGACTTAAAAGAAAACTACCTATTGGTAGTCCCCACAAGGAATGACCCCCACTCCAATCAATTCTCCGAGGCACACCAACAACTTTCAGGCTTCGCAATATTTTCTCCTGAGGTAGCACTAACCTCGCTCGAAATTGGCTATGCAAACATTGTACGCATTTTGACTTTTGAGTACGTCCCACGCTCACCTCTCTAACACTTGTTCATTATAGACATTTTGAATTACCCATCCAAAGAATTCCGCCATGACCTTTCGCTAAAAATACGAATATCCATCAAGCGGCGAAGGGAATTTTTCAATTTACGAGTTATTCCCTCAACCTCGCTCCGCTCACTCAGGGCAAACCCTCAAAGTATTAAAAGTATAAAATCGCAAACCTTTCGCGCACACCTTTAAGACGAATTCAATCGGAATCCTCTTAAATTGGAAACCGTGTCTGTATCTTATTTGTCGGTCTTGTTACCAATTTATTTTCGGCAAACACCCTGATAAATATATCCTAACGCTGTGGGTATTATATTCTGCGTGCAGAAAAGGTACTTTATTGATTTTCCACTGCTGCTACAAACATTTCAATCACTTTCAGCTTAAATCTTGCCAGTCTACATGGGTGCGAGCATTTTCCGTTTTTCTTCTGCTATCCAAGATAGTCCGTGCCTAGGCTTCGGCTGCCGTTCTGCTTGTGAGCTCGGGGTTTTCAAGGGAAGGTAATCCGCTTAAATTTTATTATGACAAATTCTGAAGAGTATTCGTATTAGATGAATCTGTCGTGGTCTTTTGGTTTCTTGGGTTACAGTCATCATCCATCTTTTACATCTATTTGGCCAGTGTGTGGGTGTAAGGATTTAAAAAAAAATAAAAATATATATATACGTATGTTCTTATCACATAAATTTGAGAAATCACGCAGCGAGAACAGAGCACTGCATACCAGCAGACCGAACGATAATAAAAACGAGTGATTGAACAAATCGAATCGGATTATCAATTTGTATCTTTTATTCCGTTCCCGCGCGAACCGTTGGTATTCAGTTCTGTGTGTGCGGGTGAGATTGTTATAGGCTTACCGATTTTTTAGGCTCATTATTTGGCAATAGTCTTCTTTTGTGGATGGGAATGTTGGAGCTGCTTGTGGCTGTGACTGGTGAGAGTCCGGACTTGTTTGGTTTTTTTTAAGGATGATTAATTTTTTTTTTTTTTTCGTTATTGTTCGGCCCGATGGCAATCTTTTCAGGGCTAATGAATCGGATTTTATGACTTAATGACGTGTTTGGTCTTTGTTTCTTTAAGTGAGCTTTATTGTTTTTGTTCGCATTTGTTTAGCGACGACGAATACTGTTGTTATTAATAGAGGGAAACTGTTGTATGATCGATGTTGTGTAGAAAATGTTAGGGTAACCTGTTGCGAAGTTTATGTATGTCTTTCTGTGACTGGCTTTTAATACGAGTGGGAAATTCATTTGTCGATCATTGAGCTATTATTTGGAAATAACTTTTGGGTAGAGCTGTGTGATTTAAAGAAAACGATTGACTTTAGCCTTGAGCAAGGGGAAACAACTTTTGTAAACATTTACAACTTGTGCATCACAGTCAAAGTGGACAAAAGAACATTCCGCATTTGCCGCATTTAAGTGGTAGGTCTCTTGTCAAAGTGCAACTTCTGTGAGAGCTACAACTAAAAACAAGTCTAGCTTTGCATTACAAATACAGACAGTGTATTTTATATTTAAAGTTTGCACCACTGTACGATGCTTTTGTCGACTTTTCCTCGATCTTCTAAGCAGAGACAGGACAATTTTGCAGATCTTCGCCCGTGAGGTTTATTGACGTTGCATTACAATCTATGAACCTTGCTTCCCTAACTTCTAAGGCGTTATTCGTATCCGTCAGCAATTCAATATTCACAAGGCACTAGGTACAAATTTCAAAATTCTTTGAAAAGTACAACTTTATAAATTCTAAGATTAATTGGCGTGTTAATTAAGCTCTCGTTTGGTTGGCTTGGTTTTAAAATTGCTTGCCACTACATTCGTTCTTTGTTCGTGCGTGTGCTTGAAAAATGTGCAGAAAAAAGTTCAAAAGTATATGGGTAAGTCTATTGATCAGACAGGTTGTGCTGCTTCCAGTGACCCTTTAAAGAGCTTTCCCTGTATATCTGAGGTGGATTTTGTCTGGTTAGCTTTAATATACTACAGTGCGGTGTTCAGGAAGGTTGAGAAATAGCTTCTATTGCACATTCATAGTGCTCCATGCGTCTTTCTGTCAAATCACGTGAAATCATATAGTCGTCTTAGTTTTTCAACGGCCATCGTCCATCACTGAGATCAGAATTTTGGGTCCTTGCCCATTTTGGTAACCTTTGGAACTTATAGTGAAAAAAATGGTGTTTACAGTCTCGCTTTGAGGCTCTTCTTCGTTCAGGTATTTTAGTCCATCAAAAACATGGCTTTAACCTTCTGCCTTTAAGTGAAAATCAGTCTCAAACTATATGCAAAAGCTGTCCATCCATTTCACATCTCTCGTGCACTATCGTGTGAGCGCTAAAGTCAATTTACGAATCTATTATTTGTTTAATTGTATGGTGGATTTTTTTATGCACAGCATCCAAGATACAAACACCCAGTGTGGGAGTCTGACTTATCAGTTCTTGGTTGGTATTTCTATAGACAGAAAGACTTGGGGACCCTGTTAGAAATCAAGGAGCAAAAAACTGAAACTGAAAACACTTAATAGAGTTCCAACACTTTACAGAAAACCCCCCCAAACGAATAAGCCTTGGAAGTGCAGAGTCTAACTAACTCCTGGTCCTGGTTCGTTCCTCAATCCTGTCACCCATCATTTGACTACATAATCTCTCAAACATTTTAAAGCCATTAGAAGACCTTAAAAACAATTTTATGGAGCATTTTAATTTCTCTTTCAAAAATAGTAATTTACTGTCAATTTTTGGGGGCCCCTTGCCAACAGAGAGAACAGACTCAAACTATCATCAAACAAAATCTTGTTCGCCAAAATCACCACAGATAAGCCCACTGGATTGGGAATTTTAATTACAAAGCTCTTTCAAATCTTCACGAAAAACAAATGAATAACCTTGAACCTTGAACCTCTCGTTATTTTAATTAATTTCCACAGTCTTAGAGCCACACTCCATTTGAGGTTAGAAACCAAATGTTCCTCCACTTCCGGACATAATAACTCACCATACGACCGTCAGCCGGCTTGGCTGGACTTGTAATTCAGACAAAAAGACACATCTCTGGCTCATCCGGCATTATGTAATAATCCCTTAGGTACAATTTCCAATTTGAATATTATTTCAACATCCTTTGGCACGAGAATTAAATTAAACTCGGATAAACCTTCTGTTTCAGCCACTTACTGAGTTACACGAAGGTCCTACTATACATACACTTTTCCTGCATCGTGCTACTATACACACTCAAAATATTGTAAGATCCCCCATTTTGTGGGTTAATTTTGCAAATCCGCAAAAGATTTATAACTTCGACCCTGCGGCTGGTTTTTGGTATCAATATGTGTACCCACCATCCTGGTGGGTTATGTTGTGAAGCCGCCCCCCCCCCCCCCCATTCTCAGTAGGTACATACTCGCATCCATTCGTAGGTACACATTACATTCGCCACGTATACATACGGTTGGATGTGCGTGATTTTACTGCAGAAAGTTGCCTGAATTAAATGTGGGCTTTGCGGTGGTAGGCTCGTGTAATGCCGGTTCCGACATAAAAATATTTCACACAATAAAATCTCATTTTTATTTCCGACCTTCTGTCATCCTGGCTACACTTGAATGCTGGCTTTGTGCTTGTCCCCCACCTTCGCGTGATGCTTGCGAATAGGCGCTTTTATGCACATAAGAGTTAAGGATAATATGGATTTAAGGGACAGAATCTTTGCGTAGATATTCGCGTGTGTGTGTCTGTATTGTGATTTTCGGGAAGTTATTCGCGAAATGCGCCGATGGGATGTTGATTCAGCGGGTACGGACAAACAGAATATGCGGGGCGAAAACCCAAAATTGGATAAATACCAGGGAAAATGAAAAACGAGAATTAATGGGAACAGCGCGAGAGAGAAAAAAAAGAGAGAGGTTTAGGTTGACTTTGCGAGTCATAAATTTAGCTGTGGGGATAATTTCCCCTTAAAGCCTTTCGCTTTCGATTCCTGTTGAGGGGGAGTTGCGGTTTAGGGCTTAGAATGTATGTGCCGGGATAATGGATTTTAGCGTACAATTTGGGTGTGCACAGCGACTTACATCAAGCATCCGTAATGAAACGCAGAAGTGTTGATCAGAAGGCGTTTTGGGCAAAAGCCTCATTACCATTTTCAATTGAATCGGATTAACACGAGTCGGCATCATGAAACATGCCAAATCGATCTGGCTCTGAAGGGTTTAGTGCGGTTGGAGCGTTTATGCGTCGGGGCTTGAGGATTTATCGCCAGACTAATGTAGGAAGTGTTCCCAGCTTAAATATTGGCTACAGAGTCATAAGAGAATATATAGTCAGTCGACACCGCGGATCTTTAAGAATGGACTTACGCTTGACTAGAGCTATTCAAAAAACTGTCCACGGTCTCTGATTTCTATGTTTGCTTTGTTTTTTCTAAAACAACAACTTATAACCAACTACTGTTGAGACACCCACATGTTCTGATTGCATTTGCTGCTTGCAATTTTTGGTATTCAGTCTAAGACTGTTCACTAAACGGTCAAACATTTTAAATCAGACAAAATCATATAAATCCAGTGAGGCCTTAAATCCCACTTCTTGGAGGGGATTCCCTGTATAAGCTTTCTATATAGTTTGCTTACTCTGATCGTAGCTCAAAAATATATATCTAACTGAAATATTTAGCTTTGTCAGCAAATTTAGGGAGGCTGCCATTGAGCCAAAGAAGGGATTTTGGGGAGTTTCGCATGTCGGGGATTTTCCCCCAATCCCAATATGGGCATGAGCGCAGATAATAATATTTATGTCGGAGCAATCACAACAATTTTTTTATTTCAAAATGTATTTTTAGCCTGATTCTGTATTTAAATTAGGTAAGCGGCTGACCCTCGAAGCCTGTAAATACATAGTCTGTTCAGGTTACATTAAGATCGATCAAGTTTGGCGTATTTGAGACTGTCTTTCTAATACCATGTTCCCACCAACGTGATTTATAACTCACGAAAGGCGTCTCCACTGAACTTTATGTGTTTTAGTTTAACATCCAGAAGAAAGAATTCGTCCACTTCGGACTCTTTTTTTGGTTTTTGTTTTGTTCCCATACCTTCCAAAAATATAACAATTTAAGTACATAGGTACAGTTTTAAATGATGTTCAATTTTATTTTGTGAGTATTTGCGATGACAGATACGTAACTAAAACTTAAATACGAAAATTCAACATTGCTCCTTTCATTGCTGGCGAATAAGACCTTTAAAATGTAAGCTTCCATACCTGTTTTAACGAGACTTCATAAACATAAAAAGAACATTGACCAGAAGGTATGGATAATGGAAATGGGCGTCACCTTTGATTCTTTTCACTCAAACCTTTTTCCCAGCTTTATCGCTGATGGCTACACTTTTAGATTGCGCAGGGATGTGCTCTTGGTCCTATTTTCTTGTTTACTTTGCATTGTATGCAAAGAAAAGTACGAATTGGCTCAGTAGACATAATGGCTATCTTTAATTTTACTTGCGGCATCTAGTAATGCCTCTGGGATTTCACAAGTCTGAACCAATGCGGCTATATATACGATAAGTATAGGCGTAGCTCGAGAATCTGTTAGTTTTTCGACTATCGCAAAGGCTCATCTATACTTTCGTACCCTTTTCATAAAAGATGGCGAAAAATCTGGAGTTCCGCAGGGTTGTGACTATAGTACTATATTATTTTCCACCGTGATTTGCAGATAATATTTTTTACTGTTGTATTTTGCATGTAGCCGATGCGGTGATTCTTGTAAGCAAATGCAACAACCTCTGACACCTTTGGGATTTGAGAGCCCAGACATAAAAACGTGATCTAAGGAGTCAGAGGTACAGGCTCACCCTAAAATTATCGGGCCGCAAAGGAATTGTTAGATTTTCAGAGAGTTCACGGCGGTCTTGCCCTTTGTTAAGGAAGCTCAAACCTTCTCAAATATTATCTCTTAAAAAATCTTGACCCACTTCTACCGTGTTACAGGCGCCGAAAGTGTGTATAGGGTGTCTCGAAAATATTTAGCTGACCCTGAAAACTTTTAAGTTTCTTTAAGAATTTAAAAAAAAAATGTCAAAGAAATTGTGATGCTTTCATTATTTTACGATGTCAGGAAAGTTGAAAAATCTCTTTGATATGACCACCATTTTGTTTTACGCAATACTCACATTTTAATCAAATTTTTAAAAGTTTCTAGTGTGTTAAGTCAAATAGAACTAAGTGATTCTCTTTAGGGTATCTTGGAGACTGTGAAGATGACTGTTGTGGACCTTTCTGTAGCCTCAACTAATGCTGAATACTCGTATTCATATATCTTTAATTTCTTTTCTAGATCGGGATCTGGGTCTTCAAAGACATAGAGCCCTTTGACGCTTTCAGGTGTTATACCACACCAAACGGTGACTTGAAGTGGATGCACCTACAGCTTCTGAAACAAATATTTTTCGTGCTGCCGAGATAGGGGACTTTTAAAAAGTACCCACCGGTCTTTTCTAAATTTCAAAGAGTTTGCTAGTTAACAAACAACTTGTGCCAACAAAACTGAAGTAAATAAAAAAAAAAAAAACAAATATATAAAGCGCCAAGTTATGTTGCAAGTCTTGGGGAAATCGCAGCCTGCAGTTTTATGGAAAATATCAATTTACTTGAAGAATTTCTTTGAGAAAACGAAAGTATCCTTGGCATCCATTCCTATCTCAAAAGTGCTCTTCACCTTAAAAATTCAAAAGGTTTTCATATTTCCATATCATCATAAGAAACCCACACCTTAGATCTCTGCAATCTCGCTTTTCTGCCGGTTGGAAGACTTTTCGGGATCTTTCGCTCATTCTTTGGCATTTTTAACTGCCTTTGTTGCGCAACCACTTGAGAAGTAGGTAAAAAAGCGAGAAAAAAAGCTTAAACCCAACTCAGTGCACTATACCGCATTGCAGAAATCCCCAACCGAATTGTCTGACATTTACTATCCGTCCCATAGAGAAGTGCAAAGCACAAGTGGTTTTCGCTAAAAAAAAAAACAAAAAAAAAAGTCCCGGGTGAGGAATTTTCTTAAACCATCCGGTCCGAGTCATTATTCACGAAGACGTGTGGTGGCGCGATGGTGCTGTGCGGTGCAAATTTAAGAACCATAAATTTGAACACTCAAACGGGGTGGCGGTGCTATGCAAAGAACGTGATTATTGTTTTGCCCGGCAAGGATTTCTTTATCCTTTTTCTTTTCGCCTCTTAATCGGAACTAAACCGCTAAGAAATCTGAAGGAGAGAACGTGCCAAGAAACGATGGTATCCACAAAAGAATTTATACGCGATACGTGAACAATTTTATTCATTAGAACCGGCAAGGACGAGCGAAATAAAAAGAAAAAAATAAACACGGAAAAGTGAAAAAGTTTTGATTTTCTTTTAAGCTAATTGCATTTGCGCGTCTAAAAACGAGGGGACCATGGCAAATGGAGATTTTTCTTAGCCGCCCACCAAGGATAATGATGGCTGAGGGCGATGGTACGCCTCCTCTAAAACAATTCTATTAGCAATTAATTAATTAGTTTGAAATTCGCCGCAGTGGAAAATAATCCGCAGTCACTGTCACAGTCACCGAATGAGAAATCTCCGACAAATCGCCGTGCACACACTCTCTCTCCGGCTGTTTGTGTTGGACTGTTTTAATACCTTTGTTTAAGCGAAATGAAAGTGAAGGCGCTAGAGTAAATAAATAAACTTGCAATAGTCTCGAAAGTTTCCTTTTAATCACATTTAAAGAAAATTCAGTCAGAAATTCCTCCCCAATTGCTGCGTCCTTAAGTGGGAGAAAATTAGTAAGCACTTTGTGAAAGAACGGGGGAAACGCAAAAAAAAAACCAAAATTCGGGGCGTGAGTGGGTGGCTGAAAAGGAAAGCGCAAAAAGGGCAAAATAATGCGAGTAGTACTTGAAATGAATTTAAATGAAATTACGTGTACGTAATTCGCAAGTTTTATTCTTTTGCAAAGCGCCGCCGTCTACCGACGGCGACAACGACGACGATGACAAGAGCTCTATGGATTTTAGCGTTGCGGCGCACAGCGGCCACAGAAATTAGATTTTAAAATCAACTTGAAAGGAATTGAAATGCGTTGAATTTGTTTTGTCGTTACTCGTTACCCGCCGCTGTCGCCGGTGATGGTGAGTTAAGCTCTTTGTGCGGTTTGAAAAAAAAAAAAAAAAACATATTGAAGGGTGGTAGTTATGGAGTTGGATTAGCCTTACCATGGTTCACAATAGAATTCAGTTATCGTTGTTCGTTGTCGTTGTTCGATTGAAGAATATTACAAAAAGGGGTTCCTTTGATGTTCGTGACTTGGTGTCATTGAAGCTGACAAAATATTTCTTTAAGGGTAGGTGCTACCATTTTGTTGTTCGTTACATATTTGGAAAACCATTTCAATTGAAATAAGCCTATTCACGCGAAGCCCGTTTGAGTAGAGGATTGGTACAGTCTTCATGCTTTGTTATCTAAGGTCAGGTGTTCATATCTCGAGAAAAGCTACGAATAAAAATGTTGGACTCTTTCATTAGTTTCTAAAAATAAACTGCTGTTTTTTGATAAGTTTGGCCCAGATTCTTGTATATTTTTGTCTGTCTGTAGGTAAAATTCAAGATTCAACGATCGAAAATACTAAAACTTGTCAGCTGGCGTTTCACAAGGCTCTGTTCTAGGCTCTCTCTCTTTGGAATACTGTGTACAGAGTTATTTGTCCAATTGTGAATGGCTTGGTTGTTTTTTTTTTTTTTTTTTTTTTTTTTTTTTTTTTTTTTTCTTACAATATTGCCAACAAAACCGAGACGAGAAGATCTGCAAAAAGTGTTATTTGGAAGCAAGGCTGTCTTAATTTTCTTACTCAGGCCGATGGTCCGGCGTGGACTTGTGCCTCAACTTAAAGGGCTCTCCAGTTAGTGTGGTTTATAGACAACTGCCTGCTTTCGCGCTACCTAAGACCACGTCTATGGCTACAGAAGACTGATTCAAGTCGGAATGTTACGAGTTCTATACATCTAAGACGAATGATTTCCAATATTAAGATCACGTCAATGTCATTTGCCGGTGAATCCCCTTCTGAAAGCCTAAAGCAGTGCGAGCTTAAATCACCGGAAGATTTTTGCGTTCCAAACAAGCAAGGCCATCTTCATTAATGTCTATCACTCATCAAAGTCAATGCTGCTTTGCCATAGAGCAGGATTACGACCAATTGCCAAGTGCAAGTCCTTCGCTTCAATTCTGACGAGGTGTCTATTTCGGAGTTTATTGTCAAGCTTTGATGGACAAGTTCCCTATTATGAAATTATATCCGATTTGTCGATTTGTTGTGTTCATTAGCGAATTTTCGTTTTTTCTGTTCCAAACTTTTCAAATTCGTCAGTGGCAGTTGGCTAAGAAGGCCAGACCCTTGGTGGCGCAAGTTCCCCTTGCTTGAGGATCAGACAAACGATACGCTGCGGTTTCTACCATTAGTCATTTCTACTCGTACCAAATTTTGGGAGCAGTGGCTTAGAGGTTAGTGTGTTGGACTACTAAACGAGGGGTCCAGGTTCGAATCCCGAAAAACCCCAAAATTCCAACATAGGGTATCCTTCCACTGTTCCACTTCTCGCGAAAGTCTGACAAACATACGAGAGTATAACTGTCTGTATAACTGTATAACAAAGAGCTTCTCAATTAGCTGTAGATTCCTTCCATTTGTTCCAACAATGAAAAACTCGCACAGAACGAATGGTTGTGAGAAGCTAGGCCTAGGGTCGCTACTCCCTACGGACCTATGTGCCTTGGCCTTGTTGGGCTTGAGCTTAGGTATTGGTGAGGTGCACGAAAGTCTCGACTATCATCGGCCAGATTGGATAGTTAGTTCTACCTGCCGGCGGAATTTTAGTCATCCCTTATTCAACCATCTGCAGAAGTGATAGTTGACCATTTCATCCATAGCCACTGTGTCTGTGACTCTTTTACAAGATTTCCTTACTCATCTCCACAGGTCTCTGTCTGTTCAGACCTTGTTGCACGATCTTTTAATAAAACTGGCACACTTCTTATGTGTTTCTATTTTTCCACGTGAGGAGCCAGTGTACCTTCTCAGTCTTTTGTTATTTGTTCGTAGAGCATTAGACCCGCTTTCATACTTTTCTGATCTTGCATTGCGAGCGAATGGACTTACAGCTTGAGTTTGTGGACACTCGTAACTAAACCAAGGCGTTCTGGGTGGTGGCAGACATTTGATTTGTCGCTGCTTGCATAGTACTCGGAAAGGGCTCTCTTCTCACTTCTCTATTGGTATCCCCAATTCCTCCTTGGCTCCAACAAGCCAATTGCCCGATTTGGGTAGTTCGACCATCTAGAATGCTGGAGGAGTATCTTGACAGCCTTCTTGAACATTGAGGTGCGAAGAACTCTCGGTGGCTCCACTAGCGTTACACCCCGCAGTAAAGTTTGTTTCTAAACGTGTTTTCGTACAGTTCATTCTTCTTGATTGGTCTGCCATAAAATCAACGAGCATGATTTTAGCTTAGGCCAATGGTCATCTCTCACTGAAGTTCAAAAGCTGTGCATAAAAGCTTCTTGCATAAGTCTTCCGCTTGTATAAAATGTTTACGCTGTGTCTCATCCATTCACCTAGGATGAACGACAACGCTACCAACTAGAGGCTTGCACCCTTGATCAAGTACGACTTGAGCATATTCTGAGAGTCTTTCTGTCGTTTGCACTTCCTACCACCATGACTTTTCTCTTCGCAGTGGTATTCATATTTGTATCATCACTATAGGCGGTAGTTCTCTTTTTTATCATTTCCTGCGGTTTATAACTACATGTTTTCCTATGTGTCCAAGGATACATGACTACAAAATTATAAGATGCTCTTCGCCGCCATGATTATAACTCTAGCTTCTACTCGTTACACAAAGATACAGAGCAACACGCTTACAGATACTTATCAACCAATATGTTCTTCGGAACGCTGCTTCCACATCTTATGACAAGGACTTTTCTCCGCAAATCTGGGAAAACTTTTGTCCCACAACTGCTCTAAAGCGCTGCGGATCAATCGCTAGACTCTCCGAAGAGACATATAAAGAACCTCCCAGCGGTGAGATATTGTGGATGCCATCCTTTTGAGGCAAAACAAACGACGCTTTAAAACCGTTAATTTCATTGTCTAAATCCTATCTGGAGGGGCATTATGCAAATCTTCATCGTTACCCTCGCGAAATTATCAGTGAATTTGTCTCGCAGTCAAATTCGGTTCGCCTGTGTGCTGTGTATAGCTAATATGGTCTTGTGCAAGAAGAGCGAACCGAAACAAGCTTTTCATTCGTTTCGTTATGAAGTCCCAGGGATAATAGGGCCACAAATTAAATAATAATTTCCAGTTATCGCCATTCCTTTGTGTGCTGTGTGTTTGCACACACCAGTAGTCCAAGGGAATGTTACGAGTCTTACCCTTTTTCGGAACTCGCCTTATTCACCCTAATTACAAGAGTTTTTCTGTTCGTTTGCAGCGGAAAAAAACCAAGTCCTTAGTTAGAGTTAAGAGTTTAGTTATCAACTTGAATGTTCTGCCCTTTTATCATTACTAAAGCGGGTCATCAAATAAACAAATAAAGGGCGTTATACGCTAAACGTTTACAAAAACGGAACGAAAAAACCCCAATCTGACAAAAACTTGAAATTAGAAAATGTTATCCTTTTTCGCGCGAGCGAGACGCAAAAGGGAAAACTTTGTATTACCATTTTCATTGTAATTGTGTCCCCGAGATATGAACTTAATTAAACTCTCGCAGGAGCGAGGTGGAAAAGTTCCATCGAGTAATGAAAGTTAACATAGATGACAGTTTTTGGATGAAAGGCAAACTCAAACTTCATTGTCTGAAGAGACGCGGCGGCACAACCTTGGGGTATACTCGTGGCCCGCTTGAGGAGTCCTAAATATAAAGAAGTCGCATGTGTACAGCGATTTGCATAGGATTGTAAAAAAGGTGCTCAGACAGATGACTGTCTGGAGGCATGAAAAATGAGAAAAACATCCTTTCAGACTGCGTTTAGTCACACCTGCGTTTCGCCTGTCGTTACTCCTTCTGTGTGCGGTTATGAATTAACATAAACTACAAAGCGCGAGCCCGAGTACTGTTTTCGTTTTATATCTTTCGAAGCGAAAGTAAGATGTTCCTAAAGTATCCTAAGTTGTGAAGTGGGTGAGAGACAATTTATTTCGGTTTATATTTGCTTGAGACAATGAGGGGGAACTCGAATGTTTTAAGTGGTGCAAGAATTTTTTCTATGCGTGTCTATAATGCAAAAGGAACTAAGTCGAAAACACTTGAGGCAGGCTGCGCATAGGTACAGTACAAAATCGTCATATTGCATAGTTTCGACACGCAATATGACATTTTCAAATCGAAGAAGTGGGTAACAAATGTTTCACTTCTGGAAAAGAAGAACCTGAGAATAATTTTCGTCGCAAAGCCCTAGTATATGATGCCACTGAGAGCTGAGAAAAATATTCACAGAACCAATTTTAACTAGGGTAACAAAAAAGTCGCTAAGATTAAGGTGGGTCATAGAAAGAATTTAAAATTCTAAGCCCTCTGAATGACTAGTGCTGTCTTGTTTCCTTCAGCAGTGTCCTCAATGCACCAAGATACAGCTTTTGAAAATTCTCTGGGCAGTTATTGGGCGAAATCAATTACCCCAATGTGTTGACCCACTGCGCCTATTTTCTATAATGTTTGTGATTTCAACAACTCGTCAATTATTGTGTTAAAGATTACACAAGACTTGGCGATCCAGGAAGGTTCTTGATTGGGCTTATTACTAGCTAAAACCAACAAAACTAAGACTATAAACAAAGGCTGCGAAGTAAGATCTCAGGTAAGAAGCAGTGGCTAAGCTAAGATCGAGTTTAATGGGCTAGGCAGTTGAAATGAAAGGTGGTAATGCTTAGATTTCCCTTCAACAGCATAAGAAAGACTGATTTATTTGAGACGTGCTTAGTAGATAGTACAGATAGAGACCACCACAAATTGTGAAGCCAAGAGCTTAGGAAAAAATGGTTGCTTGGACACGAGTAACCGACAAAGCCTGTGTGACAAGTTAATGAATGGAAATAGCTAGATAAATAGCTTTTCAAGGGTATTCAAGTAAATTAGTTTAAGGGAGTCGATAAAGGAAAGCTAATTGAAGGGGTAATATAATAAATAGTCCAGAAGACAGCAAAGAAAAGTGTGGTAGAGAAATCTGGTCATTAAAGTTTTTGGGATTTCTTAGACCACCATTTAATTGCTTTATTGGATAGGCTCATCAAACTGAGCTCACTGTTGCACAATAGGTTGATCGTTGAGATAAGGTTAAGTCGGGAGGAGGACTTATTGTAGGTTCTTACGTCACAAAGTAATGGATTGGATGGGATTTGGTGGTATTGAGCTATATAGTTGGTTTTTAAGGCAGCAAGTGGAAAACAAGTCAGCCAGAGTAAAGTGACGGTCCTGAAAAATGAGGCATCATCATCGAAGCGATCAAGAGGGTGGAGTGTGTAATGGTCTTGAAGAATAACCACCTATTCGGAATAAGATCTACGTATGTTTTAAATGTCCGCTTCCTTGGTCCAATAGGCTCAAAATTATTTTGTATTTTAAATTATTTTTTGTTGTAGTAACCTGAAAACTTTGACAAATGTTTGTTTCGCCATTTCTAAAGTTGTTTATTGCAGCACTACTGTTTTTTTTTTCGCATTATTTTGTGAACACAATCTCCTGTCCTTTAGAGGACAATTTTGTATATCGAATAGGAGGAAATATTTATTTTTTCCTTAATTTTTTCCACTTATTAGGAACGCAGGGTCGCAGGAGTTACGTTATCGTTAACAATCAAAATCTTCTACATGAGAGCCCAGTGGAACTCAACAGCTCAATTTGCTTAGCCCAGTGAGGGGAGAAATGCAACCAGCAAGAGCAAACACCAGAAGAGGCCACTTACAGTGCTCATCATATTCTAAGTCATTTTTGTAAAAAGATCAAATAAGCGAGTGTTATTTCGACTACCAAATAAAGCACATCTTAAGCACAGGCTTAATCAAAGAATTTCTCTTAGAAATGTAGTGGTGAAACTGAATTATTGGTTATCCCTCCAGATTTAGTGCCACTGTCCATTGGGCGGACAATTTGCTTATACGCCTGCTCCGGGTAGTCCAAGTTAAATACTTAGCGCTGGTAGACCCCATTGTAGTGCTGGTTTGTTTCCTTAGAGACCTCGAAAACTGTTGTGACTTGGCTCTGAGTTGGCGATAGCAACATTAGAATGCTTTTGACAGCTACTCAAAAACCATAAACATCCAACCGTCGAGTCCTACCATCTGTTTTTAAAATGAAATCATTTCCATTTGTGCTCGTACCTGCCAACATTAACGACCTTCTTTCATGATTAAAACTCGAAATACTTGTATATTTCTTTCAAAGGATAGATAAAAGTCAAACTGTATCTGCCTATAACTTCGACGAATCCGCCTTCCCTCGTTCGAGATTAAAATTTACTGCCGCGTCTTAAAAACCGAATTTGATTTCCAAAGTGAATTGCAAACTTCAGCATACCCCACAGGAAGGACAGTGCGCCTACGCGCACTCAATCCGCCATCCACTGAATGAAGATTTTTCTTATAAACATTTTATCTCCTTCAATTTCCATTTGAAAACAAAAGATTATAACGAAAAATCAATGGCAAACAAGTTGCCCCCTCTCCCAATTCACCGAAACAAAAGCCTTAAATCACATCTGTGCCATCGATTGAGCTGAAGAGGTGTATAGGTATGTGTGCTACCCCCATCCACCCATACCCTTGCGGGTCCCCAGGGCAAACACAAAATGTGTATACATAAGTAAGGCCTTTCCTTCCTGTCTTCATTTTTCCTTTTTCATTATGTTATTGTTATGATTGAAAATGCTTTCGTTCCTGTCTATCTCGTAATTCCCGAGAGTTTCTCCAGCCATCATTTGACAAGGACATATTATTCTTGGATTTGTCTCTGATTTTGCATAAATTTGCTTAATCCGAATTAGGGCCGATGCGGACCATATGGAGTTGTAATCTTTCATTCATTCATCATTGTGGTGTGTCCCCAACGGAGTGTGCCGCACTCGATTTGAATAGCAATATCGATTGACTCTCGATCGTGGTCCAAATGTGTTGACAACTGGTGCTCGACGATGGTTGTGTAGCCATCTCGTGGTGGAATGTTAAGTGAGGGAAAACATAGCCCAATGGACAGAGTAATTGCTCTGACCAGCTTGAGTCACCTCGATGGAATTCTTGGACGATGATTTTAAGAGGTGACGCTGACGGAGAAACGCGTCCTCTGTTTTTTTGATTGATTGAATGACGGATTTGTTTGCGCGTGTGACTCAGCGAGTCATAAGCACAGAGAAGGAATGGCTTGAGCTTGATTAATTAACTACAACAATAAGTGTTTTGTGTTGTTTCCGGGAATTGTTTTTATTCGCTCTTTCATGGGGTCTCTGTAAAAGACCACCTATGGCATATGGATTCATCTTCGTGGGAATGCAGACTGTCTGAGTGGGGATTAAACGGTTTTATTGAGCTACAGTGATGGCGACCATTAAGTTTACAATAGCTACCTTTATTATCCGACCATGGATGAGCTGTATTTAGACACAAAGCGGTAGCTGTATCTGAGCAAATGATAGAGAACGGATGGAAAATATTGTGCTTCCATAATTGCCGATTTAAGGAAGAAAAACAGTCGCCAGTCGATTCAGACTTGACTTGAAACTATATACCCGCGGTACGTCCCCAGTGAGTTAACTTCATGTATCTCTCGCATTAATTTCACCGAAGTTAAAAATTGGTGCAATGATGTTCAGCACATATCATCAACGGTATTTGTCAATATTTTCAGTGTAGCCATTGTCTAAATAAAACGGGTTCCCAACCCTAAATTTTGGATAGGTCAAACTTGTTTTTACAAAATTCTGCTTTAAAAATGCTCCTTTCAAGATTCCGCATATCTAAATTCGGCTTTACGAAATTCCGTTTTACAAAATTCTGCAAACAATAAAAAAAGGTTTGTAAAGCAGAGATGTAGAAAAAATTTTTTTTTTTATTTCTAATTTTTCTCAATTTCTCCTTTTTTTATTGTTGAACTTTTTAAAATTAAATTTAAATTTAAATTTTTTTTTTCCATTAAATTTCGATATTTTTTTTTAGAAGATATGTTTTTTTTTGTCTAAATATTCAAGTTAATTGTAATTGTTCATTTTTATTTCTTTTTAACTTCTAACTTTTAATTTTTTTTTTTTATAATTAATTTAAAATTATTTTTTACTAGACATCTACTTCTTTTATTTTTGTTTTTCTCTGTTTGTTTGAAAAAGCAGACTAAGCTGAATTTGTTTCCTTTAAATTGTTGGTTTTATTTGCTAGTTGGAAAAAAGAACTAAAAGAAGCAGAATTTTGAAGAGCAGAATTTTTGTGTAAAAGGACAGAATTTTGCAAAGCAGCATTTCAACCCGCTCTACGACAGACTCCTGAGCGGACCTGCTGACTTACTTAGGCGGCGCTACAGTTCGGGGCGAAGCGAAGAATAAACTAACCAACCTCGCCATTAGTGCGTTCTCTAGCTAACTGTGTCTTCTCCGAAGCCCGTCAACGCAAACGGGACTGAACATTTTTCGAAGAATTTTCTTCTCAAAGCTGCCAAATATATGCTCATCTGGTTTAGACAAAGTTGAAGATTCAGCATAGTACCTACCACTGACCTGTCACTTTAACGACTTTCCCTGGATAGCTTGGCATGAAAAGCTTAAAATTACCAAATTTGTTTACTCTTGTGTTTGTAACGATCAGCCGCATGATATGACCCTAACGGTCGCCTAAGCTCACTGTCCCACCGTCATCTCTTTTCATTCGCCGATCTATTTCAGTTGCAACCGTACAAATATTATTTCAAATCACATTTCTGATGCCCGTCAGATAAAGGCGGCCATTCGTCTCAACGTGTGAAACACCTCTTCCGAAATTCCTCATTTCCGCCAATACATATCTTGCCACATTCCATACTGCACTTCAGTAAACGATAATGCGCGGCACAGTCTTTATCTCAAATTGAAATCAAAGTACCCCATTAGCACAGTTATCAAAAGTAAGCTGTGCGCCGTATCCCTACCGTTCATTACCCGACTAAGTATGCAACGAATTTGCACTTTTAATCAAATTACACTTCCTTTCTCACATTAACTACATGGACAAGACGACGCATTTATTTCCATAGCGCGTCCCTCTTAACGCCCGGCGAACGAAATACTCTGCCAAGCATCGGCGCGCCATCAACACGTACAGGCTCTATGCGCCAGTCTTTGCGTTCAGCTATAAAGAGAAATTATATTTTCCCCGGTGTAATTATCCTTTTCCAGACAATTGCCACCGTAAGCACTCCGGCAGAGTTTCATCTTCGCCGTCGTAGTCGTTGTCGTCTTCTTGGTTTCTTCGATTTGCCGGAACACTTAAAACAATTGCCTCAACGCGTTTTTACTTGAAATGTCTCGCCGTAGTAAAGGACATCCGGTGCGCGCGTTCGTATATGGCCAAGTTATACGGGGCGTATACGCACTATTTTCTTTCATTCTCGATTGTACGCTACGAATGCTCTGTTCAATGTTCCCTGAAGCACTCTTGTTCTTTTATTCACTATGAGTGTGTGTGTGTGTGCGTGTGGGGAAGTTCCTGGCTTGTGTGCACCACCTCCCCCTGCAATGCTTTGAGGAGACCTTGAGTTTCGTCTAGCAGACGCGATGTTCAATTTGCATAACACGAAGGAGTTGAATCGTTGGCTCTACCGTCTGATAGGATTACCTGTGAGTATATCCGTACATACACCGGTTGGATGGATAATGGCGAAAGCAAGTACACCTGCATACGTGTTTCGTTCATCAACCTGGAGGATTTTTGACTCCCTAATCCAATATTCTGAACCTACTACTACTACTTTTGGGCTAAGCGGCTTCCTCGGTACTCGTGCGGAAAATGTTCGAATATATGAATGTGTGAGTGTAGTGTTATTTTTGTTAAAACACCAACAGCGTGTCACTTTGGCAAGTGAACAGCAGTGTATGTTCTTAAGGGGGAATACTATGCCCTTGTGCTTGTCAAGTCGGTTGCGGAATCTACGCCATATAGATTGGGTGGAAAGGGGGAGGGATGCAAATCTGCATTAAATTGCATGCTCCTGGTACAGAGAACATGTCTGAGGTGTTTTTCTTTACAGCTTAAGGTTGTCAGCAGCGCTTTAGATGCCTTTTCGTTTTTTAATCCATTTGCCAGATTTGTTTTCTAACAGAGGTCTTTTCTTTATTTTTGTATCTTTTCAGGTAAGTTGATGTTTCGAAAACTTGGTTAACTGGGAAAAATCGTGGTAACTACTCAACATGTTTCTTTATCAGAGTGTTGGCAGAGGATTCAAGTGATACGATTCAAGTTTCACAGTTGGATCTAATAAAAACGAAATGAGTTTGAGGACACTCATTGCCAATCGTTTCTTCCTACTGTTAAGCGGTTCATTAAGCCTTTGATAATGCTATTGACTTCCAATTTTAAATCCCCCCCCCCCCCCACTAGTACATTCAGCCATTCGGTGAAAATTCTTTGTTCATTTCGTTCACAAATAAAACATTCATCCGGCAACGTCCTTAAAGTTCCCCAACATCTCTCTCACATCGTACTCGAGTCGTTTTCTATTCATCGATTGTTGACGCCACACAACGCAACAGCCATTCCCATGAACATATATATATGGTTTGCGAAAATAAAAGAGAACAAAAACGAGATTTATTACCCACCATCTCATGTTAAAATTTTTACTGTTCAATAAAACCGAAAAACCATTCTTATGATCACCATTCTCGGAGTAGCCCATCATGCACGATGAGTGGGAGGAATTCCTTCACCATATCCTGCTTTTAGCCTAAAATCGTAAAACTCCGCAGGCTAAAATGTTGCCACAACATCCTCTGGTGCAAAATGATTTACAATTGCCACTTCTGTTCACAATTGGGCCATAACATTTGGGCTCTGCCTCTGGTGTAATGATGGTGTTTTTACTTCTCTCGTGTTTTTTTTTTTTTTTTTTTTTTTTGTACTCACTTCATCATTATTTTGACGCCAACCCCTACTTGCACCAACAGTTAAGGGTGGTAGTCAAGACAAAAAAAAAACCCTCCACCATGAGAGCTAATTTTTGATGAAATATAGCGCAGGTGAGCAAGTTTGTCGTTTGTCGCCAGGGAACTAAACAGTATTATGTATACGATGTCCCGATGTGAAATTTGAAAGTTTCTAAGCATAAATCTTGTGCGGCACACGCAGAGGTGTGATGTGGACTTGATTTGTATAACAGCACTCCCCTTAACTCGTTTGTAGAAATATGTATACTCGCATAATGTGAGTTCTTTGTGATGTGTTGGTGTGTGTGTATCGAGGATAGCACTGTGATTTTTCCCACTTGGTTCAACAAATTAGTTGAGATATTCCTCCCAAGAGTAAGCTTCGTTCTGCGTGTTCTTGCGTCATTTAAAAAAGTAGGTAAATAAGCTCCTGGGAGCGACAGAGGGTGAGGAAGGGCTATGATTAAATTGCTAAGCCCGAGATGTGAGATTTCGTAGTCCGAAGACATAAATCAAGTTTTGCGCTCTTGATTTAAATGTCACTGAGCTCGATTTGCAGTGGTGTAGCAATGTTTACAAACGTTAGTTTTGAAAAGCCTTTTCAATACGAAAGACCGAAATGAAGCTCGAAATATAAGCGACCGAAAAAAAAAGATCGAGATTGCTTTAGTTAATGGTACTATACCTTCTGTACTATATTTTCTGCTGTACCTACAATCAGGACATACCTTATTTTTAAAAACAAATATTTGCACTTACCAAACATAATGTAGTTCGGGCATTTCTTGAACTTTTTCCGATGCCATTTTGCTTCTTTGCGGGCTAAAATTTTGCTACAAATATTGGTAAATAATCATCTGTCAATGATTTAGGATGGTTTTCGTCGTTTCGGTGAACAAGAAGTGAAGCTGTATAAATATTTGAAGGTTTTTCGAGCTTTAACTATATTTAAAACAAGACATAGTTAGACAAGACAAGTTAGAGGTCACTGATTAAAACCCGAACAAGACTCCATGCTTATCTATTATACCAGAAGTTTTGCACAGCCATTTCCAGGTGAAACCCTTACCTAGAGATCGTCGAAGAGATTTTGAAGATCACTGCGGAACCATTTGTGATTGAGAAATTGCGACATAGCTTCAAACTTTACAAATGTTAAGGGGAACAGCCAAAGTATTGACTCAACTAACCATCTTGCCAGTCACGTACAAAATCTTCAAGTGATGTCTGGATCGTTAGCCAAATCTGGTTATAGGTGAACGATCAATAGGTTTCAGAATTTGTTTCTCTTAGTTTTTCTAAGGTGCATTCCCCTTTAATGTAGAGAAGCTTAAGCCGCTTATATAACATTGGTTGGCAAATTATCTTATGTACCACTGGAAGGTCTTAAACTAAGTATTCATTTAGCTAGGCAGCCCTACAATTTAGGTGAATCAGGGTCCTTCCTAAATGCTTCCAAGTGTGAGCCGCAATTGGGTTGAGGTCCTTTCCTACTTGTTCGCACCACCTATGGTCAAATGAATAAGAACGGTTCTGCATACAGTGGTACATCGACAATTCCCTCCCGTCAGGAGTACACAGTGTTTGCATTCTTAGACATAATGATCGCTCTGCTAACGCGTCAAATCATCAGCAATCACAGGTACACTGTGAACAATGAAGGTTGACAGCTCACTTGTTAAGTTGATTAGTCTTCTGCTTATTAGTCGGGTTATCAACTCAAACTGTGTTAGATATTTATCGGACGATTTTTCAGTACACGAACCCCAGAAAGTGGGTTTAACTATATCTGGAACTTATTGGGAACAAACTAGTGTCAAACTGTAACACAGCGCTGCAGGGTGAATGCGTCAATGCCATCTAAGCAGAGCCTTTCAGTACCTTAGGCGGGCGCTCTTAACAAGCGAACGAGCTGAGCAGATCTTAAGCCTTGTTCTATCATCTCTCGGAAAAGTCTTCTGCTCTCTCTCAACAAGAAAGCTCTATTTCGTTTAACAAGTAGGGAGAATACTCTTCTTAGATTCACGTGGTATTATCACCATGACCTGTACTACATATCGTTGAAAAACAAAATAGGTACCTCCTGTCGAGGTTGGCAGTCCAGGGCATGATAATCTTCCATGATAAGTTTGATAATCGAGTAGACATTAAAAACGTTTTCTACCTTCTCTATGATTTCAAAAACGTTTTCGTGCAGATTTAGTACTTTTTCAGGATGGGAGTTTTATTATAATGGAATTTATATTTTTCGGCAAGCCAGAAAAGAAAGCTGTATCGACCCAGAATTACATGGCGTTTGGCACAGACCAAATATAGTTTATAGCTGTTGTCAGACCTCACTAATCCATCTTTCGAGGCATAAGCATCGTTTCATTTTGATGACAGCTCTGACATTTCAAAACCTCCATCAAACGTCGTCTTTATTTTCTATGGCCAAACGGAAATGGATTCAACAACACCAGCCACATAATCAGCTTATACTTCCACAGCCTGACGACGCTGTCCTGTGCTTCTTTGATAACAGAGCAAAGTACGCGTGATCTAATAACTTTATCGTTGGGCACATTTGTTGGCAATCGGAAAAGCCGATGCGCTAGAATTAAAAGTTAAACTTTCCCTCACGTCCGCAGCACGCTCACCACCTGTAACATCGAAATTCCATCACCTCTAGTGGTTTGGGGAATCTGCTTCTCAACTTACAAAGGACCCACACACGTTCCATGGATATAAAAACAAATTCCGGCCTACACAAAGTCTCTGCGCCCCGCTCCTAGTCCGCACTTTGCTTTCATCTCCCATGAACGTAATAAAGAATAAAATTATGTATACGCAAAAATGCCGTCATAAAGCGAGCGTTTTTACGATTGCATACCCATAAAAATGCTATTTGCACTAAAAATGGTAAAAATTAGCCCTTGTGGTGTGCGAATACACTGTGGCCTACTCCGCGTACAGCGTACATGTCCATTGCAGCTTCAGCAGAGCCGAATTAAATGACTTTTATGGACACTAACATTTTTAATAAGGCAATGAAAACAGCCGAGAGGCTATACATTGCAACAACTATCGTAGTATGCCCTCTCCGATGTTAAATAATGGGAGATGGCATGGTCGAACTATAAGCACAGCCTAAGGGGACGTAAAATCGTTAAACGATGCCTGCCTGTATGGAAACCGCAAAACCAGAACGAGATGGATTCTGCAGTCGTAAGTTGTACATTACGAGAGCCTCTCGACGAAGAAAAAGCTCTGGCCTACCTGTTTTCTAGTTCCTTGTGCCCAGGGGGTGGCCGACCATATAGGGCATTCGTATATAATTCTGTTTTCCTCTTGGCAAAATCCAAGATAATGCGGCTTTAGAAAATAAAATTCATCCACTGCCTCTGCACTGTGTGTGTTTATTTTACTTTCATTTTTTGAAAAATGACCGTACAGAAATCTTCGGCCATAAGGATTTAACATCGAAATGGTAAAACAACCAGCGTGTGGGGATGGAATGTTAAAAATACTTGACCCAGTTTTTGTCTTGATTTAAAGTCGGCCGATGGTTTTAGTAGCTGATTCCTTATTTATTTATTTTTTATATTAATGGCCGGTTTTGAGGGACATTTTCTCTTAAAAAGATTCACAGGGCTTAATAGTCGTGTGAAGAGAGTAGCTATTTGCTTTTTACTGATTCTTTCTACACGATTCCCAGCTTTTCTGAAACGAGTTCTAATGCATTTAATTCCAGTATATCTCTTAAATGGTATTTCAGAGTGCACTTGATATAAAACACATTCCATGGAAGATAAATAAATTAACCTCCACCCTAGCTCGGTGGGTTGCGATAGCACATAAGTTACACACCATACCCGGGTAGTGTTCGATATTTACAATGAAGGATCAGAAATAGATACCACTTCAGGAGCAGGTATCTTCTCAGGATCAAGGCAAATCAATGAGTTCCTAACACGATTCCGGCTGAATCTTACAATCACATATAGTATACTAGCTATAGACAAAGCAGAAAGCCACTTAGACGATAGCATTATTTAAATTTTGTTTAAAACTGCCTTCGGAGCCAGTCGAGCAGCTCTTAGGTAGATTGTATTAAAAACTCAAATCAAAGACCGTAGCTAGTTAAAAAAACATCAGCAATCACATTGTCTGGTGGATTCCTTGCTATGTCATATAGAAGGAAATGCAAAGGCGGCGTGGCTTCCAAGGTCAGATACGAACCTTAATGACGCACCTCTAAACAGGCATTTTAGATGATATAAATAGCCGAAGGGACATTTTTAAGACCGACTTTCACTGCCTTAAACAACATATTCGATTGATTTTTTTTTGTGTTACGAAGATTGTGCTAAGATCCAATGATCTGCGTAATTTATTTTCAAATATTTTGTATAAAATGGTAGAATTTCTACCACTTGGCGTACTCTAGTATTATTCAACAGTGTACCAAAATCATCTTGTCTTCGAAAATTAATTCCAACACTGCTCAAAGCCTGTGGCCAGAGCTCAAGAAAAAGAAAAAATGCCTTATAACCCTAGAGAATAATTCAATTCCCATGCTCACGGCGATAATTACAAGCTCTTTATCCAGAGACGTTCCGCCGGGAAAGATGACTTCTATCATTGATGTCAGGATTGTTTGAACATTGTCAAGATCACTCCATAGGCATCTCTGTCTCTTTCTTTTTCCCCATTTTGATCTATATCTCCATCTCCATCTCCATCTCCACCTCCATCTCCATCTCCATCTCCATCTCCATCTCCATCTCCATCTCCATCTCCATCTCCATCTCCATCTCCATCTCCATCTCCATCTCCATCTCCATCTCCATCTCCATCTCCATCTCCATCTCCATCTCCATCTCCATCTCCATCTCCATCTCCATCTCCATCTCCATCTCCATCTCCATCTCCATCTCCATCTCCATCTCCATCTCCATCTCCATCTCCATCTCCATCTCTATCTCCAACTCTATCTCTATCTCCACTTTAATTTCGATCTCAATTTCTATCCCCAAATTTTAAGTGTGCACTTTAATTGTATTTATACTAAAAGACTCACCGAAGCGGCTGGCACTAGTATATCTAATCGTTCAGTATAAAATAGTCTAAAAAATTTAAAAATTTAAAATTTCCTCCACAGATGGCGCTACATATAGCACCTCAACCAAGGCGCCACTTGTAAACTGATCATTTTAAAACTTGGTCACGTTGTGAACACCAACAGACCAGATCTTCTATCCCAAACTAAAAGAACACTGTTACTGTTTACATGAAAATCTTTACAAAAACAACTCCTCATTCATTAGAGCAAACAAACTGCCATGAAAAACTTTCGTAATACATTTTGACAGTGCATTAATAAATTCTGTCAAATTATAGGCATCATAATTGCATGTGAAGCGCGCATAATTCAAATGTATGCTATACAATCTCTATATCTACAGCTTTACACAGCCTTTCACTATCGCCGTCACAAATTGAATTGAGTTTGAAGCTTTTTTGGGTACTTTCCCAACACCACCAGCAGATAGTTACATCCAGCAATAGTGCAAATAATGACATATCCTTCTGTTAATCAGCTCCTTCCTCTCCTTCATATTTCAAATATGATATCGTTGGAAAAGGAAGCCATAGAGAATACATTATATTTTCAATATCCTTGTTATGTCTGATTCCGTTGCCATTGACATCGTGATTGGAAGCGACATGCTACGAATACCGGTAGATCCAGCTGCAGTTACACTTCGGTTTCTGGAAGGGCCCCCAAATCGCCCATTTTTCTCTGATTTCCGGCTTCATTTTCATTTGCGCTCGTCTCGTTAGAACATACCTATGTGTTCGCCTCGCCTATTTTTAAAGCTCTGACATCCTTTTCTCCTCGAAAACATGAAAGCTATTCGCGTGACAATTGCTCCACCATACACCGAGAGGGAACGGAGAACAACTAAATGCCTCCACTGGAGTGAACATTTCATTTCGTCCTTCATTTCGCTATAAAAACCGGAAAATTGGAAGTTATTGGGCTTTTTTTCCGCCGGAATTCTTTTCCATCTGATTGGGGTCCTGTTACCAGTCCAGTCGTTCATATGTTGCCTGCCGGATGAAGGACATGGAAACACCGCTCACACTACTACGCCAGCCGATGAGATGGGTGAAAGGCAATTTTCGGCGTCGTGTCAGGATAAAAATTAATTTTATTTGAAGGTATTATAATTTTCTGGCCAGGGTAGGTAGCCAGGAATATAATTTAAAAAAAAAAAAAACAGAAAATTATTGCCACACCAGCGGTATAACCGGTTACTACTGTGAACTGTGCGTTTTTATTTTAATGGAAAAGAGACGACTCTCCTCGAGGAGTGGAAGTAAAAATCAAATATTCATGAGCTATGAAAGAAAAATGAAGCCAAATGACAAGTTAATATTTTTGTTTTGTTTGTAGCGTGAGGTGGAGCTGTTTTTTCCCCCTTCACTTTCACTGTTGCTGTATTGGGGTAGTTATATTTACGTTGGAAATTATTTATTCAACAATCGACTGTTAGTAGCCGTGATTGGAAGTGTGGGATGTGATATTGGCTTGTTTTTATTTTACGGGCTTATGAGCGCTTATGCGAAGCTAAATAAGGAGAGTCGATTTAATGAATGTGAATAAGGAGAAGCTCTCAAAATAACGAAGAGGCGTAGGTTTATTGTTATTCAAATTAAAGATCAAAGGGAAGCATATTGATTATGTCAAATGCCGTCACATGGGGGTTGATTTGGCGGTCTATAAAGCGGCCCACTATATACGAATGCATATCTATGCTGTTGGTCTATTTTCAACTTTTTCGAATACGCAAAGGATTGTTTGTTGGCAGCTGTTTTTCGGTTTCTTATCGTTATTGCATTTTTAATGGAATTGCGGTACTGAGTTTTAAAAAAATATATGAACACAGCTTGGGTAGTCATTTTTGAGAAATAATTTAAATCGAATTTTATGAGAAAAACTAAGTACGGAATCTTATTTAGAATACCCTTTAGTTTTTGTAAATTTTGCAATGCCTGGTTTGAAAAATACTAAATGTTAACTATTGAGCTGAAAACTGAGTATAAGATATTGTTCGGATTGTATACATTATTTAGTTTTTCAAGTTTTATCGAATTGGAAATTGGAGCTTTCGAGACATGAGCAGTTCTTAAAATTAACGTTTTCGGTGATTCGAATTGAAAATTAAGGACGCAGTTTTTTTTGGAAACATCAATTTTGTTCCAAGTATGCATTTTGGTCAAAATCTAAAGTGGATTTTTCAGGCAAACTAAAGAAGACAACATTTTTAAAAAAGTACTTTTTTCAAAAATCCTTTGTACGATGATATAGAGTAAAATTAAGTTTCCTATTAGGTTAGCAATGACTATATTATCGTAGAAATGAATTCTTGTTACAATTGTATGGACCGTTTTCGAGATATGTCCAAATTTCAAAAGTACTGTTATTAGATTTTTTTAGTCAGAAACTGAGTATGCAGTCATGTTAGCCTCACCTACTTAAGCTCAAATATCAATTTTGGTTGAAATCGTCAGAGCCGTTTTGGAACAAATCAAAATGTTTTTAACATTTTTTATGGAATTAATTACCCTTAATATTGAGGTTACCTTGTAACAAAAAGGCCCAGAAGAGTAGACCCTCAAATTCCTTATCCGCAGTTTGAACGAAATCTGGGCAGTCATTTAGGCTGTAGGCCTCGGGAGCATTCGTAGAGACGGAAAGAATTTTGTGACCCAATAAAAATACAATTGGAACTTAGATTTGCTAACAGTCCACATAGTTCATGTTTCATCACTGCAGGTGCGTCCTCTTAAATAAATATTTTAATCCTTTCTGAAAGCAAGTCTACGAGCGCCGTACAAACTGTTTTCGCTGAAATGGAAAATCTTCGAATAAAAGACTATCCTGCTTTCTGTGGAGGACCGTTTTAAGAGCAAGGTTCTACACCAGCGATCCGCAAGTGATTCAAACCCAGATATTATCACACCGAGCTAAAATGTGCGGAAAAACTATGCTAACTACCATTGAATTCTCTCGGGAAGCCAAATACCTGGGAATTATCCTTGACAGCAAACCATCATGATCTTTATGGATCTGTCGTCGAGTCTGCTGGGGTCCTAGATCTCGGATGATATACTAGTTTTATTATAACGAGACTTACGAAGTCACCACAGTCAAATAGCTAGAACGAGTTCAACGTATTGCCGGAAACTGCATGACGGGATGTTTACGTTCCACTCCGACTATGGCACTCAATGTGATCCTAGGTCTAACTCCTTTTCAAACGCATATTCAAATGGAGGCTAGACTAAGTATTAACCGTCGGTTCCATACGAACAACCTTGACCCTTATTCCTATCAGGAAGGTCATCTGTCTTTGCTCGAAACCATGGAGCCTTCAAGCCCATTCAGCATGCCTCTTGATGACATGTTATCGGAACATGGCTTCCATAAAAACTTCTCCCCTCTAGGGAAGACTGGGAAAAATATAAACCAAATTCATCACCACTTGAGATCATCTGGTACACAGACGGATCTAAAATGGAGTCAGGGACTGGCTCTGGAATCTACGGTCAGTCAGTCAGCCTTGGGGAAAACTCATCCATATTTGAGGCTGAAGTCCTTGCAATATACCATTGCGCTAGAATAAAACTTAGTTCTGACCCACGCTGAAAAACCGTACTCATCTTTTCAGATAGCCAAACAGCTCTCAAAGCTCTTGACTCATCTGTCATAAGATCTAAATTTATGTTAGAAACATTCAGAACCATCTATGAGCTTTCTAATAAAAACCTTGAAAAAACATCTCCACCGCATTGGCGTCTCACCGGATCCTATCTGCAGACTCTGTCTTGAGAGTAACGAATCCTCTCTTCACATACTCACAGATTGTCTGGCTCTATGTCGTCTTAGGAAAAACATCCTCGGAGATGACATTTTCAACTCAACAACCATTGCTGACATACACCCAGAGAAGATCCTTCTCTTCCTGACTGCCTCTGGAGTGAAAAGATGGCTCTAATAACCTACCACGGTAGGCACAATAGGCTCCTTTAAGAACCCGCAGTGCCTGAGCCCCTCTAAGGCTCTCCGCTTCATAATCTTAGCTAATCTAATGCTAACTACCACTAAAACATTATTGACCATTGACCAAGGCCATTTGCAAGGGTAGCCGAGGTCCTTAGATACAATTTTCCACATGCACTACTCTTAAAAAATAATTCAAAATGTAAGACCTAGTATTTCTATTTTGAGATTATTTGTTTACACCGTTTACTTTCCATAACTACCAGCAGGCGTTTCTAGTTTAAGCTCCTGAATAATTTAAAAATAAAATTTCTTCCCTTTTTCGCCTAAAATTACCCTCAGCCTAAGTGGCATTGCGCGTTGTATTGTTTCATCGTTAACTCCAAGGCGAATGTAATAACTAATAACATTCTTAAGCACCTCGTTTTCGAATCGTACATCCATTTCGTACTTGCGTAAGTGGTACATTCTGGTATAGGTACATCGGATATACGTCCCAAAAATGAAACAGTAGAATTGAGACGTCCTTATTTGTTTTTGCATACAAAAAATAATTAAGTCCTTATGGTTCGTTCCTTCTAATTAGAAATAAAATCATGAAACATAACATTACAAATTATTTAAGGATCCTCACTCTTTCGGTTGTGCAGAGCTTACAACTGAACAGCATAAGGTCATGCATCCCTCGGCGTCGACACTCGGCACTCGGCACCCCTACCATCAACCTGTCATGAGTGTGAATGTAAATTCGACAGCAGAATTTCCAGCTTCAATTAAATAATCAAATCCCCCTCCATTAGAACCATGCCTCTGTGTTTAATTTTTGCACCATTTGCACACAGGCATTCTAATTACGAACAAATTAAATAAAAGTGAAAGCTTTTACAGCATCCTTCTTCTGTGCTTGGTGTACTTAATGCGATTCGTATTGGTGTTGATAGGTGTATGTACTGCGCGTAGCAAAATTACACCACTCAAGGATATTAAATCTTGTCTCCACGATATTGTGATGGAAGTGAAAGCCAGTGAGGAAGTGGAAGCAACTACATGCAATTACCCCGTTCAAGGATGTTATTTGATAATGAAACAAAATGGGGGCGCATCGGCAGTGACTAGGTGTGGGTAGTAATTCTGTTAACATTTAAATATTCGCTCGTTTATGTCTAGCAACTTAAATTGCTAACGAACTATGAGATATTTTCCCTTTCATTATCAGATGTGCGCGCCAATGGAGGCAACAGCAGCACCAGGATCTCTGCCTCAGCAAAAAGAACCCCGCAGGCCAATGAAAGTAATCTGAATTAAGGGCAAGTGCGCGCGATTACAGCGGATATCCACATTGCGTATGTGGAATTTGCATTTAAAATGCGGCCAGGCCAGAGAGTGGGAGGGAGGGCTAAATTACCATGGCATTTGGTATGGATGAGGAAAGAAAGGAGAGAAAAAACGAAACGAACACCCGTAGGTACGCAGTTTGACTCGGTGTGCGGTGTATAATTTACTATCATCGTAAATTCTCATTGTGCTCTGCCAGCTGGAGTATGAATATGTCCTCGTTCTATGTTCCTTCGGTATATACCTACCTACCAATCCGCGACTGTGACTGCAAATGAAAACGAATGAAATGAAAAAGTAATTAACCATGTTTCCGCCACTTTTCATTCCACTCTTTGCGGTGTACGCCTGTACGCTGCTAGAAGTGCTTGTGTTGGTTGGGTGTATTAGTTTGTTCCCATAAAATGAGTTCTAACGGGTGGAAAAAAACAAATCGTGGCGGGTGGATTCACTGTCAACTCAGTGACACCATTGTCAGTCAGGTGCTATCCCGTGGGCGCGCGCAAAAAAAAAAATCAAGTAATTGACTCTCTATTGGGTGCAAACACCTTTTTTCAAAGGATATATCTCTTTCGCGTATTTACATTTACACTGGTGGTATAACGGATATGTCATAGAGGGATGGCTCTAGCTGAGGCTGTAGGAGGTGTTCCCTCCCGATTGGCGGTTGTTTTATGATTTCGTTTTGAAGCTATGAAATTGATTATTGTTTTGTTTGCCTTCAGCGTTAGCACTTGGCACACAAACCGTGTGTATTCGTTTGCGGTTTACACTTGGAATTGATGGGGGCGTTTGTGTGGTTACGTCGACGGTTGTGTTTTGAAAGGGTCTGGATGTCACTTACACGACAGGGTGGATAATCATATTTTTTCCCTCTTAATTTGAGTGTGTTGAGGCATCAGTGTGGTGGCGGTGGAGAAGGACATACCGGAGAATGAGGAACGTTTCAATTAGGGGATCTATTTCGAAGAAGATATAAAGTCTGTTGAAAGAAAGACTGCCACCGGGGGAGGGTATTTTAAAAGTCGTATTTTTAAGTGCGTCTCAAGTATTTGATCGGTGATTGCTGAAACGGGAGTTCAACTGAATGCTTTCAGCGGCAATTTTTATTTTCAAAATGTACACACTGAATGAAATATAAAAATGTCCATCTCTCTTGCACAACAGTCACTTGCGGATTTATTAATCAAGATGCCAAGTCTGCGATCGCAAAGTGCTTTACTTATGTTTAAAATTCTTTTTTTTTTTTTAACCAAAATTAACGTCTAAATGTCATTTGTCCTGTTAGAGGTGTCACGCTTCTGATAAGAAACTCTTCGTAAAAGCCTAAAAACATCGTGAAAGAACCCATGAATAGAATATTATAGGGCCCCTGGATATTAGGTTGGGTAAAGATTCTGGAAAGGCACAAATGACATTATTAATTTTTATGTAGTAAAAGTTCCTCTATATTTGATTACTAAAAGATTAAACAAAACACGACTGTTCAACAACCTCGCAGTTTTTAACAAGCGATCTTTTTGGCCAATTCAAACCCTCTGTTCTGCAGTCGTGTGAGTATGCTTCTGAAAGTGCTATCTAGAGCTACAACGTAATTGGGGTGAATTAAGTGAGACTGCAGACCAGCATAGGTGCGCAGCCTAATCATCGTCATTATCAGTCCATGTGCCTAGAAGGATCCATTCAGTTAATCGCTATGCAAATTTTCTCACTTAACAGTTTTACACCGACGGACATGTCGTGCCGACTTCATTTCAAGCCATACCAGAAACATATGCGCCAGCCAAGTCGTAATGGTTTTTAATGCGTTTTTTCTGTTGTCCTCCCTAACATTAAAATGTCATTAAAGGAAATGAAAAGAAATGCGAAACAGAGCACACAAATCGCGACAATAGTTCATTTTAACTGAAATTTCCATAAAAAGTGCATAAGAATAACTATTCCACTAACAAGCGCACGACTAGCACTAAGCAGTGCGACCAGCGCACGAGGGGGAGGGCTACTGAAATTTCCATAAATATGCACTCTGTCATTAAAGTTTAAGACGCAAACGCCCGCGCGTGAATATAGGGTGCAAAATATTATTCCTCCTCAGTGGACCTTTATCCAGAAGGTGGCATTGGACGGGCGCTGAACAAACGGAATAGTCATGACATTAGCTGACTTAAGGACCTTTTTATTGTCGCTGCTCTCTGTCGGGCATTTTTAATCACATTAATCAAAGTGACGTTGAGACATTTATTATAACCCGCCGCCCCCTAGGGACGTACTAAAAACTTCATTTTAATTTTCCCAATAAATTCGGAGTGACGGAACGCCTTACACCCCACCAGCGAGGTGTTTCTTCTTCTTCTTTGTGTGCTTTTTTGGGAGAGTGAAAAATCATCCGCAAATAATTTCCCAAAAGGTGTTCTAATTACAAAATAAACGAAGCAAACGCGCTTTTTCATCGCTTTCTTTGGCGTTGGTAGATTGCCTTCGTAGTCGCACCACCACCACCACCGCCGCACATAGGTCTGGGCGAATTCCAGGAGAAATTAAACAGTCGCTCGCTGCGTGTTGTAGAGTGGCGTTTGCCAGGACTTTGTCGAAGAACCATTTAAGAATTAAGAAGTGTGGAAAATGTTAAAACTCTAGCGAAACAATATCATTACTCGAGGAAATTCATCAGCCAGTTGAAAGAAAAAAGTTTCCACACAACTTCCTGGATCTGTTTGTTTTTTTTCTCTCTTAGCTTTGGTTTTTTTGCTTGAGGGACTAGGTATGTGCGTGCGTGAGTGGCTACGGGAATTTCTTTCTATACCACATGGAAGCACTCCACTTGGATTCTTGGTGGGTTTACCCTTCAGTTGTGTAATCTCATCACGTGAAATAGAGAAAAAGAAAACACCAAAGAACGTACGGGTTGCAAGGTGTATAGGAGAAGATAAGTTTTTTTCTTTCAAGGAATACAGCTCAGGTGAGGAATTTGATTCAGTACTCGCATCAGGTGCTCTGACGTGAAAATTGGATTTTTTTACGGCAATATCTCCTCATTGTTAGATGGATGAGCGCATTTTTATATGTCCTTGTATTTTATATTCCAATTATTTGTGGGTGTGTGTACGGGAAATTCATTTTGAAATGAGCGTCTTCTTTTATGGCATTTTTTTTAAACTCTCTTGGTATAGGGGGCATTTAATACGGTGCGCGATTTGTTTATGACTTAATCGAAGGCTGGGAGGTTGATTTATTGCAAAAGAAGGAGTTTGAGAGGGAGTTAAGTAATATCAGGGAAGGTTTTCCATAATAATGCTCCTTTGAAAATGGGAGTTATCAAGCTTAAACGCGGAGAGTGTCAGTTATTGTGGTGCATCGCCTTTCAGGCAGAGTTAGTTTGTAATGTGGGTGCGAGTTGAAATTCTGTTTTCAAAGTCTTTACACACAAAAATGCAGCTTTTCAAAATTCTGCTTTTCAAATTTAAAGCAATAAAATCTGCTTATTCTGCTTTTTTGCAACTAAAAATTAAAAAAAAAGAAGCTATTTCAATTGAGTTTTATTTATATAAAATTTAAATAAAAAAAAAAATAGACATTAAAAATAAACTATTTCTATTAAAAAATGGGAAATTTAACCGAAAAAAAATTCAGAATTAAGACAAGAGAAGTTAAAAGAAAAAAAAACGAGTTTGAAAAACTGGCAAGTGGAAAAAGAAAATGTCACAAAGCCCGCGCTTTTCAACATTTTCCAACCATACTTTTATTGTTTCCAGAATTTTGTAAAGCAGAATTTTGAAAACAGAATTTTAAAAGCTGAATTTTGTAAAAATTATTTTAACCCATTCCGCAGTTTTGACCTCCCCAACCCTTGAAATGTGTCCTACTTATTCTTACAAGTGTCTGTTAGAGGGAGGTCAAAAATGGTTTCGAAGAAAATATGTTTTTGTATCTACTAGCAACTGTTTTTGTATCTACTAGCAGTTGACGATAAAGCAAAGGCTTTTGTCGAATTGCTATCTAAAATTTATGAAGCAACGCTTTAGCTCCGGATATTTTAGCGCCAGCTGCTCCAGAGTTTAATTAGAGCTGCAGGTATACTTAAAAGGCAAGTGCTTCTGAAGCCCTTTGAAATTTCAATCTTCAATATTGTTAAATAGATAGATGCATCCCTATTAAAGCTGATTTTTTGTTCGCACGAACGAAGGGGACCCAAATTCGTATGTCCGCTGAATTGAGAAGAATCCTTTACAAAAATTCAATTTTTAGATGTTCCGGTTCTGTTAAAATAACCTTAGGAGCAATTTTGTTCGGGGCTAATACATAGACCCTTCGATCAGTAGTCCAATACAATACCCATAGATTCTTTTCGTTTTCATCTATCTTTAGTTTGGCTTGATCTAGTTAATGTCCCAAGCCTATGACTGGTCAGCTCGACGTTTAAAAATTCACCATACCGAAACATTGACTTCCGTAAAAGTACAACTGGTTTGGCTGGCCGTTTGACTTCGAAGTTTCCGTCTGGGTGTTGAGAATGTTATAACTAAGTCAGATACGCTATCGCACTTGGCTTCCAGTAAAATCGATAGGGCTGTTCGTTTTAAAAGATGTTTTCGTACTGTCCTGCAAAAGTTTTTCTTATTTGTAATTTTTTGGGGATCTCGTTCGTTGCTTGAATCGACTCAGTTCAGCTTGAATGCGAATAGTCATCACTCAAGCAACTGCTTTGACTGTCCAAAGTTCCTCGATCAACATAATCCTACACATGCACCATGCAGATCTTTCGATCATTAGCAAAAGTCGCCGATAGTCGCCTATTTTTCAAGACCCCAGTCCCATTCCGAACACAAACTTGTCTAAAATGGAGAGCGCATCAACAAAACTATCAAGGACCTCGTAAACTACTCACATTCTGGTGCACATGCATATAAATACTATTCCCACTCTAGGGGAATAATTTCACATGCAATCCCATTGCACACGCTCCAAATCGCTATATACATTCTCAAGCTTCAAACAGTAACGTGCATTAAATCACTGTCTGATCCTATTTATTTCCACCCCAGAAAACAATTCACCCACCAAAATAAGAGCACAAACTGAACCGCACATAAATATTACCACAAGAAAAAAAAAAATAAAAAATCTAATCCCCAGACCAGACAAAGAATTTTGTGTCCTTGCAATAGTTGCAAGTAAAATATTTGAGAATTTTCTCTCACTTGGTCTTGCTCTTCCTCGAGCATAGGTTTTCTCAGCTGAATTTTCGGGGGGATGTTTACAAATAGTAGTTGCTGCTTACATGTGGAATATATATGTATAGGTATACTAGCGTGTTCCCTGCTCGGTGCTGGCAATTTGAATTGCCATACATTTTTCACTTTGTGCTATTATAGTATGCATCCTTATTAAGGATTTGCGGAGGAAGCTGTACCAAATTTCGAGCGAAATTTATTTACCATGTGGCCGTGTATGTGTATATGTCAGTGTGTCATTAAAAGGGTTAAAAAGGATATACGGTCGAGATTAAACTACAAATTAATTTGCCCGTCCTTCAGATGCTGCTTCGGAAATGTTTAAAAAAATTCCAGTGCACAGCTGTGATGCTTCCTGTGTCCTTTGTGTGACACAAGACTCTGAGATGAAATATTGTATCCTGTATCCTGACAAATTCACTTAACCTTGCTGGTTGACTTTCATTTTTATGAACAAGCACGTCGATTTGCAATGACAAAGTCTCCCAATGATATCCTTAAGAAAATAACTTTATTTATAACTTTTTCGTTTTGTTTGCCTCCTCTTTCGGCTGTCCTTAAGTAAGTTTTTTTTTTTTTTTTCTTTTTTTTTGTGTCTAAGGTAGGTATTCAAATTATACAAAAGGATGCTCTTGATATTTTTTTCTCGCGATATATATATAATTTTTTTTATTTTTTTGATTTACTTTCCTCATTTTGTTCCTGCTTCGTTAAGTTTTATTTTCTTCCACAGGGCGTCAGTGTTCGTTTTTGTCGTTGCTTATAGTGTCTCCGGTGCGTTCAATTTAATAAGTTCATTTATATGCTATTCGTATTTTTTTTTTTTTTTTTTTCATGGCAATTTCAATTGAAGACTAAACTTGAAAAACTGAGTAAGCCATTCCGAGCGGGTTGGATCGCGCTGTCAAGTCATATCGAAGATTTCAAAATGAAATATGCTTTTGATTGTTTAAGCGATAATTGCAGTTCCTTAAGGAGTAAGCTCCAGTAGCTTTTCCAGTTTTTTTTTTCCACAACAAACAGACAATGTCGAATGTCGATAATGTGGAGTGTTGAGTTTCCGCACGTTTTGGTTACATTTTTTGTTTATTGTCTACGCACACTTCCTTCGATGATCGCAAATAAATGGAGACCTTTCCAAAGTATCCATTCCAACTTAGGGTTTTTTCCACTGCGCCGCCTCTCGCGAACGTCTGACAAACATCCGAGAGTATAACTGTCTTAAGAGCTTCTCAATTAGCCGTTTGGAATCGGCATAAAATTGTAGATCCCTTCCATTCGTTCCAAAAATGAAACTCACACAAAACGAATGGTTGTGAGAAGCTAGGCCTTGGGTCTCTACAGACCTGTTGCGCCAACTATATATATATATTTCCAAAGTATCGGTAAGGTAGTAACAGCGTGTGGCCTTTTTTCATGGTATGTATATTTGTTAAACTCTAATTGTTGGTTCCGCCCAATTGTCGATCCTTCATATATAGAGCTATCAAAGAGGTCTTCATCCTTAAGGATTTTCGCAAAAAAATGTTAATAAGCGAAGACTTATCCCAAAGGTCGGTAAGGCGGCAATAGCTTTTGTATTGATGATATTTTGCCACATTGTTGATAGTTTTAAGCAGTCTTCCAGCAATATGTTCTGTTAACTGTTACCCTCAAATTAATAGAACTATATGCTTCTGTATTCGTCCAACGCTTTCTGCAAGTGTCGGTAATCTGGTTAAAAACTCGAAAGTGGTTCCTTGCCCCAAATTACCAAATTACGGTGAGTATAGTTTTTACGAAGGTCTTCAATGCTCGACGGAACATTGGGAAGACTTGAATGTCAAGAATGTCGGTAGGGTGTTTTCTGCAGTTTTCTGCAAGCTTAAAAAGTCGCTGCCCTGGTGTGGTAATGTTATAGCCTTTCACACCGAGCTGAAAACCATTTTTTCGTCGAAAACTCGTCGATGCATTCACACCGAACTCCAACTAGTTTGCGTGTGACTTTTCAATCAGCTGTGAGACATTAGTCGTTAAACTTCGGTGCAGACTCTTTTGGTTACAAATTTCGATCGCATTAACTAACAAATAAAATGAATTTAGTGCATTTAAAAGTAATATTAGACCACAAATTAATAGTGGAAAATGATTTTAAGTTGTGAGTTGTGACATTTGTTCGATTAGCTGTTCTGCTATTTATTTTATTTGTTTTATTTATTTTATTTATTTATTTATTTTATTTATTTTATTTATTTTATTTATTTTATTTATTTTATTTATTTTATTTATTTTATTTATTTTATTTATTTTATTTATTTTATTTATTTTATTTATTTTATTTATTTTATCTATTTTATTTATTTTATTTGTTTTATTTATTTTATTTATTTATTTATTTTATTTATTTTATTTATTTTATTTATTTTATTTATTTTATTTATTTTATTTATTTTATTGATTTTATTTATTTTATCTATTTTATTTATTTTATTTATTTTATTGATTTTATTTATTTTATTGATTTTATTGATTTTATTTATTTTATTGATTTTATTTATTTATTTCAAAAAATAAATAATTTTTATATCCACAATGGCTAGTAGGAAAATGCATTTAATAATAAAATCACCGTGTAAGTTTGTCATAAGGGTGGAAATGGATTGTTAAAATCTTATCCCAAAACTGTTGAACTTTTCTTAAATTTATTTTGCTCGAGTTCTTCCATCATCCCTATCCCACTTTACGAATTGCTTTTTCTTTTCTTTAATGAACATTCGAAAACAGCCTTCCGTCCAGGTAGAACTACGTCTCTCCTGATGCCTTAAATGCCTATGCCACTTACGACTCTTGCAAGTCTTATACATACAAATATAATTTAAGCGCTTGTTGTCATGTCATTTATAACATATCTTAAAAAAAAGTACAGATCCCATCCGGAAGGCTTACTTTTCACCATTTCCATTCACTATAAATACTTACTCTTCAATTCATTCACATTAAGTAAGATTCACATAAAAGCCTATGCTACCCAGCGTTATTGTGAAAAAGATATCCTTTATCTCTGTAGGTATATCGCAACTCACTGTCATAACCGTAAAGGGTTACTTTAGTGAGAGTTTCTTTGTCGGATAAGTCTCCACGACGTATTGGAGTAGGGTGTTAACAAACATACACGCTTACATGTTTCACTCTGTTCTCGGTACGGTGTGTCAATTCAATTTGAGGAATATACCTCGAATGTCAATGCTTTGTTGCTCGCCTCTAATCAATTATGTAGAGCAGCAGGAGCCTAGAGACTGAGGAACTTTGTTTTTTTACACAATACCAGCAAAGAAAAGAACAATTTTTAAGAATTGCTAATAATTTCGGCCGAGGAAGAGTAAATACAAGTAGGGCGGAACAAAAAGGATACGTCTTTTTATCGTTTCTTGTTATGGGTGCTTTTGTTTTTGTTCCCATTTTCACCTTTGTTCGGTTGCGAGCAGTCATAAAACTCCTGATGAAAGAATACAATATTTTGTTGTCATTGATGGTTTGTTTGCATGTAGTGATGTGCCCTTGAACGTGAGCTCAGGCTCAGCAACGGAATGTGTATACGCCTCCGAACAAAAGATCTCTTCAATCCATTCCGATACATTATTAAATTTAGTCCTCGCACTAAATTCCATTCATTCGTCGTTCTTTCACTTGGTGGAGTGCGTGTGGGTAAAAGCAATAAGGACTCTTCCAAGGATTGGATAACTTAAAACTTTTTTTGTTTTTTTGCTTCTATTTTGTGTGTGTTTCTTGGTTTATTTCTCTATGAAATATTAATGGTTTGTCGGACGTGTAAGCCCTAGCATTGAAGGCATGTGTGATTGTGTGTGCTGTGTGCGAGCATACGCTAAAAAGATATATAGGTTCGGTTAAAGGCATGTTCATGGTAAATCCCGTACTCCCCCTCGATTGCAGAGTGCGGATTTCTGCTGACATTCTGGACAAGTTACATCCCCACACAGTCAAACTGCGGGATACATCCTGAATGTGTACGAAGATGTGTATGTCGCACACACAGTAAGGGATAGAGAGAGAAAAAAAAAAGGAAAAGTGCTTTGCGTTTATCGATTTTCTTTCCGTTACACCATTCTACGTGGCTATGTTTTTTTTTTTTGTGGTTGCTTGCTGATGGCGACAGACGACTGTGTTTTTTTTTTGCTGTGGGCTATCCTTGGCGGATGGGATGCACTTTTTTGCGCATCTTGTCTGGCCGAGGTAGATCTGCAAGAAAACCTTTGGATGTGCGACTTTAAGATGCGTCCTGATAGACTGTCATTTTGTTTTTATCCCGTGTTGTTTATATTTCACTCTGGGATAACTGTGCGGTAGATGAAGCAGGTTTTAAAGGACAGCAAAAAATGTTGCTTTTTCCTTTTTCCTTATAGATATAGCAAATGGAAGATCAAGGAAAGTGATTCGATAAGACACAGGAGCCGTATGTGTACTCCGTGTAGCCTCAAGGACGAAGTTTCCGCCAAACATGAAACAGCTCTTTGAGAGACAATTATTTCATTGCGCCGGCAACTGTTCTGAATGCGCCTTCTTGTTTGATTTAAGGTTGACAAGGGCGGGCTTTAATGAATTGCCAATCTGTTCGGTGAGTACATGGAGGACTGAGGAATACTCATACTCTCATCGAGAGAGTTAAGCGGTTAAGCAGTTTATGGTGTCCCTTTTTTGGAATTGATCTGGGGAATGAGTTAACCGCTGATGAAGCATCTGTAGGCTCTCGCGTGTATAAAAGACGCCGTTTTCGTTGACCGGTCAGAAGATGCGAACCTGATACCATTTGCAGTACTACGCAGTTGCTGGCAGGTGGGCGGAGCTCTTAACTACGAGTATTGTGAAAAGACTAGGGAGTTTCTTATTACATCTGGGCAAAGAAACTTACTTTTTCTGTGGTAGAATGTCAGTGAAATTTATAAGTCGGAGGTGATGTGCAGCATCAAGACTCCAGTTCAAAGTGTTCGTCAGCGAAAGACACTGAATACAAGAGTTGAAACGTGGGTTTCTGTACCCTATTGCTGCTCCTACTGAAACAATCAATAATCCAGACCTACAGCTTCTTGTTCTGTAAAAAATTATGTTTTCAGCGAAGTTGCCAATGTTAAACCACTCATTTGATTTACTATTAAAAGGATAAGACTATGTGATTCAAATGGTAGTCAAATCCACTTAACTTTCTTAACTGTAGGGTGGATTAGGGTGGCTTTGACACATTTTACCTTCAATAAGGTGACAGGGATTTTTGAAATGGAGGCGGAGATCCAACGACGAACTGTTCGGGCAGTGCAGCGACATCGACATAGCCAAAAAAGGTGAATTTCCAACGACAGAGGTGGCTGGGTTATGTAGCGCGAATGGACACGAATGCTCCGGGGCCCGAGGAATGGCGTAGTAGAGGAAGACCGTGACTCAGGTGGCGCACGCCAGTGGAAGAGTTTCCAGTTCCCAACCGAATTTCTGGTTAAGTTTTGTTGCCAAAAAACCTCCTCGCATGCGTGTGATATCTCAGTGATATAGGTCTTGTTTTAGCCAAGACAGCCATCTAACCCGCCATGAATGCAGGAACGTGTTGTATTTGGGATTTGTCTCAGGTTGTTGAAAAGTAGTGCTATTCGATTGTCAGTATTGCATCACCTTAAATTTACAGTCCACGATGGATATAACATAAAGTCATGTAAGAACAAATGTAAGCATATAAAAACAGGCCGGATATAAGGAAAAAAAATTTTGGATCCTGTGGCAGCACTGAAAAATTAACGAACGAATGTTTTATCGTTAAAAAAGAGTGAACGAAGAGACGGATTGAATACAGCCGCCGTGGAATAAAGACTTAAAAATTGCGTGTTTTTTCTTCCTTTTTTATTTAATTTCAGTGTCTGCTACAATTCTAGAGGCTGTTTAATCCCTCGACTGCAGTTCCTTTCAAAAATTAAGTCATACACAGAAAAAGTCTTCAGACCTCAAGGGTAGTTCCAAATAAGAAGTAACGTCGAAAAATGGAATAAAATCTACCATGCACAAATTTTATTGATTCAGAATTTACAGTTGTGGTGTTTATCCCTTCGTCATATCAGAGTATCTGTTTTGCATTTTGGTTAAATAAGCCGTGTGGCAAGTTTGGACTCCTTAAGTCAGATTGAAGGGGTGTCGCATACTATTTCTATTTATAAGTTCTATATATTTAAATACCAAAAAAAGAAGGCTGAATGCTGATCACATTACAACTTGCAGACAAATCTAACAAGCACTTGTCATATTTGCATGTTTCTGTGGAAACATGTACCAATTGCAGCCTCCTCGTAATTTGTTCACTTAAAATTGTCTAGCTTAAGTGTATAAGCAATAGATTAAGTTCAGCTCAGCTTCCTTGACTAGGAAACTCTGACTGGGAATGCCTTTATAAAATCAGAGCTGAAACCCCTTCCTCCAAGACGAACCTTCGTTCTTAAACCTCTTGTCAAACGTCGACAACCATGACACTAGTTCTACAACTTCAAGAGGTGCACTAGATTGTGCATCTCATTTTCAGGTGTTACAATAACTAATAGTGGAAAATGCAAATTTTCAGCATTTTCCTCAGGTAGGAACTTGAAAGAGCTTTAACTTCCATTTAGTTGAAAAATACTCAAATTGCATACCTATTACTTATGCCAGCCAAATTGGTTTTTCAAAACGAATTCATGATGAAGTAGATTGGTTTTATTGTGATCATTTTATCCACGTGCCGTTATTTTACCCAACTAAATAATCATCTTCCCACACTTATTGTCGAAATTGGCCACGACTCAAAAGGCTGGCTTAGGCATATTTTATCAAACATCTATCTCAGCCATTTATTTTCATCCCGCCAGTCCATCAACTCTACCATTTTTGATACTTCCTACAATCATATATCACACTAGTCCGAGTTTTCAGAGTTTGAAGTGACTTGACAATAGCATTTCATGTTGACGCATTGGTGACTACGTGTTCATGTCATTGCTAGTAAACTTGTTTCAGCGCCATTCACTTTCGGCGAGAGGAAATTAATTAAGCACACCCCCGTAGGTCGTGATATAGGTATTTTTTTTTTACGGCAGCAACCTACGTCTTGAAAACGATTAAAAGTACCGCGCTTTCGTATGTGTTTAATGGTTAACCAATCAATGATGCCGCAGACTGTCCATAGAGTTTAAAAAAGTCTGCCACCCAAAAACAAACCTTCTCTCTCTTATATCAATTTAATTATGAAGACGCTTTAATGGAAGGCCCCCGCGCCAAAACCATCGGCGGCAAACATTTCCAACCAACAATCAAAATTGGTCCAACGTGAACTCTTAACACTCGAATGGGCGCCTGACGAGGGTCGTCTCCGGTCGTCGATATTGGCCGGTTTTCTGAATGTTTCCTATCCACTGAACATCATTTTGATTTTTAATATTTCACCCGAAAAGGTATGGCGAAACCCTTTGGGGACGATACGCCATCACGTTAAGGGGAGCGAGTCAAAGCAATAACGAAAGAGTTATATTGTGCTCAGCCACCATGAACACAGGTTGGACAACATAGCGCAATAGGAAATCAATTATTTATACCAACTTTGGATATCTGAAAGTTCGTTCCTATTTACATCGCATAAATCACTCGTCTAACCGGATCCCGAATCCGAATCACGAAGCCAAAGCCAAGCGCACATCCCTTTAAGCAATTTCCACAGAAGTTTATAGTCCCAACTTAAAATCAACTTTCGACCGTGTCAATGCAAATTGCCAACCGAAAACAAATTACACACAAATTGCAACCACAAGTTGGTGTACAATTTGCGTTTTATAAATTACATTTAAATTCCAGCATCTATCTATATGTATATGGACATCAGGACTAAGAGCGCCTTGCTGATCGAATTTCGGGTGCTCCTGTGCTGGCAACTCTATGTATTGACCTTAATTTATGCCACCACATTTGAACACAACCACACACACCTTCGTATTATGTGTCATTGTTTTCCTTTAAACATGAAAACCCTGTCGGAAGGACAATGGCGGAGGGGCGGAGGAGGGGAGACAAAATTTAATTCAACGTCTGCTGATATTTACTTAAGTTTGTCCCTGTCCGTCGGTGTCGGTGTTGTCGAAACAAAGTTCTGCTCTCTGTGAGCAGTGCTCATTCTGTTCGAAACTTTTCAAATTTTAGAGAAAATTTACTAGCCACCCACCTCCGACTCGGTTGTGTGCGTATACACCGGTAACCCCATTACGCTCATCCGCCTCCTGTTACATTATTTAGCATTTCATATCTTCATGTTTTGACATCGTCAACGACATGGAAGACAACAAAAAGAAAAAGCACAATGTTAAAGGTGGCCCAAGTGCAGGCTGTACCTTTTACCTGGGCCCGTAAACTACCCTCGCAACTAGGAATGGTGTACGGGCATCTACATATCGGTAGATACACTGGTGCTGCTGCTAGAATAATGGCAAAGTATAGCATTTTGCAGCAGTAATACTTTGGGAAAAAGTTATAAATTACATCGCACCCCCGTCCCCGATGTACTCGGCATGCCATTGTCTGTCTGTATCTGTGCATAAAGTCCGGGCGTGTTACTATACATTTCCTTACACTCTCTTTTTCTCAAGTTAAGTGGAGTGGAGGCATCAACATGGAAGTCAGGTGCGGGCCGGTGATGGCAACATGTTGAAGTGGAGTAACGTTTGCTATTCTTGCGAGGCGTCGATGGAACTTGTGTTTTTAGCCCTCTCATTTATTCATGATGGGCTAGTGATACTCCTGCCGGGTCGGAGACTGTGTGAAATAGTGTTTGGTACGTTTTTGTTCCTGTTTCCGTTTTTGTTATGGAAGTGGTACGAAAGTGCCGCGCCATTTCGAACAATTTTGAATGGGATAAGACGGTAAACACAGACGTTGTTAGGTTTGTCGTTCTTGATTTTTGAGCGCAATTTTAACGAGTGCACACACAAAAGAATAATGAACACAGGTGAATGCTAATGCGGCAACAGAAGCGAGTTGCAAGCAAATTGAGGACACAATTTTAGGTGTAGTCCGGTTTTGGGAAAAGTTGAATGGCCGGATGTTGTGCAGCTTGATTAGAAGTGCTGCACACACATGATGTTATCCAAACAGTGGAAGGGGGATGCTAACAATTCATCCGAACGTCGTGCATGTCGTGGTGTGATTGTTCCAAAAAGACTCATAGGTAGGTGTTCACAAATAGGGTTAGAGTCCGTTTTGCAATACAGGACCGATCGAGGCTTTCTCGTCAAAGGCTCATTTTATCCTGATTTTTACGATAACGTAAGATTAATCAGTTTGAAGGCCACAAAGTGACATGACTCTTTTGGCTTCATCCACATTTTGATATAGCTTTGTAAGCTCTCCTCGCAAATAAATGAAGCTGTTGGGACAAGTTAGTGATGTGAAGAATAAAACTCGTTTACTTCGCTCAAGAACAACTGAGAATATTGCTGCTGTAGCCCAAAGTGTTGAAGAAAACCCTCGTCGTCCTCGTCGTTCTTTGGAATTTTGCATGAAGACTTGGGTCTTAAGGCTTATAAAGTTCAGTTAACACAAGAACTCAACACAAGCAACGAAAGCATTGATCTTTTACGGGAAAAATTTCCGGACCGTGTTATCTCTCGAAGAGGTGATCACAATTGGCCACCGAGATCTTGTGATTTAACACCTTGCGACTTCTTCCTTTGGGGCCACGTGAAAGATAAGGTCTCCGCCAACAGCCCAGCGTCGATTCAAGACCTCAAAGATAAAATTCGTGAGGCTATCGAGGACATAGGGCAGCCACTTTGCGATTTGGTTATGGAAAATTTCATGAAAAGGATATGGTCCTGTATGCGTGCTCGTGGTGGCCTTTTGGCTGATGTTGTTTTTTTATTATTAACGGCATATCTTTCTCTTTATTATGAAATAAACATCCGAGCATTTATCTAAAAACCGGCATTTTTCTTTGAATACCAAAATAACACCTCTTTAAAACCCTTTACAAACCTGCATTCTTAACTTGACTTGGCTTGACTTTCGTTTTAAAACCTCCGAAAGTTGTTTCGATAATCTTTAACCTTCTTTCATCTGAAGGACTACGCAGGTTATCCTCTTTGAACAGAATTCTGTTCGCCCCTTCTTCGATTTTAATAGGCTAGACCAGCTGCACTTGCCTTAAACTACAGCTTCTTAGCAAGTGGGTCTTTCGTCATCTTTTTCAGGAATTTTTCCTCTTCATCAGCTTTGGCTACATCTTTCTTGATGTCATCTCTGATCAGTAAATACCCAGCGGAAACATGTTCTCTGAAAGCTGTGGCTACTGTGGGTTTTACGACTTCTAACTACGAATCAAACCGCATTCAATAAATAGTTTGAGTCCACGTTTGCCCTTCGAAATGTGTGCTCATTGAGGATGTTGGATTCGGTACTGTTATCGATAAGTGCATGTTTGCGATAAGGTTGCTACATAGATGCTTGTTACTGGAAGTCTAGAGCCGCATGTCACCATACCATAAGTCGGTGGTCTACTTTCCGTTGATCCTCTGCTAACCGACTAACTATTTTCATTCGAACCGAGCTTTATACATCGCAACAATATTTGAACTCTGGTCTACCATGTGCTTTCTAGAGGATAAGAACTTACTTGCCGCTACAGTGCCACCCTGCTCCAAAAAATGTAGCCTGAGCCTTTCAACCTTAGAAAGTCTGTGGAGATTATTTTCTAAAACCTGTTGCTTGCTTCCTTTACTTATAACTAGGTTCGACATAGTGACGAAGTTACCCTCTCAAAAACCTAAAGGGCTATTCCCTTGCTGTGACCCTAGGACATCAACCCGAATATTTCGCTGCCCTCTTCAGAAATTTAAGAGCTGTCCATGAAGGCTTTAAAGGGTTCACTTTTCAAGTTCACTGACGTGTTCTGACAAAGCGGCACTCACCTCAACTCGAAATATTTTTGAGTGGGCCACGTAAGTGCCTGTTATTCTGCGACTGATCTCCTTCTCCGGTACTCAAGCTTACCTCGTTGATTTATTTAACAATTTATTAAGGGTGGGATGCTGGCATTTTTTATTTATTTTTTTCACTAAAAACTCGCACTTAGTAGTTGAGCCAACGGAGTCCGGCTTGACGAAAACCAAACCAGTACCGGGAGGTTGCAGTTGCAACACTGAAAATCGTGATGTTAATGCCAATTATTGGTTTCCTATTTCTTAAACGCCAAGTCAACACATGAAAAAGTAAAATATTTGTATTCTTACTTCTTAAATTATGATAGGTCCATTATTTAAAAGAAAGAAAAACTCAACCACTCGTAGTTGAATGATTGATAGTTTCGTTCGAAAGGCCGCGTGTTATTTCACGTCCTCCATAATCGTAAGTTTATTATGTCATTTCATCAGCGGATTTGCTATCTTTCGCACCCATTAACAGTAAAAAAAATTTCATATTCATCCTAACTATATTCTTAGTACAGCGAATAACATTTTTCTTTTCTCAACCTCTTCTAATTGCAGGTAAGTCGATCTGATGGTCATCCTCAAGCAAACTACACAACACAAAGTATTTCCTTACGTGTGCTATTAAAAAAAAGACGAAACGGAACTCCTTAAAATGAAGCGCAAAATTGAAAACAAAAAAAAAAAAAAAAAAAAAAAAATATCCAACACAAGGAAAGAAAAGATATCGTTCGATGTCGGTCCGGTGGAAGAAATTTGAAATTTCCTCTAGCGTACTTATCCGAAGCGAACTGATTGTTATTTCGTTGTCCTTTCGCTGACAAGACCAAAAACCGAAAAAAAAAAATATAAAAAAATTCCAACAACTCCTCCAAAAATGGACGCAAGAATATCAGGAAAGTTTTTAATTAATATTTCAAATTGATTCCAGACGGTTACCTCAATATTATTCATTGTGTAAGCACACAAATTTCTCCACACACACACACAGGGGCACCAAGCCTCATACACGTGTATAGCTGCCGGACCGGAAACGTTTCCTCCAGTAGGTACCAAAGATGATGACAAAAGTTAGAACAAGAAGCACTCTCCAGATGAAGGAATCTTCATTAAAAATTGACGCATGAAACATTTTAATATTTTCACCCCAAGATGGGTGCTCTTGCTATTCCAAGACCGGGTGTATGATTGCAGGTAACTTGGTCCGAAAATCTACAGACTACTCGACGGAGACAATGAGCGACACAAGGAGGAGAAAAGGAGATTTTAATTGCTTTTTCCGTAGAGAAATATGAATTTCATCCTTCAAAATCCTGATGAATTTCACCCTCTTGTTGGACTAATTTTCGTGAAGATGCTTTCTATGTATATTGTATATATACCGACGTAGTCGGAAAATCTTCGCAAAGTTATTGTGAAAGTTTTGAAAAGTTTCTCCAAGTAATTGATGCAAGCGAAAGTTTTGCACTACTGTGTGCTGTACGATGATGAATTGTCCTTACCATTTAGCATAGCCATGGTGGAAGTATGGGGACATTCCTGTGGATTGTGGAAGGGATCGCTTTTATAAAGTGGTGCAAACTTTGTGATTTATATCAATTTTCATCTGTGTTTCGTGTCCTGCAATCAGTTCGGCCCAAAGTTATTTGCTTTCAATTTATGTTGCGTTGCACAAGTTGGGCTTTAATTTGCGCAGCTGACGTCGACAAGAGCTCGCTTAATTGGTGAGCGTCGGATGTCATTAACTGATTAGTCATCGGTAGGGAAGAGGATACACCCTACTTAAATACAGATACTTAGGTGAACGATAAGTGGAATATCCTTGGGCAAAGATTTTCTTTTTTTCTCTCCGTTAGTCTTGTATTCTTGGCAAGATCACAAAGGCCATCATTTGTTCAAAAACAATGAAAGAGAATACAGCAGAAAGGACTATCACTGAAAATGAGGGAAAAAAAGAGCCACATTCACATGGGCTTTGTGAAAATTCCTGCCTTCAAATGTTTGCCAGGAGTGAACGAATTCCAAATATTTTGCTCGTCCTTCAAGTATTCGTTGTTAATCGCTCGCTCTTTGTGCGGAAGCCTCTACAGCTGACACTTGCTTCGGTCGGCTCTGTGTGTCATTCGTTGGGAGGATGAAAATTAGGATGGGGTGGGCTGGAAAATCGTATTTTTTTTTTTTTTTGCCTAGACTTTGCAGAGGAAATTCCACATTTTAAAGGTCAAAATGTGAAAAATGTCTTTATACCGTTTTACGAGGGTGGCAGTGCTGGGACGGCTGGCTTTAGACTACCATGAGTCGAATGAGCTGAGGTGGATGTTTAATTTAGCATACTTTGCGTTGTTGAGGGAGAGACAGAGATTGCATGGAATCATTTTTGTTTTCCGTTTGATTTTTGTTTCGCATTTGGAATACCTTTTGGTAGTTTGACTTCGAATCGGAACAGTCGATTGGGGCGGCTGATCTCGAGATATTTTCGTATTTTAAATTCATTGGATAAAGTTTTGTTTCATGTTGGTGCATTTTTGTTTGTTGGAATTAGTTTGAGAAGTTTTTTTTTTAAGTTTAAAACATTTCAATGATCGAATTTATTTCAGTTCTTTCAATTGAGGAAATGAGAAGTTCGATTGTTGTTCGGTCTATAGGCGGTGGGCTGTGCCTGAGTTTTGCTTTATAGAGACCTAGAGTTCGCCCAGTGGTATAAATTCTACTAATATATTGGCACAACAAATTTTAAAATTAATTACAAACAGCATTGAACCTCTGGATAAATTGACAGAGTTAGGGTTTTGACATCTCGTGAATATAGTTTTTATTTCAAAATTCCTGCCGTCATTATCATACTAAAAATAAATCATTCATCCGTTATAGCGAACAAAATAGGAAGGACTACCTACCCAAGGTCATGCGACACCTTAATTCTTTCCAAACACCGCAAATACCCCATGAACTGTTGAATACATTAATGCAACTTATTGGCGGCCACAATAACCACAATTAAATGATTGACGTGGGAAACACCCTACAAATACAACAATCAATTTTTTTTTCCAATTAAAACCCGAATGGGAATCCATTATAAGAGCGCAGCTCTTTATTACCATCCACTTGGAGTGATGCATGTGTCAAAAACAAAATTCGGCCATCATGTTCGTACCGTAAATGTGCAACCAATTAAATTAACGAATTAAAAAACTTAAAATCCACCGCCCAGAGTAGACAAAAGCTTTATAAACGACAATAATATCCTTTTTTTCCCTGAATATGAACGAGTACCCTGTGTTATTTTATTTTATCAGGATATTATTGGGTTAACCACCAGTCAACGAACCTCTCTCTCTCCCCCACAATGCCAGTGATAATTGAAGTGGAACTGAACCTGAACAAGTTACATACAGATATGAACCCCCTCCTATAGAAGGCTCACAGAGCAAGGGGCCACTGGGTACAACTATACCGGACAACGCAGTACTGTAATAATCAATGGTTATCTCCATTACAGGATCTGGTATATTACAGTTTATTGCCGATAAAATTATACGCTGTGAGAAATTTTATGTAAATTTTATGCCCCGGATATTTTTGTGAAACGAAAGGACACTGCCCGAGCACAACTCTTTAGCACTAATAGCTGAGAATAAACTTCTCGACTGTGCGACTCTTTTCAGATGATAACAGTTGCAGAACTTTGTACTATCATGGACAGGGACAGGCGGCATCCTTTCATATTTTATTGCTGCCAGTACATACTCGTATTTACTGTGTCCTGTAATAGCCTTAGCTGTACGCGTATCCCTTTTATAAAGACACAAGAGACAATTCATAAAATTTCAAGATGAATCAATTCTTTATTTTCTTTGTCCGATGTTGCCAACTAAGGGAGACTCTACTGGAAGGGACTTATATATTCGTCTACACAAAGCGAAAAAAAAAATAAATATTTCCACAGGATGTCGCATACGACCAGTTCACGGTATATATTGCAATCGGAATTTCATGGTAGAATCCCTTGCTCATCGAATTGCGAATCATTGCATTCCGATTGGAAGATGTGTATATTAATGTTTGTACATCTACATGTGTGTAACGCCAAGGGTCCTGGGAAACAGCAAAGAGAACACTTACATCAAGGTTTTGTGAAGTTATTTTGTTTTATGACAAATTGGTATGCTGTTGATTTTCTTCAACAAATTGAATGCTTACGATATACATAGACGCATTGGTCGTTTCATCGTGAAGGACTTTTGGAGAGGATGAAGCAGGACATTGATGAGGTATTCGTTATGATAAGGAAATGATCCGGATGATTTTGTATTTTTGCAGATAATCGGCATACGTGGGACTCATCAGTACGAGAGTGTAAATATGCGAGTTATTGAGTTGAGATTAATTCCAGGATCTGTCCTTACATTAAGCAGGGATCGGGGTATTATATTATTATTATCGGAAAGTTGCTCTTATTTTTACTGAGCAATTTTCTCGATACATAACTTCCGTTACCTTTTGGTACCAAAATGCGGTTAAATATGCAGCGGTTCCAAGCTACGCTTAGTTTAATTAAGTTAGTTTCGAATTTGGGCTCAGTGGTTAGTGCGCTGAGGTTCTGAGGGAGGGATACCAGGTTCGATCCCTGGCAAAATACCAAACACAAGGATTTGTAGGCGCAGTGGATTAGTGGTTAGGGTGTTGGACTTCTACAATAATTTCATCTTTGGGTTTTATTCCACCTCTCGCGAACGTCTGACAAAGAACCGAGAGTATAGCTGTCATGAAAGAGCTTCTCCATTAGGCATTTGGACTCGGCATAAAATTGTATATCCCTTCCATTTGTGCCGAAGTTGAAAAACTCACATAACACGAATGGTTGCGACAAGCTACGCCTAATGTCCCTACGAACGTTATGCACCAACTATTTATTTGTTTTGTACAAGGCTTCGTAGATCTGATTCCTAGCCAACGAAGCTCTTCAGATAGCCAGAGCTAACACAAGTTGGTTGTCGGTTTAATTCATCCATCGTCGACGTAGTGCTTACCTTCTTGTCACCGCTTGGCCCGATCTGTAACAGTTTCTAACAAATCCTTGGGGCATTATGTACGAAAATTCGCAAAATCACCAGAAGCTTTCTGATCAGGTCCCTGTAATCATCCGACTAGTTTACTCCTTATTTTCATCAACCAACAACAATTCGAAACATGCTGCTAAAAGTTCACTATCAGACGAATGCCGAAACCGATGTTTCAATTTAGGTTGAACTAACCACTCTCGATACAAAGAAAAAAAGTGTACCACACACTAAACCGCAATTTTAAGTGACTGTCTGTTTAAGTCTGTTACTAACCGTTGCTAAACCTATGGCCAAAAGAACAGACATCATTTTAGCACAAGCTTAAGGTACGTTAGTGAAGTGCAATATTTTTTATTACAAACAAAAGAGAAGGACACACAGATCCACCTGTAATAATGTTTACGGTAAAACTCTAAAGCATGTCTGGCGTAACACAATGTAATTGCTATTAAGGAAGTGGTGAAAGATGTTGTCGTTCTCTCAAGCGGATTTTTCAATGGAACTTCAAACACAAAGTTTCGCTAAATTGTCATTCGTCGCCCACACCCTAAAAAATAAAATAAAAAATCGAACACATAATACTTTTAAGGGCTCTTCCGAAGGACTCATGTGTGTCAGTGTGTGTTTGTGTGCAAAGGAATTCTTTTATCTTTTATGAAGTGGAGACAAAGTAGTAAACAAACAAAACAATATGCTTACGTATACTTCGGTACAGTGGAATGTCCTCTAAGACTAAAAGGATTCACGTAAATTGTACCGTTATAGTTGGAAGAGAGATCATTTTATTTTCACTTTTCTATTTGTTTCATCTCCGTCGTCGTCTTCGTTATCGTCTTAGTCTGCCATGTGACATTTTACTACGTCAAATACGGGAAAAAAACTCAAATTGTTGCAAAATGTTCGGTTAAATCCTTTTATGCGGAACGCATGTTCGTGCTTTTGTTCTTTTGCAGTACCCAGCGAAGGGTTGTTATACATACTTGCTTTTGGGTAGATTTTTATCATCCATTCTTTTATTTGTCTTTTTTTTGTAAGGATAAACACATAAATTGGATGAACGATGGGGGCGAGTAGGGCGAGGGTGTGCGGTATTGCGCTGTTCCGTGTTCAATACTGTCAGCATGTTGTTGAAGACGGAACATGTTGTTCAAGAACGAAACCGTATTTCGATGGTTGTTATTATCTTTTTCCAGTTTTGTCATTGTTTCTGAGTAATTTTGATCTGAGGACTAGGGGGCAAACTCTTCTCTGATTCGAAATGGCGGCAGGAGATACCGGTACTTGACTTGTTATTAACAATTCAAACAAATTTTGTCCAAGAGAGAGGAATCGAACTAATTTTTAAATGAGCAAGACTGCAGCAGGGAACTTGAAAATAAAATTAGTTCCATACAAAGAGAATCTCGTCGAACCACCTAAAAGTATGTAACGTTTTATTTTGCATCATCAGCCTACAATAATTGATTTCGGCAATTTTAAGTTTAAAATACCGCTTACTTCAGTTAGAACAAAAATGCCAACCGTCTAACTACAAACTGAGACACACCTTCTTCGGTAAATGTAATATCCACGCCCCAAGGGTGTACAGAAATATTATCTTTCGATTTCGCTGTAATTGAAAATACCACTGCATATTGCAGGGACACAAAAAGGAATAGAAATAATATTTCATACCGCAATAAATACACCTTTTGCATAACCAGCGCTCATTCAGTATCCTTATCGGTATGTCAGTTGTTAAAGGAATTGAATTTCGTTTCTATTTGTGAAACACGTTAAATTGCTGACGGATATTGTCCGCGCTGGTGATGAATTGTAAATTGGATTTGGCTACGAAAACAGATCCCAAGGCAGCGATTAACAGCTGCAATTTCACAGCACCTTATACTGAGGTTGTTTTCTATGTGGCCGTTGGAAAATATTTCCTCAGTCTTGATGGATTGGCAAGGATAATCTATTCCAACAAAAATTGGTGGATAGTTATGGTCAAAAGTAAATGAAAGTACTTTGTGGAGGATACGTGTTAACAAATCAATTCTGACTGATATTTTTTAGTGGCCTTATTATTGTGTGCAGGATATTTTGCTTTGGGCGAATGTCACAGATTCGATCCCAGTAAACTTCAAGCAAACTTTCAGACGTTGGTCAATTTAGCCATTATTAATCGGTATAAAATTTAAGGTCCCTTTCGTTCGCTGCACAAAAAAAAACACACACTATAATAACCAAGTCGGACCTGGTAGGCTAACTATTAATTACCCTTTTTAATTGGGTCAAATTCAAACGCAACACCCAGATCGAAAAGATCCTGCCTGAAGTACGATGTCAAAATTGTTCTCATCTACTTTGCCGCCAAAAGAAGAAAGCTTTTTATCCAATTTTCTAGTTATTCGAAAAACACACACCTTCAGAAGCTTCATTAAACCCAGTTGATGATTGGCTCACCTTAGCAAAGGCAACAAAATTGTCAGTCTCAAGCCTAACAAACTGACTCATTTGAGTGATCGGTGACAAAGATCTTAAACGAGTAAACTTTACTAATCCTGCTAATCCTTTGACGCAAGTCCGATAATCTAAGGAATTCTTAAACCAAATACACACATAGTTCTTATAATGCTAACTTTGTTTTTGATAGGCCTTAAATTTTTATTTTATGACCATTTCATGGCTGTCTTAAGAAAGTGTGATATAGGCCAAGAATTCAAGTCTTACATTCAGACATTTTACTGTCGGACTTAATTTTAGCTGGTTTCTTAACCACATCAGAATGAAGAATGCGTGATCTTGATTTAAGAATTCAGCATCCTTATTTCAGACCAATATATACAAATTTATCAGTTTAAAAAATTGAGGCAAATAACTCTTTCAATGTAGCAACTTTTGCTTCCATTGGCGTCGGAAATTGGCTATTATGTGTCTTTGTATAGGATGTGCCACGCCTCCTTTCCCAATCTCGCCCACACTGTGTTGAAACCTTTTAACTTAACGAATTTTCAAATTGTTAAGTCTAAAGTTGTAGTAAATGTGCCCATTATATCTATAGTTTTTTAAATGAATTTGATGTACGTAGGTACTACGCCCCTTGTGAGGTATTCACGGTTAAAGCCTGAAGAGATTGCGTGTACTAAATACGGCAAGTCCAGCACGGAAAGCACAACATCGTTGGTTATGACATCTTCAAAACTAGTGCGTGCAGATCGTTTTAGAACTCCGCTTGCAATGGGTAAATAGCTTTTGATAGCGAATAATCAAAAGCATAGACATTACTTCGTTGACACTTCTCTGCATTGCTATATGTACCCATCCATACTCCAGCTTCAATTATTCAATGCGAAATATTGTAAACCCTCGAGGCGCATTCAAAAGCGTTCGCAAATGACATCCATGTGTTGACCCAAAAATCCACAACACTTTTTCATAGTATATACGCTTTCCATTTTGAATAAAACATTTCGTCGAATACTCGTATCTCCATCACATGCACAATTATGAGCTTGAACGCATTCAGTCCGCATCCCCTGGCAAATAACGCCAAGTTCTATTTACCCACTTTCGCAACATAGAATTCGTCCTGCCAATTCACATGGCGAATCCTTTCAACGAGATTTAAAAGGCTTCTGCAATACACTCCACCAACTGTCAAACGTTATATACATCTAAGTATCCTTGGCACAGATAACCCAATCGACAAAAGTGTTTGGCACGATTTTTCCCTTTTCACAAAAAGCCTAAATTTTACACCCAAAAGGAAAACTGCAACACTTTTTCCTTCAAAAAGGATTCTCCCGTTTATTTCTCATTTGTAAATATGTGTACACGGGGAAAAAAAGACTAACATCCTTACCCATTGTTCTTAACCGTGTTAGGCAACACTAGCATACCATTTTGTTGGATTGTTACCGACTATATGCACGAAGAAAAACAAGACAATGCGTAGTCGACAAGGTTTTGTAATTTAATAGCCACCACCTCGAACAGCAATCGATGGACGGAGGGAGATAAGAGACAAAAAGGCGAAATGTGCTCTGGGGAAGAATGGGAAAGTACGCATCTTTTAGTCAAACAAACGCGGCGGATAGAAACATTTACTTCGCCCCCCATCCTGATGGGATATAAATCCCCGTGGGCTGGTGGTGGTATAGAATATGCACGCCCCTTGTTGTGATTCTTTGTTTGCTCTTGAGTAGTGAGGTTGATTGCTCCTGTCACATAGCAAACACACTCGGCGGATAAAACATGTCATCGTGAGATAAGCTAATTTAAAAGATTTTACAAAACTGATTGCAACAGCTTATTACCTCTTTTTTTCTAGCTCGCTCGTGGTGTACCTTTTGAGGGGATGTACAGACGCACTGTATGTGTGTGCACGTAGAATATGTAAATAGAAAAGGATTAGCTGTCGTCCCCATGAAGGTTGCACTTTGAGGTTACAAATATGCAAAACAACTTGTCACACGTCATAAAGTGTGATTTATTCCCATTTCAAAGTTAATTTAAATTTTTCAACACTTGGCGGCCATTGATTAGGGCAAGCAAGTGGAGTGTGTTCGTTCCATGCATACGTAATGACACAGCAAAAAAAGGACGCACCATAGCGCCATGATGGAATATCAGTGAGTGTACAGACAGAGACTGCATTATTAGAAACCTTTGCTCAATCAATATTTTGAGCACTTCCAGAGAAGTTTTGACAGCGGCGGGGGTGATCCACGTGTCCTTTGTAGCATCTGTCAAATTTGAGTTGGGCTTCTCTGAATAAAGATACGCATTTTGTATACTGGAAGTGGGTATTAGGTGTGAAGTATATATATCCATGCTGTACAAATCGTTGGGTAATTTGAATCTTTTGGTAAAGAGATTCGCCTACTGTGGAGGCTACTTTGCGACCTGAAAATTGTCTTGTTCCTCCACCAACTGTGAATTTTAGTGGCAACGAGGTGGTGAGTAGTCCTTATGGATTTAGCATCTCTCTTGGAAATCGAATGTTACAGCGGAAGGGCTGCCCTTATATATGAAAAAATGTCACCTACTCTGCGCTAACAACCTGTTTGAGGATCGACAAAATGCTTCATGAGCCATGAACTCGGGCGTCGGGAATACGCATTTAATCCTAACCTGTAAAAAAGCTTGAAAAAAGTCCTCCAAATGGAAAAATAAGTTCTTACAGCTAGCGAATAGTTTTTAAATTATAAAGTTCTGCAGTTAACCGATATAGGATATCCACTTAACGTCTGGTGAAACCTCTGCTTCATCAACATACTGTAAGCGTACTGCTGGTTCAAATAACATTGAAATACAACACCTCTTGGTTATGCTATGTTGCGTCCTTTACACCCGACCACTTAACATGAATTCATATATTACATCCAACATATACTACAGGTACATTTGCATCCTTGTAAATAAATGTGCAAAAGTTCTTACCAATTATTTATTCAATCCAAAGGTTTTTTACACTCTAATAGCGCACCCAAAACCGTTAGCGAAGAGCACCCGATATGTGACCCCATGTAAATAATAATGAGCAAGAATGTGTCCCAGCTCCTAGATTCCATCCACCCCATCCCACACACGGCCAGCCTGTGACTACACATATTTTACCTATCGAATTGTAAATATCTCCTGTAGCCAAGTATGGGCTAGCAGACGAACGAGCATTTCGTTGATTGTAATCCGGTTGTAAGTTACGGACTTCTTAATTGAGTTCATGTACATGACCTGAATACCAGATGAATCGTTTTCGCAAAAAGGACTTCTTGGCCGGTGAAAATTTCATCATCATCGGTATATTGTTTATGCATAACTAAGGATTACACACATCATACACTCGTATACATACACAATCTATCTACAGTTATTCGAATTGAGGCGGCAAAGAAAAACCATGTGACTCTTCAACAGAAAGGATATCCCAATCCCAATCCAACCCAATCCCATTCAGCCAAAATAGTAGTGTATACGTTGTTCACTTAAATATTTTCGAATAAGAGACCGTATCCGCTTGTGGAAGGATGCTTGAGTGGGTGTGCGTGCACAGTTAATATTTATCCCAGCTGCTGTTGTTAAATAATTGAAACAAGGTCTACTACGGTACGCCCTGAGGTGAACTTTAGTTTTAGGATTGAATTTTTGATGTGAATGAGTTGGAATATTTCCAACATCAATACGCAAGGGATTCAAAGGACCGGAATGGAAAATTAAAAGACATGCTACATACGAGTAATATCCAAGAGATTTATCAAAAGTGAGTGTGATTTTAAACCAAGATAGGTACCTACCGACTGACAGATTATGCAGACAAGCTTCAAATGTATCAAAGAAAACGTGTCCCTTTGTACCCAAAAGAGTCCTTGAACCACTTCCCATGCATATAGCTCGAGGTGACTACTGAAGCAACTTGTAAGAAATAATTCATATACTACACTGATGTAGATCACTGTGTCGTGTCAACCTCAGGCTCTTGAGTTTATACCCCACCGTAATGCAAAAGCCTTAACTGGCGTAGTGCATATTTCTAAGCAACGTCCACATTGATGCATGCAAGCATTCCCTCTTTGTACAAATCGATCATGTTTACCCACCCATCAGTGCCACAACCACTAATAAATAAAATTACCACACATCAGGAATGCCCCTCATTAGGAAACCCATTAACTTACACGTATATAACTAGTTGCCCACTGTAACATCTATGTATTTGTAGTCTCTGGTCAGCCTTGTGTTATAAGCGTAAACTATAATTTAAGGTCATGCTCAATACTCGCGACCAGATGGCACTATAGCAATCTTAACTTCGAAAATCTCTAACTTCGAAAAAGGTCTAGCAGAAAAGATTTCCGGCTATAAGCTTTCTTTCGTTCAAAGACCTCCGAACTATAATGGTCGCAGAATATTAATAGCTTCGATACTTACGTTTTTTTTCTATTTTCTTAAAATAAGAGTCCTAAGTACTAAATTTAAGTTTAAAGTTATTTTAAAAGAATACCCATATTCTATTTAGAATATAAATTGTACCAAATAGATTAAAACTTCTATAAGGAACATAAAGCAGTCACTAAGGGTAAGAGTTTTCATATAAAGGAAATTGTTCTTTATAATTGACACCAATTGCATAATAATGCATTTCGACAGATTCTTGCGGTCGTTGGTCGCAAAATCATTTGCAGAACGTGTTGCTTAACCTGGTTGGAGAGATTATCATGGTTCCGTCCACGTGGTGACTATAGCGGAGTCCACCTTTTGTTGCGAAAGCTGATTTTACGAAGTATTATCAGGCTGCACACAATACTTCGCCACACCAAATCGCCAAATCTCACCCAAAATCCAGCGAATCTATTCAACACGTGGGGAAATCCGCCAACTCTCCCACAGATCGGACATTATAACACCAAGGTCATGCAAATCCACAATTGCTCGCATAGCCGCAAAACTCACCAACCCTGTTAGTCAGATCCTCGTTGTCACCTGCATTACATCGTTTCAGACCCGTCTACTAGAAGCCAGGAAATCGCGCTTTGTTCCTTAGTGTTGCACGTGTGCAAAGAAGTGATATATATACATATATGCCTAATCTACAGAAAAAGTGAATTGCCTTAATACCTATTTGCTATATATAATCTAAACCTAAAATACTAATTAAAAATTCGTAAAATATCTGAAAAGTTTAAATAATTTGCTACCTACATTCTTACACATATATATATTTCTATTTAACCTATAAATTGTTCCCTATGAATTACCTATTTGCCTAATTTTGTTAGTTCGTGAAATTAATCTTTAATATTATATAAAAAAAAAAGGAAGGAAAAGAGAAAGGGTATAAACTCAGTGCTATAGTGGTTCGATCATAATTAAATAACAGCATCATCATTCCTGCCTCAAGATGTTTCCTGACATGTCACGAAGATCATCGAGCCGAAATCACAGGTAATACACAAAATTAACTAAATATCACCACTATAACATTTGCCATAACTTTCTAGTCAGATTTAAAAATTCTTTGCCATACTTTCTAAACAATTCTTAATTAAAACTATATAAATCATAACATTTGTCATCTATTTCATTCACACCATTCATACATACATACATAGTTTCATTCATTCACATTTTTTTTTATTATTCAAAATACATTCAGTAACCATAATTAAAAACTCGAATAACTATATATAATAGTAGGTATATATATTTATATACACATGCATTCATGCAACATCATTTCATAAATAAATTGAAATTTCATTCGGTTACGTATGTATATCATAACAAATTCCTGAGTTTTGATTTCTAGTAATGTTATGCATTATCACATGTATACAACACCTGTTGTGAGCAGCATGAGAGTATTCATGTTCTGCTAAATTCCCCTCTCCTTCGGTCATCTTCACCATCAACGTCGTCCCCATCTACTCCTTCAGCACTTTTAGTTGCGGTATGAGATAAGACCTATCATGCAAAACTGTACCACCCGCGCCCCCATACCAGTCTGAACAGCTCTGGTAATGTGTACAAATTGTACTCGTCATCAAGTAGCTGTTCCTTAAAGCGATCCCCTCCCCCAGTTGATCTAGAGTGTAGCAATGGTTCAGTCCTCTCTTTATCGGATTCTCCTCATTCATTTCCACCGTCACCTCTCCCCACGACCCAACCCTGAGCAGCCGGAAGAAAAATGTTAGAAAGGGAGCATTGGAGGTGAATGGAATGGAGTGTGCTATGTATAACACTTATCAATAATAGTGTGATGTCATCGTTTCGCTTCCTTCAAATTAATAGCAGTGGTCATATGGTCGCCGTAGCAGCAACGTATGCTGCGGACATATGCTACAGTTATTATGGCGCCCAAACTAAAGGGGCTATTCCAGCCCAAAACCAAAAATTAAAATTATTATGTGGAGCATACAACTTTATATTAATTCTGCTTATACAATTTAGCGAATCATTCACATCGTGATCTGACCGGAGCATATGCATGCATCAGTTAGCTTCAAATTTATTCGGTAAAATCAGTGGAAAGTGGTTTGTGTTAGGCACAGCCTAGTGAGTTAGAATGCAATGAAATAAAATTTATTTGTTTGCTATCCTTACTTGTGCATCAGGTGATAGTTAGAAATGTGGGAGAAGTGTTAGTTCCTTAACATTCCTATCACTCGTCTATGTGGAAATAAGATTTTTATGAATAGGGTTATATGGTTCGTAGTTATTCTTTTCATATTTTTTCCAAGAATGCAGTTCAAGCGAAGTTTTCTGGTGTGGTGCATGCTAGTTGGATTTCAGTGTGTACAGTTTTTAAAGGGGAGTTGATACGATGATGGAAGGTGAGGGAGATGACCGATATAATAATTATATTTGAGAAATTCTAGACAAACCCGGTTTTTTTTTTTTTTTTTTTGGTTTCTTGTTTGACAACAAACAATTTTTTTTTTGTAAATATATATTTATATTTGTTTTGTTTTTTGAATTTTTTGTTATACATTTGTGACATTTTAAAGTTCATTTTATTAAAATGAAGTGTCTGGATTTTGCGTGTCTAGATCCAGATGAGATTAGGTTTGAGTATCAGTTGCGAGGGCTTCCACTGACAGGGACGGTTAGGCAGATGGCTACAGAGCTTAAGAAAATTGCTGACGAGGAACACATAGGCATTCGAACTTTCAAGCCCGTTGCTATAAACAGTCCAAATCTTGAAATGGAAGCGTGTCAAGCGAAGTTCGATCATCTGGAATCGTTAGTAACTGAGTGCATTAAATCTGCGAATCAAGAGGTCGAAAAACAAGCTGTTTCCAAAGCAATTCATCTTACGAACAGGCTTGAGATTTTGGCAAGCAGAGAACCAAACTTCAAACTCTCGATTGAAAATCTGAAAGCCAAATTGAGACATTTGATCGACAATATGTTGAGCGTTGATAATGGAGCAGGTCCAAGTTCACCGTTGCATGTCGTGGAGCTATTGGACAACGAAGAACAACAACTAGTCCAACCACAACAGGTGATTCCACTAACGTCTCAAGTTGCTACTTCTGTGCAAGTAGGAAAGATCAATAACCGTTCTTTTCCTTTACTGCATCCATCTTCAAGTAGTGTTGGACAAAGCATCGAAAACCAAAATTCTGGTACCGTTCCCAAACGTACTTCGGGTGTTCGGCATTCTAAACCCGATCATCTAAGACCACATGATAAAACAAGTGGTAACTTTGTTGCAAGGCAAATATTGCATAATCAGGGCTTCACAATGAATGACATGAGTTATGCTTTGCCGAAAGCAGTACCACCAATTCAAGCGCAACAACGGGAAAATACATATAAAAAGCCAGCTTCTCATTATGTAAATTTTCAGGACCAGAATTCTTTCGATCAGGATCAGTTAGTAGCTAGGACCGAACCTTTCCAATATGCTAATGAATTTTCAGGCGATGTTTCGGGTAGATTACGCAACGTAAGCAATTGGAAGCTTCGGTATGAGGGTTCTCATAGTATCCTTACTATTGAGCAGTTTGTAATGCGAGTTGAAATTTTAGCTAGAGGGGAAGGAATCCCGTTAGATCAGCTTTGTTTGTCTATGCATTTACTATTGTCAGGAAATGCCAACAACTGGTTCTGGATATATATCCAGAGAAATAGGACACCGAAGTGGCAACATTTTCGAAGAGCAATCATCAGTGAGTTTCAAACCTACACCACAGATCAGGAAATCAGACGACAGATTGAGAATAGGAAACAGAAACATAGAGAGTCATTCGCGGAGTTTAAGCTGGCAATTGAAACACTTGATTCGATGCTTCGAGTTTCGTATTCAGAAGCAGAAAAAATCAGTATACTGAAGTCAAATATGCATCCTGCTTTGCGCAAAAGACTTATACTCGAGCACATTGTGTCTGTTAGCGATCTGAAGGAAAAGTGTATGCTAATTGAAAAGGGTTTAATTGATATAGGTGAGACTCTCGATGACCAAGTATTCACGAGAAGAAGGCACGTGAACGAGTTTATACATGTTCCGAACTCTGATGATCGAACTTTCTCACCTGAACAATCAACTTTTTTCTCGGTCAATCAAACTGATCAAAATACTTTTGAAGTTGAAGAAAGTAACTTCATCATATGTTGGAATTGTGAAGATATAGGGCATAGTTTCATTGATTGTCCGAAAGACCAACGAAATTTATTTTGTTACTCATGTGGAGCTAAGAACGTCACCAAACCAAACTGCTTCCGGTGTAACAATTTAAACCGCAAGGCGGATGTTCGCAGAGAAAGGGGAGTGCGGCATCCGAATGCAAGTCAACCATTTCCCCAAAACAATGCTCGTCTTTTACACAGACCGACCTCAAACAGAGATTGCACCACCCAAACAGAACAATAACGTACTTCAAAGCACGTAAACATAATATCAGACAGGTCAAACATGCCAGACTCTTATCAGATGTTAGTGGTCGTCCTTTTGCAAATATTCAGCTCAAAAACAAGTCCGTAATGGGCTTATTAGATAGCGGAGCCACTATTTCAGTTTTAGGAGATGGAGCCATGGAACTTCTGAAAGAGCTTGACATTCCTTACCTGTCATTAAAATCAGATCTTTGTACAGCTGACGGATCAGCCCATAGCGTGATCGGATATGTTTATATACCTGTAATTTTTAACAACACTTCGAAAACCATAAAGTTTTTCATTTCACCTTCGCTTAAGAGACTGGTGACCTTAGGCATTGACTTTTGGTTTGCATTTGGATTACACCCCACTTTTTTGGAAGAAATATCCACCCGTAATCCAGATGCAAATTCGCATTCTTTGTCTGAGGATCAACAAAAGATACTTGCTGAATGCATTGCTACAATCCCATCATTTGAAAAACTTGGCTTGGGACGAACATCTATAGTAGAGCATGAGATAAATGTGGGGGATGTTAAACCCATTAAACAGCGCCATTTTGCAATTTCACCAGCCATGCAAAAATTACTTTATGCCGAAATCGATAGAATGCTTGAGCTCGATGTTATCGAAAAAAGCCAGAGCAGTTGGTCCTCACCAGTAGTTATTGTGAAGAAGCCAAACGGAAAAACAAGGCTTTGCTTGGATGCTAGGAAGGTGAATGAGCTCACCGTTAAGGATGCTTATCCTCTCCCTATTATAGATGGAATTCTAGCAAGGTTGAAGAAGGCCAAATTCATTACAGCGTTGGATTTGAAAGACAGTTTTTGGCAAATTCCGTTAAGTTCATCTGCGAAAGAGAAAACAGCTTTCCCTGTGCCTGGTCGTGGGTTATTTCAGTTCAAAGTAATGCCATTTGGGTTGAAAAACGCCACACAGTCAATGTGCAAATTGATCGATCATGTGATACCCTACGAACTGCATCAGGATGTTTTCACTTATGTAGATGATCTTTTGATAATTTCCGAAACTTTTGACGAGCACACAGAGCTTTTGAGAAAAGTAGGTTCCTGTTTAAAACAAGCCAACCTAACCATCAATCTGGAAAAAAGCAAATTTTGCCAACGTGAGATACGTTACCTGGGGTATATAGTTGGAGTAGATGGGCTAAAACCCGATCCCAAAAAGGTATCAGCTATAGCAGAATTTCCGCAACCAAAGACCATCAAGCAACTGAGACGTTTCCTTGGTATGTGCCAGTGGTACATGCGGATGGTACCAAACTTTGCTGCTGTTGCTGCACCGCTTACCTCACTCACTGGCAAAAACGCTTTTCAGAAGGATTGGTCGAAAGAAGCTGTGTTGTCTTTCGAAAGTTTAAAAACGATGCTTACGACAGCTCCAATTTTGGCTGCACCAGACTTTGATAAACCATTCCAGATACATTGCGATGCATCTACGGTAGGTGTTGGAGGTGCTTTGATTCAGTTGGATGACAGTGGGACTGATCGGCCAGTAGCTTTTATGTCGAAGAAGCTGAATACTGCTCAGAGCAACTACAGCATTACCGAACTGGAGTGTTTAGCTGCTGTGCTTAGTGTTCAAAAGTTTCGACCGTACATAGAAGGTACTCGGTTTGTCATTGTCACTGATCATGCCAGTTTAAAATGGCTGATGTCTCAAAAAGATCTCAACGGTAGATTGGCCAGATGGTCACTTAAGTTGCAGCCATTTGATTTTGAGATAGTGCACCGAAGAGGCAAAGACAACATCGTAGCTGACGCATTATCGCGGGGTATGTTGGAGGAGATTGTCGGAGGGGAAGCAGGTTATTTAGAAGCAGATTTTTCTGCGGATGTAGAGTATCAAAATCTTATAAAATCTATCGAAAAGACAGCGGATCGATATCCCGATTTGAAAATCCACAAAAACAAAATTTTTAAACGCGTTAAATTTCGTGACTTTTCGGTTTCAGGCGAATCTGATTGTTGGCGTTTATGGCTACCAAAGATGTTCCGTCAGGAACTAATGAAAAGCGAGCATGAACCACCAAATTGTGCACATCCAGGGGTCAATAAACTTTTGGAGAAATTGAAACGATTGTACTATTGGCCAAGGATGGTAGTGGATGTTACGAACTATGTCAGTTCTTGCGAGAAGTGCAAAATTTCCAAGATACCAAATATGATCTTGAGGCCACCAATGATTCCACGAGAGCTACCTTTGCGTCCATGGCAAGAATTGCACATAGATTTTGTGGGTCCATTCCCAAGGTCTAAGAAAGGTAACACACAGGCATTTGTTGTTCTCGACAACTTTTCCAAGTACCTAGTGGTAAAGCCGCTTCGAAGTGCAACCTCCAAACTTGCAATGCAAACGCTAGTGGAGAATGTGTTCGACTTATTTGGAATTCCAGAGAAGATTATCTCTGATAATGGTTCTCAGTTTGTTTCGCATGAATTCGAGAGTTTTCTATCTCAGCATGGTATCAGGCACGTATGTACTGGTGTATATTCGCCACAAGCAAACGCTGCAGAGAGATCAAACAAAACCATTTTCACAGCTGTTCGGTTATATATAGAGAAGGATCACCGCGAGTGGGATGCTCATCTAGGATCAATATCCTGTGCGTTAAGAAATGTGGTACATGAGTCCACAGGATTTAGTCCATTTTATCTACTGTTTGGTTTTCATATGGTCACACATGGAAACACATACGCGCTATTGAGAGAGTTTGAATCCGTGTCCGGTGAATCTCCTGAGATCAGTGAGAGACATGATAGGCTAATCAGGATTAGGGAAGAAGCATATCAATGTTTAAAGCTGGCACAGGCAAAACATGCCAAGGCTTATAATTTACGATCGAGGCCGGTAAACTTTACCGTTGGACAGATAGTTTATAGGCGGAATTTTGTCAAGAGTAGCGCACCTAATGTATACAGTGCCAAGCTTGCACCTAAGTTTAGGAAGTGCCGCATCAAACGCCGAATTGGAAACTGTTTATATGATTTGGAGGACCTACATGGGAAATACATTTGCAGAGCTCATGCAAAGGACATTATTCCGTAAGTCCAGGTTTGCCCGGTTTCTCAGTCGGTAGAGCATGAGACTTCAGGGTGTGAGTCTGCCCCACGTTGTCCTATATAGCTTCCCTCACATACAATCGGTTATTTATATTTTTTTTTTTTTCAAACATAACGACTGACGGTGCATTCGTTCTGCTTGCTTTGTAACATCTATGTATTTGTAGTCTCTGGTCAGCCTTGTGTTATAAGCGTAAACTATAATTTAAGGTCATGCTCAATACTCGCGACCAGATGGCACTATAGCAATCTTAACTTCGAAAATCTCTAACTTCGAAAAAGGTCTAGCAGAAAAGATTTCCGGCTATAAGCTTTCTTTCGTTCAAAGACCTCCGAACTATAATGGTCGCAGAATATTAATAGCTTCGATACTTACGTTTTTTTTCTATTTTCTTAAAATAAGAGTCCTAAGTACTAAATTTAAGTTTAAAGTTATTTTAAAAGAATACCCATATTCTATTTAGAATATAAATTGTACCAAATAGATTAAAACTTCTATAAGGAACATAAAGCAGTCACTAAGGGTAAGAGTTTTCATATAAAGGAAATTGTTCTTTATAATTGACACCAATTGCATAATAATGCATTTCGACAGATTCTTGCGGTCGTTGGTCGCAAAATCATTTGCAGAACGTGTTGCTTAACCTGGTTGGAGAGATTATCATGGTTCCGTCCACGTGGTGACTATAGCGGAGTCCACCTTTTGTTGCGAAAGCTGATTTTACGAAGTATTATCAGGCTGCACACAATACTTCGCCACACCAAATCGCCAAATCTCACCCAAAATCCAGCGAATCTATTCAACACGTGGGGAAATCCGCCAACTCTCCCACAGATCGGACATTATAACACCAAGGTCATGCAAATCCACAATTGCTCGCATAGCCGCAAAACTCACCAACCCTGTTAGTCAGATCCTCGTTGTCACCTGCATTACATCGTTTCAGACCCGTCTACTAGAAGCCAGGAAATCGCGCTTTGTTCCTTAGTGTTGCACGTGTGCAAAGAAGTGATATATATACATATATGCCTAATCTACAGAAAAAGTGAATTGCCTTAATACCTATTTGCTATATATAATCTAAACCTAAAATACTAATTAAAAATTCGTAAAATATCTGAAAAGTTTAAATAATTTGCTACCTACATTCTTACACATATATATATTTCTATTTAACCTATAAATTGTTCCCTATGAATTACCTATTTGCCTAATTTTGTTAGTTCGTGAAATTAATCTTTAATATTATATAAAAAAAAAAGGAAGGAAAAGAGAAAGGGTATAAACTCAGTGCTATAGTGGTTCGATCATAATTAAATAACAGCATCATCATTCCTGCCTCAAGATGTTTCCTGACATGTCACGAAGATCATCGAGCCGAAATCACAGGTAATACACAAAATTAACTAAATATCACCACTATAACATTTGCCATAACTTTCTAGTCAGATTTAAAAATTCTTTGCCATACTTTCTAAACAATTCTTAATTAAAACTATATAAATCATAACATTTGTCATCTATTTCATTCACACCATTCATACATACATACATAGTTTCATTCATTCACATTTTTTTTTATTATTCAAAATACATTCAGTAACCATAATTAAAAACTCGAATAACTATATATAATAGTAGGTATATATATTTATATACACATGCATTCATGCAACATCATTTCATAAATAAATTGAAATTTCATTCGGTTACGTATGTATATCATAACAAATTCCTGAGTTTTGATTTCTAGTAATGTTATGCATTATCACATGTATACAACACCTGTTGTGAGCAGCATGAGAGTATTCATGTTCTGCTAAATTCCCCTCTCCTTCGGTCATCTTCACCATCAACGTCGTCCCCATCTACTCCTTCAGCACTTTTAGTTGCGGTATGAGATAAGACCTATCATGCAAAACTGTACCACCCGCGCCCCCATACCAGTCTGAACAGCTCTGGTAATGTGTACAAATTGTACTCGTCATCAAGTAGCTGTTCCTTAAAGCGATCCCCTCCCCCAGTTGATCTAGAGTGTAGCAATGGTTCAGTCCTCTCTTTATCGGATTCTCCTCATTCATTTCCACCGTCACCTCTCCCCACGACCCAACCCTGAGCAGCCGGAAGAAAAATGTTAGAAAGGGAGCATTGGAGGTGAATGGAATGGAGTGTGCTATGTATAACACTTATCAATAATAGTGTGATGTCATCGTTTCGCTTCCTTCAAATTAATAGCAGTGGTCATATGGTCGCCGTAGCAGCAACGTATGCTGCGGACATATGCTACACCACCTAGTCCAATGAACCAGCTAACCTAAGCAAATTCTACGAATCTGCAGAGTAAACCAAATTGTGTTCGCAAGTAAATCGAATGTAATCATCCTTATAGAACCCGCCACGACCGCAATCGGTCAAAAGTCTCCTTCGCCCTGTCAATTAGCGCCTGTCGTTGTGTTAGTTTGGTCAAACACACTTCAGTAAACCGTAAATGCTAATGAGTTTCCCATTTGTGGACCGATACTGAGATGGATATCTATACGCTGTTACAAGACATTATGCTCATTAAACGCATAAATAATTAACAAACATTTGTCAAGCTTGCAGATTTCCCCAGCCGTATTGTTCACGTGCTAATGGATGCATATCCTGACTCAGTGAAACGTGGCTTATGCGCAGCATGAATGGAAAAAAATACCAATAAATCAATTAAGGGGAGGCAAAAGATCACCCCCCGTAGTAATGTAGCAAAGTGTCCCCTGTGACAAATGCCAGATAAGGCGAAATTCTTCTTCTTCTTCTTCATTGGCGATTCTTCTGATTGAGTTAATTCACGATTTATTCTTACCCACCCGCAGACAGTTAGGATAAAACCTATGAGATGTTCAATATAAGGGAAGAGCCCACATGTGTGACTCCTGTCATATGTGCGAATGACAAATACCCAAAGGTCATTTCGACACTCGGCTGCGAGATTGGGAAACTTCTTCATCGCCCCGAATACTCATCGTCATCATCATTGCCTTCATCACCCAAACCACCGCACTACCGGGGAGGGAGTGAACTGGACATCATAGTAGCCATCAACTATGACCATCCCCTTTCGGAATTCGCTCTATTTGAATTGATGTTTGGAATCCCTTGGTGATAATTTCGAGCGCATTTGCCAAGGGGGTCGGCAATGCGAACTCAAGGCCGGAACGCATTTATCAACGAGCGTGCAATAAGAGAGCATACCCTGAGTTTGTATATACGTATATAGTGTAACCACCACCACGCGTGCCCTTTTTATTTTCTTGGCCTGGCCTTTGCAGCGGTGTATTGAGCCGCATTAAATCTGCGCCAGGAGGATAGTGTATTCTGTGTTATTGGGGGCGAGGTGAAGCGATGCGGAATTGCGTATTGCGGCAAAAGAAGAAAGAAAGAAAGAAAATCTAAAAACCGACTGTGGAATACAATAAGCTTCGTCAGTGCGTTAAATTTGATTTGACGGGTACATGATTGACGGGGGATGCAAACCAACTGGAACTTTAGTTAATTGAAAGGAAATGCAGTGCGCAGTAACCTTCTGCCTATTTATGCTGTTTTGGAGTTTGAAAAATGATTTTTGGGCTCATGGTACAAGAGTGCAAGGTATGTCTGACTGATGAATCCAACTGACTACGATCGCTCTTAGGGTACTTGGTCCCGGCTGTCAGAGGTCGTGGGTGAGGGTCGCGCCCAAAAATCAGTAGCAGTAGCAACTATTCTCCCAATAGTTATGCCCGGTTTCGAATTTTCTGGCGACGTTACTTTCCTCTCACTCGCACGTGGTATTTTACTAGACTTACACATGTGTTATCTAAGTGTGTCTTTCGAGGCAGCCACCTAGCGTAACTTGAGCTCGGGTGGGGTATATTGGGGACGAATACCTGCAATCTTTGCGAGGTTTGCAGCTAAATGTACTAATTGAGAGATGCATTTTATTTCGTTCGCTGTTTCTACTAAGACTTTAGAGCCTTCCTGTTATTTTTGGTCTTTCAACTCGCCACCCGCAGGGCCGTGAAAAATGACATTTTTATTCGAAAAAGCTGCTGTCCGTCGTTATGGCTTCCTTGATATGTGACAATTTATCCTGCCTTGGACATCAAACAACTCATTTTATAAGTTACAGCCCAAGAATTTTGTAAACTTTTTTATTACCTACATTTTTAAAATGCGAAACTCTTTCTCTAGAAAGAACACAATGGGCCTCACCAGTAAACAGTGGCTTTTGTAAATTTACTTTGACCCCCATCATTATTAAGATCTAAGATGATTTTGGGTCGAATTCTACTCAAAATGTCAGCTTTAAGTTGCTACATGAAATAAAGTTTAAATTAAATTGTAAGCAATGAAATCTATATTTTGGCTATATTTTCCATACAAATTTCGTCATCATAAGCTTCCGTAAATTTAAAGTCGAGACCAAAATGTGTATTTAGTACGGCGCAATATTTAACTTGGTTTTTTTTTTGATACACACAAAATTGAACGCATCAACGGGACTCAGGCGGAACCTTTTCCCAGCGAAAGAAATGATTGGTGGTTTATGGAAACCCCAATGGAAACCGCAGATATGACAACCGTACTTACTGGCAGAAAAACTTCCTCTGAACAGGATAGTAGGGTCTAAGTTCTAGCTCCAAGTAGATATTCCGCTAAAAGTGCAGAGGATTTCGAATAAATTCGTTCTCCCTTACCATTTGGGACTTTCTCAATGTAAGCATCATGACGGTACAATTTACAACCACAAGCAATATTCGAGCCAATTCTATCAAATGACCAAATTCGCCAACAATACGAATTCCACTCATCCAAAAATAAAATCCACCTCAAATAATATTTATACCCTTTATAATAATAATAAAACCGCCTTTTCATTACAGCCTCATTTGCGACTATCAAATTCCGCTGGTGAATTCCTTTGGCAAATCTTAAACTCGTGCTAAAAAACAAACACCCCCTCCCATCGACCATGATTAACAGTTTCATTGCACGCAAACATCCTCTGTGAAAGGAACTTCAAAATTTAATTCAACTCCCGTCTGCAATTGTTTTGCCAAAAACCAACCAGAAAGGGATACAAGTTTCTTTATTTTCCCTGGCATCATTCCCATGACAAAATACAGCTTAAAAACGCATAACAGTAATCATAAAATAAATGCGGGTTGATAAACATCGCCCGGAACCTAGTTTCTGCCCAAGAACAAAGGGAATTTTCTTTTAAATTTAATACCCAATGTATTGTTCCGAGAAAGGCGGTGGTGGCGATGGTATCACTTGAGGTTTTTCTTCTGGCACAACGACAAGAATTCGTCGTCCTTTTTACGGGACAACAAAAAGAAATAAAAAAAAAAAAAAAACATGTTAACCCCCAGATAGCATCACCGCGCTTGAATGCTGGTGCGGTGGCGATCATAATAATTCTCAAGCAGTTGGCGGCACTAATCATAAATTTCCTACCCCCACCCGGGCACCCGGAAAATGAACCCAAAGTGAAGCACTCTATCTCGGCGTTGTCATCTCCATTTAAATCATATTAGCAAAGTTTCCTTTGCTTCGATTCGACAAGGGCTGTCACCAATCCACCCCAAGTCCGCTTGTGAAACGACAAAGATCCTGCATGTTAAGCGAAATTTTTTGAAAATTTCCCCAAATATAAGGGCCCGCTACGTGTGCGGGTGTTTCATACCGACCGACACCGGGTATGGGGAATTTCCTATTCAGCTTTGGAAATTATTTTTACTTGTAGTTGTTCTGTGGAGTAAAAAAACACTAGGGGTGAGGGCATTCACCCCTTTATACTGCTGGCACAGGTCCAAGAAAACCCTTACACAAAGGGGATATATAATACACCCAGGCCAGGAACATGAACAGGAAAAACAACCGAAATCGAAGAACATCTCACCCATCCGGGGCACAACGAACTTCTTGTAGGAGTATAGCGAAAGCTCAAGCAGACAGTCAGTCGTCAGACAGATAAACAGACATGACCTAGAAATATGGAAATTTTTCCCTCCCAAAGATGCAGGGTGCGGGACACTCGCCGGGGTGATTGGGATTATGAGGGTATACTGTAGGTATACCTATTCCATCTTCCTTTCGTGTGAACATTATTCTCTTTCTATGCGGCGTTTTGTTGTGCTCAGATTGAAAAAAATCATGCTCTGTTGTATCGAGATACTTCATACTTTGGTTCGTGTTTGGAATTGAGTTCTTGGTCCAGCTTAAGTGATGCGTTTGCAAAGTTTACAGTTTTATCGTAGAGTGGCACGAGTGCCATTTGTTATTCTCTTTGCTTCTTATCGTAATTGTCTGGCCAGGATTTGGCAAAATGTTTCGGGGTGGATCACTGTCTGAGGAAGCTATGCGATGTGCATCTAAGGCGATTTCATTCGTCCTGGCTGATATTAATATACCTACGTAAAATTATTTTGGATATGTATGAATAATGTTAAGAGGAAGTGAACAAGTGTTATTTTATTGCAAAGGCAGGAGTTCTGCCCAAGGCAGATAAGAAAACGATGGGCTCACCTTCAGTAAATAAAGGGTACTGTGAACGAAAAATGAAATGAAGACTTTGGTTTGGCAAATCCCTCTCACTATGTCTATAGATCGGTAGCTAAGCTCCGATCCCATTTTTTGTACTCGATTTTTGTAGTCGTTCCTTTTTGGCAAGAACTGCTAAACATTTACTTTCCTTATAAATCTGTTGAATGTTTTCCGATTTTTTAAACCATGTTTCAAGTATTGCACCGTTTTGCCGCTTTCTCAACTGACTTAAGCCGCCTTTCTAGATTTTATTTATTTAACTTATGTTTGTTCGAATGGGCCTCAGCTATCTAAAACTCATCGCCATCGTCTTGGCTCCAATAAACAATTCCATACACGGTCTTCTTCCACTTTAAGCTATCGACCATCGGCTGCAATTTCATCGCGTTGCTATATAACTGCAACTTTTGGCCTTTGTAAAAAGCGTTTTGTTAATTTATGTACCCGTTTCGTATAAATCTAAATATGATCACGGTCTCAGCTGCTCCATGTGATTCGTTAGTGGCATTTGGAACGCCTGATGCACGCTCAAAAATTGGCTCTAACAGAGTGGGATTTTTGCTCGGTTAAAAAATAATGGGTTCAATTTAACCAAGCCTCTGTTGAAAAACACCGTTGTAAATAACCAAGTTTGTAGATAAATATCAACCAGCTAGTTAAATTCAACGTTTTAAAATTGAAAATAAAACTACGATACTTACAACTCGCATGATTCTTTGTTTTTGTTGTAAAATACAGGGTCATTCATTTCGTGGTTTCAAGCTCGTAGCGCTGGCCTTTGACACTTGTCAAACTCAGCGGTCATTTGTCATAATATTAGTTGAATGTTTGCAATTCACGATAATGGATCAAGTTATGGCCGAGAGAGCGCCCGAAAAGTTCGAAAATGTGTTTAAAAATTACCTCAAAAGAATCGCTGCTGCGAATCTTCCCGAGGCGGCCATTTAAATGATATTGTTTTTCGCACTTAATGGCAAAGTGCAAACTTTATAATGACATTAAATTTTAATCAAAAAGTGTATTGCTGTGTTTTGGTTTTATTAAGCTTTACTTTCGAAGCCGAAAAATTAATGACCCTTTATAATGGCTTGTCGGCACCTGGTAATTAATTTGTTATTACCTACATTATGACGTATCTATGCATCTGTTTAGAGTGAGGGAAAAGGTGAAGCACTTGTGGCGGAATTGTCAATACAAAATAACGCCCTGCAACCAGCTTTCCATTTTAAGTTCATAAACCGTCTTATTGTATATTCACGCTGCGCTACTTTGTTCTGCATTCTTGGATCCTTAAAGACAGTCTTGTAACCAACTTAGACAGCACATAGCATTCTAGCATTCTAGCATTCTTTAATAACTAAAACCTAACTAAGTACGTCAGATTGTTTAAGGTACCAATTCATTTCGAGTCTATAGAAAACAAATTTCCTTTATCAAAGACTTAGTGAAAACTGCAGAATTCCAATGGCTGGAAATGCACACCAAAATACCATGTTTCTTTACATCTTTTTCAGATACCTACCGGCTATAAACTCCATTAGATGTACCCTTTTCATCATCCCTTTAAATCTCCGATTCATAGTTCTTTTTATTCGCCCTCGTAGTTTCTGTTTCGCCTCTTTACATCGTTCACAATTATGAGGTTTTCTGGTTAAATTTCCAACGCCATTAGGTTATTATACCGAGCCGAGGCACCTACTTCAAATTCTTATTAGCAGCGCAGATTTACGAAAAAGTTCTAAATTACAAAACCCTTCCCCAAAGTTCGTGTACAAGAATTAATGAATTCAAGCCGACCGACCGACGACTGCAAGAGTCCGGCACCTCCCTTAATGCCTTACAAAATTTTACAAAACACAGAAATCATAAAAGACGAATTCATTGCACCCATGCTCGTGTTACTCGTTGCAGTCATTAGCTACAACCGACCACATTTTGCATCCAGAACTGAGAATATCCCTCTCGGCGGAATGGAAAATCTGCAATATGCAGTGCAACGATGCCACTTTGCCACTGACCTCGTTGAAGGTCGTCTTTGTATTTGCCCAACCTTCTGCGAGATATTGCAGCAGCATATCCAAAGCGAAAGGGCTATAATTCCTTCATCAACGCAAAAGGGTTGTCGGTTGGATGTCCGTCGTCCTCACGTATTTCGTAAAATAAGAAAAAATCTTTTTTGTTTTTCTCCACTTTTTTTTTTTTTTGATTGACAGCACATCAGAGATGAGGAAAGTGAAGCAAACTCAAAAGACTACAGAGCTCTGGCGGAGCCAATAAAACATTCCTCTATCGGCCATTGATTTTAGATTAGAGACCAAGCAGCAGCAAGGGTTCTTTGCTTCGTTGAACAGTCTGCCTTTATCTGGCGCGGCGCATGATGTTGACTTCGGAATGAAAATAGAAACCACCCCGAAGGTTAATATCCTTATTTCCTTCGTTTGATGAAAACTTTACATCAATCAACCTCTTCGCTCGAAAGGATGAACTCCGCATGCGAGGGAGATATAAAAAGGACTCAGATGCCGCGCACAATATGTGTGTCGGTGGGTATAAATTTTGTATCCCGGACTGACCAGGGATCTCAAACGCAAACCCCTTACAAATACTATCTACCCGGCAATGTCCAATAAATCTACAAAAGTTTGCCATGGAATGCACAGCAGCAAGGATACGAAACCAAAGTGGGCGTTTGCTGATTTGTTGAAGAATGAAATCAACCAGGAATTATTGTGGTGTGAGTTAGCATCCTTCGACCCGTCGCCGCAGACCACAATATCCGCCTCCGTTTGCCCATTACCTTTAATGAAGACAGCTAAGGTTCAATGGTTTTTGCTCCATTTACCAACACCATCAGTGGCAGTCTGATCCTTGCACATAAAAATGAGAGCAAAGGCATAGAGAGAGAGAGAGAGAGAACAGATCCAACGAAAATGATTACAAAGAGGTGCGGGAAGTTTTCAATTTCCCTGCGGTATACATACAGTCGAGCTCAATATGTGAGGATAACACGAATAAAATAATTCTCAAACCATTGGTCCACTGGAGGAGCCTTATACCGACGGATAACTTAGATACACATATACGTGGACGATATCCAACCAAGGGGGATACAATTTATAGGCGTTCCGGTGTTTAACTGCAATCGAGAGAAACGCCGAATAGAGCATGTGTGCGATATAATGAGCTCGCCAGCAGAGGAAAGAAAAAGAAAATTAATCAGTTGCGTATCCTTTGAATCTTTGCTTTATCGTACGCTCAGGACCTTGAGGCTAACGAATTAATTGAGCGAGTAGTATAAATAGAGAATTTAACATTTAAAATGTGCCTCTGGGAAATTGCGGCTTGGTAATGCACTACCGAATGCAAGGCCTTCAGATCGGTTAATAAGGCTTTGGTGTGATGTGTATTTGTTATTGCAATGATCTATGTGGTTGGTTGCAGCGTCACAACTGCTGATGAACGGCTTAGTTATGTGGACTTCGTTGAAATGCCACTACGATATAACAATCCAGAAAACCCATGACTGGATTTCAAAATAAACAGCATACTTATGCACAAGATTCGTCGCAAGGACAGAAGCTGCTCCAACTGAGTTTAGTGTCCACTCGCATATAGCAACAATTCTCCAATACTGCCAAAGTAATAAACTGAAACACGTTGTCCCCAGAACAGCTCTTCGGCTCGAACTCGACAGGAGGACCCAGTTCTGTCATTTCATTATCCCAAAACACAATTCGAGGACTCAAAGCCAGGAGTCCATCACATTCTGATGCAAACATATTGAATGCATAGTTGATGTGACAAAGTTATAATTCACTGCAATCCCCATGCGTTAGGCCCACCCCGAACAAACCCCATACTTACACAGTATCTATACTCTATCGACCCACAAACACACACACTTTGATTCAATTCTGTTGATATCTATTCAATTGGCGTTATATGGTATTTGTCGAGCGATTAGTAATGCCCTGGCATTCAAATCCTTGCCCCAGACAGACGACCGACAGTATCATGCAGCCGACCAAGTGCGTTGTGTGTTTTTGCGGATCTTCATTGTTAATCAATTTGATTTTCGTTTGTGCAATAATTAGTTCCAATTCAAATAAATGCCCTGCGCTACACACAGCCACACATATTCTCCCATGCATTCCGAACAAATGAAATTACTGTTGGGACTTGTGCTATAATTTCCTCATAGTTTCGGGGACTATTATCGGACGATGTGACCACATTGTGGTCCTGTGTTTGGAAATTAATTTTACATGTACAGCGTCTGCATGTATGCGTTTTGTTAATTTATGTAACTTGTTTCAAAAATTTAATTTTCTCTACGATTCGGGGTTGCTCGGGATTTGGGAACGAGCGGGAAATTTAATATTCGATTTTGAGGTCGGAAATGGAATGTGGCCATTGGTAATTTTTTTAATTGTCAATTTCGCATTCGATTGGATTTGTGATGCTATTACACGTATGGTGCTGGAGGGATGAAATTTAGATCAGTCGCGGGCTGTTTTAAAGTTGGCTTTTCTAAACGATTGTCTGGATTATATTTGTGGGCCGCATTTGCATGATTCAAAATTTAGGGATTACTGTTGGAATTTAAATGTGGAGCCATTGTGGGGGGAACAGAATTGTATGCTTAGTAAATAATTGCAGGTTTAATCAATTTCGAAATGTTTTAAAACAATTCCGAGGGACCAAGGCCTAGCTTCTCACAACCATTCGTTTTGTGTGAGTTTCATTTTTGGAACGAATGGAAGGGATCTACAATTGTATGCCGATTCCAAACGGCTAATTGAGAAGCTCTTTCAAGACAGTTATACTCTCGGATGTTTGTCAGACGTTCGCGAGAGGTGGCGCAGTGGAAAAAAACCCAAAGTTGGAATTCGGGTTTTTGCTGGATTCGAACCTGAGACCCCTCGCTTATTAGTCCAACACACTAACCACTAAGCCACTGTGCTTCGTTTTAGTGGCGACAAATTGGATTTAGCGCTTGAGCGTTTTTTAGTGCTTAAAATACATATTTTTATTGTTTTTTTTTCACGCTGCCGCTGCACACTGCATTTTTTTGCCAGCTTTGCAGGCATATACCACATGGGCAATTAAAAAAATAAATTAAATGTACCTTTTATTCTTTAAGTTTTATTGAAGTTTTTATTTTTATAAATTTTTATTGTAATGTCATATAACTGAATATGAATAAACTTGAGTTTTTGTTCTTTTTTTACTTTTATTTATTTTTATCTGATCGGAGCTGTTTTAAGAAAATTACAGTTTTGGCGCTCAAGAGGTCAAAATTAACGCTGCCAATTTTAAAAACAGTGCTCAAACGCCAGAACTACTTGGCAACGCTGCTTGAGATGTCTCTCTCTCTCTCACTCTCTTTTACGAATTGTTCGCGTTAAGGAGTATAAATTCGTAAGAATTAGTAAAAATTCGTCTCCAGGTGGGTTGTCGTTTCTGATAAAATGTAGTTGCATACTAGGAAGCAGCGTTCATTGGATTTTGTTGTTAAGCAACACAAGGAATGTTTGATAACTTACTGTAAGGCAGTGTTAATGCTGGTAAGCTTTGTGAAGAAATGTTGGACTGAAAAAATTATCGGTTTTACAAATTTTATATATTTTAAAATTGTAGCCGCTCCAAGATGCCGCCCTTAGCAAAGTGCCTCCCGGGGCTGAATATTTACTGACATTATTATTTTGACATTGACAATTCGGTAGTCGGTTTAAGGGTACGTTCACACTGAAAGTTGGAAGTTGTCAAGTTACAAGTGAAATACCCTTTAGATATTGTGAGGCGCCGAATATAGTTTTGGCTTATACTTTTTCCCCTCCGCTTGTCTACCATTATCGGCTTTTCGAAATGTATCCATTTATAATACCTATAGGTATGTTGCAAATCAACTGCCACTTCTATGGTTGAGTATATGTGCGTACAACTTTCTCACACTTAATTTGATTTCAACAGGTCCGGAACGGACCATTCAAAATGTTCAATAGTCCTTCTCTGTGTAATAAAAACAGATCGCGGCTTCCGATTCCGTCACAAAGTCTATATAAACACGAGTAAATATTCCTCCGACAGCATGCATCTCTCCGAACATAAACATGAAACACGTCATACTCTATAATCATAAACATCGCATTTAACAGCAGCCCCTAAACAATTTGCCTTATTTGTCCTTAAGAAGATTTATCTGGCGAAATGTCCCCATTTATCTACAAACATAAATAGAAATATGTCGCAAGCGAAAATTCCGACTTTTAAGTGGCGAGTAAAACTGCCTTAAAATCGCCTTTATCCTCTTCCGACAACTATCAGTTGCATGGTCGATAAAATATAAATTCCAACCCAGCTACCACTAAAACGACATCCTACTTTTATTTTTGTTGTCGTTGTCGCTGTCGTCGTCGTCGTCGTCGTCGTCGTCATCGCCATCATCATCATCATCCAGCAAATCTTTGGAAACAAAGAGCAAATATTGCTTCCTTCCCACCCCCACCCCCATCCGCACTCAAGTCGTCCCATCCCCAATCGATTCGGGGCAAACTCCGAGGAAGAATAATAAAATTTCATCATCAGATTTGTTCATCTTTCAAGAATTCGTCGAACCATAAAAAGCTAATAACAAATATTGTCAGATGAATAGATGAGAACTGGGGGATGGTGTGTGAGCAGACTACTATACAAGAGGCTGAGAACAAAAGCTGCTGCCGCACCGAAAAATCGAAAGGCACGGAAACAAGTGTGCACAAAGGATAAGATAATTGATTGAATTCGTATAGTCGTCCTCGAGGACGAGAACGAAGCAGGGTGATGCCTCCCATACCACCATCCTTCATTGAACGATAATAGCTGGTGACTATTATTTTTATAACCTTCATAACACTGTTAACGCAAGACGGCCAATAGCATAGTGTCCTGTTTAACGAGTAAACTTTCATGGGGGTGACAGAGTGCCAGAGTGAAACACTATATGCTTGCGAGTGGGGGCTAAATCCATATAGCAAAAGGAATCGGCTTTATTAGAGGGATGACACATATTTATGCGGATTATTGTTGTGTTGGCTTTCATAACTCCAACATAAGAACAACTACTAAATCTATTAGGGGATGGACCGTCGAATGGATTTACTATATTTTTCCTGTCATTTATTATAATCCCATCCAGTGTTCTGAGTCTTATACAACACAAATGGCAAATAGCACACAGATAAAAAAAAAAACACACTATCCAGACAGCCTGGGAGTGGGAGGCGACATGTTATATGATGGTGCATCTCTGCTTGGTCTGTCGGGGTCGGTTGATGCGTGACCGGATGGAGTCGGAAATTTTAATTTTGATTAAAACCAGGATTCCGGTTTTTATTTGTCTGCCTCGGTGGGTTTTTAGCAAAAAATAACAATTTTTCTGTTTTTGTCGAACTTTTTTGTTTGCGAATTAAGTTGGCAACATCAAAGCTATCCCTTTATTATTATTTTTTTTTTTTTTTGTTCTGACGAATATTCGGCGCCACATTCACCTATGTAATGGAGGAGTACTCCGTACTCCTGTTGGAATATTTCCAGGACATTTAATGGGAGAATGAAGTTGATTTAAACAGGGAGCGGAGTAAACAGACGACAAAAAAAAAAATAAAAACCAAAAAAAAAGAACAGACACAACTCATGGTCTGGCGGCATTTTGGTGCCGCATTGGTCATTTGGGGGCGACTGGTATTTTTGTTTGGCCCGAATGAACTTGAATGTGCTAATCTACCGTATTTGAGGTGAAATGTACTCTCATGTTGTGCCCCGATGGTTATAGGTGGCGGGAGTGCATATGTCAAGCGAGTGTCGGGCCATTTGAATTATTTTTTTCTTTTTTTCCAGTTCCGCTCTGAGTTGAACACTGTAGAAGGATGATCAGAGGTTGTTGCTAACTTTGATGTCTCTGTGGGTGTTTCTAGTTGCCGGCTTCTTTTCATCTTTTTGTTATTTTTTGTAGGGTCGCTTGCAGGTTTATATGCCTTTTGTGGTTTTCATTGGTTTCTGGGTAGCTTCTTTTTCTATTGTTCCAATTAGGAAAAAATGGTATGAGTCTTGGAAACAGATTTGCTTACAGACAGTTCTGGCTTTACAAGGTTGCGCGTACAAAAAGTAATCTCAATTTGAGTCTATGACGTTACTAAGATCTACAAAATGTTTAAATCAGTTTTTGTGACTAGATCTTCATAGATCGACTGAGCCTCAACTGGCATCACAAATCTGCACACCAACAAGTTGCAAGTCACCCTTTTGGACTACGAGTCTTCGAAATGCAGAATTTCATCAAGTATTTCAATCAGCTCCACAAGCACTTCCTACAAGACTGGTGTCTATTTACAAGTCATATGCACCTTCATAATGTTAGCTTCACACTGCACTCAACAAAGCCCCACTCCTAAGCCATTACGCATTTAGCATGCGGTACCAGATGTATGTAAGGCGCAATCATACACACAAGCGCCTGCAGAGCGTGTAGGATGAAAACGAATTCCCAAAGTGAAATCACATCATGCATACCTACAAGGTCTCAGGAATTTGTTTAGCAACAGTGTGTGCACAGTGTGTGCACCGGTTGGTGTGTGCTTTCGACCCTAAATCGCACACTTTGTTTCTGAATTCATCCTCATGAATGATTCAATTTTAATTTTCCCGCAAAAGGCCCCAAACTAATTTCATCGTATATACGCACCGAATACGAGCGAGTATTCCGCGCTCCGGTGCGGGAGGAACAAGACGTACTTAAAACCACTACGGACATACGATGTCAGCACAGTGGTTCATTTGCATATGACTGTGACCAAGAGTCCATGTCATCTGCAGCAAGGCGTCACGTTTTCCTTTCCGGTTTTTGTTTTATTTTTATTTATTTGCGAAAGTAAATGAGAGTGCGAAGGAATTGATCACTTCCACATGCAGGACTCTCACAACCACACATTCAAAAGAAGGCTTTCTGTTTATCCGTTGAAAACGGCAATGTGATTTCCAAAAATCGACAACTCTTTGCACGTGTGTGAGAGGCTCTCACGCGTTCAAGCCACAGCCACCCAAGGATTCATGTTCTTTGCCGTTTCTGCATGCGGATATTAACTCGCAGTTTCCTGTTCCGAAGTGTATACACAGCTTCATTAAGCTTATTAACGTCTGTCGACCATAATCAGTTTTAAAATTGTTCACTGAACAAATTAATAAAAATTAAAACAAGCGAGTTAAATGATTCCGTGAAAGTATGTTTGGCGTTCAGGTGAGCATCTGGATCGGGGTAGCCGCACAAAGAAAATGAGGCATGGGAATGGGAAGTATTAACGTCAAAACTTTGACTTTTAACGGAAGGCCGTTCTCGAGTTTCATTCAATGTGCACCAGTGCGCCTTTTGTTGTATAGCAGGTATACCTGTTCTGCGGCGCTCAAGTATCGGCCTCTTCAAACTTGAACCTCTCTGCCACTTTGAATTATTTCCATTTGATTTGAAGTACATGCCAGCGACTTTGTTCGAAGATTGTCCGCGAAATATGGTCGCATGGGTAAATTAGGTGGGTCGTGAGGACTGATGAGTGATGAGTTTCCATTAACACTTTTTGCTGTGAAGTGCGGATACTGTGTTTTTGTACAAATGAATTATTTTTGTGAAATCTCCAAGGAAACGCAGTGACCGACAAGATCTCTGAGCTGAGTGTAGAAGCTAAGTATACGGGTCTTATAAAGCTTGTAAAAGCCCATGATATCCATCAAGCTAGGCTTGTATAGCTTCTAAAAGGCCATGAAATCCATCAATATGGGCTCCTTCTAACTATTTGGGTATTTCAACACTTTTGCCAGTGTTAAGCTGACACTTGTGTTCACAAACTCTCTTATGAGGTTCCAACAGCTCTACATATGGGAACTACAAATCTTCTGACAGGCTATGATAGCTCCAATGTGATCACATCAGCTCTTTGAAGAGGACTATATGAGAACTATTGCTAACTTGGTTGTACGGAAAAAAAAATGGTTTGTACCTCTGTTTAATATGTTGAAGCCATGTTAGTGATGATGAGGCACGCAGTCGGCAGTAAATGCACCAATGTAAAAGAGTGCGGGCGCATTTTATGTTCCCACCTTAGCTCTAAAGTTTTCTGAGTATAGCTGTCCGTTCTGTTCACCACTGGTGGACCTATGCTGAGCTGCATATAATCCATCTTCACTTTATTTTGGTAGGGTAAACAGAAGTCTCGTCGTCTAGGTATAACGATTCGCCCTGAAAGGTCTTATATAGGTATAACGAGCTACTCCCCTTCGTGCAATTTGTTGGCTGCATTTTCTTGGCATCTCAATATTTATCAAACCATGAACTTCGCAAGGATTGCGTGTTTTTTGAAAACATCTTGGCATCGATGCTACCGGTCTTCGGCATTTCAAAGCTTGTAGCATACGACTTACCACGAATTTGAGAAACTTTATGCTCAAAAAAACTTGGTCGAGAAGGTCGCAGAAACAGTATTTTGTAGCATGGTAGGCCAACTATGGTGGAGTAAGAGCACAAGTCTGATGTCTGCTTATTCACACTTTTTCTCTATAATGCTTAAGGCATTCGCTCATACGTCCAAACCCCTTGTGGCTTAAATCGCAGCTAATAACACATCTGCACATAAATAGACGCTGCATGTACTTTTTGTAGAAAACACAGCCATTCATATTGACCTCACCCTTTATCAATGTGGTTGCTACCTTGTCTCTACGTCTTGTAAAGTAAGTTTAAATTTGTTTGCAATACAAAGGAAGTTCAAGAACTTTACTGTAAATAATAAGCACAGCCCCTCATGCCTTTGTAGCTCTGGTAAGCAAGGATTTCTCGTTAAATCCAATCCTTCCGCATTTCACATAGAATAACATTTCTATCCCAATCCCAAATGACATACACTCAATTGAATTAAATGTACCCCCATCACACACTTGGCTACAACAGATACAACATCGTTGCCATAATTGCACTCTCACACATACTCCTACCTCTTTTGATATAATAACTGCCAAAGCTCGGCAGACTCTTTGTGCGCCTCTGCCGCTAATTACCTCCATAATTGAGTCTCATGCAACAACCCTTGCACCGTTAATGATATAATATAATATTTTTGAAACAAATGGCATTTATTTGTGAAACAAATATTATCCAAACAATTCCATTTGTTAACAGAACGCTTCGCCCCCACACACCTCGTAAATCTACACCCGCCTTCAAAATATGACTAGCTGCGTCACCCGTCCTCCAAATAGCAGACACAAAGCAGGGCCAATTCAATTTTGTATCTGCCTTTGCAACACAAAACTGCACCGCACAAAACTTGTCTACATTATGCTAATTATCACATGTATATATATAAAGGGGGGGGGGAGGGGACACAGTACCTCATTGAGCCTTGGGGGTTAACCGTATAACGAACTGCACTCGTTCACATACGTGTTCAGTTTCATAAAAATAAAATAAAATACGAGAAACAATGACAACTCCTTTAAGTACCGACGACAACAGTGCGTATGCTGCTGCGGAGATGATACCGGAAATTGCATCACAGCCATTTAAATTCGCTGAATGATGAGAATAAAGTTTCTCTTGTGACGTTTGCAAACGAAATTATGAACTTCCTCCTCCATTCGGAGACAAGAAGCCTCGCATGAGTCTGCTCTGAATGGCATTTATTTGAACCCGAAAGAGAGCCTACACCAACGATGACGGCAGACAAATAATAAATTTATCCTATACGTACGGAGTGGTGTGTATCCTTTCGATAGAGTTATCTCCCAAATATATGTATACACGATGAACTGTTTTATTTTTTTCGTCAGTGCGCTCATATTTTAGTACATTTTTGTGTCGGTCGACAGACAATTACACATTAATGTGATGAAGGGGTCCTCTGTGTGCGAACTGCGAAGGATCAATTTCAATGTTGGGGCAAAAATGTGCTAAAGAGTTTTTTTTTTTTTTTTTCTCTTTTTTGTGTTTTGAGTTACAAAGCTGGTTTATTCAAACGTACGACTATTTGCGGTTGTCAATTGTGCTATGGTTGGGGCTGGATTTTACAAACCTCACAAAGACTCAGTGCGCTGTCTCTGTGTGGTGGGGAGAGTAAAAGCTAAATTAATTGCGCAGAATAAATGAACAATAAAACAAGCAATTTAACAGACGAAATTGTTTTATCAATACGATGTCCTTAGGCCATATGCTGGTTGACTTGGAGGATAGGCTACATGAGAGTAGATGCGTTCATATAACACCGAATGTATAAGGTGGCGTGTTGTGTTGTAAAGTCTTAGGTAGAGTGCATGCCCTTTAAAGAGTTCAACTTTTTGAGAGTCGATTGATGACGAAATGCATGGTTCATATGTGACAAAGAATGCCCTCCCAAGAGAAAATTCGACACAGACAAAACAGAACCATAGTGGATCGAACACCTATGTTAACCTACTTCTGTAACTTTAGCACAATATTTGAGAAAACTGAACAAGGATATACCCACTGACAGGGGCAAGCATCCTCAATTTTGTAATCGTTTTTCATTTTCATAGTCGCCCGGAACCTTAAAGTGCGTAACCTCACTGATAAGTTCGTAGCAATCGGTTCGGTTTTCAAGCTGCTTTTGAAAAATAGCATCCCCTCCGTTTCATTTTGTCGAAATGTATACCAGAGCCAAGGTAGATAAAGTCCTATCTACATCAAACATCAAATATTCATCGATTTGGATATCGATTTTTACTGACGTGGTTTTGCTTGAAAGATTGTGTCTTTTGTTTCGACTTTCTAGTGCGGTGTCAAAGAAGTCACCACAAGCTACGGAAAGAAAAAGGGGGAAGTTTTGAAACAGAGGTTGGTGCAGTGGGTATTTATTTTTGGTTCTCTGCATGCTATACCACTGGGCTGTTTAGTTGTTTCATGCACCGTTATCGTTTCATGATGACACAAATTTATTGGTCATCTTACATCTTCTAATTCGAATGTCGTTGTCACTAAATAATCATATTGAATTCGGTCTTAAGATATTTAATGAGAAACTTTCACTAAATTGGCGGTAAAGTCTCAAAGTGCATGGAGGACAAAAGTTATTTTTGCCTAAGTAACAAACATAAAAAAACGTTAAAAATCCAACAAAAACGATTAAAAACCAAGTCAAAAACATTAAGAAACGCAACAAAAATGCCTCTTAAAACGTGTTGTGTCGAACGAAACTTAAAAGTACCGTTGAAAAACGTTAAAAAAGTCGTAAGAAATGTGTCAAATTAATTTTAAAAAAATCTGTCAAAAATGGCATTAAAAACTCTTCAAAAAACTATTCGAGTCGAGTACTATACCCTATTCACACCGGTGGGAGGCGAAAACCCGGTTTTCGCGAAAACACTCGAAAACTTCATCGAAAACAAAAGTTTTTCAATACATATTTTGGTTTTCAAAACGAGTCGTTTACAGTCGTTTTCCACTAAAACACCACGAAAACGACTTCCAATCGTAGAGCTGTGGAAACAAATACAGCTTTTGGAATACTCAGCATAGTCAGCAGAACAGCTGACCGAACAAATTTCACAACTCACAACTTAAAATCATTTGTCACACTTAGTTGGTGGGCTAATTTTATTTTTAAATGCTCTGAATTCATTTTATTTGTAAACTAATGCGATCGAAATTTGTAACGAAAGTTGTTTACACAAAAGTTTCACGAGTAGTGCTGATAGAAACGTCAAACGAAAACTAGTTGGTTTTCGGTGTGAATGCATCGACTAGTTTTCAACGAAAACACGGTTTTCGGTTCGATGTCAATAGGGTATTAACTACGTACACTTTTTCTTGTTTGACAGCAATCTTTCGTTCTGCTTCAATAGAGAAACCAACAGACCGCCAATGCGCCTACCCCTTCAAATAAAACTAAATTGAAGTTTTTATTTTTCTCTGTTTTTGTATCGGTTAAGAGTTTCAAAATTAGTCAGAGAAAAATGTATTATTTTGTTTAACAATGTTCCTAAAAAGAAGGCGTGGCAATTAACAACGTAGCCCTTAAGCTTTCTGGGCATCCTTAGAAAGATTTCAAAAACAAAAAGTTTCATCGAAATCTTGCCAGTGGTTCTTAGGTACACCGCAGAGAGAGACATAAAGACGATGTTTACTGCCTTGTGTTGGAATTGGATGGGTTATCATTTTAAGGGGTTACACTATTTCATCTTAAAGTCGATATCAAAACGTAACTCTCAGTGTGCTTATATTTTAAGTGTGACTCTGCTACTCGTAGCTACATGACTGTTCTTGAATACTCTAAGTGTGCATTAAGGATTTTTTTATATCTGTTTTTGATTTTTTCATGTGTTTTGTTTGTGTTGGTAGAGTTGAACATTTTTGCTTTCCTATTTCTGTGCGTGTTTTTTTTTTTTTGGCATGTTTTAAACATTACTCGAAGCATTTCAAGTCTCTGAAGACTGCTACTGACAGTCCCTAGATGCGATATGCACAGGATTTCGTTATGATTAAAACTCCAGACGGATTACTTTCCACTCAGCTTAAACAATACCCTTTATTCTTAGGAATATTCATTTCGAAGGGACATGCAACAATGAAACCCGGCCTACGAATACCTTCGGGCATAAAACCGAAACATGCACTACGTCTAAACATAGCTATCTCGTAATAAATCTGGCTGCGAAACTGCGAATTCTGTGTGCTCCAACCTTGATTGATGGCTCCGCACACACGCACACCCATCTACATACACACAAGATGTCCTTACCACATATTCATTTACATTATTCACATTTTGTTGGCGATAACATGCGTCTATATGACACAAGCGGGACACGCGATGGAGAAAATGAAAAGTTTTGTGGCTGCTAAATCACCCTCGGGGTATTACATAAAAAGTTACGCAGCGAACCAAAATAGCACCAAGGAGTAAAAAAAAGAACGTATATATAAATAAATAAATACCGAAATGTTGTTGGGCACATCACCGGCACCACCTATTATACCTACCACCGAAATCCGATACGCACTAAAGAAACTTCCGTTTTATTGTGCTGCTGCAATTTATGATCCTGCGACGAGCAATGACGAAATTTTAACCCAAGAAACACACATATGGATTGTGTTGGACTATCGGTTGTTTGTATTATTGGGGAGGCAAAACTTTTCCGGCTATTTTTATTTTTATGACACATATGACGCCTGTTTTGCAGAGCACAGCAGCGGGGGTGTTGATGAACGCAAGCCTTCGGCTTATATATGAGACCCCAAGAGATTCGTTTTTATTACCGAAAACTTAAACGCAATCACAACATCGGGCGATATCCTTGTTAATACAATTACTTAATTTTTTATTTCTTCTTACCCCCCTCACACACACAAACATACACTACTAACTGCCACACACACGAAAGTAAAAAGAAAAGAAAAGAAAAGAAAAAAGTCAAAAACACTTTGGAACGTAATTTTTTGTCTCTTCCAGGATGGACAACGAGGACATTTAGAAGGTCTAGCATCGGTGTACTGCGAACTTCTAATGGCTCCCTTCGGTGATATATTGAGTGCTTTAGAAAATGCCAGGCAAGCAGCATGGGCGGAACGAAGTCCACAAAACCCTGCGGGTATTGGTACAACGCGAGGTCATCGCGGCCATTCCAGTCATGGTGGCCTGCCAAATAGTCATAGTCAGCCAATTTATGTGCCAGGAAAATATTCGGTATGTATTTAAGCTAAGCCCCCAAAACATGGGTTGGGATAATACTGTGCTTTGCATGTTCCTTTCAAGTTTATACGCTTTAATCCCGCGCGCGCTCCTCCCCTATACAAAACAGTGTATACAACACAAGTAGTAAACAGAAACAAATCTCCTGGTGCACAAGTCCTCCCAAGGTGTTAATCCTTTTCTGCAGTCAGAAGGAAAAGGAGAAAAAAAAACTGCCACAGAAGAGAAAACACCTCAAAACAATTGCCATTTAGCGAAGCCTCACCACTTTCATTCGGCAAAAGAAAAATCCTTAATGCTGTTTACTCCCAAGTGCTTCTGGAATTATCCTCTTAACCCCTGACATTCCGGAGAGCAGCGCAAACGAAGAAAAAATCCGACTCCCTTTGAAGACTAGTTTCTGTATATACATACTTCTTTCTCTATTTGATTCTCCTTTTTTGTCGGCTCAATTTCTTATTTTGCACCTTTCGTCGTCCTTTTAATGCCTTATTTTGCCGCCCTTGAAGACTATTTTGGCAGGTTTTTTTCCTTCTTTTCCCACTGTATTATTATTACTCGTATAGCTCCTTGATATTGCACGTAGCTATATACTCGTAGTATTTGTTGTTTGGTTTCGTTTTGCATGTCTATGATTCTCTCGGCGGGGTGGGATAACGGGGGCGCGTTAATTAAATTTTGTGAAAATTAATTTTTCTTTGTTTTTTCACACTTTTGACGTCCGGCATTGTGCAGCCTTCAAGCTGTCTCTCGGACAAGGAAGAGGATGAAATTTATGGTTTTGGCTATGGGGTGTTTGCACCTCGTGTGGCCAGAGGTGCACTGCAGCTACAACATCAAATGATGCAGCAGCAGCAACAACTTTTACCATTAGTGCCACCTTCGCAACAACAACAACAGCAACAGCTCCAGTCGAGCCAGCAACAATTACAGCCAGGACAGCAGCCACTGCCTAACTCAGCGAATTTGAATTTAGTTCAACAAAGGTGAGAACAAAATAGTTTAAATAATCTTTAGAGTGCATAAACGTAAAATTATGTTGTTTTTTTTCGTATTCCTTTTTGTTTTATAATTGCAGTTGCTTGAGTCCCAGGTCAGCGTATTTTTATGAATTTCCACCAACAACAGGTGAGTGACGGCTTTTAATTTAAAAATTGTCATAATGGGTTGTCTTAGGGTTACCGTCAGTTTGGAAGTAGGCAGTTTAAATGAAAAATAAGTGAGATAGCGGTGTAATACATAAACCTTAAATGGTGACAATACTGGAACCCCCTGACTGTCCCAGACTCTATTTGGAAGTCATTCGCTAATTGAACGCAAGTTTTACTTACTTACTTACTGGCTCACATTTGAACAATTGGCCGTGACTTTATTTCTGTCAAATAAGAGTCAATGATGTCCTGCTGTAAATTGACTGTCATTTTTTTCAATGGATATGATTCTAAAAAAATTTTGACAACGATTCTAGTGTTTCCTTTTAGACTAAGGCTGATAACATTTGCCCACTTTTTAAGTAACGAGTTTGACTTTTTTCTTAGCAGAGTTTGATCTGAAAGTGTCCAAGTAGTAACCAAATTTATACTACTTACCTTATGGAATAAAAACATCAAGTTACTGCCTACAGTTTCAGAATCTTTCGAACCAAAGCCTATGCGCCTGACAACTGATTTGGTCAATATTAAATAATTTTATGGCGTGCAACATATTATGCTATTATTTTTTCCAAAAAGATATTCAAAAATGTGACACGTAGAAAAGATAAAAATAGGCGTGTTTTTTTATCTTCGATTTTTGATCGAGGATTTTCAGCACGCTCTAATTGTAATTGTTGTAATTGATTGCTGAGATCGAAGATCAAAAACACGCCTAATATCGTCTTCCACACAAGAGTCTTTAACATACGCCAAATCGTTTTCTAAAAGCTGTTTACATGACTAAAACGTTATCCCTTTATTACAGCTTCGCAGATAGCAAATGCTTAACTGCCCTCGGCCTATAGTATAATAAAAGTACTGTTAGCATGTTATGTATCTATTCGTTCTTTAAGGACTCAGTCGTCAAACGCATCCGTAATGAGCGGAGATTACGTAGTCCATTATTTGTAGGCCATAATTATGGTATTTGTGTGCAATGTTGAAGGACGACCCAGTTGTTTTATTATCGTCATTCATAACCTTACAACGGATTTAGATAATCGTACTGAAACCAATAAATTTTACTACACGGTCACCCTATTTGTCAACCCTAAAACTACACTACAATTAAATATGTGGTGCTGCGAAATGTTCACTTCGCATTGCATATTTATTGGCGTTTGATATGGTCTATTACGGCTTTAAACGGTTAACACAGATCAATAATGAATTTTCCATATTTTGAACTTTCTAATTACAGAAGGACGAGAGACAAAAAAGCGCACAACTCTTGCGCGACTTTTAAAAGGACTTAAGACTGTGAATAGAAGAGATCGAAATAACCACCAGACAGCAGCTCAAGTAAGGGTAAGCATCAGAAATTTTCATTCACAAGGTGTATCTAATCCCTAACTTCTCACCATATCCTTTTGCTTTTCACGCTTTTGTTTGTATTCGTTCGGATTAATTGCCTTTGTGCTGCTCACCACCGACACGGTGAAGGGTCAATGCACACGGTCAAGTCTGAAGTACCTATATAAATACCTGCCACAGTCATGTTTTCTTGTTGAATCCTCAATTTTCTTTGATGAGCACAAGGCGTAAGCATCTGGGCGACAAAGCTTACACAGAGAGCTCGCAGCACGTTTCTTATAGAAAACACATAAATGGTGGAAAGAAGAAAATAAAGAATATAAAGAAAAGTCCTTCATTTTGGCTCGTCAGAGGAAAGACTTTGTTTTTTTAAAGAAACCGCATCTACGTGTGCAAGAGCAAGAGGTCCTTAAATGTACATATATTTAACTTTAAGTTTCAAGACGATGAGACACGTAAAGGAAGTCTTTTATATTCGACTTTGAATACATCTTTATATAGACAAACGGAGGCGGAGGTTAAAGTCCTTTGACTTTCACAATTTCTCTTGCGGCTTAAATATTCTTTGTAGGGCGAAACCAAAGCCAACTGAGTTTGTGCACTAAAAGAATTATGTTTGGAAAATACGCAGCGCATTCATCTTTGATTTAATTCAAAATTTCGGGAGCGTACGACGTGGTTTTATGTAAAATCGTAGAATGGCGTGAGAAGAGATATGGGAAGAGCCCCACTGAACATGAACAAGAGTGCGAGCATATACTGTATTAAGCATCGGGATCGTCTGGAATTAACCTGCTCTCATGCGTTGAGAACTTTCTTCACACCTCCGCGAAATTTAACTTTTTTTTCGAGTGCATTGAAGTTTGTTTTGGGTTTGTTTTTGAAAAGGCATATGCACTCCTAAAACAAACATGTGAACTTGATTATGCACTCGAATGCGTTTCAGAAGAATTTTTTGTGTAGGGGTTTTTAAATGGTTTTTCAACTTTTCAAAGTTTTTGACACGTTTTTCTTAAGCGATTTTTTAAGGAATTTTTAAATTCGATTTTTAAAGCATTTGTTGACGCAAATGTGTTTTCAGGGTGTTTCCCAATGCATTTTTGACACGTTTTTGATGCGCTTTTTAAGTGGGTTTCAGTGTGTTTTTATTGCGTTTTTGTTGTATTTATTTGAACGTCTCTTGTCTTTAATGTGTTTTGTGAACCATTTTTTTGCTCGAACTGTGTTCTAAGAAAGGCTCTAAAAATGCTCATTTAATTGTACCCACCTTCACTGAGCAATCGCTGGGTCAGCACTCAGAAGACAGTTTGCCGCCCCTTATTACACCTACATATTTGCTGAATATGAAATGTATATCGTCGCCTAAAATCATGCACCACTTCACACTCTCCGTTTAGATTACAGCCAACCTCCGCACCATGTTTAGACTTTCCAAATTCAAAAGCCACAAAGTTTTGCGCCAACACTTGACCCAACAGTTCTCCTTCCTCACTAACGAGCACAATTTCGGTTACAATTCATAAGAATTTTGCCAGAAACAGTGCAGGGACACCCTCTTTAACAAAACCTCACGCTAAGCTCTAAAGACCACCAGCATGTATAGTCTCAACTTTCACTTTCGTTGTAGCACTTGTGCTTATTTATATATAGGTAACTACTAACGAAACTCACTCCCTCTTTATAGCACTTACTCAACTTCAGTAGTTTTAATCAAAGGATCACTTAACGTGTCTGGCTAAACTTGTGCTAAACCACAAAAAAAACTGCTGAACTACACGTATGTGCCTTGGTAAACATTTAATTAACTTTGCATTCCATAAGCACTTAAGTGTCCGCACATTTGGCAATGTATACGTCACATGCCGTAGGGACTACTCGTATATACTCGGTGCGAAGCCCGCTCTCCTTCATTCGCACGAACAACATGCGCAACTTCACAGGATCAACATATGAAAATTTGATGTCATCAATTTCTTATCTAGAAGAAAATAGAAAGCTTCACCTTCCCCCACGTCCTGGTATTCGGTATTCGTCTTTCTAACACAACAATTCCGTCTCTTCCGTTTGCTGTGTCCTTTTTGGCTTCGGATCCATCCCGGCGACATACTGAAATAATTTCTTCCAAAAGACGGCGCACACCATAGGTAGGTACTGCGTCCTTCTTGTTTGTTGCTGCGGTCCTTATCATTCCCAATTGGTATAAGCAACAAGGAGTAGCAAGCATTCACAAGAAACTTTCTGAGAAAGTCATCTGCATGCAATACAAATGGGGAAATTGTGCTGGCGCTCTGCTTCTGCTGATGTTTCCCATCCTCTATGCATGTGCTTTATGAATGTATTAGGGAAACTTTTAAAAGGTTCCACCGGCACTTTGTCGTTTAACCGTTGAATATGCATGCACAAACACACACACGATGGTATACAAGGATGCATCGTTTTGTGTCGAAAAATTATTGTTATACCAGGGCTAAGGATGAGTTGCGTTGCATGTGTTAGTCGTGCTTACTTTAAACTGTAAAAATAAAACTGAAATAATAATGGTCGCCCCCGCCCAAAGGACATGCATGGCTATGCAGATGCCTGGAGATACGTTTTGTCTGGCGCTCTTGCGGAGAGACGGTTGATCTTCGGTTCGTTTGGCTGGTTTGGTGCACACGGCACGGCAAACACAGACCCAGCCGGGATTGAGATATCTTGCCCAGCCAGGTCTGGGGTGGTATTTTTGTGCGTCTTTATGTACCTATTTCCGTAGCAGAGATGCAAACACGTAGTTCGGTTTAGCTGAGTGTTGTAGTGGTGGGGTTTTGTTGAAAGACATTTGCATACTTTTGGGGATTCGTGGTGCCTTAAGTTGTCGTAAAAATGATCCATGTGCTATAATTTGTGTATCCAGGGGCGGTAGGACTTTGTTTTGGGTAAATATGTGCAGAAGTGTATGTGTGCTGAGAATATGCTTTGCATTTTCGCTTTATGAGATTAGAAGACTTGAAAGACGACTTCGTGCGTACCTACATGGTACAGAAAAATTGAATGTGACGTTTTAGAGCTGGCGGTCCTTAAACCTGTAAAAGTCCCTACGAAATCGGAATGACTTTAAGTAATTTTAGTTTTCAACTTCAATTTAAGTTGAGTCTCCAACTTACTGGTATAGATTTTCACCAGCTTTATCTGCCAGGAGCTACCCACTTAAATTGTTAGTTTCAACCTTAAATTGGTAGGGTTTTCGGTGACTCTTTCTCTGCATTATGGGCTTACATTTTGTGTACCGTAATCAACCAACAAAAAGCGCCAAAAGTGTACCGCATGAACACGGGGAGATTATACAAGAATTCTGGTCCGGACATACTGGTTTAAGCTTTGTTTTGTATACCTACACTTCGATCCGCACGTAATTTCGGACTAGAATCTAAGACGAATATTTCACACACACAACTCAAGTCGCCTGTCATACGATACAGTTTTTGCTCCTAAGTCGCATTAATAGATGTCAACTACGTTTACGTTGGCTATTTAGTATATTTCTGACTTTAATTTTGAAGGAACATTATTGCCAGGTAAGCTCAGCAAACTTGCTTCTACGGGGTTGGCCATATACAAGTTGCTTTCTAAAAATGCAATAAAATAAACAAAATTAAATTTTTTTCATGTATTATGGCTTTATTAGTAAGAGCAAACATTCCCGTTTAATATGGAACACAGTGTCGTTCAAGTGGATGCCTCGGCTGGCTTCGCAGTAGAGCATTCTGTCACTCCAACTTTCCAAGACCTTGTAGATGGTTTCGGGCTGTAGCTCACGGATTGCTTTGATGATCTTGGCCTTAAGTGCTTGAATCGTTTCCGGATTGTTGGCATAACATCGGTCCTTCAAGGTTTCCCACAAAAAAAAAAGTCAAAAGGTGTCAAATCGAAGCTCCGAGGCGGCCGATTGACATCAGGAAGATAACACGATTTGGGAATTTGGTGCGCAAGCTGCAAATAAGTTTACAATATTACCCAACGTTGTTCTGGAGCGACTCATTTCGCTCCGCATGATACTGACTTTCTGTCAAGATTTCGAGCGGGAAACAACTGTCAGTGTCAAAATAACCTATGTTTTAAAAAGAAACCACTAGATGGCCCAAACTTTATGTATTTATCGGGTTGTCACTATTGTGGACATGCAATTTCTGTTGCCATAAATAGTTGGCGATAATCTAAAAAGTGAACGAGCTCGTGTTCCTTTTTTGAGATGGATTGTCGTACAATGTCCTCGCCAGTCCAAAGGCACAGATCCCGAGATGAAAGGAGAAAAACCAGCCAGCGGAGTTAAGTTGGCAAATTTAATCCCCGAAGAGAGGCAAACGATGAATGAATGTAATCATAGAATAGCTCACCTTTTTCGGAGTGTCTGGATCCGGGTTTTACTCCCGACAGCAAGTTGTAAGGTTTTTTTATTTTATAAATAACCGGACATTACCTTAAAAGCATCGTTAAAAGCTTTGATGGTAGCATTTGGAAGTGAAAGTTGGTTTGAAGCCATCTCTGTTTGTTTATGACCTGCCGAGAAAGGCTTTACGTTGGAGGCGCTCAAGCTCTCAATCCTAAAGATGTTGTAAATCGAAAAAGAAGATTGGACTAGTGCCCACTTTACACAGAGATGAATCAGCAGTTCAAAAAATAAAGTCCCGCCTCGTTTTGAACGCCGTGCTACCTCGTACGTTAGCACAGGCACAGGCTACAAGGAGTGGGGACTTCCGCTCGTGTACAGCCGCTTCTTTTTCCTGTTACTTTGTGCTAGCAATACGTCAACATAGACAACAAACAAAAAAGAAAAGAGAATGGAAGACTGTCGAGAAGGACTTGCGTTCTTGTTGTGGTCGAAGACGGTTCATTTGGGAATCCCAATTTTGGCTTACTTAATTTAAATGAACTTTTTTTGATGAGAACGAGTCGAGAGTGTGATTTCAGAGGAAGGAGGATTGCAATATTGACAGCTATATATAATAGATTTCAGCTTAAGTTTTTTACCAACCAGACCAAACATTTATTGTCTTAGTGGCAGCGTTTTTCCGTATAAGGACTTAAGGAGGCTAGCTTGTACTAAGGACCGACTTATTTTCTATAGAGAGTGTTGCCATGTAGATGAATCAAATTAGTTCTCTAAGAGCATAGATCGCTTCAACGTTTTTTTTTTTTTTTTTTAATTTTTGGTCCCACATCTTATATCACGTTTCTTAAAAATTGTCTTTGATTCGTAGCGTAACATTTTTGTGTTTTTCCTTTTTTGTTTGTATCATTTGTATAATAGTATACAATTCAACATAAACCGAAACCGAATGCAATCACTCAAAATCTTGTATTTTCCAGGCGGCTAATGAACGACTGAGACACTTCCAGACGATGAACGGAGGACCCCATCAAAGTTTCGAAGAGACAATCCATAGGGTGAGTGTGAGTTGTTATATGCATGGCTGTTGTGGCGGGAGATGTGTTCTGTTTTTTTGAGTGGTTTTGCTGTTGTTTTTTTTGGTTTCTTTTTGTATCCGCAAACATCAAGGATAGCTTTTCTAATTTCACTCGTCTTTGCTGTCACCTGATCGTTTTAATGTTGTCCTTCCGGTGTGAATCTTGTCTGTGAAGAAGTGTTGAAAGCCGGTAAATATTTGATGACGTTCAAGTGTGGATGCGGGGAGAATTATTAAAAATTCCTCCCAACCAAACCCACTCGGCGACTACGACAACGTTGATGATGATGATGACGACGTCGACAGCGTCTTCAAATTCAAGAGCAAGGGCGGTGAATTCATTTAAAATCACCTGCCTACACAATGAGGATATGCAGCGTTGGATGCGCAAGGTTGTTTACTCCTCCGGCCCCATTGCGCCATCCAGTGTTGTTTACACAATTTAAACGAAAATACGAGTACAAGCAGCTTGTTTTCTTTTTTTTTTGCCATATTATACACATGCACCGTCAGGATCTCAACGCCTTTGGCGCGCAGCAGCACATACAAATTTGAAACAGAGGCGGCAATGAACTTTTAAAATTGTTTCAAAAGGAGACACACACGCAGACACCTGCGAGGATGGGTGGAAATACAGAAATCGGTACTGTAAGGCCTTGTGCTGAGTTTTTACAAAGTTTTTAACCGAGGTAGATCAAATCAGCAAACCTTTCAAATGTCAAAATGACAAGGATAATGGATGCACATAACAATGTCTGGCAAAAATACAAGTTGCGTATGTCTTTAGCGTCGTCGTACATATATTTGATGAACGATTTCAGTTGAAATTTCATTCGTGACGACGATTATCCGCGATTTGAAGTAGTGGGGTTCTGCAAGCAAATGATGGCTGTCAATCAGCTTGGTTCCGAATGGAATTTCAATTTATTGTCGCCTCCTCTAAATCGGCGTGGAATGTTAATGGCAGGTACGCATGAATGCGGAATAAAACAGTTCTTTTCGATTGGTATTTGAATGACTGCGATTAGAGATCCGGCCGCATGACGGAGTCCTTTGCCATTGCGCGGAATTTTAATCAAATATAATTTCCTTATAAAAGACCTAATTATCAGCAAGAATCGACTAGGCGGAGGAGTGGGCTGTTGCTTTTATTGAAGCGTGCTCCAATGTTTATAGCTGGATAAACTATTTGTTGTTCGTTTTTGTCGGGTTAAAAATCCAAAACCACTTTCACTCCAGTGAGTAAAATATTACTTTTTTTTTTAGCGATATCCTGTGCTAAGTTCCTGCTCGATTTATGTTTTCAAGGTGCAGATATTTCAAAATTGCTAACCTAGAATTTGACAGGCGTTTGGCCTTTTCCCAGAACTTGGCTTTATAATTCTTGAAAAATTCGGGCTTCTCTTTGGATCCGGAAATCAATGTTTTGAACAGATTTTGAAACTCTGGTATATTAGCAGTAAACTTTCACTTCCTTCAAGACATTGTGTAGGCAGGTGATTTTAAATGAATTCACCGCCCTTACTCTTGAATTTGAAGACGCAGTCGACGTCGTCTTATAATATACGGCTCTAGAAGACAGAAGATTGAAGGTGGAAGCTGCAAAATTGAAGAAAGAACATAAAAAATGCAACTTAGAACATAGAAAAATTAATATAGAACTTAGAACATATAATTAGAACATAGAACAAGGACATAAAATAAAGAACATTGAACGTAGAAACTAGAAGCTAGATGATGGATGATTGAAGGAAGAAGATCGAAGATAGCACAGCTTTAAATGAAGGTAGAAGGAAGGTGATAGCAAAAAGTAGTACATACAAGATTGAAGTTCTTACTTCAATATATGGGAGCCAAAGATAGAAAATAGCGCATAGAATATAAAAGAAAGGAGCTGAAAAACTAATGATACACTGAACAAAAAAACATCGTCATTTTGACGAATGGCATTTATCAATATGATATTCATTGATGTGAAGTATGTATTTCTCCTCAATATGATGAACAAATTGATGAAAACTTTTTGAAAATTGATGAACCGATTTACAGTAAGAAGAAATTGCATTCATCAATTTTATTGACAGGTTTCTGATAAGAATTTGACGTGTTTTCTTATGAACTAAGTTCGTCATTTGATCAATATGACGAAAGCACTTATTTTGATGAATTTAATTATTTGTTATTGTTGGTTTTGAATTTTCATCATATTGATAACGGCGTTCATCGTACTGATGACGGCTTTCATTATATTGATCAAAAAACAGACTTTAATTTTTATCAGGGAGACTGTTGATGTTAGCGTTCTTCTTAGAGATGAAATGTCTCGTTATATTGATGCAATCAATTAAATTCACCGTTATATTCATCCTATTGATGAATTCAATCATCATATTGATGAATTTCTTTCATCGTTTACTTCGATGTGATCTAAGCAGTTTGTGTACCCACACGAAGTTGGTTCAGTTTTTATATTCACACACGCAACATGCATCTTTTAATGTATGCATGCGATAATTATAGAAGAAAGAAGTCGGACGGGAGGGTAGATGGACAAGCTATAACGAGTTATAACAGTGAACTTCCCACTGTTCCAGAACCCAATCGGTGAATGAAAGTAATTTTTATAGTTTTGTGTCATTGCGTAAGTGTAGATCTATTTATGGTGGATTCTCAGCATATACCGATCATGATCATGAACATCTAAAAATAGAACTAAGTATTACGGCTTTTTTTACAGCGATCCGTTTTCATTAGAAACATTTTGTTGTTTTGTTTTTGTATATAGGTAGATATCTAGCATTACTTTGTTTGAAAGAAATTTTTTAATCCCTGCAACACCATATTCATTGAAGAGACCCAGAAAAATGGCTTCAAGTTTCCAAGAGTGATAATGTAATATCCAACTTACCATCCATAGCTAACCCCGTTATCCTTTTTAGTTTTCTAAATAAAATCTGCACTTATTTACTCATGGAGCTAACACCATCGAAACTATATTCCTTTATCATTTCAGTTAAAAGTACAAGAAGCCATGCGGAAAAAGGAGAAATTTCAAAGGGAACACGAAGAGGTAAGCCGACCACTATCCAATAAAATAGCAAGTTGCACTCCCATGAAGAGAATTTCTCTTGAAAAACACCACCCAGCTGAAAGCGAAATTAAAAACTAACACTCCCCAAAGCCAACTGCTAGGCGCTATTTATTTTGCCTAAATTTTCAACTGGAGCACGTCACCGTCAGCGTCGTCTGACTTCCTTACTTTAGTCTCTACGGAGACAAATATACATCTATGCTTTGTGGTCCTTTGAATACACAACAGAAACAGGCACTTCATGTGACAGCGAACTGTGTTCAACCATCTGAATTTGTGTGCCCTAATTTCTGTGATGCATTCTGAAGTCGCTAGCATGAGGCATAATTTTTTTTCATATAGATACTCTTCTCTCAATTGTTTTTGGGTGGTTGTGGGAGACAAAAGCATCCTTGAGCGGGTGAATGCCCGAAATAAAAAATATAAAAAACGACATCACAAAAGGTAAATATAAATAAAATCGTTGTGTCACTCAGGTGCCGGGGAAATATGGTTTCCTGCAACCACTTACACTCATCCTTGCTGGGTGTACATTATTCAGGAAATTCTGTTTTGAAAGTTGACGTGTTTGAAAGAGCAACGAGCCAACAGTCTTTTGTCCAAATGCGTGCACATGTTCGTCAAATATTCAGACGCTGCACGTTGTTACTCTGTGCATTTTTTTAATGTTTGTAACGTCTTACAAGGACACTTGGGTGAAAAGTCTTAAAAAAGCCAAGTTAATTGACAAGTGGTGAGTGTTTAGCAGTTCTATAATCCGTTTGGAAGATGCAACTGTAATTGCACACTCGAACTCGGGGATCTCCACCATTTTGTGCTACATCATGAGATTTTCTGTGGCAAATATGCACCGACAGCATTCGCCATAAACTTGAGAGCACTTCGTGCGTGGGATGGATGGATAATCCCTATTTTGTCTTCAGAACATCCTTCGGCGCAATAAAATGTAAGCAATTCCATTTATCGCTCACTAATTTGCTTCCTCCGGCGAAAGTGGTGGGTACGGTATGGTGTTAGTGCTGCATTTCGTCTCGAAATTCCGGAAACGTTGAGCTCAACAGTTAAGTCTTGGATGGGAAAACTTTTATAAGTTTTTAATTCTCCGTCATCATTGTGCTTTCTGGAAAGTGTTTACCTTGTTTTTTTTTTTTTTGTTTTTGGGTAGCATTCAGTTAAGTGGTGGATCGTAGAGGGTGCAGTAAGCTATTTCTATATATGGCTGTCATTGTGCGGAATGTGTCTGCTGATTCGACAATGTGAAACTTACAAGTCATAAATTTTGAAGTTGGTGTAGTATTTTACTAGCAGCGGTTGTTAACCTTTTTTTTTATTTAATTTCGGTGCGATTCGAATCGACCTTAAACCAGTTACATGTGCGTTTATTTGACATAGAGTCGAAGGTTTTCCTGGGCCTGAGTCTAGTCTCTAGCCTACTCTACAAGTAGGTTCTAGCCGATTAATTCACAACATCTCGACTAGATATATATCGCTGTGCATCCGTACAGTTGCATCCCTTATCCTCGAAACTCGAATATGTCTTTGTCTACGGCTCAAAACTACTTGACCGCAGTAAAACTATAGATATAGATAAATGGTTTCCAAAAACCTGTAGGAAATAAGAACATTTAATTGAATTAGTTCTAGGAAAATACAAAAACATTTTCTTGTAAACGAAGCCTTTGGTTGGAGTTATAGCGATTTCCTAAAATGCCACTCTTCGTAATCCATTCCATAAGAAGAGCAGAAGAACGACTTCTTCTATTAATGGCACCAATTAACTATGAGACTCCTTTAAAGAAAAAACGACAATAATTCGTTGTTAACAAACACAATGGTTTGGATTTTATATATAACATTCATTATATTGTTACATTCGAGCTGCGATTCAATAAGATAAAACATTATTCAGTTGAACTTTTCTAATAAAATCACTTTTATTACACTTTTATGGATTAATCTAATAATTCACTTATTAAGAACCAAAACAATATCACTTAAAACAATTCTTAATGGTTCACACCAATCACTTAATTCACTGTATTACTTTACACTTATTTATCTTCACGACCGATTATTATTTCGAACTTTACCAATCACTATTTAAAGATCAACTGTGTCTCCCTGTTTTCAAACCTGCCTTTAATATCCGCTCCGCCATCTCTCGAGAAGTTTCTAGCTAATTCCGATTGGTTCCATTATAAGCTCACTTAATTCTCCACTTTCCATCTATTGACAAGTTTCTAGTTTATTCTGGCTGGTTCTAGAGTTAGCTTAGTGAAGAGTTACACAGATTCGAGTCTCCAATTGGAAGTGGAACCTGTTTGGTGACTAATGATTTGTTTTCACTTCACCATTTTAGGTTCCTCGTTACATTTTTAGTATTTTTTTATGAAATGAGTAGAACAAAACTTACCTACTATGTCATGGAGATATGCACAAACAAAAAATCGAGGGTATACCCATTAATTTTGGTGGGGGCAATACCCCCATATATTTGGCTTAATACAAGCTAAAACTAACATTTAGGCTTAAATTAACAACTTAAAACTAAGGAACTTAAGACTAAGACATGTAATGCCTTAAAACTAAGACTTAAAGATGAAGAGAATGATGAAGGAGATCGAGTTGGAGGTGGGCAATGCTGCGGCTGAAAACAAAAACTGAAAGGTTAGAATTAACCTTTCGCAGCATACGGGAGATGGGTTCATTGGAGCCAAATGAGGTACGATGGTTTGATGGGTAAAAGAGCCGCGGGAAACGTAAATTTCAGGGGTTTGTGTTAAAGAAAATAGAGTTGTAAAGAGACGTGCAATCGACGGAGCCTGAGAGAAGACGATAAATGAAAAGAAAGTCTGCAGCGTCTCTGCGTTTCTCAAGGGTATTCAGGTTAATGAGTTTAAGCCGGTCTATGTAGGGTGGCAATATTAAAAGATCATCCCAAGGCAAACCTCGAAGGGCAAATCGAAGAAAGCGACGTTGGACATTCTCAATTCTGTTTGAATGAACTCGATGAAAGGGAGACCATACTTGACTAGCGTATGCAATGAGGGGGCGAACTCAGGTGCTATAGAGAGACCTAGTCACGTAGGCGTTGGAGAATTCTTTAGACCATCGTTTAACAAAGCCGAGGGAGGAGTTGTCCTTACAAATTATTTAGTCAATAAGCGAACGATAATTAAGTTCCATGTCATACAATATGCTAAGGTCGCGAAGAGAATGAAATTGGTTGACCGTGGAGAAGGTAATGTCGGTGGGGGGAATTGTTGCGCTTTCGTGATAGAGTAATGGATTGGCATTTGGTGATTTTGAGCTTTAAGCAATTTTTAGACACCAGGTCGAAAAACGATAAAGGTCTTGTTGAAGGAGACAGGAGTCTTGAGGTGAAGAGATGATTTTGAAGACTTTAGTATCATCCGCGTAGAGAGAGAGCGACGACCCATTAAGACTGGTAGGTAAAATGAAGTTAAGTATTCCCCACACAAAATGCTTATCAGTTAATTGAACCAATTTTGGTGACATTCTATTTGTCGCCGCCGTTTTGCCACAGTAAAGGACTATTCACATGAGCGCGAACTGCGAATAGGCGAATTGCGAACAAATCAATTTAACATTATATTAAATTAATGTAACAACATAGATTAGAACATATTTTTGAAGGAACGTAAGGAAGGAAAGTAAGCAATTGTGTACCTAACTTTAATTCAGGGGAATTTTGTAAATATCTGTGAGCTGTTGTCGACGGTTGGTTTCAATGTAAGGTACTATGAAAATTAACATTTTTCGACACAAATTTTTTGCTCTAAATTTTGATAGTGACGTTATAAAATATTAAGCATGAGTAAAACTAATTTCTAAGGACGTATTCTTTCGATAGCTAGATGTCGCTTTTTTGCTTTAAAAAAAAAAAAACACCATATTTATTTATATATATATATTTTGGTACATTTTTGTACAATTATAAAAAGCAAGGTCGATTTTCGATCACAAACTAGTGGAAACTAGTTCTTATAATTGTACATCAGAGCCAATTTAATAAAGAAAATGCATTAATTAACTGTGATCAAGTAGCTTGCTTGCAATAATAGTCATTGTATATAAAACTACTAATATTATAGATAAGGTTTCTTCAGAGTTCAGGTTAGGTTTTTTTCAATAGGAGTTAGTTTAATTTCTGAACCGAATATAATAAAGTTCCAAGTTACTTAAAAGGATACATAAAAACCCGTAGACTTAGCCCGACCAAAATCAAACCTAATACCTTTTTAACAAATTGCACCAACTCATCCAGCCATTTGTCCCCGTGTAAAACACTTCAGTTAATTAGCATTCAACACATCCTATATGGCTTTCAAGATGTAAAACCCTCTTAACCCACATCCTATCCTACACTCCACGCAAGTAAAAAGTTTAAAACAATTATCCTCCCATAAAATATACTCTCAATCTCATTATAAAATTTTCATAGCAATTTTCTCACTCCCGACAAAAAAAAAAAATGGAAAACTTTTCAGAAAAGCGTTTTTACCCATTTCAGATTCTCCGAGACATACGGCAAGGACTTTTGCAAATGAGTCGAGAGGGCAGAATAGGTAAGTTCTTGCATTGCATACTCACTCTTCGGTTTCTTTACAAGTTTTGCATTCGAAATTTTGTAACTGCGAGCACATGGTGCATGAACTGCACACATACTCGTACGTACATCCTAATGCGATCCAATTTCGCAAGCACTTAAACTCCGGGACATTTCATCGCGTAATGCAAGCAGAGAAAAACTTTCGCCTTCTCAGTTCGGGTTGGCTTTTCTGCTGTCTTGTAAAGTTGACAAAATGCCAGTCGTTTTCCTTGTCCCGCGCCCATCGCTTTTATGCTGAGAAAAATTTTAATGTCAATATTATAATATTCGGATGAATGTAATTTCGTGGCAAAGTTGAAAGTTCTCTCCTTGTTGACTTACAAGGATACTCACACAGACTGGAGAGACTGGCGAAATGCGTTCTCTTCTCTTTGACAAAGACAGCAGGGAACCACAATGGAAATTCATTGATTTCGTTCTGTGAATGAACAAGAGGACGACTCGGCGGATGATGCTATGTAAGAAAGACAGTGCAAAAATCAACATGACAGAAACATGACTGCGGGGAAAACCCAAAACGCTGAATGTATAACTTTTGGGGATACGACAAATAACGAATGCTTCCTTTATTTTGTTTGTATTTTCCAGATGACACGTACATGTACGATGATGCTGTCCGTGGGGCGGCCTACGGCATGGGTGGCATCCACCATCAGGGCCACTGGTACGACGAGCCACCATACGAAAGTGATCCGGATGATTTTCTCATGTCTGGAATCAACTGTGGTCCTGCGGCTACAATTCAGGTAATCAACGGGACAACGTTTTTTTTTTGCCTTCTTTGTTTTTCTTTACCGAAGTTGTGTGGTATTTGTTTGGTTCTTGGCGTCCCATGAGTTCACGAATTTGTTTTCCCATTTTTTTGGACTCAAGGGAAAAGAACCGCAAATGGCAGGTCTGTGACCGTTGACATTTATGGACCTGAAGATAAAGAAAAAAATTTAAAATTGATGCTTGCGGTCTGGTTGATTAGGGTTCGTGAAGTTTGCTAGCTTATGACTTGTGGTGTAAGTAGAAAGTTTCAAGGATTAGTTCGGCAAAGCGACTTTAAGTTGTGCGTTATTTTGCTTTATAATTAACTCGAGATTAACCGATTATTGTGGTGCCTGCCAATGCCACCGTGAACTGTAAATGGGGTATTAGACGACCGTCGGTTTTTGTCATCATTGTAAAGGGATCAAAAAAATGTATGTTTTCCCAGAACTCAAAAGTTTTTCCTAAAATTCAGTTCTCAGTTAATCCCTCAATGAGAAGCAGGTATTCGGGGAATCTTATTACCGTCTGTGGCCGAAACTCTTGGTTAGAGAAAACAGAATTTCATCGTGCAATGGCACCAAATGGGGGTTATAAATATAGACAGCACTAACCTCTTCAGCGTTCAAAGTATGGTTGCCAAAATCGGATTTGTGACCAAGGGTACGCATAGTCACGTTCGTCTATGGCGCCACCAGCTTGCAACATGTGTATGTCCCGCTCTCGCTTGTATGCCATGAGTATGCCGAAAACCTAATTATCCCTAGCTTCCAAACTTATCACTAGAAAATTCTGTTTTGGTTTTTAAATTTTCTGTGGGATTTTTCGCCTTCTTTTGCGAACCAAAATAATTTGTTTTTGATTAAATTTATTGCGATATCGGGCCAAGTTGGATGGAATTTCAAACGTTGAACGTTGACCGTTCGTAGTTTCCTACATTTGTCGACCAATTTCTGGTCACTTTATCTTTCCCGATTGGCTTAATCTTTTCTGCTAGTGATACTGAAAGTGGGTTGCAGTATAAGACCAAGTTGGGTCCATTGAGATAGAGGGGGTGTCTGCCAGTCCAAACTACTCATAAGGCATTTCAAGTCTCCCATGCTGGCAGAGCTATATTTCTTTGAAAGTAACTGCGCAGACAAAAAAGGTATACCTAGACAAGTCTTTTTAAAGTAACCGTTTGAAGCAGCTGTTCGTTCAAGGCCGCAAGAGTCTGTTCGCATTGATCAATAATTCCATATCCGGCTCGAAGGACCAAATCGTCTTCGTGATTCTTTCTATGAGCCATCGACATGGCGGTTGATGTGCATCCTTCCGGACGATGACGTCGCTGGGTTTTTAATTTTATCCGAACCATTTTGACAGCTTTTAGAGTTTTCTTGAGACTATTTTTGGCGGAATCTTGCACCAACCATTGGAGATATGATCTCCATTGATGTTTCCATAGTTTAGACGCAAGAGATAGTACTCTTCTTTTTTTTTTTAAACTTACCAAAAAAGAATTAAGGCTGCATGTATAACTGTAAACAACAAGTTCTAATTTTAAATAATTGTTCCTATACCTATGATTTTTTTTCGATGCTTCGAAACTGCATTCCTTTGCCTAGGATACATTTGAAAATAGGCGATGATTATATTCTACTTCAGAGTTTCCTTTCGCATCATCATATTGCCAACAACTTGCCAATGATATCCAAGAATGTTCAACTTTGAATCTTCGCTTAACGACTATATCAACTTATCCTCTCCTACTCGTGCTCAATGTTTGAAAGCAGAAAATCATGCGGTGCAATTGGATGCAAAAGAGAACCCCTTTTGATTATATGCTTAACAATACCCACACTCAGTGGCTCCTTAAATATTTACGTAGCCATTTCCTATTTAATTTTGTTCTCTGACAATGTCCTGCCCGCATAATATCATCCGACAACTCATAGTAGTTATTTCCTCTGGAAGTATTAGAAAAAAAAACCCACCCACCCATTAAATGTCTTTTGCTTACAGTAAAGTCACCAAACATCATGTTCGAACACTGAGAGGTCAGAGTGAGCCGGTCAGCCGGAACTATGTCGAGATAACTTTGAATTAGTTAACTGGGCGGTCTCCATGAGGTCATCATCAGAAGTCGTCCATTCTAATGGGGCATTATGTCTGCCCTACCCAACAAAAAAAAAAAAAAAAAAACACACAAACTGCGCCGACGAGGAAAACTTTTCAACTTTTCAACTCAAACTCGACGATAACCCCGGCAAATACCTGTCCAGGTCCACCCATTCACCTATGCATCGATCCAAAATTGTTCCATGAAAAGTCGACAAAAATTTAATATGAAGAAAGCACAGTTTATTCAGTCGAAAAAGTTGTGCTAGTTGCCCTTCCCCTCCTTACACAGTACCTTGTACGTATAGGAAAAGGACTCTATATAGACCTTTCAAGATTCAGCCCGGATAGAGCTGGGATATAAAGTAATTCCGCACTCATCCCCCGCTATTATAGACGCAATCAAATCGAAGGCGAAGTGCCCGGAATAAAACTTTTCCAAATCAACTCTCTGCTCCAAGAGTGTGTTTCCGAAAAGGTCTAAGGAATCAGACAGAACCCAAGACTGAGTGCAGTCGCAGTAGTTAAACTTCCTGTGCCAGAAAACTAGAATTTATGAAGCAAACAAATCGAATGAATATCCCCCCCACCAACAGAGAAAAAAAATCCTTTCGACTTCGAATGTTAGGCGAGTGTGCGGTTTATTTGTTGATTGCTAAGAGCATTATGATTTTTTTCTTACTGCAATCCTTGCTGGATTTATCCATAAATTCGAATATGAAGTTTAGTCCCATTCTCCTGCTGGTATTGGAGGAGGACTAAGTTTTTTTTTGGGAGATTTGCTCTTGTAGTTTCTTAGTTAGGGTGGTTGCTAGACATTCGACTGTCGGAATTGATTATTTGTCTCGATGGAGAGATACGACTCGTAGGGGGGAAAAATCTCAAGAAATCGTCTGTCTGGTGAAAGGATTTCTGTATTGATTTGGTCCTTGGGAAAAAAATACCATTTCACCGGAAAGTAAAGAACATTTTCGTATTTTATCACTTTATATCCGGTGGGGTCGAAATGTCACTTTTGTTGGTGAGCTCTAAAGCGTTGGCACTTTGATGTTCCATTTGTGTGAGTGGAGTCATTCGCCGGCTGTAAGGGGCGGGTGAACATGAGAGCCTTGTAGTTTGTTGAATGTTATTTATTCATGTTTAATGCGGGAACGGTGATTTATTGACACTGTACAAAGAAGTTGCGACTGAGAAGATTTCCGCATGGCTTTACATGTAAACGAGCTTGCGGATGAGTTTGGCAAAAGCCAAAAGGTCATTAGGGAAGTTAAGAGAAAAGGAAACGATTTAGTTAGTTATGGATTTAACTCCAGCTAGGTTTTTTGAAGGAATTTGAATTCGTTAACTTTTAAAACAAAATGCGGATATGAAGCATTAGATCTCGCAGTGGTGGGCCATTAAAAAATTCGTTCCATGTTCAGATCACGATAAATAACGAATTTAGGTTGTGTAGGGACAAACAACTGACGGTGAAAATGTTCTTAAAGATCTGCTCAATTCAGAAGTTTAAAGTCATCATGAAATCGTAATCACGAGCAACAACAATCATTTCTGATTCGATTTCGATTTCGTGAAGTAAAGGTATCAAGTTTTGAACTTAGGCTCAGCTTCTGCTTAAGGAAAAAATCTAAAGCTTAAAATATTTAAGCAAAAGTATTGGCTCCATTGAGTGTTGTTATTTTAAAAATTGATTTTGAATTACTTGAGTAATGACAGTGGAGTCGGAGAAAAAAAAATGATGTTGCTTCCACAAAATAGGCGTGGCAATGAACGACATAGCCTATACTGTTCTCGGAGTCTTGAAAATATTTAAAAAAAAAAATAGTTCATAAAAATCTGTGAAGCGGTAACAGACACAGTCTTATCATATGGAACTCTGCGAGTAAACCCAAAAGTCAACAACAAAGGACGATCTTTAACGATCTTTTTCTTTCTGCTGGTAAAAAGATCTTAAGTTGAATGTTGGAACAAACTGCAGATTAAGAACTGGGAACCACTTTACCGTGACACCATTGCCCTGTATGTCCGTCCGTGTGTTTATTTCCCTCCATAAAACTTATGCTCGGCAATTTAAAATATAAAAAAACCACAGCTGCCTAGAACAGATTATCCGCCTCTAAATTTGTATAGCATACCTATTAAGGAACCGATTGTTGCACCCCCATCTTATTCGAAATCAATTTGTAGTCTCTTAAGTTTTACAAAATACGAACTGCATTTTTTTAATTTTCGCAATGCGCGGTTGTATCTCACCAAAAATTATCCTAAATAATCCTGTAAGTCTTTTTCTTTTTTCTGTATTACTCGTCCACCTTTTATCTCTTCGTTATTATTCAAATCTAATAAAAAGCAAGCAGAAAAATAGAAGATAGATTTAATTTATACGCTTGAAAAAATATGCGCAAGATTAATTTAATGCATTTCACAATTTGTTACTCGCTATTCATCGTCCTCTGGCTCTGGTCGTTCTTTGTATATTTTTCTAAACTCATTTATATGTATTTTGTTTTGTTTTTCTTCTTTTTTTCACTTTAGGGTGGACGTGTCCGTTTCACATCGAATCGTGAAAGCACAGGAGTAATTTCATTAAGATCAGCCGGCGATATATCCTTACCACAAAGAGGTCCACCCAGACGCGGTCTTATCGTGCCACAACAGCCACCTAATCCGCCAACAATAATACCCTTAACGCATGCCAGGTAAGAGAAGTTTTTTCCTTTTATTTTTATTTTTATTGTATCAAATCAGTGAAAGGAGTAAAAGGATATAGGTTTCATTTTTATTTTTTTCTTGATCCTTTTGTCTCCATCCTTTAAGGAGTTGTATTTTGTAAAGCTCTCCGAATCCCCTTTTGTGTTGGTGGAAATTCTTGCAATAACGTTTGTAATAAATAATCCACGATGAATTTGTCTAAAGGATTGTGAGAAGTGGTGGTGGCATTGTGTCTGCCTCATAAAATAAAATGAAACCGATAATAAGATGTATTCCTTTGGTGGCCTTTGATTGAGCTTTTTGACCCTTATTTATGGATTTAGGATACAATGCGACACGAGTGGACGCTCTCTCACCATCAACAGTGGGATAGGTTGATTGTTGAACTCAATGTTGTAGCTATCAGAAGAATCCTGTCGCAGGAGGGTTAAATGGAGGTAAAAAGGGGAGATGGATTGGATACAAAAAGGAAAATGAAAATAACGCGGTCTTATAAGAGGTGAAAGTAATACGTAAAACGACTCTTAGAGGCTATGCTGGTACAATGAGTCTTCTATCCGCAATCAGCCGGAAGTAGCACGTTTGTTGATAACTTTTTCATTAACACCACTGCTCTTCGTTTAATAGAATGGCCCTCGGCTGCACGAAAGTATGTAACAAATGTGTAAAAGTTTTCCACTATACTTGTGTATAATCGGCTCTTTAGTTAGGGTTGTTTTTACCATTAAATGGTAGGTGGATTGTCTTTAAAATATGTAGTACAGTCTGTTCGACACGGAAGTGTTAAAATGCAATCAGTTTTTTTTTTTTTTTTGTATATTTGTTTAAATTTTGTGTTGCAATAATTTGACATTTAAAGTGCATGGCCATGTCAGTTTTTTTAAGGAAAACTTGTAGACGTGTTTAGCCACATTTCGATGACCCGCTTAAGAGGCAATAGGGACATTTAAAAGTTTTGAATTTGACAGCGCGAATGATAAAACTAATAGGAAAATTAAAACCATGGAAAACCATATTTCCGTTTAAAGGGGTTCTTTGAAATTCCAGGAAAAAAAGATGTTCGTATTGAGATAAAGCTTTAACTAAACATTGGTTAAAGAGTGAAAAATAAATCAAATTTAACGATATTAGCTGTAAGTTCCCAAAAATAGCATTAGAGTTGGTGCTATATAAACTCATAAAGGAAAGGTAGTGGACGGAAAGCCTTACCCAAGGAACAATTTCACTTCGGTAAGGTTCAAATTTGTAATTTCTGTAGGCAACGGTTTCGATAGAGGCTCTATAGTATTTGTTAACCGAAGTAGACCGATTTCGAAGTAATTGTTAAATTAACTTCTGTACGTCCTTTGCGAAGCTTATACACAGGCTTTATAGAGGGATATGAAACGTAAGTTCCGATAAGATCTCTATTAGACTTCTGAAAAAGTTGAGGAGATGTGTGGAAAGTTAATTGTTAGATACTTGGGTAATAAAACCAGGCTTAAGTTTAAATTGCTTTTTTATAGATAATTCGCTCTGTAAAGCTTATCATGAATTAAGATCAAGCTGCTGATACGAGAATAGTTTTCAACAAACTTTTAAAAAGTCTGACGATTTTACTCCTGCTATTCGTTTGGGAGAAGACAACTCTAGCCTTGACAGAAAGCTTGTTTTCAGTCTTAGAAATCAATGAGGCTCCTATGATTTAATTTGCATTATTATAGATTTAAATCTGCGTCTATCTGTTATTTTTAAGTTGAGTAAGAACGAGTATCTTAGCACATATAAGCTCCTCTTCTATAACTTTAATATTTTTAATGTTTTCTATAATAAAATAGAGCTGGTGCGAAATATCCTATTCCAGAAGTAGTTTTAAAAAAATGGCATTTTTAAAAAATACCTACACCTTTCCTTAAGTACATCTGGTCCCTGGTTTAAAAATCCCGCCAGCCCTTTGCCTAAGTCTCCAAGCAAGCTTTCATTTTGTATGCAACTCGTCCTTCTCTTTTATTCCTTTATGCACATCACGTAGTCGGCTCTCCTACTGTGCTTTCTAAACGCTGAGAATGGTCGAAAAAGAAAGGTGTTTTATTTTCGGGTTTTGCTTATTCCTAGACGTCAATTTTTGCATTTGGATTTTCAAATTCTTCAATTTTGACAACCATTCCCTAAAGTCTTATCTTAACCATTCTGAATATAATATAAGTCAGTCAGTCAGTCTTATCTTAACCATTCTGAATATAATATAAGTAAAGAATCATTTCTGGCAGCATAGTCAAAAGTTTTTTTTTACTTATTTGACTCTAATTTTGCAAATCGAGTAGCAAGTAGTTTTCATTTTTGCTCGACGGCAGTAGTTACATATGTTTGTATACTGCACTCAAAGTAAAAACAGTAACTTTTTAAGTTACTTGTTTGTGTTAGAAAATGATACACTTTAAATAAATACATCCTTCAATTCAAACATAATTTTCAAACACCACTTTCGTGGGCCTATTCTAGCTCGACATACTGTTCCCTCAGTCTTTGACATGTATTACAAAGTTCATCGCCGCACCTGGTGTCGGGTACCTCATGCTTGTTGATGGAAAAACTTTTTGCATTATACATAATACATTTTTTTGTTTTGTTTGTTGCTGTGTATTATATCCACAAAGTTAAAGTAAAAGAATACCTACCTACCAACAGAACAAAAAGGATTCCATCCATTTCAGAGCAACGCACACTTTCTAATGAAATTCCAATTTTTATCTCAATTTCAGATCTCACGACAGAGAGAGTGGCGACTACGCCGGATCAATTTCAGATTTGCAAAGTGTTACTTCCAGGCTAAGTACGGTTTCGGTAAGTAGACAGAATGTTGTTCCTTTTTTTTTTCTGTTTTCTCCTGTTTACCAGTTCTCCTTTGTTTATCCTTTGTCATAAAATACCAGAAATTACAGTTGCCAAGGGGTTTGATTTGTGTCACCTGATATAAAAATCAGGTTGTACCCCTTTTTTGCCCTATAGCTAACAGCACATGACATTCGACGTCGTTATTCTACTTTTCGTTTGCTTTTACGATTACAAATAGAGTAGCAAAGTTAAATATGGAGAAAAGGATTCAATGTTTACGCTTTATTACACTGATAAAGGACAATTCAATTCGTGTATTGCGGTGTTCTACCTAATTGCGGGCTCACAGTCACCGCTCTCCGTGTGTGTCTGCCTCTCAGTCGAATCAAACTATACCATTCAATATGAAACAAACATTCGAGAACGACATTTGACGCTTTTATAGTTTGGCGAAAGATATTCATGGGGGGGGGGGGGGGGGTCGTGTGTTTTTGTGGTCTGAGGTTATAGGATTAGGATTTTTATATCCATTCCAAGTGTACAGCGCATGGGGTTAGAACCAAGGGTGCGGTGGCAGCGAGCAGAGTTTAGGTACCTAGTTCTTAATGTTTTTTTTTTTTTTTTTGTTTTTTTGTAGAAAACAATTTGTTGGAGCTTTGCACCAGGAACGGTTTTCGAATTTGCCACGGTTTACAATCGAATTACGTGCAACCTGCAATGGAGTTTGTTGGTATATTCTTTTTTGCCTCGTGTACCTATTCTGTTTGCGACAACTGGGCCAAAAGTGGCACAAAATATAAAACAAAAATATTTACCATTTGAATGGAGGAAGCGTTTCGACAATATGCAAATAGGAAACCATTACGGACGAGTTTGGTACTAGGCGCGGATAATTGTTGTTCAACATGGTGGAGGTTTTTGTTTTTTTTTTGGAATAATGTCAACGAGTAGCTTCAGTGGGATTATGACAGGCTTGTATTTTTTGCAAAGGTCGTCATGCACTGGATCCATTTTTATCCGAACTAGTTAAATTAGGTGCATTTTGTATTTTTACCCTCTCGAATTTATACCACTCAAAGAGTGGACAGTGAAAATATATTTCGCTTAACAAATCTATTTAAGAGGGTGATTATTTTAATGTTAGGCACCATCTGCTTCTTTAATACAACATTGGTACTCGTACATAGTAAAAATCGTTTTAATGGCAAATGATGGATAGATTCGACAGGATTAAACTCCTAAGAACGTAACCAACAACCTGCTTGGGAGGCGACTAGTTACCTATATGTTCTTGAAAAGCATTCTGCTCTCCGACAAGAAAAACTTTGATCGCGATTAACTCTTGGGGATGGCTTCCTCGAATAAGTTCGAGTTTTCTCTTCGATTAGGAAAATCTTATTCATTCATATTTTGAAGAGCAACTCACAGCTCCTGAATTTTTATCAAATTCGAGAATATTCCTTATTATTTTCAAAGCAGTGTAAAGTTATTTAAGACTAGTTGATCGCACATGGTCGCACTGCTGCGCTGGATGTACAGGAGCAACTGGCTTTTTTGTAGTCCCAGGACTTATGGAAAATTGTTAGTAATGATGTATCTGCTGTGGGCGACCAACAATAAAACCAGCTCTCCTTCAAAAAACTTTCAGTTTGTATACGTTTTAGACGACTTGATCAATTTCAATAAAATGTGGCTCCATCAGGTCCTACGCGGATTGAGTAATTGATTGGGTCTTACGAGTAAAGTGATGCGGTAACAAATCCACATACAAACAACTTTATTACATGTTGAGATATCGATTATTTCCGTTGGCGGTAAAGTTCTTTAACACTCTAAATCCAGACGCATCTCAAATGACTGAATTACTGTCAGCGACCCCCCAACCCTGTCAGACATCAGACTGCGTTATAAAGTTACATCTTACATCGACCTAACTGGCAATCATAATATTTTTTTGCCCCATCAAAAGAAAATTGCACAATGTACCTAGGACCCTAGGTAGCTCCGCACAAATCGATTTTAGTGCGCAAAATTTTCCATCATAGGTAGGTATCTTTGGCCATTTCGCGATTCCGCCTTCAGTCGATTGAATCTCCTGATGGTATCTTTTTGCAGCTGAGTAGAGGAGAAAAAAAAAAAAGCACTGTAAGGATAAAAGAAAACGGATACATCATTCAATTCACGGGAGTAAAACGCCAGCATTTTGCTAGCGGATACAGGAAGGTGAAATTGCTTCGGTCGGTTTACTACCGCATCTGTGTGTATCCACACAGTTGCATGTATCTGCATTAATACCAGGCTACATTGTTACAAACAGTCGAACAGTATACGGGGAAATATGAAAACAACAAAATAAATAAAATTCGCGATGAGTTGGGACGTGAGGAAAATTTCATTTATATTTTCGCTCGTTTTGTCTTCACCCTACAGAAACGATGATCGATTCCTTGTTGTTGAGTTCAACGCGTAGCCCACCGTTGTGCATTTCCGTTTCCTGAAGGAATTTTTATTTTTATTTTTCCTGTTGAAGGAAAATATTTCTATTGTTAGACGTGACGACTGAAATCGACTTGGGTGCTCATTTATTTGTGTTTTCTCTTGCTGAGAAATTTTTTGGACTTTTCGACTGTAATAACATACGCGGTTGCGGAAGATGTGTCCTTGATGTTATTACTGCTCTTGTTGTAGTACTATGCGATGTAACTTTTTGTCTTTTATTTGTATGTAACTTTGTGGCTTGAAGGCGAAAATTACATTTTACTTTTATGATGATGGATGGTTGGTGATTTATTGTGTGAGATTTTTAGAAGCTTATTTTGTGGGGTATTTTTTCTCGTTACTTGTTAGTAATGGAAGTCAAGAGGAAATGGAGCACGTTTGTTGGAAATGGACTCAAACTTATGCTAGTTTATATGTCTGCATAAAAATTAAGTTTGAAATGCAGGTGCACAGGTTGCCGTGACTAAAAGCGGAACAGAGGATGGATGAAGAGCAGACTTTAGCAATTTAGATGTTGCAGTAGTTGCAGAAGTGCGTCTTCTGAATTCCTGACCATCGTCAATTATGAAGATGCTTATGGGTTGTCATTCAATAAGCTGGTTGAGAGTTTTTCCGAAATTTAGTATAACTGTTCATTATTTTACCTCAGATGGTCTCTTCTGAGCACTTCATAGCGCCTCTTATCAGAATAAGCGACCTCAACTGTCCATAGCCAGCTGAAGTGTTATTCCCTTTCGAGTCGTCATCTTACATTTCGTTTGGTTACACAAATATGCAACTTGTACTATTGGTTGACATACGTCGGTTCAGGCTCAGGATGTCGTGTGACCATTTGCAATATCAGCAAAAAGCCGAAAGCTGTTTGAGGCTCCAATCAACACCCAGATTAAATGTTTTTCAGCTGATTTTGTATGATTTTCCTAAGAATGGAAAACAATTTCACAGCAGAACGTAATTTTCTGCTCTCAGTGCTGCTAGATTTTATTAACTTAACTCGCGTTCATTTAGTTCGGTATCTAGTTCCGCACAGTACAAAAATGGTTTTTGCAAGGATGTTCGGTTGCGTGGCTGTTGCGAACGACACATTCAGGCGAGACTTGTAGGTCCTCTGTGATATCATATTATGAATGAGAGGCTCAGAAAATTCTCATCCGGGCACTTTTACTGCTGCGTTCAATTAAGGATGACAATGAACAACAGCAGTACCAATGGCAATATTGTCAAAAGAAAAAAAAACTCGCCTCCCAAAAGCGTTTTTGAACTGATTAAGATTTTTCAACTGGAAAAAAGAGAGATATCTATATGCAAAATATCCATTTTCGCTATCAACAAATTACCTAGCATATTTTTTCTGAACTAATTCGTTCTTATAGTTCGGTAATTAGTTCCGCAGAAGTTGTACTTAGGTTAGGTGGACACGTACGATTTCATTCAGTCGCAAAAATAAATATCACGCAGCTTTCAGTTTGACATAGAAATTGCGAATCTAACAAAAGAAAAACTACAATATCGTCACCCCGTGCTTAAAAAAGCAGCAAAAACTGAGTACTCCGCTAAACGGAAACAATGGTCTTGTTAAAAGGGTTACGGAGCTTCGAGATTGAAAAAAAAATATAATTATTGAGTTCAATGACTTCAGCCCCGAATGGAAATTGAAGTCTATCAAGCGGATGAAAAAATGAACCTTGACGCAAATTCCCGCCGAAGGTCCTCTTTGCCGGCACAAATGATTCTACTCTCTGCCGGTAACAACTCTTGAGTTCTGCAAATGCAAGCCGATAACAATCGAAGCAAATTGAAAAATAACACCCAAACTAAATCGGCGGGCTAAACATGTAAGTTCCAATCGAAAGTAAACACCCACCATGGACATTCTATGTTATTAACAGTGGAGAAAAAATTCTAAGCAAGAAATTCTCGCATCCATTTCAATCCAATTCAATTTTAGACGCATCCGCCCAACTATCGACATAATTCCATGAAATCTCTCAAAGTAGTGTTATCTTTACTTCGCAAAGGACTTCCAATGGACGGATTTTCCCTGCCATCAAAACAGCAACCGGTTTTCCAATTCAAATCCACAAACAAAACATCCAGGCTACCCTCCGCTGCCAAAGTTGATTGGACAGTTGGACAAACTTTTGTGCTGCGAATTCCTTCTTTCAGTCCAAGTCGTCCCACCACCCTATTTTGTTATCCTTTCAGATTTTCAACTTCGATTTATTTTTTTTTATTGTAATTTCACCTTCTTTTTACAGATTGGAACAAACAACTGCACCGCACGATATAGGACATTAAGTGGTGGCATTGGTGAGTCGCCATCACTGTCGCCGAGTCCATCATCCGATTATGAGGATATTGCTGCCACCCGTGGCTTGCCACTGAGCATGGCAGCTAAGAGCAAAAAGAACGGCAACCACAAAGGAACGACCATTAGCCAGAAGGCGACCGTACACCATGTAAGTTCATTATCCCTGTCAACTTTGTTACTCGTTTTTTTTTTTTTTTGACAACGATGCTTTTTGAACGATGCTCAAATGATTTACTTATGCACGAGGGGGGAGCGAAAAAAAAAACTTAATTCCGTGCTATTATGACTTCGGGAACACAGTTATCTCGAAGGGAAACCCTTTCGGAAGAGATGGCGGGATACACTAAACTTTTAATGATTTAATAAATTTCGCTTTCTCTTTCTTTTCTTTTCTTGCGTCCCTGTCACCGATGCCTGGATAGTCCAACGAAATGCGAAGCTCTCCAAAGGAAATTGGCGTATTTAATGAGAACGGAAGGAACTTTGTTGCCACAAAGGATACCTCAAGGGATTTTAGCAATTCCCAGGATAATACAGACCGAGGAAGTATGAGTGATCAGGCATTTGCCTGTTCGGCTAGTTCTGTGGAGAGCTTACCCAGTGCATCAGGTTCAAGTAAGTTTTTTGTTTTGTAATCGCGACGATGATAAACGGGGAGAATAGGGCGAAGGGGAAAAGTGTCCTGATGGCTTCTCATTATCTTTTAAGCTACTTTGGGGAGCGATTTTTCTTTTGCCTTCTTCTTTGTTTCATTTGCCTTTGCGGAGCCATTTCTCATTTCCTTGTACACTTTGCACAGGCACTCAGGCCCTTGTTCGTCCCGGCAGTCCTCACAGTTCAATATCCACGGAGGATCGAACATCATTAGCGCCAATTTGCAAAGCCAAAGCTCTTGTCGATAGTTTGCCAAATCCTTACGACAAGGAAGCACTTAAATTTAAGGTAAGAGCATCGCCTTCTACTTACTTTGTATTTACTTTGAGGCCTTTGTTGTCCTTTGCAGAAAGGTGACGTTATTGATGTACTCTCCATGAATGCATCGGGGATATGGAAAGGCCGCTGTCATGGGCGTGTTGGACACTTTAAGTTCATTAATGTCGAGGTGATGCCCGAGCAGAGGATAAAGAATTTGAACAATAAAAGTTTGAGTCGCCTGACGAACAGCAACGGACCCAACTCCGTGGAGGATTTATTGTTCCGCATTGGCCTGAAGGAGTACACTTCAGTGTTTGTTCTTAATGGGTGAGTTTATTTTTTTCTTTTTTTTCTTTTTGAAGTAGTTGCAGATAGCATTTAATGGATTCTTGTTTGCTTTGTCCTTGGTGCACAGGTATGAAGACTTGGAGCTGTTTAAGGAGCTCGAACCAGCCGATTTGGATTATCTGGGAATTGTTATACAGGATCACAGGGCGAAGTTGTTGACTGCCGTGCAACTGTTGCATGATATTGAATGTGAGTTTTTGATGTAATTGTGGTTGGCTTTTGATTTGATTGTTGGATGGGGGGGGGGGGGGACTGTTTTGTTATCTTTTGAGCAAAAGCACTAGATGCAATTTCTTAATATTTGTTTAACTCATTTATTTATTTATTTCAGGCTCCGATGGTGATATAGCCGGCTCTAGCTCCGAGAACGACGAAGCGCGCCTGAACAACATCAACAAAAAGCACGGCTCTTCACCATTTGGTCGTCGACACTTCCCACGTGACTCGGGCTGCTACGAGGGCTCGCCGGTGCCATCGTCACAAACGCCCACCCAAACAATCACATCCACCGATGACTCGAACAGCTTGGACGACGTCGTCACTAAATGTTCGACGGAAATCCTGAAACGCGTTGAAAGTGCACGCCGCCAAAAGGAAGCCAATTCGGGTGGCCCCCTGAAGGGTCTCTCACGAGTTGGCAAAAAGGGACTACTTGGCGGCAGTCTTATGGGCGATGAAACACTCACCCGTGGCGGCGGTCTTAGTGAGAAGTCGAGCGACTCTGGTGTGAGTAGTAGTTCTCTGTCATCGAATCCACTGAAGAACAACTCTTAACATTTGCCGCAAGTCCTTGCGCAAGAGTTGGCGGCAGCAGCGGCCACATGCAACACACTGCCCCAGATGTCAGTGTCTTCGATGGCGATGGTTATACCCTCTTGCGGCGGCAGCGTAACAAACAATTTAAATCTAAATCGTAACTTGGTCATACTCAGGAATCATTTGCGTAAAAACACGATCTCATCGAATCATTTTAATGGTCTGCACGCAGATGACGACGAAGAGGGTGACCATGTCCACCTCCACCCACACAATGTGGAGCAATAGCCCCCAACAAAACACAGGTTAAGTTCAAATAGACTTCGTTTCTTAATGCATTTTGAGATTGTATTCAACTCGTTGTTTTGTCGTCCCTTTTACACTTCGCTGAAATGAAATGTGTTTTTTTTTTTTTTTTTTTGATTTTGTAAATTATTACTGGTACACAAATAGAATTTGAATGGAAGGAAGACATGACAAATCTCTAAAAGTAGATATTTAAATAAATAAATTAAATAAATAAAAATGATGCTGTGATTCGTTGAAAGATTAAGTTCAAATGTACAGTGTAAAGATTGAGTCCTTCTCAGGTGATGGGAAAAAATAAAGTTTAAACAAAATGTGAATTATAACGATGGTGTAAATAAATACGAGTAAATATGTGTAGAGAACTGGAAGATTAATATAGCAATACCGCTTGGCAATGTCAACGCACTACCAAGGTGGATGAGAGGCGCGTTAGTAGGGGCAGAAGTGATTTTTTTTTTTTTGTTTCTGTTACGTTTTTATATGACAAACAATGTTTTTTTTACCTTAGTACTTTGCGTTATGTGAAGTATTAACCACACTATACAAACAGGCTGTAAACTTAGGACACCTATTCATGCATTTATTTAGTTTCAATATATTTTTAAAGGTCTTGATTTCGAAGTAGATAGACCTAGGAAGGTCAATTTTATGAATTCCATATTTTACCAGGCAGTTTGCTTAACTTTACTTGATTCAAATACAAAGTCAGAGCTCTCCAACCCGGTTGTCCATAACAGATCAGATGATTTTTTATCGGCGCTTCCGACGCCGCCGACAGTCCAGTTATTATAATAAAGAGCGGCGATTTATGTTCTCTGCTGTAGAATTATTAACAATTTTTGGTTCGTTGTTCAGTAATGAATCTATCTATCTTGAATTTTCCGAGATTTATTTATAGAAATTGCTTACCTCAATTCCTTTCTTTTGGTAACGTGGAGAAACTATTTTTTGTGATAGTTGTATATTTGCACCTTTGTTGGCAACACTAAAGTATTTCAATTAATAAGGACAAGGAGCCATCACTGTTCCCACCTAAATCGCTTTTTAACTCTGACAAACCTGCTTACGTAATAAAGATTCTGTCAAACTTACAAAGAATGAAAGATACATGTGACAGTTGATAAAAAAATACTTTCCAAGTTCTAACGCATTTTATACTCAAATACTTATTGAAATTATAAATAAATATTTGGGAGGAATTTTGATATTTTTTTGTAATTTTTAGTGCATTATGAGTCACTTACCATTGCGGTTTGTATTATGTGCACCAATTTTCGCTATTACCTACTGTAAAGACACAAAATAAACAGTCGAGTTTCAAAAATTTGATTTGTGAACTATCAAAATTCTTGTTAAGCTCTGTAATCCGTCCACATACGTAAAGTACCTACCTATACAGAGCCATTTTATAGCTAAAATACTTTTTGAATGCTGTCCAAAACTGGTGCACTTGGCTTTCAAAAACAGTTTTATATACTGCAAAAGAAAACGAAATCATGTAGTACGTAGCTGGAGAAGTACTGGAAGTAGTTCAGATTTTGTCTAAGGTCGTTGAATGCTGCTTACAAGCACAATCCATTAGGTATAATGTATCTCAGGCCTTCATTGATAGATCTTTTTACAACAAGTATTGGATTTTACGATAAATTGACAGCCATTATTCCACTTGTTGGAACTCTGTATTTCCAATCAAAGTGTCGGGTGTACGGGCAATACAATTTGTTCTTTCATTCATTATGGACCTTCTACAACTGACGCATTTACTTCAGGACATACTTAATCGAAATCATAATTTGATAACAATAATTACATATAGTTGCTATTATTGGGACCAACAATTTTCTACAGATTTTCAAGATAAACACTCCATCATCTGCAATTCCCCATTCGACATTCAGACCCAACAAATACTTGATAGCTCAGTAGGTAACACTTATCCCCACATATGGATAGCTATTACCATTTAATTTGTGAATGCATGAAGGTGTCACTCCACAAAACTGATTCCTATTTTTAAAACACACAATTTTGCACTGCCATATAAGAAAATGAATTTCGACTAAAACTTTCACTTCATTTGACTCTTCTATATGTTTATACGTATATGGAAAATTAAGTAAGCCCGTCTTGCCGAAAATGTTTGATTTCTAACATTAAAAAATAAATTCTAAAATCCGTCATTAAAAGTAAATAATGTATAAATAAATCTCAAAGCAATAAAAATCAAATATATTTAGAGTAGACGATAATAATATTTTCTTATAAAAAATTAAATTACTTCTAAATAATGTTTTTTGTAAATATATTACTCAGTGCTTAATTATAGTACCTCTAAAAGCAATTTGTAAATAGTTACAATGAATATGAAAACTTGTTTATACATTAAAGTAATCAAAGAAAATACCGTAGCTAGCTAAAAATTTGAATTCAAACATTAATTCCGTTCTACATACATTATATAAATAAATTAATTTATTACTTAACACCAGCATGCAAAATTCAATCAATATAAGTAGGTACGTAAAATAAAAGAGACAACAAAAAACAAAAAACATTTCTAGGTAAAGTCATAAATTAACGTAAATTAGCAATTCATAGTGTAAAATTAAATTCAAAATTAAATTTTCACTTCAACGGTTAACAAAATAAGGAAACTCCTTAAAGCAATTCAGAACAAATGAAAAAGATCTAAATTTAAGCTTTTAGCTGAGAATACATCTACCTATAAATTATTAAATATATATTTCTTAAAAGAAAACAATCGTAAAAATTAAAGAGAAGATGTAAAACTTAATATATTTAGAATATCAAATGATTATTTACTTAAGAGCATTATTAGTTATGTTGTTATAATTTTGTTTAATATAAAAAAACATCGAGAATGTTGATAAACACTGTGTAGTGAAGGTACTTTTATTTCTTTTCCTTTTTGTACATTGTTGCTTTGAATAAATCGTAAATCCTTTCCTATGCTGTTTTTTTTCCTTATGGACGTACATACTTTGGGTTTATTTTATTCGTTCATATGTATTTTTGTTTTAAGTAGCATAAGTAAATATGGTAGAATATGAAATTTTAAAGAAAAACCAATAAGAGAATGTTATGTGTAAATTTTTGGAACAATAAAAAATTATCTTAAAGTGAAGAAAACAAAAGGAAAAATATAAAGAAACAACGCCTGTAAGTATTTTAGTCAATCATGAATCAATATTATAATAATAAAGCATTTTTAAATTTAACGATTTAACGGTAAACAAAATATGAAAGGCAAATTAATTGAAATAAAAACAAAGAACATATCGATTAATAAAAAGGTAAATGAGTTTTACTTCGGAGATTGCGTCTTTCTTAAACTGGTGCATATGTCAACATATTTTCTTTTTGCCACAATGTACAAATTTGTACGCATGCGAAGCTTGAACCAGAACTTTTAATTGACCTTTGCTTTGCATATTTATTTGTTTGTGAAAAAAGAGACGCATATTTTTACTCAACCTGCTTTGAATTATATACACACATATCTAATATTAGCTGTGTATATTTCAAACTACTATCCGCATGCACTCGATAGAATCTTAATGTCGAAGTTTAGCCAAAGGAATGTCTATTTTTGGGATAAGTATCTATAATTTTTCTTTTAAATTTCCCTTCTAATCTGCTATAAATTATTCATAACCCTAATTCCGCAATATAACAGAGAGATCAAAGAAGACATCGTTCGTATCCAAAAATTCAGAAAGCGATCTCTAGGAAAACCCTTCTTTGACTCGCTCGAAGAAGTCAAGAAGAATAGTAGGGGAGAGTGGGTACGAAAGTAACATTTTTCGTATTCCCTTCCATAATTTGCAAACCGCTGTACATACCAAACTGAAACCACATGCGTGTTAATAAGTGGGCCTTTGACTACCGTAAGATAATAACTTGGTTTCCTACTGTCGTCCCACATCGGGGTTGTGGTGCTAAAATTAAGAGATGTAAAAGAAAACAAGTAAATGCTGTAAATAATGGTTGATATAAATTATTTGTATAAGTAGAAAGAAAAGTTAAGTTAACAAGGCGCATATTCCCAGCTAAGGTCAATACGACGGTAATTCAAAAAGACTTGAGATAAGTGCTAGATCAAATTCATTTTGATATAGGTACCTACTACATACTTATACCTCGATCGAAACGCTCAAAATTATTAAAAGCAAGTAAAAATAAAATACCTTCATAAAAATAAGTAAAGAACTTTCTATGAAATTTTTGTTACAACCGTCCACACAAAAATGTTACAACCGTCCAACCCATATTTTTTTCGTATTGAAAATTAAGTTCAGCCTTTTTTACCCCATTTGATATATCGGACTAGGCCCTCCACGCTAACAAATTCTAACAACCAGCTCAAATGGGCTGTGGTAACAAGCCTGGGTTTTTCACCACCTACCAAGAAAATTTACTATCCATGCTCTTTAAAATCTAACCTTGAGAATTGTTAATATGTTAGCTGTAAGAAAATACCGATCCTAAACATAGAAGTAGCTACAAGAAAATGGCTTCTAAGCATGCTAGGGTGGATCAGGTTCTCAGATTCGGGGTCAAAAAATACTCTTGCCATTAAACTCAAAGTCTAATAAAGGGTGATTTTTTAAGAGGTTTAGAACTTTTTTTTAAAAAAAAACACAAAAAATTCGAAAAAATGAATGAAATATTTATTTGAATCGATAGTTTGAACCTTGCAATTTAATGTTTAAAGATAATTTCATGCAAATGTTGACCGCGGCTGCGTCTCAGGTAGCCCATCCGCTGAGTCCAATTTTGGCATACTCTTTCACACATATTGGCCGGTATCTCACGAATGAATGCATGGATGTTGGCTTCCAGTGCGTCAATCGAAGCGGGCTTGTCCCTATACACATTAGCCTTGGCATACCCCCACAAAAAATAATCTAATGGTGTCAAATCGCACGATCTAGGCGGCCAATTGACCGGCCCGAAACGTGAAATTAACTGTTCACCAAACTCGCCTCGCAATTGCGCCATTGTTTCGCGTGCTGTGTGGCATGTGGCACCGTCTTGTTGAAACCACATATCATGCAGTCAAGAACTTCCATTTCGGGCAAAAAAAAGTTTGTTATCATCGCTCGGTAGCGTTCACCATTGACAGTAACGCTGCGATTCGCATCATCTTTGAAGAAATATGGCCCAATAATGCCGCCGGCCCATAAACCGCACCAAACAGTGGCTTTTTCGGGATGCATTGGTAGCTGTTGCAATGCTTCTGGCTGATCTTCACTCCAAATGCGGCAATTTTGCTTATTTACGTACCCATTCAACCAAAAATGAGCCTCATCGCTGAACACAATTTTTCGATAAAAAAGCGGATCCTCGGCCAGCTTTCCAAGAGCCCATTCACCAAAAATTCGGCGTTGTGGTAGGTCGGCTGGCTTTAGTTCTTGCACCAGCTGTATCTTAAAAGGCTTTACGCCCAAATCCTTCCGCAAAATTTTCCACGTAGTGCTGTAACAAAGGCCTAACTGCTGGGAACGGCGCCGAATCGACATTTCGCGGTCTTCTGTCACACTAGCTGATACGGCCGCAATATTTTCTTCACTACGCACAGTACGTAAACGTGTTGGTGGTTTAATGTCCAACAAAGTAAATTTGGTGCGAAATTTGGTCACAATCTTCCGAATAGACTGCTCAGAAGGTCGAGAATGCCGATCATAAAATGGAAGCAGCGCGCGATGAACATTTCGAACCGAGCACGAATTTTGATAGTAAAATTCAATAATTTGCAAGCGTTGTTCATTTGTAAGACGATCCATGGTTAAATTGCAAACCAAACTGAATCTGTTTGACAGTGACACAAGGTACTAAACACACGTCAGCTGTCAAAACCAGTGTTGCCAAAACCAAACCAGCTAAAAAATCACCCTTTAGTTGGTTTTGAGTAAAACCGCATGCAAAATGTTATTAATCTTGTGTCCACTGAACTTGCAGCGTAAAGTTGTCCTAAAGCCTAGTACGCAGCTGTTCCGGAACGAAAAATCCCAAATGACACAACGAAATCATGAACGAAAAATTTCGCTCTCCTCTCCAGCTGCTGCGAAATGATGCTGAAAAGTGGGTATTTGTACTAGAACGCTTGGTACAAATCTCCACACTCTTTCCGCACACGTTTATTGTCCGGAACATTATAATTAGCTTGCGAAAATTTGACATTATTTGTACTGCAGTGTTGCCAGCTCTTATTAGAAGTATTAATGCAAATTGAGAAATTTTGGAGCCAAAAATGTCCAAACCCAAACCAGGGGTGGAAAAGTCGATACAATTGTATTGAATTCGATACAAATGAGTTTGCTAGAGTACAAAAGTACAACTTGCTTTAATTCGATACAATTTATATATCTGTATCTTTCAAATTCTCTTGCAAATATTATTTTTCCGAAAATAGAAAATCAAATCAACTAACGAACTACCTATTTGTTTTAAGTTTCACACAAAGCATGGATTCTACTTTTCATTAGAAACTCAACCTGTTATGATTTTCAAGCTTAGGGCAATATTTTGGGTATTTTTCCAATCAACACATCTAACTTATTCGCGTCGTGCATTTTATTTGACTTCTATCTTCTGCAATTGGCTTTTGTGGCTTGGGTCAGATCAAAAGGCCTGCAAAATAAATTGCTATGCTTGCTTTTCGATGTCACTTGACTACAAGAGTGCTGGTTTGTCCAAAAATATCTTTTTTTTTTAGTTTTGTGGAGGAACAACACAAAAAACAAACAAAATTAACGGAAAATTTGTAAAATGTGTTGGGCGCTTATGGAAGACATTTCTATCGTTTTTTTCTTAAGTAGCCCAAATTACGACAAAGCGCCTAATCTGGCAACACTGAATGAGAGTATTAAGCATGACGAGCTTTTTACGAACAGTGTGTTTTCATATTCATGCATATCTTGTGAAATGATTTTACTGCTCAGATGTGATAGAATGTTCAAATACTGTATAAAAATGGAGTTGGCTCATTAACAATTAATAACTGTTTAGAACCTTAGTTATACGAAAAGAGTTCGTTCGCAATTGTTGCATGCATTTTTTTTTAAATACCTAAGGAGCCTAAAACTAGCCAAACTTTAAGGTAAGTAGCCCAAAATCGGGATATTTCCCAAATGACAATTTAAAGGAGACAGCGAAATGTTCCGGTATCCAAATCGGAGATAAATAGCCAGTGCTGGTAACACTGCAGGTGATGGAACTCTGCACAAATTATTTTCTGCTGCCTATTCGCAGACCATTCGCAGATTTGGAGACCACCGGAAAATTTCGTTTCGGAACAGGTCCGTACTAGCCTTAAAGAGTGAATAAATAAGCTCGGTCATCATACAAAAGTGAAACAACGAAAGCATGAATGAAATATTTCCCTCTTTTTTTCGAAAAGATGGTGAAAAGTAGGTATTTGTACTAGAATGCTTGGTACAATTCTCCACTCTCTTTTCGCTCACAGTTTATTGTCCGGGACATTAATTGCATGCAAGAATTTGACATTTCTTTTTTTGGTGTTTTATAAAAATGGAATCTCACGAAGTGGATGAATGTTGAATTTTTAATTTCCGAGCAATTGAAGCAGAAGATGACCCACCACTATTAGCACCAGTAACAGTATAATTTCAACTATATGTCATTGCTTTAAATTACAAAATACAAAGACCAAAATACTAGGCTTACCAAGTTCAGGTTCTCGCTAAAGTCTTCATAGCGACACTGACCTCAATACACAAACTATCCTTTATGAATGACGAAGAAAGATCATGCTATGTTAAATATAAATATTTATAAGAACAGAACAGAATTGAACCTACTTAGGGGAATGGTGCTCAAGATGACATTACTTTTTCTTGAAGGTGAAAAATAAAAATATTTACAAATCATAGGGATGAAAACAAAGTGAACTCAATTAATTCATTTGTTGTTTACAGAAACTACGTTTAAATTAATAGTGTAAGACAATAAGTAGTATTTTAGAAATATTTTTAAATCAAGTTCAACAGCAAGTTCAAGATGGCATAGTTCGGTGTAAGATGACATAGCCAAATATATTTATTTTCCCTGACGTCTTGAACAGCCGTAGCTTGGTTGAGGTACTTTTTAAGTTATTTGGCATACTACAATGAAAAGACACATAGATTAAAATAAGATGGGTAAGATGACATAGCTTGTAATCTTGGACAGTCGGGTATCATGTCCGATATGAGTAAAAGTGTTTAACAGATTAATGGCACCAACATTTTTTTATGAGGTGAAAATGTCGCATAGTTTTTACTAAATATACAAATAACTGTACCCCCAAAACCCTTCAGATACAACACAACACTCATCTTATCAGAAATTTTACACCCAACTAACACTTAATACAAAAAAAAAATAATTCACGCACAAAATTCTTGATTTCGTTGTCATTTACGGCAAGTTGGTAACTATTTAGCTGTCGAATCACTGTGGGCGTAATTAACATCGTTAAACTGCGTGTCCAGACGAGTTTGGCAGAACTGTGGCGCTTATGGTTAAAGAGTAATTGCAAGGATGTCATCTTAATAATTCCCCTACCGCAGCATAGAGGCTCTTAAAAACCGGCAATAATTTACAAACTTTTAAGCTTTGGAAAACAAAATGCTACAAAAAAGCTAGTCAGAAGCTATTTGTTCAACGAGCTAGTCGTACCTATTAAAAAATTTAGTCCCACATAATTTAACGTAATGTCTAAAGGCCTGGCAATTTCTTTTATGAACAGAAGTATTCGCTTCTCTGTGGCTCAGACCTTTAATTGGCAACTAACTAATGCACCCAATAAATGTTTGTACCATCATTACGACCATTGAAAGATTTCCAATCACATCATTTCTTATCCTCCTTTTAAACATACCAGTGGGTCAAGGTAGATAATGCTTCAGAGGCAAAAGTTGTGAGTTCATAACATTTAACCTGGAAACTAAAAATGATTACAAGAAGTACCTGCTGTGCAATGACTCAAAATTTGTTTGCCCAATTTAGTCTGGAGCACCAGTATGAGGTATATTCAAAATTCCTTCAATGAAATCACATTTTGATGGGACGATAAGTTGTTTGCCAAGTCATTCCCTGCTGAAAAACGGACAGTGGACAGTAATTGCATGTGCCTGCTCCAAAACCAACAGAATGTAATGACTTTATTACCTCCTAGTAATCCACCAGATGGCCGTTGTTAGACTGAACTGTTGAGTGGAATTTGAAAAAAAAAACTATTGGCTCAATTTTATAGGTCCTTCTCTTTGTTTTATTGTTTGTGGCAGTTGTTAACACAGCCATCCCTTCGCTGAGTCATTATGCCCGCCTTCGGCTCGGATACGAGCGCATTTTAAATATAATCATAACCCCCATGCATGTGCATATGTTTGCAATCATTCCGATTCCATCGCTGTAAATACCATTCATACGTCCACTTACTTTTTAATGGAATTCCCATAAAAACCGCCCGCCGATAAGCGTTAAAAATTCAAATAAAAACCACAATTGCACGAGGCTTGGATCATAAATCTTCTTTCGTCACGAAGGACCAAACATGAACTCGAATTCAGTGTTTTATTCCTGCCCTCCTAAAGGGCGGAATCACCCTTCAATCAAAGCTGAATTTTTTTTATTACGTCATATAAAAATATATGCTTTATAAAAGCTCTTTATTTCCGCCATTAGTATCTAGCTTTCGAACGAATTACAAAGGATTTCAGTTTCTTTTTTTATATTCTACACTACAGCTTAGCCTATATAAGCGCACAGCACTCTTCTAACAAATCACACACTCAATGCTTTCTTAAATAGAAGCATATTCAAATTTAACACCAAATTGCCCTAGAGTATCGTCTACGGAGTGTTAAGGACTAAATTTAGTTTGATTGAGTTTCTCAGTAGCGGCCACCTCGTCAGCGCTGGGGTGGCTCGGTTTAGGAAGGCTGAAGAATTTCTGCAAGCAAACAATAAATGTAGATGAAGATCTTCGATAAAAAAAAACGAATTACCTGATTTTTCCCAAAGACGAAGGCATCCTCCAGCGTATCTGGCAGCTTATTGTGAAGTGTCTCTGGGAGGAATAAGCCGCTGATGCCTCCGAGAAGAAATACAACTCCCAAAATGCAGTATGGATATCGAATATCATACTTGACGCCCAGGTGCACTAGGTACGGGGCGAGTATACCGATGGCGTTGCACAGGATGGTGCCCAGAGCAATGCCCGTTTGTCGCAGGCATGTTGGATAGATTTCCATCGCTTGAAGGCTCACCAAGAAGAAAGTCACCGCATTGAGGAACTTTATGAATGTGGCGATTATCGTCGTCACGTATTCATAGTTAGGATCTGAAAGGTATGAAAGGTGAAAAACTTGCTAGCATTATGTTGGATTGCTGGATTACCATGTGACAGCAGCAAAACTGGAACGCACGAAATGAAGCAGATTAAAAATGAAAAGCTGTTCGTCACCCGCCGACCGTACTTATCACCTGTGAATGAAGTTTTCTATTAAAAAAGTTCGTTTGCAGTTAATGAAATTTCAGTAAGAGATGTATAGAGTGCGATCTTGCGAGAAGATTTTCGAAAACAGGGAATAAAGAGGAAGGGAAAACAGTTAATATGCAAAACCGAGTATGACAAAATTAGATAAGAACTCGGCAAAAGTTCGAACGCACTCTCCACATTTGTAGATTCAGTCTGGCAGGAAGTTCTAGACTTATCCTAAGCTACGTTCTTTGATAGTTTATTACTGCCTAAACTGATCCAAAGAGTTTTCTACAGCAAATCATTGTCATATAAGATTTTGTACAGAAGCTCCCACACACCAATTCTATTTCAACAGAGTTCCAAGACGTAGATACTGATTATATTTACTTATGTACCTAGGGCTGCTTAGATGTGGAGACGACAGCCTTACATACACATTCGAATCAAACTGCAAGATCAAGTCAAGGCCAACCAGCATAAACGTTTCATTGTGGAGTACTAAACTGATTGTTGTTTCATAAAAGTCATGAAAAAATTTTAGATATTTGTGTACGTAAAGTCTTTTTAACAGATCACGCATTAAACAAAAATCAATTTGTTTACCAGACTTGCAGATCCAATGTAACAGCAGTAAGGAAGATTCAAGAGTCGACCGCAAGAAGATTGCCCTCTGCGCCTTTCAATATTTCAAAAGCCCAACTCGGATTTACAGCTGCAGCAACTAAGGCTGTTAAAGTATGTCTAACTCTCCCTACACTCAAACCTAGGTACCTACTGATAATCAGAGGCGAGTATGCAAGCAACTCCAACTAGTTTCTTATTAAATGCCCAATGCAATGTATGGAACTGGTGTCAGCAAGAAGAAGTCGGTGTACGTCCCTTAAAAAAAGATCAATCCCATTCACAAAAAGGAGGAAGGTAAAAACCCTAAAACCTATATCAACTAATAGTCCAGCACACTTACCACTTACCCACTGCGCCCATACAATATTTGTGGCATCATTTATTTCTCTTTTAAAAACAAAGAGGTTGTAGGTACAACCTTGGTTGGTGGGTAAAATCAGCAGTAAAGCTTTATTTCTCTTGTCAACATTTTTACTTTATTTTCAGTTGTTTAATATTGAACCTCTGCAATACACTAGCCACTGCGCCCACGGCCCACAAATACCTTTAATGCCGACAAAATACATTGCATACGGTGGCTCTGTACAGTATTTCTTTTTCTTTTTTTTTGTAAATAATTCCCTCCGGTTACGTAAGCATAAACAAATAATTGTGAAACAAATCGAAATACAAAAGGGGCCGGCCCCTAAATAAGCGACCAATTTTTGCTCGCTTTAGAAAATTACTCAGCGAAATTGCTTGAGGGCAGCGCAGCGCAACATTAACTTACCTAAATATTTTCCAACAATGTAAGCGGGAATTTCAACAATGCTCTGTAGTAAAAAATTCAAAAAAGGATTCCCACCCATACGTGAGCTGAAAAGGACCAGAGTAAAGTATGAAACAGCCACCACACACCTTCCGAACCCAGCAAGAGTAGGTACATGTAAAGAAATAAAAATAAATAAATAAGCATTAAATAAACGAAAAGTACCAAAGGACCTTTTACAAAAAATAATAAAACGAAAAACGAACAAGTGTTGAATTTCATTGCATTCGTGGAACTTAAACTCTCTGACATGGAAAATTGTTGCAAGGACAAAGCGTATGCACAGAGGAAAAACGAAGTACGAGGGTGTCGTCCTGCCCCCGAAAAGGCAACAAATAAGTTTTGAACAAACATTTCGCCGGAGAAACTTTAGTTAAGCCTTCCATTTCGTTGAACAATTCGCCATTGCATGCCCGCCCACCCCTATCATATATACGTACCAACTGAAGCCCATGATGGTGGTGTTCTTTGCTATCCGCCAACCTCTGAACAGGGATGCCACGCCAAAGACCTTCTCCTCGCTCAAATCGCCATACAGTTCGCATAACTCCTTCTCAGTCATTGTGAACGTCTTGCCATTGAAGTGTGCGATTGTTTTGAATTGCACTATGGCATCGGCGAAGCGTCGCTTACTAATCAACCATCGGGGTGATTCGATGACATATCTGTTGGATGTACAAAAAGCGAATCAAATGAAACAGAGTTGTATAGTATGTCCTGTAGCAATATACGTACTTGTAAAAAATTAGCACAAGTGCAGTTGGTAGGGTTGTTAGCCACATGAAGGGGACCCAGTCCCGAAGCCACCAGTAGAGCAGTGGCATTAACGTGGTCCCGATGGACCATCCGAAGCTTTGATACATCGCAATGTTGGTTCTATCATCCCTTTTCGGTTGTTTGTTTTGTGGTTTTGTGTTGTAAAGAAAAGGGCGGAAAGAAAGAAACGAAAAATATGGAAGGATTAATCGTTTTTGCTGCTGCATTTTCGGCCATGAATGGAATGGTTTCTCGTTTAATGCTCCGGTTTTTTTTATTCTTTTTTTATGATAAATGGAAATGTGGTTTTATGCCAAGAAAATCTATCTAACCACTTCTCTGGCTAGGGATTTATTCGTTTTCCGGACCACAAGGAAATGGATGCGTTTAACTACTGTGCGGCTTAAACAGAATGGTATGTCATACTTACTCGCTTGAGATTTCCATTCCAACAATCAGGGGTGACTGGAACAGACTATTGACGGTGAGCGCTGTCAGGCTGGACGTAACCAAAAACAGGGTAAACGACGAGGTAGATACTATTGAGAAGGAACGGCCAATTGTGGCCAATATCACGCTTATGTAGTAAACAACGCGACGGCCGAAACTGAAAATGGGAAATTATATGAAAACATTTTGTAACACACACGTCTATCACAGAATCCGTCGCATTCGGAATTTTGCTACGAACCCCGAAAGAACTATCATGGAATCCGTCGTAGGCGAAAATGTTTGCTACGACGGATTTGATGATAGTTCTTTTGGTGTTCGTAGCAAAATTCCGAATGCGACGGATTCTGTGGTAGACATGATAATTTTCGAAGAATTTTAGTTAAAAAAAAACTGCCATCCAGAGATCTACAGATTCGCTTGATAAGGACTCATTTGTGTGTTCCCCATCAAAAGATTTTCACTAATGATGGTGGGCAGCTTAGCCATGCATTTGATATAAATTAGCCGTCCTGCGTCGGTGAAGCATATACCTTGCCTTAGAACAGCAGTTAACAAATGAATTAAAGGAGTGGAAAAATGATCATGACAACGCAAAGATATGTCTTGCTGAACCCTTTTGGACTGATGTGCCTGCACTTGTCGTAGGTACTACGGCAATTTATCAGCTTGAGGAATATTTGTGCATTTGCATTCCGATCACAAGTAAGTATAGACTTTAAATAAGTTCTTGTCTATCCCCACCTAAAGAAGGACGACGCTTTCTTTTCCTTGGAGCTTAATTTGTTTGAAGAAATTATTCTACTTTTATTTATATTATATTCCGAGGAGCATTATGTTAAATTAATCTAACATGTAATGAACAAAAAAACTGCGTCTCAATTGATTTAAATAGCTAAATTTACAATTACAACAATTTTCCAGCGAATTGAAAATTCTTGCCGCGAACTGTCACACTTTATTCACAGTCCACATAAAACAGTCGCGATCCAAAAAACCCGCGAATGGAAAATTCGTTCGAACTTAACCTTCAAAAATGAAACTGATTCGCAGGTACCTATGAATATTCGCAATTCGCTCTCATGTGAAAAGTCCTTTAGAGTTTTATCACATGCACAGATGTTGAATGTACTCTGAAGATTTAAAACTTGTTTCGAACTTGCAATGAACGGGAAAGTTTTGTGTCATTCTGTCATGTATATTATTTAGTTACTCAATATTGTTTAAATATGTTTAAGCATAAAGTTTTGAAGACCATTTAGTTAATACTGGCTTTCTCCTTTACTCTGGATATTCATTTTTAGAAAAACCATTGAAACTGCATACTTTACAAAAAGAAAAACAACAGTTCTATAAAGGTGTCCCGGAAATATGTATGGGTTTGATGTTAAAAGCTTCTAGAAAGTCCGTGAAACACACAAGGAAAGAGTGAGATGAAAAATTCAGTCGTATATGTTTTATGATATTCTAGTCCCTTTCCAAAAGTTATAGGTACGCAGGATTTCGATTTCAAACTAGGTATGTAGACGTGCAAATGCAATATAACTAAATCCCTTAAGCAAGCCCTTAATAAAGTAACATTCATGGAAACACAAATTTTCCAATTCAAACACGTTCGTATTCTTTCAACCAGAGATGCCTATAAACTTCGAACTTAAAAGCAAAAGGGCCCACACACTAAACAGACTCAAATCGTTCAGGCAGAAACATAAACCTTACACCGTTCACTTCACATCCTCGCAAGCAGTACAAGGATTCCTTTAGTAAATCTCCAAGGAAGTGAGTCCAATTGAATTTATTTGATTGCATGTAAATAAGAAATAAACGAAAAATACCTAACCATACATAGAAACAGAAAACCTATCTGAAGCTGTCCAAAACCCGGAGCCTGCATGTACTTACGTGTCACCCATTTGGCCAAGGACAAATGAACCAATCACTTCGGTCACTCGGCTAACCACAAATGTATTGGTAACGTACAGATCCTTGTCACAGACCCAATTCTCCTGGGTGGGAATTGTCTGCTCGTACCATTGCTTATCGTAACTGTAGCCATAAGGACATTCTGCAAGAATACACAAACAAATAAAGAAAATAAGAAAAATCGCAAAACGAGAAATAAACATAAAATACAAACGACAAAAAAAAAATATCCCTAAATGCAGGAGTAGGGGGCACAGCAAATCAAGTAGTCACGCTCACACGATAGCAGTATACTGGCATACATGCCGAAAGAAATACCGTTTCCCTCCATGATAAACAGAGGTTCAACCACCTTGCGGGTACAATGATGATGATGGTGCCGCCATCGTTAACCTACAATGACGATCAACTTCAGGGGTGGATTTTCCTGTTTTGATTTCTCCTATTTTATCCGGATTTTTAATGATAAGCCTGACAATAACTTTTCTCCAGAAGCTGTACTCAATGATGGCTTTGGTTAGGGGAGTTCGAGTTACCTTCCTTACTTCCAGGATTCATTCGAATGGATGTATGCCTGGGTGGAATCGTATCTGGTGGAACCGTTGCCAGAGTAATGCGGAGTCGGGTCGATTAAATTATTAACGTCGTAAGATTTTATGGCATTCGCTTGAAATAATTATGGAATGCGAGAGCATAAATAACAAACACGAATGAGAAAGTTAAGAAAAACAGTTAACCTAGGACTTTACACGGTTCAGTGGGAACTTATTTCATGGTTGATGTTAAACTTTTTTATTGAAGCTGGTGAAGTTGGAAAGCTATTCTTTCGAGTTGCCTTTGGTATATTGATTTGGCTTAAACTGTTGAACGTTTTATTGAATGGCAATCGCAATATAGATAGCTTTTGGGATAGAGTTTTAGCATCGAATGGAAGATGAAGTGCTCAGCTAAGGAGATCGTTTCAAGCCATGGATTTGGTGTGGCGAAATAAAGAAAATATGCAGACCAATCAATGGTGGAAGTCCGTGGTCCGTCAATTGTATGTAAATTGTACGCCTTATGTAAAATTGTACACCTTAAGTAAAGGCTAACTGTTACTTTAGTTTCAGTTGAAGCTCGTTTCTTAGTCAAGGCAAAATACGCCACCTATCGGGCACAAGAAAAGTGTAACCAACACCTTTGAGAAACCTCTTAAAAGTGTCCTCCTTAAGTAGAATGATAATTCACCCGCAAACCGAACACTTATAGATTAACACAAGTAGGGCACGGTAGGCCGCATTTTCGAAAGATAATTTCTGTTGCTGTCTGGCAAAAACTACTGACATTGAGTTCACTCTTCAGCACCATTACAATTTGAATTAGGACACGTTCTTCAGGATTTTTGAAGTTGCTTTTCCAATGCTATTTGAACAGCTATCTATATAAAAATACAGTTGCGAATAAATATACCGGTTCGTTGGTCTAAAACCTTCCAAGAGCTTAAATTAATAAATTTTCAAGCATTCGGTATTCAAAAGGAAATATGGGAAACAGCTTGCTCGGCATTTTGCAAATTGTTGCAAGCACTTTCTTACCTTGAGATATGTGGAAGACGCCCAGTAAAAAACTACTGAACTGATAAAGACGCTAATTAATTTATATTCCCCCCACAAGAGATCTACGTATTTTTGTCGATTGTCAGTGTTGTAAATTTGTGTGTTTAGAGCACACACTGAAAATGACAGTTATCCGCTTGCCTGCAAGTGATGTCAATTGTAGAAAACGATTCCGCTATTGTATTTTAAACTGTGATTTTATTTTGTAATAGGTACCTATCCTAAGTTCATATATTCCTTTCGAAACCATTTTGCGACTGGACAGTGTTATTATATCGTGGGATATTTTTTTTTTGTATTTACTTTTTTTTTGGTATACAAAATACGAGTACTAGCCCCTATCTCATTGACTGTTATCAGAGCAGAGCACAAAGCAGACAACAATTCGTTATTCTTATTAATTAAGTAAAAGATAAAAAGAATCATCAAGTGCGAAGACGTCAGTTTGAGGTCTATGATTAAATTAATAAAAAAATAAATAGTAGGCGCAACAGGTCCGTAAAGACCCTAGGCTTAGCTTCTCATAACCATTCGTTTTGTGTGAGTTTTTCATTTTTAAAACGAATGGAAGGAATCTACAATTTTATGCCGATTCCAAACGGCTAATTGAGAAACTCTTTCGAGACAGTTATGAGAGGTGGCGCAGTGGAAGAAAACCCTAAGTTGGAATTTATGAGTATTAAATTGAAGATACTATTTTTATAAGCACATGGTAATTTTAGACTAAATTTGTTCTCTTTTTCCGTTCGCCTTGCGTTATTTCATATTTATTATTTTGACATTTGGACGTTTATATCGGGCTTACATAAAATATTGAGTTACATACTGGCAGAAGATTCAATTCCGTTTACATTATCCCTTTTCCTATTGCGATGTTATTAAAACTCATAACGAAGTTTTGCTTGGGAAATTTGAAAATGTTTACCATAAAATTAAAACCTGTCAACATGAATTACTGAATACTTTTCTAGGGTATTTGCCTAGTCATACAGCTGGAAGATGGTAGAATTTCAAAAGTCGGTGTGGTTTGTGGAACAACTCTTGTGTGCCTTCGTAATCAAATATTTGCTGTAACTCTTCAGCCTTTCATTACAGGGTTCTCGAGTGAATTCTACAGTCTTGCTTGACCAGCAGGCTTCTAGGAAACAAAACGGGCCATCGCCTTTTTCGAATACCTACAATTTTGCTACTGTTCATTTAGGTACTAAGACTTAGCTATTTCGGTAGCATATGTTTCGAATAGAAGAAGCGGGTTCCCTTCCGGAAATTAAATACTATGCGCTGTGACTTCCACGTGAGGTTGAAAATGTCAGCTGAATCCGTTTTTATAAAAATAAAATTATATTAGGATCTTAAATTTGTTTTTAATCATAGGAATTCAAATCGGACTACAATAACAATTGCATGGTTTGTGAGTGAAAGCTGAGGTTGGTGGTAGTAGCTGGATGGGTTACGAAGTCTTAAAAGTCGTTAAAAAACAATTTGAATTAGTATGTAAATCTCTTTCAGCTATACTCACCTATAACATCAGCATCAGTCGCATTCAATGGGTGCATCATTGAAATGGGATAATCGGTGAAGTTCTTATTGTACATTTGACATTTACTATGTGTCTCCACTCCTCTATTATCCGCTTGTCTGGAAGTGATGTCAATTGTTGAAATTATTAACAACACATATAATTAATATGCAAACCTTGGCAGCGTGAGATCTCTCCACGAATCAAGCGTGAAATTTGTATTCTCCCGTCCAGGTACATTGCACCAGTGATCTGGCACATTCAGTGCCAGAATGATATTCATATAGATCATGGCGCCGAAGCAGGACAGTCCCAAAATGAAAATCCCGTTGTACATCCTCTGAAAGTGCCCGCTGAAGCCAACTTCTTCCATAATCTCATCGAACGGATCTGTACTTTCGCCATCTTTGCCACCGATAGTGTCGCCACCTGTCATTTTGCGCCGCTTTCTTTTACGACTTCACTTTCCCAGTTGGAAAAACACAAAACCAGTCTTCTAGAAGCAACTTTTTTAAAAACTTAATAAGTTTCTTGTTTATAGTCCATGCATAAGAACAAGGAAAACTTTTATTGCAACTGCAAACATTGGGAACAGCAAACAGCAATACAATGGATAATTCTTTGTTATTGCACCGTAAAATGCGCTTTTAATCCTTAATAGTCAAACAGAGCTATCGGGGTATACAAATTTAGCGACATTTAATGCCTGATACCTTACTGACTTGATGGCAGAAGCGATGTGTAGTGCTGTTTACATGGCGTGTTGATTAAGGCCGACTGATATCAGATAACTTTATCTCAAGTGCAACTATTATGGATATCAACTAACGGGCTACTTTTGTTGATGAAATAATCTGATGATTTGTGCACTTGCGTTCAAGCTGATTTGTAAACACTGTTCTGTGGGTTATGTTAGTTAAGGTCTGCCGGCAGTAGATTGTAAGTCCACATAAACACAAATGTCTGAGGTCAATAAAACGATTCAGATTGTTTAACCACTTAAAAACCGTCAATAACGCCAACATGATATTGAAACTGTCTAAATACAGAGGTAATAAGTCCTCTACTATAAGGAATATATTATAGTAGAGGAGTGCAAAGGAAGTGCTGCGAGAGATATAACTTTTTTAAAGTGAACTTGAAGCTTTGAATTTCGTAGGGCGACTTGGCTATAATGCGAAAGATAGCAAAAAATGTTATGCAAGCGACACAGTCGTAGTCGGTGACTCCATAAAAAAAGATATCACAGATGCCATTTGTTTGGAACATGAATTTTTAAGCAGAAATGTGAACATTGGAGTGATGGTAATAATCGGTGCGATAGACGAATTTGCGACTTTTGTTTCACTTAAGTGGGATATAAGTCCCAAACAAAAATGTTGGGTCTTGTGGGCCACCTAACAAAATTGTGACTTATTTCCCTGCGCCATTGAAACTGTCCATCTTTATTAGTGTTTAACAAACAATTTCAGCAAAATACCATATAAAAAACAAAGGGGCCAAAAGAAATTACAATATGAAACAAAGATTCCAAAAACGTAAATAAAATGTAAACAAAAGCTAAGACCTTTATGGTTCAGAAGTTATTTTCCAGCTAAAAATTAAGATACCTTATCTATTTTCTTCGGATAGCACACACCTGGAGGACCATTGTTTAAATATAAAACGTCTCTCCAGACTTAAGGTGTTAAAAGAACAAACAACATTTTATTGTTCGCTATGTGTGGACTGGTTGTGTGATTTAAGAATTACTTCTAAGAATGCTTAGTAACTGACTTTAAGATTTTCAAAATGCATATTGCTTGGCAAACAACTCTCACGTGATGAATGAAACAATTTTGTGAAATCTTGAATGCTAGGTAATTTTTCTCTCGCTCTTATAAATATCACGACAGTACATGATGCAGGCAGTGTTGTTGTTGAAAATTAAAAAAAAAAAAAAAGAGGGACTAAGGAGGGGCGTGAGCCGAAAAAAGGGGAAAAAAATAAGGAAAAAGAAAACAGTTGCTCAGACATTTATTTTTAACAAAAAACTAATTTATTCTTTCTTTTCATACCACACAATCTTTTTCGATCAATAAAGAATAAAATCTTAGTTAAACTGAAAAAGGGACCATTTTGAACGTTTTTCAAAAAGTGGGGGGCCAAGGGTCTTGAGGCCAAACGGCAACAATGGATGCAGGTAGCTTGCTTTTAGTCAAAGTTTGTTTATTAATGGCAGTTTTTTTTTTAATTGTTTTGCTTTTAAGAAAATAAGCAATTTATTAAAAACAAAAACACTCAATGCAATGGGGATTACGTAAGCAAATGTGGCTTAGCTATCTAAAAGATCGTCTATTGGAAATAAAAATAAAATCATTAAATGGGTTTAAGCAATTTCGTTTCAAAACATCAAATAGCTCTTATATGGGCAATAGATTTAAATGGAATTAAAATTATTGTTTGAACCTTTTCCGTTACGTAGCTAACAATATCGCAACAAATCTATGGAGCAATTTGAGTGTCTATCGATAAAAAAAAAAACAAATTCACGTATACATTTTTTCATTACTATACAGATATAATTTTTCTTATAAGAAAATTGCAAGGAGCAATAGTCACTTAATTTGTACCGTTTATAAATGACGCATTGGCTAATGTCAAGTAAAATATTACGGAGACATGTCTCTCCGCATAATGCAGCATAAGACTACTGTATGATTGAATTAAAGTGGGCAATTATTGAAATTGCTTAAGTCCACTTCAGTGATGCAAATCGACTTTATAGTGAAAACTAAAAAAAATAGTACTGAGATACACAGAATAGAACTTAATTTTTGGAATGTATAAGACAAAACCCAAACAATAAAAACAGAAATATTTTAGTAAGGCCAAAAATGAAATTTTATAAAATCTAAGTAAAACAAGCTCTTATGTGTAAGAAAACAGCGGCAACACTTTCAATTTTTGTACTACCAACTGTAACGTTTTCTATGTGAACATTATTGTAAATATATCCATTTTCGAAAGCTTTTGACACACGATCTGTTAGCCTGTATTGACATATGAGTCAGTTCGATTTAAACTGGGTTGAAGAGAAGTCTACCGCTGAGTAAAGACTGTAAAAAAAGATATGATTGTGTTCTTTTAATATTTGACCGTCCTTACATATGTCTGATTTATTTAAAAAAAATTACAAATAGTACTGAAACATGAGAAGTGGTACTTGCGTGCGCCGGTAAGTCAAATAGTACTGAATTCAATACAAAAGTAAGCCTTTTCGCAACTATGGTCCGCTTCATACTATATTATTGTCAACCCTTTATAATACGCACAGGATTGAGTCGTTTATATATTACTATAATAATGATGAGTACCTACGTAACTTATTTGCCCCGTTTACGATTTGGGTTAAACAATGATTCTGCTTTCTTTGTCCCGTTGAAATCACTGAAAACCGTAATATTTCATCTTGTTAGCATTTATTGTTCTCACAATCTTTTTTTTTTTTTTGTTTGCTGAATCTGCTATAACCATAAAGTCATCAAGTTGGTTTAGACAGACTGCGTCACACTTATATGTTGAATTGATCTAATCCCTTGAACAAAGTCTACCTATCAGTAACATAAGGTTTAGTCAAGTTATGCTGAAGTGATTCTCAGCAAATGCGACGATTTGGATCATCATAGGGTAAACAGTTATTGTCGCTGCATCGCCTGATGTGAACACCATATTAAAGAAACTTAGTTTAGTGGCGAGTGGCCTGATGAGAAAACCTAGTATGCTGTTGTTGTTTGTTATAATGCCAAAATGTGGTAGTCACTACATTTATTTTGAATACCGAACAATTAAGTACACGATGGTTGATCTTGGAGACACAGTCGAAGGGAAATCTTTCAGACCTATCGAGGGCACAATTTTCACAAAAACGTTTGGAAATTCGTACAACAAGCTTAATAGTGCTTATTAGAGGCTTAGTTTGCTTTGCTTTTCTTTTAATTAAAAATTCAATTAGTAATAAAAGTTGTCCGCATATTGAGTTACCACCTCTTAGTTGGAGAGAACCTCTATTGAATGCATGCTGATATGAAGGTCCGCCGAGAACTAGAAGAACCTACAATAGTCTGTAAAAATAGTTTGAAAATACGTTTCCGTTGACGAAAATTCACTCAAAGAAACCTCTCCATGCTCACAATTTATTCATGCTTAATCAACCTCTTATAAAACGATTATTATCAATAAAATAAAGAAAAAAAATTCTTATCTCTTGACTAGCTGATCCGCCGAACTTCGTTCGATTGATGCCAAAATATCCAGCGATTGTCCTCGTGACTTATTTTGTCATAGTGAAAGCGAGACGCACGGGAAATTGAAGACGCTTAAATACGAATGGCTAATCGTTCTGAATAAGCTGATTCCGCGGAATAAAAATGTTTGCCTTTGATCTTGACATTCGATTTGAGATTCTTCACAATCAAATTAAACGCATTCCGTTGCAAGCTATCGAAGCATTGAGGAACAAAATTATGACTGAGCCGACTTTCAATTTCACCCCCCGGAACATACCGAAAATTAAAAAATTAAACATTTTAAATAGTTTTTGTTGTGTTGGTGACACTATACCTGTTTTTCTATCCAGTCTTTTTGTTTCAAAGTGTGGTTCTCCATACAAACTTCTATCCCCAATCTAATCCAATTGAAGAATTTTTTTTCACGAAAAAAGGCATGATATATGTCCTTATTTGGGCCAATATGGATCCACCAAGCCCAAAATCGTTAAAATCCAACAATCCGTTCTCGAGTAATGCGCAAACACGGACGTAATTTATTTCATATTTATGTAGATTACATCCCCATTCACCTCACATACTTCTCTTTCGTTTTTGTTCAAATTAATGTGCGTGTACGATGTGCGCCTGCGTCAGCCAACCACCCCCCAAATAGAACAACGATCGTGCATGAACAAAGGTTGCTGATAATTTTCGATTTGAGAATATAAATTTTTTTTCTTTTTTCATGTTAGATTTTGGGTTGTAGCTCAGCTTCTAAATGACACGGAAAGCTGATTGATGGCTTAAAATAATTATGGAAGTGTTGCCTCCTTTAAGTATTTTTTTTTTGTTTGCATTGATTAAGAATTGTTTGAATAACGGCGAGTAAAAGGCAGTAAAGTCCGAAAAAAACACATTTTGGTCAAAAACGTAGGGCAGGGCAATGAATGGAATAGCCTATGTCCTCCTCAGAATCTAGGACCATTAAAAAAAGTGTTTCAAGCCAACCGTTAACACATGAAAACGCCTGAGGTTTTATTATGTGTATAGATATATATGGAACATAGGCACAAGGCACACCGTTCATATGAATGAACATGACGTCATGTCAACTAAACCCAGTGATGCCAGTTTGGGGGTTTTGCCCCCGGATTTAGGGTTTTTTTTTTTTTGGTCGACGGGGGGAGATGTTGGTTTTTTTTTTAAATTCTATTTTACTTAAATATAATATCCTAAAACAACAATTTCATGAAAGGGTAAGGGCTGTGTAAATTCTTACAAGATCTTTTCAAAAAACAATATGCGTTGCATTTATTTGGCGCACACTTTTGCGTTTGGTAAACCAAACAAACACGTTCGCTTTTGAATTTCGTAATTTCTTCTTTTAAGTCGTACAAAAACACGTTAAAAAAATAATGATAAAATGTTGGAGGTTTTCTTGGAAAAAGTAGCCAAATCTGGGGGTTTTTCGGAGTTATCTGGCGGGAAATATTGTGACCGTCTGGCAACGCCTACACCAATTTGGTAAATTCGACTTTGAGTGTACCTACACGCTTTCCTGAGTTGAAGAACTTTTGCGATCTTTTTTTGCAAGCATCGCACTAATAAATCGAAGTACATTGAATTCGGAGTTCTTATCGCTCTCACTGTTCAGGTCAATAAAACAATAAATATAATTCGTCTGCTAAATGACACGATAACGGGTACAATTTTGTGTTGCTGCCAGTGATTGAGTTTACTATTACGTGTGTCCGAAGAAAATTCGGAAGTGCTGCTGAATGAGGTAGGCTTCAGTCATAATGTCATTTGGATAAACAGATAGCTTATAAGTAGTTTCTAAGCCGATTAATTGTTTTGGTATTATTTAACCGTTAACTAAGAAAGTTAACGGTTATCAGATCGCATGCTATGTTGAAGATATCTACCTATCTGCGTCAAATAAACAGTCTTGCGATAAGCAACTTCCATGATATGGATATTTTTTGTTGGACGCTATTTTTAAATTCGGAATTAAATTAATTGTCTCTGTAAGTAAAACCAAAATATATGCACTTGAATTGTTTCATTACAATGGTTATTTCCATCATCCACTGTCCTTAGAAATAAAACAGAAAAAAGGCCAAACAAAGAAGACCTATGGTTGTACTTCGGTGTTAATTTAAACAATTACTTTATTTATATTGTGTCGACGGCAGTAATTAGTAATTCTAATCTCTTAAGTATTTAACAAAGATTACCTGTAATTGGTGCAGTGAGAATGCAGTTGCGAAGCTGCGTTAATTTGAAAAAATAATGCTTCATTCAATTGAGTTGAATGTGAGTTTGAACTTGGAGTTATTTGGATACATACCTATGTATGATATGTAAATACATAAATGATTATATTCAAAAATGTTCTCTCGCAGTTGGTATGTTTTATTTTCAAGAACTTATTAATGCAGTCGCTTTTCGTTGCATATATTGCTATTACAATTTTTATGTATTGCTTCCGGATCTCTTTATTAGGTTTAATATGTTTATTATAACTTGGCCTTTTTTTAAATTACTACCTTAACTTTACATATTTTCTTGTGATAGCAAAAAAACTGTTTACCATAATTTTCAAATGTCCCGTCTATCCCAGGTGTACGATTGTCCCTTTTAAAACCCGTGGAAAAAATTAATTCACTATCAACAGCTTCAACCTTTTTGACAGCAGCGGACCCAAAAAGTGATCGCAAAATTGACTAGCCAGTGCGCAACTCTTTAGCAACGATTCTGTGACTTCCCTCTTTTGAACTGGATGACTAGTTTGCCTGTCGAATATCTTAAAAAAGGGAAATGCACCATCGTTATTATTTATCAACGAGTTTGTAGATCTTATGAGATAAGCTGTGCCATCAACGCTGAGCCTTCTCCTTTATTCATCGCCATGTAATTACAGGACACTTTCTACAATAAACCAAAGAACTTCCGTGATTCACTGCCCGAGGACGCGTTGGGCTTTCTTACATGGTTACATTATTTAATTCATTAAAAACACGATGCCCAACATTTGTTATTTTACAGGACATCAGCTGTATGGCCCTTTCATAAATCCACCCCATTGTACACACTAGGGTCCAGACCAAAATAACAGAAAAGTTACTAATTCATTGTAAATATGTAGATATGCGTGCTCTTGCACAAAGTTCAACCAAATAACGTCAATTCTTGTCAACCCAGTTAAAGCAAACTGTTAACCTACTTTCGGAAAGACCTAAATTCGCAACATTTTTGGGGCAGAAATTTCGAGAATTACTTAGCTTATCTGCACAATAGATTGCTGTTTCTAATACCCACCGAAAACAATGATAAAAAAAACGCGCCTGGAGATAAAATCTAAATTCACTTTAAACGCGCTCACACAACTCTTTTCATCAATCAAATTGGTAAACAAATCGATCGCACTCAAGACCAGCACGGGCTATAATTGATACGTTCAAACACTCTCGACGGCAATCTCTAAAGGCCTGCAAAGAAGTTCTGCTGTCATTCTACTTGAAAACCTTTCGCAATATAGCCAAAATGTGATATTCATTACACGCGACGTATATTCAGTCTACAACGACAACACCTTGCCGACCAAACAAATCAACCGAACTGACAGACTGATATGCAGCCGAGTAGGAGTATAGGCTCCTTGCAATTATAGATAAACACTTATTATAAAAACAAATAAACAGCAATTTAAAAAAAAAAAACTAACCGAATGTGATAAAGCTTTTAATTAGTCTACGAAGTGATTATAATTATATTGTGCGCGATTAAGTTACATCAAATGGGTAGTAACCAAAGGGGGTTTGATTGGTTGACACTCTGCAAAAACTGTGATAAGATTTTACCATCGGAATTAGATGCTCTCGACGATATTGTTTGTAGGTGTGCTGAGTTTTTTTATCTTGTTGACTTGGCAGGCTTAGGGTGTTATCTCTGCACTGAGGTTTTAATTAGATATTTGAGGTGCAAAATGCATTTACTCTTGAATTGGGTGAGAGGGACAATACGTAGATTCAGATGCAACACTATACCAACACCCACAAAAGCTATTGCGCTGATTAAGTAATTGACAATGACAATAATAACTTCAATACGATCAGACGGTTGTAGTCTGAAAGTATTTGGGAATGAAGGTTGTTGCAAGACGTTCGACTTGTTGGCAATTCAAAGTCCAATTTCGAGATAATTTTACTGAGCACGTATGCAAAGTCTCGAAATCTTCACCTATAGTGGATATAGTGCATTCTCAGGTCCTGTTTTATAGCTCGTTATGTAAAAGGAACGTTACGAGTTGTTTGTCCCCAACCCAGGTAAACACTGGTATGCAAACTTCTACAAAATAATAGACTGAGAGCCAAGTGTCATAAAAAAACATCTCACTAAGCACAGGTCTTGTATTCAGATTTTGTAATCAATTTTCGTTACCTCTCGAATTAATACCGTCATAATATTGTCATATACTTGATACCAGGTGTTGTTGATCAACTAGCGAATGTATATTTCAACAGATTCTCAAACTCGGTGTAGCAGCTCTAGATCGAGATTAGCCTGTAGAGCTTCGCATATCACTCGTGAGAAAACTAACGAAAACTGTTTCGGGTTCGACCTCTTAAAAAATGCAGACTACAGCAGAAGGTTTTTTCAACCCGCGAGAGTGTAACACACATTCAAGTATATGCCCAGAGAGAGCTTGGGAAGCCTGTTCAGATTCGGCATAAAATTAAAGGTGCCTTGTATGAGTCGTTTAAAAAAGAAGTTTTCAAATGAAATTGTTAAAAATGTCCCCTAACAACCTGTTTGGACTTGTTGCGCCAGTTCTGCTATGGCCTTTCAGATTTCTTACAGTGTTTTGCCTCTTAAAGTTCGCAGTAGCTTCGAGATCCCCAGTGGCTTAATTGGCGCTGGATACAAAGATACGGTTAGCGTATTTTTGAAAGTGAAATGATTTGGGACTAAATGAGGCCTCTAAATCTTCTATAATGTATAAGTCTTACACCCAGCGAAGAAGAATGAAGACGAAGTTAAAAAGCGTTTACCGATCGTTTCGAGAAAACGTCTTATAAATCATTTTATCGCCTTGATGTATTTTGGAATCTCAATTTGTTTTCCTAAGTAGGAGACCGAAAAAGACGGATACGGGACCGCAGTACTGACACAAAAAATATTTTACGATGCGCAAGCTACCTTTCAATACAAAGCTTTGAATTCAAATCGTCTCTATAGGTCCTTACCAAGTCCAGTGAAATATGGATATAAGATTTCAGCCCAAAAGTTATCTTGAACCTTAGCTGTTAATCTTGGCAGTAAAAATCCAAAATTTGAGAAGCCAGAAATAATATTTTGAAAGTTAAGTAGGTACATATTTTAAAAATAAAATATTTTCGAAGTTCGAACTGAGGATAAGGTGGCATAGGAATAGGGTAAATCTTCAAGAACCGAAACTCGATTTTTAGGGGATAAGAACATGTGAACTGCTTTGAACTTTCCAGTTCAAATTCCAACTCTATTATGGAATAGTATTCCATGTTATCAGCACTTTGTTCTTGGTTTTGATAAAATATCTAAGACCTGAACGCTTAATGAACAGATGGCTACTATAAGACCCAAAACGCAGCGAGCCGCAAGCAATGGAAACCAGAGGACATGGAACAAGCCAAAAAATATATCAAAGAGATGGATACGCGATACTTTGGGTGAACACAATCAGACGTTAGGTCATTGGCTTTTTCAATTGGCACTAAGGAACAACATTCCAAATAAATTTTCGATTTTAAAACAATGCGCTGGGCGTGATTGGATAAAAGGGTTTATAAAACGACATAAAAATGATCAGTCAATAAGAAAACCGTCATGTACGTCAATCGCTAGAGCCACTGGATTTACTATAAGCAATGTTGATCTGTCTTTTGACCTTCTGAAATCTTACACCGATCGATATAATTATCCACAAGATCGGATCCATAATGTTGACGAAATAGGTTTTTCGATTGTTCAAAGCAAAAATCCAAAAATATTAGCTACCAAAGGAAAACCACATATTTGTATTTTGACCTCCGCTGAAAGGGGATCACCTGTAACCTTGGTATTAGCTATGAGCGCTGGTGCTCAGTTCGGGCCAACAGTCTTTGTCTCCCCTAGAAAAAATGAAAATGTGCAGTTAATTAAAAATGCTCCGCCTGGTTCGATCGCTGAATTCCATCCGTCGGGATGGATACAACTTAACCTCTTTACCAAATGGTTTCAGCTTTTCATTGAAAAAGTGCAACTCACCATTGTTATAAATATTAGACGGTAATTTTAGCCATACTCGCAATGTTGATGTGTTTGAAATGGCAAAGGCGAATTTTGTGACTGTAATTCCGCTGCCACCTCACTCAACCCATAAGATTTGATAGATCTTTTATGGCGCCTTTAAAATCGTATACTACATTGAGGCTTTTCGCTTGTTTTTGCGGGAGCAGGGCCGAAACCATTATCAGCGCAAATATCTGATAATGGTTTCAGGTGTACACGCATTTATCCTTTTAACCCACATATTTTTACCGAAGCGGATTTTATTGGTGCAGGGAAACTTGATGAATCGTTTGTTCAGAAAAAGATTCAGATTTCGATCCTGAACCTCGTGAAGGCGTGTAACGAATCGTATCCTGATGGTCTCTTATGGGACGGATGCATTCAATGCAGCATGTGGTTCCACAAAAATTGTTTAAAAACAACAAATGTATGTAAATTTTGTGAGAATTCGTTTATAAATTAAAACTCTTAAGCAAAATAAAATGGAAAAGAAAACATTTCGATCGTGGGTAATATGGAATATTCCAAATTGCACCCAAATCGTGGTAATATGGAATATTCCATATACAGCATAACCGAAGAGATCGAGAAACTGCTATTCGCATAAAATGTCTGCTAAAAAATTTCATTGGATTTAGTTCCGCGTTACATTAATTGACATAAGTTTCAGGTGATGTGACAAATAAATATAAATGCGTCTTCATTAACTGAGTCCAAGCCAAATACCTTTGAAATTTCGGGCGCTGAATTTCCCTAAAATAAATAAAATTGGTTAGCGCAGCAGGTCAATATAGGACCCTTGTTCTGTTTGAGTTAGATTTTTACTTGCACACAAAAACTGCCTGTATGTAAGCAAAATGTCGCCTCTTTTACTTTAGCTAAATGTATCCTTCTCAGAGAATTCATTTAATGACCCCACTTGAAACAGAAATTGGTGTACGTATACTCTTTAAAAATAATTCGCATCGCCGGGGATGAAGGCAATGTACTGCGCGACCCAATTATTTGAGTGAATGCTTTCACGTATTTATTGGTACCAGCCAGAGTATGGGTTTGTGTAGGTGCATGATTTCATTAGGTCACAGTTTTTAATAAAATTAAATAAACTCGTTTCAAAGGCATTGCCCAACTAAGGCAATTAAATAAATAGCCATGTTATGGCACTCAACAGCGCATAATTGAGCAGGTCATCATTTGAAATGCACAAATAAATGTGCAGTAAAAGAATTCCAAGTCTTTATTTTTTTCTTTTTTAATTTCATAATTTCATAAATTGCGTCAACCTTGGAGTGCTAATAGAAAATCAATAGTAATGATGATGGACATATTTTATAAAGGGAGAAATGCACTTAAAATAAAATGCCTCAAAGAGATATCTTTCTTTTGCATTGGAGGGCAACGGCTTTGCGTGACCCATCAGTCGACGACTATTATAGTAGTAGTATTGGATTTACAGCTTAAACTACCACCATTCATGAATAAGCACAGTTGTTGATCCTCCGGAGCCGGCGTGGCCTTAGTTATTGAATGCATTCAAAAAAAGATGTCAAACTCTAAAGCATGCAGAAATGGATGCAGTTGGCTATGTAAGGCGCCTGATTTACTCTATAGAGTTTTTTCATCTTTTGTTCACTGACTCTATAAGATATAGGACTCAAGGGCGACCAATGAAATACTGTTGAGCGCCACTTGCTCTACAAACACCGCCCACTTTGTAATAGCCCTCTCGACGGACCTGGGACTAGTTAACTAGATTCTGTTTAATTACAAGTATAAGTATAGTGGTGTATTGCTTAATGGTATATTTGCAATTCTGCCTTCGATCATTTTCGAAGGTGCGCCTGCATGCGAGTTGTTTTTTGAACTGCGATGGATGGATAAAAAAATCGAGTTTTCTCTAAACCTGGTAAACATTACGCGAAATTTAAAACCATGGACCTGATGTTTTAATATAAGTCTCAGATGATCGCGAATGTGGGTTGCTATTCGAATTAAAATTGCACTGTCGTTGCCAGTAGTCACAACAACGTTTAGAACACCTTGCAACGTGTACAAGGTTTCCCCAATCCACCTCGGTGTCAATTCGCTATAGTGTCTGTAACCCCTCAACATGGTGTGGACAGTAGTAATACCATACGATCAGTCGGGGAATACGACAGAGTATCGTTGGTTTCAGGCATACTATAGACTTAGTTCTCACAGATTTGATTCAGTCGTTTTCAGGACAAGCGGTGGACTTCTTTCATGCAGCAGTTTTCACCAGAAAATAAGAACAATCTTATTAAAGGCGACTATATACATCAGAGCCAATGAGCGCTTTAAGCGGCTCGGACTCTTGATGGGGAGAGATATAATTTGTATTGCAATACCTACAGTATGTCCATGGGAAGGCACCTGTATTTGCAATTTAAGGTAGGTATCACAGAAATATTCAATATCCCAACCCGAGCTGCTGTTGACGAAGATAACTTCAACGATGCCAATCTTCAGTAGATATACATTTGCGTCGACAAAACAATTCACACACCGTATCGCCCTAAAATAGTTTCGTTTTAGGCCAGTGGCAAAACACATACTAAACAATTAAAGAGAGTGTTAAACTTTCATTGCAACTTAAACCTAGTACGGATACTCTTCTCTTGCTGCGAACTTTACCTCAATTTATCAGTAAAAAGTTGACTTCTGATTCCAATTTTCAGCAACAGACGTATTCACCCAGAAGTAGTACTCTCTTTATTCCTTGATTCCCAGACATCCATAGTTTACACTTGACTTTAACATCCCGGAAAACAATTTCAATATTTAAATTACTGCAACTGACAGCACAATACCCGAACACGTATCACTCTCAACTGATCATTTTCACAGCATCTCGACTATACTCGTACGGGTACACCATTATACCCCTCAACCTCAACAAAGGAAGTCTAATCAAAATGCTAAGCACAACCCCATTAGTGGGACCACTTGAGAAGAACTCTGTTCATCTCTCTGAGTTCACAAATATCATTGAGAGAGGGTGATTCGCATGCGTCTACAAACAATGTAGAATCTACAACCCCTAGGCGCTTTGATCGGCTTCATCATCGTTATTAGCAACAATATCATCTAACATCCAAGGTCTGGAGAAGTGAAACTGGCTGAAATTCAATTAGAACATTTGATACTTGACAAAGATGACGAAATATTTAGAAGGAAACTTTCTGTGTTTTATAAATCAAATGAATTTTGATCTGCTTACAGAACCAAACACATACGAGTATATATACATACAGCCAACTGAACAATCATTTTTTTTTTATTTTCAGATTTTTTCTACACTACTAATGTTGAACCTTCCTAGTCGTGGTTTTGCGGTTGCAAATAAAAATGAATATGAGCTGAGCTGTGTGCTTGACAGTAAGTGGCGAGTTAATTTCATCGTGCGTATATTAAACATTGGCTGGTTAATAGTATTTATTTTGATGTTTTCGCAGATTGGTCCAAGATCTGTTCTATTTTAAGGTATATTCTTATTTTTGTAGTGGCGAGTTATGCCTAAATTGAACAGAATAAAACGGATTACAAGCAATATTTAAAACCACCATTCATCTATATTTATTGAAAAAACAAATATGCCTTAAAAAACAATTTTAGATACATGGAACAATTTTAAATTAAAAGTTATAATATAAATAAAATTGAAATTAAGAAGAAAACTGAAAAATATGCAAACGCAAATAGTAAACAACCACATTTACTGTCTTATATGCTTTTCACACCGAGCTCAAAACCGAGTTTTCGTCGAAAACTCGTCGATGCATTCACGCCGAACACTAACTAGTTTTCGTTTGACGTTTCGATCAGGTGTGAGACACTTGTCGTTGAACTTCAGTGCACACTATTTTGGTTACAAATTTCGATCGTATTAATTAACAAATAAAATGAATTTAGTACAGTTAAAAATAATATTAGCCCATCATTAACTGTGGAAAATGATTTACAGTTGTGAGTTGTGAAATTTGTTTGTTTTGTTGCAAAATGTGTGTTTGTTTCAACAACCCAACGATGGGAAGGCGTTTTCGTGGTATTTTCATTTGAAAACTGAAATATGTATGGGAAAACTTCTGCTTTCGATGAAGTTTTCGTGTGTTTTCGCGAAAACCCGGTTTTCGGCTTGGTGTGAAAAGGCTATTAGAGATTAGACACTACTTCGCTATAACTGTAATGACAGGGCGAACTCTAGCTGGTTCAAAAGTTCAAAAGTCAAAAAGTTCAAAAGTTCAAGAGTTCATAGAATCAAAACTTCAAAAGTCAAAAAGATCAAAAGTTCAAAAGTTCAAAAGTTCAAAAGATTTAAAGATTAAAAGTTCAAAAGTTCAAGAGTTGTCAAAATCAAAACTTCAAAAGTCAAAAAGATCAAAAGGCCAAAAATTCAAAAGATTTAAAGATCAAAACTTCAAAAGTCAAAAAGATCAAAAGGTCAAAAGTTCAAAACTTCAAACTTCAAAAGTTCAAAAGTTCAAAAGTTCAAAAGATTTAAAGATAAAAAGTTCTAAACACCACATATCCATCCATAAAAAGAAATGATTTTAAATGAAATGCTGTGCTGTGTCGTTACTGTCGTCTGCCTGTGGTCCTGTGCATAAGAAAATTCCACACGTTAGGCAGTTAGTTTCCATGGAAATTACAAAAAAAAAATTATTTTATTGATTCATCATTCAATGGTGGTAAATCGGCTTGGGGTCAAAATTCTGAATGGGTTTAAATTCGTTTTATAAAATTCTGCTTTTCAAATCTCTGCAAACAAAAAAAAAAAAAAAAAATGGCGCGCGCTTTTTATCACTTTCCAAACCTTATTTAATTGTTTGCAGAATTTTGTAAGGCAGATTTTCGATCGGATCCCAAATCTTTTTTTGCAATTTGAGATTGTAAAGTGGTGTTTGAGAAATCAATCTATTGAAGTGTTAAATTGCGCTAAATAATGTCGCAAATCACTACAAACAAAAGAAGCTCGAATTAACACTTCTAATTCTAAAATTCAACAAACAGATTTTGATATTCTTCGCCGTTTTCAAATTAAACATTTTTGTATCAACTCATACAATTCATGTGATTGGCGAAAAATATATAATTCGTGAATTGCAACTCAAAATCTTACAATTGGTGATTTTCAATTCTTTCCATGTGCTTGTTGCATTTTTTTTTTGACGCGTTTCAGGATTTTTTAGACGCGATATTTATCGAGCTTCATCAAATTTCATCCTATGGCTGATCACTTTCAACAAAACAGCTCAATCCTTTCGTAACCATTGTACCCTGCCACAGTGGCGTTACCCGCAATCTAGACTATCTCATTGAATAGTGTCAAAAGTTAAAAATCATAGTTGAAAAACACTCTTCGCTAACACTCTCTCGAAAACGTTTTTTCTGTCTGTCAATGAAATACTTTGCACACTCAGCTATATATTGAAACTTTTATTCGCATGGTCCTAGTATTGCGGTCACAGTATGCGCGCATTCCTTCGAAACATCCAACATTGTACAAGGATAAACCAACTAAATGAACCAACATGCCAGTCCGCAGTCCGCAGATAAACACCTTGGCAAAGTGGAAAATAAAATGCAATCGCCTGGGAGTGGGGCTTCGTCGACGAACAAACCTCAACACAAAACCATTAATAAACTCAAACGCGAACAGTATCTAATGCCCCGAGAAGGACGTGTTGCCAATAGACGAGCCCCAGTGGCGGAGATGGAGCGTATGCATGTATACCAAGTGGTTGTATTTGGTTTTGCGTCAGCGGCAGCATGCTTGTATTCCCGTGTCCGTAAAGTGCCATAGTTTCCCAACAACTTATGTGGGAGCTCCTGCAGCTTTCCACATATACTATGCGCTGTGATGCCAATGGCTTAACTCGGATACGTGTACCATTTAACCCGAAAGGGTAAATGGTATTGTGGCTCTTTTAGCTGGGTTTTTGCCGATTTTTCCGAAACATTAATTTGCGTTGCGTTTTTTTCGGTAATGGCAGGGAAACAGCCGGTTTTTTGGACATTTTGCAGAAATCTTTCAGGGTGAGATTTGTGTTGCGGATTGTATAATCAAATGCAAGTAAATTCACAAGCAAGTCGTTTCGGTTGAGTCTTGAGGAAGTCTTGGTATTAACGGGGATTTTAAAAAGTGTCCCGCTCTGTAGGTAGATCGAAAGGAGCTCGAAAGATCATGATCCCATTACAAATCTGGTACCAAACGCCGAATGTTGTCAATTTGATTCTGTCTTCTTACTGAAACTGCGAGCTTCCTAGGGGCTTCTGGTCTCGTTTCTAACTTGTTTTAGTACGTGTACACTTCCTTCGTTTCCCGATATCGCCACATGTCCGTTCCATTCTAAACTAAATTATCGGCTAAGTGAATTCCTCTGTTTACCTCTCTCTATTAGCTCCTGCTTTTGATTTTATTTTATTTATTTCTTCCAAATTTGGTCATTAAGCTGGATTTAAATCAATAGAGCTTCAAAATGTTGTACCCTGACTATACTGCTGATGACCTTCGGTCTAAGTACTAAGTCACTAAGTCCCGCTTCAAGGGCTTTGGTGATTCTTTACTTCTGTTGAGACGATTGTGTCCTTGCAGTTCCTTTTCTGGAAATCGAGTCGGAGTTCATCATTTCGTCGAACACGAACCTAGCTTATTTTGACTCTGGCAGTCTTAGTTCAAGTTGCAGTCTACGGTGATGCTATTCCTTTGTGATCCGCATCAGCCTTATCTTATTCCCTCACATTTTTTAACGGCCTTTTGTCGTGACGACCTGAATGCCATTCGAGGTCAGGCATCGCAATCAACTGTGGACTGCTCTTAGACAGCCTTAATGCTTTCGATGACTCGCTGTCTTCCTTGCGTCACCACATTTTTGGTAAGTAAATTAAGACAGAAAAGCTCTACTCCGCATCCACTCGAGCACTATGCATATTTCGTGCAACTCATTAACTGAAAACTCCTCTTAAAACTACCAGCAGAAACTATTCTCAATGAACAGACTTTCAACCAACTGAATAGGTAATCTAAATTCTGCACAAATGCAACAGTAGTCCCCCTCCCCCAATTTTAGTACTTTCCACGTCAATGCAACCACCTGCAACTTTACAGGCACTTTCCCTAAACGATTCTCCCATGAATACACAATATTTCCAAATTTTTACTGACCACTCGCTGGAATTGCACCCTCAAACACACTCATGTGAGCTCACCAGCCGAAACAATTTCAACAACATTATGATTACAACCCATGCACAGCGCTCCTTCAGCTACAAAACAGGAACATGCGACCCATATCATCGGCATTTTACTTTTTTCACCAAATTGCATCGTCGGACATACTCCAGTTCAATCCAAGCCAACGCCATATAGGTACACAGTTTAGCGACTGAAGTTGGTGGTGTGGTTCGATTGCATTCCCGCACCTAGCATCGGGGAGTACTTGCGACTCCCTCCATACTCTGCGTCACACATAAAAATTTATGAGATCGCATTGAAATGAAAGAAAAACTTTTTCGCTAGTTTCCCAAAGTAAAGAAATTGGAAAAGGATTCCGGACAATATTCGCCTCTGAGAAACGTGCGCCAATGTCAGAGAACTTAGTTGTAACCATCTTTAAGTCAAACGTATAGTGTACACACTTCCGTACAATAACCAACTAACTTTCGATGGCGGAAAAGTTTACTTTTGCTTCATTGCGGCATTCCCAATCCAAGTTTTTTGGCTTGAGTGTGTGTGTATCTATTAAGGAGCCGGACATCGGCTCTGGCTCAAGACTCATATCCCCCATCTGGTGCGGCGCGGCGCGGCACGGCTCTATTATGAAAGTTAATCGAAACGTATGGAATGTAATTCGGGAAATGTTTTATAGATACTTTATATATATATATTTATTTTGTTCTGTGAAGTTGGCTTCCGAGTGCGCGCCTGACCTATTAGACTAGACGGTGGGTATGATGGAGTGGGATGGACGATGGAGTTTCGCACCCCGGTGCAGGGTGATACCACGATTTATGACTATACACAGTAGAGAAACAGAAATCACACGAAACGAATAGAGGAGACCACCAACAAAATAGTCGATCGTGTGTGTGTAGCTTTGGTGTAGTTCTTGGAAAGCAATTATTTCATTGGACAGCTGTGATATATGGTTATGGACTTACGAGATGGAAAGTTAGTGGCTAATACTGGTGAAGTGGTAACATGTTGTAAAGGTGAAGTCGTGCACTCGCCTAACTCGCATGGACCAGGGGCAACACTAACGTATATTTATTATTTAAACGAATGTTTTATGATGGTGGGTCTAAAGGTCTAGTAGCCTTGCTTTCTATCTCAAGGCGTTGAACAATAGATGAAATGGGTTCCGCAGAACCGGCCTCGGAGGGTAGATCAGCAGACTGACTTTCGTTTCAATATAACTTAATCAAACTAGCTCGGGTAGGGTGTTGATTTTGGCATGCCTAAGAGTAGACTGCTCACAAGGATTGTGGAACGAGATTGTTTTTTTGACGGGTTTGGCATTCACATTGGGTAGACCCAAGATCTGCCATTGTTATGAGAACTAAGTTTACAGAGAGTATGGGGGACATCACGAAGTGTGCACGTCAATCATAGACTAACTATTAAATAGACTGACAGCTTTCCTAGGTCTCCCCGATTTTTTCAATATTAGCCCCTCCCTCCCGCTCTTAATTGTACTGTCTGGGAATACGTGTGAAGGAGCAAAAAAATAAAATTCTAAATGGCGGGAGGTGTAACAAACAACTGACACTCAGCAGTGTTCCTACATCGTTCTATCTTTGACTTTTCGTGGGAATTTCGATTTCCGAAAAACTTCCCGTGCGTAAAAGGAAAAAACTTCAAAGTTGTGGGAATATCAATAATCTGACAAAAAAATACTCCAACTGCATTTCACCACGAATATCAAGGCACTAAATGTCCATAAAAGGAGATTTTCCTTCAGCAAAAATTTCTGCTACCAAAAATCATTATAATGCTAACAAACAGCAATTTTCTTTCCGCAAAATACGAATTTTTTAATTCGGTGAAAAGGGAAATATGACCACGCCTCGTGGGAAAAATAAATAAAGACTGATAAGAACACTGACGGAGGTTAGCAGCTGATGGATGCGTTCTGAGAATTTAAATTCGTTGTTTTATTTCATTACGAAAATATGTACTCTACAAAATAGTTTATAGCTAATGTAATCAACATAAATAAATAAAGATTTTAGCAGTGAAAAATGCATTCGTCAAAATAAAATAAGACAGGTAAGTTCCTACAATTGTTGTGTTTTGTGTTTTCGTTTGTTGTTTTTTTACGAAAAATTATTTCGCCGGGAATGTCCACAAAAAAAAACGCCAGCGAGTTTAAAGAGACGGATCGATGACGAATACCTATTAAGATTTCAATTATGATTTTGTAGTTATAACCTTTTCATGAAGATTCCGTCTATTAAGGAAATAAAAAACACGCATATTATCAGACATTTAATAAACAAAGATATATAAAATAAAGATACCACCGTGAAAGTAGAAAATAAGCATCCAAAGATTTTTTTTGCAAAATGATGACTGCACATTTATTATTGTTCCTTCCAACAATTTATTTTAGGAAACTGATTTTTGTTTGTAATTTTTCCTACACTTTTCAAACGACAGTACAGATTGTCAATTTTGTTTAATGCTGTTGTTAGTTGTTGAACAAATCGATAATTTTTAACACCCGAAAGAAAAACAGCTTGCGAATCCCAAAAAAATGGGAATGTAAAAGGTGAGATAAGTTGCGAAACTTAAAGGAAATTCTATGGCGAACATGCGAACAATTTTTTTATATCGATATAATAAAAATGATAAGTATCTATGTGTCCAAAATTCATTATGGAATGACTTAAAAGAATATTTCTTTTCTTCATATTGTACAATTTGAACATTCACTTCTATTACATAATTAGTTTCACTTTATACCAAGAAATAGGAAAATCGAACAACTATTTCTATAAAAATTTAGCGATTAATTTCAACCTGGAACTAGGAAAACCTTTTATTTGCCCAACACAGCCCCACACTCGATATTGAAATGAGAATCCACCTCAGGCTACGTGACATCTGGTTTGAATCGGAAGTGTAGCATGTAGGCTGTTTTTTTTTTTTCAAGTATGCGTGTGCCCCGTTTGAATAACATGGCACCAATACATGAATTCAAACTGGGCTACATTCAAGGTCAAATTCAGCCTGTAGGCAATCCCCCTTTTTCGCTGAAGCTGTCAGTCTATATCATGCTTAGTTTATGATGTCAAGTGTCGACTTATAATACAAAGTTATAGCTGCGGGATAGACAGTCGAAAACCAGGCTTCCATATACCTAACCTGTGTTGACTTTAATAAGGTCACTACCATAATCATTTGCAAATTGCATTGCTCAATAATAAAATACAATAAATCAGAACACACTATTTACTTCAACACCATTAACACTTGCTCCATGAAATGAAATTGCAATTAAAAATGTATCCAGCCAAGCCGTGGCATCAACTTATACTAACTTGGCACAGCTGCTAACCATTTAATCTCGTCAACACGAAACACACCGAAACCTCCCCGGTGACATCTATTTGTTGTTAAAGTTTCCGTCTCGTCTAGACACTGTTAATGAATTCTTCACGAAAAGCCATTTCCTGTTTCTTATTTAAATTGAATTACCCCGACATTGAAGCTGGTCCCTCTGGCAATACTGCCGCGCTTGTGAAGCACCATCCCGCTTCTCACCACAAACTTTGGGAATGCCTTGGGAGTCCCATCGCAGCAGCCCTTTGATCTCGCGCACAAAGCCAAAGTAACTTTATTGGAAATGGAAAACCCTGGAAGCATTTCCACTGCTGTAATGAGGAATACCTTTGGTTTGGCTAGGTTCTCTTTCTCGCGCCTTTTCTTCCTCGCTCAGGGCAGGACACAGGAAATAGGGAAAAAGGACAATTACAACTGGAGTCAAAGATACATTTTTGTCTGCGTGCAACGAAGAACGAAAGTAAATAAATCAGATCTTGTTGTCCCGTTCCGTTGGTGGCCTTAGTCAGCTATAACAAAATCACTGAATTGTTGATTGATGAATAATCGAAGGGTTAATTAGAGGGCAACTTCGAGTGGGTTGCGGGTCTTCAAAATATTTACAGATTCCACGTCCTCCAGTTGGTGACTGCCTACACAATTATTTTTATTCTGACCCTTACAGCTTTGCTTTAATTTTCTTAATGAAAGGAGCGTATTGACGCTAGAGCCCAACTTTACGACCACAGTTACCACTTATTGCAGCATATTTACGACAGCCTCCTTACGGCGGATTAATCAAGATGAAAGTGTTCAATATGGATGAGTCCTTTCAAATTGCGTTTTTATAGCCTGTTCCCCAGATAGAGCTTTCAATTTGATAAGGTCCCTCGCCATTTATAAAATCTTTTCATGTCGACTTCTATACCCACATCCGTTACGTCGAAAGGAAGCCGAACACAACGAAATGATCGATTGTGATGTGTGAAATCATCAATTGAATCCCTCGAGCCAGAAGTTTGGCGTTATCTCAACACTTTTGCGCGCCAAAAACTTTACCAAACAATTTGTGATATGCGGCGCTGGAAGATGGGAAAAAAAATCTCAGCGAATCCTGGCACAGCGTAAAGCTCCAAAATGCTATGATTTATTTTATGCAGTTCAGTTGGAGAGGGGTGGCAACATCATTCTTCACATTTGCAGGTAGTTGGCGGCCCTGGCCATCCAGAGTAACGTGTGTTGTATATGCTGCTGTCTATGGTAACTGATATATTACACATAGCACAGTAACAGAGACGAAGTGTGGCAGCGCGGCGGAAAGAATCGGAGGGGTAGAAATCCTGCATCCAATAAATCATAATAAATAACTGAAAAATTAAATTGATAACTTTGCAAGGTTGAAAAAGTTGTTTTTGCTTTCGGGGTATATGGCTTTGGCTGGGGCTTTGTGTTGCTGCTCTACTCTTCACCGTTGTAATCGACTGACGCGTGAAGTTGTTAAACTAGGATGAGGCATGTGCGTTGTGTACATGTAGTGTCAAACGAAATTGATTTACTCGCGCACATAAATCACAACGAAAAACAGATTATGTTAACTGGGATCGCTTTGAAAAGGTTATATAATGTAAAGGCGACTTTTATGGGGTGGTGTTGTTTTATTTGCTGTCTTTTATGAAAAAAAAAAAAAATACTAAATGCATGTCACGAGCTGAGAAGGTAAGGATTTAAGGAGCAATTATAAAATGGTCCTCTGAATAAAAGATCAAGCAACTGCTGTGAGGAAGTTTGACGTCGGACGGCTAAAATCGCAAGAGGTCACCAGATCCTTCTCCGATCGAGTCTCTCTCAATCTCTCAAGAGGTTCTATATGCAGCCAGCATCAAGCATTGAAGACCAGTGGCAACATTGCCAAAAAGCCATCAGAGGCGGCGTCTCTTGGTTTCACCCGACCACCACAACGAAACCCCTGGTTCGACGACGAGTGCCGGCAAGCACATGCAGCGAAACAAGAGGCATACAAAGCGGCGCTGTAAAGAAGGACCAGAGCTGTTCGTGAGCTCTACGTGCAGAAAAGAAGAGACGACCACCGGCTTCTCAGGAGAAAAAAGAGAGAGCACGAGAAGCGCGCGATCGAGGAAATAGAGAGATGCTACTGCAGGAATGAGGTTCGGAAGTTTTACCCAAGGGTAAGAAGAACCTGCCAAGGCTACAGAGCCCGTACCGAAGCCTGCAAGGACGAACAAGGGAACATCATAGTAGAAGCGCAGTCGATGCTGAGGATATGGAAGAACTACTTCTGCAGACTGTTTAACGGCGATGACGACCTAAATCCCGCTGTCAGGCAGAATGAAACATTCAACCTGGACGATGAAGACCAACAATTCCGTCCACCCGACCTGGACGAAGTGAAGATATCCATATCTAAGCTTAAGTCCAACAAAGCCACTGCAGCAAATGGCCTAACCGCCGAGCTATTCAAAGCGGCAGGCGATGACTTGGTTAGGAGCATGCACCAACTCATCTGTAAAATATGGTCGGAGGAAAGTATGCCCGATGAATGGAACCTCAGCTTTGTTTGCCCGATCCTCAAGAAAGGAGACCCTCTGAACTGCGCCAACTACAGAGGTATTAGTCTTCTTAGCATCGCCTAGAAGATCTTATCTGCCGTGTTGTGTGAACGCTTGAAGCCTTTCGTCAACAACCTGATTGGTCCCTATCAGTGTATGGCTTCAGGCCAGGAAAATCTACCGTCGACCAAATATTCACACTGCGGCAGATCTTGGAGAAAACCCAGGAAGTCCAAATCGATACCTACCACCTTTTCATCGATTTTAAGACCGCCTACGACAGCATTTATAGAGACGAGCTATACAGATCTACGTCTAGTTTTGGCATCCCTGCAAAACTCGTCCGTTTGTGCAGGATGACAATGGAGAATGCACGGTGCTCCGGTAAAGAACTCACCGAGACCTTCGAAGTCAAAAAAGGATTTGTCATGTGATTTCCTTAACATCGTTCTTGAAAGAATAGTGCAAAACTCAAAGGCTAACACCAGAGGCACTATCTTCCAAAAGTCCGTCCACTTACTCGCCTACGCCGACGCCATCGACATAATCGGCAGAACGCAGCGTGATGTCACTGGCACGTTCGTGAGCATTGAGACGGAAGCGGCAAAGATGGGTTTGGCGGTCAATGCCGGCAAGACAAAGTATATGCTGTCATCAAGAAAGAACACCCAACACCGACGTCTTGGACAGAATGTCACCATAAACAGATATAACTTTGAGGTGGTAAAGGACTTTGTCTACCTAGGCTCCGCTATGAACTCAGACAATGACACCAGCGCTGAGATTAAACGAAGAATTACTCTTGCTAAGCGCTGTTTCTTTGGGCTAATTGAGTATAGCAAAGCCCTCTCTCGAACAACCAAAGTGACCCTTTATAAGACCTTTATCATCCCAGCCCTACTTTATGGTGCAGCGGCATGGACTCTATCAAAAGCGGATGAGGTCACGATTTTTGACCTGAATTCGCCTCAGTATATATTTAAATTGTAGCTTCCTCTCATTTTTAATATATTCGCGTATGCTCTGACAAAATACTACTCCCATCGTTGAACCATTTCCAAGTGAAGCTGCATTGAACTCTAATAAACTTTTCATCTCCTTAGCGCTACAAATACTTCTGAGTGTGAGCCTCCTTAATAAAACTTTCTGTATGTGATAGCAATTAATGCAATTGCAACATACCGAAGGGTTCTAATGAAACCAATTCCACCATGAAACGCAGTTCGCATTTCCTAATAGTGCTAAGGAGCCATTGAGCTTCTTACCATCCTGCTTCCGAGAACGTCTGAAAGCAGAAATGTGAACCAGTTTCGAGATGTATATACTTTGAGACTTACGAATTCTCTACCACCCGACTTCAACGGTTTCCGTACTTATATCTTTCCCTCATGAAGTGCATTTTGCGCTTCCCTGCAAGGCGCCAAATAAAAAAAAAAAAACCTTTCAAAATCATTTGCTATTAATTCTAATTAGCTGCAACACAGCTGGCAGACACACCAGCTCCCGCAGGGGCTTTAGGTTCTGGTTAATGTTCCCTGTGGGCAATCATTTCGTGGAGCTATAATGATTCGAACAAATGTGTACTGAGTAGGGAACTGTTTTGTTAAGGGATATAGTAGTGTTTGTTTTTTCGTGCGGTTTTTAAGCGCTTTTCGTCGACGAGTTTTTCCACACATTTCTTGGCGCGCCATCGATGTGTTTTTTGACAAGTTTTCGATTCGTTTTTTTACTATATAGGTTTTCGAATTGTTTTTGCACGTTTTTTGAAGCGCTTTTCGACGCGTTTTCTAAACGAGTTATTGACGCGTTTTTCCATGCGCTTTTCAACTTCATTTTCCACTTGATTTTTGACGCGTTTTCGACTTTTTTTACACGTTTTTCCACTTGTTTTTTGCCCGTTTTCGGCGCTTTTTTTAATCTTCTTTCGATGCATTTCGTGTCTACAAGTGTCTGCCTCTAGGGTCCACAAAGTACGTTCTAGTCATCTTGCAATCGTAGTAACTTTTGTACGGTTAGAGAAAGTCCACTTGATACTCAAAGTTTTGTTGTCCAATAATTTGAAACCAACTGTAGGAGTTTACGATGTGAAACTATCGAATATAAAATTCCCTATATAATATTTGTATAGGATCTCTTCGACATTCATTCGTTTACTTGACACCCACGTCAACATGTGTAACATTTAAGCAGGCTGCTTCTCATGTATGCGCCTTCACTGCATACATCGGCTGGTGGAATTTTATATATCGAACAGCCGTGACTCAATTGTGCTGTTTACCCGTGCGATCCAGCTACATACTGTCCATTGTTTGATTTCATTTATGGCAACATTGGACCTCCACTTCCCCGCCACCTTAAAGGAACGGAAAGACCGCCCAGACTCGCAACAAAACCAAAGTGGAATATTCCACCCATTGTGCACACACTTGGCGACCACCCACACGAAACCGTTCACTTCTCCCACATATGATATGGTTTTGCAAAAGGATTAACTAAATATTTCATGTTTCACATCGAACCAATTTTACGCTCTTCAAATCCTATTAGTCAGTCCATACGCTGGCTGGTGAATTTATTATGGGGCTATCATATCCCCAGAGAAGCTATCAATATTGAACTCGTAGATGTGTTATTCATAAGGTCTGTATGTGCAGTATACCACAGTGCACAAGCCCTTCGTCATAATGCCAGCGAGTGTGAGCTGTCAGAAACGCTTTTTCTATTGTGGCATGGTCCTGATCCTACAGCTTGGTTTTTGTAATGCAGTTTACCTCATTTTTACTTTGCAGTTGCAGTCTTTGGAGTTCTTGTGGCATAGTTTTTTTTTTTTTTTTCTTCATCGGATCCTATCCCAATTCAACCCACCGACCTCCTGTCAGTGGTGGTTCATTTGCAAGCTGGTCCGGTCGGGGAACTACACTCAACAAATATGGGATATGTGGATATTTGTTGCCGAGGAAGTTTCCTTTCCCCCTTAGGGTCATATGTTCCACTAGTTCCGATTCCCTTTCCGACGTCGGTCTGTACCGTTTGTTTTGGTTCGGTTCGTTTACTGCATTTTCTTTGCTTTCCGTCATTCTCATTATTATTACAATTCACGATGTTCGAGTATTAGGTAGGGCTATCAACCAGCACAATACCGACATGAACGAGATTGGTGCTCTTTTGCCCTCCCTTTTTCCCTGCACTATGTATGCATACCCGTATCCCTGGATTATTATTTTGTCCAACAACGGATACGGACGGTACGATGGTGCTGATGTTGACGGTGGCGGATTATAGTGGGAAATTCGATATATCGAACACATGCATATAGAGACTGTGTGGTTCAGTGTGGTTCGAGATGAATTTTTCATTGCAAATATGGTATAGTAGGGAGAGGTTCGGATTTAGAGGAGACTGCCAGTCTTGGACAATAAATCGGAAGTTCGAACAACGAACAAACCATTTACTAATGGCGATAATGGACGAGGTGGTCCAAGGATGGGGTGCATCGATTTCGGCTGTATGCAAAACGGAAGAAAATGAACGGAGTTCCCATCCACACCGTATATTTCTGTCGGTCGGATGTGGTGAAGGATGTGTACTTCATGGTGTTTGGTTGATCGGCAAATTTAATTTTTCAATAGAAAAGGAACCAGTTTCGTTCATTTGCTTAACAGATGGCTTAATTTATGTTTAATGAAGTGGAAATTTGCGTCCATTGTTCATCGATAAGCATCGAATAGGGGAGTGCACTTGGTATATCTCCAAGAGCAAATATTTGAGTGGAATATTATGGAGGAATTTTCGACGAGGTGTACCACACCTACGAAAAGAGAGAGGATTTAGCATTTAAATCAACACTGCTTTTCATATTAGTAAGACAGTTGACTGGTAAGTTTGGGCCCTTTATGCTAGCAATGTATGGAAACTTTAATAAATGTTCACCTTGCGGAGGATTATCTCTAACTTATAGAGACGTAATTTGTTTAAAATCATATGAACCACTTCCGAGAAGGATCTTTTTTAAAATAAAACTACTTTTATTAGCATTTCTAGCAAAAAAAAAAGTATGCAGTCGTGGTTAGTATTGTCTACTGAGTCATCAACTTTGTTACAAGGCGTTAACTCCATTTTAAACCCGTTACAAAAATAAAAAACGTCCCACAACTAGTAGTATGCAAACACAAAATAAGAAGTTTGAAATAAATCCCTTTAGTGATTGAAGCTTAAAATGTTGTAAAAATTTTTTACGGAAGCGTTAGAACAAATCGCTTGTAAGCAACGCACGTGGAAACACCGTAGACGTATTTTTTAACATAAACATTTTTTTTTTGACAGCATTCTTTTATCCGTCCTCGACTGTACGAGAAATTTTGGGATCGAAAGGATAACCAACAAGTAAAGTGTTTATAGTGCATGGACTTGTTTTCTTTTTTGTTGTATTTTATTCGATTATTCAAAATTTGCATAAAGTCAAAAATGTTTACTCCCTTTAGATATATTCCAAAAATATTTCTGACATTTGTGTGACCCAAAAGGGTTATATTCCAAGTTGTGCTGAAACCTCTAGATATTCCTTTCCCTCTGCAGCTGACAGAAAGAAAGGATTGCTAGAAATTTCAAGCTTAATAAATGGGTCTTAAGATGAAGAATGTATTGAGTATTCCTCAACTTATGATGTTCCATTTGAAACTTATCAAAAAGGCAGTTCTATCGAAAAAAAAAACCCGTCTTAATAGTCTTTACAATCTGAGTACACTCGAATAGTTTTTAAAATTTAATACCAAGCTCTTCACAAAATGTGCGTGGTATTTAATTCGATGCAGGGGCAAAACTTACAATCGAGCAACGGGAGACAAAATTGGATATCATTCGAATATACACTACTCGGGCAGAGTAGCACTAAACGCTGATTTCAATCTTGGTACACTCCATTACGATAGTAAGTAATTATGACTGCAGTCTTTTAAAGAGTGGGTTTTGGAAAAATGGACAAACTACACAAGTTACATATTTTAATACTCTAAACTAAAATAATAAAACACTAGGAATGTGCTGCAATTTTGCAGTTTCCGGTGTGAAAAGGTCCGTAGAGACCCTTAACCTTACATCTTAGAACTACTCGTTTTTGAGACGAATGGAAGGGATCTACAATTCTATGCAGAGTCCAAACGGCTAATTGAGAAGCCTTTTCAAGACAGTTATACTCTTGCATTTTTGTCAGACGTTCGCGAGAGGTGCAAGAAAACCTAAGTTGGAATTTGGATTTTTGCGGGATTCGAACCTGGGACACCTCGCTTAGTAGTCCAACACACTAACTACTAAGCCACTGCAACTAGGAGGATGATCGTCTAGACTCTTGACAGACGATATCGTTCTTATAATAAGTTGTGTTTAAGCCGATCTTATTCTTTTTTTTCTTGATTTTCGTAAGTTTTAAATAAATTAGTGGAGAATGAACTACAAAGAGGTCTATCGTTTTGATATACTGCCCATCTTTTTTGTTGCTTTGCTGGCAATAAAATTTTAATAATGATTATTTGTCGACTCTTTCTATATAGTCTGCATTATACAAAAAAAATAATAATATTTGAGTCCAGAGATAAAATAGAAAACATCATCGAATCATCAGCATCCTCGATATAAATTTATTGACAATATTAATTTTCGTGTTTTGTTTGAAATTTAATTTCAATCTACTTCAAGTTTTCTTAATTTTTTACAATATTTGTTCTATAAATTTAGTTTACGTCTCATAATTATTTTCGTTTTAACAATATCGTTGTGTAAATATTTCCAATAGAAATTTCGATTATTTATTCAATATTTAAAAATGTTCATTAACATCTACAAACTACAGGTAACAAATTGTCAGCGCTTTGCTGATGGAAATATTTTATGTTTTGCTTCTTGAATTTTCTTCTTTTTTTATGTATATTAAAATTTATTTCTTGTATAACTACGAATATATAAATGCAAATTCTTTATTTGGTGTATATATAAATATTTTATGGATTCTATTGAATGTAAATCTTAAAATTATGTATGTAAGTATATGTTCTTTTTATATTAATAATATTTATTTGGTACTTAAATGAATAAATTCGGTTTTATTGCTTAATATGTTTTTTTTTTGTTTTTTGGACTGTACCATCGCAGTTGTCCCGTTTGCATTGTAACCGATTTTTAAATAAACTGTAAGTGTTTAAATTTACACCAGGCAGACACAAAACTAATCACGCTGGGTAAATAAATAAATTTAATGCAATTTTATTAAGTTTTGCAAACAATTGAAAATGCCGCCAGATGTACTCTCCTGAATCGCAAAACAAAAACACTATATCCCACAAAAGCATCCACGCATATTTGTCCCCGGCAATGTACTGTTTATTTAATGTTTTGTCAAATATTTATCTATGTGCTTTTTATAGATTCCATTCTGCGGATCGATAAGACATAGGTTTGGTAAATTAAATAAAAAGCAAAAATCGGTCCTGATGGCAAGTTATTTGCCTTAGCGATTGGTTGTGGAAATCGAATCGAAGAAATAATCTCACCCCTGAGACCCTTAATCCTTTTATTTTACAAGGATTCCACTCCACGAGTATGCCACATCCGAAAAGTATAAAGTCAAACAAATAAATATTGTTTTGGGAGCTGTTTCTCACACAATGTTAATTACACAACCCCAAGGCGGGTTGGATCTGGCAAGAGGTATATCCACCTCTTGCCAGTTGTTGGGATGTAATTGTGGCCTCGGCTAATGGATATGGGAGCCACTTTAAGGTCATGAATATCCCTGTCGTTTATAGATAATTCAAAAACTTGTTTTGTGTAGGGCTTTTGAAATCAAGCTCCATTCGGAAAAGTCGGCTGGCAGAACTAGGAGCCCTCCAAAAAGGATGCTGCTCCAGTTTCATCCTGTTAGATTGCTCTGGCAGAGTGTTTATTACCGCACTCGAAACGAGAAGGGATTTGTAAGTATGCCTATTTGGAAATGATGCAGGAGTTTTCTTCGCAGAAGAGCAAGAGTGTGTTTTGGAAATGAATGTTTTATTCATTTCTGAAATATGCTTAATTGCGGCCATTAAATTCGCTTCCTATCTAATCGCTGGATGCGGAAATTTGAAGGTATTCTGTAGTAGTATGGAGGCTATGCAACGTGACGCAAGATATTTGGAATTCCGATATAAACTGGCAGTTACGTTGTGACCTCAAGTGGAGATAATCCACGCAAGTTATTTCGAAAATATGCGTTCCACGGAAGGGTGTGCCTTTACACTCAATGGCTGTTGGAGAAGTCCATTTATCGCACTAAATATGGTATGTAAGTGGAATTGTGTACTCGCAGCATTTTCGAGCGTGAAAGGGTAGAAAACACGATCAAGTTGATGGAGTGCGTTGCCTACTTTAAGCACTTTATAGAACGGTTAGCCAATCGCTCTTTTGTTGGGCAGAGAAATACAATGAACATATTTGGGAACCAAAAAAAGACATCATTAAAGTCAAAAGCTACAAACTGAAGCATGAAAGGTTTTCAGTATTTTCTCAGGTGCCAGGCAGGATGATACCGATTGCATCTGTTGACTTAAGTGCGGAGGTGGAAGATCGAGTTTTATTTTGGTTTGCTTCACCATCTCACAGCGGAAACTCTTGTAATGCAATATCCCACAAAAAAGTAGGGGCATTTGAAACGGATGATGGTGATGACAGGAGACAGAAAGATATTCCATGGCTCGTTCACGCGTGAGACAATTTGGCAGCTGCTATTTAACTCGCTTTCTCTACCCAAATCTAGGATCTATGGTTACTGCTGGACGACAAGCAAAATTGTATGGGTATCAGTCACTATAGAGAATAAGGTCGATCACAAGCAAGCACAATTTCAAATCAAATGTAAAGTCTTCACTTAGAAGTTGATCCTCCCAAACTAACAATAACCGGAAGAGTAAAGTTTGCTACCCAAGAGATTGATTCAAATTTGCATACGATGTAAATAAATATTCCTCATGTTACTCGTTAATTGATAACGTGGTTAAACTTCTGTTCAGAAATAGTACAAGAAATTTTGAACTGATGTATCTAAAAACCAAATCATCGCAATCTGGTGTAACCTTGAAATATACAGGCCTTCGTAAGAAGGTTTCTCATGGAAGAAGTTCCAGAAAACTTGATGTTTTGCAAAATCGAAATGAAAAGTCTATAAGATGTCAATAAGAAGAAGCTACCAAAAGCTTTTAAAGATGACAGTGTACCTTAAATGTTTTGGTTACTGCCCAATTCAGTGTTAGAGGTTTTTGCACTTGAGGTGACATTTACGATCTTTTTGTATTTTAACATTCAAGGTTTTACATATTTAATTGAAAAAAAAATACCAAGACGTTGCTGTGACGAAATGTGTTTCAGCTTTATGTATGGGTATTTATACCAACACTTTACTGGATAACAAGGAAACACTCTATGTGTGTCCATCAACATCCACGACCGTAACAATGCCACCAATCCAAACCAGTTCCCATTGCCTACCCGAACAAAAGCAAACAAAAATTAAATCAAAAAAAAAGAAAATAAAACCCTCCCCCAATGATTACAAAATAACATTTGTGTCCTTTTGTCGGCAGGACTAAAATCCTCAAAATGCAAATAGGTTTTTGTCCGCAAGCGAATGGGACAACTGCGCGCGGATACATCCATTTAAGTTCATTGTCTGAGCGTTGAGTTGATTTTCACGTGAAGCTAACGATCTTCTATTTCGCATTTGGTATTTTCCAGGCCGCCTCTCTGCCACAACTCCATGGGGATGATGATGTTCCTGGTGCGGATGCTGGTGGTGTTCATGCGGATGATGATGGCGATGGTCTATTTTGGTGGGTGGATGGGATAGCCATCTAAATGGAAATGCTTTGCTAATCTTCTGCTGTTATCGTTTTAATCACATTCGGTTGCAGTGCATACTTTGGCGTCTGAAATAAGCAACAACAAAATAGACAAATGGTAAACCACCTTCGTTCGCCTTTCAAGTCCCCTTGAATTACGAGTTTTGTAAAATATTCAAAACAATCCTCGGGAAAACTGACTTACTTTCGGTGTGTGGTGTTTCAGGGTTTAAGTTGGAAGCGGTGATGGATATCTTTATGGATGTTTTGTGTAATTATTCAGAGGCATTTCTGTGACAATTGTCACTTCTTTGGAGCGTTGCTCATGTGGTACGCCGCCGCTGCTGCCGACACCGCAACCGCCGCCGATGCCACCTTTGTCGCCCTTTTTACGTGCAGCTTTCTGCGTTTTGAGCTGGATTTTGCCATGCGATATACACGCGCATTTTAGAAAGAGAAATTAAATAAAAATTTCGTGAATGTTAGTTTTGATATGAACTACAAGACGTGGGGTATAATTACACGGTGTATTGTCTCCTCGAAATTCTGATGTGGCTCCCGTTTCATTGTACTGCACTTCATTTTCTCCGTTGTCTGAAAATAAGAAGAAAATAACTATTATTGGGGTAAATTTTATAACTATTCTGGATTTTAAGATGCTATGTCGCAGAAATGGTAGCTGTCATCGCATTTTTGACATACTTTCACAAAAGCCGTCTCTAGTGTGCAACTGTTCTAACTACTGCAGTACAACACTATACTCTTTCAAGTTTGCAACGCTGCTGCGTAGGGAAGTGTGTGCTTGCTGACTCCACTATTGAATTTATTTGTATTGTATCTTGCATAAATCTCTCTCACATCCAACTTTATTTTCAACAAGCTCTTTTACTCAACCAAATAACTTCATTCTTATTACATTTATAGTTTTGCTAGCCTTAATCGTCTTCTACGTTCCTCGCAGTTAATAAAAAACATCTCCTCAAAGTACAATTACATCCACTGCTCAACTTTCACTATAAGGAAAATTATAGGAGGTGAACTGATTTTTGTTTGCATATACATAAAGATTAATTATTTGATTGGTGGAAGCTAAAAAAAAAGCAATGCAAATTTATGCACATAAATTCGTTTCAGCAGAGTTGGCAACAATCGAGAACATTCGGTGCGAACCAGTCGAGCACATTATTTTTTGCTTAGCTTAGTAAATTTATTGCTGCGGACTGAAAATCGTGTAAGAAAGAAATAAAACAGTCATGTAAAATTGGACAGCAAGAGCCAGTCAGAAATAAACGAACATCAACAAACATTTCAAGTTTAGGTTTCTAGAACGTCAACCTCTTAAAAATCGGGCAACGACGAGTCCAAAAACTAATTCAAATGGATAGACCTTCCAAACCTATAAAAATATATAAAAAAAAGTCCCTAGAAATCTTGTCAGTACATACCTCGAATTATTTAAAATTCTTTGCTTACATTGGGAAGGAAATGTTGTACGACACTGTAAAGGGTCCGCCATCTAACTTTTTTCTTTTTCAACTAGTGCTTATTTCGCGAATGATAATACTTAGCTCATGTCTGATTTGACAGATAATTAGTTTTATCCTTCCGCTGAACGAATATGGTTGTGTATACGCTTGAACAACGCTGGGAAATATTGCGACATTACTTTGAAATGAAAGCCGAATCTACACTCGATGTTTTGTGCCCTGTTTTTGAAGATCGCATTATCAGCCGCAGAGCTGATCTCGTTTGGCCACCTCATGGCTGCGATTTGACACCGTTGGACTATTATTTGTGGGGTGCCGTAAAAGATAAGTGTTACGCCGACAAGCCAGAGACAATTGACGCTTTAAAGGACAATATTCGTGAAGCAATTGGTTAAATACAGCTGCACACAATCGATAATGTGCTTAAAAATTGGACCCATCGTGTAGGCTACTGCATGGCCAGCCGAGGCAGCCATTTGAAAGAAATTATTTTCCATTATTAACCGGAAGGATTGTACTTTCAAATAAAAAAAGAAATTTGAGAAAATATTCAGTAGTTTTTTTTTATAGCATTTTCAAAAAATAAAGTTATTTGGCGGCCTATAGTTTATTGATATGAAAAATAAATTTGTGTATAACATGCATGCTGAGAGAAATTTCGTGGCGTTCCGGTCCCTTACTAATGCACTAAAATAAAAATTGAAAGAGTAAAGAGTGCTGCTTATTCCCATTCTCACATGGTAAAGAGTTATGCTTTTCTACCTTGTTTATTGTAGGCCACCGCCGCCCTGATTTGTATATTGTACTGTTGTCAAAACCCAAAATAAGTTTTAATTTTATTCTTAGTTAAGAAAATACCTTAAATCCGGAGCTATGTGAGTAGTCGTTCTAATTTAAAATTTTCCGCTACAGTTGTATACGACATTGTTTCTGAAATAGTTGACTTCATTCACGGAAATACCCACATATCTTTATCTCAATTCTACAAACATAATTGCATCTCATCGAAGACATCTATCTAGGTATACGGCACCAAAAGCCCATTATAAAAAAGAAAAACAACCTATGGGCAATTACTTAGAGTTTTTCGAAAACGGTTTCAGACTTTTGTGAAACTGTCCCTACTCCTGGACTGCTAGAAAATCTTAAAAGTACTGAGAAGACATAACTTCACAACTCCTCCTTCCATTTCTTCATTCATTTCTCTCAACTTTGCCATACCTCCATCACCATTCTGAAAATGCACTGCCACCACTCGAATGATATTAATTAAAATAAAGAACTGGCAGAAAAAGTCATTCAATTAAAACTGCTGCTGCTCAAATTGCATATCAAGTGTGAATCTTGTAAAGAATTCCCACTTCCTTTACCCCGGTGAAACTTGCTACTAAGTGTGCATAAGAAAAATCAGACTTTCATTAAACGCTACACCTTTCGCAATTCCCACAAGCGAACGTTTATTTTTTTGGTAATTACAAAACCAAATCAAGAAAAGGACGAAAAAAAAACATCGAAACCAAGCTGGAAAAGTATTTCGCATCCTCAAGCTCTTCGGTCTAAGCGGCGAAAACATAACATGACAGGAGGAATTGCAATCCCAGCTAAGTACAGGACATTTCCGCAACCAACCACATTATGAACAAATTGCAATTCTCACCCGGAGGACATTTTATATTCTAAGGAAAAAAAAGTACTCACTCAATTGACCAAGTGCTTGGCATTCTGGCGACAAACAAACAAAACCCCATTTCATACGAAATGAACTCGGCATTGCCACACCGCGCCATAGTAATAAGCAGTTAGCACTTCAAAACAAAAACCTCGAGAAAGGACATTGCACAAACTCACCGGCCGCACAGGGAAACTCCAATCGAAAGTAACCAAAAAAAGAAAAATTCAAATGAAACACAAAGCGTGGTATTTTCAAGAAAATTCACCTGATGGACAGAGCGAGGAATGAGTAGGAGGAGGAACGTTTATTCCACCACACAAAACGTTTCGCAATTTAACCACGTCAAATTAAAGACACAGCTTCAAGGATGTAATTTCCATCTGATGCCGAACGACAACTACTACGGGGCGCTGTCACTCTCGGCCAAGAAGGCAAATATAGAAAATGTCCTGAACGAATCGACCAAGGCGGGAGAACAACCAGAAAAAGGTGAAGTAGAAAAAAGGACATCATTATAATGATTCCGTTTGCAATTTTTATTGAAAGGACTTGCGAGGAACATACAATACAGAACAAAAAAAAAAACCGAAACGAAAACTCACAGACGACGACGAACGGGGACAAAAATTGTCCCTTGCCCCCAAGGACAACAGATCCTGTCGTCTTTATTATTACGAGTATATCTGGTAGGAGGATGGCACTCTCAATGTTACTTACTTTTAATTGCATTCCTTCCGTCTGATTGAGCTCATCGCCGCTCTGTCGTAGCCCATTGAGGAAACGAGCAAAAACTGTCCGTCTTTTGGCCTTGTTGCGTCCCTCTGGCAATGGCGGTCGTGGCAGTGGTAGTGGTGATGGTGGTGGTGTTATCGTTGCCGGTAGCAGGAGGAGGCACAGACAGGAAGACAAACATTAAAGTGAACCTCTGTTTGGCATGGCAGTTGGTTTTTTTTTTTTTGTGTTTTGTACGCTTTAGACGCCTCCTCGTTACTCACCTGTTGCAGAGAAATCGTAAAAGAAATTCGACCTGTTCGCGGGGTAACTATGTTGCATGCCGTTCAAGTTGGCAGCGGATTTCGAGTCAATTGCACTACGGGCCATGCGGGCAGCTAGATCGCTTTGGGCAAAGCTGTATATCTCGTTCTCCTCGCGATTCGAGAGACAACTAGATGGCTGTTCAGAGGGGTGAGAGAATTGACACTGGTCAAAGTGTGGCGGCCATTTAAAGGGACCTTTTCACATGCCCATCAATCTTACCAAATATTTTCCGGGCACATAGAGCGGTTGGCTGTGACTGGTAGGCAGGTTTGATTGATTTGCAATGCCTCGGTGTGGTCGGGTCGTTGTGAGGCCGGCAGCGATCCGTACATGTCGTTCTTTCCACTTGGATAGGCGAACTTTCTCGATGGCATCCAGGATATCCTCGTAGGGCATCGCTATGTGTTTGGTGTAGTGTGACGCTAGTCCTTCTAGGTAGCCGCGTTTACCTTCCTGGAAAAAAATGAAATCATTGCAACAAAGGTGTTTCGTATTAATTGGCTTAGTTGACAGACATGGTGGCGATTTGTGAGTATGAGTGTATGTAACTACGTGACCTACTACGCAGACGATAAGGTGATTCAAAAGAAAAGAAAACAAAAAGGTGTTTCGAAATGGCTTTGGTGCGACAGCTGGAAGTGCGCTAGGAACCTTTTGGCGGATGCGAAGAGGAATTGTACAGCTCCCCAGCAAATTGCACAAACAAGTTTGTCGGCCTCCAATTTCAATTAAGAAGAATCCTGCGAGTTGTACTGTCATCCTTACCACTTGCAACTGGCCAGGACAAACGCAAACGGAAATCAAATCAAATACGAAAGTCGGTGTAATTCCTGGCAAGTGGAGTGCATCGATGAAATCACGAAATTTTGGTAAGCAAAAGTATATCCTGCGTTACAGTTTCCATCCTGGCACGGATACACTCTGTAGGGAGTCTGCTAAATTGCATATATTTATGTGTGCGAATATCTGTGACATACGCACGTGCTTATCAGTCAGTTTCATTCAGACATGCTTAAGAATTCATCACGCACGGTCCACATGGAGTTCTTCATTCATGTGTCCTGGAAGACGCCGAAGAAACTGAACAGAGAAGCAAGGAAAAGAAAACAGAAACGGGACAATGATGCTGATTTTTTTTTTTTTTTTTTTGTTGAATGAACGACATGCTTCCATCAACTCCTTCATCGTACAGCCGAACATAGGCGAGTAGGGTTGACTTGGTATAGTACACGCATGCATGAAAAGGATCGCTTTTCACACTTCCTACTGAATGAACGACGCGAATAATGGTTTCATTAAGGATACACTGCTGGCTAAACCATTTTCTTTTTCTTTTTTTGTTCGACCCTATCAGCGCACCTCCGGATATTGTAGAGCTTTGCATTATTCTTCCTATTTCTCTTCATATCCTTTATCGCAGTGCTGGCGTGTATTTTGGCATGGGGAAATGAAGCTCATCACTCATTCGCATTGTAATTGGGATTTTTGTTCGTGGGCTCGGTTCTGTACAGCACGTCCTGTAAAATGAGATGAAGGCGTATACGAGTAAGCAACACGCAGTTACATACTCTGCTCTGTTCCCATGTGGGCTAGTCTTCGTTTGGATGGAATCAGGTTTTTTTTCGCGTCTCTCATTATTATGGTGGACGGAGGTTAGATAAGTGTATGCGTAGTTGAAGGATTAATTATGCTGTTATGTGTGTGGGACTTGGGATTCTGTTACTCTGAACATCTAACTGCTGAATTGGGGAAAAAAAAAGGTTGGTACGTTGGTACGCAGTAGAAACAATAATGTGACATGCACACTGGAGGACATTGAAGATCTTGTTAAACAAGACCACGAGATAATTACTCAGAGTGTGGTGCTACGACGTATAAGTATATGGAAGTGGGGGCATGATTGCGCTTTCCAAGATCGAGTGTGGAAAGTAAATGGCTTGAACATATAAAGCGGTCATCATGCTTTCAGTGATACATATGCCTTCAAGGTCTTGACCATCAGTTGTAAGGCTTTAAGGAAAATGTAAACCCTCGCATTTTATCTTCAAAGGATTAACTCAAATATCATCCTCCCGCGTAACCTAACCTATAATTGCATAAATTTCTGAGGACGTCTATAAACTTGTTTTCAAAAAGAAGACCCTTTTACATGGAACAGAAAAACTCACGCACTAAGGTAACCTTAAAGCGTTAAACTGAACAGATCAATAGATTTCGACGGAAGTTTTTGTAAACAAGGTTTGGAAACTGATCGCCGTATAGAAAAAAAGGAGGGTCTAGAAAATGTAGGGTTTTCACATTCAAAACACGGAAATTAATACCTACTTCCATTGAAATTTGTTTGTTTTTGTTAAACTCAAGATGGAGCCTATAAAATATTGAATTTAACTTCTGCCCCACTGTAGAGCTGCCAGAAATGCCTTGCAAGGTTAGGCCACGTACTGGTTCTGTTTAAAACTGGTAGGCCATAAAAAACAAAAACAATCAATATACACATTTGAAATCAAAGTTTGTTAGTTGCGGAGTATACTTAAATGCAAGTGACTAGACTTTTGGGTGTTTTTTTTTTATCTTGCAGACTGCTTTCTTTCGATTTTATTAAACATAGATATATGTGTTTAAACTTACAGCTCCGTTTTTAGTGAAATGAAAGGCTGCGACTGAATTCAGCAATAGCTACCTATAAATCTTGCAGACACCAACGGCTATGAACGAGTCTTTAAGTAATAAAAAATTAAACAAAAACAAATCAGTTAGTTCTAAATATAATTTATGTGCTTAATTTGAGGCTGTGTTTCTGAGGAGCTAATTATCAACAAGCTGAGATCTTGGCATACCTCAAACATCTTCTAATATATAAAAATCTCGTGTCACCGTAATTCTCCGAAACGGCCTATTTTTATGAAATTTGTTCTGTATATTTGGTAGGTATGAGAATCCGTCGTAAAGTATATTTCATACCGCTAGATTATAAGAGATTATTAGGGTGTCCGTGTCCGGAACATTTTTGTTTCTTATTTTTGACGAAAACTCTTCTTTTTTTTTTTGTAAATTTGACACCCAAAACATCTATAACCCCAAATTTTCATCTTCCAACCCACACCCCCCATTTTTTATTGACGATTGACTTTCATCCAAACAAGTTATTCCAACGTTGCCAGTTTGGGGGTTTTCCCTCCTAACTCTGGGCGGAGATACCTTTTGTTCGGGGGAAAATCGAAGATTTTTTAAAATTCTATTTTATTTGTATTTCGTTATAATATCCTTTTAGATGGTAACCTTAAAATGATCTTCCAAAGAAAAATAAAATTTATCGGCATTCTGTGAACGTAAGAAACGCTGAGTAAATTATTCATACTTAAGAATGAGATAACTACTTAGCGTAGAGATTCTTCGTTCTGTTCACAACTAAATGATTCCAAATTGAGCATGACAGTCGGAGATGAAATAGATGTGTGTGCCATTTTGAAATGCTGTTGAATAATCGAAATCCAAATTCTTACTATAGTTTTTGAATAAACATTAACATTAAATGATAACAAAAAAAAAAAAACCGGCCGAGTGCGAGTGTCATTCGCGCACCGAAGGTTCCGCACTTCTTTAGAGTTGGAAATTGCGAACATGTTTTGCAGATGAGATAAATTTCATGAATGTAAGCGTAAGAGTAGAGAACACGCTTTAAGAACGACCGAGAGGATGTTTGAGCACAACAATCAAGAATATGTGCGGATGAGAATGGGGACGTTCAAGTATCTAGTTGAGTAAGTCTGGATGTATGGATGTTTCTCGGTTTTGATTGGCTGAAATCCGTCATATAAGCAGCTGTTTCAGTTGACGTGACTGAGTACTGAGTTGAGAGTTCACATGTGTGGCTAAAGTAGGAAAATTGACGTCTAGTCGACTTAAGATAACTAGATTGTTGAATGTGCCCAATGTGCCCATTTTAAAAGTTCCAATTGAAGGAAAACGATTAGAAAATGGAGATGACCGAGAACACTGAGGCTGAGGATGTAGACTCTGGACTGTGGAGTGTGGTGTCGGTGTGTGAATGAGAATGTGTTGAGTATTCATTGAAAATTCCAATTGGAATCGATTAAGAGAACACAACAATAATGAATGAAAAATGGTTTAAAGGAGCGTACTTAATATAGTGATTGACAGTTTTTTGTAAATATCTTTTAAAATGCTAACTTTTACGCTAAACACCATTCGGCACATATATAGCTACAAGCATGATCCACAAGAAAGGTAAACATCCATTTTTCTGTATATCAAGATATAAACAAAAAATGTGCGAATGAACATTTTTTCTCCACCAAATTACTTATCCTCTAAAAGCAGTCAATGTATCACTATCATTGTCGTTTAACTAGAGGTTATACCGGACGTTGTGTGCAAATTTCAGCCTTCTACGTCAATTAGTTTCTGAGATAGACCTTGGTACAAAATTGTGTCTAGTGGGTTCGAATAGACGCACGAAAGCGAAACTACCAAGGTTCCGTTTTTCTCTTTGGGTACGGAACCTTAAAAATGCTGTAAAATACCATGTCCCATTAAAAACCTTTTTTGGCCTAATAAAGGGGTTTCCTTTATACAAGCTTTTTCCCATATAGATTGGCAAAGACAAGAACAAGAAAATTTGGATTTCACAAAGTCATCAGCGACCTTTAACCGACGCGTTTGCAACCCAATTATAAAGTAGACAGAATTTATTTATCTTATAACGAAACAATTCCAATCGGTGTTTGCCATCAGACGATTTTCTCTTATAGTTTCTATCTCCTCAACTACAGATTCACTCGAATTATCCCGTCCATTAAAGATATTTTTTTTTTTTTTTTCAAAGAATAACCCAATTTATAATGTCTGGAATCAAGACAATAGACGCATAGAATTAGATAGCAGACAGATTGAAACTCTAAACAAAGAAAAATATTTGTGATAATAATTTTTCCACTTTCTATCCTTTCAAGTGAAATGCCTTTAATGCAACGTGTTTCAGTATGCACAAGTGCTGTAGACGACGCGACGCGCCTTCGTTGTTTCGCAAGTGCCTACGCAAATAGGTATACAAGTATACCTAAGACACGTATTCTCTTCTGGTGGGGCATTCAAAATCAGCATATACCGTGCCCTTCTTGTTGTGCTTGTGCCCGCAAATCCGAGTATTCGCGGAGAAAGTGGATAATATTTGCATAATATTCATGTGCGTTTCCGTTTCATCTCTACAAGGACCTTCGCTGCTTTTTGTTTTCCAGTGCATACCACGAAGTGTAAACGTGACCTTTTCGTCGGTGCTACGTCTGTGTTTTCTTTTATTTCTTCCGTACGAATGGATTTCGTCCTAGAGGCATCCCTTCGTCTTATATGCTCGAGGAAGGTGGAGTGAGGGCCTCGTTGGTAACTCAATCGAAAATCAATTAGCGCCGCTTGCCAAACGTAGGTAAAGCCAGTGAAAATCGACAACTTGTACGTTCCTATAAATTTCGAAATAACGTGTTCCAAGTTGGTGCATAATTTATAACAAAACCGCACATTCACCGGGCACGAAAAGGCATCTCCCCAAACAAAGCCACATGAACAGCTCTTTCGTCCGTCGCGCGAGTATAAAAGGATTCTGATGGCGCACCTATGTCTACTCTCTACTGCCGTTACTACTGCTAAATGAACTTATTTACGCCTATGCCCCGGAATCGTGGAAAATATTTACGTTACCCCTTCTGGTCGACGGATGGTACTAAACCGGCTGCTGCTGAGTTTGCAATGTGGTGTCTCATAAACAAGACTCCTGTCCTGATGCAAAAGTCAGTAGACATTAGAGTCAACTATGGCATCACCATAGGTTAGGAAAGTGGTTTGGACCGGGAAAGCACTCAATCTAAACAGAAAAAAAAATATACACACAGCCAGTGGAATGAACCCATTGTATGTACGTTCTGAGCGATGACGGTACAGAGGTTGGGCGAAGGATTTTGTTCCATTTTCGGAGCATGTATACTGTGTGTAAATAGAGAGAGAAAGTCTGCGAAATGTGTGCGTGCAACCAACGAGGCTGGACGGAAGTCAGGCCAGATCGGGTGTTACCGTACGGCAGTTAGAATAAAACATATAGCTTAAGGGTGTGGAAAAAAAAAGTGCAAAGCAGATTTTTAATTGAAATTAAACTGTGTCAGTGGCGCATTTCAGTGAATGAATCAGGCAGCATAGTCCGGATGAAACAAAAATGCTGCTGTGCCTTGTTTTTCGTTGAGATTTTTACTGCTTGTGCTTTGGGCCCTGTATTAGAACTGGACTAGTTCAGGGAACTACTTTATTTATTTTGAGTGCTTCCTTAAAGTTGTTTCGCTGGGACATTTCAACTCAATTAGATCGGACTCGTTTAGAAATAATATGTTTCTGGGTTGGTGTGCGCGTTGAGTAGAAAGGTGCCGTGTAAAATCGATGGTTTCTGTTGATATTTGATATTTTCCATACACAAATTAATCTATTATCATGACAGCGACCGTACTCTCCAGGTAGGGATGCCAGATCTGATTAGCCGGCGGGACATTTTTGCATTTGTAGTGAAAAAAACGTTTTTATTTTAGATTACATTTTATTTAAGTAATTTATGTTGTTTGAGTAATAGTCTTTTAACTCATATTTGTACATTTAATGTAACCTTTTCAAATCAAATCTGTACAACGTATTAAGTTTTCGGATTTTTCCGATAAGGAACTCATCGAAAAATGTTCCTTGGTAAGAAGCTCTGCTTCCAATACTTCCATAGAAAGCTGATTCCGCTCATCTCTGCATGAATTCTTCAAGAAACTGAATATCCTTTCAGAGCTTGCATTAGAAATAGGCAACGAAAACACAAAATTGCAAAGAATTTCCAAATTTGGTGGCTCAACCTTTTTGAAAAAACTAACCCAATTGTTTTTCATCCAAATTTCTTAGCTCACCGTCAAAAAAACTCTTTAATGCAATAAATTCTTCAAAAATTACATCATTATTTATATTTTGAATTTTAAAAAGCTCAATAATTTTGATGTAATATTCAGTTAAAGTCGAAATGTTATTCTAAATTAAGAGCACTCTCATAGAATGAATCTACTTCTCTATAAAATTGATTTACAGTTGCCGTTTATTACAAAAACAAAGTGAAATGTCATACAGTCGGCTTGCGGCTACCTTTTTGAGTTCAGAGACCCAGACCACTGAACTATCATCATTCGATTAAGGCGCACTTCACACTTTTTATTTTTATACCTAAGCTAACTAAGGCTAGTGCTATAATTTCTATGTCTTATTAATTGCAATTTATTTCATTTAATAATGAAGAAAGGGCGACAAGTTAAAAGGCGGGACATTACGGGACAAATCTTTCAGTGCGTGATATTCTGCGGGACACTTTTCGTTGCGGGACATTCGCGGGACAAAAGCTTTATATCGGGGCAGTCCCGCACTGAGCGGGACGTCTGGCATCCCTGTCTGCAGGTTTTGTACCTACACCGGATAACCACCAAGTAATCTTGATAGGTCGGTATCCAAGGTGCAATCTCTGCTTTGCACCTTACAAGTATTTATTTTAAGTATTAAAATGTTTGAGGCTGTCCAATTGACAGTGGAACAGTTTTCAACCGCCAAACCATCTAATCCTGTGGGGAAAGCTATTTGATGGGACGTTTCAGAGGCAGGAATGACGGCAAGCTATTGGACAATTTTGAACAATTTAAAGTTTTGCGGGAGAGACAATTTAGTTGCTATTCTTATACAGAGGGTTATTGACCTTCTTATCAGGAGAGTTGACAAATAAAATAAAATGAAATATTTTAAATAGGTATCAAAGAAAATGTATTCACCCACCCACATATATACTCTCTCATGCCTTTTATCGCAACGACCAACGCTCACAGCATTCAAACGGCAATTAGGAATTTGTTGGAAAACAAGAATCTATTTGTGCATTTCTTCCAACGCCATTTCTCCTCTTAAGCCATACATTTAAGCATGTCCCACAAGAGAGACATACAAACGATCCGAACATCCGAAACTAAAAGAATTGACCTGAAAACAATTTTCTCAGGCTTCTCTAGAAAAAAATAAAAATAAATGATTAAATAAACAACGAAACACGCTCCCCTTTGAAATGGCAGCAAATAGTTTCCCAATTGACACACTGCAAACGAGAAGAGAAGGTGACGGCTTATAGACGATACACCAACAAAAGCAAACCCACTGCAGTTTATATCACGCCCTGACGAAACAGAGTAGAACGCTTCTCGAGGACGTGCACTAGGAAATTTTCTATTTGTTGTCCCGAACGCGTTTCCAAATTGCCGAAGGAATTTCGCAAAATTTAACCCATCTTGCCCAACGTGAACTCTCCTCTGGTCACATAGATCATGTTGAACGAAAAAAAAAGGACTAGTCCAAGTCCCAGCATGCATATGCAATCACTTGGGAATAAAGCGAATGCGCACTTGACAAGACCCGAGCATTTCGATGGCACATTTCGATGGCACAGAAAACAAGGAAAGACCGAAAGAAACAAATTCATTTAAATGAGAGTGTCCAGCCGTTAAGGCATTTATGTTGTCGGCTTCCTTTTTTTTGCACTCACACACGTACTTGCACAAAGGAAAATTGGATAGTTGTCCTGAACGCCCGGGGGCAACACTTTGGTGTCCCAGTTAAGTGAAATGCCCATAAATCTAGTTTCGGACTTGTGCTGGGTTGCCTTTTGTTTCGAAAAAAATGTGAAATCAATGAATGCCAGTAGTTTTGGAAATGTCCCACACTCCATCCGGTAGGACTTACTTATTTAAACTCTCCTGGTAATTGTCGGGATGGCACAACAAGAGAATAAATTTCGTGATAAAACTGAAAATAATTGGGTGAATTTTGTTACGATGTCCCTGGACAGTGGTGTCGCGGTTTCAACAATTCCTGTTGGTGGTAATATCCCCGGAGTGCTGTTAGTCGAATTATCATTATTTTGTTTTTAAATGCAACTTAATTACAGCGTAGATGCTATCGGAAGCGAAAGCAATTGTCGCACTTTGGGGAGTGGATATGTATAGGCGCACACGTGGGCAATTTCATTATTTCCGATTGTTTGGTATCAGGGAAATGTAGGACAAAGTTAATTTTGAATTCAAACGGGCACAATCCACATGGAGTTGGCTATCAAAATTGTAATAGTAAACACAATTTTCGATGTGAGTTATAATGTCTCCTCAACCTGACTGTTTTTAACAATTAAGAAATTAAGATATCTCGAATACTGATGTCCTTTAAGTAGGTATTATATTTCATACATCTGGTGACAAATAGTTATGAAAACATTAAAAAGTTAAACGTATTATACACTCATGTGCTGCAGTTCTCGTATACCCACGAATTATATTACTAATATATTTGTTCCCTCTTGAAATTACATGTACCCGCGAATTGTGAAACAAAAACATCGAAATAGCCGCCTTAAAACGAACCGATTAGAACTTCGAAAGACTTATGCAAAATTTGGTGTGGGTATTGCGTTTTTGGACGCCTTTTTGAAAGAGTTGTCGGACGCATTTTTGTCACATTTTAGCGCGTTTTTTGGAATGATTTTAGTAATTTTTTTTGACGCGTTTTCGGACCCGTTTTTTTGGTCATGTTTTTCACATCTCGTTTTAGCGAGTTTTAGAAGCATTTCTCAGGAATTCATTTTTCTACCAGTCGGAGACACGGTTTTCGACTTGCTTTAGACACATCTTTCGACGATTTTCAGACCCTTCCTCGGACCTTTCCTCAGAATAAATTTGGTGTATTTTTGAAGCGTTTTTAGCCACATTTTGGGAGTGGTTTTGACTGTTTAGGTGTGTTTTAAGCTTTTGTTTTTTTTTTTCAAACCCGTTTTAGAAGCCTACCGCGAGTCGTTTTAGCAGGTTTGTCGACTAATTTATGGACACATTTTTAGACGAATTTTCGACGGGTTTTTGAACTCATCTAGAAAGTTTTTGGTCACTTTTTGGACGATTTTTTGGTTTTAGTTTTAGAAGGTTTTTCGGCGTGTATTTGGATACTGCGTTTTAAGGGAAATTTTAACGAGTTTTTCTCCAAATTTTTATATCGAATGGACTAAATACACCAAAAAGTGGCAGCACTTTTGTTAAAACGTGTTAAATTAACCACACGTATTTTTATTAACTTATGACAAACCTTGAAATATTTCTTACAAAACCAGATTGGAAGCTGTTGAAAATGGGCATAAACAAATACAAATAAAAATGTACTAGAACCTAAAATTAAATTGCTTCTATTTATAATACGATAATTTAAGTAAATCTGTAATATTTAATAAATGATCTATTTTACTTTGCATGTCCTCTAAACTTTTAGATATTATACCAAAGCCCGATGAAATAATAAAAATACTGAACTTGGATTTTAAGAGAAAGTTCCATGCGATCCAGTCGTGCATTGGTGAATAAGTCAATGAGTTGCTTACATTGCAATTATGTCCTTTAGCGTCCTGATGGCGATTAGAAATCAAGAAGATATTCCATAAAAATATCCAAAAAACACAATAATCAATCTCAAATATTGGTTTACGTTGGATTTACAAAAGAATCTATGTGAAGACCTCAAGGGCCACCAAAAAGGCCTTATCTCAACTATAATTGCAAATCCATGGGCACAGCTTCTACAGACTATATTCTAATTAAAAACTTTACAATCCAACCAAATCCAACCCGATGACCTTTGAAAAGCTATAAATGTTTTCAGCCGTCCATCAATCAGAAATTCTTCTCAAAACAATGCAACACATCAATCGAAATCGAGTAGGTCCCTCCCCCAACATCTCTATACAGTTGTAAGGCATTTTAATGAGAAACTTTCCAAAACCACTTAAACTTAATTAACTTTAAAAATCGTCCGACGACGACCAGCAGTAGATCCTGAAACATTGCAACTTGCTGCTTAATAAAACATTTTGCTTCTACTTGGAGTGTTGGACACGCTTTCTCCTTCATCTGCCACCTGGATATAGCCCAAACCATATCCTCTTGAAGTACTGGTACACCTACAAACTATTTGCTGCGATGATGGCACCGACTTTACCGAATGCTATGCACCACAAGTTGACTTTCATCGTACATCACACCAGAGTCAGACAAGCACAGCACTTTCAAAGATACAAAAAAAAGGTAGAAGAGAAAACTTTCACTTAAGCCATTAGCTTCCCACCTCAACACTCATACAAGTAAATGAATTAAGGATGCAGAGGTTTTTGGCAAGCTACTTCCCCTTCGCTGGATGAAAACGGCTCCGGGAAAGGGATTCATCTCCGTACCGCTCCGTGAGGAATGTTCGGTATTTCAATTAAAAATTTTCCTCCCGACAAAGTTGCTGCTGCTGTTGATTCCCTGCTAGCACATATAATTCGTGCATCAAATGAAAACCTGGATCGGAACCCCGGATGACTGTTGTCGAAAAAGTTAAACATTGATACTTAAAGTTTGGTCGCTTAATAAAGGATGTCGGGTAAGGCGGCAGGATATAGCAGCATGGCTCCAACTAAAGGGTTGTATATATTTGTCTGAGGCAATAAATAAATCGCTTTGACAGGATGTGCCCGGCGTCGAGTGTAGAGGAAGCTTCATAAAATTTCCCGAACACTTATGGAATTCCTCTTAGGGGAGGGTTTTGCCAGAAAGAATGATGTTCTCGTGCGCGAGCGGTACATATGCTGCAGCCGAAAAAGTAATTCAATAAAGCAACAGTTTATTTGAATCCTGTGTAGTCTGGAATTCCCCAAATGGTGGGAAGGTTTGATGTGGGGTCGAAGTGCCACTATAAATTGTCCTAGATAGACGGATTAAGTATCTTTGCAGCGATATATTTTAACGTGTTAGGTTAAAGTGGTACGACGGGTGGTGAAATATGCTATACGCACTTAGACAACAAAGGAATTCATGAAATCCATTTGGGAGTAGTGAAACTTTGGGAAAATACCTTCAGCGTCAGGTACTCGTATATAATATGGGATGTTGTATGATGCAGAACAGGTTTATGTTACTGTGTATCATTCCCAAAAGTTTTAAACTGTGGTGTTCTTGAATATGCTCCACTCTTTGACAGATCTGTAACAGAAAATGTGTCCCCGATTTTATTTCTGCAAACTATACGACACGCTGAGAAAATATTGGTACAGGATGTTCTTCTCTTATCTTATTTTTAAAATTTATCTCGAAGTGTTTCCATAGTTTCCATTGAATAAAAGAACACTAAGCTGACGTATTCTCTTTGCCTGTCTGCGTTCGAGAGACAGAATGACGTTTCACGAGAGAGAGAGAGTCATTTTTCCATTTTTGACGTCTTATTGAGGACGTTCGACTACCTAGTTTATGTAAAACGTCAACTAGATTTGTCCGGACTAGATTTCCAAGGGCATTGACTAGGAAACTTGAATTGTTTTTTTATTCACGCGGGAAGCGTCTTAAAAAAAATTGTTATTTCCAAAAAAGTTAATACAAAATGTAACATGGTTGTTGAATATCGTGCGAAAATTCTAAATCTGCAGAGTAGCTTCAGAAATGACACATTTTTCTCTCAACGACCCTTTTATCGACTTTTTAGAATTCTGCAGCGGCCACTCTGTTTTTTTTATATTTGACTCTTCGAAATATCAACTGAGTATGCAGGCAGGATTTTCTTGGCTAGATTTGACGGCTTCCCCTCCATAAACGCACTTTTATCTTCCAAACTGTCTTCAAAAAGGGAATTTCCCTCCTTATAGTTTGTTTTTGTTTTACGTTGGCTTATGCAGCGCTGCCGAAAGTACTACAATAGGAGTATTTTACTCCGGTACTCTCTAACGTCAAATTGTACTCCAATTTTTAAATATTTCGAATTAATCTATTTTTACTTTGCCTTGACATTTCTCAACCTAGTAAATTATAAAACTAATTTTACTTCCTAGATACTTCATATTCGCGTCGAACAAACTCTGATACTGATACTTTTGATACTAAAGTCAGTGACTGAATAATAAACACCAGATTAGAGAGACTCCACCAAAGCAACATTGCCGCCACAGGCTTCCAACATCGAAACGCTTAGCTGGAAATAAATTTCAAAATTTTCTTTCTGTACTCCCCAAAAAGTTCTATTATACTCCGCAACGAAATTATGAAACGGCATCACTGGATTGAGGGAAATTAATTCTAATCTCGGAGACAATTTCCGGCGGCGAAACGTAGTTGTACTGTTGCCTCCCTCTAAACATGGCGCCACAAGCGACCGCCCAAATTGTAACAGCGGCACTGGCAGTATATAATTTGCTTTGCTTGATAAAGTGTAAACATTTAAGAGTAGTTTAGGTGTATGTAAGGTTCGACACGAGATGTCAGATTCGGATATTCGAATACCTGTCCTTTGTTGTGTGTATGATTCTGTCCAGGGTTCATTCTTACTGTCGAATATGAATGTGCGAAAGATTTTCCGCGCTACTAATAAGCATTTTTAGTGTCCAAGCTAAATTGTTCGAACTCACAATGGAGACATTTTTTTAGTTTTTCGTCTCATAGAATATTTGGCATTTTGACCACGCCGCAGTGCCTAGTGATGGAACTTGAGTGATTGAGTGTAAACTAATTTTCAACGCGTGCTAAATGCAAGCATAAAACCATGTAACTTAAGCGGGGACTACTTCATGGCTGTAGTAAAATTTTAACTTACATATGAACTAGGTGAAGGTGATATACGATTATTATGCAGGGCCCACTAAAATGTCTTTTGACACCATCCAAATAAACTCTTTCTAAATTTAATTACAAGAAGCCTTCCCATGAGATGCACACTACCATACATTTTCTACAAACATAGCAGCACTTTTCTATTATGAAATATATTTGGAAATGAAATGAAATTTACCACTCACCGGTGTCGAATATGGATGCGCTGTCAGTCGTATCCCGTCGGCCTCCAAATGCCGTTTCATCACAGATTCAAGTTCCTTCGGTGTAGTCGGTGTATCACATTCTGAGGCCAGAATTTCATTGCTATTACTTATAGCCTTGGGATCGTTGATCATAACATAGACAATAGCGGCGCCCTTCTCTCGCAGATTGCGCACACTCTTCAGCAGTTTAGCGCGGTGTTGCCCATTCTCCACGCCAATGGCGTCCAAGTCAATTTCGCCAATTTGCTTGCAAATCTCTAGCTCGTCGTAGCCGTTTTCCATGAAGCTCTCCGCATATTGACCCATTCCGAGGGCGCGTAGCCATTCGCAGACAATATTACTACGATATGCCATTTCACGCGACTGTTGTCGTTGTGTTCGTATCACTCTTGGTCCTTGTACAGTCACAATAATTCATAGCATGCAGATGTTTTGTATATATATCTGTTCAAATGGGAGATCTAAACATGTTGGATTAGTGCGACCACAAAACGCTTCCCGATTCGTATTCAGTGAATAATTGACATTAAGTGTCATTAACGTTATGTGCCCGCCATTAGCAGGATAATTATGCGGCCTCCTAATGGTCGAGCTACTGTGCACATGTTGCGCTCAAGCCATGTTGCCATTGAAGTGCTTTACCTCAAGGAAATGCGGATATAGTCCTCTATGGCTGCGCGCGTATCAGTCATCTCGGCAAAGTGGTTTATGCGAATGACGACGGTCACTAAATCAAATTGATATCCTTTTTGCGAATATGAATAACCCATGAGACGACCGCACGACTTGTAATAATATCAACTTAATATACGGTCATACATCAAGGACACAAAGTGCGGTGTGAGTTTGGATACGGCTGCTGGTATTTCGAACAGAGGGGAATAGTCTTGGGAAAGATAAATATCTTCGAATATCAGAAGGGACGGAGCATATCTCTCGCACAGAGACAAAGCATTTGGGATTAGTTGGTCTGGCAATGGTTCCTTTGTTGTACTTAAAATGCAGTCACCTCTAGTTGGTGACTGCAGCTCTGGTGCGCAGTGATTTATGGGCACGATTATGCATCTTAGGTGTGATGTATAATGGCATTTCAATCCGCTTTAGGGGGAGGGATTTACTCAAATTGTTTGCAGTTCATTATTTAAGCACAAACATTTCTAACTTCAAAGTATAGGTGGTTGCCAGAATGTTTTTAGTCGGCCTAATCTAGTTATTCAGGTTTGAATTTTGCAATTATTTAGAAACACGGGCCCTAAAATATTGCTCCCCACAACTGCAGATCTTAATTGTTTACAAAAATATCCCCATATGGTGGAACTACAATAGATGTGCACTCCTCAACAAGAGTTGTCACTGGCATCGCATCTCAATCATCGCATTTCATCATGCATTCACCGCAGTGATGGGACGCACAACCAAATGGAATTATATATCCTGTCCGTAAGCCAGTGCTCCTCGCATTCACTGAAACGAACCTCAGTTTGCGTTCATTGAGAGAAACATTTAATTCTCCATTCGTTTTACCATGTTTACTATCACAACATGCTGTCTAGACTTTCAATACGATTTCAATTATCAACCCTTCAGTCTACCGCTACACAACCCTTATGCCATGCACGCAGCGAAGCAGAATGGCGGGCAAGGTGCGTGTGCTCACCTACCGGATTGCGTGTGTATCCTCTCCTGGGTTGAAACTCCACTCCTCGATGCAACGATGACGATGCATAAAAGCAAGAGACTTGAACTTCAGAAAAGCACAGACTACTGGGTTGCCACCATATCTCGAGGCGAAAAGAAGCCCCGGCAAATTATTTGTAATCCCTCTACCGAGTGGAGAGACAATGGCAATTGTATACTTCCTTCGAATACAAGGAGGCTATAAGTCCACCATGCGTTGCAACGGTCAAGTCCGCAAGTACCTATAATATGCACGAGAACGTACGAGCGTAATTTTGTGATCAACTTCGACATAGCCGACGAGGACGACGGCAATAAGTGACAGAGATATCCGATCCGATACTCAGACTGCACTCTCAATTGCACTTTCTTGTATGAGAGGGGGAGCTGGCATAAAAGAGACAATTGCACAAGCCTTGTAACCTGAAACTGTTGGATTAATACAATGTGCGCACAAGAGGTGGAGGAGGGTTGCTTTTGCAAGGATTAGCCAAGAGATGTTTGCAAACATTGCACAAACATAAACAAGCCAAGTGCATGTGCGAGTATATTCCACGGTTCAGTTCATTATTATTGGAAACAACAGGAACAAATGAATTGGTTTCGGTCCGAAAGGGGTTGGGTGAAATTCTGTATGGATGTGCCGACCGGAAATTAAAAATTGAACCACCACTGTACAGCACAGGAGTGCGGAATCCAGTTCGGCTAATCTTGAATGCAAGCACACGGGATGTGCACAATTTTCTTAGCAGGATTTAATGTTACCTATGCTGAGAGCGCACAGGATGTAATTTCTTGTGCAACTGATGTGAATATATATTTTTCGTTGAAGGAAATTGGTAAAGTTGTGCAATTGCTTGAGGAAGTGAAACTTTTATCTACTGTGGCAGTAGCTAGGCCACATGAATTATATTATTACAAAATTGCTGGTGTAGAGATTAGCGCAGAGCAGTATTGTAAAATATATGATTTTTCTCGGAAGTGGTAACGGATGTGTAGCGCATTTTTGGCAGTCGGTGATGGAGAGGATATAAGTTAACACCAAGCGCATCAACACAAGCCACTGCGTAGCAAGCACAAAGAAATGGTTTGAACTCGTTTACATCCAGTGCGATAAATATGAGCAACCAACTTTCGGTTACAAACTACCAAGTGATACTCTTAATATAGCTCATACAGAGTTAGTGGATTAAAAATTACCGAGTCAACTTGTTTAACGAAACTCGGTTACAAATAACCTTTTATCAATTTTTCTTGGTTGTAAATAACAAAGTAGGTAACTCTGTTGAATTTAACCAACTGGTTGATTATTTATCTATAGAAACTTGGTTCTTAACAACTGACAAAGTGTGTTATTTTTAACAATATACATTTTACCTATTTATATCAGTAGTATTCAACAACGAATACTCGGTGTTTTTCAAAAGAGACTTGTTTTTGATTTAACCGAGCAAAAATCCCACTCTGTTAGAGCCAATTTTTGAGCGTGTACCTAGATCGCAGAAGGAAAGTTTTTTTTACAAATTCTCATAGACAACAAAAACATTTTACTACAGACATTAAGAATTAAACATTAATATAAAAATATAACTTTATTAAATACCGAAGTTGGCATTTTAATTTACACAATGGAAGCATATGTAACCACTTTTAATGATAAATTGAAGCAACTTCGTCCGTAACTACAGAAATCTTCGAATTGAAATGAAAATATACAGATGAGTGCATATTTTTAGGCGGACGCTATACAATCATGCATGCAGCTGGGTGACCAACATCTAATTTTAACAGAGTATTCACATTTGAAAATAGACTTTCGATTTAATCCGAAGCCCATCATTAGTTGCAACCCTCCACAGGAAACTATACAATTTGGTAAACGTGTTGTGCATTTTCTAACAATTTCCAAATAAGGAACTTGTCGTACAAAATTTCAAAGCAAATTAATAGAAACATGTTCGGAATGAAAAGTGCACCTTTCGTGGTATGTGCCATTTATATTTAAGTAATCTGTTCGCCACCATTAAACAATTTTGGTATTGGTGGATTATATTAAAATGCAGAACGTCGTAAAATGAATTTTATTGAAACTAGTTTTTAGTGGTTAAGTTTTGAATTTGTTTTAAGTTGTTGTTATCGATGATATTTTACAAATCGTAATGGAAAATATTTGACTGTATTTAGTTTGTTTCAGAAACTACTTTCTTTAAGGGAAATAATTTGACAGTGTTCTGATACCGCGGAAATTGCTTCACCAAATCATAGGAAGAAAAATATTACGTAGAAGGTACGAAGGTACGGTACATCACGAAATTGTAAGAAAGGGCGAAATTTTCTTTATTTTAATTAAAATATGTACCCACAAAATATATACCCACAGGGCCACTAGATTTCAAACAACCGATTTTATCTCAAAGGAAGCAAAACAAATGTCCAGTGCTTTTAGGTCAAACTACTCAAAAAACTCCCAATAATTTTTTGCACTGCCCCACATCCATCAAAAAACTTAAGCGTCCAATAAATCTGCTCAACTCATCCGTTGGCTTAAAACAGAATATTGGAGGACGTTTCCTGAGACCTCGCCATACTTATTCCTTAAAAGATTCAGCGTTTCTCTAAAGATTAAAAAAAAATCCTTACTATTTTTTATTAATCCAAAATCATAGTCATAAGGAATTCGTGTATAAATGGCTTTACTCAAATGCAATAATTTTAAATGAAAAAAATTGTGAAATCGATTAAACATAGTACAAGTCTCAACTACTTATGGGAAAAATCATCCAATCGATATAACACACTGGACTCTACAAAGAAAGCTATCTGTGCCTTCTGAAAATGAGACGGAATTCAAAGATTTTGTTTGTAATTCAAATACAGTAAATATTATTCATAGGTAAATAAAGTATGCGATTCAAAAACTATAACCACCATAAACATAAGAGGCTTATAACCTCTCTAAGCTAGAATTACAGAGGCACAAACGTGGGATAGTTGGCAGAGTTTTCTGATTGTTGATCCTATTTAAAACCACTAAATGCAATGAATACAGGTTAGAAACTCGTAAAAAAAGTAAATATTTTTAGCAAATTTACTCCTCAAACAGATGATAGAGGGGGTTATTTTGAAAAACTGCAAAGCCGCATTAATTTTTTGAATGTACTTCCAAAAGTTATAGGTTAATATGAAAAGAAATTTTAGAAAATATTTAAATGTGGAAAATATGTCAATGCCCCAGATGTTTCCGACATTGCTTGATTTATTTTAAAATCTGGCAGAGGATTCGTTCAGAAATTTATTTGCATGAATAAAGAAAAGGCTGTATGCTTTTAGGTCAAAATTTCATTTTGTAAACAAATTGTAAGATATTGTTCTTAATTTGTTTCTGGTAAGGACGAATGTTGGAGCAAAACTCCCAGCCAATACCACCCTACAAACTTTTAACAGGCCTACTTGGGAAATTCATTATATACAGTGAAAAATGCAAGTACTTGTGTAAATGTACTTTTTTTCACCTTATTTTCATAAGCTCTACCTTTGCTTCAAATTTTAGCATCCTACTGGTTCTCAGTTCTGGGTTAATTTTATCCGGACAGAGAAATGCTTACACAGGACAGAATTTGGAATTTTTGAAAGATCTGTTCTATAGAAGTCGTGCGTTCTACTTAATATTTTAAAGCCTTCGTCGTTGCTTCGCTTTTTTAAAGGCATAGCTCAAAATGTAATTTGATTTTGATTTCTTATTAGCTCTAAGCAAAGTCTGAAGTGACATTTTCGAGATATGTATCGTCTTTTAAGGCAAAGAAATCAGACTATTTTTGACTTTTAATTTTACCTAAAACATGCATTTCAGTCGAAATTGTTACGAGTCTTTGGGAAAGTTTATTTTCAAAAAAATATGGTTAAGCGTAATGGACAATGTTATATCTATTTATAAAGTTAAATTTCGGAAATACACTGCTGTTCTTCTCAAATCGTTGGAGCCGTTTTACTGAAACCTCAGTTCTACACAATGAGCCTTACTAATAATAATAATTTTTAACGTTCGCACTAGATATTTTGTAGGCCACAATGGGTTATGTCGTAATTCCGCCATTTTGAGTTCGTATAATCGCGATATGAATTATAAACCGAATAAACACCACCGAGTTCATAACGGTCATAGAAAGCTTATCATGTAACGAACTTTCGTCAAAATTGTACTGCTAGACCGGCTTCAAAAAATAGCCAGTGTTTGAAAATCTAAAGAAGGTATAACTGAGTTTGTAGTAATGTTATGGTAGATCAAAGTTTTTTTTTTCTTAATCGTTAGAAGCGTTTAAGAAAACTTGACATTTATAATTCCATTGTATGGCAGCTACCCACCATTAATACTGCTGCTGAGATGCAATTTTTTATGAAAGAAAAAAAGAACCCAAATTGTCAGCCACCTAACCTCAATAATACACTTCACTCCAGTGACTTGACATTTTTATTGGCGCCAGCTAAACAATTTCTGCGCATGTAGTTCGAGGGACAAAAATCCGCATTCACGTTAACTACCCATTCCGAAATTATTCAAATTACGGGTGGCCACCACATAATTCGTTTGTTCAGAATTTAGGAAAAAATGCAACATTTTTATCAGTAATGCGCTTTCGGCTTGGGGTCAACTTACTTTAAAAAAAAAAACTGGCGGTGGGTTTTTATCAGGCTATAAAAATATAAATAACTGATTCAGATGATTTAACAAATCATTTACAAAGCCTATAATCGGACAGAAAAATTCAGAAGGCACCGGTGACCTGCTGCAAGCAATAGGTTTCATTTGAATTTGCCAACGTTCCAATATTTTCCATAGCAAATTTATAATCCCTATAAACTCAGATAGGACCTAATTAAAATTGCTAACAAATCTGTGCCAACAGGTTATATTTCAAAGGATTATGCCCTAAAACATTGTGATAACCTCTCGCCGCTATTAATCACGAAAACATCAAAATAAATACACTAATCCAACATGCTCCCCAATGGCGCATATATGCATATTCCACTTAATTCCATGATTTACATCGATTTAGTCGCTATACCGCATTCACCAGCAGCAACAAAACAATTATTCCCTTTGATTTATGATGAAGGTAAAATGCCCCGACGAGTGTATCTGTATATCTGCTTACACGGGATTGCCATTTACAGATATATTTTCGGGTTGTTCTAATTAACTGTCGTTGACCACGGCTACGGTTATCCCGCGCTCACACACATTCAAATTCTGTGAAACTCGCAAATAATAGATACAACTTCCGGTCACATATACATACTTTTCACACTGAATAAGATAACAATCGCAAAACAGAGATAAATAAACCGGAACCGGTGCACAAAGTTCTCAAATACAATTCGAAACTCACTGTTCGGACGATAAGCTCAAAAGCAGGAATGCAAGGAAAGAATTAAAAACAACTGCCGACACAAGTCCGCGCGCACATCCTATTCCATCAGATCCTTGCGGTAGGACTGAGACTGACATAAATCAAAACTTGGAGACAACTTGATTGCACAGGTTGTGCACAGTTAAAAGCCTCCTCAAAAATGCTTAAAAATGCACGCCAGTGTATTTATTTTGAACGACCATACATAAAACTGTGTACGGAAAGCGAACACCACAAGCACACGACACAACATGCACATTACACTCAAACAAACTAAGAAGGGTACCTATACAAAAAAAAAACCAGTCTGCTAAAATTATTTTCAAAAAAGAAAAGAAAAAAAAAAATATATATTAAGAAATCAAGTGACGACGGCTGACGACATGCAACACCGATACGGATACACAAACAAGTATCGCACCAACCCCCAGTAGCCACCCCATTGTCACATGCAGGCACGTATACAGCCACAGATTGCATACTACACAGCACCGGCTGCCACCTTCATACACCACCCAGCAGATTATTCTGCGTACTTTTTTTTTCTGTGTCCTCATGCAGCAGCAGCTGAGCTATCCTATCCATGGCAGTCTGTCTCGCTGAGATTTGAATAAATCCGGCAACTGTCTGTCGTACTCGTCATAGTCTGGCGCTGGCTCTGGCTCTGGCAATGGCATCGTGGATCCAAAACCCGGCGACAGTTTATTCAGAGTGCATCTGGAAGAGGAGAGACTGCAGCACAGCTGACTGTGCATCCGGCCACATTACAGGACAGCAACAGCAGGAGCTTTACCAACAAACATCGATAGCAGCCTCATCAACATTACCATCGTTGTCAAAATCACACCGTTATCATAGTCGTCCTTTTTAGCAGCCCAAGAAGGCATTCCTCATTACCGGCGACGAGGGGGTGTATATTTTGCGCTTGTGTTTGTAAACTTGCGAGAAAATATAGGCTCGAGTATGACAAAATGTATGAAAAAGAAACCAAAATCCCAAAACACATGCGTTCGGAAAAGTGATTGTCACAGAGTAACAGAGTTGCCATTTAAGAGAGAATTTGTAAGAATATGAAATTTTGACATTTCATTCTTCCACACTTGATAACATTAGAGAAAGAACAGTTTAATTCTGAATTGATTAAATCGTGCACATAAAAGTAAGATTGGGCTTGGAAAGCTGTCTAAAAGGGTACAAAATGCTGCTGTAAAATTTTTGTAGTAGACTTTTTTTTAGTGAATATTAGGGAAACAAAAGTCCGTCCTATAAGGCCGTAGTATTTGTTGTTTTAAATCAATTTGTAGCGGTTAGGTTTTTCTTTCTAACGGCTAAATTTTGAATCCTTCATGCTGAATCTTTGACAGATGTTCCCAAGAGTTGGTGTGCCAGAAAAAATTGCTGAAGAGTGGTTTTACTTCTTGGGGCTGTAATGTATAAGATAAAAATTAAAAGGAAAAGGTGGACATGAAGTGATAATAACACTGCTCGCTCATGATAAGCCGCATCTTTGTGGTCATCATAAAGATCACAGACTTAGTTTAGGCCTAAAAAGGTGACACTGATATACAACAGTCTCAACTACGAGTCGCTCGTCAAGAACTACAGGCCGGGCTTAACTAAAGTTGTCAATATCACGCAGAAGGCTTTAATTAACACTGTAATAAAAGTCCATATTATGAAGGATCGAATGACATATAAAGACGAACGCCTTTCGCCCTCAAACTTCAAGTCTATCCGTCTGCCGATGTGTAGATTATTTTTATTCTTTTGTGGTACCCGACCTACAAATGAATGACCAAAGTCCGACATATCTTATATCTGAACCGTATACGCTGTAGCTTGTCCAAATATTTATTATGGACTATTCACTAGCCGAATCCATTACTTATTAAAGCCTAAATAAAAGCATATATTTATTACCACACATTCACAAAAAAAAGAGAAACCCAGCCGGAATGGAAACCGTCTAACCAGTTGGGGGGGAAGCTTGTGAAACTCCTGGCTAAGTGGTTGCACGTTGCACTTGCAATGGCTACATGCATGCATGTGGGTAGATACATAGCACACACACTATATCCCCAGCCACCAGAAATATGAATCCCAAAGGAGTAAAGAAAACCCAAACCAGGGAATGAGGGATGTAAGAGGTGACACGTAAAATAGGAGTAAAGAACTGGCGACAAAAAAAAAGGAAATAGCGACAACTCTCAAGCGTCTCGTTGCTGGTAGTAGTGGAAGTATGTGTGACAGCATTCTAAACCATGAGTTAGAGGAAGCCGAATAAGGATAACATAATGACAACCCCTTCTCTACTTTATTTTGTGCTTTTAGCATACCTACCTTTAGCGTATTATTTTTCGTTCATTGCATAGTGCAGTTGCATGTAGTTGAACGGGTAAGGGTTGTGTGGTTAATGAACTGAAAATGTTGCCAATGCAGGCGGAATTTTACTGTGATGTGTATTTGGAAATGATTTTAAATAAATACCAAAGTGATCTCAGAAATGTCGATCGATATGCGATCTCCGCAATATTGTTAATCCGTTGTTCGAATAGTGTTAAGAAATGCTGCAAGAACCCTTCAATAGAGTTTTTGTTGGATTTATGTTAACCCTTTTTTGATTCTTGGTTTTTAGGTGATTTTAATGCGTTTTTTATAGCGTTTTTCGATTTGTTCTCTAAAGGGTTTAGTGCGATATTAACGCGTTTCAAGCCATTTTTTACTTGTTGAGTTTTCGCATCGATTTTGTAGCGAGAAAGAATATGGTGGTGCGCAGCGCACACGATTCCCACGTCTTGACATCTATAAAGGCACATGGCGGTCACCAGATGGTCGAACATGCAAAAGAGTGAAACTATCAACATCAGGATTCATAAACCGCTCTGGGACCTGCAAAGATAAGGATGGAAATACTGTTGTGGATACACAGTCAATGCTCGAGTCTCTGTAGAGACTATTTTGACCAGTTGTTCAATGGCGATGACAGCCAAGATCCCGCCAATCCTGTACCTGTACCAGTCAATCTAGATGAAAATCAAGAGTTGCATCCGCCCGACCAAAATGTCATTAAAGTATAGCCATCACCAGACTAAAAACGAACAAATACGCTGGAGATGATCTGCTTAGAAGCATACACCAACTGATCTGCAAAATATGGTTGGAGGAAAGTATGCACGATAATTTGAATATCGGTACCATCTGCCCGATCCACAAAAAAGGAGATCGCCTACAATGCACCAACTATAGAGGCATAAACATCGCCTATAAGATCTTGTCCAGCGTGTTATTTGAACGTTTTAAGCCGTTTGCTGACCATCTAAAAGGTCCTTACCAATGCGGCTTCAGACCTTGAAAATCTACGACCGCCGACCAAATCTTCACATTGCGCCAGATCCTGGAGAAAACCCTAGAATATATAACATTGATACCCACCACCTGTTCATCAATTTTAAAGCGTTCGACAGGATAAATAGGGATGAACTATCGTACCAAGTCCAGCTTTGGAATTCCTGCTAAACTGATATGTCTTATTAGGATGACTTTGAAGAATGCTCGCTGTTCCGTCAAAATTGCTAGGGAGTATACCGAAACCTTCGACACCAACAGAGGGGTAGGGCAAGGTGACGCACTGTCATGCAGCTGTTTCAATATTGTGCTTGAAAAGGTAGTTCGCAACACCCAGGCCAGTGCATCAAGGACTATCCTTAATAAATCAACAAAATTACTTGGGTTTGCTGACGACTACAATGGAGTCAGCAGCAAGCTGTATTGCGCTGATTATAAATGAAAACGAATGTATGTGCTTTCATCAAAAAAAGTCCAATCCCACCACCGTCTTGGTTAGAACGTATGATAGGTATAACTTTGATCTAGTTGCTGAATTTGTCTACCTGGGCACTGCTGTAAATGCGGTAAACAACATCAGCGCAGTAATCAAAGGTAGAAAAACTCTTGCTAATCGCTGTTTCTTTGGGCTAAGTAAGCAATTGAGGAATAAAGCCCTATCGATAAGAGGCAAGGAGACGCTGTCCAAAACACTCACCATCCCGGTCCTGCTATATGGTGCAGAAGCATGGACTCTTACCCAGCCGGATGAAAGCTCCCTTGCTGCATTCGAGAGAAAAGTCCTTTAGGAACGATTTATGGTCCCGTTTGCGTTGACCAAGCAAACAATTTTTGGCGAAGAAGATACAACAACGAGTTATACGTGCTGCACAGGGACATAAACCTAGTTAAAAAAAATCCTTATCCAGCGGGTAAGTTGGCTGGGCCATGTAGAGCGGGATGATAATTGATGCTCGGGCGCGTAGAGTCTTCGACGCCATACCAGAGTGAAGCAGACACCAAGGAAGACCTCATCCCCGATGGAGCGACCAGGAAGAAGGAGACCTCCAACTGCTTGGAGTGCGAAATTGGAGAAGGCAGGCTCGGGATCGAGCCGACTGGAGTGGCATATTAAGTAAGGCCCAGGAGCACCACGCTTTGTAGCGCCATCTTAAGTAAGTAAGTAAATCGAGTCCACTTTAAATATTTCAAGTTTCAGATATATATGAGGTATTGAGTGGGTAGTGTGTTGGACTAGTAAGCGAGGGGTCTTAAGTTCGATCCCCGGAAAACACACAAATTACATAGGTACATCTTAAGTGTCTTTTCTTCTGAGAGTATAACTGTCCTGAAGGAGCCTCTTAACTAGCCGCTTCGACTCGGCATAAAATTGTAGATATTTCATTTCATTTTATTTCTTAAAATGGTTTGTACATTAAGATATAATCTTTTTTGGTACTGAGTGTGTAAATTAAAAAAAAAAATATTATTTCATTAAATAACTTAAGACTAGTATACTGAAAGTTTCTTAAAACTAAGCTGGGGAGCTATAGATACAGTTGGGATTGCCCTTTTAAAATTCGACTGATTGGATACCGTCCATTCGTCCCAAAACTTAAAACTATATCCCTACGGACCTTTTGCGACAACTTTTATTTATTGGCGCTAATAGATAACTTATGTCAACTTTATTGAATGGCAAATTGGACTTATAATCATTTTTAAATTACAGGTTTCTTCTGGATTTTTTTTAACGGGGAGAAATATCTGATCATATCGCAAAATGTCATTAACCTCGACTGAGCGCTGAAGTATCGAATCCATTTCCATTCGTTTGGAATTACCATTACCACTGAAATTAATATGATACAAGTACGAGAACGTTGCCTTCCTTTCGAACTTTGTATTTCCTTTTTGCGTTTTGTCATTTTCAGATTTAGCACTCTCCCAAGTGAATTGTGAAATTTTTATGGATTTGTTTTTGTTTTTCCACGCCACACCGAAACGCCATCATGTTGTTTTTTTCCTTTGAACTCTCAGTACATGTGTACAATGGGTATATGTGGTCGGAGGTCGGTCGGAGGTCGGAGGTAGGAGGACAAAGGATTATATTTTGTTTCTCCTCATAAACAACTTTTGGGAATCCCCTTGAAACACCTTAGTCACACATACATATATGTGTACAACGCCACCATGGTGTATTGTATTTCACTTAACACATTTGCATTTGTCGGATTTGTGGCTTTTTAATATTTTTTTTGTAGACACTTAAAGATGAAACAAACAGAAAACAAGGGCAAGAAAAAATGTATCCCATTATGCCAAAGAGTTCTTCACTTTGCAGACAGCGTGTCGGGCGTCGGGCGCATGACGTAAAAATTGTAACTTGAAATTTGCACACTCGTAACTGGTGCATGAGATTTGGAATTCCCGGTGATGGTAAGTAGATTCTATGCTGGCGAGGAGGGGGCTGTACCTTTATGAAAATGTTACTGTGTCCAAGAGCCATCGATGGGAGGAATGGTAAGCATTATTGAAAGTGGGCCATTTAAGTAGATTAGAGATGCATATCTTCTAGATAATCAACAGTTGAATTATTTCAGAAATTGAACCAACCTAATGGGTATAGGTAGCTATACCTATTTGATGATGACAGTTTTAAAGCACTGAAAATATAGAATTCCCGCCCTTATAGGACTACCAAGCAGGCATATTTTCTCCTCGTAGAAGTGAAGAGGTGCGCAATAACCAACTTTAGTAGAAAACCATTTTCAGGTAGTAGGTACTGTAGAATTTACCACATTTAGGAGCCGCTGCTGAGTCGAATAAAGTGCATTGTCAATGTCAGCTAGACCCATGTATCGTAATTTATTAATTGGTTAAATGGCAATCCAAAATAAACAGAAATTGGCTGTCAGTGTTCCCAAAAATAGTCAAAGTAAAAAATTAAATTAAATTAAACAAGATTAGCAAGAAATTTTCTCATTTATTTCATTGGATTTTGTTTTCAATTTTGTTATGTAAGCCACATAAAATAAACCTACATTCTGCTCCTTATTAAATTTTGTGTAGTAGTACAATAACAAAAAAAAAGGTGTAAACAGTTGAAGTTCAACCTGCCCTAAGCGTAGAAGGATTTGTTATACATAAGTTTCGTTCTGATAATAATAAAATATAAAAATGATTTGAACAAAAATTGAATTTATTGATTTCCTGAAATTTTCAGGAACATGGAACTGTACTTTACTTTACTTTAAAATTCATTTTTATTCACTTCTTTTTTTTAAACGTACATACTAGACAAAAACGATTAAATCTAATTTAAAATTAACAAGTATCTTATTCTAGCTTACTGGCTCCAAGCGAGCGCTCTAAACTTAACAATATCCCTAAAATTAAAAAATTTGAATCCACAGGCACAATACAAAATGTTCCCGTGCCAGTGAGACAAAGAAGTGCCCGTAGTGTCGACAATATTGCTGCCGCTGAGGCTTCAGTTGAAGAAAGCCCAAATGTGTCTCTCACACGTCGTTCTCAAGCGTTGGGCATCTCTGTGACGTCGTTGTGGCGAATTTTGCGAAAAGATCTTGGCCTACATCCTTACAAGATTAAATTGACGCAAGAACTGAAGCCGCTTGACCACCAGAAGCGTCGTATGTTCGTGAATTGGGCTGAGCAACAACTTGAAAATGATTCGGATTTTCATCGAAAAATCATCTTCAGCGATGAGGCTCATTTCTGGCTGAATGGCTTCGTCAATAAACAAAATATGCGGTATTGGTCAGGCAGCAATCCACACGTACTCCATGAGTCATCATTGCATCCCATAAAAATTACGGTTTGGTGTGGTTTATGGGCCGGCGGCATCATTGGGCCGTACTTCTTCCGTGATGATCAAGACCGGCACGTTACTGTGAATGGGAATCGCTACCGTTCAATGATAACCGAATATTTTTGGCCTCAATTGGATGATATGGACTTGGAGGATATGTGGTTCCAACAGGACGGCGCCACAAGCCACACAGCGAATGTCACAATCAATTTATTGGAAACCAAGTTTGGAGAACGTGTTATCTCACGAAATGGTCCAGTCGCTTGGCCGCATCGGTCGTGCGATTTGACGCCGTTAGACTATTTCCTGTGGGGCTACGTCAAGTCTATGGTCTATGCCAACAAGCCAGCGACGATTGATGAACTTCGTACGAATATCGAACGTGAAATTGCAGCAGTATCGGCCGATTTATGCTTGAAAACCGTCGAAAATTGGGTTCAGCGTCTGGACTTCTGCAAGCGTGCCCGTGGTAGCCATGCAAAAGCAATCGAGTTCCATACATAATGGCATCGAACGTACTTTCACAGAAATAAAGAATTTCATTGATATCCAAAACCGTTTTTGTTTTATTTAAAAAAAAAAAAACGTTTGTAGCGCTCTTATTGAAAAACCCTTTACATATATAGCTACGATACGAGCATGATCCACAAGAAAGGTCTGTGTCCATTTCTCTGTAAATAAAGAAATAAACACCTTTTTAGCGAATGAAAACATTTATTTTTTCACCAATTTACTAATTACTCTAAAAACCAGTCGATGTAGTGATTGCTATTTAACTAGAGGTTATACCGGATATTGCGTGCAAATTTCAGCCTTTTACGTCAATTAGTTTCCGAGACAGACAGGCACGAAATTGGTCTAGTGGGATCGGACAGACGGACAAAAGCGAAACTAATATGATTCCTTTTTTTCTCTTTGGGTACGGAAACTTAAAAATTGACTAAAATTTTAAGCTCAAATTGTGTACGAAAATATATTTTCCAAAACATTAAACACTCTCTTTTGTTTGTCAGACATTTGAAATGGGTGCCCAATTTATCGCACATAAAATTTCAATCAACCTAAAATATTCAAAGGTCATCTAAATAATTATTAATGCATAAATACATAAGATGCTAAATGACGAAAAGTCGAATAAAGTAACGATACGCGTGCCGGTTTTACTACTATTTTATTACTATTAAACCGGCTAGCTGCTATTCCGACATCTATCTCATTCATGTTTTATTTTAATTACATATAAAATATTCTCTCGCGATTGCGATCGTAAATGCAGCCCGATTCTAGGCACGTCGTCCGGTATATCCATACTAGTTCGGTTAAGACAAGCTTATTTTGCAAACACCACCGCTTCATGTCTTCAAATTAGTTCATCAAACGCAAATAGCCATTACAACCAGACGCCAGACTAACAGGATTGTCACGATTTTTTTTGAAAGACACCGCATCGTAAAAATGCCGACATTAAGTAATATTAATTCAATCAAAATAACACTTTTTAGTCTATTATCACCGTAAGTCTGTCTTTAAGTGATATTTATAGTTATAATTTGCTAATGAAAATAGTTATCAGATTGATATGTTTGTATTTGGGTTTTCTTATCTGATCTTCCAAGCATGTTAGGCATATGTTTTTGCATACAGAAGAGCTAGTTAATATTTCAATGCTTGTAGGAAGTTATATTTTGAACGCTACCTTGTGCAATTATAGTTCTTTGTGTGAAGAAGGCTCGTTCTTTGGAGTGAGTAAGCATAGTAACTTTGACAAAACTGGGTTTTACTAAGCCAAAAACCGATACCACTGGTTCTATAAGGTTCCATAAAGTATGCGGCTGCAGCCAGTAACAAGGCATGCCAAACAGCGCTGCAGACAAAGTTGAGGGAGATGCCAGGAAAAAAAAGAAGGGAGAAACATCTACGTTTTAGATGGAAAAAAAGAAAGGAAGAAAAACCCAGTACAGCTAATTCTACTTAAACCCGCAAGAACGTTAATAAGTTGTCTATAGTATTTTCTGCTCACAGGCAGCCGGACATAATAGTTTCCTTATAAGCCAGCTAACAATGGAGGGCTTTCGAAAAGACGGACCACACAAATCAGGTTCATTCGCTTAGCTTTGCCTATCAATCTCATCAGAGATCTCACTTCTGGGAATCCTAAGAGTGACTGATTAATTTAGTTGCGGCTTTTAGCTAGCTAGTGGACTTATTAATGAATAGAAGAAAATGGTTTAAACAAAAACTTGACGAAGCACGTCGATTTATTTTACTTGTTTTACACAGCACAAACGTCTTTATTGCTTGAAAGTAGACAAACGATTGTCTTAAAGGACACGTCTGTATCCTTCAGCTGCAGTTGAACGAATTCCCTGATGAGAAGACCGAGGGGTAGTGCACGATCGGTTGCTCATACACCGATAAGTTTGTTGAAATGTGTGTGCAGCCTATGTCTCGCTTCGACATCTGTTTCATTGCGCATGGATAGACACACACGAGTAACCAGATCACAATATTTGCAGAAATATTGAACAGTGACCTTTGCCGAAATCCAATTTCTCCTGAAAACATCTAAAAGGATTTGCAAGCCTAAACTTGACACCCGCCGCCGACAGAGATTTCCCTTACTAAGCCCTGTTCTCACAAATCATTACTTCCCGTCCATTAGCTTGGCCCGACTTAGGAAAGCCACCTTCCTCCACTGGCTGCTATACCTAAAGTAGACATATGATCCCCTCCAGTACAAGGTAGACTGCAGTATCGCTTTTCATCGCAAGGCCTATTGCAAAAATCCCACCCAAACTGCAAATGCATAAACGACATTGAGGAGGGTATCTCTTCCGACCAAAAGTAACAAAGCCAACTAGCGTCATAAATTGTGGGAGGTAAGGCTGCCAGAGGATCCTTTAAATGGCTTCCTCATAAGAGCTTTTCACTTTCAAGCTGGTTTTTGTCGTCTTTTTTCGGCTCTCTAGCCGTCTACTTTTTTTTTTTTTTTTTTTTTTTGCCAACACATTCTATGTATGCGATGAAATAAATGTCATTCAACTCTTGTCAATGAGAGGGGGTGTTTGGTGGGTGACGGTGGGTTTATGTCTGCACATATGAGCCTTATCCTTTTCTGTTTTTTGTTGTTGTGCATATCTTTCCGCACTAACATGAAGTGGTGGTGGTGGTTTTGTTGCTGTTACGACGACGACGTGAAATTACCACACGAGTGACAGTGGCAGGCGTAATTACTTCAGAGATTCTGCTCCGCTTTCTTCTGCCCTTTTTTCGGTGCGATATCTGTTTTGGCAACTTGACTGGTTAATGGGAGGACAATTATTGTGTAAGCCTTTGTTCTGTTGCAGCAGCGATATCCCTATATGACAAGCGCGGCATGAATGAAAAAAAAAAAAAAAAAAAAAAAAAACTGTACTGGAGTCTTTCTCCTAATCTGCAAGTTCTATTGTGAATTTGCATAATATGGTCCCATCCTCAGTAGCAACTGCAGCAATCTCTTTTCTCATAATCCCTCAAGGTAATATTCAGGACAGTAATACTCACTTCCAACTTTAGAAATTCGTTTCGGTACAGTGCTTCTCTCTGTTTAAGGAATTTTAATTAAGCTAACGTGTTATGTGCAGGACATCCTCTGATGAAATGCACTGCACCGCTTTTTCTTCGTTCAAGTACACCGACTGTGTTCAAGCGGTATTTGCCTGTTTTAGCAAGCTGAGCAAGGTGGTTGCCCGTGTACATGAAACGAAAACAGGTCTCCGTCCCATAGTCGGCAGAATCTTTAGCATGCAAGAATAAAGATCCTTTCAGCCATTCTGTTGCTTTATTATGTTTGTAGAGCTGCTCCGTATGCGGGTAATATACTTGCGTACAACTTAGCACGTACACTAATGTGATCCCACTAAAATTCGTGTACGAGAGGGAATTTCTTGCTGTCGGGCATAATAGAGGCCAAATGTGACCTCAGTGTTACTGTGAGTAGTGTGTTGGGGGGCTAAGGCATAAGAAGGCGTGAAAATAAAGCGCACAACAACTGCAGAGTGAAGGCGTCCGAAATTAAAATTGTGTACGTGCTTGAAGTACGGTCTTTTCCACGAATGAGTTACACACGATTATAGGAGACTTCTTTTTCTGAATGATAACAAGTAGTTGGGTAACGTGTTATGGGGCACTGGGCTCAAAATCATCAGATGGATTCCTAAAATCATGTCAACAATATGTGGCCAGGACACGAAATAGTATTCTAATGATTGTGACATGTGTTTTCAATGTGGTTAAAACGATCCAGAGTAAGGTGTGAGTTTATAACGAATGCTTAAGCTCGAAGAAAATCAACTGAAGAACAAAATCTAGAAATTGAAGTGTCGAAAACTAATTTTAAGTTCAAAGGACATAAAAAAACCCATAAAAAAGCCTTAAAAATATCACAAAAAATCGGACTCATACAAAATTAACATTTAAGACTGCATCAAAAAACCACTTTAAAAAATATTGAAAAAAGATATTGAAACTCATCAAAAATAGCATTAAAACGCTTTTAAAAAACTTAAAAACATCTCAAAAACAGGAAATCATACTAAAATAACATTTAAACTGCAAAAATATCGAAAAAGGTTAAAAATCAATTAAAAAACTCTTCTAAGAACGAATCGAAAAACACTTTACGAAACTCATCAAAACGCTTTAATAAATTTATCAAAATACTACCCAAAAACTTGTAAGAAAGAACGTTATAAAATCCACAAAGCCGAATCAAAAAGCTAAGTGAAATCCACTTCACTTCCAAAACTGCTTAAAAACGTTAAAAAAATTGCATTAACAGTTGAAAAAACCGATCACAACGAAACCCATCAAATCGGTAACAAATTCACATATTCGCACTAATAAAACCCTTCGAAATCGGATTAAATACTAAATCATCACAATTCAAAAAAAGAAATCCAGAAACTGGTTAAAGAAAATCAGAGAACTGCACGTCAAAAATGCTGAAAGGAAGTTCCAAAAATCTACGTTTGGTATGTTTGTCACCCATAGACATAAAACAAGTCAACCAATTTCACTGGAAGTATAACATTTTGCGATTACTACTGCTGGCAATGTTCGGAAAGTTTTTTTTTTTAAATCCATCCAATAGGTGGCGTTTTTTTTTGTGCTTACACTATGTGCGTTTAGCAGCATGAAAGGGTGACGGATTTCGATGCAGTTTTCTTTAGAATGTGTATGTGTATTTTACAAGGGAATTACTATAAATTACTGAAAAGAGCTGTGAATTGGAGGTGGCAAAAGTCCATGTCCAATTTCACGCTAGAGCTTTCTCCTCGCAATCATTCGTTAGTGGGTTTGGAGACAAACGAAATCATTTCTAAATCCTGATAAATGGCATAATGTGGAACGAATGATAGAGTACAAATTAAATCCACGATTTGTCAATAATGAAGCTGATGCTCAGCTTTAAATATGTTTTAGACCAACAAGCCTGTGGATTAGGCCACCATAGTTGATGGTATACCGAACCAGTGGACAATACCAAACGAATGGGCCTCTCCGAAATGGTAACAATTGAAGCAATTGAAGGACAGGCGCAATCGGATGAGATATAGAACCCGAATGCTGTTAGATCTTCTTTATGAAACCAATAGCTTGAATGAATTGCAAAAGGATTTCGTGAGTGCTCTTCTTCCGCCCTGTATGCGAGGAGACTGAAACTAAGATATGCATGTTGTTCAAAAAATTCTGCAGCAGGTCAACTACAGAAACTTTAGAAGGCTTTCAAAATCCAGCCCACAGTTTCGACATGACAAGAAACACCGAACGATGGGTACCTGTACCATTTCAAGGATGTTTATAAAGTTTATAAGTCGTCGATAGCTGTTCCATTTTCGTAACAGAAGTACTTGCGACCGATCAAATAATTGCTTTCCAAACTAAAACAATATGTAACTATTATGATGAATGACTCTTATCCTCAGATGCCATTGATGCATAAACACTCCTTTAAAATGTGATACCTATTCATTAACGATTGCAAAAATAGTCGATACAATAAAATGAAAAAAAAAAACTGACTTGAGTGCTGCATTCAAATAACGAAGAGCCAGTGCTTCCAAATAAAAACCAACTCCTTCCCGTCCATTCAATATGGGACTCTTCATAAAAATTAAAAGGAACAAAATCAACAACAACAAAGCTTTAGAACATTTTTTGAATGTACTCGCAACACCTAACGACTGTCAACTGAATGCTTCGTGTGAAAATTGTTTCACCATTGAATAGACACCTAGACTGCGCCAAAAAGATTAAAGCCGTCTCCACCGACCCGCACCACTTCATATACTTAGTCATAGGTGCCAGAATCCCCATACATCTCTCAACGACAGCACATACTCACGGCGAACGAAACTCCCGTATGCCTTATGAATAGACCTGCACCCAAATCAGAGAGTCCCATAGTTGTGTTGTAGGTTCCACACCTTGTATGCACGTTTCTATGTTCCATTTTATTCATATTTCTTGCACAGTCAAATCTATACGTATATAGTGTGTATGTATGTGTTTATATAGCCCCAGGAAGTCCATGTCTCAATGGTTGGACTGTTTGAACAAGGCACCTCTGATATCGCCCACCCCCATCTTGGCAAGTAATTGCCATACACAACCGACGACTACGACAGAGCAAATGCCGTACAATGACATTTTGTTTTGGTAGCTCAAAAACGGATACCAACAGCCGCAACGCTGACGACAACGACGGAATTGTGGCATCAAACCAAATGCACTCTAAATGCTTTTCATTAGGATGCTTCTAGTTATGGCGTCGTCAACGAAAGGATGAAGCGAATTATGACGAGTACTTGTGCAGGTGAGTAAGCAAACAGAGTTGCACGACAGCTATACATGCCGCTGATTGGGGGAGATATATTGCGTCTACGCATTTTTTCTTACCCTTTATAGATGCGACTATAAGTGGTGCGAAGGGAAAAATTGGTATAGAGCGCAGGCAATTCAGGGTTAAGGCTTTGGCACTACTTCAGTGGTGGGGCGGAAGAATGTCTTCAGGTGTTCGGCGTCTGGCACATAATAGTGCTTTATCAGACGCGTGGATAAGGGTGCAAGAGGAATTCGTAATCTACTACTCGTCTTCTGTGTGGCGGCTCTGCGGTGTGTGCTTTGAGGGGTTTATTAAGAGTGCATCTTTCAGTTGTGTTCAATTGCAGTCGCAAATCCTTTGTGAATAAGTGATCCAATAAAGTTCGTATCTGTGCCAGCGGCAAGGCATTTAGTACATTAGCCTGCTGAGGGTGGGAAGATATTTTCTCTTTCATTTAATTTACGTTGGGTAGCTCGTCAGTTGTTTTGAAGAAGTTTATAAGTCGCGATGCGTCGAGAATATCCTTCGGTTGGAAACATGGCCAACCCCGTGTAACTCATGGTTTGATGATTGAATAAATCCGCAGCTAGACAACTTGTCTACAGAGATGGACGAGACCGGCTAATAAACTCAACAAGTAGGGATGACCACCGGCTTCACATTCTCAGGAGGAATGAGAAAGAAAGAAGATCGTCTAAAAATGCAAGAACCCAAAGAGTGAAGAGCGAAGAATTCTAACAGTGGAGCCACCGGAGATGATATTAATATGAATATTGAATTAAAAAACAGCTGTCACCGGTGCGTTTAATAAATAAATAGTTGGCACAACAGGGCCGCAGGGACCCTCACCCTATGCCTAGCTTTTCACAACCATTCGCTTTGTGTGGGTTTTTAATTTTTGGAACGAATGGAAGGGATCTACAATTCTACGCCGAGTCCAAACGGCCAATTGAGAAGCTCTTTCTTGACAGTTATACTCTCGGATGTATGCCAGACGTTCGCGAGAGGTGGCGCTGTGGAAAAAAAACACAACTTGGAATTTGGGTTCTTTTTGGGATTTGACCCCGGGGCCCCACGCTTAGTACCCCAACACACTTTTTTTTTTTACATTTTAAATTCATTTTTATTTGTTACTTTCATTAAACTTACATCCTAGACAAAAACGATTAAATCTAATTTAAAGCTAACGCGAGCGCTCTAAACTTATCAATATCCTTAAAATTATTGCCTTTCGGCCTTAAATCTATCTATATTTAAATTTGTTTGTTTTTTAATTTCCAAGAAACTTTATAAAACTTGAATTCTTAATCCGTATTTTTTTTATTTAAAACTACTTAAAACTACCTAAGCAACTTAACCTAAATTACCTATAATCAGGGTGGTGAGCAATCAAATCGATTGGTCACCATCCTGATCGCGTCCATGGGCACCTGACAGCCGCCCACAAGGGTTCATCAGTGCCACCGAGACTCGAGCGAGGCTATAAGCTGCGTTCGAGTCTCGGCTCCAAGAAAGAACCGTCTCCAACACACTAACCACCAAGCCACTGCGCCATGTTGCATGCATATAAATACAAAAACGTCAAAAATTGATTTGACATCAAAAATAACTCACACGAAACATCGACGAATCAGGGAGAACGTTACAATACACAGTGTCAAAGTTATGATGTCTTGTTAGAGACTTCATCCACCCCGGCTCCGCTATAAACTCTGTATTGCATCGCACTGAAGACTTTGCCAAGCTACACTTGATATGAGAGCTTACAAGTTGAAGAGAATAATTTGATCAAGGATCGCTCTAACTGATGAAGTATAACGGGTACAGCTCATGTCCACCTAGGACTGTTAGTAAGTGAGTGAGCAGAATTCAGAAAGAATTTGCTTCAGTGACGGAGTTTAAGAAAAAAAAAAATAAAAAAATATGTGACACAAATTCAATCAAATAAATGATTTAAGTCAATTAATCTTTTTCAAATATTGTCTCTGTCCACAAGCGTTTTTGGGACTTCAACTATTATTTCAATTTGTAAGGAAAATCGAGCAAATAAAAAGCACAGAGGTTCTGGCTTCGCAAGTGAAAAGGGAGTTCTTCGGTCTTTATCTGCAATTTTATGAATTCATAAAAATTGCATTCCACACTATTAGCAAGATAGGCATTCCGATAATACAAAATGATTTAGTATGTACTTTGGATAGTTGTCTGGAAAAAACGATGTTGCCGTCTTCATATTTTTAAGAAATAATAAACACATATTTCAAGTATTCATTTTAAATTCATTTTAAATTCATTTTTATTTTTGATCAATCTTTAAACTTACCTACTAGACAAAAACGATTAAATCTAATTTAAAACTAACATTTATCTTAATCTAGCTTACTGGCTCTTAGCGAGCGCTCTAAACTTATCAATATCCTTAAAATTATTGCCTTTCGGCCTTAAATCTATCTATTTCTATGATTTGTTTTGTTTTTTAATTTTCAAGAAACTTTAGAAAACTTGAACTCTTTATTATTTGTTTTACTAAAGACTACTTAAAACTACCTAAGCTACTTAACATAAATTACTGATAATCAGGGTGGTGAGCAATCTCATCGAAAAAATTCGGTGAACTGCTTTAGCGTATCGACCCTGTCCCGATCCGCAAATGCGGTACTAAAACGGAGGAGCTCTTGAACATTGGCGGCGTACCCGTCGTGGATGAAGCCAGACCGAAGCGTACTCTCGTGGTACATTCATCCGAGCCCCATTGTATAGGGTCCTGTTGGGATAGTGTTTTATGTACTGCGATTCAGGAGTTCTAAACAACCCTAGGCAGGCCCTGAGACATTGTCTCTCAAACACCCGAATATTTTCCATACAGAACGGCGCTATATTGAACCACATAGGACAGCCGTAAGCGATGATAGGCCTTATAAGGGCCACGTAGCAAATGACCTTCACCCTGGAATCAAGTTGACTGCTGCGAAACAGTCTCCTTGTCAGAGCGTAGGCCCTCTTAGCCCCAGCAAGACAAGCAGCTATATGTTTGTCAAAATACAGATACTGGTCGAGCCAGATGCCAAGATACCGGACCACGTTTTTCACCGCCAACGGCCGCCCCTGCTGTCTAACAATTGTTAATTTTCTGCAGTTTTTTCTGGTATCCCCAGAGGCCTCAGCCAATGTTGTTCTGAACAGTATTGTTTCCGATGTTTGGAAATTGATTTTCAACTTCCAATCATCGCAATACCTCTTAATTCGCTCGAAGTCACGTTGCAGAAGGATGTTAATGACCTCGATTTTTGGTCCTGACCTGTACGCCACTAAATCGTCCGCGTACGCTATAGCATGTCTGAGGGAACCCACCAGATCACTTGTGTAAATATTAAACAGGACCGGAGAATTCACTGCTCCCTGTTGTAAGCCGTTTTTAATTTCAAAAACCCTGCTCGCAGTATTTCAAGTATTTTCAGTATTTAAAACCAAACAATTCATAATTCATGTAAAGCATTTACAGTCTCAAAATATTAAACAAAGCGGTAATTTTTGTTGTTTTCGTTTCGTGTCCGCTTCTTTATGATACGGCCCAAACTCAAACTGCAGTTATATTCTGTGAATCCTTATGCGTAGGCGACTAGTTCAATGTGCCAAATAAATGCAATGTCTCTCGTAAAATGCTGCACGTCCACATTCGCGATGAATCTTCGTACACAGTCAAGCGGTGAGCAAAGCACAAGATAGCGAAACTGTCAACTCAAAGACAGAAAGCAGCTATTAGAGAGTCCTTAACGAAAAAGGGGGAAAACAAAAGGTCACCCAAGACTGAGCTCCTGGGACAGAGTGGCATGGATTGAATGATTGAAATAAAAAAGCAGACGAAATCGTAGCAATAATCGGATTGGAACTTGTTGCAATAGACATGATTACATCAACAGACTTCCCAGTTAATGTATGCATGCCTACTAAAGAAAAGCGATAGCTGATCTTACCTTTTAAATCTTTGCGAGTCTCAGTTAACGTCGATAGTATAAAAGAGAGTGGCCAAATGCAATATCTTGCTGGGCTGGTTATTGAGCTACCTCCAAATATTTCTCAAACTCTTGACAGAGCATCGTGTGCGTGTCACTAATAAAACTCGAATGGATGACTTTCTTTTCAGAAAAATATAAATTAACATCAGTTTGGCATCTGCTGCGGCGCTGCATGCTACTTCGTTTGTTATGACCAATAATCGCCTTTCCCAACTGCAAGAATTAACCCACTCCTATGCCATAGGCTAAAATGATAAAAAAATCGCTTTTACTTTCTATCTCCATGCAACTTTCATCTGCTTTCCCCAAGGCCGCGGCGTCATCTATCATTAGAAGAAGAAGAGCACATCACGCACCACCATTATCGAAATAATAATAATAATGAGATATTTTTTTAATAAATCAAATTAGTTGAATTTATTTAAAATTCAGATTCACGAAAACCACATTTCTATTATTTAATTAAACATAACTTAGCAACAAATTTTGAATTCTCCAGCTCGGAACTCTTCCTCGATCAATTAAAGGGGTCGTCCCGTTCTATTTCGGTGTAGTTAATCAGCCGCCTGCCCGGTGGCCTTACCAAGGGTGCCCCCTCCGCCTGATTGCCCCTCAGCATGGGATCAACGAATTGATTTTCGGGCGCACTTACAAAGTTGCCTATCTTAACTTGCTCAGTCAGCACACCCAGATGTCGGTTCACATCAGATTGCAGGCGAATGGAATTGCAATTGTTCTGCGGGCCGCAAGTGCTTATCACCCTGGTGAGTGTTCCTCCATTTGACAAATCTACCAAGTCTCGATTGTATTGCGCGACAATCGGCTCTGCGGCGCACGGTCGCTGGGCGACACTCTGCCCTTGCCTACCATCTTGTATGTTACAAGCTCTTTGGTGGTAGTTCCTTCCACCTTGGTGAGCCTGCTGTGTCTGTGCAAATTCTGGTGGCGTTTGAAAATTGCGCGACCCTTGTTGCTGGAAGCCACCGACATCCCGCGAGTCCTCATAGACCAGATTTGCCGGCAGTATCTCAACTCCTGCCGATATCAGAGCCGCAAGCCCAGACGGCTGTTGATAGTTCAACAATTGCGCTTTTCCGGGTAGCCCGTCAAACAGCGTAACCTCCGGCTTGTCATAGAAATAGCTATTACCCGATCGTTCGGCAATGCCACCCTGCCAGCATAGAGTCACCGTCAGATAAAACTGCAAATTAGACACAATTTTTTCGCTATTTTGAACACAGATGCAAACAACTCATTAAGAAGTCAATTTACCCGAAATACTAGATTCTTCATGTTCCCCAATGTCCAGATACAACTACACAGCAGAACAGACAACAGAAACTACCTGACGGACCACCATCTTCAACGTGGTTAACTTATGCTGCGGATGCGTATGAAACCCGTTCCAAAGTGAAAAGACAATAGGGTGGGGTATCGGTAACAGTATCGCTGTTGTGTTAACTAAATTTGATGCTAATCTGGTCATTTCCATCCTAAGCTTACAATTAAAGACAACAAAGCTTCTCGAATAAGTATATTAGTAAACAGCGATTATGATATTCTCATTCTCATATGCTAGTGCGTCAGAGGAACCGAAAAGGTGTCAGCAAACTTGTTCAACACGGTCTTAAGCCGTTCGGTGATTAATTGCCAAGTTGGGAGCAAAACCGGATAAGGCAATTGGCGGTGACAATACAATTTAAGATGCCCTTTGTACGCTTGTACGCTTCCACATAGAGGTTGATAAAATAGAGCTTGGGCGAAAGTATGGCAGGAATTGTGCTAATTATACACAATTTCACGCCACGGACTTCTTAATCAGTGTAGCTATTACCCGAGGAATGTGTCTATCAAATTTACACTTTTATTGTTAAAGCCACTCGGAATAAAGTAAACTGGAAAATGCGGTTTTTAGAGCTTGAATTTCACCATACCGGAAGCATTATTGCAGCCGCCCATAAGTATCCATCAGCGTGTCAAGGCGCCAGGGGAAACTAGTTTGAATCGCACATTTAAATGTATTTACGTTTTGTAATTGCTACTGGGCTTCCTCTCAGAAACTGCCCTGTTGTTCTATTACGGACTTGTCTTACATCTGGTCCAATTTGACTTCTTTGCTCGTTAGTCCGTTATAGTGATTGACAAGCTCGTTTGAACTCATTCCGATTTTGCTCAATCATCCATCCACTGTCACACAAAAGTTGTCAGTACATGTCTGGGCGGAGGGTTTTTTTTTTCAGATAGAGGTGCCTGCACATGTTTTCACGCAACTCAAATAAAAAAAAGCAAAAAACCAAACCCTAACTAAGACGGGACTTGTTTTTGCAATTTTATAGTTAAGATGAGACCGATCTATGCGGCGACAGTTCAAAATGGACTTCGAATCCATGCAGCTTTTGCGACTTACAGTTAATTTGCATTGCAGATTGCAGCACTACTCATCCAAGATCACTGTCCTCAAGGTTAAACTACCTATTTAGATGATGGACACTAAAAAGCATTTAGTTTCAATAATATTTAGTGTAATGTGTTATTTTAGCCCAAGGCAACTTTTCGTTCTTTATAAAGCATAGGTCCTTGGGATGGGGTTCGAATATTACTCCCACAGAAGCTTGGCTATAAAACATACAAAGGTGACAATCGGCCTTACTAATAATTAAGCACTAATGTCGACAATTAGTTGGCGGCCAGCCAGTAAAATATAAGTACAGCATTGGTGAAACGGCAATAAACAATTAGACCTCCACATTTGCGACAACTTTCTTAGAAACTATTACATTTGTTGTCATCGCAGAATACAAATTCTATAATTTGTTTTTGTAGAAAACAAGGTCAATGGTTTCTGTCACAACGAGGATTTTATTCTAAAAAAAGGAATACATGAATTTGAATTAAGTTTGCCCAACAGATATTTTTCAAAGGCTTTTTGAGGCCTGTAAATTTATTTCAGAATTAATTAAAATCTCACGTACGAAGCTATAAGCGCTTTAAAGGACTATTGACATGAGAGCGATTTGCGAACTACGAACTGGCGAATATTCGTAGATTCTGACATTTCATTCACATGAAAATTTTATTTAGGTACCCGCGAATCCGTTTTACTGTTGAAGGTTAAGTTCGAACGAATTTTGCATTCGTGGGCTTGTGGATTGCGACTGTTTTCTGTGGATTGTGAATAAAGTGTGACAGTTCGCGCCAAGAATTTTCAATTCGCGGTAAAATTGCTGTAATTGTATATTTAGCTATTTAAATCAATTGAGAGACACTTTTTTTTAGATAAGATGTTAGATTAATTAAATATAATCTTTTTATGGTAAAAACAAATAGCAATTTTCAATTCATAAATACAGTTAAATTGATTTGTTGAATGGTCCTTAAGACCCTATCGCTTCCGTTTTCGAAAATAAATACAATTTGATCATTTAAAAATTGTATGGCTTATACAGGGTCCGCCAAATAACTTTTTTTTTTGAAAATGCTATAAAAAAAACTACTGTATATCCTTCCGGTTAATAATGGAAAATAATTTCATTCAAATGGCTGCCTCGGCTGGCCATGCAGTAGCCTACACGATCGGTCCAATTTTTAAGCACATTATCGATTGTGTGCAGCTGTATTTCAACAATGGCTTCACGAATATTATCCTTTAAAGCGTCACTTGTCTCTGGCTTGTCGGCGTAACACTTATCTTTTACGGCACCCCACAAATAATAGTCCAACGGTGTCAAATCGCAGCTCCGAGGTGGCCAAACGACATCAGCTCTGCGGCTGATAATGCGATTTTCAAAAACAGGGCGCAAAACATTGAGTGTAGCTTCGGCTGTGTGGCACGTAGCGCCGTCCTGTTGAAACCAAATGTTACCAATATCCTCTTCTTCAATTTTTGTGAACAAAATTTCGTTCAACATGTCTCCGAAATGTTCAATTTTTGAGAACGAAGGTGAATTAATGTTGATGGCGCTTCACGCACACTTTCTGCCACAGCAGCAATTTTCTCGGGTGTACGCACTGTTTTTGGCTTTTCACGCTTTGGTTTATCGATGAGGATGCCAGTTTCTTTCACTTTTTTTCACAAGATAACGAACATACAGAGCTGACGGTGCTTCTCTTCTTCCAAGTTCCGTACGCAATTTTCGCACACCTTCTGCAACATTACCATGATTTTCAAAGTAATGTCGCAATATTTCCCAGCGTTGTTCAAGCGTATACACAACCATATTCGTTCAGCGGAAGGATAAAACTAATTATCTGTCAAATCAGACATGAGCTAAGTGTTACCATTCGCGAAATAAGCACTAGTTGAAAAAAAAAAAAAGGTTAGATGGCGGACCCTTTATATTACTTAATTCGGGAAACTTTGAAACCGAAAAAAGTTTCGCAGAAAAATATAAAACCATGGCGCACAGTATTTAACATGAAAGCTCTTTCCTGTTATTCCTCCAGAAGTTCCTAAATTTGTCGTTTCGCGTGTATTTAGCTAAATGCTGACAATTCTATTTTCTTCCGCGAAGTCAACCTTTTCCCATCAACCATTGTTTCATTAGAGATCCACATTCTTGACGAACAAACTCTTTTTTCAAAGAGTTTTGTGGATATGGTTTTAGCCAATTATCTACCTGTATTGCCTAAGTTACTAAGAATAATTGGTGGAAAAAATAAGTACCAAGGTATGAGCCGTCGAAACCTAAGTGAACATATATTTTATTTTCTTTGCACGACTTGTCTTGGAAAGATCCCAAACTTATGTAAAATGCATTTTTTAGTAAGCATCCATTCGTTATTAGCTAGTTCCCGAGATAAGCATGGCTTTCTCAACATTAATATTTGACGCTTCAGTTAGCGATATCCTGGAAACTACATTTGTTTATTGGTTAAGGAATCTTGGAAATTGTGGAGTCTTTGCGTAGGCTACCGGAATAAAGTTGATTATTGGTTAGGCCGAATGTCGACTAGATTAGGTTAGGTTAGGTAAAAAGGGATATGAGATAGTAAGGTCTCAAACAGCAGTAGGCACTATGAGGGCACATCGGGATGCCTAGGAAAATGTGGACTAACAGCCTCTGACGCACAAAAGACTAGGTGGTCTTTTTTATATGTTGAAAACGGGACATATGCGTTTTCAACAATACAAGCACTTATGGCGAATTGTTAACATTCAAAATATTCTTCAGCTTCACACTTTGAAACTTGATAACTTTCTATACGACTATGATATGAGCGATGAGTGAAGTGTTATAAATATTAGCCTCACACCGTTCAGTGCTACAAAGCAGAAGTAGTCAAATCCTGATTCAAAAAGTTGCCTACTGCTAAGTAAAGACCTTATAAAACTAAAGATGTAAAGGTTAATATCTCAATTACAAAATAGATAAAATTATTGATGGTGCTGAACGACAAACCCTTCTCGAGAAAAACGAAAACCCTGTTTTTAATCGCCCTTTCAGAAATGTTTGAGATAAACAGTCTTACAGTAGGTATAGGTATGCCTTAACCAGATCGCGTTTCTCACTCTTCGCTGCCTTTACGAGTCTAGCGAAAAAGTTACTGCCCATGAAGACGTAGCGTACTTTCAAGTAGCCGCCTGTTGGGCACACAATCTGTGAGCCAAAGTGTGACGTTGTTTGTAAGAGTTCAAATTGAAGTTATTAGGAAAAATGTTGACAATCTCACAAAACCACGAAAAAGTTCAGGGCCGACGTAACCGCTCCCACGAAACGCATTTCGTATTCGTGTCCCGTAGGTGTGCCAGCTGTGGCTGTACATCAGTAAAACAATCTTCGCCGCTTGTCACAAAAAAACCCAACAAATCTGTTTAGAGTATCTCCAAGGTTGCCACTTAAGACCTCTGCCGTCTGTGTGCTCGCGCTCTTCGCTTTGAGTGCCAAATATATTCGACGATTAAATCCACAACAAGAAGTGATTAATTGTGCAGATCCGACGACCGGATAGTTTTTTTTTTTTCCCCACTCATCAATTTATTAGCGGAGAGTAGGTAATAAACAATAAAATTCCAGAAACTACCGCAATTAAATTATTTTCGTTGGTTTTGTTTTATTATTTCAATCTAAAGGTTAACCTTAAATACTATAGATATGACTATGACTTGACACGGTGCTACTCAAATCGCTGTGCTAATTACATTGAATTGACTTATATTTCAGTTTCATCTGGATCTGTGCTGTATTGATCGTAGTCGAAGACGTTGTATTCCTTGTCGGAGTCCTTGTTGACGTGTGGGCCGATGTGACTGCCGGGCTGGAGGCTCTTTACAACCTGTTCCTCCTTATCACTGTCGGCCTTTTCTTGGAGTTTTCGGACTTGTTGTTCGTCTTGGTCCAGCGGCTGTGGGTTTTGGACGGGCGAGTCTTCCTTATCTTGCGAGAGAGCCACATCGTAGCGGTTGCTGCTGCTACTGGACGGTTCTGCTGGGAATTGAGCACTGTCGAAGTTTAGGCTGCGGCCAGTAGCCTCAGATTGACCTACTTGGTAGCTTCCTTCAATAGATGCCTGCCCACGATCGAGTACTGTCAACTGGGTCTTGACAACTTCCTGAGTGGGAACTGCATGAACGGTTTGCGATTGGACACCTCCAAATTGATGGTTGCCAACTTGTTGAGAGGGAGCCGATGAAAAGGTTTGCGACTGCACTTGTCCATATTTTCCGTTGAGATCAAGTTGATCTGTGACTTCATTGGTCTCAATATGTGAAACGGAACTTGGCGGGCTACTGAACGATGCAGTGCTAGTGGATCCTGCAGCATTTTGGTTGATAGTCTGGCTAGGAGTGGCTGAAAAGGGCTCAAAAGCCGACTGCCGGGTGGTGGGCGTGTATGTTTGTGCATCGAAATGGGGATCTATGAGTGTAGAGAGTTTTTCAACCTTCTGCTCTTGAACTGCGCTGAATACTGGTTGTGCGACACTTAATGGTAGCCCTGACCTTAGGCTGCCGTAAGCCCGAGCGGGTTCAATGTTCTCGTCGGCAACGAATCCCGCAACCTGCTGCTCTGGAGCTGCATCGACTACTTGGTTGGCAGTAGTCGATGATAACTCAAAAAACGACTTCGATGAAGCTCCTGATGACTTGAAGGAGTTTTTGGGAACTGGGGCGCCCACAGGAGGCAGGTACTCTAAATTGACGTTTTGTGATGAGAGCTGTGGTTGGCTGTACTTTGAAGACACAGTGGATGCAAACGACGCCAATGGTTTCGCAGTCGTCGAAGGGCTCTGGTATTGTCCGGCTGAAAGTGCGGATTTAGCGGGTTGTTGTCCAAACTCGCTGATTGTGGTGGTTGTGACTGCAGGTTTTTGTACGACTGTCTGGCTGACGCTTTGGAGACCAGCGGAACCAGAGGCTGCTGAGTTTGAGAGTCCTTGGAAAGTAGCTTGGGGCTTGGTGGCTGTGTGTGTCTGTGCTCCCTGATATTGTCCACTGAAACCAGTTTGTGGCTTAGAGGCTGCTGAGCTTGAGAATCCCTGGAAGGCAACTTGAGGCTTGGCGACGGTTAATGTTGCTGGCTTCTGGTATTGGCCTGTGGTAACTGCAGGCTTTTGTGCTGTGGTCTGGCTGACGCTTTGGAATCCACTGAAGCCTGTCTGTGGCTTGGAAGCTCCTGAGCTTGAGAATCCTTGGAAAGTAGCTTGGGGCTTGGTGACTGTGTGTGTCTGTGCTCCCTGATATTGTCCACTGAAACCAGTTTGTGGCTTAGACCCTGCTGAGCTTGAGAATCCCTGGAAGGCAACTTGAGGCTTGGCGACGGTTAATGTTGCTGGCTTCTGGTATTGGCCTGTGGTAACTGCAGGCTTTTGTGCTGTGGTCTGGCTGACGCTTTGGAATCCACTGAAGCCTGTCTGTGGCTTGGAAGCTGCTGAGTTTGTGAATCCTTGGAAGGTAGCTTGCGGCTTGGTGGCTGTGTGTGTCTGTGCTCCCTGATATTGTCCACTGAAACCAGTTTGTGGCTTAGACCCTGCTGAGCTTGAGAATCCTTGGAAGGTAGCCTGGGGCTTGGTGACTGTGTGTGTCTGTGCTCCTTGATATTGTCCACTGAAACCAGTTTGTGGCTTGGAGGCTGCTGAGTTTGTGAATCCTTGGAAGGTAGTTTGGGGCTTGGTGACTGTGTATGTCTGTGCTCCCTGATATTGTCCACTGAACCCAGTTTGTGGTTTAGAGGCTGCTGAGTTTGTGAATCCTTGGAAGGTAGCTTGCGGCTTGGTGGCTGTGTGTGTCTGTGCTCCCTGATATTGTCCACTGAAACCAGTTTGTGGCTTAGACCCTGCTGAGCTTGAGAATCCTTGGAAGGTAGCCTGGGGCTTGGTGACTGTGTGTGTCTGTGCTCCCTGATATTGTCCACTGAACCCAGTTTGTGGTTTAGAGGCTGCTGAGTTTGTGAATCCTTGGAAGGTAGCTTGGGGCTTGGTGACTGTGTGTGTCTGTGCTCCTTGATATTGTCCACTGAAACCAGTTTGTGGCTTAGAGGCTGCTGAGCTTGAGAATCCTTGGAAGGTAGCCTGGGGCTTGGTGACTGTGTGTGTCTGTGCTCCCTGATATTGTCCACTGAAACCAGTTTGTGGCTTAGAGGCTGCTGAGTTTGTGAATCCTTGGAAGGTAGCTTGCGGCTTGGTGGCTGTTTGTGTCTGTGCTCCCTGATATTGTCCACTGAAACCAGTTTGTGGCTTAGACCCTGCTGAGCTTGAGAATCCTTGGAAGGTAGCCTGGGGCTTGGTGACTGTGTGTGTCTGTGCTCCCTGATATTGTCCACTGAACCCAGTTTGTGGTTTAGAGGCTGCTGAGCTTGAGAATCCCTGGAAGGTAGCTTGGGGCTTGGTGACTGTGTGTGTCTGTGCTCCTTGATATTGTCCACTGAAACCAGTTTGTGGCTTAGAGGCTGCTGAGCTTGAGAATCCTTGGAAGGTAGCCTGGGGCTTGGTGACTGTGTGTGTCTGTGCTCCCTGATATTGTCCACTGAAACCAGTTTGTGGCTTAGAGGCTGCTGAGTTTGTGAATCCTTGGAAGGTAGCTTGCGGCTTGGTGGCTGTTTGTGTCTGTGCTCCCTGATATTGTCCACTGAAACCAGTTTGTGGTTTAGATGCTGCTGAGTTTGTGAATCCTTGGAAGGTAGCTTGGGGCTTGGTGACTGTGTGTGTCTGTGCTCCCTGATATTGTCCGCTGAAACCAGATTGAGGCCTTACTGTAGCAACCACAGGTTTGGGAGTGGCAGCTGAACTTGTAAACCCTTGGAACGACACTTGGGGCTTATTGACGGAAGGTGAAGATGTTTGAGACTTGGGTGGCAAATACGATAATTCTGGCTTTTGTTGTGAAACGACAGGTTTCTGGTATTGGCCTTGTCCAACCTGACTGACAGTTGTTGTGGTAACTGCAGGTTTCTGTACAACTGACTGTCCGATGCTCTGGAATCCACTAAAACTGGTTTGCGGCTTCACTGGCTTGGGGCTGGCTGATCCTGTGAAGCCCTGGAATGTAACTTGAGGCTTGCTGACAGTTAGAGTTGCTGGCTTTTGGTATTGTCCGGTTACAACTGCAGGTTTTTGCACTATTGACTGGCTTTGGAATCCATTGAAGCTAGTCTGTGGCTTAGAGGCTGCTGAGCTTGAGAATCCTTGGAAGGTAGCTTGGGGCTTGGTGACTGTGTGTGTCTGTGCTCCCTGATATTGTCCACTGAAACCAGTTTGTGGTTTAGAGGCTGCTGAGTTTGTGAATCCTTGGAAGGTAGCTTGGGGCTTGGTGACTGTGTGTGTCTGTGCTCCCTGATATTGTCCGCTGAAACCAGATTGAGGCCTTACTGTAGCAACCACAGGTTTGGGAGTGGCAGCTGAACTTGTAAACCCTTGGAAGGACACTTGGGGCTTATTGACGGAAGGTGAAGATGTTTGAGACTTGGGTGGCAAATACGATAATTCTGGCTTTTGTTGTGAAACGACAGGTTTCTGGTATTGGCCTTGTCCAACCTGACTGACAGTTGTTGTGGTAACTGCAGGTTTCTGTACAACTGACTGTCCGATGCTCTGGAATCCACTAAAACTGGTTTGCGGCTTCACTGGCTTAGGGAGTATACCCTGAGGCTTGCTGACAGTTATTGTTGCTGGCTTCTGGTACTGTCCAGTTACAACTGCAGGTTTTTGTACTGTTGACTGACTTTGGAATCCACCGAAACCGGTCTGTGGCTTAGTGCCTGCTGAGCTTGTAAATCCCTGAAACGTGACTTGAGGCTTGTTTACAGTGAGCGTTGATGTTTGAGATTTTGGAGGCAGGTAAGTCGATTCAGGCTTCTGTTGTGGAACAATTGGCTTTTGGTATTGGCCTGTACCAACAGCTTGCTGTTGTCCGAATGACTGTCCAATGCTTTGGAATCCACTTAAACCAGCTTGTGGCTTAGTGGCGGAGACTACCGGCTTAGAACTAGCAGCACTTGAGAATCCCTGAAAGGCAACTTGAGGCCTGGCGACAGAGGGCGTTAACGGCTTTTGGGATTGAACCGTTACAAAAGCGGGCTTCTGTTTAGATGACTGACTGTAACCTTGCAATCCTCCGAAAGTCACTTGAGGCTTGCTGACAGTTATAGTTGCTTGAGATTGAGACTGGGGCGGCAGGTAGGACACTTCAGGCTTTTTTTGTGAGACTAGCGGTTTTGGATATTGGCCTCCGCCAAGTGCGGGCTTCTGTACAGTTGTCTGTCCGAAACCAGTCTGTGATGTAGTGATGGAAGGTTCTTGAAGTCCTTGAAAACCAGTCTGCAACTTTAGGGTGTCCACTACTGGCGCCTTATATTGTCCAGTTGCGACGGCGGGCTTCTGTGCAGACTGTCCAAATCCTTGGAATCCACCGAAATTCGTTTGTGGTCCAACGGTAGCAACCACGGGCTTAGCACCTTGGAAGCCAGTTTGAGACTGCTTGTATTGTCCACTACCTCCTGCAGGTTTCACGGCCTGTTGTCCGAACTGGCTGAATGTTGTCGTGGTGACTGCAGGCTTATGTACAGTTGATTGCCCGAATCCTTGGGACCCACCGAAACTGGTCTGTGGCTTTGGGGTGATTCTCACCTGCTGCTGCTGACCGCTCTGACTAAATCCACTGACAGACACTGCTGGCTTCACTGTCGACGATGCAGCTACAACTTGTTGAGAAGGTACTCCAATATTCTTGAATCCATCACTGAATCCTATCGTCGGCCTACCGTATTGATATCCATCCTCCGCGATAGTACAACCGATTCCTGCCAAAAGCAGAAAGCTCTGTAAGTAAATACAACAATTTTATTCAACACCACTCCGTCGACATAAAGTATCCAACTCCGTTACCAAAATCACTTTATCAGCACGCATCCTAATCAGCATCTTCTTCCAAAGAAAAGCACTGAACTTCTAACGCTGAGCCGCTAAAGGCATTTTCTTAAATAATTTTTCAAAGGCCAGGATCCGGTTCGGATGAGCCCAACCCCTAATTGTATAAATAACAAGTTGTCTCTTCCACCTTGGCGGACAAATACCACTGGTGTCTCTCTCTCTCTCTCTCTGCCGAGATCGCGAATATTATAATTCTTGTTAATTGGACTATGTATAGTATCTGATGACGCCGCGCCGGTGTGGGTTAGAGGCATTTGGTTGACAATCATAAACACCACCACCACGAGACAGCCGATAGAACATGACGCGTCATTGTGATTTTTTTGCGTTAGGGCAGTCACCTTGTTAGATTTCAGGTATAGAAATAATAGCCACACAGTAGTGTTGTCATTCTCCGGCCTTTGTAATGCAAATGCTTGCAGAGAAGCCGAAAGATGGAGCATCTCAATGTGAAGGTCAGTTAGTCGGCACGCCAAGAGATGTTGGCTTGATTACTGGGGTCTATCTATGTGGTGAGGGTAATAATTTGCATTGAAATAGGTGGGGATGCTATGATATCTGACACATTGATAAAAATATATAAGATGAAAGTTAACTTTATTGCCTTGGAGTTTGCGTGATGTCTTACCGCCATCAAAAGTGAAATAAAATATTTAAGGGGTGGTTTATGATACAGCTCCAGTTGCCACATAGCTGCCAAATAAATTATGCTTTGCTTTATTTGCAAACAGGGCGTATCCGCCGATTCGGAAATATATTCAGACATTGATATTCCATTACCAAGCATATAATATAGGTATGGTAACCGACTGCTTGCCGGTTTTTTATCTATTTATTTTCACAAAACACGTCATTTGTGGGTAAGCTGATGATAGCTTTATGTATTCGGTTCAAATTCGTATTGTGGTGGTCATTGCAGAGTGCATTTGGTATAAGTAGGAATGCTTCTTTTTACCGCTGTCCAAATGAAGTATCTCGAGGTTTCTCCAAGCAGGCCGTGATTAAAATACCATAAAGTGGGTTTCACACTGTTTTCAAAGTAACTAGGTCTTAACACAAAATATGTAACGTATTCCATTTAGTACCAGATATACGAAGAAATCCACCAGTGTTTTATTTATTAAACAAAATCATCTCCCGTAACTTTAGAATATCCAAATATTCCTCTCAATGTATATGCCTATACAAAAATTGCCAGAAGTTTACTTCAAAGCTATGGGGCAAAATTATTTAATGCAATATTGAAGCTATCACCAATTGATAATTTGCCCTCTCTTGCCTTGAGACCTAGGGAACTGTTATGTATTGGGAGTTCAGGGTAAAGTTTTTTTTCCCGAAAAGATTAATTGCAAAACCATCAGTATCTATAAATCGAGGTTTAATGATCCATTTGATGAGTTCAGCTTCAGCAGAACGAATTGCTTAAGCGGTGTCCAACAACGAATAAAATAATCAGCCACTTAACCATTAGGCAACTATTGGCATGCGCCTGCGGATAATAAAATGAAGAAATATGTATTTACAAACAAAATTGTGTATTTTACGGGTTTTATGATAAATTGATTTTTGTTTTATCTTTCTAATATTCAGGGGCGCCAGCTAAGCGGGAGGTACTTAGGTCGATAGTGCATCAGATCTCATATTGGCGCACATCAAAAATGCGATGTGAACAACGGACAAGTTCTGTTTTAGGAAATGCGCAAATAGCTGTTAAGACGACTGAACGTGATTCTGTGAATGCAAATTTAATGCAATTGTTTCCCAGGGTTCTGAAAAAAAAAACACTCGATTAAATATCGAAATAAATAGTTGGCTCGAAAGCTTCTTATAGGAACCTTAGCACTTGCTTTTCACAGCCATTCGTTTGTGTGAGTTTCTTTTGAGATTCCGAAAATATACGCAATCGCATTTCCTTGCTATGCTATTATTTTACATCAAATAAATCAAAATCAAGAATTAGTCCAATAAAATTCCAATAAATTCCATCAACGCCCATCAACTGGCGCTTTGAAAAATGTGAATAGTGACATAGAAAACGTATACCAGCATCTGTAAAAGAGAAGAGCTCTGATTAATTTGGGTCATGGATCGCTGATTTATTAAAAGTGTGTATCAGACCAATTTGAACGTCACGTTAGCCATACCTTCATAATACATAAACGAAAACCTGTTGAAAAGACTGCTCATCAATGAAATAATTTTCAACAAGTTATGCATCGAAACCAGTTGAGCAATTATGCTATAAAAATAACAGTGTTAATGATCACCATTAAGAAAGATGGACTACCAAGTTGACATGTTAAATTATAAGTCAAATGTCATGGCCGAGCTAATATTTGATGATGAGTAGATCAGTTCTTCAATTCCAGCCTACCCATAGACTTTTCTCATTGATCACACATTTTTGCAAGAGTGACAATAGTCCACAATCGCTATTGTTGTATCTGTCGCATTAAAGCTAATACCATAGTTGGTGCTTTCATGAACTCAAAATTAATGACCGATCAGACATAATTTAAAAGATTTAGCCCAAATTAATACAATCTTCATTCGGTGATTGATATTATTATTATTTTTTTTTATTTCGTTCAACCAACTATCAGGTAATTTTAATTCAATTCTTGCATTTCTTGTTTGAAGTCTGATTGATTGGTTCAGGTAGTGGCAGTTAAGATAAAGTGTCTGAAATTTAAATATGCGGACTTGGTTTGAATGGGGGGTTCTTATATTTTCGATTTATTGTGCAACAAGAACACGGTTGATGTTGAGAATCCATTTGCAGACTTTGCGCTCAGGATTGTCTTTATCTGATTAGCAGGTATACCTGGGGCTAGTTGTGATGGATTTGAGCGATGAAGATGATTTTAAACTCATGCTCCATTGTACCAAGGTAGTGTTAAATGATTTTCTTCGACAAGAATGCCATGGATGTCAACTCATAGCCATATTTCAGCCTTCGTAGTTTAACACATATTTTCTATTTTATTTTTTTGACTACCACCGAATTTCAATGGGTTCTTAAATCTTACACTGTGCTCAAAATACGTGTCGGCCTTGAAAGCAAATAGTATGCGTAAGGAGTTATGAGAAACTTGTTCACAAAAGAGCAATTCAAGTTAAATTTATTTTTTTTTTTTTTGTTAATTTATGCTAAACTTAACTTTTCCAATTCGATATCGCCACCTGTACTGAAAAAAGTAAATAATCAGCTTACTGTCGTAAAAGAGAACCTGGCCATAGCTGTTGGTCTTTGTAAATAAAATTCGCATCAGAATAATTTGAATAACTTGTTCCGAAAAAAGAACTATAATATTGTTACTGCTATAATGGACAATTAATGCAGTTTTTTGGATTTGAGATTCAAATTTGGTTTAATTTACAACATAATGTTTTCGGAAATTTCCAGAACATCAGCAAGAAAATCGCCGCATAATACATATATCAATGTTTGTATACATTATTTTTTGGATGTTTTAACCAGAGTGCTACGTCAACTTCATACTTGGCGAATTAGGTAATAAAGGCAAAAAGGTAGCGGACTCACAAGAAAACCAATCCACGGCGCAGCCCTTGCGAGGAGTTAAACAATAATTTAGTGGAAAAAACAACTAAAACATTCACAAAGTCCAAGGTCTGACTCAGCATAAGAAGCATTATTCTTCTTGTTAGTTGTAGTCATTTGACGCTTGTTACATGTTTGTTAGAAATTAATTAGAATTTGCTGACGCCTTCACGAATTTGCATGATATCTTGATGGTCTTTTTGAAACGCATTCATTAAAACCCTACATTTCGATTATTCATGCAAAGTATAGTTAGATTCGCAATCGTTTACAGGACGATATAGCAAAAATGTGGTGGTGGCAATGCCATACGGTGCATTATCTGTCGTGCTTGCGTTAAGCCACATTAAATCTAATGGCACCGCCGCGCCACTCGGATGGTTGTCAAATATTCCATTTCTGGTCTGGTCTTACCAAAGCAAACACCAGCATTCAACGGCAAGCGTAAGCCCGAAGTGAGGATGTTATATGGCATAAATGGCAAACTTGTCTTTTTTGTGCATAGCACCGTCTCGCTCCACTGTTATCCCAGAATTCGGCGTGGCGATAGAAATTCATATGTTCCTATAGTTATATGTTGGAAAATGCATAATGAATATCTGGTGCACATCAGAGCTATAGTTGTGTGTGTCCCAGCGTTGTAATGGAACTGCCAAAGCACTAGAATGGGTATAATTATGCTGGATAATCTCTTTCACAGTGTGCCAAATGGCCGACATTATTAGAGAGCCGATATATCGTTTGCATCTGTATGTGTTTGCGGGTGTGAGAAGGATATGTGGCGATTGGTCGCACATTATGTCTTTCGATTGATTGTGTAGTGAAATTTAATTAAATTGTCCTGCTAAGTTTAAAATGGCAAAACACGATTTTGGCAGAGTGAATTGCAAATGTGTTAAGGCCGGGTTATTGTTTGAGCTTCTCACAAATTTGTCACACTTCATGCTCGCTCTGAGTAATTGTTTTTTTTTTTTTTGTGATCCATTTTAGAATTACTATTTCAAATAGGGTATACACTCTTTTGTTTGAAATTGATAGATGACCACAATCGGCACTTTAATCCTCAATTTACTGTTGCTATGCAAATGCTACAAACATTGAGCGCTACCAGGTGGTTTGGCTATCAGGTATAACCGCCAACAAGTAATTTTTTGGCATGACTCATAAATCAAATGAATATTAGATAAAATATGCTCAAATGTCATGCAAGTAATTTAACATTTTAAAGGTTGACAGGACTTGATATATTGCTCCTAATATTCAAGTTTAGGTTATATTTATTTTTTACTTTTTAGACAACACAACATGTTGTTTCAGTTTTTTTGCTTAACTAATTGAGCGATATTTTTTTCCACCATGACAACGTTTCTGTCGATGTTTTAAATGCATTGAACCCGTATTTTTAATCTGAGGTTGTTTGGGTTGTGAAAATTGCTGTTTAGGTTTTGTTCTCATCTTTTTCTCGTTTGACATTTCTCCACAAATTGTTTACAGACGCACATTGCTATCAGACTTCGTCGGGACGTTATAATATATTAACACAGACAATATTCAATCAAGCCGTGAACTCAGAGTTACAAGTTACAAGGGAACAACTGTTGGCAATGGGCATCCTTGCCATCTCCACTCGGGTGACGCACAGCCTCTCTATCTACTCTCTGTCACTTAAAGTAGGGTGTGTAAAGGGTGTCCCAAAATTCATAAATTCATTACAAGACTTTTACTAAATGTTTGAATTTTTTGTAACTGAAATATAAAGTAGATAGGTTAGGGCTTTGCATGAAATAAAATATTCCCAAAATGACCACCATGATTTAAGAAGCCATCAAGGTGAAAATTAGCTTCATCGGTTACAATGATTTTGGTCGAAAAATCAGCATCCACGTTTTGATGTTCAATAACACATAGTTACAAAGATTTTTTTCCAGACGGTTAATTGGCTTTTATGCAAACATATGGCATCCTGACTCTGAACATAAAAATCGTTTTCATCTATCAGCTTTAGTTTTCGAGATATGTGTAATTTTAATATAATATCATACCATACCATACCATAATAATACCATACAAGATATTTAACTTTCGGAAGCAGCCAAAAATTATCTTTTTAATGATGTTCTTGCATGAGATGCTTGTGGTAAGTCTCGTTTCAAATTCCAGCAATAATCTGCCATCATATGCTCATCCCATCTGCCCTTATATCGTTCCTCCATGGTGCGAATTTCTTGATGGAATCTTTCTCCTTGTTCATCACTAAATTGGCCAAGATTTTCGGGAAAGTGGTCCAGATGAGAGTGTAAATAATGAAGTTTTACGCTCATGTTGCAACCAAGATCTTTCAGACATAATAACATATGTTGTACCAAGTCTCGATAGTTTGGTGCTTTAGTGTTACTAAGAAAGTTTTTCATTACTGACACAAATGATTTCCATGCTTTTGACTCTTTTCATTCACGTATTTGTGGTCCATCAAATATTCCAGCTTTTAATTTTTCTGTAGTAAGGCCAGTGAATTTCTGTGCAATATACTCAAAACAGTCACCATTTGTATCAAGCGCCTTGACAAACTGCTTCATTATACCAAGTTTCATGTGCAGTGGTGGCAGAATAATGCGATCTTGTTAACGAGAGGAGAATGTATTATATTCTGCTTTCCAGGCACAAATTTTTCTCTTGGAGGCCACTCTTTTCGAGTCCAATTATGTTTTCTATCTCTGCTGTCCCAAAGACAAATAAAACACGGATACTTTGTAAACCCACTTTGCTGTCCTAGAAGAAAATTTACCATTTCAAAATCCACACATATTTGCCAGTTATGTTCATGGTATTTGATTTTCTCTATAACAGAAGAAATATTTTCATAAGCTTCTTTTAATATCCTGGAATATGCGATAGGGATAGAACCGAATTTATTGCCGTTGTGTAACAAAACACATTTCAAACTTCTTTGGCTGCTGTCTATAAAAATACGCCAATCATGTGGATTATACTGTTGTAAGCCCATGTTATTTATTAAAGCTTTGACATCTTGACAAAATACTAAGTCACTTTCCTGCGAAAAATATTTTAACAAATCCTTTTCACGCGCACGGTATATCGTGACTTTAGTATTGGGTGCAAGTACTTTTTTTTCTTTCAGTCTAGAGGCGAGTAACTCGGACTGTTCTTTTGTCAAATTAAGATCTCTTATTAGGTCATTCAACTCGTTTTGGTTAAAAAGTTCTTTGGTCGGTACATTGCGGATAAAATCAGGATCACTTGACTTATCATCGTCTATTATGTCGTCTGTTTCTATTTGGCAAGAAGTTGATGTAGATGTCGAAGGTAAAACTGCTGGTATAGGCTCTTGAGACTGAATAGGTAACAAAGTTGGTCCTTTAGCAGATGGTAAATCAGGATAAATCCATTTACTGCGGTTATTTGAATTAATGCCGTTTACATTCGACGCAAAAATAACAATCATCATGGTGGTTTTTCGGTTCTCGCCAGATCATGGGGGTTTTGAACTTCAGGGTACTTCTTTTTCCACTTGACCATTGTCGCAAACTACTACAACACAGTTTTGGCACACAGTCTTAGGCACCCACGGCTTGTCCAAATTACACACTTGTACTTTAAAATAGTCGGTATACGCGGTTTTTACGAAATCTGTCACCGATTTTCTATAATTTTTAAAAACATATTCACCACAAATAAAGCAAAAACACTCCGGATCGTTTAAACAACGTCTCCTTGATGTAGACATCGCTATAATTTTATCTTAACTGATATCAACAGTGTTTAATTGGTAAATGTGCGCCTACCCTTACATAAAATACCAAAAAGCTGTTTACGGGAAATAAAAGCTGATAGATAGAATCGGCTGGTAGATTTAAATTTACTGTATCAAAAGAAAAAGGAAAAGTGAAAAAAAACTTTCGGAAAATTTTACAAAGTAAAATTTTGTAACTAAATATGTGTAATCCATTCAAGGAACTCTCTTCGCTGTGCTTGGTCATTGGGCATTAGGTCTTGTGCGAATTGAACTTTGGATGCATGAAGGCACAAATCTTATTTAGTGGGTAATTGCAGTAAAGAGCTTCTTGGAATTTGCGATTCTTTTCAACGACCCCCGCTTCATACCATGGCAGCCATAACTTCATTATTTTTAGAATTTTATCCAACAATGCGAAAATGTTCGCTTAGTGTTCCGTTGTTACTAACCCAAAACTTTTTGTTGCCATCACTAATTGGCGGGAAATTAAAATATTGCCTACATCTTGTGGAAACACCCTTTCGTATAACCCTACCCCTTAAGTAGTAAGACTGGTTCTCTATTTATTGCCTTATTTTTTAGAAACTGCTCTAAATACAGACAAATTTATTCCTAAGTTACCTACAACATGTCCGCATCCCCGGGATTTTGCGTGCAACCATTAGGTGACTATTATCCTTCGTGTTAATATCGAACCGAATTGCCATTAAAACGTCTGCTTGCACAACATGCCTACGCCGCACAACAGGTTTTTAGTCCAGCTAATTCATCTAATTGAAAATGTTTTAAGCCACGTAATTGTGCCCGCGCTAACTGCATATTCGAATTGTGAATGTTTCCCATTCTGATTAACACCTCGCCATCGGCAAGTATAGTCATAACAATTTCCCCCATAGCAATTGTGTTGAATCTACAACAAATTATACTAGTAATCTGCGCTAGTAGTGTATCAGACCCAATTGCAGCCAAATTTCATAATCTCACCTGCGGAAATTCCACCCCATCGTTGCACGCAAATTTGTGCGAATCGTTCAGTTGGCCAAGTTGGATCGGTCCTGTATCCTGGGCTCAGGAAAAAACACTTATTTTCCGTTAAATTAATAATGTACATGCCGATAAGCTGGGATTGTGTTTTTTTTTTTTTTTGCTCAACCTGCCACTGCATTACCGGCCACTCCATATGCAGAGCTGCGGCATATCATCATCATCGACATTCGACATCGGTCAACGGACAGTGGTACATGGCGAGTCGTCGTCGTCGTCGTCATCATGGTGGTATCATTAAAACTCGCTTAATTGCATCGGCCTCATTCAGTCCAAAAATTAATTAATTAGTCCTGTTTTCGATGGTGATGGTGGTGCTGTCGATGGAGCTGAGTTTATGAATTCCATGTGCTAGTTAATGTGGGTGCGGATGACAGTTCCAGCCATGGATAGTGTTGTTGGGGCATTTTGCGCTTTGCAGAAGAACTACAAATGCAGATAAGCGAATAAAAAGTGGTTGCGTCGTTCACTTGGCAACGATGCGATGCGATGGATTGACCAGCAAACAGACAGCCGACCTACCGATTACGTGTACATTTATATGCAAATTAATAATTTATTCATTTGCGCCAAAGCCTGTAATTAGTTTTAAATTCCAATGTTAAATATTAATGAAATCATAACATGGCGCAGATAAGTGTTTTGGTTATTTTACGCATGTATGCAGTGGGGGTTGTGGGGATACTTTCCTTCTCGAAAGTGGGGAAAATATCCTTGCATATGATATCGGTCTGTTTTTGTGGTTATGCAATTGGTTTATTGGTTTGGTGATGGGTGGCATATTGCTGATTGCTGCAATTGAAATTATCGAACGCTTTGTGATGTGATGATCGGGCCGTGCAGTTGGCGTTGGATATTTTCGGTTTTTGGTAGGTGGTACTTATATGATTTAGTTGGAATTACGGTTGGGTTGGGTAGACCAGATCGTCCTACCAATCGAAAGGTTGTGGCCTTGGTAAAAGTTGCAAACTGTCAAACAAAATGGACTTTGATAGATACGTTCTGTCCTTGGATAAAATGGGAACTGATAAAAAGGGGCTGTACGTTGTTGCATTATTTTTGAAGTACTTACCTTGTTAAGTAAAATACTTTTAATTTAATAAAAATCGTGCAAATCGTCCAAGATCTTCATCAAATGACAAAGTCATGTCTCATACAGTGGAAAAACGGCCCAAGTCTGTGAGACTGTATATTGTTATTATACAAGTTTGATTGTATCAAACAAAGTCCTGATTTAAATTATTTCACGACCGGTTTGGGTTGAATTTATTTATATTTTCCTTTGGATACTTTTCCTTAACCCGATTTATATTTTTGTGTGTCAACTCTCTGTGTAAAGTTAGAAAACGAGTTATTAAACATTCTTTTACTTATTACAAAGTTATGTTACTATAATGAGTCTAAGTCAAAGTCTACCTTAAACAGAACTTAAAATAAAACTATTTAAAGTTTTCCCATAATGTGGTAGAATTTTGGCTGCCGGGTTTCCCTAGTTTAAATTAAAATGTCGAAAGGAAGAACCGCAAGTCTGACCGAGGCGCTCAATGCGATTCTCAATATTCCGCCAGTGGATCTCCATATTAAAAATATTGCTGCGTGTTGTGCAGTCAGATTGAAGGAAGCTAAATGTTGGTCCGAAATCCTACTTCCCCTTCCTGACGGCATAGGTCGAATATCTACAGACTACATAGTACCCAAACTCGACTTCCATAAAAACTTTCTGTTAGATTCCCCTCTAGATCAGAATGGGAGGAGAATGCGGTCGTAAATGAATTCGACATACCCATCTTCACAGATGGTTCCAAAGTGAACTGTGGAGTAGGAGCGGGTATTTTCTCAACAGAGTTAGACATCTCTAAAACTCTTCGGCTTCCGAACGCAGCCAGCGTCTTTGAAGCAGAAGTAATTGCAATTAAGGAGGCGTTTAAACTGTTCCTTAACATAGTGAGAACCAGAAAAAAATAGGCATCTTCGTGTACGGTCAGGCCGCGATTAAAGCGGTTGGTTCAACTAAGTCAACGTCCAAGCTGGTTGTGGAATGCAGACACTGACCAGGGATTGTCATCGGTTTGAAATCACTCTCGTCTGGGTTCCCGGCCATAGGAACATTGAGGGGAATGAGAATGCCGATGAACTCACCAGACGTGGCTCTGCTCTGTGCGAGTCTCATGCGGAGGAAGTCTTCCCTCCGCTGGGATATGTAAAGAGAGAAATCCTCCTGCACTTCACCTAAAGGGCTGAGACTAGATGGATGAACCTGACGAACTGTGTCATTTCAAGGAAGATCTGGCCAACCTACAATGATGCCAAAATAAACAACATCTTAGCCAGAACGGCAATAAGTACGGGCCATTGGCCTTAAGAAACTCACGCAGCCAAGCTTGGCATCCCCCATAACACCCACTGCCGTGGCTGCGCTAACACAAATAAGAGTGAAACAGTGTTTCAACTTCTTTGTGAGTGTCCGGCCCTAGTCAAAAACAGACGCAGTGCACTAGGTCATCCTTTTTATGATGACCTTTTGGCCATTCATAGCATCCATTTCAACAAGATCATCAAATTTTTCAACTCCACATGCTGGTTTTTAGCTCCTTTAATATCCTTCATTCTGCTTAGGTAACGGTAAATACATCCACTTAAACAATGTCACCTCTTGACGGGTAAGATCGGTCGTCTAGGGACCAAAATTGCAACTCTGATCGGTGAAATAGATCAAATGAATTTATTTAAACGAGTGTATTGCTCAGTCGGGCGCCTTAATTACTAATGGAATGGTAATCTTTTGAATAAAATAGTAAGTTAAGTGAAACTGATTGAACTGATCGCGAACCGAAGGTAATATTTCATATATATATACATTTTTATTAAATGAAGCAAGGGCTTTTTATCAAGCGGAATTCAAGTTTGTGAATTTAAAAGGAAATGTTTAAAAACTTTATTTCTTAAGTTTTAAAATTTGGAATTTTTTTCAGATGTATAGGTAGCTGATAAGTTCGGAAGGAACACTAGGAAGGACCGGTCTTGTACCTGGAACAATTGATCTATATAGATAATTGAAGCACATTCAAAGTTGTTATTGAAAAAAATTTGTAAAAGATGTTTCTCCAAAGAGGCCATTTTTTTTTAGGGGTTGGGGTCAAAATTATTTTTACATAATTCTGCTTTAGAAAGAAATGGAGGACTCGTTTTCTTTTTTTAGCTTAGTAAACTTACTTTTTCTTAATTTGTATTTTTTTAGTTAAATTTCTTTTTCTTAAATTTTGATTGACTTTTAAATTTAAATTTGTTTGTTAATATTTGTTTGTTGGAAAAAGCAGAATAAGCTGAATTATACCTATTGCTTTAAATTTAAAAAGAAGGACTAAAAAAAGCAGACTTTTTTTTTGAGAAGACAGAATTCTGCAAAGCATAAATTTTAAAGCCGTATATCGACCCGCTCACTGTTTTTAAATTTATTACACTCCGCCTCTGTATATGTAGACCCTTATTCGCACTCAGTACACCCACTTAACCACTGGCTATTATGTAAACACACGACAATTCCAATTAGCATCGATGATTGTAAGTTGTAACCGATTGATGCTCAACATCACATGCCACGAATATCGAAGACTGTACTTCCGTAGTGCTCTCCCCTGTTGTCGTTGACAAATTCGAAAATTATTTGCTTCGCTGGTCTATATAAAGGGTGATTTTTTAGCTGGTTTGGTTTTGGCAACACTGGTTTTGACAGCTGACGTGTGTTTAGTACCTTGTGTCACTGTCAAACAGCTTCAGTTTGGTTTGCAATTTAACCATGGATCGTCTTACAAATGAACAACGCTTGCAAATTATTGAATTTTACTATCAAAATTCGTGCTCGGTTCGAAATGTTCATCGCGCGCTGCTTCCATTTTATGATCGGCATTCTCGACCTTCTGAGCAGTCTATTCGGAAGATTGTGACCAAATTTTGCACCAAATTTACTTTGTTGGACATTAAACCACCAACACGTTTACGTACTGTGCGTAGTGAAGAAAATATTGCGGCCGTATCAGCTAGTGTGACAGAAGGACCGCGAAATGTCGATTCGGCGCCGTTCCCAGCAGTTAGGCCTTTGTTACAGCACTACGTGGAAAATTTTGCGGAAGGATTTGGGCGTAAAGCCTTTTAAGATACAGTTGGTGCAAGAACTAAAGCCAGCCGACCTACCACAACGCCGAATTTTTGGTGAATGGGCTCTTGGAAAGCTGGCCGAGGATCCGCTTTTTTATCGAAAAATTGTGTTCAGCGATGAGGCTCATTTTTGGTTGAATGGGTACGTAAATAAGCAAAATTGCCGCATTTGGAGTGAAGATCAGCCAGAAGCATTGCAACAGCTACCAATGCATCCCGAAAAAGCCACTGTTTGGTGCGGTTTATGGGCCGGCGGCATTATTGGGCCATATTTCTTCAAAGATGATGCGAATCGCAGCGTTACTGTCAATGGTGAACGCTACCGAGCGATGATAACAAACTTTTTTTTGCCCGAAATGGAAGTTCTTGACTTGCATGATATGTGGTTTCAACAAGACGGTGCCACATGCCACACAGCACGCGAAACAATGGCGCAATTGCGAGGCGAGTTTGGTGAACAGTTAATTTCACGTTTCGGGCCGGTCAATTGACACCATTAGATTATTTTTTGTGGGGGTATGCCAAGGCTAATGTGTATAGGGACAAGCCCGCTTCGATTGACGCACTGGAAGCCAACATCCATGCATTCATTCGTGAGATACCGGCCGATATGTGTGAAAGAGTATGCCAAAATTGGACTCAGCGGATGGGCTACCTGAGACGCAGCCGCGGTCAACATTTGCCTGAAATTATCTTTAAACATTAAATTGCAAGGTTCAAACTATCGATTCAAATAAATATTTCATTCATTTTTTCGAATTTTTTGTGTTTTTTTTTAAAAAAAAGTTCTAAACCTCTTAAAAAATCACCCTTTACAAAAATAAAGCACATCCGTGATTCGTTTGTTTATCCTATTTTATTGTCCTGAATACGAGATGATTTACAGCAAAACACTAATTATGTTCAATCTACAGAATATAGAGGAATCTGCCCCGCCATCTAATGAAATCGTTTCAGGCTCTCGGGATATAAGGACATTAATGCTGACAGGGCTGCCCTTAGTTGGAGAACAAAGAGACAAAGTATTTGTGTTTAATTTCTAGTTCCTAACTCTGAGTGGCGGACTTTCCCAATCTATAGCGGCACAGGATGGGCAGGAAGATATTTTTGGTGTATACTCTGCCCCAACAAAGGAAAGATGGCGGTTGGGAGGGATGCGTCGGTCGGTTCTTTAGCCCGTTTCTAGTGTAATAGGAGTAAAGGTTTTTCTTTCGACAGACAAAGTTTTTGTTTTGCTCTGAGAGGGTATTGGAACACAGTTTGTAGTTGTTGATGGTGATTCTGTTTGCATTTCATTTGAGATGCCAACACTGATTGCATAGACAATCATTTGAAAATGTATCAATGTGCACGGCTATTTAGAATGCTGATTAGGTTGAAAGCATTTGGGACAAGATTTTTGGAGAAATACATTTCCGTTTTAATAAGAGGCACTTGTCAGCTTTAAGGTTTAACAAAAAAGGATGCTTAACTGGAAATAAAATCGCCAACATAATTTCAGACATATGTTCAGACTTTTAGCAGATCTGCCAATATTGTCAGGTCAATGAGCAATGAGCTGCAAATGATCTGACAATAGCGAACCAAATTGCCAGTTGACACGGTTGCCAGGTTTTGTCCCAACCTCTGACAATTTCAATTGGAGATGGTTTGCCTACAAATTGTTTTTTTTTTTTCGTTGGGTGGTGAAGCCTTGATTGAGAAGCGTGTAATAATAGAAAAAAAAATTTAAATGGAACAAAAAGATGCAATTGCAATTTGTCCGTGTACGTATTTGAGAGATGCGAGGAGGATGAATTGCTACATAAACGTCGGCGTGTTTGCACGAAGGATAGGGTGGCTCGTGGAATTGCGAACTGAGGAGCCACAATTGTATGTGAATTGTTTGCGTATGGATTCCAAAAAACTCGATGATGATCTAACTTTAGTGACTCCGCATATTCAAAAGCAAGAAACAAATATGCGTGCGAGCATTTCAGCGGCTGAGCGGCTTCTGTTGACTCTACGATAAATATCTGCAGGAAAATTATTTCATTACCTTATTCAATGTACAAATTTAACTATTTTTAATTATTTAATCATAAAAAATAACTTTTATTGGTTTGAATGCCTTCACGGCTACTTGCTGACTGAACTAACAATATTGAAATACCTAAAACCTAATTTACTCTAAACCCAATTATTCTGCTGACGGCTGCACCGTTCCCACGGCGCAGTGTCGCGATTCCAGGTAGCTATCCCACACTCGGTATAATATGCTGACGACGCGTCAGCATGTTCCGCGCGTCGCGCTGCTTTTTGATACGGTTCACGTTAACTTACACAAAGCACAATTTGAGTTCTAGACGCCGAGAACACCAGAGGCCTGAGATTCTGTTGCTACAAAATTTACGAACCTTGGCAATTTCCAAACTGCAATGGAGAAAGGATCGTAAATATTTCTATATCCTTTTGCAAGGGTCAGGAAGAATACAAATGACAAAACAAAAAGTAATTAAGATGGACCATAAACATTTCCAAATACTTTTACAAGGATCATAAAACGGAAAATATAAAATATACGTAAAACAAAAAGTGAATAGAAAGGATCATAAATAATTCTAGATCCTTTTACAAGTATTATTGAAAAAGGAAAGGGTTTTCATATCGACTTCTTCGTCCACGTACATATTTGAAATTATTTAATTCACACATTTTGCACCAGTCTACAGAAAAATGCAAAGAAAATAAAACCGAAACTTCCTTTTGTTCGTTAAATTTATAAAAAATATTTGTCTACAAGTGAAAAATTTGCAGATGCCGCAACCACAGCACATATGCCAAAAGCAAATGAGTCTGCAAATGTCCTAAACCTGACAATGATAAAATTGGGAATTCAGACGCATGGCAGATTCATGACAATTTCACTGTCAGTGGGCGGTCTGGCAATTATCTGACAATGACTTTTGTGCAAATATTGGTAGAGACAATTGCCAGTTCACACGGGTGGCAGACATTTGGGTAATTTTTTCAATGGCAGACCTGACAATGTTGTCAGATCTGGCAATCGTCTGAACAGAGCTTTATACAAAACTGACTGAAGATACAAAAACAAATTATCTGTCTACAACTATACAACGCCGTCGGTAACAATAAACTTTCTTATCTCCAACAGCATTGAGCATATTGATTTCTGCTTCGGTTAAGAGGTCATTTACCGTATCGCAAATGACGCTTTGGTTAGTCCCAGCATATGAACGCAGCAATCCAGCAGGTTTTCTTCTATTTATGTTAATTTGCGGATCAATGAGTCAGAATGATGGTTATAATAGAATATTGGCATAAAATCGTAAAATAAAAAACTCTTCCATCTCATTTGCATTCGAAACTGTTACATAACAAGAATGAGTTTAAATTTATTCATATATTTAATTGTCAAACATCTGGCTATATTTAACTGTCAAACATCTGGCTAAATGTTAACTTGACACAGTCAAATATTTTGGTTGTTATACTCGTACATAGAAAATAGGTTTCATTGCCATTTCTGTCCTACGACGGGTGTGTGTTTCTGCAATTACTTCTGGTGTTAAACAATTAATACTTACTTACTTAAGGTGGCGCTACAGTCCGGGGTGGACCTGGGCCTCAACCAACAAGCGTCTCCAGCCAGCGCGATCTTTAGCTAGCTGTCTCCAGTTTCGCACGCTAAGTTGGTTAAGGTCCCCTTCCACTTGCGTGCGCCACCTGAGTCGCGGTCTTCCTCTACTGCGCCTTTCCTCGGGTATGGATTCGAAGATCTTCCGGGCCGGAGCATTCGTGTCCATTCGCTCTACATGACCCAGCCACCTCAGTCGTTGGACCTTCACTCTTCTGACTAGGTCGATGTCGCTGTACAGCCCGTACAGTTCGTCGTTAAATCTCCTTCTCCATTCACCGTCAATGCAGACGGGACCAAAAATAACACGGAGAATTTTTCTCTCGAAGCAACCAAGAGTAACCTCATCCGCTTTTGATAGAGTCCATGCCTCTGCGCCATATAGCAGAACTGGGATGATAAGGGTCTTATAAAGGGTCACTTTAGTTGTTCGAGAGAGGGCTTTGCTACTCAATTGCCTTCTTAGCCCAAAGAAACAGCGGTTATATATAGTTGGCGCAACAGGTCTGTAGAGACCCAAGGCCTAGCTTCTCACAACCATTCGTTTTGTGTGAGTTTCATTTTTGGAACGAATGGAAAGGATCTACAATTTTATGCCGATTCCAAACGGCTAATTGAGAAGCTCTTAAGACAGTTATACTCTCGGATGTTTGTCAGACGTTCGCGAGAGGCGGCGCAGTGGAAAAAACCCTAAGTTGGAATTTGGGTTTTTGCGGGATTCGAACCTGAGTCCCTCGCTTAGTAGTCCAACACACTAACCACTAAGCCACTGCGCCAACAGCGGTTGGCAAGAGTAATTCTACGTTTAACCTCAGCGCTGGTGTCATTGTCTGAGTTCATAGCGGAGCCTGAGTAGACAAAGTCCTTAACCACCTCAAAGTTATATCTGTCTATTGTGACGTTCTCTCCGAGCCGTCGGTGTTGGGTGTCCTTTTAAGCTGACAGCATATACTTCGTCTTGCCCTCATTAACCGCCAAACCCATCTTTGCCGCTTCTGTCTCAATGCTCACGAACGTGCCAGTGACATCACGCTGCGTTCTGCCGATTATGTCGATGTCGTCGGCGTAGGCGAGTAAGTGGACGGACTTTTGGAAGATAGTGCCTCTGGTGTTAGCGTTTGAGTTTTGCACTATTCTTTCAAGAACGATGTTAAAGAAATCACATGACAAATCCTTTTTTGACTTCGAAGGTCTCGGTGAGTTCTTTACCGACCTTGATGGAGCAGCGTGCATTCTCCATCGTCATCCTGCACAAACGGACGAGTTCGGCAGGGATGCCAAAACTAGACATTGCTCTATATAGTTCGTCCCTATAAATGCTGTCATAGGCGGCCTTAAAGTCGATGAAAAGGTGGTGGGTATCGATTTGAAGTTCCTGGGTTTTCTCCAAGATCTGCCGCAGTGTGAATATTTGGTCTATGGTGGACTTTCCTGGCCTGAAGCCACACTGATATGGACCAATCAGGTTGTTTACGAAAGGCTTCAGGCGTTCACACAAAACGGCAGATAAGATCTTGTAGGCAATGTTTAGAAGACTGATACCTCTGTAATTGGCGCAGTTCAGAGGGTCTCCTTTCTTGAGGATCGGGCAAACAATGCTGAGGTTCCATTCATCGGGCATGCTTTCCTCCGACCATATTTTACAGATGAGTTGGTGCATGCTCCTAGCCAAGTCATCGCCTGCCGCTTTGAACAGCTCGGCGGCTAGGCCATTTGCTCCAGCGGCTTTGTTGGACTTCAGTTTAGATATAGCTATCTTCACCTCGTCCAGGTCGGGTGGACGGTATTGTTGATCCTCATCGTCCAGGTTGTACGGTTCATTCTGCCTGACAGCGGAATTTAAGTCGTCATCGCCGTTAAACAGTCTGCAGAAGTAGTTCTTCCATATCCTCTGCATCGACTGCGATTCTACTACGATGTTCCCTTGTTCGTCCTTGCAGGCTTCGGTTCGGGTTTTGTAGCCTTGTGAAGTTCTTTTTACCCTCTGGTAGAACTTCCGAACCTCATTCCTGTTGTAACATCTCTCTATTTCCTCGATCGCGCGCTTCTCATGCTCTTTCTTTTTTCTCCTTAGAAGCCGGTGTTCGTCTCTTCTCTTCTGCGCGTAGAGCTCACGAGCAGCTCTTGTCCTCCTTTGCAGCGCCGCTTTGTATGCCTCTTGCTTCGCTGCATGTGCTTGCCGGCACTCGTCGTCGAACCAGGGGTTTCGTTGTGGTGGTCGGGTGAAACCCAGCACATCAGAGGCGGCGTCTCTGATGGCTTTTTGGCAATGTCGCCACTGGTCTTCAATACTTGATGCTGGCTGCATTGGACCTCTTGAGAGATTGAGAGAGACTCGATCGGAAAAGGATCTGGTGATCTCTTGCGATTGTAGCCTTCCGACGTCAAACTTCCTCCCAGTATTTACTTGTCTTGGCGGCGTTCGGGATATCCGGAGTCGTACCTTGGCTACAACAAGGTAGTGGTCCGAGTCAATGTTGGCCCCTCGGAATGTTCGGACATCCATAATACTGGAGGAGTGCCTTGCGTCGATCGCAACGTGGTCAATCTGGTTGACGGTTGATTGATCAGGAGATCTCCATGTGCCTTTGTGAATATCGAGATGCGGGAACCGTGTGCTAGCTATGACAACGTTTCGCCCCGCCGCGAAATCGATCAGCCTAAATCCGTTGTCGGAGGTGGTCTCGTGTAAGCTGTACTTTCCGACAGTGCTACCAAAGATGCCCTCTCTTCCTAGCTTGGCGTTAAAATCGCCTAAGACAATTTTAATGTCATAGCCAGGGCATTGCTCGTAAGTGTGGTCCAAGAGCTCGTAGAACCTTTCTTTGGTGTCGTCGTCTTTCTCCTCCGTGGGGGCGTGCGCGCATATTAAGCTAATGTTGCCGAATTTAGCCTTGATGCGGATTGTCGTGATGCGCTCGTTTACATAGTTGAAACTTAAGACTTCTTGCCTAAGTCTGGCGCCAACGACGAATCCACATCCGAATAAGCGCTGTTTTTGTTGCCGATAGCAGTCGCCGTAATAAATATCGCAGTTTTTCATCCTCTTTTTGCCCGGGCCATCCCATCGCACTTCTTGGATGGCGGTTAAATCTGCTTTATAGTGGTTCAGGGCTTCCGCTAATTGTTCGGCTGCACGCGGTCTGTTAAGGGACCTAGTATTCCACGTACAGATCCGAAATTCGTTGTCCTTTAATCGTTTGCCAGGTTCGTCAACAGTAAGATCATCCGTATCCGAGGCTTGTTGGTGCTTCGCAACTATGACATTTTTACGTAGTCGGGCAGTTACCCCGGCGTACAACCCCCAACCTGGAGGACCAGGCCCTTTTTGCGACCCCTTGGACAAAAGGAGCCGGAATATTCCGGAGTCAGTAACCCGCTGCGGGCATGTGAGAGCTGCCGTTGACCCATTAAGGGCTCTTCCGCCACCATCTCTTTTTCAACACCCTGACTAGTGTTGAAAATCCTCAATGACCTCAGCTCCAAATACGTCAGAGTAGCCCATTGAGGTATCTGCCATGTTGACTGTTGACGCCACCGTTGATTCAGCTATGTGAATTCATCCGCCGTACGTCCTCTTTCTGAGGGGCTCATGTTCGACTTCTGAGACTCGAGCAGACAGTCAATCCGACAGAGCAACAACAATTAATGGTTGTTATAAAAATTTATAAAAAAAATATAGTAAATTAAACATTAAAAAGGAAACTTTTTAAAGAAAAAACCAAGCAAATACCAAGCGATCAATTTAAGGGCTGATCTTGTTTTTTCAAAACCAAAACTAGTTTTTAAACTGTCTTAATCCCAGTATTCTTGAGAAGAAGACTTCTTCTCCAGACCTTCGGTTACGGCATAAAATTGTCTCAAATTTGTACGGCTGCCAAAAAGTATTTTCCTAGAAAACCTTAAGTGTGATGATGTCGATCTTCAGTGTTAAAAAAAGATCAAAACTTCAAGGCTCATGGGTTACAAATCCTTATCTTTATGAGTGTAAAATAATAAAAAAATTATAAAAACATACATTAAAATAATATTAGTAAAAATTGGTTGATCACGATGGAAATTTTAACTGCTCAAACAGCCATTGCAATTGAATGAAGTGCACGACAGGATCGCACAGAACTTTCTCGATCATTCTCAGTTTTTTTTTGCTGAGTTGGTTTTTAATTTATTTTAACAATTTTTTTTTAACAATAGAAACCAACGTTATTACTTATTTTATAGTGCAGTCTGATGTGGGTATTTAAAAAATAGCGATAGAGAAGAAGAAGAATTAAATTCCGATACGCGTTGAGTTGGAATGCCTATTAATTGCAATGGGAAGGAAAAAGAGCGTGTAGTTTGGCATTTCATAATTTTATGTTGATTAGAAGGGCTCATAAAAGAATCTCGTAATCCTCTTCAAAGTTACGCATTTTAAAGAACATACGAAGATAAACGTGCGGAGATCTGTCTCTTGCAAGTATTAAAACAAATGCGGCAAAAGACAATTGTCTGACTATTAATAAAGCGGGAAAAGACAATCAAATCGTCCCAATGGACCACTTGGAAAAAGCAAATAAGTTTGTCCACCCACAAAAGCTGTAATCTAGCTCATAGTCATAGTCATAGACTTTTTTGAAAGAGAATAAAAACCTCTTAAATTATTTTGAAAAGAAAGATTCTTCAGGTCCTAGTTTTATCCAAGTTTTATCGATTTTATATTTCTAACACCGACGAATTACTTAAAACCATTCTTATGTGGAGCCGGGGAGAGCAAGGTTTACTAACTGGGTGTACCTTTTTAAGCTAGCTAGCTACGATCCACCATAGACGGTAAGTCCGATCTTAAGGAAAGTTAGTTAAGTAGGTAGTACTTGGTCCTGGGTAATGCTTTCTATCCAATCTCTGTTTGTGTAACTTTTTTATCGACCTACAACTTGCTACCTAATTTGAAGGCAGCTATATAGCTATATTTAGTGTAACAAAAATTAGCTCCCAGTTTAATATTTTTATTTGTAATAAACATATAAGCCCAACATAAACATTTATCGCTTAACCTATCACGGTTTTTAATGTTCTCACACTTAGGAGTGGAGTAGCCTTGCAGCAACTAGTGCAGGGTTCAGATTCGTCGCGTTTGCAACAGACTTCGCATGGTTTCTTTGTTATGTACAGGTCCGCAGTGAAAGGGTTTTTATGGAACGCTCTAAAATGTGGAAGAAAGTAAAATTAGGACGCATAAATATAAATTGCAATAGATTTGGTTTACTTGATTGGTTCAAAATGTGGCGCTGTCAACTTGATGAAGCCCTGCAACTTCCCAGGTTTAGACTGCGGTTGATAGACAACATTCGAATTGGGCTTCCCATCCACCTCAGAGGATGGTAGTGAATATCCCTGATTGTCTGATGAGCTGACTGTTGATCCAGGCAGAGGTAGGGGATCTTTGTTTGGCAATTCGTTAAATTTCGGATTAGATGAGCCAAGAGCTGAGAATTCCGAATTCACATTTTCATTCTGCGGGTGTGTTCCAAAAGTTTGGATTTGGGAAGCTCCAAGTCGCTCATTATAGCCCTCGTTATAATTAGGTGAACTGGGAATATGTGCAGATTTTTGATTTTGGTCGACTTGCTGATGAAGGTAGTCTTGCTGCGCCATGAAGGTTTCAGATTGTTGGTTATTGTTTTTAGGCTTCTGGAGGGGATATCTCTCCTGATTGTCATCAATTCTAGGCGGATTTTGATTCTGAATGAATTTTGTATGCGTGACTTGCTGGGGATATGCCTGTGGCAGTGTTTGTTTCCACTTTGTAGGAAGATTGGAGCTTTTAGCAACATAATATAGTTGCTGGGGTGCGGGCCTTAAAAACAAAGTATTTCTCATTTGAACTTAGTATGATTGGCTGTTACTTACCGATTGTAATCTTGGTTCGAAATGGCTAAAGAATTGCCTCGTATGTGGGAAGGATAGGCTGGGTATTGTTGCTGTTGAGAGAATGCTTGAATGTTGATTCCTTCAATTCCGGTGGGGGTTTGAGTTCTCAACAGAAGGTCAGCATCTTCTTTTGTGTTATCCCTTTGAGTAAATATTTCATTCTGTGGTCGCGATGAATGCTTTTCATAATTAACATCTTGAATGAAGCTTTCACTTTTCGAATTCATCTCAAGTCGCTTAGTGTCACCATGTTGGCCGCTTACATACGTCACTCTCCTCAGCATATCCTGCTCATTTGGGTTTACACTTTCACTTAGATATTGTGTCCGAATTGGATCTATAGTTTTTTGACTCGTAGTGAGTTCCGGGTCGCTTTTGAACACGTACTCCGTTATCTGAGGTTCTTGGAAAGTAACTTCATCTTGAATTGGTTTCTGTGCAAATCCGTTGGGCTGCCCTTGAGTCACTGTACTATACAGCTGTGTCAGGCTTGGATAGAATGTATATACTTGATTTTCTTGACACAGATTTATACGTATCGAGAATCCACAAAATATCAACATAATACTGAAGTTTTTCATTTTTTTCTGCGATCACAGTAAGAAAAATAACCGCACAATATGATGGTAAGATTAAGACTAACACGGAAATGACGCCTTATAACTGGTTGCTTTCGGGCATCATATGGGACTATTAATATCTGTCAATAAATAACATTAACTCAAATGGTGGGATATTTTGTTTAAAATCTTAATACACTTCAGTAGAAATACAGTGGTATACATTGCGGATAGATACGGACAAAAGCTGTACCTTCATCGTCAGATATGGTATTTTTACGGCTGAATGACTAATGACGTTTTGTTTTTCTTAGGTACTTTAAGATTGTAGGCAAACCTGTCAAATTGCGAGAATTATTTCGTTTAAGGGGAATTTTATTTAGATGAGCATAATCCAAAAAAACTTTAATTGTACCAAAGCAATAATTATACTCAATATGGTCGTCCAGTTTGCGTTCACTCCATTAGTAGATACCTAATTTTAATTCCAACCAAAGAGTTAAAAAAAAAATAAAAAATTGAGACATCCATTTGCAAAAATGGACCACTGTTACAATTTTTTTGTAGTTACAATAGTGTTTGAGATTTAATGGATGACTGTGAATTTCCAACCAACTGGCTCCAATTATAAAGTATTTTTCTGGGTTTTATCGTAAAATAGATGCCATCAAATTATAAAGAAGAAGCAAACAAATCTTGTTTCTCTAAAAATAAAAATTCGACAATAATGCACATGAACCATGACATTTTGACGTCAAATCTTTTGATCAATACAACGTCGTAAGATAAATTAAGGGGAACCCAAGCGCGATATACAGATTGGGAAAATATAAACAGTTTTCATTTGCTTTTGAAAGTGAGATATTAAATAAGTTGGGCGACGCAGAGTTTGGTTTCATCATTTTCAACTAATAAATTTGTTTGTTTTGTGTAATTGGATTAAAATTAACCAAGACCCAGTTGAAAAACACCGAGTATTCGATGTTAGATACTACCGACATAAACAGGTAAAATGCATACTGTTAAAAGTAACACACTTTATCAGTTGTTAAGAACCACGTTTCTAGATATATCAATCAGTTGGTTAAATTCAACAGAGTTAGTTTGTTATTTACAACCAAGAAAAATTGATAAAAGGCTATTTTTAACCGAGTTTCATTAAACAAGTTGACTCGGTTAGTAGTGGCTATATTAGCAGTAACACTTGGTAGTTTTTAACCGAAAGTTGGTTGATTTTAAATGAGTGATTTTTCTATGTTTTACTTGGAATGTGTCACTTGCTCATGAATTAATGATATTGAAACTAGGCGTAAAAAAGGCTATGGGGGGGCTATGTTTAAGAACTACTATTGTGGTCTTCTTGCAAATACAAATTTAATGGTCTAAACACATCACAACCGACAGATTTTTCACAAAGGGGTAAACTAGAAGACAAGCCCACAGTATTTTCGAACGGGTAGTCAGAAGAGAAGAAAATGGATAGAAATCTTGGGGTCCTAAAAATGGCAGTTGTTGCGGGAGCTTTAATGGTATGACTGATAAGATATAACAGAACTGTCACAGTTCTCTGGAGTCAAAAGTCATATTAAAAACTGTTAGAAAAATGCAATCAAAAAATGCTGTAGAATACGAACAACAAATCACACTTACAACATGTAAAGAAACGCCACAAAACAATACAAAAAACGTCCCAAAACTTGTCTAAAAAAGTCAAAAACGTTTTGAGTTTAAAAATACTCTGAAAACACATCAAAAATAGTACTAACGCCGTTTCCAAAAATAAACCACATACGCTTCAAAACCGTCTCAAAAAAGCCTGAAAAATGTGATAAGAAACACATTATAGGACCACCATAAGACGCATCAAAAACATATATAAATACCACTAAAACAACACTAAAAAAATATAAAAAAAGGGACATCTACTTCAAGAAACTTATCAAAAATAAGTAAAAAAAAAAAAACATTTTAGAAACCAGTCAAATACCGTCGAAAAATGCAGCAAAAAAGTATAAAATATGCGTCAGAAACACTACACTGTCCTTAAAAATCCAACGGCAAAAGAATAACGATAAAGCTTACATAAAAAGAACGTGTCACAAAACTATAAAATATTCGAGTCCAAAAAAGTGTCAGAAATGTTTGTCAATAAACACAATAAAAAGGTTTTAAAAAAAATGTGTTCAAAATACGTTGAAAACCGCACAGAGAAGATGCCAAAAAAACTCATCAGAAGCGCGTCGAAAAACGCTTAAAAAACTTGTATAAAGATGCCTTAAAATACTCACACACGTAAAAAACACCAGTCGCAAAAGTCATGAAAAGAAAACCTAAAAGCATGTTAAAAATGTATTTGAAGTAGGGTCTTAAAATATCAGAAAAGATCTAAAAGGTCTTTAGGAAACAAATTCAAGCACGAGCAGTGTTTTTTCCCTCTTACTTCTCGGAACGTTTCTCAGGAGGTGTTTCCCTTTTCTGATAAGACTGCTTACAGTGGTGTTAGACACTAATGTCTCTTATAGTAATGCTCGAAACGAGGAGACTACTCGTAACTAGTTCAAATGTCGCACGGTGTCTGGCAGCTACTAAGCTATTCTCCTTTTAAAGCTATATTTATCTAAGTCTTCGAAAATTGCTCCAGTATATAAAACTCTCTCCCAACATATCCACCTTACCTGCTCTATAATATGTGCGGGCGACCAGTTTGACTAATAGAAGATCCGACTTAAAATCAACAGCTTCTGGCGCACAGAAAGCTAGTCGGTGAGATAAAGGTGTCTGTGCTACAGGTACAAATAATGCCGGATTATACCTCGAAAATCAACATAAGCTCCCAAATAGAAAATGCACACAAAATATTAGTACTCTTGACAGCTGCCTGAACTTCATTTCCAAAGATCCTACATGATAAGCAAACTTCGGAACTCGCTTCCTGGGCAAATATTTCCAGGCGATTTCAACATACATAACAACTTATGGTAGGCATCTTCATCTCAGTTCTAAATTGGTCACATATCGTGGTCTTGGATGTCCACTGAAATGCTTTGTGGGAAACAAACAAAACCTGAACGGAAAAATCGTAAGGTAGCGAGTACAAAATTCTCAAGACTTCTCCAAAAAAATTTCTGTTAAAAAATGTTCTTATTAATTTATCCCGACTGTTGGTCCAAGTTGGTACGTTAAATTCATAAACACAGCACATTCTGTTATCCAAAATGATCTTAAACCGCGCATAAAACTACAAAAAAAAAGTAAACAACATACTCCCAAGCTTTCACAGAACTCGGGGGACCTCGTAACCTAATTAAAAGCCACCATATAACGATAGATTACGAATTCCCCTCTATCCCCGAGACTCAACTCAACTTAGCAAAACTGCAAAGAAGTTTCTCATTTCAGCAATTATATTGCGCCATAAAGCCGCACACCACTGGGACGACCATCCGCTGGACACTCGTAAAACTAAAATGCTATCGCCATCCTGACCGCGGGATTAAGTGAAACTTACTCTTAAACTTTTAGTTTATGATCCTTCCTTATGTATAGCTGAACAGATAACAGCTTGAGTATTTATTTTTAATACCACAATACAAATACAGTGACTCCCCGCTTTTACGAGCGAGAGAAGGCGTAGCGGAGCGTTAATTAACATTGCACTTAATGCACAAAGTTGCTTCTACTGAGCAATTAAACGCTAAAAATGGAAATCCCTCTCTGATTACTCTTTGATTTTAATGGTCCACGTTCAATATGCTGAGGCGCTGGTCTAGTGTGTGTCCATACTCCTTGTGCTCGCGGTCCAAGGCCTTTTAAGGCGCTCCATAAAACTCAGCACTCACACAGAATCGTAATAACTGTTTAATCAATCAAAACGCTAAAGCTAGCTCCTTTTGACCCGCACACACCCTGACTGGGGCCGCAAGTCCTAAGTTATTTACAAGAGTCGGATCAAACGGGAACAAATCAGTGTTTATGAATTATCAATAAGGAAGCAGCCATCGCCACATGTCTATATTGGGAGCTGCGAATGGCTCATTCATATCGTAACAGGCTCATAGCAACAATACGCAGGCGGCCATCATTATTTCAGCAACAATATCTGTGATGTGAATTATTGATGGTCGGGTGTAATTAGTTATGGGAGTCGGGTACCTTGCGAGCCAATGCGAAAGTAGCGTTAGCATTTGGGCTAAGGGATCCGTAGGGAATTGCAAATATTTGCTCCATTGTCAAACAATGTTGCAGTGATGAGGCTGCAACTCGATTTTGGTTGATGATTATCTTTTCGAGGACATGCTTTGTGACATTGTGTTGCAGGGCGAAATTGAAATTTGTTGATATTACCAACCGTATGTATTTATAATTGCTGCTTTTAATTAGATATGATTATGAAATCGGACTAGTTTCGCAACGATTTAAAGTGTAATATGGGGGCAACAATGTGAGGCATTTAAAATAATAACTCCGGGATATCACGATAGAGGTTGAGATCAATTGGTAAACGATTACCACCTCTGTAGCCGAGTTTGAATGAATAGCAACTGCGGGGAGTATCCAAACGGATTAAAAAGGATGAAGAAGAAAAAAATGTCAGAGTTACTGAATTTGTAATACAAAAAATCCAGTGCTGCTCCAGTGGTGCATTTGTACCACTTTTGAGTCCTATAAAGCCACGTGCTAAAATGACACATTTTTCCCGAAATTGTTTAGAAAATAATTATGAGGACGTTCTCCAGTATTTGAATGTGATCGGTATATACGTTGCTTTTGCTGAGAGTTTCTGTTTGAAAAATTGTTAAGAACATCATCAGCGAGATTGATATAATACTTATAAGTGGAGAGTTTTAAGTTGCCTTGTCGGGCGACGATAAAATGTTGGCTTTCCATTGAAAATAAAGTTGTCAGCATTTATTTCAGACAGACAATTGAATAGTGCAAATATTAAATTTCTCAACAAATATTAGTTGGGGAAATAACCTACGTGCAGTTAGCCCGCACTTTTTCTAGAATGAAAAACGTGAATTGCAGTTCGATAGACATTCGTTTGTAGTTGTTTGTAGTGAAATTTGTTTCGTTTGTCATTCAACCGTTAGAAAGTCAGAACCATTAGAAAAAAATGTCAGCCCGCACTTTTCGGTTTATGAAATAAGAACTAGCCAGTTGCATTCGAAATCGTTCGTTTGTTGTTGTTGTGAAATTCTTTTTTCTCAAAAAGGTCTTATTTCGACATATAGTTTACACCTATAACTCCGAATTTCCAATAGGGGGAAATTATTATAACCTAAGTAACTGCATTTAAAATATCCGAATTCACTCAAGCGTTCCTCAATAAAACGCTATTTAAGTTGCATCCATATATGGACTTCCCAACAACAACAAAACAACGGTTAACATACTCTCGCAAAGCATTCATCCGTGTCCATCGATCTGCGTCACTATTTGCCAATTAGCAACAACAACCAATCACCAAGCAATAAACCCTGATTTTATCCAACAAATTTTCAATTTTCTACTCCTTCGAATATCATTAACACTTGTAAACAATTTATAACAACAAAAACAATTACAATTTTGTGATTTTATCACATAGAAGAAGATTTAAATGCAACCTAAGTAAACTGTACATCTTTATATAAACTCATATCAATATTTCGGTTATTAAGCAACTCGAAATAGTAAAGTCTATTTTTTCTAATGCTTTCTATTAGATGTATCTAATGGAATAAAAAAAAGTGACCTCTTATCAATAAATAAGGATTTATTGAAGATTTAATAAAATTGTTAAAATCGTCCGCGCAGACCGATTTAAGGGGACGGATATTTCAAATGCTAGACAACTAAAAACGACAAAAACTAGTTGATTTAATAAAACTAAAAATTCAAAAATTGACTAAGCCAAAAAGAATTTATATGCAATAGCCGTTTTTCTTTTTTAGTTCAGAGCACAACCTGAACTGTTATACAAAAAGTTTGTGTTTCTTTTTTCGTTCAGAGTATGATCAGAGCGCGCCCTAAGAGCTCAGAATAAATTGACCGAGCAGTCTGAGGAAAAAGCTGATTACACATATGCAAGCACACTTCCAGGCACATTTAACAGAAAACAACAGGAAAAACCAATAACCATCAGAACGATCTGAGCACGCCCTCATAATGCTCGAACTCTGTTCAGTGCTCAGCTCTAATTAAAATAGAAAAAGGTGTTGAAATTTTCTTTCTCCAATGGTTTTCCACCTCACCAATCTGATAAAAAAATTTACTAATCTAATAAAATACAAATTGCACCAATCGGCCTAATCGAAGCGAACCGGAAACTAATTGGCAGGCCAAGGACAAGTTAATCCGGAGGTACTTTGCCGCTGTTTTAAAGGTTTATGATTTATATGAAATTTAAGCAACATTTTGGCTTCTAAGTTCCGGTCCCCATAACTCAAAAACTGTTGAACTACAAACGATGGAACTTTGCATATCTTTTCTCTGCACCCTTTTCTATCTGTGATATAAAATAGAAGACAGCCCGCATGGACGCTCTCTATTCGCAGTTTAAGGGAAGCCTCAAATTGTCCAAATTTGCCCATTTTTAAGCGATCCGATATTTCCATTGCAGTGTAGTGGAAAACGATTTTTGATGACTTTGCTAGAAGGGGGTGGGTTGTTGCAATAGAAAAAAAAGCGGTCCAAAATTTTGACCATTTCAGGTTCCCCTTAAATTGCGAATAAAATGTGTCCAGTAATGCGGGCTGTCTTCTATTTAATATTGTAGGTAGCGAATGGTTTCGGACCAACGGGTAGTCGAAAAAAGAACACTTTCGATGCAATAACTCGGCGTTGCTTTAATTATGGTTGCGGGCTTGGGAACTTCTATACAGAAAAAACTATTTCAAGCACTATGTTTTGTCAATGCAAAATTTCTAACTTGGAAAAATGTAAGGCAAGGTGTCGCAAAATAGCTCAAAAAACGCGGAATGAAGAAGGAGCTCATTACAGCCTACAATTTTTGGCAATCAAAGAACATAACTTAGCATAGTAACCAACAAATTAACGACCATGTGGAAATGGTATAACCGCAGAGAAAAAGCGCTCCCGGGATATGTGCCCCCAGATCTCTCCTATGCTCACCACAATACAATGCATCGTTTTCTGGATAGACGAACCTTTTGCCGCCATTAGCGTGCCAAGCAGCGTTACCTTCGGGACGCTTTAGTCGAGTCCTTTTTGACAGCCCGGACTCCGGACTCATCTTTTTGAAAATGATTGAAATTGGACTCCCTTATCAAATGTAGCTTTTTCTGTAATTTAATCACAAACTTGTGAGACCCCCTTAATTGACTTAATTCGTAAACATCATTTACTTACCCCTACTAGTATTTACATAATTTGTGCGTTTTTTGAATTATCATAAAACATAACGATTAATAAAAAATATAAAGCGATTTTCAGAAATCAGTACAAGGTTATAAAACGTTAAGCGTGGTATACAAAGAAAGATAAGATGGGAATGGGACTCTTTTGGACACTGCTGACGATGAAACCGGTTTTCTGATGCATCCATAACTTAAATCTTTTCATTTGTGTGAAAAAGCCTGGCGAACCGGTCATCTCTTGGATTATGTCCTGCCGTGATTCGAGCAGCATTGTGAAAAGCTCTCTGGTGAGACTGAAAACCTTTAATAGCTGTTCTGCATCTCGTATCGTACATGTACAACCGTATCCGGGATCACCAGAGGGTCAATTTATCGCCTATGTTTACCATATTGCACTCTAGTCAAAATGCCATCTCGAGAAATGCACTTTCCACTCTGGTTGCTTTCCATTTCCTTTCAACTTTGAAATAACCCTCAACTTCTAAGGGCTGCCCTTAAATACGATTCTGTTAATTCGAAACTGGCACTTGGGCTCATCTTAATTAACCAAAGATGAAAATGTATGGCAAAACTTAACCATCCCATCGAAGTAGGGCATTGGGTTAGTTGGGGTTGCATTCCCTGATTTAATTTGCATTCGTGATGATGCCTCTAATTGCTTCCTGCACGAAGACTGAAGACGGGCATCCGTATCGAGGTGGAATAGATCTCCAAATTGCATTCTTCTCCAATTAGACAGACATACTCGTACGGCTAAAATCGAGTATCAATTTTTCGCTCCTCTCCTCATAAATTCAAAGTCTATAATCGCCTTCCCATTCCCATGCCTCTTCCTGTGTTTAATCTTAAACGTTCAAGCAGCGAGTTCAAAACAAATGAATCTTATATTGCCATCGTACATAAAGATATGGAGAAGAGTCTTTTAAGAGTATATCTGGCTGATGACCGCGTCATCGTTTTCTCGCCCGTCCCGCCATGAGATTCGATTGAACTGGATAGCAGCTCAGCTTTGGGGGGATTGGAATTTCTTAATTGAAATTTCCACATGAAGAATTTTGATTTTATTATGAATCCACATTGTTGTAGCAACGAGGACAAGAGGTTCGAGACAGATATATGACAGCGCATGGAAATATCCTTGAAAGTATATGACAATAGCTTAAGATGACTTAAAAATAAAACACAAAATGTTGGAGGAACTTAAGCAGCGAACGAACAAGGAGAAGATACAGTGGTATCATGTAGTCGGAGTGGAGTCAGAAGTGGTGGGCGCAACGATCTACAAACGAGGTCAATTTGTCAAATGGAAAAAAGTGAAGAGGGAAAATTCTCAAAAGTGCCGCTTGAACTTTGTCGAAAAAGTTTATGATTGAGTAGGACTATTGGTGTGGGGTATGGTGGAAAGTTTGCTGAGGAAGTTACTTGACCAAAATATGTGCTGGAAAAGTTCGCTAAGTGGTCACTGCTACACTGTCTTTTGATGATTTTAAACGATAGCCGCTAACTCGGCGATATCTTATTTAGCGTGGGTATATCATCGAGGTGGCAGGGGGAAACTTTTTCTGTTGATTTATGGTGTTTTATTCCGGTGATTATATGTCAATTATGGCAGATGTTTCGGTTTGGTTCACTGTTCAAAAATTGGCCAAATTATCAGCTGTAATTATCACTTCCGCGGTGGTGATCGCTATTTGACCGCGGGGATTATGTACCCAATGCATTAGTAAGTTTGTACCAGTTGACGAGAGTGTCTGTTTTATCACCAAAGCAGCTTTCTATGTATAAGATGGTGTGATTTTTAATAATAACACTAATTGAGCTCGGCATTAAGTTTGTCAACCTCTCTGTCTAGTGTTCAAATCGCTCAGTTGGCGCAAGTGATAGTCGCTTGGACGGTGTACAGGAAATACAGGTTTACTTCCTGACAGAGGAGAGGAGTATAGGTTCTTATAAATAAAACATACACCTGTTCAATGTCCAGATAAAATTCACAAGCTTTCTTGATTTCAAACTACATATAGCTGGTCGTAAAAAAACAACCTCCATAAACATCACCAAATATGTAGCCGAGGAAAATATTGTCACATAAACTCCTGTAGGTGAAATCCCAAAAACAATGTACCTACTCATCGTTTTCCCAAAATTCCACTTCAGTTCAGACACCAAGGAACAGCTCTGGAGTGTGTTGCTCCATCACAAGGACAACGACAAGACGCAAGACCGAAATGCGGTGCGAAAAGGTGTCTCCCACCTGCGAATCACTAACATTACTCACTCCTTTCATCATCTACAGTCCCATAACGATTTTTGAAACCATCATCAAGAGTTTATAACCACGCAGCACAGTACAGTTCCCCCGAGATACTTATGACACCTCCATCGCGGGTGTGTGAAAGGTTCTTATTTCCATTACTGCCATCCTTAAACGTTTCATTTACATTTGCCCAGGATTTACGGCAAATATCGTGACAGCACCGAATGAAATAAAAAACTGTGTAAAGTTTAAATAGACGTCCCTGTTAAGCCCGGCTGAGAATTTCTGCGGAATTCTAATTCTGCCACGCTAACCATCCACAAATTGACTCTTGTCACGGGACTGTTAACGTCAAACGGCGATGTGAAAATATTCAAATAATATTTGCATAACAAATTCTCTGTCGAATAATTTGGCGCGTCTGCCTTCAGCTTTGCAAAAGATGAATGGATTTTATGTCGTCTGCCGGAGCGCAACCACCAATGGTCATATCCACACTTCCGTGTTCCGTGCACAAATCTGACAGGGGAGATGACTACAGATGGCTTGCATCTTTATTGAATATGCATTGTTCGTCTGCGGAATGCTGACGCTGCAGTTGCCCGGAATGGAATGGTGGTTTTGCGTAATAATTTGAGCTCTTAATTAATAACACTCCTTGTGTGGACCAATGTGTTTCGGTGGTACTCGTTTGAATAGAGTCGCACGTTGAATAGGTGAGTAAAGTCCTTGGTTGAAAATTTAATTTCGAGGACTTGTTTAGAAAAATTGGGTCATGCGGTAACAACTGTCTTTTCACCTGCTTAAACTAGCAAAAGAAGCCAAAGTGCTCTGTTGCGACAAGCAAGCCTTCGAAATAGTCCAAAAAATATATGATGATTACGTTTTTCTAAGCGCAGCTTCAAGGTCGCAACGATCACCCAAAAAGAATACCTAAGGCCGTATCATAATTCATCGCATCGTTCTGTTATTCTTTGCTTCTCTTTATCTCATAGCCAGAAGTTATTCAAGGGGTCCCTTGGGGCAGTACTAGTACTTCGCTAAATATCCGCCATTCGTCGTTTATTTTTTATTGGCGAGTTGGATCGCACTGTTACCTGCTATTCTATAAGAGAACCGCATTTTAAACATTATACACGTGGAAAAGTGTGTATTTTAACTAAAAACCTTCTCTATAAGTGAAATGTTATAATGAAGGCACTTCAACTTCCACGCCAAATAAAAAACAATTGCGCCCAACCACATATAGAGTACTTACACACGAGTCTGTGTGTATCTAACTCCCAATTAAATTATTTAATTAAATTTGCAACCACAGCAACTGTACACTGTACGTCCCTCTATACCATGCACGGTATTACTTCTACCCATCTGTGGCAGAAAAAAATCACTAATCATCAGCCCTGGGAGACATTGACTGTGGCGTATACGTAACCATTCGCTAGTTATTTTCGCATCGTCAAGAAGTAGTGACGTGCAAAAAAAAATTCTATTTATATATTCAGTTTTCAGTTACAATAATTTTTCGTTGAAATAATTAGACCATCAATTTTGGAAACCCCATGTTTTTCGTATGCATATACCACCCAGTCATGCACGACTTCGGAGGTCGTATTTTATGTAAATTACTCTTGAGGACTATTTGGCCATGCAATTGAATTGGTATACATTTCATGTGTGCGGCTTTCATAGTGTGCATAGATTATTTTCCTTTTTTTTTTGCTCTCAAACTGCACTCTTTGGATTGTGAATGTCCTTTCTAGCAGTTGGGACATTTATTTAAACATTTATTTTAGATGCGGAGTACCAAGGCCCACAACAAAAGGCATTTGAGCGAGAAAAAATGCGCTTTTTCAGTAGATTCAGAGGAAGAGAACTTTTACAACCCACTCACGTTGTTGCTGTGGTCCCATTAGGGGGCAGAATGGAGAAAGAATTACTGCAACTAAAATGGTTCTTTGCCCGCCCACATGTTGTGAATATAGTACCCACAAAACCCTTAAATCGCGACTCTGTATCGGAAATGCTCTATCCGCGTGCACTCTCGCTGCACAATGAGCCACGAAAAAGGATAAAACATCTTGTTGAAAGAACTCTACAAAGCTGGACGGCGTTTTTAGTTTTTTGTACTTTTTCTTTGGTCGCTCTGAAATTGCTGAAGAGGTGAAACTCAAAATGGATTTTTATTCATTGTGTTGACTTAATTATTATTCGAGGCGTGGACTCTTAAATGGGTTTGCTTCATGCAAATAGGGGGGCTACGACTGCGACACGAAAAACAGTAGTTGCACACTAAGAATGCATTGTGTGTGTGCTTAGAAATTTTGCTTTGCCCTAAACAGTGGGGGAATGTTACCCCATAAATGGTGATTACTTAAAAAAATAGTTATTCAGTGCAACAGGTCCAAATGGGCCTATTATTAGTTTGTATTTATTAGATTTTCTCTTTTTTTTGTGACACTTGTCATGCATTGTAAGCAGATTTGGTTAAAAAGAAGGTGGCGCCACGTACCATCGGGCAATGCTGTGATAACAGACTTAAGCTACATGCTTTGCCAAGACCAACTTGGAATTAAAATCGCTGTGCCGTTAGAAAAGATTTCTGCAAGAAACGCGTCCAAAAACGCATATATTTAAAATCGGCTCAAAAATTTCTTATTGCGTTTTTAAAACGTTTTTACTGAGTTTCTTGAAGCGTTTTTGATGCATCTTCCAGCGAAGTTTTTAAGCATTTTTGGATGCAGTTCAAGCGCAATTTTTGCCGGACTTAAGGTGTACTTTTAATGCATTTTTCACTTCTTTTGTTTCGAGTTGCTGAGTGAGTTTTTTAACAAGCGGCCTTTTGACCTGCCTTGTGACGTGTTTTTATTGATCTTTCTAAAAGCGTTTTGTGATTTGTTTGTAAACGCGATATTTCCAACCAGTTTATGTTATGTTTTAACTGCCGGTTTAATGCATTTTTTCACTCGTGTTTTTATGCGTTTAGGAGTTTTTTTTTAACAAAAAATTCACCAATAAAATTCAACCCCTTTTTTAAGGACAAAAACTTAGAACATCGACACAAAAAATATATTAATGCAAAAAGGGACTAAAAAAAAAAAACAATCACGTATAATAAAATCTTAATATTAAAAAAGTATAAATAAATATCTTATTATTATAGAAAAAAAATTGGTTTATAACATAAGGATGCCTTTTCTAGTTGATATTATCCGAAAGTATGAGCACACTTTACAACACATGAAGTAATGATTTGATACTTGAAATGTTTCTTCCACTTGCTGATAGTTCCTTTCAGAGCGAGTGTATTTTTGTCGATGATTGCAATCAAATATAAAATTGAATTAAACATTAAGTGCAGCACTTAAAACTCTCTTTTACCAATTAGCTTGATGTAAAACAGCGACACAGAAACATAGTGCGAAATTACCCACGATCTGGTAACAAGGCACAGACATTGATTGCATCATCGGGTCGATCCATTGTTTGGAAACCAACAGGCAGCACTGTATCCCTCAAGATCGCACATCAGTTCGAAGCCACGTGGGCATTGGAGCAAGGGAGCATAGATTTAACGCACTTTCAAGGACATGCGCCCAGAATACCTTGAGATTGTCTTGTAATTTTTGTTTTTACATTTGTGGGTCTCTTAAACGAATACACAGCCCCTTTTATTTTGTTAGCTGTCACAGTACAATATCCTTAAAATTCATATTCAAACGGATGGTAATATCTTCCAATCGGCCTTAAAGGCGTGAAAAGAATTTCAGACCATTAAGTAGGCACCTTCTCGTAAAGGTCAGAATCACATTGTTGAATCAATCCAAGTATGGGTATTATCTCTGATGAATGACTCGCTGTGCCCACGATCAAGTTTTCTCTAGAGTCTTTTATAGCGTTCCCCCTAAATTTTGGTACGAAAATACCCACTGCCCAAACTTCTTTAGAAGTTAGAAGAACTATATTTTATACTGCACCCTTCCATTGAAAGAACTACTAGACCATCATAATCATGATTGAAAAATCATTTCCGACCTTAACATTACACCTTAAGCACATTCTACACATTTTTGTATCAAAAACATTTTTGTTCTGAATTAATTTTATTCTATACTGAAAAAAAAAAAAACAAATTCAAAGGCATGACTACACGCACTAGACGAATCTTCATATGCGTCCAAAACAGCTTCCAATTTTAAGCCATTCATTTTGACTTCACAACTGTATCTAACTTCAATTATCGTTGCCTACGCGATACATATATGCCGAGTGCTTTTAATAACCAATTATTACCTAACAAGTAATGGATACGAAAAAGATACACACAGGTGTATACGCGTATCTCCTCACAATCTCTTAATGAATATTACATCTACGGGTGAGGACATTTTCTCGTGCGTTGATGACAACAATTTCGCCGTTGAAAAGTAATTAAAATTTTGTTATTTTCCGAAAAAAATTCACTCCATGGATCATTTGGCGGTCCTTCAGCGGGTACACTTTTTAGCATGTTCGACTGCGAGTTCACGTTTGCAGCGTATTTTAATTACCCCGCACATTTTTCGCAGCCAAATTCGTGTCTGAGTATTGTGCGGTTATGTCAAGCTATGAGATGGTTGCGGGCTTGAATTTAATTAAAGTTTTCATTTATGAAAACGAAAAGGAGCCAAGTAGGTTATAATTAAGGGTGGAAGGATAATGAAATCAATTATTAGGAGTTTATAAAATCTGCACCAGCAATGCTGCAGACTGGGCCGTCTACAAGAATGATGTATAGATGAAGCTTTACCCATTGGTAGGAATGTAAATCAGGTGAAAAAAATTAGATTACATATTTAATTATTTGGGGGAAGTTGTTAATTAGTGGTCTGTATTTATTTTTAAAAGTTTATTCTTATGTTCAACGGAAGGTGATCAGTTTTGGCAGCTGTCAATCAGTTTAAAGGTCAAATGCGCGATGCCATAGAAATGACTTTCATAAAATGTCTAGATACTCCTATTCTTGAACGCGAAGACCCGATAGTATTGTTGTCCTGAGTAAGCTAGAGCAACACACATATACGTGAATATCAAGAAGTCATTCCCTTTGGGGTTAAATATTGATTATATCGAACAATTCCCCGAAAAGAAGAAGATTTCGTTCGCTTTGCGTTCATCTGAGAATCTCCAGCGATACTTGATTCGTATGAAATGATTGGAAAATGAGTACAGCTGATTCAATGGCCCTTGTTAGTTAGTTTGTGTTCTGAATCTGTACTATGAATACAGAAATCAGCAAAAGATGGAAAATCAAACAAGCCTTTTTAGGGAACGGTCTAAAATAATGTCATATCTAAAAATGGTCCTTCAAGTAAAGTTCATTTGTTTCTTTAAAAGTTCTTTGGCATTGATGTAATGCCTGAATTGTCTTTTTTATGTACCACATTTTCCGATCAATTTAGGGATTCTTGTTGACACTCAAAATATTCTCTTTTATTTAAAATCTACCAGACAATCCAAACCACTCATCTAATAGCTTGTCACCTTTCTTTTCCCCAAGAAAGTGGAACACACTTAAAAATCCAAAGAAAACTTCAAACTTACTACCACCATGCAGGACACTCCTTATACCAGGCTCACCCCAACTCACCCCAACGTCAAGGGTTGTTCTGAAAGAGCCCAGGCTAATGTAAAATTAAGATTGACATCATTTTTGCAGGCAAACTTTGCAGAGTTTCATTTTTATTTTACAACTTTTATTTTTCTGCTGGTCCAAATTTAGATGTTGTTAACCCAACTATCTATTCAAGAACTAAGCTCTTGTGCCACACACATGGCACAGTGAGGAAGAACTAGGCTAATAATTCAAAAACTTATTTTTGCAACCTCTTCCAGCGCACAGCACCACACTCACTGCAGCGAGTATACTATACTACTTTATAGTAAAAGTTTGCTTTTTACACATTTTGCGCATTTTCTACAGCGCAAATCGGCAGACAAATGATGGCGAACTTCTCACTTCCGGCAAACTCCTATTAGGTAAAGAAAAAGGATACTCGAAATGATTTGCACATGTTCAGCATGCCATTGGCTGATGTCCCAGTTCCGTTGGCTAATTCGTCACAATATTCTTAAAAGTTTTCCTGCACGTTGTTTATTGTTTAAAAAACAAAAAAAAAAAAACATTTTAATTGAAGGCCAGGACTAATATTTGTTCATTTGTTCGCTTTTGGGTTTTGATCCTCCTCGCCCGAATGGGAATGCAGTTCCGATGGTAGTAAGATCAACTTTGGAAAGTTTCATGCCTCTGTTGACAACTCTATCGGTTGAATTGTTTTTTTTTTTTGTGACAATTGATGCATTTCTGTGCAAGACTTTTGTCCTGAACTACGAGTATATCCGTTACATAAACGAAGAACCGAAAGGATCTCTCGTTCCGGAAAAGTTTACATCATGTCTGGAGGAAGTTTCCATGAATTGCAATCCCGAATCCTTCCAGTGTGTCCACTTTCTGGGCTGTCAAGTTTTGTATTTAATTAAAAAGTTTCTTCGTATACGAGTATAGGTGCATAGCAATTGCATGGTCGGCGTCTTCGTCCTTGTTGTCATCGTCTTTGTCGGCGTCAGCAAATGGAAAGGATTTGTTCTTAAAATTGTTGCGTATTATTTTCACAATACGCTGCTTAGGACGAGGTTGGACGTATATTTGATCTTCCTGCGGAAGGGATAGTTAGGCGCGCCAAGCGAAAGGAATACAAAATTGTTGGCAGGAAACGGACGTGTTTGGTGGATCGTCTTCCATGATGACATTTGAAAGTTTTATTGTGCATCTAGATGGAATTTTGCTTATTTTGTAATTTTTGTTTGTTTGCTTAGGATTTGTTTGTGCTGTTCTGGTGAATGCAGGGGAAACTGAGATTGTATATCTGTATGTAGGGAATGCCATTCCTTAAGAATAAGACGACAACGAAAAGACTTTGTTTAAGTGGAATCTGTCAAGGCTCTTGATTAGATATTGCGGGTTGAATAATCATTTTTAGAGTGAGTTTCCAGTGGAGTTTTTTGAGCGATTATTCGTTGGAAGAATTTGACATCTTGTTTATATTGGCCGCTTTTTGTTACAGGCAATGCAAACACTATTCGCTACGGGACTAACTGCATGAAGGAGAATCACTCTGTCCAAGAGCTTTAGTGGTATTGAAATTCGCGATGAAATGCTTCCGACCTGCACAAATGATTTGAAGGAATATCAAATTACACCGTCACGAGAGGGTTTAAAAACGGCCGCTTGAAATTTTTTAATACTGTTAAGAAGAGGATACCATGAGCTCCCCTGACGAACTTCGGCGGCCGGTCCTTCGTATATTTATTTCGAGTCCAGATAGATCTAGTCGACTTGATGACCTGATTATTGAAGGTTACCATCGATGTCAAAGGTAAGGTTTGCGTAAAGCTAAATCGCCTATTCCGTACTTATATATATAGTACCCCCAGAAATGTACACCTTCTTCAAGTCGACAATACAAAACCTGGTGGCATACTACAAACATTTTTCAAGAGTTCTGAGAGTAAGTAACTGCGGTCGACCATGTGTGTCCCAATTTCAACTAAAGCACTGCAACTCGTATCTTTCATTGACAGACTTGCAATACCTTTTCTTCCCATTCATAAAGAAGTGGCACGGTTTCATCGCATTTCCAGGGCACATTAATAAAACGAAGGAGAGCCATCGCACTTGCGCGTTGAGATATTTCTTCGCTGAGGACTTTAAGCATTTCCCATTCAACTACTTTGGGTGCCTTCAGTTGCCTATTCAGACCTCAGAGTAGGATAACTTAGAGAAATGCTGGCTACAATGTGTAAAGTATATTCCCCACACGGAAAGACCAATTTACATCGTGCACTTTCTTTACCCTATGTGGTCTGCTAAAAAACATCCTTTCAAGATGTCTCTTTGAGTACCATGACAGGCATTTTGCTAGTTTTATGCAAGATTCGAAAATTCAAGTACACACCACTTCAATTCGAACTTTATTTCATATGGCTTCTTGAACTCCTGGCGTTTTAAAACACACAGTTCTTTTCGCAACACTACCTGCCGTACCGAACAATTTTCCCGAGCCACTCCACAACAATCTCTAGCAGAGTTCAGAGACTACGATAGGACTCTGTCGTTTATTCAAAAGCTTTCGGATACCTACCTTGAGACACAATTTGGATAACACATCAGGCTATCGATCAGTTGACAGTTTAACCCCTCTCAATTTGGTGACATTTTCACGCAAACCCTATTAAAAGTGCATGGCACCACACCGATAGTAAGTTTAACTACCATGAAAGAGAGAAAATTGTGGGTCATCAAATTCAAATTACACAAAACGAATGTTTCTGAAAAAGCAGGCATAGAGTACCTTTACGACCCTGTTGCCCCCTATTTATTTATTTCTCTTTCTACTGAAGACGGCTACAGCATCATATGTATTTAAGGACATCACTCTGTGTCCAACACCTTCGTTTCATTCGCATGTCGATTTAGTTAGTACAACTAAAAAATATTTCCAACCGCATGCAAATTCCATTTACACCTCATGCCTCAACCCCGTCGAGGGGAAATAATTTCCAAATGGTCAGCCACGCAGAGATCCTACCCAAAAGATAGTTTCAACATTTTCAGTCGCAAATGACTTTATTGTTCGCAATTAATTCTCTTTTTCGGCACGAATTTAATCGTTCTGGCACATCTTCACTGGTCAACACGGTGCCTGCAGTAAATTCACATTTGAGTACGGTCCGTTGTCATGTGGCGGCCTTCCAGCCATTAATGTTAACCGAAAATCTGTTACATATTTACACAACGAGTTTGTCATTCACCATTTTGCAGAATCCCTTTTGCTACATCCGTTAGCCCTTCCCAAAGCCCAGTCGAACAATATCTTCATATATATGATAAGCAAGGCAAGGCATGCCACATGGTATGGTATGGCACACCAATACCAGACACATAAGAGTCAAAGATACACATAAATTTGAACCTGAAATATTTCACGGATATCCTTTTACAGTGTTTGCCCTCATCAGGAGGCATATTTACTTTTAATTTTCCTCCTGCAGATTTGTTATGATCACAAGACGCACACAACCTCTTTCGTCGGGATATACGAGAGGGTATAGGCTCATGTGTTAAATAATTTTTAGATCCTTAAGCGAGTCACCCCTGGGAGAGATGTTTGGGATATATAGATTATCTTGATTGGGGTGCGTAATTAGGGAGCAATCGTTGGATGTGCAGATAGAGTGATCTACCGGCACATGTTTTTTGATTGTAGACATTTCATTGATTGCGCCTCGAGGGTATGTTCGTAATGCATAGTTTTAATTATTTCTGAAGACACAAATTTTGCGAGGACGGACTACAGACTATGGTAAAGTAAATATTTGCTTTTCATTACTTTAATTCCATTGCAATATGAATAATAATTGAGTTTTGAAAGACGCCCTTTGGAAGTGCACAAATTTGCAGCACCAGATGTGTGTGGCTTCGAACTGAACCTTAATCTGGGCCTAAATTTGCTGTTCGTAAGCAAAAGTAGTAGACGAAAACTCTCTGACGCACTACGAACTTTGCTCCAAATGCCCTCGGCAAGTTTATACGCGCTTTCTTTCTTGGCGATTTTGTCCAACACCACTTGGGCTAACAATAAATTATTCATGAATTTGCTCGGTCTTATCTTCTTCAGCGAAAAGCCAGAGAGTTTTTCAATTTGATTTATTATTCCCCTCCGCTTGACAAGAAATCGCTTACAGAACCCTTTCTCCCAACACTTGTCCCAATAATTGCTGCTATCTATCGCAAGGAACACTTTGCATCGCTTTGTCCCTTTCGCATCTGCACTTATATGGTACCTGTTTTGTGGACAAAACGAATCGCGCTATCATTGCAGTAATTAATATTAGTTTCCATTCGCCTGCCGTGTGACCTAGAAGCACTCTGCATCGTTCTCATGGTATATTTCTGCAAAATACTTTGGGGATTCTTTCCTTTGTGGAATTCATAAATAATAATGAGCCATAAAATTTAAAAGCAAGATGCCGAGATGAAGGCGGTACCTTCAAACCGAGCAAACTGCTCGGAGAAAGTTTTTATTAAGAAGTTTTGCTTGGCAAGGCTTCGGGACTGGTGGCGCAACATCCCCGGCGCTGAGACACCACCCCGCAAACACTTTTGTTGCATATTATTTGCCAATCCCTGTTTGCTTTCGGCCGGATTCACATAGTTAAACAGCTGAAGACCGTCTCACCGTCACCGGTTTGGAATGTTGGAGCAGAGCGCTATATAGGTGTATGCTGTATACATGTGCACGTGCAAGTGGGCTTGGGGGTTGTTTTTAGGGAGGGCTTCTGGAGAAAATGAAGGAGAATTACTCCATGGGAAAGGAGCAACTGTTGCACGATAAAAATGCATTTGGACGGTTGTTGGTTGTATTAAATTTTGCACTTTGCAATTTAGAAACCACCAACCGCTGCGGGATATGCAGGATATCTCTGGCAGTGGGTTTTTTTCCATCACAATTAATGAGAGTGTGATCAACGGTCAGTATGGGAGATTGCGAAAACTTAGCAAAGGCAGGGACCGATAATAATTATTGTTGGGAGATGGAGAATGGTCAGTAATTTAAGAACGCGTTTTTTCTGGGGTTCCTGCTATCCAACTCGACCACTTAGACACAACTACTGGTCCATTGCACTGCCAAAAGGAGTACTCCCTCTTATTCTTGTGGCTTTGGTTGTCGAAGAAACTGTAAAATTGGGATGAGCTATGAGCATTCACCGAAGATCCGCAAAATGGAAAGGAAGAGAGCAGAGCAGAAAATGTTGCATGGATATGTGGAGCGTTTTAGGGTTTGGCGAAATTTTTTCCTACTGGAGGATAGAAGCAATGTTGTTGGAATCCGAACACACCTTTGCTTCGCTGCATTTGACAGGACAACTGTGTCCACTTGCCAACGGAACTCGTTACCGATTTATTGTTGCATTTGAATTTTGCAAATTGTTAAGATTTGCGAACGGTCTTATGGGTTTTAAGGCTTGAACACCAGTTTCGAGGTCTTTAAGGGACTTTGGAGTGCTGACTGCATAGCTTCTTCGCGAAAATATTTAACGCGTTAGAATTCATATCCATGAAGAAGTTCAAGGTAATTTATAACAAAAGCCACACCTCCTAAATCGAGTGATGGCCCTTAGCTTGTTGTTCATGATAAATATATCGGGAGGAGGCAGATTTATCAGAACGCTCTCAAAGTAGTTCCACAGGTGGTGATATCCTTTCGCATTGGGCATACTTCCTTCTAGCATTGTCTTCTTCTTTTTCTTTGGTGACCCTTCAGTTTGGTGTGAATCGCGGGCTGCATTAACAAGAACCTATGACCCGCCTTGCGGTAGTTCCCTCTGATTAGCGGCGATCTTCCCTTCCAATCAGTACCGAAATTCCAATATTTCTCAACATCAATCACTCTCTTCCCCAATAGACGTCTTAGCGTCCTACAACGAAACGCCTAAACTTCTTGTACACAGAGCGGGCAGCAAGATAAAAAGAAACCCAGACAATAGGCTATTAAAGAAAAATAAATAAACTGAAGCCATTGCCAGGAGCACTACAGCGCGCGGATACTCTGAATCAGAGAACACCCACTCAATGTGCCATACCATTCTCATTTTCGAGCATAAATCACATCCTGCCATATACAGAGTAATTTAGTGTCAAGAATTCGAATCCACTGTTTGCTTCTTTGCAATAAGAACGCGTCGCGTACTCGCCTCTATACACAGAACACAGTCCATTCCATACATCTACTTCTGAAGCAAGACACAAGCACAAAAGACCCCAAGGACATCACGTATTGTTGGTACAACTTTCGCTCCGGGAAACCAAACGAAACAAGAGGATTATTATGTCCTCTGAGTTGTTGCCAATTCCTTGCCAGAAGATTTTGTAGAGTTATCATGTCGCCGATTTGAGGCGAACCGAAACAGAAAGAAAACTCAGCCAGGCATTTTGGCAATCTTTTCGGAGGCAACACTAACACCAACCAGGCCAACAGTTGGCAGCGCCAAAGTAGTTTCTCATTTGGGGCAACTCAGTAAGTTGCAGCGATTTAGCAAACGGAAGCATGTGGCATCGTCATCATTGGAGTCATTGTTGGCTCGGCTGTTGCTTTCCAATCCAAAAATATGGTACGGCACACGAATTGGGTTTGGTATCGGAGCTGTGCTGGTTCCTATTGTTGTGCGGAGCGTTTTTCCGTCTTGTTGGACAAGGCAATTGAATTAATTTTTTTTTTTTTTGCTCATGTTATTCTTTTTGATATATATTTTGCGATTTAGTGGACGCGCAACAATCCCGCAGAGTGATAGTGATCGGATTTGTTGAGCTTGTGGCATCGAAAGTGATATGTGTGCGGATTAATGGACGCGATACAAGTGGCCAGTTTTTATTGTCGGTTCTTGGCAGCAGTTTTGCTTGTAATAAGATTTGTTCTACTCGCTTGTTTTATCATGTCGGTTGGTAGTTGCTGTGAGGGAAAGCAGCCAGCGAAGATATATCGAAACTTGTCGGTTACTATATAGAATTTGAATTGCAGAAACATTGCAACAACTACATGTGTCTTGCTGCGTTTCTATATCAAACTGTCAAGTGGTCAGTCAGTTCAATTTAATTTCACAGTTTTCCATTGTAGAGTTAGCGTCCTTGAGGGCGCTGTAAATGGATGGCCGTGTGTTTATTATAAATATATAGGAAGACAACTTCAACAAATTTCAAATAAAAAATAATAAATACAAAAATGAAGGTGCTTAACGAAAGGTGAATAATTTACGAGTAAAATTTTGGATAGCTCAAATAACGGTTCGTTGTAATAGTAGGCTTGGCAGAAAGGACGATATTGCAGATACCACCGCATGTAGAATATACAGAATATCCACGATCAGGATGGTGACGAATCGATGAGATTTCCCTGATTTTAGGTAATTTAGGTTAAGTAGCTTAAGTAGTTTTAAGTAGTTTTAAATAAAAAAAAATAATACAAATAAAGAATTCAAGTTTTATAAAGTTTCTTGGAAATTAAAAAACAAACAAATTTAAATATAGATAGATATAAGGCCGAAAGGCATTAATTTTAAGGATATTGATAAGTTAAGAGCGCTCGCTGAGAGCCAGTAAGCTAGAATAAGATAAATGTTAGTTTTAAATTAGATTTAATCGTTTTTGTTTAGGATGTAAGTTTGATGAAAGTTACAAATAACAATGAATTAAAAATTAAAAAATACAGAATATCCAGACAGGAAAAAAGCAACACCACTACTACCCTGTACTGGTGGTGGGGGGGGGGGCGCCTATCGGCATACATGGAAGTGCCCTGGTGATCTTGCATATAACTTTCAGGGGAGATGATGACAGCAAATCTCAAATGACCTGCACCTTTCGCCTCTAAATGTACTTGTCAATAACTTGACGCTCTGATGTCTGTAGACTTTTACTTCACTGGGTTACTGAACATTGAATACGCTGAACATACTATGTGGTCGTGTCAGTTTTTCGAATTGACTGTTTAGAATGTACTGGAAACGTGTATCACAACTCGTACTCATGGCAAAATGACAAATGTCCATTAAAAGGGGCCAACCGAAATAATGAAAGAAATTTCAGCAGAAAGGGGATGAAACATCTACAGTACACACAAATGCTATGGTTAAGTCGTGCGTACGGAAATACCCAATGAATGTTTTTTCCAAGTGCACAATCGTGTGGTAACGGTGCTCGATATGAAATATTTTTGAAAATGAATTTTCATGACATTTTCCTTGCAACACCTACCACCTGTCTCTTTCCCACTCACCCAAAATCTGTCGCTCTCGCTGGACATAGCGTTCATGGAAATGACTTTGTGACCACCATTAAAACAGCATTTTCTTAATTCGATTAACTGACACGATAATTTCTCTCATAGAAAGTTCGACATATCTCAATTTGTAAAAGCTATTCAGCTGACTGAAAAGAGGAAACAAGACTTTATTTAGGTATCCCTTGGCATGCGTTCGTTTTTGGGTTACCTATCACCTTCCATAGGCAGCTGTGTGTCCGTGTGTCCATCCGTCAGTTTAAAAGGCACGTCCCATCATATCTCTTATCTAAAACACTGTTTCTCTATGAAAGTTGCCACTTAATATTTTTCATATCAGAAAAACTTAGTCAAATATAAGGTTGTTTGATCTTAAAAATAGGAAGGTAGCTTTGTGGGATTTATTATGATCGCTTGGTAAATTCAAATAGTATAAACAATATCGAAAACACAACATGCCCTTGTTCAATGAACCCTTACATTCAGTCAGACTCTTATCATTTGTGGAGATAACGAAAGTAGGTTGATCGTTTTCAATTCAAGTATCAGGCACTGCTTGTGAGCTTGCATATGATTACTTAAATCTGTTGAGCTGTCATTCGGTTATCAAAGAGAGTACCTACAAATAAGTATATTTATGCACATTCTAACAATCCAAAGATCTACATATTTATAATGTGCATAAATGAAAAATAGTAAATGCCAAGAATAAGAAGCTCATTCCCTAAGTGGGGCCTTAAAGATTATGTTTAAATAAATTGGAAAAGAAAAATTCCTCTACTTTAGACAAGCAGTGTCAATATTATTTTACATGTATTCTCTCTGTTAGTTATCTCTGTTTACTTCTTGCAAACAAAATCTTTATGTACTCATATAACAAAGCCTCCAAATGATAGGAAGTATAAAGACTTCAAGCTTCACTTCATCGATTCAATTGAGAGATTATAGTTACTGCTGCAGTGAAATCCAAAAATAGAATTCCCTCTTTTGTACTTCGCTATCGAGGTGGAGTATTGGAATTTATTCAGAATTACTAATTAATTATAACAGACGCACAAGTGTTGGTGGACTCAACTCATTTGTCATTTTGTTGCATCAAGCCTCGTATATCTAAAGTGCATTTCTCAATTTGACTCTGCATGTGTAGGGAGAAAACGGACTAAACTAAACAAATAGACCAGTGATATTCACTTTACGATGGTTTATTAGAAGCTGAACCTCAACAGCAATCGAAAGCTGTATTTTAATGTTAAGTACAAAATACGGGATACTATATACTAGCGGGAGGATCATACGATCAGGATAGTGGCCATCTTAGACTAGTAGATATCGGGCTATATTAACAAAGCAGAGTTACAGTGTGTCACAAAAGGATATGACCATTGTTTAAATTAATCTGACGGTATTTTTCGTAGAAAGATCCAGCATTGCTGGAGTACCGAGCGAGGGTTTTAAGAAAAACATGTTCGACTCATTCCACTTCCATCGCGCATCTTGGATAGCTTGTCTTACAGAACTGATACTGAAAGCATCAAACCTGGGTTGACCAACTTTTCTGTCCGCGTCAGTAGTCAAAGTCAAATTCAGAAATTCAACTGTACCAGAAATGTTGGCAAAGCTTAGCTAAGCCACAAGACTCTAAAATTTCAAAATGGCAACTTTCCCGGCTGGATATATATTTTGTATCGTTTAAATAATTCGTTGGTATTTGGTAAATAGTTTAATGCCAACCTTGTTAACAGCACTTTTATAGCCGATCTGGAAATAATTTCCATTTCAGAAGCCTGCTTTGTTCAAAACCTACCTTACCTAAAGTAAAGCTGACACGTGCATGGGAAAGCAAATTGCTGGTGATATACTTAATAATTCGCATTATTTTTATTTTGATTTCTTATGTTCGTATTCTCCCTTTCTTGTGTAATATTTTGCGGTTGATTTGCGATCAGCGCTGTGGGAGACTTGGGGTCCAATGCACATACTGCTCTACTTACTTCTGCCAAGAGATACTCTTACACGTACATGTGAATTTTTAGAACAATAGTTCATCTCATATGTCTGCGAGGAAACTTAATCGCAGCAATGAATCGTTGTGAGTTTTTGTGATTACTTGACGACGACGGTTATAATAATGTGCGGTCAATGGCGGCATCTGCATAAGGGGTTGTTGCAAACACGCCCGTCGCAGTCGGAGACAAAACGTGAACGTATAAATAGCTGATCGAAATTGCGTTTTCTGTTTCAGTTTGCATTTCGAAGGCAATTCGGGAAAGTCTTTCTTTTCGTTTTTAAAATCAAAGGGAGAATGGCTGAATATTGGGAACATCGAGTGGCAGTGGTTACTGGTGGAAGTGTCGGCATCGGAGCCGAAGTATGTGTTGCTCTGGCTAATGCCGGAATGGTGGTAGTCGGCCTAGCTAGACGCAGTCATTTGGTCGAAGTGAGTTAATTCATTTCAGTCGAGGTGTTAAGCGGTGGATATATATGTGATGTTGTGTTGCGTTTCAGGATCTAAACTCAAGGATTACCGGAGAGGGAAAAATCTTCGGCGTAGAATGTGATTTAACTGATACAGCTAGCATACTGAAAGCGTTTGAGCATATTAAAGCGAAATTCTTTGTGGTGCATTTGTTGGTCAATGGAGCCGGGCGAACGGTGTCCAAATTGTTGTTGGGTAAGTCTAAATTTTGAGTGGAATCTTCATCTGTTTTCAATAGCACAGACATCCAATTTGCGAGAGCCAATACTGAATTAATGCTGTCACCTTTTAATGGCGGATTTTAACCTCAAGACCTCGAATGCACAGCTTTTATGACTGAGAATACAGTTCAAGACTTAGGAGAGACGAATGCACTAAAAGATAAACACAGTGAAAACAATAACACCACCTAGACTAGTCTTAAAATTCGTAGTTTTTGTTTTGTATAGGTTGTAGAAAGGATGCCCGAAGACTGAATGGTCGGCTCCATATTTCCAATCTAAAAACAAGACTATCGAATATCGCAAGGTGGAGGTTTCAAACCATTCTGAACAACACTAAGTGCACCTCTCACGAACGTGTGACAAGCGTCCCATAGTAAAACTGTCATGAAAGACAGACGCTCGGAATCGGTATAAAATTGTAGGTCCCTTCCATTAGTCACAAAAATTTAAAAAAATAAAAACTCACACAAAACGAATTGTTGTGAGGACCAAACCTACACTGACCAACTATTTATTATTTTCTAAATTTTGAATGTTATTGTTAAGCTCCATTTTTTGGTATTTCCCTTTTCAGATAGCTGCGCCGGTGAGGTCAAAGACATTTTTGACTTGAACGTGATAGCAGCCTGCACCTGCATCATGCAGTCAGTGGAACTGATGAAGATTCATGGAGTACGATCCCACATTATTATCATTAACAGGTAAGAAACAAAAAAACGTTCCCTTTCTTATTTTCATTGATGAACTGAGTCACTTTTGACCATAAAAAGACCGAGGTGGTAAGTGCAGATATATCCTTCTGCCACATCCAAAGTCCTTCCTTATTGCAATTAATATAATCAATTCATAAATCACCTTCCACACAAATAACGTCGCAACAATAAATGTAATTCGACTATCATTCCTTTAGAAAAAAAAAAAAACATTTATTTATCTCGCCACTTGCTAGTGTTTAATTTTTAACGTGTTTATAGCTACGGGAAATAAAATTTATATTATGTCCTAGCAAATAATAATTACAATTAAATTGCCCACATATAGGATGGTCTTTATTCGTGAGATACTTTACATCTGATGTTGGTTAAATAAAAATTAATAAACCATGAAATACGCAGTCTACGCACCCAAACAAACCGATGCCGTTCGCAGGCTGGTCGACTCTCTGTCACCAGCGAGGCTTAAAGCTGCTTTCACATTTTAAATTGCTTTTAATTGCATTTCCCGGCCACAATGAACTTGCACGTTGTGCCTGTGGCTGCGCCTTCCTTCAAATATTTGTTAAACAAGGTCTGTCGGGTTAATTTTTTTTAATTTACCAATATTTTCCCTCCTCGTTGACCAAAACCGCACCGAGTGAAATACCTTATTTCCTTGCAATTTCCCTGGACTGGCACTGCATGGCTTCTGCTCAGGAATTAAGTAAACATGAATGAAGCTGTAATTTCAGTTGGGCATAATGAAATTAAAACTTAATTAATTAAAAATTACATTTACGTATGAATGTTTGGTTATGCGGCATATGGTATTGGAATGTGCGTTGGGAACTTATAGACATGTGGGCTTTGTTTTCTTTCTTTTTTTAAGCCATTCAGTTTTTACTCAACATTTGTGTAAAGAATTTATCGTAATAATGTTAATTATTGGTATATATCGTGATTGATTGTCTTTTCAGTATTCTAGGACATCGGGTCTTGGATTTGCCGAAACCAGCTTTTAATGTGTATCCTGCGACCAAGCATGCACTCACCGCATTGTGTCAGACTGTAAGGCAGGAAATTCGGTACAATAAATTGAACATAAAATTGACGGTAAGTTTTTGATTTTCGGAAAAAATATTAAAGAAATTCTTTCATGATAATTGAAATAAATTACCGGGCCCAAGTAGAATCCCCATTGACGTCCTCTTGAGGCCCTCTCTGGGTTCAAGCTTTTTTTAACGTTTTTTTTTTTTTTCAATTTTTAAATTAGTAACATAAAATTTAAATGGGTTTCGTTGGTTCGTTTTTTAAATCGACTCCAATTCGCTCGCAACAGAACGAGATTATTATGGAGCACTTTCCTTTTCTTGTCTTTTAGAGCATCAGTCCCGGAATGGTTGACACCGACTTTCTAAAGGTGTACCATCCAGCGTCTTATGCCGAAATACCAAAGTTGCAGCCCAAAGACGTAGCCGATGCAGTATTGTATGCATTGCATACGCCACCAAACGTCCAGGTAATGTATCACATACCTTAGTACCAGAGACCGTAATGTGATAATGAACTTTTTACAGATTGAGGAAATCATCCTTCAAGCAATACCAGTTCAGGAATCAGCAGAGGACAAGGAAGAAGACGACTAAAAACTCGCTCTGTTTGTCAACTCAAAATCTCTTGACTGTTTACGACATTGACTGCATTTTTTTAACATTATTCTAATTCCACAGTGTAATGTAAAAACGAAGTCAAACCAAAAACGGGGACAAAATGTCCTTTATTTATTCAAAAGCTTAAACATCTAACACCAATGAACGAATAAACATTTTATTTACATTTTTCCCGTGTTTCTCTATACCAATCTATGTATTTATCTTTCTCGTGCATATTTTGCTCGAAGGATTGGTTATTTTTGTTCCACTTATCTTTTTGTGCTGCGACGACCACTAAGCTTTCTGACCTTGAGGCTATGGAAGGATGGGTATTTTGTTGGAATTGGAATTTTTTTGGGCCTTCTCCGTCGTTCTGTATCCGTATTTGCATGAGGCTTTGGTCGTAAATGGCAAACAAATATCTTTTTGCCGACTATATGGTAGGCAGGACATCGCTGAATTTAAATATTCATTTGAGAAGCGCAAAAGTTTGCAGTTATTGAAATAAAACTGTTCCTCACAAAACGAATCGGAGAGGTCCTCTGGCCTAGGTGTGTTTACTATGTCCTCAAGGTTTAAATAAAAGAAATTGTTTTTTTTTAACATTATGGATTCTATGACATTTGCGGTGCCTTTTGTAAGGCAGTTCTTTTGAGCCAGTTTATATTTTGGTTTATTGTACACAGCGATTGTTCCCAATTCGGTATTAGGTGCGACATATTGGCCAAATTTTTCATTCGTTTATGGGCGTTTCTCGAGCCGTTTTTGGACATGTTTTTGGACGCTTGAATGACGCATTTTTGACACCTTTCCCGATGCATTTTGGACGGCTTTTTGGACGCGTAGTTAAAAGCGATATCGGACACGGCTTTTTGGAGGCGTTTTTTCGATGTGGTCTTTGACGCGATTTTGATCTGTTATTGAATGTGTTTTTCCACGCTTTTTGACCTCTGGAGAATTCTTTTTTCTTTGACGAATTTTTGGGTCCTCTTTTTACACGTTTAGAAACGAGTAGCATTTTTTTTCGAACGTTCCCAACATGAAGAGATCAAAAATAAGTGAATTATCAGAAGAAATTGAAGTCACGCACACCAATATGGCAGTCGATCAAATGTCAAGCATTTCAATGAGTTTCACCAAATCCCCAAAGGCTTTGTCCAATTGGAACAGCTTTGTATACAGAACTGAACCGACTGTTTGACATCTTTTAACATCAAACGAATAATGTGAACCTTCTTGACTTTCAGAGCACAGCCCAGGTACACCTGCAGTATTCACAGATTTCTGCACTTTCTTCACCAACTTATCATATTTTATGAATATCTTTATTGAATTCTGCATCAAAGACCTAAAAGAACCTACCTACCTATTGGCTTCTTAGAAATACGTCTCAAGCACTCTATTCCAATTAATCCCTTTCTGGGGATACGAAAGTTGCCCACTTTAAAACACTAAAACTCACTTAAAATGCAATCCGGACTTAGGGAGCAAAGTCCAAGAATAACTTTTCGCTATGCATTGTGACGAAATGAAAATTCAATCCAACATCATCATCACCAGCACCACAAGGACATCATACTTTCCGCTACTCCAAAAGTTTTTTTTTTCAAAAGTATGAAAAACTAATTAAGAATCAAAGCAAAGAGAATAACCAACCGCATTTCATCTAGAAAAAGTTTCTCCGTCACAAAAGTGGACAAAATCCCAGCTGAGGAATAAGAAGAAAAAAAGTAACCGAAACCACTCAGTAACACTGATCAAATTGCAGAGAAGATTCCCAAAAGACTATCGCAAATCATCTAACTGTGACCTTCCCATCTAAGCTGGAATCCCGATCCAGAGCTGAGCGTCTTCATTTCGCATGTATCCTTTCTTCCTGTTCGTCTTTGAGACAATAATAACTTTTGTGCATCTCTGTAGAAGTTATTCAGAAACAATTTCCTTCAACGAAATTCTGTCAGTCAAGGCAAAAGGAGACTTTTTGTACGCGAATAATGTTATGCATCAATTAAAAAGTTTTTACATTCGCATTCCTCCTCGGGGAACGCATTTTCATGGAATGGGAGAGTAAACTATCACTCCTCCCACTACACATAACCAAGCTGTATTCCCATTAATTATTAATTACTTATCCTTTGGCTTTTTATTTGCAAATAAAATGAAAAAAATATTCACTGCGAGGCAGATATACTTTGGAGGGAGAACTTTTCATCGAAAACTCTGTTTCCAATTTTTGGGGGTAAGTTTGTGAGCAAAATGAGTTTATTTACTGGAAGCCGCTGGGTGTTTTTAATAGCATCTGCTGAATAAAGTTAGTTCATTGCGTTTGGTTTAGTTGGGTTGGTAGTGAATTATGTAAGCTGAAACTCAATAATAACTAACAAATTTAGGCTGCTTAATACCTCACTATTCAGCCTACGAAAACCGAGCAGTGTTATTTTTAATCAATAATTTTAGACCAAGCACAAGAAGTGTTTCGCCTGTCCTACCAGTACCGCACTCATGTCCTGTAACGAATCATCTTCAGATTTGCTGATAACAACGACCAGTTTGGTTTAAAAGGATTTTCAGAAGCCAGAACAAGTGGTATAAATTGAAGTGGCCAAGTGGTCAAGCTAAACCTTCTCAGGTCTGCATTAACCAGAGATTTATTTGACCATTGAAATTTAATCATCAGTTCCAGCAGCATCAACAGCGCAACGAGTGTTCTTAGGGGAATGTGCACCCATATCACAGTGCTGAAGTTTGAAAGCTTCTCCAAAATCCTTTTCCTCTTCTGCCAAACAACACATGTCAATAGCATGTCTAAAATTACTTCCAACCACTTCAGACTTAATTCGAATCTCCTTTTGAGCCAAAACCAGAGGACTTCCCCATCCCTATACACACTGGCACCTAATACACAAAGAAATAGCAGAGGAATCGAATGAAATCGTTTGCAATCTGTCAGAGTTCTTCTGCTTCGTCTTGCTCACCGACAGAACATTAGCCGTATAGCTATAGCTTTCTCTATTGGCGAAATCAAATTCAATGGCTGTAAAGGATATACGACACGAAAGTTGAAAGGAAGATGTTAAGAAAAAAAGGATTCTTATCTATGGCGAATCATCTTATGCCGACATTACATCGATGCCAAAACCGATTTGACAACGCTCAGGACAAAGCCGGGGCACAATGTGCAGAACCTCCTTATACCCAGCAGCTATAGCACAGACAATCAGAGGATAACAGACGTGATAGCCAAAGCAAGCCATTCGCCGTGCCCGAACGAACAACATGTGTATAGTATTCAACGATTGTGTGACAAAGTGGAGATTCCTTCCAACTGATTGTATTTATGTGAAGGTTGGGTTGTGTTGGAGCTGGGCAAGATTATAAAATGGCGTGAGGGACAATCAGTGCTAGTGTCTCACACAATGAGTCCTTGAGTATAAGGAGGGACTGCTTGCTGTGTTTAACTTCGGCAAATGAGGTGGAGACAATTCAAGATGCCTCAGATATTTATGTGCGTTGTCGGAAAACATGTCACGAGATTGAAAATGAACACTGGTTTTGGTCGTTTCTGGGGCTTCTATCTCTTCTATATCAATAGATTTCATTGTCAGTTTTTAGGTTTCATTTGCGTTCAGGAGTATTTTAATTATTTTTCCAGCAGTTGTATATCTTTTCTCATAATTGAGGCACGCGTTTCATTCGAATTAGTTGCTAAAAAGCTGTACAGTGCATTAGATTTCAGATAAGAAGGTGTAGCTAAATATACTCCGATTTTCCCGTGTGGCTTACCAAAATTGGGTTTTGTAGCAAGCCCTTACAGAAAAGGTTGAAACTAATTTATTTAAAAAATATATAATTTATAATATCTATATAATTAGAGTGCTTTTTATTAAAAGGCTTTGTGAGTTGCTTTTAAAAATGATTTCTTCAATACGATCAAACTGCGATTTAACAAGTAAATTAGAACGAGCCTTGAAGAGCTAAGACAGTGAATGATCCTGCAACTTCTACAAAGTCAAGCCTGTAAGTTCACTACCAGACAAAATATAATGAAACATTAGGTATTGAACATCTATTCCAGCAAAGCAAACTGAAGTGCAATTTTCAACTGTTAAAACAACATGACACCTCCGAGAAACACACTTCTTAGATGTTTATCTCAGAGACAGTACTGAGACCCCCACCTTCGGGCGATTACCCGTTGGGTAATTTGGTAATTTGTCTCAAATATTTTAGCTTTGGCTCAATGCTCCGAGCCATAGAGAAACGGCTTGTCTCAAAACTTAAGCATCACTTCCTTAAAAAAAAATTTTTAAAAATAAAACAGATGACCATCAGAAAATGAGAATTTACTCGACTGAATGCCGTTAAGAAAACAATAGCATTTAACTTTTTAAGAAATTACAAAAAACTCCCTCCTCGTTTTCGGTGAACTAATGTGTCTCAAATTTGTGTGGATTGGCTCGGAAATGGCTAACTCTTTGGAACAACGCTGGTAACGAAACTTCAAAAATTTCGCCTCCCCAACATACTCTCAAAAAATATGAACCACTCCGCTGTGGGAAAAGTTGCTGGCAGCGTTCATAAAATTTTATCTGTTAAGTTTGAGCCATAAAGCAATGTCGGGGTCAAAGCCTTCTAAAGTCCTATTAGCCAATACAGGCCAAAGGTCAACCCGATTCGGTTGGATAAATACTGTGCCAACATGAATAGCTGCTTTTAAAACGTATACTTCTAGTGGTCATCCATAATTACGTGCTGAAGAATCTACCTTACCTTGCTTTACTGAGAAAAATACTAAAACAGTGGTAGTGTTAACACTCCAATATTTGAAATCAACGACAAATTTCACAGGAAACACATTGCAATCCCATTGCCACAACATAGATGTCACCATCGTCAAACCTACCGAACAACCGGAAGAATGACGTAGCCCTGCCACAACTTAACGAAACCCACAGATGACGTTTTGTGTCAGAGATCGTTAAATTCCGCACCAGCCAACCAAGTGCAAAAAAGATTTCCACACCACACAATATTCATTTAATATTACTTTCCGATCTAATTTTTGTACACAAACATCAATTTACCCTTTCCTGCGGCTGTTATTACTAATTTTAATTATCAACCACTAATAAGTAGGTAATCTATTATCAATTTCGCTCAAAAGAAAAACTTCATCGTGTCAGAGAAAGCGCAGTAACAAAACAAATCGTTGATTTTCCGAAGAAAGAAAAGAGAAAAGTGTACAAAGTGCAATTGGAAAAGACGGAATATAATTTATACAAAATCCTTTGTGTCAAATTGGAAATATAAAGCTCTGTTTATAATTAAATGTGTCTCCTGCATCTGCATGCGGACAAAGTGTTCCCTAATTCCAAGTAGCTGGTTGGCAAATTCAGAACCAACTCCCAGCCCGGAGCATGACATTATTGACAGTTTATTTCGCGTTTTTCTCTCCACCAAAACCCATTTCCCAATTTCCCCGTACACTTAATTTACATTTCTTTCTGATTTTAGGTAATATTTAATCAACATGTTTATCTGGGATTGGTTCACTGGTGTTTTGGGATATTTGGGTGAGTTAAATAATCAACAGTATTATTAATATCTATATGTAGACCTAGGACAAGTTAGTGTGTATATTTGTGCTTATGAGTTCAACACACACCGCCGTCCAAACAAAAATATGTGGCCACAAGGCAATAGCAGACAGCGAACTTGATCATTTGCCAACAAAGCAAAACACAAGTCTGCTATTGTCGTCTTCAAGTTCATTGTTAAAATTATTTGCAATTATGATTTAATTGACTGAAATTAAATTTTGAACAACGTGCACAGGTCTATGGAAGAAGTCAGGAAAACTGTTATTCCTTGGACTGGACAACGCTGGAAAGACGACGCTATTGCATATGCTCAAAGATGATAAATTAGCACAGCATGTTCCCACACTGCATCCTAGTGAGTAGCAAATCTGGATATACTTAAAAACCCTGCGGTTAATTGCGCTTGTTTAAATTTCTCAACTAGCTTCTGAAGAGTTGTCCATTGGCAATATGCGCTTTACAACATTCGATTTGGGAGGTCACACTCAAGGTAATTACATATATACCTATGTGCTTTCGTGTTGATTTTTTAAGTGATTCTCTCGCACTGGACTTTTGAACGAACCGCATGTGCGTATGTAGTGGTTTAATTCATATAGGTTTTTGGGTCGGCAAAATGGGAAGGTCACGAAGAGAATCCGACAAACGCGCTCCTTGTATTTTAACATAAAAATTAAAAATCCATCTAAGGCGAGTTATAACTGATAGCATGTAACAAGAAACAACTGCCTTGGTCTAAAGTATTTGAGATAATGTCAGTCAATGTTTTGGTTTCTTTCCTAACTCCGTAATCGGAACGTGCGATACATTTTGATGGCGGACAATGACGCGACACTTTCAAATTATTGATAACACATGAGTACACTCCGTTCGCATTTTATTTGCATTTGCACGACACCGATTTTCGCCTTTGTTCATTTAAATAATGAGAATATTGGCCCTTCGGAGCATTGTGTTGCAAACAACAATAAAGTTAATTAAAATAGCTTCACTTTATGGTTCATTAAATTATAAGCTTTGTTTCATTCTTCCTGATACGGATGACAAACTTTGTTTTATCGACTGAGCTTTGTGATATAACGAACAGTAAACATGTGCTACACGAATGAACGCGTAGGTATACGAACAAATACGATAAGGCGTCAAATTTCAACAACGCGGCAGTCGGTTTCATAAAACATAATTCGTCTAAACTTTAATATAGCTCCAATTTTTGACAAGGTGTGGCACGAAAATCTCTTGTATGAAATTAAATACGGTATCTGCACAATAGATTTTCGTATCAAACAGCTGCTTCCACGCTTCGGGTAACCGCTCGAACTGACTGTTTATCTATTTCGTGTAAGTGAGCTATAAATCAATATCGGCTTCCAAATGATTTTACTACTTGCTTGTTATAACTTTCGATGTTACCTGATATTTGACAATAGCCAAGATCGGCGTTCGAGTATCTCATGACGTGGTTTTAATGCCAATCATAATGGGTCTACGTGGGTTGGTCTAAAATGGAGTAAAATGGTGGAATCAATTTTTCGCACATTGAATGGTGTTTTGATGGCATCTGCATGCCTAATTCCGTAGCGTTAAGTATTTATTTATATATTTAAGTATTCCATCATTTCAAAGCGTCTTCATTCTCACATTACACATAAATGTACTTATATGCCGATCGATTTTTTTTGTTGCCACAATAATCATCATTAGACACCTAATGAATTATATTACTAACTATTGTTTCTCGTTGTCTACAGCACGTCGCGTGTGGAAGGACTACTTCCCAGCAGTAGATTCTATCGTCTTCTTAATAGACGCTTGGGATCGGGGTCGTTTCCAAGAGAGCAAAAATGAATTAGACTCCCTGCTCACAGATGAGGCTCTTTCAAACTGCCCCATTCTTATCCTAGGCAACAAAATCGATAAGCCAGGTGCTGCGAGCGAAGATGAGCTGAGAAATTATTTTGGCCTGTACCAGCTCACAACAGGAAAGGTAAGCTTGCATACAAATGCTCACATCTCTTTACGCGATCACTAATATGAGCTTCTTTTAGGGCAAGGTAGCACGATCAGACTTACCCGGTCGCCCATTGGAGCTGTTCATGTGCTCTGTGTTAAAAAGGCAAGGTTATGGCGAGGGATTCCGTTGGTTAGCGCAGTACATCGATTAATCGCCATATATAGAGAAAACAATTACGTAAATAAGGACGCGAATTACAAAACAAGACAAAAACTGGAAGAGTATGTAATGGGTGGATCGCAAACAAGAAACCTCGTTGATTTGCATTAATAAATACATACATACAATTTACCTTTATGGTTGATTTCCATTTCCACAATAAACATATAAAACTAGGCGCGTCATTAAATTAAATAATTATGCAACAAAAAAAATAGTAAAAGAAGAAGAAACCATGTTTTTTTAATTACATACATTATTTATTAAATTGTGAAACGCATTTTTCGTGCTAGAAGGAACTTTAACGTTTCGAAAAGCTTTCTTTAAAATTCTCAACTAAATTTCGAATTGATCCAGTTTACGTGTGTTCGGTACAGTGACATTTTGCTGTGATTATTATCCAAGTTTTCTTTTATAAATAAACAAAATTCATTGAACAAATTCAACCAAGCTTAAATAATAATATATACTTTTTTAATTTGTTTGCAGTTTCATAATTTGTTAGTTTATAATATGAAATGCAAACGATAACAAAAATCTTCGTGTTTGCAGTTTATGTATCAATATTTTCACACAAATCAATTAATGAAAAATAATAGTAAACGGTTTTAGATGGGCTTGTATTATATAAATAAGAAAAGTATAGATTTCTGGAAAAAAAAATACTTAAGTAAAAAAAGAAGAAAAAAACAACACAACACTTGATAAAAACAGAAAACAAGTGGAAAACAAGAAAATAAATATTTTTTTGTTTCTTTTCTAAGAGATGGCGTATTAATCTGAAACTGTATAAAGTGGAAATTCGTGTGCATTGGTAGGTACGACAATCCAGTAACTAAACAGCATTCACCAAATGCTTCATCAGTAAGCTAAAATTTGAAGTAACGTGTAGCAGGGGCGAGTATGGTTAATAGCCAACCGACGGTGTTTGGTTTCCATTTAGTACGAGGCCCTGCGTTGATTGTTTTAGAAATAATTTATTTAGTTTAACCTTCAAAGGTCTGAACATTAACTATGCATTTCCTAAGCGCTGAAAACTGAGTTGTACTCGAGTCTCTAGGGATAATTTATGAATACCTTCTTTTAAGCAGATACTAATTCAATTTAGTTTTTGAAAAGCATTTTCGGCACTACTTTACTTTGCTCAACTGAGAAAACAGGAAATTATTCATTAAAACCAGCTTTGGAGTTAAATCCTTCGATTGTATTTATTGTATGAAATGTTTCGAAAGAAATACGGTCTTGCGGACTTACTTAAATAAAAACCCACAACACAAACTTCCGACTTCATATATATGTTTCAACTACTGCAATACTTACGCATATTGTCAGAGAGGTTTGGTTAGGTTTTGCGGGCTGGCGAGGAGTACTATCTATAAATACTGAAATCAATTACCCCCATCTTGTCTATTGGTGTGAGAGTTCGTTTAGGTTGTGGAAGATGTGTCCCCCCAGGAATCAGTACCTGGTGTAGGTAGTGGAGATCCTGGGCAGTGATATAGGAAATGGGTTGTGTCCTCAAGAGCTCGCTCATCATCACAGCCTCTACAAAGTTATTTTTTGTCAAGCGCATTAAAATTAGCAGTGTATTTTAAATTTATTTTTAATAAATAATAAAAATTATAAATTCATATGTTAGTACGGCCGTTATGATTCTTATGAGAGTGGAAAGATAAGATAAGACAGAGACGAGCGTTTGCTACTGTAAACAATCGGTCGGATTTTCGTTTGAAAAAAAAAACGTTCTAAAAACAACGCTGTCGTTGAAGTTCGCCTACAAAAATATTAATTAATGTCGTTTTCCATTGGGACAGAAAAATAACTTTTTTCAGTCAGAGCAATTTTGCGAATATCGATTGCTTAGCGAGATTCACACCTGCTTACAGTAACACCAAAACATTTGTCATTTTTTGTTAAACTTTAAACCAATGACAGTTTTACGTTTTTAAAGACGACAAGTGTGTTAAAAACAGAGCAAATCTGAAAATCCCAATGGAAAACGATATAAATAATTATTCTTGTGTTTTTTAATGGCTTTAAGCGAGAAAAATCGTCGACTTAAATATTTATGTCGAATTTGGTCCTCTAACGTTAGCTCCAGACATAAATGGGCAAACGGAAAGGTTTTCCTTGCTGCCGTAGCAGTAACGAACAAAACAGGAATCCTCTTCCTGGAATTATACTTTTCTCAAATAACATGTAGAGATAATTTGGATAGCATAAAAAAAATCATAAATTCGTCAATTCCAGCTTATTTCATTCATCGCAAAATAGTGCACTTTGGATTCGTGCACTTTTTGAACGCCCCCATTTTGACATTTGACACTGTGGCAAAATTTCAGTGTTTGTTGTGATTTGTTTGGGCTAAAATATTTTTCTTCTTATGAATTGAGAAAAGAAATATACTTTCAACATGCAAAACCATAAGGAAATACTCAGTTCAACACCATCCGCATCCACTGAACTTTGCTTCGATAAGAATGAATTCATGAAGGTAAGTGCACAGCCCCTCCTATTCAACTGTCGAACTCATCCATTCGCTTTCTAGACCAATTTTTCGGTTGATGAATTTCTTCATAGAAATCGCAATGCTCCCAGTTTAGAACTGCTCCGAGATAATCTTGGTATATATCTGAAAGTACTTCGATCTTCAATGATCGATTTAATCAATGAAGATTATGCAGATTTTGTAAGTCTGTCTGCAAATCTAATCGGCCTAGATCAGTCGATTGGAACAATACGGAAGCCCTTGGAAGTATTTCGCGAAGAAATTCTGAGCATAAAAGAGCTCATTAATGAAAACGAACGCGAAGTGAGTGGGTATTTAAAACAAAAGAATGATTTAAGGATTCTAAAAAGAAATCTGCAAAGTTTGAAAAAAGTATATGAAACTATTGAAAAGTTAAACGAGTTGCTGACGAATAAGTTGAAGGGGGACACTGTGAACCCCGTCGATTTAGAACGAGCTGCCTTGGAACTAATCCAGCTGAAGTTCAACATGAAGTTCTGCGACGAGTACTTGAACGACGAACAGCTGAAAGAAATTGCTGCTTTAAATGAAGACGTACTAAAAAAGCAGCGATTGCTTTTTAATTCGGAGTTGAAAACATCGAACAGCACTGCTAGTGAGGGTCTGGAAAGGTGTCTACGTATTTACATAACTCTAGATGCATTTGCCGTAGCGGAACAAGTTTTTAAAGAAGACGTTGTCGGGCCGTATATGAGTAGCACCATCTCGGAGCAGAATCTTCAAAACTCGCCCCAAGGCTTAGCAGGAATCTACAGTAAAATCCTCAGTTTCATTTCACTCTATATGACTGATTTGCTCAGAATAACACAGTATTCGGATAAAATGAAAGGATTCAACTTTTTGGTGAACAGTTTCTGGAGCGACGTCGAGCAACGTCTGGAAACACACATGTCTTCGATATTTGCTCCAGGCAACTCGGAAGTTTTCTATATAAAGTATAAGTGCACTACTGATTTTCTAAAGAAAATTGAGGAAATCCTTCAAAACGAGCAGTCAGTGCAATTTTTCCGATCTCATCCGCAAACAAAGAGTTTCCACTCGCGATGGAATCTGCCCGTCTACTTTCAGATCTGCTTTCAAGAAATCGCTGGCCCATTTGAGGCAGTGTTGGAACCACTTCTAGATGAAAACAAACTTACCGGCGAAGACGAATTCCACTTAACCCCCTTTAAAGCAGCCTTCAAAGCGATTGAGCGTTGTTGGTCTGATGGTGTCTTCTTGTTTGAAGTGGTTGGGAAATTCATCAAGCTTACGATCCAAATTTACTTGAGGTTGGCGCACTGGATTGATGAGTCGCTTGCAGCTCTTCAAAGAAAGGATTTTGCAATGAAGGTTACAAAGACTAACTTATTGGTTTTCTTCTACGCTGACACAACAAAGTTAATAGAGAAGGTGCCTCACGTACTTAGCCTCATCGTCGCAAATGTACCCGAAGATAGTCCTTTGCTAACCGATACTATGGACGTTGCACTGCGGGAGATTGTTCAGTGTCACTTAAGTGCCATTGAAAGTGCACTTATCGACATTCTGACGGCGGAGAGTGTCGATAGCATTCAACAGGTGAACGATCTTCCAAGGTTGTACAGGAAAACAAATCGTGAGGTTCCGAGTCGCGGCTCAAGCTATGTAGATCAAATGTTGAAGCCAATTAAAGCATTCCAAGACGGGTTCGGCGGTAAGCTTGATAAACCCGTTGTTCAAAGGATCCTGGAGCAGGTCTTCGCTAAGATTACAAAAGAGTAAGAGAGAGCAACTATTGTTTTGTAAAATGTCACTGTGATTGCTTTTTTTACTGGTTAGGTTCTACGCATCAGTAACCGAAGTGCTGACCTCCGTTCAGAAGACCGAGGAGTCGCTCCGTCGTTTGAAAAATCTCAAAGAGAAATCAACCAATCAGCAGCCAACTACTGGAGGATCAATGACCGACGACGATAAGATCCGACTTCAGCTGCGGGTGGATGTTGCAGCGTGGACCAATGAACTGTCCAAGATTGGCTTTATGCCGTCCCAAATCGATAAACTATTGGACTTGAATAATATAGTTGACGAGACGATAAAGGCAAAAGATTCCCAGACTTAGAGGGTGTGGTTCCTGTTTAAATTTAAGTACATTGTGATTACTTAATCTTTATCTCTTATCAAATAATTATTCTATGTATATCAGTTGTTTCACTAGTATCATATGGTAGGCCTAGTGGTGGCCTATTCAGCGCTATAGTACAATAATGTTTAGTGTGTTGGCATTCTATGTTCGCACTAAATTTTCTAAGAGACAACGCTTCTTATTAAAGAGCAACAATGTCAGGTTAGATAGACAAGAGGAATGAACACTTTAAGTTACTCAGTAAAAGTGTGGTATTGCATTTTATTAAAAGAACCCCTCGTCAAGATCATCTGGCTTTTCATCCGAAATATGACCCCGGCGTGCGGCTTCGCCGCCGCGAACCTTTACGTTGTAGCAGACATGTTCCGCTTTCATAACACTATGGTGTAAGGTGTATACTTTTCGTCCAAATTCACGATTCCTCACCCCATGAAGGCCCAAAAATCTGCAAAAAAAACCTCAATTACAACCTGCCAATTACAATGAAACAACTTACCCCTTGTAGAAATCCTGCAAAACTTTGCAGCTGTCCACACAAGTAGCCGTGTCTCCGCTACCAAGGGAATTAATACAACGACGCATCAATTCGCCTGTTAAATCACCAAGACCCAGTATGTATTCGGTGGGATCGACTAGGCACGAGATATTCTTTTCAATTTTCACATCGTCATCGCCAGCATCCTCCTTTGGTTCGGTAACAACAGTGAAATTCATTATTTTCTGAAGAGCATTCCAGTCGGATAGTTCCGATCCATTGAGATACTCATAGTAGGTATACGCTTCTATGAACTCTTGTAAGCCGCAGCAATATGGACGCAAGTATTGATATGGATTGCTATTCTCCAATTCCTTGGCTATTTCCAGAAATCTATTCGAAATTACGTTGTTCAAACGGGTCTTAGCCTCTGAAAGGACTTTTTCTTTGTTGTTTTTGCTGCAGGAGGACAAGTTAGAAATTATAAAATCCTATTTGTTCGTTCTTACTTGATATCAATTGTATGCAGCAGAAAAATAATACGCTTCGACTCAATTGTAATATCTCGGCTGTGCTTTACGATTCGCTCGTAACGATCATGTTTCTCGTCCAATTCAAGAGCATATTGCTTGAAGGAAATGATTATTGGATTGGATTCATCTACCGCAATGATGTCCTTATTTTGTGGTTTTGCATTTTTATTTCTAGAGCGATTGTGGTTTTTATTAAAAGCCATTTTATTCTTAAAATACACAAAACACAAAAGGCGGTTTTTAACTTCAATTTGATTTATGCGGCTTTTCTGTTTTTTCTAGGAAAAGGGTTTTTTTTTTGTTTTGACATTCGGATGGGTCCATTCAAGGAAGTATGGGGCTAATATCAATGGAAGCGCTATGTGTATGGAGTAAGTCGTTTTTCATTGGTTTCACTCGGGGATCCACTCATTCTGTAGGTAATCATAGAACAAGAAAATTGCTTCTGGTTGAATAAACAAAAGTATTGGTGAAATGCCTAAAAATAATCTACAGCAGACGGCAGCTGTTAACTTGAATTAAATAAATAAACAACACTTGTGTGAGTGCTTCTTCAGTGGATTCTGACTTCAAATCGAGAAGCGAAATTCTCTCCTCAGAATCACCAGAGGATTATTTTTTGTGCCAATGGAACGGTTTCAGAAGTGACTTCTTCTCCCGGACGCTTCTTTTTGCCCAATAGAAAACGACATTAATTGGAAACGAATGCCAAGTTAATGTGGTATTCGTTTGGGCTTCTTCCGATATGCCCTCAGATTTCAGATTTCGTGTGCCTAATCGAACATAAAAACGCTCTTGCTCTTTTTTGTGTTGATATTTGTGCGACTTGAATATGTGTAGTCTTCGACACTTCTATGCGCTTTCCATTCACTGGTTGAATTTTATATTAAAACATTCGAAATTTCCGTCCCGATTGATATCTAAATATTTGCACACAAATAATTTACGAAAATAGATTCACCCGATGCAATGCCTTTCTTTGCTGTAGAAAAAATTCACGCAAATGTAAACAAACTCCACCAGATGTCAAACTCAAATACACTTGAATTGGTAAATCTGAAGCTCTGAAATCTGAAAAAGATTGCTCTTTTTTGTACCAAACGAACATAAAAATTGCTCTGAGGGCAAAAAAAGTGCTCTGAGAGCGCCCAATCGAATACCACATAAGAATTTGTAGGTACAACCTGTGCTATCTGACGTCTATAACCTATAGGTTCATAACGCACAAGCCACACTGTTCGAGCTATGCCGTTTTCCATTGAGATTTTCAGATTTTGCTGTCAGATTTCAGATTTTTGTACTCATTGGATTATAAAACGAAATTTGTTTTGTTTTTGAATTTGTTGTGGTGCGTGTTTTAGAAGTCAGCAGTTCTTAAATTTTAATTTGTGTTAATAAATCCATTCAATTTATGTTGATATCCATTGCAGCGGCCAAATAATGTATATTTTTCTATATTTTTAACAGACTTGTCTTTAAGGTTTGACAAATGACTATTGTTTTGGTTTAGTGTAGCTCAAAAATCGAGACTCGCAAAATTGCTCCGACTCTAATTATTATGGGGCGACATCAAATATCTCGAATAGAAAATCTCTGGCTGAATTGTTTAAGCTGTCTTTGACACATGTCACGTATTAAGGAAAAACACTATTTTACTGCCGCCACTGTGCCCTTGAAAGCGAACGCACTACAAAGAACATAGAAGATAGAACACACAGTACATCTCACAACAAAGTACACAAACACTACAAGTTTGTTCTCTTCTCCTTCAGTTTTTCTTCATTTCGATTGCGCAACTCAGTAAACTTACTAGAAAAAATGGTAATTTATCTAAAAAGCCATTCAAATACGCATAATATATAAATTTCTATTAAACACCCATTCTGTGCCGCATATCACTACTTTTTGCGTGAGCGAACTTCAACTGACATTTCTATCGTTTACACTTTTCAGCTTTACAATCTGATTACACGCACTTTGATTCCGGCCGCCTGTGGACAAGGAAGTCGCATGACTACACTGCGTGCAATGTCGTCGTCATCATCGATTGATACCGTACTGGCAACCGAGAGTTCTTCCCAAGGAATGATTATCATTAATCGTCCCAAAGCATTGAATGCCATCAATCTGCAAATGGTGCGGAAAATATACAAGCATCTGAAGAAATGTGAAAAATCAAAGCTGTTGGTTATCATCAAGGGAACCGGTGACAAAAGCTTCTGTGCTGGTGGCGATGTTCGAGCAGTAGTCGAGTCTGGACCATCAGAGGAATCAAAGAGCTTCTTTAGAGAAGAGTACAGTCTGAACCACTTGATTGGTAATTACAAAATTCCCTATATTGCCTTAATCGATGGCATCACAATGGGCGGTGGTGTTGGATTGTCCGTCCATGGAAAGTATCGTGTTGCCACAGAGCGTACACTCTTCGCCATGCCCGAAACTGCAATCGGACTATTTCCCGATGTTGGGGGCTCTTATTTCCTTCCCCGATTGAGCGGTAAACTCGGCTTGTATCTCGGTATGACTGGATTCCGCCTCAAAGGCGAAGACGTAACGAACGCTGGCATTGCCACACATTACTGCGCAAGTAATAAGCTATCTGATCTGCAAACGGCTCTGTTAAACTGCAACGATCCAGATGATATCCCCGACATCATGAACAGTCTTACAACGAAGCCACAAAAGGAGTTCGTACTTAGTCCGCATTTAGAGACAATTAACAAGTGTTTCGCTGCCGCTTCGGTTGAGGAGATTTTCCACAATCTCACAAGAGATGGTAGTGAATGGGCGTTGAATACTCTAGATGTATGATTAACACGTGTTTCAGTTAAGAAAAAATTGTATTATTTATTTTCTCTTGCAGATCCTAAGGAAAATGTCTCCGCTCGCATTAAAGGTTACCCATCGTCAACTGGAACACGGTGCAAATCTATCCCTAACACAGTGCCTTATGATGGAATACCGCATGGTAGTGCGCCACTTGGAAAACAGCGACTTCAAGGAGGGTGTCCGCGCGCTTCTCATCGACAAGGACCAAAAGGCCAAATGGAATCCATCAACTATTGAGGCTGTAACTGATGAGCGTGTAGCTAGCTTCTTTGCCAAGCTGCCAGACACCGAAGAGCTCAAATTGTAAATGTTTCTTAATCTCTGCGCCGTTGATTCAGGCAATTTAGATAAGATTGATGATAACCGGTCGAAGCGCCTGCTAATTGTGTGTGTGCCTTATTAGCTTTGCATTGCATTTACTAGTTGCTAAAGTTAACAATAGCATGTAGTTAATTAGGTTTTAAAGTTTCCTTCCTGCTAACGACATTCCTTTTAATGAGTGGCATTTTTTGTTTCCAATATGCGTCAATTTTTGAGCCGATACTTAATAAGTTTTCTTATTTTACAGAGGATCATCCTAAAGTAGAGGAGATACTGCTGCCTCTTGACTCCGTTATTAACTCGACTTCTTAACCAGAAACGCATTTGATTTTGTTTTAATTTTGTTCTCTACGTGCATCCATATACACAAAAATATACGTCATATATGTTATGATCTTAGATAAATAGGTTAATTTTGCATCCACAGATAATATTATAGGTTTTAAGAAAGAAGCGAAAATAGGTTGCAGACGATTTCTATTGAAATTGCGTTTTGTTATGAGAAATCAAATATTTTTTTAAACAAATAAAATTATTACTGTAATACGTAAGCACATTCTTTATGAAAGCGGATGCAGCAGGACCGCAGTAAACAGCAAAATTAGTGGCTCGTTGAATTTCCACAAAAAATTTCACAAAAACCGATGCACCCTAATCTCTTCTATGCAGTCCTCCCCAACCATTTCTGTACAAGTCTTCAAATGCGAATAATTACATCACAAATTCGGAGCAAGAAGTACTGCGCCAGGCCAGCGAACACCAGATTATCATCCCATCCACTTGTTTAAATAAATCAATTATTTTTATTAAAATGCCGACAAAATAGTACAAAAATCGTTGCTAAAGAGGTAGTTCGCAAGGGAATTCTAACTGAAGCGGAAGAAAATAGTTTTTAGTTAGATGTAGATGGCTAACAAGGATAGATAAACTTTTCTGGAACATATGGTTCACTCAATTTAATTTACAGAAAATCATCATCGTCATCTTCGTTGTCCATGCTATTTGGAATGAATTCATCATCGGAATCATCGTTGAAGAATGGATCGTCAAGATCATAGTCATCCTCATCATCGTCTATGTCAGAATGCGATAAATTTGGAGCGTTGGTAGGTTGTTTACGATCCCTTAAGCGCATTTTGTAATTCTTATAATTCTGCTCAAAGTCAGCTGAAAGTAGGAGCAACAGATTAGAAAAGACAGTTCTGCGGATCTGATGGTGAATTCGATTTGAAAGAACGAGAATGCTTTCAAATTAAATGCATTAAAATTATAAAATTTAGTTTATTGAGAGTAATGACAGTTAGTATGTACATTGGATGAGTGCAACAAGTCGAGTCGCCGTTACGTAAGAAAATGTAAACAAATCAAATCGATTTCACCACGAATGTCTTTGTTTGTCAACAACTAACTTGATGGAGGATGGCTGTAATGTTGGAAATGAACAGGATTACGACGATAGCAAAGGTCTCCGTATGGACAATTGGGTGTGCCGTCTGGAGGTGCGGGGAAATCTGGTCGCTTATAGTCTTTGTCACCGGGATGTGCTTCCTCGCTTCTGTGTGTCGGATTTTGTCTGTATATGGATATGGTTTTAGTTTAAAATAATTTTTCAAAATTGATGCATTACCTGTAACAACGAATGCCAAATCTACATGTTGGTCTTGTTGTGCTTGACGTGGCCTCCTCCTTTTCAACTTTAACAGCCGGCTTAATATCTCTTGCTGACGTAGGTGTTATTACTCCAACAGCTTCATTATCTTCTTCATCGTCTGGCTCTGCTTTAACTGCAGCTGCGGATGTGCTAGGGTCCTGACCATTCGAAGTAGAAGCAATTTGCGCAGCAGTAACTTCAGCTTCATCTGCTTCGTTAGCCACGGGTTGAATCATTTTACCATTCTGTTGGGGCTCGTCGGCTACACCTGATTCGCAGTCAGCTAGTTCGTCACCAGCACTGCTGGTTGAAGCATCAGCAACCTGATTGGACGTAGTCTTTAATTTCTTATTATTTTTAGTTTGTGCTTGCTGCGATGATAACAGCATCCATGATGGTAATTTTCTTTTATTCGGAGGAGATGGATTAGCTTCCGCTTCGTTAGAGTTAATTTCTGATACATTTTTCACACGAATAAGTGAGTTTTTGCTTAAGGTTGATGAGGACGGTTCATCCAATGGTTCTGATCCTTCCGGCGTCATTTCAATTTTCGAAAATTAAATTGTACTGTGTAACTGTGTTATCTTATAAAAATAAGTTTGGGGAAATTGTTTTCAAATCAAAACAACACAAACGAATAAAATTTTGTGAAAATTTGTTGTGAAATTACAGTTACGGCGGAATTAATATTTGACGTTCGGTTCGGTGCTGCCAAATCTATTTGTTTGGCTAACATTTTGCTCAATTAAAGCCCCGATTCACCAGGAAAAACACGAATTTCCGCAAGTTTTTTTTGTGTTTTTAATTTTTGTTGGGCCGCCCAAGATTTTTGTCCATTTTGGTCCATTCAAAAACTATGAATCCATCGCCTATACCGTCAGGATTTGTTTGGGTTGATGTCTGGGCTGAATGCGCCGAAACCATTCATAAACTTTCATTTGGTTGGTGTATTTGATAGAGTCGACACCTTCATCTTATAATCGAACCTATCTATTTTTTCCCAACGATTCGACGTTTATACCTTTCAGTTAAAAGTTTTATATTATTAAGTAGAGCGTAGTTGTTGTGATTGCGTGCTGAAAGTCCTACTTTACTTTGCTTTGCTTAGATCGAAGCTCAAAGAACAGGCCTATTAACCATCTGATGTCATAAATAAAGGGTGATTTTTTAGCTGGTTTGGTTTTGGCAACACTGGTTTTGACAGCTGACGTGTGTTTAGTACCTTGTGTCACTGTCAAACAGCTTCAGTTTGGTTTGCAATTTAACCATGGATCGTCTTACAAATGAACAACGCTTGCAAATTATTGAATTTTACTATCAAAATTCGTGTTCGGTTCGAAATGTTCATCGCGCGCTGCTTCCATTTTATGATCGGCATTCTCGACCTTCTGAGCAGTCTATTCGGAAGATTGTGACCAAATTTCGCACCAAATTTACTTTGTTGGACATTAAACCACCAACACGTTTACGTACTGTGCGTAGTGAAGAAAATATTGCGGCCGTATCAGCTAGTGTGACAGAAGACCGCGAAATGTCGATTCGGCGCCGTTCCCAGCAGTTAGGCCTTTGTTACAGCACTACGTGGAAAATTTTGCGGAAGGATTTGGGCGTAAAGCCTTTTAAGATACAGCTGGTGCAAGAACTAAAGCCAGCCGACCTACCACAACGCCGAATTTTTGGTGAATGGGCTCTTGGAAAGCTGGCCGAGGATCCGCTTTTTTATCGAAAAATTGTGTTCAGCGGTGAGGCTCATTTTTGGTTGAATGGGTACGTAAATAAGCAAAATTGCCGCATTTGGAGTGAAGATCAGCCAGAAGCATTGCAACAGCTACCAATGCATCCCGAAAAAGCCACTGTTTGGTGCGGTTTATGGGCCGGCGGCATTATTGGGCCATATTTCTTCAAAGATGATGCGAATCGCAGCGTTACTGTCAATGGTGAACGCTACCGAGCGATGATAACAAACTTTTTTTTGCCCGAAATGGAAGCTCTTGACTTGCATGATATGTGGTTTCAACAAGACGGTGCCACATGCCACACAGCACGCGAAACAATGGCGCAATTGCGAGGCGAGTTTGGTGAACAGTTAATTTCACGTTTCGGGCCGGTCAATTGGCCGCCTAGATCGTGCGATTTGACACCATTAGATTATTTTTTGTGGGGGTATGCCAAGGCTAATGTGTATAGGGACAAGCCCGCTTCGATTGACGCACTGGAAGCCAACATCCATGCATTCATTCGTGAGATACCGGCCGATATGTGTGAAAGAGTATGCCAAAATTGGACTCAGCGGATGGGCTACCTGAGACGCAGCCGCGGTCAACATTTGCATGAAATTATCTTTAAACATTAAATTGCAAGGTTCAAACTATCGATTCAAATAAATATTTCATTCATTTTTTCGAATTTTTTGTGTTTTTTTTTTAAAAAAAGTTCTAAACCTCTTAAAAAATCACCCGTTATAATTGAGACGGCTCGCTATGAACACACATGATTCCATATCAGTAAATTGTCACTGACCGAAGGCTTTATACAGGAATATTATATGGGGGTTTGTTATTTTGGTCTGTAGTAGAAAACTCTATCCGTTACACAGCAATTTCGTGAAAATTTTTGTATCATTTCTGTTGTCTGCTAGCTAACAAACTTGTGGACTTATTTAGTTATTAATGCAGTTTCTTCTTTTTGTTTGACACTGACGTTGCCGGGAACTACTCTACCAAACATAACGATCAATCTAGTTTCTGTGTTCAGGTTCCATCTAGTTTAGTACAATCTAATCGACTAGATTTTTGAACGTGCCCATTTATTTAAAAAGGTGTACAATGACATACAAATACTCCAATTTGTCATTTCGCAAGCGACTGACTAGCTATTTATATTAGATCAAGCAAAACCATTTATTTAAATGCGATTACACATTTGCACTCTTTATTTTAATTAAATTTTATGTTTCCGAATTAAAACAAAATATTTCTAACAGAACATCAAATACTTCAATCTGATATTTGAATGAGTTCCAGCAATTCTCACAATATATCTATGTTGGATTCTTATGTAGTTTTCGATTGAGCGATCTCAGAGCAATTTTTATGTTCGTTTTGTACAAAAAATAAAAACAGTTTTTTTTTCAGATTTCAGAGCACTTTTGCGCATCTGAGTTTGAGTTTGACAACTAGTGGAGTTTGCTTACCTTTTCGTGAATTTTTTCTACAGCAAACAAAGGCATTGCATCGGGTGAATCTATTTTTGTAAATTATTTATGTTTAAATATTAAGAAATCAATCGGGACTAAAATTTTGAAGGTTTTAATTTAAAGTTCGCTCAGGAAAGAGTAGAAGACAACACATATTTAAATCACACGAATGTCAACACAAAAAAGAGCAATTTATTGTGTACTCAGAAATAACATTGAATGGACATTTTTTTTGGAAAGGATCATAGAAAAAATAGAAGAGCAGTGCTAGGTTTGCTTTTTCAAGCCAAGGTCGATTTCCTGCGAAGATAAACCTGAACGCCTCTCCAATATTTATTTCCACCATTATTATATCAAAATGTAAGACCTGGTAAAAGATTTTGCCAGATTTTTCTATAGGGAGTGAGTGACAATCCAAAATTCATAATTCACATAATTCTGATGGCTCCAGTCCAGTAGAATATTACTTCGAATCGCAAGGGATTATTCTACACTTGCCGCGATGTTAAATGTATATTGTCAAAAATAATAAATGCCCTGGTGTTCAACAATACACAGCGTTAAGATCCCAACGGAAATAAAAAAAAAAACCAATGAATGTCCTTTAAATAAAATGCCATCACAATTTGAGACGAACATTTTAAGCTTAATAAAAATACATTTAATTACCACAAACAAAATCTCATTAATTTCCAAAATAGCAGTTGCGAGCAAATTCAGATTAACCATAAACTGAGAATTATCATTAAAATCAGATTTCCCGCAAATCACTGGACTTGACACGATATCGGGGAATGTTTTCCATTCGTTGGCACTGATTGAAAGTCAACCAAGCTTATTTAATGGCGAATAAATATGTATAATAAAAACTTGTCATAATTCAGTCGGAGCGCGATTTTGTTTTCCCATTTGCTATGATGTACCTATACAGACACATATAAATGCCATATACAAAATGACTATTGAATAAAATATTCCACCATTTTGTGATTAAATGGCGATTAAAGAGGAATAACTTTGAACGAGCATTTTAGGCAAAAATGTTTCATAAAAACTCTTTTATTTGGAAAACAGTTGAAGCTTGTTATTATAGGAGTTCATTATTTGACTTGATTACGTATATTAATTAGTATAGTCAGCTTTTAGGTATATTTTTATCCTACTCACGTAAAAGTATCGACTGCAGCCATACAGATACAGCTGATGCGTGGCAATGTCTAGTAAATCCAGTCTACAGATTAGAACAAAAATTGTTACTTAAACGAATGTTTATCAATAATTCAGGGAACACCTTTGGCTTTACAAAATTTGTCAATGTAGATTGTTCATAATATATTGGATGGCAGCATATGGCTACTGCGGTCTTTTAAAGAATCTTACAATGATTTTAAAAGATCAAGGGAAATACTGGCCCAGGCCACTTTGACACCTTCAATAAGGTCCTCTTTGTTGGTATACTGCTTCCAACCTTCTCACACCTTTCGTGTCAACTAACCCCATACATTTTCGATGATGTTCAAATCTGGGGAGTAGGGTGGCCAGGAAGGTTGTTCTATATTTTGGTCTTGTAACCAAGCCTGAATTATTCCAGCAATGTCCTACTGGAAAATAATCGGCAGTGGTCCGAAAATATCCTGGAACTGAGGTAGAGCCTTTTCCAGTACAGTTTTTAGTAAGGTGCTGTCATTCTGCAGTTCACAAAAACCAAATCGATCATTCCATAATTTGATATGGCGCCCCATACTATAACTCCTCCCTCACGGCTGTGGTGATGGTCCAAAAAGCAATTTTTGTATCCGTTGGGCCCATCGAGGTTGAACTTCTTTTCATCAGAAAATATCACTTTCCGCCAATTGTTTGATCAAGGGACTGCTGCCATCAGTGTTCCAACCCATGTACGATCATGCAAAGCTAAGCCGTTGTTGTTTTCGAGCTTTGTTAAGTGTTGTTTTTTCTTAGATTCAGACGCTTCAGGTGTCAAGCACTCTCAATTACTCTACTTACGGCCATTCGACGAACTTCCAGCCCAGCTTCGTGTCTTATCTTACTTAGAGAATGGGTTGAATTGGAAGATAACCTTATAATTTGCCGTTTTTTTCGGCTTGAAAGTACAGTAGAAGCACGGCCTTTGTATTTTTTTCCGTAAAATAATGGATTTTTTGTAGGCGCAGTGGCTTAGTGGTTATTGTTAATTACTTTTGGACTTCGATTAAGTTTTTTGGCTGTAGCGCGATTAGAGAGATTTTCAAGCAATTGCGGTTGCATTTTAAGAATTTTTTCTACCCATTTAAACTTTTAAACAGATCATAAACACAAAAAGCAAGCCATTTATCACTCCCGATAGCTTTCCGATGATCACGCTGCTAAAGTCTCGCTTACAATGAGTAAGAAAGTTTGTTGAGGCTTTTCTAACGTTCCAAAAAAAAAAATCATATTAAATGAATGCATGCAAAACCAGTACAAAAAGTCCCGTTAACTTAAAACAAATGTGAAAAGCTCTCTTAAGGACCATTCACATGAGCACGAACTGCGAATAGGCCAATTGCGAACAAATCAATTTAACTGTATTTATGAATTGAAAATTGCTATTTGTTTTACTAGAAAAGCATCATATTCAATTAATTGAACATCTAATCGAAAAAAAAACTTAGTCTTAATTGATTTAAAATGAAATTTACAATCACAGCAAGTTTCCCGCGAATTGAATATTCTTGCCCCGAACTGTCACACTTCATTCACAATCCACATAAAACAGACGCGATCCACAAACCCGCGAATGAAAAATTAACCTTCAACAATGCAAATGATTCGTGGGTACCTGCGACTGAACAAAGTTTTCATGTGAATGAAATGTCAGAATCTACGAATATTCGCCAGTTCGCAGTTCGCTCTCATGTCCTTTAATCTGAGAAACTCTCGCTCTTAGCTTGACACCCAATTGTTCAAGTTAACAAAGGCATTGAATCCAAACGCTTCATAATTACTTTATTTTATACTCGTAGCTGTAATACCAACTTAATATGTTTGCAATTTTTTTGAATATTATTTTTATTTATTTATAACATCGATAACAATATTTTTGGAGCATCGACATCGTCACCCCAATAGAGGTATTGAGTAATTAATTTTATCGAGTTGCCTTCCACACATAATTTTTTTTTTTTAATTTGATGCCAGGAAAAATATTAATTCCAAAATTTGCTCGCAAAAGTCATAATATTTACCACACACAATTGTGGAATCAATAAGTACACCTCTACAGAAAACCAAATATTATGTATTGTACATATACATACAAACTCATGCACAAGTAACGAATATAGAAGCACACTTCCTGAAAACAACTCGGGCTGGGCGAAAGTTTGAAATGGGTTTAACATACACAAAACAAATGTGTGGAAGAAAAGCGATGAAACTTTTCCTTCAACGTCAATCAATCCGGAAAACACATTTCGTGCGGGCGGATTCTTTTGTCTACGCTCCGAATATACGCAGGTTTATGTCTTGAGGAGATGCTTCTTTATTCAACTCAATTTCTCACCATTTTATTTTTACCCTCAAAGAGGATTCCAAGGAACCGAAACCGAATTTCCGAAACAAATTGAAATGTCAAATGACAATCGAGGAGGAATCCAACACCACAATTCACATAGCCTTAAGTCAAACGTGCGAACCCAGTTCGCTGTAGGGTTTCTTACATTTGAATGGGAGGTCAAGTGCGCACAAGGCAACATAAGGTTAAATGGATCTTGGCGTTTGTAAAGGTCCCACTAGGGAGGCAATATAATACCCAATTCAGAGATAAATGTTCAACATGTAGGGGAGTGTGACCATGTGAATTGGAAATGTTACGCAGAGTGGTAACGAGTTTCATTTTATCGACAAAATAGTCCAATTGAATTGATTTGAATTAAGTGCTTTGTTTTCTAATGGAAATTAGAAGTCTTTTATTATGTAGAAGATTTGTGTGAAGTTTTCAGTACCACTAACACCGTTTGTATGCCCTCTGAAGAGTTGGTGAATAATTTTTCGAAAATAAAAGCGCAATAAATTCTGGCTGCAATAAAGCAGAAAATATTGGCTGGGCATTGCTAATGTGGCCTAGGGTTATTTATTTTCATTGCAGGTAATTAGCGAAATGTTTAATCCACTTGAGTGTAGTTACGAACAAATGAAAATGGAACACATTGAGATGTTGTTATTGTGGGATTCTGTATTGCGCGAAGTCTTATAGAAGAAGTAATTCATTGTTAAATTAGCATAGAGGAATTATTTGTGCTGGAGGCGGAAACGTGCTCCGGTCGTTCTGGTACACACACTGATCTATGAAGTGGATACTGGACAAGATACATGTGGTGGTGAAAAACCAAGTATTTGGGGTATCTGCCTCTAATATATTCCTTTAATGACCACTTCCACGAAAAGCCAACTTGGTTGTACTTAATCTCAAAAGTATGCACGTACCACATGGTTCATGAAAAATGCACCCACAATAATTATATTACTCAAGATTTTACCGCAGTACCTGCAGGGATTCCACAAATTCCTCTCCACCTTTCACACTCTTAAAGGTTTTGTTTCTTATGGCGAGTCTTTTACTTGCACTGATGTGCATTTTAATAAACCTTACTCCACACCAAGTTAGAGACAAGGATTTAAACCTCAAGTTAGTTATTTAAGTAAGACTTATTCCTTTTGGCAGGCATTTTTACTTAAAGACTGGTATCCCCAAGAAGCAAGCGAAAACAAGTCAGCGGATCCTTAATGCAAACAAATATGACTTCCATTAACATAAATACAAATTTGCTTTGACGAAAAGTGCACTTGTGTGTTTTACTTTAAAATACAGATCGCTTCATCCATTACGTCTGAATGAAACTAACTGTTTTCTTTAGAAAGAATCCGGATTAAGTTTGAAACCGGCAGTCTGCGTTTGTCATTCAGAATTTACGAAAAAAAAACACTTCATTCAAAATTCAGGCAATCTTTGAGAAATGTGCACACTACCATCTCCTCCATCCAAAGAAATTCAGATAGTATTCTCTTCCCGCTAACATACCTACTTTCATAAATGAATTCCCTATGAAAAATGCATGCTGCATTTAAGAAAATATACTACCAACGGAGATATAACTTATCGCTCTATCGTCTATCCCCGGTATTCATTGAATTTAAATGAGCTCTACGGAGAATCCAAGAAAAGCATATCTCCTATCTAAGACAGGATCCTTTCAGGAACTCAAATTGAGTTTCACCAACCGTAGAAAAGAAAACCTTAAGTGAGTAGTAAAATTTGCTCTCACTTCCGGTAAGCCCCCGAAATTAGGCAAAATACCAAAAATACACTTGTGCCTTAATTGGTTTCACTATAGATTCGGCTTAAATGGCTTGCATTTGCCACCACCACATATATATCTACATGTGAAATCTTCTTAGGAAACTACCTAAGGATATTCATGAGGAAAATGTAAAACTTTCCCCGAGATACGAATTCACTATGGCGTATACGTAACATTTTGTGAATGGGATTTTGTGCTTGGCAAAGTTCTTCTCTTTGGATAAGAGTTGTATGGTATGCAGGTGGCTTGTGTACCTTTACGGGTGTAAGCAGATTATTTATACAACACCTTGTTGTTATTTGTATCCGGTAACAGTAGTATTTGCCTGGGCAAACAGCAACAACATGATGAACGAAATTTCATAACATTTTCTTTGCAATTGCATATGCATTACAATTTTGCGTCTCCAACAAAATTGCTCACCTGATTGTAAGTAAATATGTTTTTGTTTATTTCCCCAAAGTCAGATGGGTGGTTTGTGTCGTAAATCTTACAAAGAATGCTGTGCAGCAGTTGCGTATCCGACGGTTTTGTCTCTTTCTCTCTTTGAAATTCCTTACATTTGTGTTTCTTTGTCGCTTTTCAGTTGAGCTCGAATTTCATCAAATTAATGTGCTAACAAGCATTCACGTAATTTAATTAAAATGAGCAAGGTGGTTGTAACTCTGAGCTTACAAGATTGTGTAAAATATTAATCACCTCCTTTGGAAATAGTTTTCTTAAATGATCTCGGTACTATGTTTAGTTAAATTTATTATTAAGTATAGAAACCATTTGCCGAAACAGAAACTTGCTTCCTAGTATTCTTGTCACGCATGGAAGAACTTTAAAAAACCGGGCTGTTCAGTTTGAGGAACATCACGAACGATATGAGGAAGTATGCGAGTATAATGGTGTCAGGTGGAGGAAATGATATTGCCTATTTCTAGTCACTTTATGTCACTTCTCGTGAAGTGAACTTATCTCAACACAGAAAGGAAACCTTTCACAACCACATACATTCAACTGAAATACCCCATTTACATTTACAAATCAACTAAAGGTAACCCTATGTTTCCCATTTTAAATTATGCAGATACGAAATCGCCTGCTACCTTTCCTACTATTAAATAAAATAAATTCTTAAAGTGTCAAACTTAACCTCAAATCTGAAATTTACATGATTGTTGAGCGTGCAACATTGACATATCGTATAATATTACCTCACCCGAAGTATGTTAAATTTGGACAACCATAAAATTATGAAACAATGTCAACTGCTCATCAAAATTTCCATAAACATAAAGAACGAGAATAATTTCGTCACCCTACGAGTATATTCTCCCACAGCATAGCTAAAAAATGCTAGAACTCTTAAGTGGTTTGCATGACAGTGTCGCGTCTGAAAATTGCCTACATTACGCTTTGTTGGTTGTTTGCTTTCACAATATTCCTATCTTGATACTCATTATTATTCATAGGATAATTCAGTTTAAGAAAATGCGTAAGGATGATCAAATGAGAAAAGGAATCTGGTTAACATTTAGGAACTCACATTACACAGTATTTCCTTGGGGAGAGGGATCGAAATTTATTCACAACCTGGCCAAGGAACTCTTAAACATGCTATTGGTGATTTTATCCCTGTCACGGAAATAGTTACTTTAAAAAAAATTGGAAATATTATCCATACGTTAAACTAAAGTTTCCATTTGCATTCTAAAACAAAGCAAAAAAATTAAGACTTGTTACACCTTGTGTAAAAGAGATGCACAAGCTGCATAAAAAATCGTTATTCATACCAAATGATGGAATCGGACATAGTATACCAACTGCTAAACCACCAAGGTTTCTCCAAGTCTGTCTAGGGAATCGCTTGAACGCTTCATGACTGCACATTTTAAAAATGAAATTCAAAACTCAAATACATAATAATCCTCCGAAAGCTGCTTCACCTTGTGCTAATTTTCCTTTCGCAGTAATTAGATGCAAATACTAGGAGTCCAAACAGGAATGCTATCTGCTACACTGAGAAAGAACGAAAGACTATGTTGGGAACATTTTTAATTAAACAACGACGGCAGGAATCCTTTTATCCTTTTCGTTGAGACAGAGGCAAAGTACAAACAAATTAAATGCTGCTTATTTAAAAGGAGGATAGAACAACAGAAATTACTGCTCTTGAGTTCGCTTTTCTGGGTGACGTCTTTACTCTAAGACGATATGAATCAAACAATATAGGTAAAACAGAGTTACAACAATTTTATAATGAACAATTTATGAAATGATGAAGGTCGGTGGGATTACGTCATCGTATTTATTATTTAGCCGGAGCCATTCATTACTTATTCGACACTTCACACTCGTTTTGTGTGAGTTTTTTTTTTCATTTTTGGAACGAATGGAACGGTATTACAATTTTGCCGAGTCCAAACGGCCAATTGAGAAGCTCTTTCATGAAAGTTGTACTCTCGGATGTTTGTCAGACATTCGCGAGAGGTGGCGAAACGGGGGAAAAAAAAAGACTTTGTAAGATAACCTTAAATTTATTGATAACATTTCAAAGCCGTAATCTCAAATCTTTTTGACAATGTCTAGACAGAAAATAATCCGGCTCCCCAACGGGAAATATCGAAATAATTCTTCTCAATTAAATGCGAAAGTTTGAAGTGGGAATTCAACTTTATTTTCTGAAAATGATTCAAACTTAGATACATGTACAAGTATTCGGAAAACAACTTACATTGGTCGGGAATGCACTGCTGTACCAAATACCAAATTGAATATCTGAATTGGAAATTTTAATAATAAATTAGATTTTTTAAATACCTTACGTCAAAATTAAATTATGCCTCAAAAATTGACAAGAACTCAACCGAATACGATAGATTTTTTTTTTTTGATTGAAAGAGCAACTGATGAAAGGTTATTGGCGAGCTTTTTTTAAGAGCAAAGGGCAACGTATCCGCCATTACTGAATAGTGACAGAAACTGTCTGAATTTGCCAAAACTTTCAAACAGCGTTGCCAAAGTGTCATCATCGCGACTTGTTGCTTCTTATTCATTAATAATTTGATTGAAAATTCAATTGTACTTAATTCAAAATACGACTTCGATAGCTTTAAACCAATAAGAGGTGCTACTTTGGTATTTAAAGAAAAATGTAATTTTTTGAGATAAATGATCGGATGTTTGTTTCATAATAAAGAGGAAGGTATGCGGTTAATCATGAAAAACAACATGAGCCAAATGGCCACCACGAGCACGCATACAGGACCATATCCTTTTCATGAAATTTTCCATAACCAAATCGCAAGGTGGCTGCCCTATGTCTTCGATAGCCTCACGAATTTTATCTTTGAGGTCTTGAATCGACGCTGGGCTGTTGGCGTAGATCTTATCCCCAAAGGAAGAAGGCGCAAGGTGTTAAATCACAAGATCTCGGTGGCTAATTGTGATCACCTCTTCGAGAGATAACACGGTCTAAAAACTTTTCCCGTAAAAGATCAATGCTTTCGTTGCTTGTGTGGCACGTAGCGCCGTCTTGTTGAAAGTAAACGTTGTCCAGATTAATACCATCCAACTTCGACCACAAAAAGTCATTAATCATCTCTCGATAGCGCAATCCATTCACCGTCACTGTTGATCCAACTTCATTTTTGAAAAAGTAAGGTCCAATGACCCCGCCGGACCATAAACCGCACCAAACAGTCACACATTGAGGATGGAGAGGCTTTTCAACAATAACTTGTTCCAACAGCTCGAATTTTTCCACCAATTTTTGTATTGCGGTCCGACAAAGTGCTTCACGACGACCAAAAAATGCTTTAGTTTTGCGAACTGTGACTGCAAGATTTTCACCATTTTTGTAGGGAATTTTAATAATTTCAATGCGTTGTTGAAGCGTGTATCGTTCCATTAGTATTAGTAATGGCGTAGTTTCTACTTTTCAAATGTCAAAGAATAAAAGCTTCGAAAGTGACAGCTCCCGAAATAGCGGGTCATTTACAATGACACCTCTCATTGGAAAACCCTTTGCTAAAACAGAAATATTCGGCTCTGCACGAAATGTGTTTTCCCAATTTCGAAAAGAAAGTCGTTAAATAAAATATTTTTAAAATATTCATATGTATCCTGCTTCTAATATTCACACCAAATGCTGCTCTAACAACACTAAATTGATTAAAACATTTTATTCCCCTTAATTATAACGTCATACAGCTCAAAAAGCTTGTACAAATGCTCAATACTACAATTGTAATGTTAATTCTGCCTTATAGTTTCCACCTGTGTGTTACGTGGTAAACTTTCATAATGACTTTACCGTTGCTAAGAAAGGCAAATCTCATTTATTTGCCATATCCGTAGATCCAATGAAATTTGGCCATTACAAAATATTTTTATTCATAAAATATCGTGCTGAGGATATCGAGGAACTCACATTTTACACATTCTTTTGTTATTTCCCCTAATCAGAGGAAAACTGCGGAAAAATGTTCTGCCCTTCATTATTAATTAAGGCTCTTCAGGTTCCATTGCACGCACGTTCTCTTTTGGATGGTATTGTGTAACTCCCGTTGCGTGTCTAATTCGGGGTAGACACGGAAACGTGGGGTAAGCCAGTGTACGACGTGTTTGGCATTCATTATGTATCTCCTTCCAAAAGTGGTTAACGATTGTTGCTTACTTCTTATTTGCGCGAAATACAACCGCACATAGACACGCCAAATAATTCTATTAAACGGAAATTTGAAATCTCAATATCTTGCAGATGTAACCTCATCCATTAAGTTATTTCTTGGGTATTGAATAAATTTAACAAGAGAATAAATTTAAATTTAAATTTTATTGTAGGTACGAGTAGTTGCAATCATTTCGTCGTGCTATCAATTCAATTGTATTGTGGTACACTTTAAACGGGCTTAAAGATAACAAGAAATCATTTATGTTAGAAATCGTTGTGTGGGAATTACTTGCACCGTTCTTCTTGAAGATAAGATAGAAATTTAGATTCGGGAATTGGCTCATAAATAGCTTTTATAAGCGAATTCATAATCAATAACATGATGAATCGGTATCACAATTTGGAGTTTGTCGTCAATTTCAAGGATTTGACACATTTAATCTTTCTATTTGATGAATCTTTAAGAATAAAACCAATTTCAAAGGAACTCCAACATGCAAATTGAAGTTGTCAAATAACTCGTCAAAATTTCAAAGCACTCAAAATGCAATCATATATTTGAAGAGAAGGAGAAGCATTCGAGTATGTGGTTACAAAGTATTGTGTTCTAATCATGATGTGGGAAGTCACCGTCGTTGGTACATGAAAGCCCTGTAATTTTGATGGTGGTTTGGCTTTAGACTGCCTTAAGAGCAAGCACTTCGTCTGGGCTGGTACAGAACATAGAAAGGTACACTTTGCACTGCACAGATTATGTACTCAAATTTATAATACTAACAACATAGTGTCACAAATTGTTGTTTACATTGTGAAGTCGACAAGAAGTATTTGCCATGAGTGTGTATACCTATGGACAAGAGGGATGCAATAATTATAGTGGATAAACGTCGATTTTCGTGCTAAGTTTTATAAGGGCAATGGACTTGTAATTATGTATTCATTTGTTTGTTTGTAAGTGTAAGTAAGCCGCATTTTATTATTATTATTGAAATATGTCAGGAAATACAACTTCACTTTTTAACAAACTACTAGAAGGAATAGTAAACCATTTGTTGTCTCGATGGAATAAGGCCTTATGCAAGGACTACTTCTTGACTGTGAAAAGAGTAATAAAAATTGGTGCACATAAGTTTGGTTTCTTTTCATCTCCTCCGCGTTGAGCTTCAGTAATATACCATCGGAAGGATAGGTTTACTTGGCGCACAGAGGTAAGTCCACTAGAAAAAAAGTTCAGGACAAAAGTCCATAACAAAATTTTAAAATTCAGTGAGACATAAGTCCATGTCTCGTGGATTAATGTATCGTGTACCTATTTATGTCTTGTGGACTTATGTCCCTGCGCCGGTTTGCTTATGTGTTTGAGCCCATTATGGTAAGCTGGACAAAGATTTTGAACTCAGGTGAAATGAAAACCACTTTGAAACAAAAAGGGGAAAGTACTTTTGTTATTTTTGGGTGAGTTATTTCGAACTCCGAAAAAACAAAACGGAAATTAAAAAAGGGAGCGCGTGTATTTGCAGCTCGGGAAGAATATATGGCTCCTTGGGAAGGTTTCCAGATCAATATCACCACCTGAACATTCCCAAAGTCCGAATTGAATATTAAACTGCTTTTCACGCAATGCAAATAAAATACCTTCACAGTTAGACAGAAAATATTCTCCACCCATTTTCGATTGGATTTCATCGCATAAATTCAACCTTCATTAAACAAAATTAATCGAAATCGCGAAGGCTGTGTACAAATGCTGTAGTCAGCAATGTTAATGACTTTCCCCCAATCAAGTGCCCAGATATACAGCAGCTTGGTCCTTGCAACATTCGCTCGCATGATTTATAATTGAAAAAGTTAATTAAAAAAGTAAAATTTTATTTATCCAATTGTAGGTCAGTAAAGTGCCATTTCATAGGTCAAGGACACGCGAGGTTATTTAATTTTATTCGTCCAAAACTGGATCGAAGCAAATTGAAAATTAAAATTTACGGACCTGCAATATTGGACTCTTAATGGAAACCATAAATATGAAATGTAGGTACACAATTAACTCCAATCGATATGACACGAAGTAGGTATGCGCTCACATTAACTTTACTAATTTTATTTCCTTTGGTACAAAAGGGAAGTGAATTCTGAGTGATAGGTTGCAATTTATTTTTCTGGGAATTTACATTCGTTTTGCCAACATTGGAAAATATGGGAGGCTTCCGAGAACACGTCATTTCGTTTAATCGCTTCCAAAGCATTCGAATTGGTCGGTCCGTATTTTATATAGGTACGCAATTTAGATGACCAAAAGGTATGGTCGCTATACTCAACTTTAAATGTTGAGAATGCTTATCTTATTGGCATTTTATCAAGGACGGATCTTGATGACATTGCTGGGTTTTATTTTATTTCAGCTGATATTTTAGTCAATAGCAATATAATTATGCTGGTGGACACTTTAAATGATAATAAATAACACGTAATGAGAACCCTCATGGAAAGATTTTTAAATCGATTTTGAATGCCAATCACTCTTGGGAAACGTTATTCCTTCATAGTTTTCGGAACGTGCCACAACCACATTTAGAGACATGTCAACTAAATGTGCCCTCACGAAAGTATTAAAATTACGTTGTCATTAAGGAGCAAATCACCGGTGGAATGATAACAACGGAAGGTTATATTAAGTTCGGTTAGGTTTACAGGTTGGCAAAAGACAGTAGATCCTAGTTAACCTCGCTTAAATCCTTGCATTGTGACCGCCATCGAAATTCAATAAATTTTGTTCTGGGTTTGCAATTCAGAATAAAAATTTCCAGTTTCTTAAAAGTCGCATATCGACTAAAGGACACATTTTCCGATGTATTAGTGAGTTTTTGTGTTTGCTTTCTCTACCCTGCCACTACGTGACTATCTAATAGCTTTAAAATTGGAAATGTAGATAGTCAAACCTAAATCACACAAAAAACAATTTTTCCTACAACGTCGAAAATATTAAAATAAGACTGATCCTTATTCTTGTGGCCCTTAAAAACGCTGCAAAAATCTACAGAACATAATTTTAAGTTAAAAAATTTAAATTTCTACATCGCTAGGGTGGAAAAAAACAAAACTCCATCTCTATGACTAATTTAACTGGCTTTCCGAAGAAATCTTAATTTAAAGTTTATTATCGAGGCCAAAACTTCCTGGTTTGGCAATAAAAGAATTCTCTTGCTCCAAACAACCATCATATGTAACCATATTCCAGCAAAAGAAGAAAATCAAAATAGCTCTGCGGCAGTAGGTGTTTCCTGTTTTCCTTTCTTCGGGCTTTGAAGGTAACTCGTAACAGCATCCATTGGCTGTCAATTTTTAATGCGACACACAGTTATAATTTGTCAAAGTCGTTTCAGAATTGTCAGGATACCATCTCTGGGGCGTGTGTTAAATTAAAATTAATCATTGTTGACGTATCCGCATGTTGTACGAAATGACAGAGTGGGAGGCGATATAGACCAAATTCAATTTTGCAACTGTAATCCTGCCACAAGTGGAGATACATTTTTCTGGAATGTGATGGTGAAAACTATGTTCTTTTAATGATATCACTCAGAAAACAGACGAACAGATAAAGCCAACTGACTGAAATAAATCATTGTACAGCTGAAATGTATTTTACTTTTGTTATTGGTGGGAAAGTTAGAAAAAAAATACAGTACTGTGCAAAGTTGAATACGTTTTTCATAGCCACATAGTTTTAAGGTTTTATTTTTTATCACAACCACATCCCTTGGCAGAAATCTTGATGATGTAAGTTTTCTTTGTACGAAGTGTTTTGGTGACTTAGTAAAACAAAAGTTATCAAGAAATTTTTACGAAGCGCGTAATGAAGTTTTCAAAAATGCTCTTCAAATGTTCACACTAGATTCCTGTCCATTTCGCAACGCATTTCAGTTGCCGATATAATGCGTCATGTGTTGCTGCAATTTGAGTTCAGGTTGCACGACAACGAATTTTCGCATTAAATATTAAAAAAATTGTCCAGCCGCAATCAACCCGTTTTCCACTCAAAAGGATAGAACTATCAATTGTTCTTTTTCAATTATAAGTCAAAACGTCTATCCCTCTGTCAGCAATGACTAAAAGCATCACTTATATAATCAGTTAAATACACACCAAAAGAAGCAAAAAAAAAAAACGGCTGCAAACAAATGAATGGAAAAAGTAATCAATCCTCCTTTTGGCAAATACAGGCCATCTGCAATTAACTCAACTACGTGATTCTACAATCTCCTGTGAAACTATCGTTGGATTTTTGTTATTCAATTCAATTTCAATGAATTCAATAGAAGAATATAGAACTCCATTCAGAAATTTTGCGATATTTTTAAACTCACATCGAGTTACTATTTTCTAAGTTACATATTTCCTCCCCACATGTTCCCCCATTTCACATTCATTTTGCATTTCCAACCGGTTTACCAACGGGAATGGAATAATTTCAAATGCAATTGGCAATTGCCAAAGGTGTGCTTTAATAGAGCCATTATGCACAATGAGTGTTGGCATAGAATAATGAAAATACTGCACCCACCCAACAGTGATTTTGTACCGTAAAATATGTGGGTTATAATTTGAATATTCATACTAGTGGGATTATTCTGTTTAGAGCTTTATTCTCGTAAATAGCCACAGGAGATCTTAACTCTGCATATTTGCTTTCGAATATTTCATGTTCCATGGAATAATAATATTGCGTCGAGTTTCCTGTGGGCGTGTGTGTATGTGTTGACTTTTGGAATGTTTTCCCATCGTGTTGTTTGTGTTTTTGTGGCATTTCAATGAGTGAAGGTAAAATTCCAGGTGTGGGTTAGGTGGTCGCAGTTGCATTTTTTGTTTTATAGATTTAAAAATATACGAAAAGATATTTATTCCGCCGTTTCAAATTGTAATGATGAACGTAGTTGCTAAAAGTCAACACGACGAATTACTATTTATGATTGAATTTTACTTTACTTCTTTTTATTAAATGCTTACATAGATCCTCGTGAACTTGAACATGGAGTTCGACGATTACGATGCTTTTTTAACCACTCTAGCTCAGTTTAAGTTGCCCACTTTTCTATGATCAGAGTCAATTGTTGAACCGTCTTTTGCGCCTTGAAAGAAAGAGAACCAATAATGCCACCCACAATTGTGCACCCTATAGAACTTGGAAGGGGTCAGATCAGATCTTTGTAGAAAACGTATTCCTTCAGATAACCATGAGGCTGGTCAGCGAAAACCCACTAGATGATTACATTCAACATTAAGAAACGGGAGGACGATATTTTGACAAAGAAAAGATTCAGAAACTGATTAACGCTCGAGTAAGGCAGACCTTACAACCAACTGTCTGCTCATTTTGACAAAGCCTTGCTAATCAGTTTGCTATAGTATGGCACAGAATGCCGATTTAAAAAAAACTAATGACGTTCAATATATCAGCAAAGGTGTAAATACTCGGTCAGGTGAAGACTTACCAGGCCTTTGGTGGTAGAAGGAACCTCTTTTATATCAAAAGCTCTCTACTTCGTATCCTTGTCACTTTTTCTTAGCACCTACTTAATTCCAAAACGAACTTTGCAATTACTGCGCTACCGAGTTCGCGCACCTCTAGTGAACCATAATACAGTTCTTCACATCCATCGTTCAGCATCAAAGTTTTCTTACATATTAATTTCGAATTTCTGTCCAACTGTTCACTAATACGAGTACCACCGAGTTCGTTCATCGCTAAAATACCGCCATATTTACGTACTTCAAGTAAATGCCCTAAGATCAACCACACATACGCCGCATATAGACTTAAGTTTAATACGCAATAAACGTCGACAAGCCCATCACCCAACAAGAACAAATAGCACCGACATGTATCGCAGCACAAGTTATTACGCAATAAAACCCCTAACAGGGGTTCCGCTTTTGAAATATGAAGCTATGTACTTCAGAGCTCAGTCGAAATGAAAAGAAATCAACAATTTATCACCTCCTCCTCTTTCCTTTTCACACCAGAGCTTAGGGGCTAATCACCTATAAGTTAGCCTTCCGTCCACGCTTAAAGCTTTTAAGACCTTTATTATCCTTTTGCAATATAGAAAGTTGTTCGGCACCTCGAGCACTGTGCCGCGTCATTTTGAACTCTCCATTTCCACAAAGAGCACTGCCCTGCCGCAAACAACATCCATTTCCTTTCTTCATTCATTTGAAATGTATATCGGGACGAACCTTTTCCTCGCTGCTGCCCACCATTCCCAACCGAAGCACTAGGACGTGGCAAATGAAATTGTTTTCACATAAAGCCCGCAATGCTTTTGTTTTCTATCCAAGAACGCGCGCGTTAAACGAGCCGCATTAAAATTTAATTGCTTTGTTACTCGGCGAGTGATGGTATGACATCGTGGTCTTACTTACCTCAGCGCCACAGCAACCATATAGAACGTGTAAATCCGTTGAATTTGAATTGCAAATTATACCGCAGGAGAATTTTAATCGCTTTATTAAATATTGCTCAAATCTTTTAGATTCAATTTCGGTCAATTGAATCAGGAGAAGTAATTAAACTGGTGGTAGTGGTGGTGGTGACGGGCTATGACATGGCAATTACAACTCGCTGTGACCGCCTTAAATCGTTTTCCTCTTCTTCCGGAATTGTCTGGCAGTGTTCTTCCTGTTTAACTGGCAGCGATGATAAAATAAAATGTTGAATTCGTTGGAGGTGCGCACATTGTATTGAACATCATACTATGCTGGGAGCTGGTGGTATATGGTATCCCTTCGACTAAGACTCACCTAAGCGGAGACTTTTGATGGCAAAAACAATATTTGCTCTTGGCTGGGTGGGTTACATCCAGTTTAACAATGAAATGCGATTACCGTGCTTGTGAAGGTCTTTTGTAAATTAATTGGTTTAGGATTTCAATTAGCGGCAGCCGGAACGCGGATATGCGCAGCAAGTAAAAATGGCGGTTCCCTGTGGATAAATGAAAAATGTTTGAACCCAAATTGGGCGAATGTTGTTCGGTTCATTAGTAAATTTGTGACTGGTTAGAGTTTTTCTTTTTCCGTGCAAGTTTCTAAAAGCAACTCATGCTCAGCATTTGTATGACAATGTATCGTAGCTCAGTTCCAAAATTAATTATAATTATTACAAAATAAAAAGCACTTGCTTTAGAGTGGAAAAAAGTTTAGCAAAAAAAACACTTATTAAAATTTATTGTTTGTCTCTTCCACCAGACTTTGTTAACGTCCCAGTTCTTTCAAAGGACTAAACTAAACCATCGAACACGAACCTCTCTTGCTTTTTACAACTATAAGCATGAGGCTGGTGTTCGATATACTGACAGGGCTTTCATCCAATTTAAATTAGTATGAGAACCTAGCACCGAAAAAAAAGTTTTCGCTCCTTGAATGGTTCGAATTTGCTTAAATAGCAAAGCGAGGCGGGTCAAATGCACACCCACTTAGGTATTCTTCACTTAGTCAGCTCTTAATAGGAAATATTCGTCCAAGGCTCAAGGCTCCCATAATTGGTGACATATGGTATTTTAAATAACTTTGTTATACTGGGATGCCTCACTTCTTGTTTAAACGTCCCGTATATATTTTAAGAAATGCTTTGTTCGGATAACACACATTAAATGTGTCCCCTCTGTCAATATTTGACCAAATTTGACAGGAACACAATGGATTGAAAAATAAATACTAAAATTCCAAAGAGAAAAAATATAAGAATTATATTTATATAGCAATTTAATAGTAATTCCGTTTTTATCGACATTCGTCTGTTTTATTTTCAATTCCAATATGTGAAGGGAGAGCTTTTAAAATGCATAATATTTTAACAACAATTCTTCAATCTGTACAAACAAAAAATAATGTATCTAACAGGTAAATGAATAAAACTTCTTGCATATTAAATTGTATTACCTACTGAAAAATATCCCTAAAATGTGTCATAAGATATTTTAATTTAAAATTCAGTACACACCATTTACAGGCACTGTAACTTAAGAGATATAAAATTTAATTTGCACATAGTAAGAAGAAATTACGTCATCTCACTCGCTAATATTGAAACAATATTGCTACACTGACTGCCCAGAAACATTATCAAAAGTATAATACGCCCGTAAGGATGGTGCAGAACAACAGATTCACGTCAATTAATTAGGATAATGGCTTACAGATAATAGGTTATTTACCTTAAGGTAATCAAACTCTTCCTAAATACACTTTACAATAAACCTAACAATGTTAAGAGCCAAGAAAAGGTTGTCACTAACTCGCCCATTGTTCGTTGCTAAATGAAGTTCAGTAAAGCGAACGTTGATTTAATGGCTGCGTCCTTCCATCCCTATGAACTAGAACGAAATTTAGATTGTAATTAATTTGAGACCCAAATGCTATTATCCAGTTTATGAGAATCGATATTACTATCAGCTATTAAATATTTTCTCGGTATTATCCTACCGACTTGACAACGACGATATTGATAGGATGTATCTTAAATTTGTAGTTGTGCTATTTACAGTACACGTGCATAGTTGTTGAGTGGATTTTGTATAGGATTTTAATCGATATTTAGATCGATACAAGGGAGGAGAGCATGTGTGTATATTTGGAGACAGAAATGTCGACAAGTTGTTGTGGATTAAGTTATCGCTATCATACTTGAGACAACGATGGCGTCTTGTAAAATTATCTACCCTGTTCGGAGGGATGTGAAATTTGTAGAATTTCATAAATGCATATATCAGAGAAGATGATAGCAAGAGCTCGAGTTGTTTTATCGTTTTCAGCGTGTGCGATATCGTGCGTGCTGCTGACAGCTGGATGGGAAAATACCAATGAATTAACGTTCTTAGTTTATGACACTGTGCTTTCAAATGTTGTCAATTTTGAACGCAGATAGTTACCACCATATTAAGTTTGAACAAAATACTGCTTTTCGTTTAAATATTTTGTCGTTTGTTGCAATAAACCGAAAAATTACCCTGTCGATTTCTTTGTAAGCCGATAGTTATTGATACAACTTAAAACCTTTTTGTATCAGTTTATATATGTGTCCTTTGGACCTCCTCCAATAAGAGTTGAACATTTTAAGTGTGCTATTCTCCCAAATGCATTATTTATTCCATATGTCTGTATTCAAAAGCTATTCTGTTGGTTTCTTAGAAAGCCTATCATTTTTGCATATTTGGCAAGATGAAGATTTTAATTTTTTGTTACCGTTTTACAGAAACCATGCTTCGTTACTAAATCCCTCTTTTTTAAAATGCTATGTAGATAAATCAGGACAATATGCCTCAATGACTCAAACTTCAGCTTAAACGAGGTTAATAGCCATAATTTAATAAATTTAAAGCAGCTATTGCAACAGAACTTTTAAACAATTCTGAAACAAAGTTTTTGCTCAAGAAAGTAGACGAAGTTCGTTTTTACGTTATCAAAAGGAATTTGTAAAAAGTTTTTTTTTTTCGACATGCCTAGGGAAACAAAGTTTTTAACAGTACGAAAATGGATTGAAGGTAGATAAAATGCTTCGCCATATCAGACGAAAACTAAGCTCTTGCTTTAATTTGCTTCGGTTTTACCAATCTAAAGAAAATACGATTTTGGTGTAGGTCGATCTCGTTTTTTATTTGATTCATTAATATGTACGTTTTCGAAATGGAATACTTTTTCACACTTCACTCTATACAGACTCCTTCGCCGTATTACTGATTTTCATTCTCAAAATCATGTTTTTTTTTAAAAAATCTGCATGAAAGCCTTTTATTCCCTTTCAAGCGAGCAATAAATAAATTTAACCTGTGTACGCCTAAAGTGGCTAAACAAAAACATGAAGAAAAGGATATCTGGGAATGGAGTAACTGATCATTTTTGACTCTTAAACTTTTGTATACAAAGGTTTTATTTCCCTCTGTTTATTATAGAAAATAAAATACTTGTCTTTGTGCAGGACAATGACAACAGAGCACAATTCTTATGAGAACATAACGAAACTTTGAGTCCAAAATTATCACAAATATTATAAATACCACTAAACTAGCATAGTTGCAGAAGCCAGCTAGAGGGTAACTGATTTTTGTTTACAATATTTTTAATCATTTCCTTGGGAATATATCTGAAAAGCTTTCTGGAAAAAGAGCCCATCTTGCAGTTCGGTTTCTCTGACATGTTTTTGATGTTGAGTCATGCGCGGCAAAAACTGAGAATTTCCCATATTGCCTCTTAATAAACAAAAGAGTACAAGAACTGTGCTTTGGAAATCTGTCCTTGAATGACTTTTTTTCTTATGACTTTTTTTTTTGTCCGCGAAGATATTTGTTGAAGATGCATCACATTCCAAAGTTAAGCAAACTCCAAGAAGAAGGGAAATCCCATGTTTTATGACTGCGTAGAACGGTACTGTGAAGGGCGGTGATGATGAGCTGTGTACATATTGTAGGGCTAGGTCTTGGTATTGTATTAAAAATGAATTATCTAATTATTCTGTGAATTTCTGCTGTCAAGACAAGGGCTAGTGCTCAGGGGCTTATTTATTTAAGCGTTTTTGGTATTTTATCGAATTTTTCCATACTTCAATTGCACTATTTTCGTATAAATCCCCAGTTACTTATACAATTATGCATATAAATATATATAGTTGGCGCAACAGGTCTGTAGAGACCCAAGGCCTAGCTTCTCACAACCATTCGTTTTGTGTGAGTTTAATTTTTTGGAACGAATGGAAGGGATCTACAATTTTATGCCGATTCCAAACGGCTAATTGAGAAGCTCTTAAGACAGTTATACTCTCGGATGTTTGTCAGACGTTCGCGAGAGGCGGCGCAGTGGAAAAACCCTAAGTTGGAATTTGGGTTTTTGCATAGCCATACGTAAAACGAAACCGTAAACATTTTCTTTTCCTTTTTTTGACCACTTAAACTTGATGGTTGAACTCAATCTTGGTCTTCAAATGTTTTTTATGAATTATAAAGTTAGTTTAGTAAATAAGCTAGAAGAAGAATTTATAAATTTTGTTTAATTATTTGCGTAGGTAACATTTTTTCTGACAGAATTTTTGCTATGACCGCCTACTTTTAATTTAACATTGTCGTCTTTTAAAACAATTTAATCAGAATAAGAGTGTAAATGATTTACGAAAAAAAATGTACATTTTTGATCTTCGGATTTGAGTTTGGGTACTTTTGGCGCCAAAATTTTCCAATTTGGCTCCATACCCCTTATGAAAGCTGGCAATACTGCAGTATACATTTCAAATTTCGCAAATATGTCGCAGACAATAAACGTGTGCGAAAAGAGAGTGGAGAATTGTACCAAGATTGCTTGGTATTATGCAATTATTGCAATTATGCACTTTTCCGTCATCATTTGCGTACTGCAAACGAAAAGGAGAGCGAAGTTATTCGTTCCTGATTTCGTTATGTCACTTTTTTATGGGGTTTTTCGTTTCGGATCATCTGCATACTTAATGCGTAACAATAAGCATTTCAAACATTTAGTGTGGAAATGGGTTCTAAACACATATTCAATTTGAAAAGTTCAAATGGTGACAACACCAACGAATTTGAAGAGTTCTTTTGGATGGTGTTTTATTTCAAGACCTTTCTGTATTTACTTTATAAAAAATGCTAAAATCCTCAATTCGCAAGAAGTAGAGTAAAAGTTTTGGAAATTTTTGTGAGTTTTATATGAATAAAGTAAACACTGGCTGGTATCAATCTTGTATAAATGTCAATAATGTTATGCACAAGGACAAACTTTATAAGTTGAGAGGTTTGTATATCAGAAAATTCTCTACGAATAAAACTCGACTTCCATGAAATGTTGGAGTAATTTCAAGGATCTGTTTTGCCAGCATTGTTTTCGTTGTACATAAATTCAGTCTTCAAATACAAACAAAAAAAAACGGAAGCAGTCTAAAAACACTCATAGAAAACATAGCATTCTATTTAATAAATGAACAATTCTTTATTTACTCAGTCACCAAAAAGAGCAGTATTGGTAGCATTTTTAACGAATAAGGCGGGGGTTATACAAGATCGTGGGCAATTACCCATTTCGTGGATCGAAAAAGGATGAAAAATTAAAAATTTTTAGCCTTCAGAACAACAAGAAATAGTGTATTTTGTTGTTTTTTTTTTTCTAACGCCGGTATGGGCGAAAAGGACATTTTTGTTTATCGTCGTGGGCTATTCAGTTCGAAAAGTCTGGCATCACTCCGGAGTCAGTGCGAGCAGAATTTGGTTCTTCTATTCAAATAGAAAATTCTTAATTGGAGTAGATTTGGCATCACTTAAACTTCATTATTATTTAATTGTTATATAATGCAAGGCTATCAAAATTTGTAATTTTGTTTTTTTGTTTATTTAAAATTTTTTCGCAGAGGTGTCAATTGGACAGGGGCCAACTGCCAAATTTGTTTCCGACCTTATAATCTTCAACTAATTATATACATGAGTGGGCGAAGCCCATAATATCCGATAAGCTTAGTTCGGAAATCTGAAAATAAAACCCAGCACAGCGACTGCTACTTGACATTTTCCGGTATTTTTATACGAAACAAAAACACTGGACGGCATTTACCTATCTACACTCCAATCAGCCCGATTGTAAGCAAAAACACAATCATTGGCATTACCATTCAGGGGAAAAGTATATTCCACTTGAAGGTCCTTTTGGAGAAAATTAAATTTACGAATCCCTATCCTTGGGGAGATTTCACTTGGCAAAATATAACACAAAGTCAAAATGTATACTTTTTTTCTCGTTTCTATAAGTAGGTGTATACACAGAAACAGATCGTAAGAAAATGAAGAACACATTTTGCGAATTATCCCTCTGGGAAATGGACACACAGAAACAGAATACAGCCAACATTACGCTGTGGGGTTAATGTTAAAGACATTTCTTTGGCTCCTCGTAGATTTTCAATGAGAGAATGTTTATAAGGGATGAATGATAAATAAGAGCAAATGTGCAGAGTGATTGAAAGGATCACGAGATGTAGGATGTAAAGATTTCTGACGGGATGATGTTGTCCGCATTTATATGAGCAAGAAGGGAAAATAATCGACATTGCTGTACATACATTTAACGACATTAGAGGTTTGGGACAACTGCCTGTGGCGTTGATTGCAAATACATTTTTTTACCCACTCAATTTATTGCCATGTTTGTTTGTCTGGTAGCCAAATTACTGTACATGTACACGATAACTGCAGGAGAAGTAAAACTGTAACGAATATTCACAGCAGCATGGAGTGTATGTCCTGCATTTTGAATGTTATTTTTCAGAGAAAGTTGTCTGAAAAGAAGGTAAAGGAATATTATATTATTGTATGGTATTGATAAGGCGCGTACATAGTTTGATAAATAATGCAAAAGCAAACCAAAATATAAGAGTTCTTCTGTTGCTTTCACTTTTTATGAATGAACAATGAATAGTAAATATCCGCATTCCCATTTCAAAGTCAAACTTTATACATATTATTGCGCAAAACAATTTTAAAGGATTTGAAAATATTTGCAGAGCGGGCTTGCTTTCCTGCTCTAGTCACACCACTCATATAGATCTTAAAAAATGTTTGGCATTTGATTTGTTTGTAACACAAATCACATATTTTCATAATATTTGTCCTGTCATTTTAACAGCAGAATTTATTCATTAAAACTTATGTTTTTGACACGAAACTTTTTGAGGCTCAACTTCTCCAGTCAACATCGTAAATAACACAAGCGAAATTACACGCTCTCCTAACACATAAACACACATGACTCGGTTCGGAAAGTTTTTGCTTGATTTGATTAAAGTCATTCGTTGTGTCAACAGTCATGTTTCGTGCCAAAAAGTTTTCCACTTTATTGTTGCCTTTCGCAGGTACTTGCATTGTGTTTGAGAATTTTATTGCGTCTCCGCCAAATTGTGTGCCACCTTGAAGTTGAGTCACAGGATCTCTGATGTCTACGCCGCAGTTGGTATATCGGAAGAAGGAGAAGTTACCTTTTCAAAGTATTGATACTGAAAAGTATACGTGATATACAATGGGATAAAGTTGCCACCTTGATTCCTGTTGGAATTTATAGCATCTGTGGGGGTATTCGCTGAGGAGCTCTTTGGTTTTCTGAGCATTGTATGGCTGGCACCATTACTTTCTTTCCTTTCGAGATAAGCATTCGCTTTCGTGTGCAATTGACTTAGACATTTTAAATAGCAGAATATATATTTGGGATGTTGAAGTTTACGAAAGCTGCGTTTTCAACGTTATTTAATTAGAGGGGTTTCCGGCTTTTCGCGGATACAGTGTTTCTTTTTGAGTAGAGTTGAATCAGAAACACGTTTCTTTGTAGAATTCTCCAAAAACTCAGTTCTTCACAAATTATTATTGTATCGATATTTGAAAAGCACAAGCTCAAGATTGAGGCCCATTCCTATGCGGTTTTATGCCTGTTGCCAGTTGGCGTGAAAACCACCGGACGGATTTCAATTGACTTTTTTTAGAAATGTTCATTTAGACACCCAGAAGGTTTTTGGCTATGTAGTGCAATGCCACGCCTCCTTTCGGTACTGTTTTTAACCTGAACCCTCTTCTTGTCGCTTGGCGATAATCAATTAGTTCGCAATTAATACAAAAAAAAATATTTAAAATGATTCATGAAGCTCACATTTCCACAAACATTTAAGCTACCATTCAAATTTCTTATTTTTCAAAAGCTTACACCGGATATCTCTTTTCGCTTACCTGACTTAGAACCTATAGGCATACGATAACCTTTATTTGAAATTAAAAATTACTAAAGTCTTGACAAATTAAATTGATGTACCTCTTAAATACTTTTATTAAGTTCTAAACATATGACAACTCAATTATTAAAAAAAAATATTATGCATCCCTACTGCCAGTACTATTTTCGTTTGTTAGCCCTGGCCTGTTGCGTCTCGAATATATTTGTCCACCAATTGAAAAACACAACCATCGGAAATAAAAAATTACCCTTTTAAGGCAATTCTCATAACACAATGCATTTTGTTAAGTATTACTGTAATTTTCGTCACAAGAGAAATGGCTCATTAATGAGGTACCTACAATCCTACATAAGGAAGTCAATACACAACTGTCTTTGTTGGATTAAATGTCAAGTAAGCCAATTGCCACAACAAGCTTTCCTAATTAGAATTAGGAACCGACCGGAATAAGTAGGTATACGAATACGAGTAGGATTCCAATTTCCTAATTCACCAGATTGTTGTCCATACACAATTGGGTATAGAATAAATAAAGGACTTTTCCGATTCTCCCCCAATATTCACCAACCCATAGCTAATTAACTTTAGTGAACGAAACGAACTACAATCATGGTAAACATCAAATTTTTGTAAGGATTCTCAATAGGCTCGTACACGAGTACTTGGTTGTTATTTCGGTGTCGGTAATGAGTTTCAGTGGATTTATTTTTATTTTTATTTTTTGTTTTCTTACCCAGGGAGGAGGATAGAAAAGTTCTTCTTTCGGATGTGTGTTATGCGTGCTGTTATTAGGAGGTTTGTTATACAAAAAAAAAATCTGTAGACGTACTTGCTGTTAATATACGAAACAAGGATGGGTACAATTAGTACTCCATCTAACTTCGGGTCTAGTTATGTGAGATGCAATGACTTTTGTGAACAAGTATTGCCATGAGTATAGACTCCATTTAGGTATCGATAGGCAACAGTGTCGTCGTGTATGGATCCTCATTTCTTTTCGAGGCTTCAAGGCTCTTTTCATCTCGATACCGCTGCATGGCAAGCCGAATCAGGAAAGGTATAAGGGCGGATAAACAGATTCTCCTTTCAATATTGTGTCCATTCATTAACACAGAAACGAATGCATGGAGTTATATAGTTAAATTCGAGGGGATATGGCAGTTGATATTTATTTATAATTGCGTTTACAAAAACTTATCTTGAACTCATTTGCAAAAGTTTGATATGAGCGCACTCACATTCAATTTAAAATGAAGACGTGAATATAACCATTTTAGATTTTGAATGTGTGCGTTAACGTACGACAGTTGGAGTACAGCTCAGGTCCCTTTGCACTTCCTGCATAATTTTTTACTCACATATCAGCAGTCGACGTCTTCACTGAACAGTGAACATGTGCACATACACAAGCCCCGATAATAGCATAAAATACAGATAAATAACTCCTTCGTTCGTACGGGTGAATTGAGTTTTCTTTTTACATTTTGCTGCGCCGTTAACTTCGTGACTTGAATTAATGACCTGCATTGCAGCAAAGGAATGAAGTAGCCTGGCATACGGATATGGTCCTGCCAACAGAAAAAATTTATTTTTAATGTGGCATATGCGGGAAATTCCTATTTTTCACCATGCTAAGTTAATTTTCTATGGACTTTTTTTTAGAAAACGTATTCAAAGTGCGACTGTAATCCGGTTAATGTACATTTATATGTATACCTGTGTTAAATAGACTTGAATTATGTTTATTTTTTTTTCCGACTACCGGAGACCCTTTTAATACTTTTTATTGGAAATTTATTTAAAAGCAAATGCTTAAAAAAACGAGTTGTTGAAAAAACAAATCTGCAACCCATATCAATGACAATGGTAAAAATATTTTAAGTTCGTTAGATTACCCTGTATTTCCAAGGGGATTACTATTGGTTGTGCAACTTTGTATAAGGAAGTTCGACGACAATTTGCAGAGTATTTCTAGCTACAGTAACAAGCGGAGTTTATTTGTTTAACAAAGTTTTTGTTCCCTCTGAAAAGATATTAAATGAAGTCTAATGATTTGATATTGAAAACTACTATGTTCACTCGATGCTACGTGTGCCCAAGCCTTAACGCGGAATAGCTCGTATCGCGGAACAAGAAATACAGGTTTTTTCTTATTTCCCGACACCTTTTCGGATCATGTACGGCATAACCATTATGCCCTAGATATGGGCTCCCTTGTGACCTTATTGCCAGCTTGTATTTTAATATATTGTTAAACAAAATTATACCAATAAGGCAAATGCATATTTTTCTGTTCTTTCAAATGCATTCAGTTCCAATTCAATCGCTCCAGTAATAATTTATCAGTAAGAGAAACACATTGCAATTTTTTGCACTTTTGCTCGATTTCTGGGAAGACTCTGGCAGTTTAAGACGAGATGGGACAGAGAGATCCCTTTGTGCGCAATCAATGCTAATAAAGGCATAAGAATAAGATAACAAATCAGGAGCTAAAGTGTCATGGATGAATTAGTTTAGGTAAATTTAACCACCAATTCATCAATCAATTATAGGAAATAATAGATAGAAACCGAAATTCTCCAAGCCATTGTTATAAAAATATCACCCGCAGAACATTTCCATAATTTCCACCCCGTAAACAAGATGGGAGATCAACTTACTCGTACGTGTCACGTATTTTTGCGTGTTACTCGTAGGTAGTGCTGTCCCTTTCAGTTAGACGGCTCTTTAGTGTTGGCCATCCCTTTAATCTTCCATATTAGAACTGCATGATGTTGTAAATCCAGCATTATTCAGTCAAAGCAACAGCCAGGTCTAAAAAGCATTGCCAGACATTTATTTTTAATAAAAATCCGTAAGACAAGCACTTTGCTTAAAAAATTATTTGCACTTCCGAAATTTACAGCAAAAAATTATTAATCTAAAATTTAAAGCCAAATCGTGTCAATAATGTTTCTAAGCACTTTAAAAATATTTGTTGCCTTCTGTCTTAAATTATAGTGGCACTGAAAACAACAATTAATTTTTTTAGTTTTATACTGCCTGAAACTGTTCTACTTATTGTTTTAAAAGGCTGTTCTGATTGGTTATCAGACCGCATCTTCTTCTGCGGTAGAGCAGACTTATGAAAAGTGTCAAAATCATCTGACAACATAGTTTAATTTGTATGGAATACTTCCAATGCAATGAACTCTACGTTAATACCGACCTCATTTGCGTTCTTTTTCATTTTGAATAGCATTTATGAAACATCAATGTAACTGGATTCCATCAGCTGAATAGTGTCCATGCAATACTGTGCTTATCTGCTTTGACAGCTTTGACATGTAGACATTTTTCACATCAATGTAATGTTTACAAAAAAAAAAAAAATGTTCTTTATACAAAATATGTATCGCCTGGGATTCGCTGTCGAGCGCTTTGGTGAACACAGTTAAAATGGGAAACAGTGAAATAATAACCATACAAAACGTGTTCGCTATATTTAAAATGCACATCGACAACAACTTTGTGTTCAATGATTTAATGGGAAACCATTTTTATTCAACCGTTGCCCCCCGTAACTGTGAGAATCTAGGTCTATCGTTCTCTATCTAAATTCCTTAATAACATACATGGTTGATCTGCACGCATTTGATGTTTGAAGTAACTAAAAGGTTTGGTGTAATACTCGAAAGGATAAGGCTACCCTTTATGTATGTATTAAATTACTAAAGGACTCCCGACTGCCTGAACAGGTGAATAAAATCAGAATCAGAACTTATAAGAACCTTTCCCTCTTAACACAAAAGTTTTCTTTTGAAATGTTATTTCTGCTTAGAAAAAATGTACGTTCTCTAATTAATGAATTCGCTTACATTCACCTGATATAAAACAAACGGGCTGGGAAAGGTCATCTGGAAGGGAATTCATATCGTAAATTATGCAAATTTTAACTCCCCATACATTTTCCTTCTATAAAACTGACTTTTACGGTGTAAATTAATTACTAAGTTTTGACTGTGACGTCCGACCTTGGCGGAAGTATCCGTATCACTGTGATACGTTGGGCTGCAATACCATTCAAATTGCTGTCAGATATACGACGTGGGTATTACATGTGAATGTTTGAAATACTCTACATTAAACGGATGTCAATCAGAACTGTTTCAGTGGTTCAACAACAGATAATGGCACATCCGGAAGTTCCAATATTTTAAGGATAATCGCCAGAGTCAAAGGGAGTACAAAAACATTATGTTGTACAATGTACAGTCTCACACGACCCAATTTAGCCAGAATTGCCGTGGCTAACTACATGAGTCAAAATTAAATCTTGTTGCATTGAAAAACCAGCAGCCACGTTGGCACCACAATAAAAACCAAAATGTCAGCATCATTTTTCACGCGCAATATTCAGAACAATTTGGTTTTGTTTAAGAGGTGGAAGCCTCATATTCGCGGTGCTTAACACCCTGCTTATGGTGGATGAAACCATCATCATGATATGTTAAACATATTATGAGAGTGGATTTGTGGTTTTCGGTTTATAATGCTATTAAGCGAATTCATTTGTTTTCACGCAGATCCACAAAGTAGGTGGATGCCTGAAATTATTTTATATGTGTACACGTGAACATTAAATAGCGAGGTAAAGTCTTTATAGTCTTTTGCTGAATTAGTCGAATAAGATAACCCTCGGGGAAGATTTTGCACGACAAAATTGAAATTTGTTTCATACATCAACAGTAATATTGGTTTAATTGCGGACAAGGTGCAGTACACATATTTATGTAAGAGTGTCTATCACAATGATCAAGAAATATTGATGGACAATAGGCTACGATTTTGGGTGGGTTACATTTAACACAGTTTGCAATTAGACTTTCAGGACTTAAATTTTACTTTGTGGGGGTGCTCCGGCACATAAACTGCAGCGTCTCCGATTCATTTTCAACAACACTTGTTTTTGGAAACTGATACTGGTTGCTTCCCCAGAGATTGATGTCAATGTTTCCGACGGGTGAATGCTTCTCATTTGCAATATGCGGAGACTCTTGGGGATTGTTAAAATTTGAATATAAATATCTTGATGACCACTGAGTGTATTTTGGAAGGAACACGAATGCTTCTTAGGGCCTTTTGAAAAGGTTACTGCTCAAACAAAACGCCAATTATTTCCACGAATATTATACAGCACCTTCGGACTTAAAGCGAGAACCATCTTTATTTCAAACTTCTCTAAGCAACACATTTCAAAATGCAAGGAAACCTCCCCTCTCTCGATTGACTGAGTAGCGATCTAACATTCGTTTCACTTGAGCTATATGCCAATCATGAAGCAACCAACAGAACACATCGATTTGTCTAGAAAATGGCTTTAAATTATTTTCAAAAGTAGCCAAATTATGTTGGAGAGCGGCAAACTTTGGCCGAATTTAAAATACCGCTCAAATCGTTTTCATACACCTCTACAGTGACGGTAAAGTTTACCAATTATGCGTTCCTACTAATTGAAGTTACGGCGCATCCTGTTTGTGGCTCAACCTTATCCCTTGAAAGAAAGTTATATAATTTCATTTCGTTCTTGTAACGTGTGCTCAACATAAACTAATGTGCACATCAACGTTAACATTATGTGTATGCAATCCTTTAACATCAACACGGATATCTAGCATCAATGCATACATTCTGCTGTAAATAAAAACACAAGTGTGTGTATTCAGGGAGAACACATCATTTATTTGCAATTTGCATCGAGTACACTCAGTCGCAAAAATAAGTCCCTTTTCTCACCATCATTAGTGACGTTCCGTTCGATCTGTACCTATGTGATAGTGCGATTGCGATATGAGAATTATTTGCACTTGCAATACACACTTCGGGTGGTTCAGATTCAGACGCCAATGCCACTCAAAAGTTGTTTTCACAAGAATTGTACCTCTCAACAGAGGAGATAGAGTTCTTTACATACTCGAAATGTGAACAGTTTTCATTGAAAACCATTGCTGTGTGCACGTAAATTGTCGCAGGACTATTTTAGTTAAGCTAACAAATTTAATAGAACATTTTGCTTGCGAAGCTATAGCAGAGGATACTCATTAAGATGCACATACTCTACAGAGGGAAAGCATCAGAAAAAACGACACTTGATTACAGTTTATGTCTTTCAAAGTGTTGTACTCTTGGCTTGCTAGTTGTTTGATTGATTTAGCATTTTAAAATCTCCTTGCAGTGGTTAAAGTGCGATGTGCCGAATGTGCTATTAAAGAAAAACGACGTGAAAAGTATGAGGAGAGCAAAGATATTTATTTAATTGAATTTCCTGTACAATTCCCTGCGATGCTAAAATAAGTTCAAAAACCTTAACTCATAATTTCTACTTAAATGTAACAACTAACAAGTAAAATTGAGTTATTTTTATGCATAATCGGTACATTTTACCCAGCATTCATTTTATTTAGATTGAGAACAATTAGTGGTGAAATTTGTTGGTTATCAACAGATAACAGCTTTACAATAACTGCCGCATTGATAAAAGGCGACACTTCGGCTTGTTGTAAAACAATTGTGGGGCAAAATTCCAACAGGAGTTTTTAATTGTTTAACTTGCAAATGGCATCTGGTTAACAAGATAACTAAACTTTTTGTTGCACTGGTAGCGGATCGCAGCGATGTCCATCCGTCCTATCTTAATAGGCATGCTCTTGACAGCCCGCACGTTTGTTCACTCGTTGCATCCTTAAAGTTACGCCAGTGGATGTAAATACAGTTTTAATTGCTTTTAACTTACAACAGCACCTGCACGGCGTTACAACTTGGGCACAAACAAAATTACATTTGCAAGCACAATCCATTAAGTTCTTGACACCAAGTTTTGCTAAGTATTGTCAACAAATTAAGCTGCATCAAAGTTTAACAACTCAAAGCCACGCTAAGGCAGATGTGCAGACACGTCGAGTAACTTTGTGCACTCTGCACCATTATGCATAGGCTTAGTTTCGATTCTATAAATCCATAATGTTGTGAGTCAATGAGCTGCGAGATAATAACTTTCTCAAATATCATGGGTATTCTTCCATAATGTTTATGGCTTACCATAAGCACACAACCCTCATGCATGAGCACACAACTTACCTGAATATACAAATTCACTCTAAAGTAAACATATCCTTTGTAAGAACTACCATACGCCTAGGGATTATCATTAAATTTTCAAACAAAATGAGTCTAGCTTCACTTGAGGTCCCTGTCTGCGAACTTTGCTGTTTAATTTTCTCTTAATGTTAAACAAGTTGGGTTCTAAGGTGGATGTGGAAAATATTTAGACGCTCATCCTTCTGATGGAGGAGCGTTTTCAGTACTCGCGAAGAAGAGTGTTAATTTTTAACGAGACTTTTTAGGGAGATGAATAGTTTGGACGGTTTTTTTTTTTAATCCTCTTGTGATGTTTGCAGGTATGGAGCAAATATTTTCACCAAAATTCCGATTACTTGACTATTGATAGTATGGGTGGATATTAAAATGGTGTGCTCTTGTGCTTCTCGATTTGATTAGCAAATTAAAGGTACCATTATTCTTTGACGGAGTTAAGCATTTAATTTTCCTCAAGAAGGCCTATTCCCACCAGACCGCGGTTGTCGTTAGTACAGCAATAACCGTATTTTGCAGTGTTCGTTTGTTTTCGGGGCTGTCTTTGGCCATGCAGGTATCTTTATGTATGTATAAAAAGTTGTATGTATAAAAAGTACTGTATGATCTTTCGATCCAAGGTGGCTGATACCATGAAGAGTATCTTCTGGTGGTTAGGTTAGGTTGCCCTCTCGCCATAGCAAAAACACTTCGATGAATTGCGACTGGTCATGTGGGTTGGACTATGGGAAGCTAGTTTATAATGCCAACTGAGAGGCGAGGGAGCAAACAATTCACTCGGTTGCGACATCTGGTTATCAGTTCTTTTAAAGCAAGGCAAATGGTGACTGCAGTATCGTTTATAATATAACCCTTCACTATAAATTATTTTGCCACCTGTTGTTGGCGGCTTCTTAAAGACTATCATAATGGCGTTGGCCACTGAGACCAGTTCCACATTGCAGCGACGCATTGTGCAATTTTTCCAGAGAAGGCTAGACAAGTGTAACCCTCGTCAGGTGAAACAAAACCTTGACAAGCAATAGCAACTCGGCAGCAAGGACCAGTGTCAAACTTTCCTTCCAACGATTGGTGCAAGCTTTACAATTGAACTTAACAAACGGAGTAGGTGTAGGTCTTCTAAAGTTTCCACACTTGTGCTCAACATGAGATCTTCTGTTTAGGATTACTACTACAAATGATGTCTAAGCGTAGCTGTTGATTAGGTTGCTTGCTGTTAAGAAAAAGGTTCTGTTTCCACTACAACAATACAGGAAAATTTAATGAGGGCTAAGGCTAAAATTTTTGTTGCAGAAGTAATTAAATAAAATTTAAAGAAAAATGTATACGATAGTTGTTAAATAAAAGACTTTTTTGATATTTTCCAAATTTATTCATAAAACGGATTGAGAAATGCTTTTGTTTCTGTTTAGCCGCTAAGCCTGCGGCAAAACTCAGTCAATTCAATAAAATTAACCCCTGTCTCCAGTTCGTTGGTTTAAAAATTGCCAATACTCAACTATAGACAAAACTGCAACGGACTTGCATTAAAATACTTTTCTGACATATTTCAGCTCACCTCAAAGGGGAATTCAAAATTTAAATTTTCGCTTTTGAAGCATTAGGTCCGTTCCCTTACTTACTGGGTTAATATTGGCAATATGTCACATTTCTCTGATGGCTATAGAACTCGCTCACTGAAATGAAATATAACCAAAAAGAAAAGGCGGGAATATTCAAATATCAGTAATACCAAGCACAAATTTATATTTAATAACAAGACTTGAATTGATTTTATTGCAGAAATTAAAAAGTTAAATTCTTCTGCTTCTTACATCTTATTTAATGCTACACAAACACATGATATAAATGAAATCAAATAAAAAGTCAGTTACAAATTAGCATTTGAACGATAATACATCTATCTGTCAACAACAACCAATTTTGCAGGTTTTTTATTGAGGGGATATTGTTTGTTCTCTCTTTTTGGCTGTCTCCTGTCCAACTTTTGCGTAAGGGAACGAAGTTTGACTAAATTTGACCAATGTGTTCGAATGCATTATCGTCAGAACTGAGCTATTGGTAGGTACTTTCAATACATCGATTAGATTAATGAGCAAGTTACCACCCAGGCACATTTTGCATCGGGATCTATAGAATGTAACATTTCTTAAGAGACGAATAAATTTAGTTCTTCTCCCATATTTTTTAGTGCGTTTTGCCACAGACGGATTCTTGGATATAAAAACTTCCACGAGAAGAAAGAAATCCCATGATTTAACAGCATTACCATCCATCCATTATTAATATTGTCGCTCAATCACATTGTAAATACTGACATTTTGTAAGACGAAAATACCTGTGTGGCGAAATAGTACTCCCAAACCCAAAAGAGAAACATATGATGCAGTTCACATGTGAAGAAACTGCCTAGTCACTTCATTAACCGGCCAACTCAGACAAAATTCCTTTTTTATTTTCTAAGCTTTCTAATTGGCAATAGTGACTTTAAAAACCTGTCACGAACGAATTTCTATCTGCTAGGTGAGGTATGGTTACATTGTTGTTACGAATAAACGTCGATAGAGATGTGCTATGAGGAAAATCTTGGTACCTCCCTATGCTATACACATACAAAACTGTTTAAATTACCTTAAAGCCATTGGCACTCAATATGCCACAATGGGTTTCCGCTCAATAACATCGCTCTTATCGAACATCATAGAAAAGACAAGGATTCGGCATGCTGGAACAGTTTTTTTCTCTTTTTCGTTTTTGTTGTCCAACATCCAACGCCCCCTGTCTTTGGCATCCGACCTATAAGAACAACCGATACAGGTGCTTTGTAAAACAATTCACTTCCTGCCACCATCAAGAGGGGAAATACCTACAGCTCAAGGACACCCCAAGGAAAAGGTGAAATTTATTTATTGAAACTTTCTCTGACGTTGGCATTTTTATTTGTACGGAATTTTCCATTTCCTTGTGGGGAGAGCGAACTCCCAAGCAAACACAAGGAATTCTTAATGCCTTTACATGGAACAATTTTGCCAAGGAATCATTGTGACATTAGGAAACCAGCATGAATTATTGTGGTTAGAGTTCGTTTCCCTTTTTATACGGTTTATCCTGTCGCATAGTCAAAGCTATGATTTGTTTTATGTGAGAGTGTATTTTGTTTAACTGTTTGCTTTCGAGAATTGAATTGTATTTATTTACATTTCACAAGACGATGTTCAATCCTTAATGGGTTTGCCAGGGTTTTCTGAGCCTTTCAATTTGCGTTAATTAATTGATTCGTGATGGAAGCCTTTTGAAGTCATGAGATGGGTCTGAGAAATTGAAATTATATTCATTAAAAAACCTTTAAAATAATTTTTGCCGGTGTTAAGTGAGACGGTAATTTTGGTTGCTTTTAATCCTTTAAGTAGGGTATTGTACGATTATGGGCAAAAAAAAGGTGGTTGGGTTCGAAGTACGAGAGGGTGCAATTAAAGTTGGTATGCTCGGATTGCCCTTTTCCATTTAAGAATAACAGCTTAAATCTTTAAGTTACTTGTGGAGATTTGAAGAGATACCTGCAATGGATCTTGTTTACTTTGCAATATTCCCAGAGTCTTAAAATATAAGTTCGTTTGGTTATATACATTTGTACATAGATGCATACATTTACATTTGTTAAAAAAAAAAGTTTTATAAATTGATTGTTGAAATAAAAACCCTAGATTATATGCATTTTGTACGAAAAAGATTGAGTGGATCTAACAGCTTGAATATGTTTTAAGCATCATCGCAGGAACATTGAACAATTGGGCTTAAGACACAGAAACTTAGCAACTGCTGTATCGATTACTTGATGAATCCTGCTAGAAGTAAATTTGAGAAAAGAAATTGTTGAATTATGTAAATAAAACATTCGCCGGAAATCATAACCTTAAAAAAGTCGACGGTCTGAAAAAAGTGAGAAAAAGAAACAGAGCCGAAATTATTTCAGGGTATATTCAGATACAACTCGGGTCCACATATCCAGCACACCTTAAACGAAGTGAACACAACTATAAAGAGGATTCCTTTGTTCACAATAATTGAGCCTTGAGAACAATCTGATCACTTCCAAATTCATTTTTCAGCGATAATATTTTTAGTTCTCATTCGCAACCCATAGAATCCGTTAGGTTCGTTGCAGCAACGTTTCCGACTGACAGGTTGATAGAATACACAGCAGCTTCTAGCTTATGGAAGGTGGCCCATAAGCAGCGAACGTGCCGGGAGAGAGCCTTTTCATTTGTGGAAGCATTCTGAGCGTGAGAAAAAACTGTCACCGGCTGTCACCAGTGCTCTTATATCGTGGGATTTCTTCCTTTGTTTGGGAATTTTGATGACCGAAAGCCCTTCCGTGGGAAAATAGAAAAAAGGACAAGAAAGATTCAAACGAATTTTTTTTTTAAATTTCGTCAAAATATGTATCTACATTTCACCATGACAATAAACACATAAAAAATAGTTTATTTATATAGCATTTCAGCAAGATTTTTGACTACAAACATTTTTTAGTTCAAAAAGATAATCATAATAATATTAAAAAACCGCGATTTTTATACCAAAGGTTCCGTATAATATAAATTGTATTTTTAAAAGTTGTATTTTTTCTCAAAAAAGTACCTATCAAGTTAATTATTTATGTAATTTATGTTAATATTCTATGGGCTGGGCCTTCTAGCCATTTGAAACCTTCCAATGTTGGATATGGAAGAACTATAAATGATATTTAAATTACATATATGGTTAGTAGTTATATCTTCATGCATTTTTTCGCACAATATGCTGATGTCAAATCTAGATATCTGACTAAGAAAACGTGTTATTTTTCCTAGTTACAAAATTAGTTTTTTAGTAACTTTCATTTTTAATTTCTAAAATTCTGAACTGCTTAATTTTTAAATTCATAATTTCTAAAGTTCATAATATCTTATTTTCTTAAAATCTGAATTACTGAAATTCCTTATTTCTCAGTTTCTAACTTTCTTACTTTCTTAATTTCTTAATTTCTTAACATCTTACTCTCAAGTTTCTTGATTTTTCAATTACTTAATTTCTCAATTACTTGATTTCTCAATTTCTTAATTTCTCACTTTCTAATTTTTTATTTTCAAAACCATTTCAATTCCCTTGGCAAAACGAACGACAAACTACCCAAACAAATCACATAAATTCCCCACCCCCGGCGGAATGGTTGATGTCAACTCGATCAAATTTAATAAAATTAACCCCTTATGCCACTGATTTGTATCCAGTTCGTTGGTTGACAAATCACCAACTCATTACCTCATATCAAATGTTGAAATGAAATTGCCCTAAATTTCACTGACAAATGAAACACTCCAAAGTAGCGATACAGTTCACACCCATGCCATTAGGGTGCTTCCTGGCGCAATCAGTAGAACCGTACCTCTTCGTGTAGAGTGTCATTCTAATTGCATGTCCAATACAAGAGAGTTTACGTCACTCGACTGCAACAACTCCCCTTGGCTGCAGTTATACTTCTGCTGTGCTACTACTGCCAGGCCACCCATGCGACCAAAGGCACAGTGAGTCAATCATGCTAAAAACATTGCCCACCTTTAGTATCCTCGTGTACACACAGAACTTTATCTAAAATCCGTTTGCATATCGAGTGGCATAGAGTTGTAGATTTGCATAATCTTTTTCAGAGTAAATCCGCCGACAAAAAAGGACTCGAAAAGGAAACAAATTCAAGCGGCACCACGAATAAATGCCACATGCAAAATAGTTTTCATAATTCCGTGTATCAAAGGATATTGTTGTATACGGGCACTAGATCTCGTTGCATACAAGTTGAACTGTAATTGCCTGTGTAATAATGAAAAAGTTTCACTTTTGGGCGTTTTGCTAACGCTGGCAGTCTTTGGTTATGGCATTTGAGTTGGCAAATATTTTACCCGCAATCTGTTCTGCAGCCTAAGGCTAAAGGAATGAGCTTGGCAAAATAATAATTCCTCGTTTTTGCAGAGGTTGGGATTCCTTCCAGACGGTGAGAGTTGAAATGGGGGCAGGCAATTCGGTGTGTCAGTGTCATGATTTATGAGAAATTTCTGTGATAGATATGCGTGCTTGAATTCGCTTTATGAACGAGTTATGTGTTACGAGTTGTAGGCAGGTAGTTCCGCTATGGATCTTAGCTAACGTCAAGCGCATCCTTGTGCGGAGTTTTGATTTTATTGACGCCCCAGCTAATTAAGGCCCATCTTGATAAGTAACGCACAACTTTTGTAGAGCAATACTTGGTAAGGGAAAGAAGAAGGCTGACATAAAAAACTGTAAAACTTGCGTTATCTAAAACGACTTAAGAGACCTCTACCCAGAAATGGAGCAAAAGTGCAAAAAATTACATTTTGTTTCTCTGACTGCAGCGATTGAATTGAAACCGAAAGCATTAAGAGAAAAGAATTCCTGCGAAAGTGCATAATAATTTTTTAAAAAAAAAAAATCTAATTTAAACGCGGTTTTTGTAAAAATGCACGTAAATAAATATAAAAACTTATTGGATCTGTTAGCTGATATGATACCTTGTTGTTCTGAGTAAAAATTTAAACATACGTGCATCAATATCCACATGAAAAACATAGTTCAATATATTGTTTGTTTTTCAACACCTGTATTTTCCGAGCCAGTGTTAAATTCCAAGATCTGTCTTGACGCTATTGGTGTTTTGGATATAACCTTTTAGCTGAGCTAGCGACCTCAGATGTATCGTACTCCGTCTTATCTTGGTTTGGCCAATAGTAAATCATTTTATGCAAATTTTCCCAAACACCTCTGGGAATGCTTTAAATGAAATATAACTGAGATTTATTTTGAAAACCTCCTCCGACGTTTTTGAAGAGGAAATTCTGCTCTTTCAAATGCATTTAGGTTCAATTCAATTGCTTCTGTAATAATTTATCAGTCAGAGAATCAAAATGTAATTTTTTGCACTTTTGCTCGATTTCTTAACCAATTGCGATGAAATAAGAAATAGATGTTGGTCTATGTTAAGCCCTATGATGTTCTGAGAAATCAATACTGATTGCGTGAGTAGATTAAGCGTGATGCGTATACAAATTACAATTTACAACTCAATTATTTGAATGAATACTTGCTCTGCAAGAGATTGCAATCTTTTATGCAATGTCCTTGTATTAATTAACCCTGTCCACATTCCACGAGCGGGATTGTCCAGTAAAAATATCTGTCAAGACGAAGAAATTTTAAGTAAGACGCCGGCCAAATTGTCGGTCATGCAAAGTCATAAATTTATTATGAGCTCATGTTTTCCGTTGCACAACTTTTAAGCAGGTTGTTTGCAATGTTAGTTTCTGCAAAAGCCTTTGCAAAATTTATTTTATGTCCTTTCACTATTTAAACACCTTTTCGATGAGTGAGTCCACGTTACCATTTTTAAGCTACCTGAAATTCTTTTGATTGAGTAAAGTTTTATAATTCGCTTGAAATACGTCATTTTGTTCACACTTGCGGAGTGTTGCAATCAGATTTGCTGGTCCACTAAGTACTTATCGAAATCCAAATGCAAAATCCCTGTGCAAGCATGGTTAATATCCGACTACACTTTGTAAAAAAATTAAGCTCAGGCGGAAATGCCCTTAACTCAGCGGGCTTAGCATGCGATTAAAAATCGGAAAAGAATCGCAATGAATGGGAATTATTATTGCCAAGTGATGCACTTGTGCTGAGCGAATTTAAGTTTCCTCATGAACGAGAATAAAGGACTGGGCTGTGGGATTAATTAAAGCATTATTTCACATCTGAAAATGGTCATTCCAAGGTATTAAGGGGATTCCAGTTCACGAACTCATTTCGTGACATGCAGAGCAAATAAAAGGATAAGTGTGAATATTTACAGGAAAAATTATACTCAGTAAAATGTATCAGCTTTGGTCGATTATATTGAGGCTGATGATAGCAGCCAACCACAGTGAGGATCCTCAAGGGAAATCAGACTTTAATGGCCATCAATGGAGAAGGTAGGAGACTTGAAAATAATATAAATGCAACCCCTACCTGAGAGGAAAGTATGCGCTGGATCTAAATGCACTGATATTTTTTTCTCTCTCGGATTACACTTTTTCGACGTATCTAGGACATTTTGACATTCCTCGCGTTTTCGAAACAGGATGTCGTGCATGTGCATGAGTGAAATGAAACTAAAATAGAAAAACTTCAAATTGCACTTGTAACTCTTTTAAAATACTTTTTGAATGGTTCTTTTTGGAAAGTTGTTTCTCCTTGAAACTATTCGAGAGTACAACACATGTGTATAGAAGCAGTGCAGCATGTGCAGCTCGTGTAGTGTCATGAAGCATATTGTGCTTGTGATATCAAACTCAAACTATTTTGATAGAACTACTGAGGGAGAATTTCAAAAGGAAATTGGTGATACTTCTCAAGTCTGATTCGGTTCCTATTCAATATGTGACAACCACTGTTGTGGCAGTTGAGTATGCGTATCTTATATAATAGGTATATACAAATAGGCTAAGGGAAATAGTTAAGAACCACTTTCACTGCCTCACCCACAACATATTCGATTTTTTTTTTGTTAGGAGGCTTGTCTAGAGATTTAATGCTGTCTGTAATTATTTTTTTTTTAATTTGTTGTATTTATATAGGTAAGCCAGGTCAATATAATGGTGGAATTTCTTCCACTGGGCGATCTGTAGTATTAAAAAAACGTGTTGAAAAATTGAAATGACTTAATATATATATAGTTGGCGCAACAGGTCTGTAAAGACCCAAGGCCTAGCTTCTCACAACCATTCGTTTTGTGTGAGTTTCATTTTTGGAACGAATGGAGGGGATCTACAATTTTATGCCGATTCCAAACGGCTAATTGAGAAGCTCTTAAGACAGTTATACTCTCGGATGTTTGTCAGACGTTCGCGAGAGGCGGCGCAGTGGAAAAAACCCTAAGTTGGAATTTGGGTTTTTGCGGGATTCGAACCTGAGCCCCTCGCAGTAGTCCAACACACTAACCACTAAGCCACTGCGCCTGCCTTAATAGGATGCCTTTTAATTATTTTCTGAATAGGACAACATTTTTATTCGATTTTGAGGATTCAGTAAACCAAGTCCCGAGATTGTAATACTTTGCAGTCAGAGTTGGCTGATTCTTCTGATTGGCATTTATTTCAACCAAACAAATTATGTTCAAAATCTAGAAATAAATTCGTTCGACCCTTTATCGTGCAACGAATTGAAACAATAATAAAGACGAAGGAGAAATTTAAATAAATTGAGATGGAAAATACTTTACAAGCAACACAACTTCGCACATGATGCGACATGTAACACAAAGAGCACAAAGTACTTCTATATAAACATATTCTCATATTCTAAAGCATATAAACATCCCTCTAACGTATACCCAGGAAACCCGCAATTGCAGAAACTCGATTCAGCTGGGAGAGTTCAGATCAAACAAATCTAGTTCCCTCCGAAAACAAGATTAAGGCTTCCACACTGCAAAGAAGGTCAGTAATGTTAATAATTGCATTGGAGTCACTTAGAATAATATTCGGATGCAGTCGTAGAAGTGGACGTGGAACTTAACTGTGAGTACCAAAGTGGTTTTTCAGCTTACGTTGGTGAGTTGTGAAATAGTCAAAGTCAAAGTTGTAGAGAACTACAATTGTATGCCGTTTGTCTCAAGTTTGATCACCGGAAAACCTAAATTACATTTTAAGGTATATTTTTCCACTGGCCCACCGCTTGCTATCTTTTAACAAACATTTGAGAGTATATTTGTCCTGAAAGAGTTTCTGAAAAGGCAGTTCTAATGCGACAGATAATTGCTGGTCCATTCGTTCTGTCCCGATAATAAAAACTCACACATACTGAACTGTTGTGAGAAGCTAGGCCTAGAATACTCGCACTCGAACCCGTTGCGTCAAATTTTTACTAACAGCTCTACGAAACATATATAATGTTCAGCCCTCTGAGGAATTGGGAGGATGATCTTCCTCAAGGAAAAAATTAGAAAATCATCTTCTGGCAGTATTATCAACTAAAGAAAATAAACAATCCGATTAAAAACAAAGGAACCCGCTGGTGGATTGAACAAATTCTGTCTGTGTACCTACATAAACTTCGAACATGTGTTTTCCCTAAGTTCCGCAATGGGCAATCTTTTCAGCAATGTTAAGACGTTTTTCTTTTTTAGTTAAGGGCTGAGCACTGAACTGTGCTCGAGCATTATGAGCGCGCTCTGAACCGAGCTTCCTCAGAGCATTCTGATGTTTTTTTATTTTTCCTGTCTGTTTTTTTTTTTCTGTCAAATGTGACTTGAAGTGTGCAGTGCTGCCAGGTCACTTTAACCACTAGATTTTTTTTTTCATGGAAAACTAAGAGCTAAATTTAGCGCTAGATCTGAAATTCTTATAAGGAGAGTAAAACCACAACATATTCATTTTTTTGGTTAATTATTTTTAGAAGCCATCAAGTAGGTATTTATTTAATAACACAAAATAATTCAAAAATCAGAGTTTTCGTCTTCGCTCTAATCGTCTTACATTCATCTGATGCGTACCTAGTATAGTCAATCTCATGTAGGATAGGAAATTTAGGAGATGCAACAATCATAATAAACAAGAAAGAGACAACTTATAATTTGCGCTCTAACCGGGAATTCACATGAATTGTAGGGCGATGACATGTCAAAGTTTAATACCAATATCTTTCCGTGTGGAGTTTACACATAAAAGTTATTATAATAAACTAGCTTACCCGTGCGAGTGCGAGAACTCTCGCATGTTATAATATGTCATAGTAGTAAAATTAAACTTTTTTTAATTTTTAATATTTTCAAAAAGTAAAAGTGCTTAAACTAATTCTTTTTTTTGACACTTCATTTGTTAAGATTGATTGAGTGTGAGAACCGCAAAAGAGATATTTACTACAGAAATAATAGAGGGAATTTGCAAATAAAAAGCGCTAGAAATTCCGCTAGGTGCTAAAATTTTTTAAAGAGCGCTAAACATACTAAAAAAGCCCAAAAAAGCGCCAGATCTAGCGCCGAAAGCGCTAAAATGACAGCCCTGGAAGTGTGCTTGTACATGTGTATTCAGCTTTTTCCTCAGGCTGCTCAGTCAACTTATTCTGAGCTCATAGAGCGCGCTCTGATCATGCTCTGGACGAAAAAAGAAACACAAATTTGAGCTCTGATGTCTCTGAGCTAAAAAAGAAACACGAACTTTTTCATAACAGTTCAGGTTCTGCTCTGAACTACAAAAGAAAAACGCCTTTAGATTTTACTTAAGTACTCCGCTAATATCCCGAGTGATATAAGTATTTATTGCAATTTTAAAACCTCCCACCCTCACACGTGATGCCATAATGCTACGATGAATTTTCATGCACGCCGGCACTTAAAGCACTCTAACGAAACTATCCAAATACAGCCAGCCTCGAATATTTCTTATTCACATAAAAACACAACCAACCATCTGCTACCTACCAGCTGAAGAACACATGCATGCTGCATGCAACCATCAGACATCAACCCAACCAAGCATCCACATACAGAACTTGAAGCTTTTCGATTATACCTATTTTGCTTTACTTAATATGAGGGCGAGCTGTACTTAGAAATGCATGTGATGTGCTGCAATGCGGATAGCCTTACCGTTGGGTGTGGGTGTATAGGTATACTGCCATTTGTTCAGGACACATGGGGTAAGAAAGTAAGCACGTCAAAGACGGCATCTCTCGTTTATTTGATTCCATGTGTTGTATCTACACAAGAGTAGAGTATATTCGAGTGGGCTGTAACAAAATTAGAATTCCTTTGCGTCCAGAACTTTTTTTGTAATTGTGTCAGAGACAGAGTCAGATTTTCGATCGCAGTATTTTCCATGCAATTAAATATATCAAACTCATGTCAGCATCACCAAGAATACAATACAAAATTTCAACCACGAAAGAAGATATTGGGACAACGACAAGGCCAGATGTAATGGAATTCGTCTATCCTTCAACCAAACACACCAGTAGTATGAACAATTTTCAAAGTGCTTCGTGCTTCTTGTAGTTGGAAATAATCGATTTGGAATGCGAAGTGGGCAACGACGGTTGTAAACGATACAAATAGCAAACTTGCTAATAGTGCATTCCGAACACGTCTCAAAGTGGCTGCTCGCTTAATGTTTTCTGTCGCAGTCATTATGAGGGGACATTACACAGAGCAGAAAAATTAAAGGACTAATAGCAAAGTAGTAAATAGATTTATGTTACATGCCAAATGGTAACTGGAAATATTTTTCGGTTGTTGGTCTATAAAGAGAGAAAGAGACAGTAAATAATATACGAACGAAGACGTGTTTAAGGTTTTTCATCTACATGATGTGTGCATGATGTCATAGGTTTTGCTCGAGCTAAGTACAGTCTTGCTTAGGCGGTGCTGTTGCTTAGGGGTGGGCCAATGGCTTAATTGCAGCGATCCCAGATTGAGGGGCTTTTGAATGTAATAGGGGAAAACTAGGGACAACCTTAAAAAAGGGGCTCATTTTTATAAAAGTAAAATAAATTCATACATATTTTACGAACAATTTTCAACCAATGAATTCTTCATATTAAACATGAAAGAAAACAGCACATTGAACGTCTACTTAAGAAATTTTGTGCATTTGCATGCATTCAGAAGCAAATATGATATGTATATTTTTATTTTATATGCTTACTAGCTATTTCCGCCCGGCTTTGCCCGTGCTAAAGAACTTTGTTGCTTAAATATTTCGCCAAAAGTCCTGCTCACAATTGTTACTGAATTTTAGCTCACATGGGTTTCAAGAAAAAGCATTTTCAATGTTATTAAACTCGATGCTACGTTGAAACAATGTCTTGTTTCCGCTTATAATATTTGCATACTGGATCAAGAATAAATAATCTACGTTTAACAAATTATCGAAAATCCAATTTCAACTTAGCAAAAAAAGTGGTTTCCATAAAGAAAATTTCCCAAATTATTAAATAAGGCAATACTTTTGAAAAAAAAAACGTTCTCGCTGTATATTACGATTAAAATTTAAGAAAAAAACAATTAAAATTCCCAGTACAAAATGTATGAAAATTATAAATTTTGTGTTCTCAAATGCAAAGAAAACATTAAAAAATAAACTCAACACTTCAATCACTGGCAAAATCACAAAACTATGTACAAGACGTAGGGCTTAGTGGTTAGTGTGTTGGACTACTAAGCGAGGGGTCCGAGGTTCGAATCCCGCAAAAAACCAAGTTCCAACATATGGTTTTTTCCACTGCGCAACCTCTCGCGAACGTCTGACAAACATCCGAGAGTATAACTGTCTTGAAAGAGCTTCTCAATTAGCCGTTTGGAATCGGCATAAAATTGTAGATCCCTTCCATTCGTTCCAAAAATGAAACTCACACAAAACGAATGGTTGTGAGAAGCTAGGCCTTGGGTCCCTCGGACCTGTTGTTGCACCAACTAATTAATTAATTATTATAATGTACAATACCAAACAAAAGTAAGATACCACACTGAAAGGGGAAACACAAATAAATTGAAAATTAACTATGAATAAGGAGGTATAAGCAATGTTTGGCAAATTACCAAAAAATGTAATTCCAAATTAAAACAAATTGTTTCCGAAAAGAAAATCTATTAAATAATTCGATTCATGTAGAATTTTTGACAAATACAATATCACTGTATATTGCGATCAAAATATAAAAAAAAAACACTCGTACAAAATGTATGGAAAATTATTTTCCAATGAGCGTGAAAACACTTCTTAAGAATTTGTCTCTTAAAACGTTGACGAACGGGTCAATTTTTGAAAGTCTTAAACAGAGATTCCTTGGATGTTCGGTAGAGAGCCTTCTTACAAAGTTTCTTTCTCAGTGCAAGGAAACAACAAATGGCAAGGATCTTTCTTAACAGATATCAACGATGAGATGTGATAGCAGAGCCAAGTTATATACAGATTCAAAGAAGAAAACTCTTTACAATCTCAAAGGTGTAGCCATCTGATGTGGTGTCTCGACTGACTTTGGATGTCCATTCTTGCTGACAGGATAAACCTATTTGGGTTCGTCCACCGATCCACAATCTGTGGTATTTAGGCGGTTTTTGATTTTGTCCTGCTTGCCGAATATGACTCGGACTTTGGGGTGTAAAAAATGCATTTCGAGAAATTAAAAAGTGATATAATTTTGTCTTGAGCAGCGTATAAGAGAGTGCTCAAATTTGCTGCACAATTTTGGGGAAATTTGTTCAAAAGTAAAGTCTTAAAAGATAACGCCACTCCAGTTGCGCACTCCAAGTTGGTTGAGGCTCATACGTTTAAACTCTCATATTTCATCCCTAAAAAAAGAAAAAAAAAAAGAAGCAAACCCAAGACAAAGAATAAACATAATTATGACACAAACATAAGATGGCCAAATGTCCCGGAATCCGGAACACCGTAGAAGATCATGAATTCTCGTATGAACTTCACGTTCAACAAACGTCGCAGTTCCCTATAACGCAAAGTATGAACCCAAGGAAATCCCCATATGGACTTTTGGGATTATTTCTTGCCCAAATCGCTAGATCCAATATTAATGCAGGTCCATTGGGTGTTATACGTGCGAAAACATAAAACCACCAACGTGACATGGTTGAGAAAGTCGTTTCGGTGAATTGGTTTAAATTCTAGTCTAAGATCTTCCTACGTACGATGAGGATGAATTAAGGTAACAGGGAGCGCGTTGCTGGGAAAGTAAAAAAGCGTATCTGTTGATGCGTCTGTTTAAAATGTTTGTGGTGGAGAAAAATACTTCTTCAATTGTGGTCAGTTGGGATAGTATTAATATAGTTCGGTAGTGTTTTGTCAACGGGAAAAACAAGGGAATGGATATCTTAAGAAACACGACAAATACACAAGTTGGGGAAAAATAAATATACTACCAAGAATATATATCAACAAATAAGAACTACTTGTTGATATATATTTTTTATAATAAATCCAGTTGGAAGGGTAGCTTCAAAGATGCCAAGACAATTACCTATGTACCGCAAGTTAATATGCCGTCTGCATGCCAACCAGAGAGTGAACTTTCTCCAAATTGCCTTCACACATAACCACTTCTGTCCCTAACTAATGACAAGTTTCACATGTCGTTATGTAATATGTAGGTATACTTACCCTCATACTCATTCGTCATTCGCCAACATTTAGTCAACAGGCAATATCCTGGCAATTAATAATTCATTAGCCAAGTGTCGAAAAGGGAAAGGCGTCGAACAAGGAACTGTTATTAATGTCGTTAATGGATAGCGTGAATTACTGTCGCTTGACGTTGCAATTATTTTCGACTTTTGATTTAAATGATTTTTTTTCTTTCGTGTTTTCGTTGGTTCCTGTTCGTGGCAGATTGTGTTAATATTTATAAGGTCAGCACTTAAGCTGAGGATTCAAGTTGTATTTCCGGCTTAGGTGGTGGCTATTAATACGTATAGGTTGCACTGTGCCTATTTATATTTACATAATTCAGATCAATGAGCGCAGACAAAGTCCTTCAAGTTAGTAAAACCGTCCACTCTTCTATCTGCATGTATGAATTTTCAAATAATGCCAACGATGCCGAACAAACAAAACGCTACTAGACGTTATCATTGACAAGAGTGGCACATCAAAGAACTTGCACTGTATGAGCAAGGACATGCCATGCAACACAAATAAGTCAAGTGAACAATTCTACTTGAGTGCAATTTGCAGTGCAATTACTAGAGAAGATTTTTCGTCACGCAAAGGTGGCATAAGGCATACTCAAAGAGTATGCTGGCACCATACTCCTGGAGGATGTTGTCAACGTCAGTAATTAATGGTGCTTGACAATTGAAGGTGAATTAAAATAAAGGCCTTTCATGTTTCTGATGGAGTGCCCACAGTTGCGAACTTTCACCACGACTGCGATGTAAGTGCTTAGTAGGCGCAACATCTCACGTCAAAGGAGTGGCGTTACAAATCAACATGTTGTTGATGAAATCAGAATGGTTGGCAATTGGCGAAAAGACTTATATTTTGATTTGAGCTCAAATCGTCTATCGAAAGGGATCCTGCTATGAATTCGGTTTTATATACGAAACAAAAGCAATTTCTCTCAAGTACTGCATGACAACACTTAGTCACGGACATAGAAATATAAACTGGAATGGACTTGGCAAATAGTTTCATTGTGTTAACAATGTGCTACTTTCATTCCATTGACGTGTTTTTCGACGAACTCGATTTTCGACACCTTTTTAACGCATTTTAGAAGTTGTTTTTCAACGAGTTTTTGGATGATTTCTTGGACGCACTTTTCGACGCTTTTATTACACATTTGTCGAAGCATTTTTGGGTGCATTTTCCGCGTGTTTTTCGACGAGTTTTTTGACACGTTATAAGAAGTATCTACAACCGAAAAAAGAAAAATACTGCTGGAAGACAGTTATGCGTAAAGCCTTAACGAAGGTGTGATTTAAGACAAACTCCAATAGAGCACAGAAGAGTCAATAGCTTGAGTGCAATCTTCTATTTTTAGGAAACACATATATATATACATGGGATAATTTGTCAGGATCATGCATTTAGTTCTATTTGCCCCCAAAGATCCTAGGGCCTCTAATACGACTATGAGAAGTTACGTAGCTATCTTCTAGTACGCATAAGTTCTCCACATCGCTATCCGATTACTGGGACTCCTCTTTTATCCTACGTGGACTCACGACTTACACTACTATGCAAATATAGCTGCACTAATGAAAGCCTCGTTGTTTCCAAATGTGTGTTCGATGCATCGTTAATACCTTTTGGTAAGCGTACTCGAACAGCAATCCAACTATAAAGATGATGCTCACATTTCTTTTCTTTGAGATTACTTACTGCATAGACCCATCCACAGCTCCGGTCAATAAAAATAGAACTAAACGTTTTATTAAAAGCTCAAAGGCACTGACCCCTTAAACATCTTTAACGATTTCAGTAAAAAAAAAAAAAAAATACCCCGACGACCTTTATAGCCAACCTAAAATAATTGGATGAAAGCGCAGAACGATAGAAAGAAATCTGCAGCAACTTTTACGACTCAAGCATGGTGGTACATTCAACTCGAAATTCGTACAACGTGTCTATGAAAGAAGATTAAGTGAATCCCCAATTGTGCTTACCTGTGTGCTGTGTGTCCTGTGCGAATGACCATAAAAAAGCGCAACGATAAAAATGTCCTCTTCGCTACGTAAATCTTTTAATCACATCACGCGCTCGGCCACGCTCTTGTTTTTATAATAGCACATGGGAAATAGACAATTTCTTTTACACCCTATACTTAGTTTTCGAACACAGGCAAACTGACACTCAATTTTTGTGAGTCAGCATGAAATGTATAGTCCTCTTTATATGACAATTCGATACCGTCATCATTTAGAATCATGATGGACATTCGTATCGTGTATTTTCTTTGTATATAGCTTAGGTAAGGTTGATGGGTAGGTATATAGCAGAGCGAGCCCTACAGAACCCCACTTAGGTCCTCCTGGGCCCATTGTGATGTCCTTTTTATACGAGAGTTCTGGTTGTATGTAGATTATTGCAGATCAAGAAGGAACGCTGCAAATCTCCTACATATGTATCCCGCTCAAATTTACAAAAATGACTAAAGCTTCTATTTTTATCAGATGCCTCCATAATATTTTATAATTCATTAGACGAATAACGCAAATTGCCTTGTCCTCCCTTACTTTTTCTATAAATTAGTGGTATTCCGCAAAGGGCAATATACGCAAAATGTTCTGCTCTTCTTTTTTCGTTCGGAAGCTCTCAACCTCTCCATCAACAGCGTACGAAAATATCTACGAATATCCTGTCCATCTAAATTAAGAATCATGCCAACCTACACTGAAGTGGTAACTTGAATGTATGCCAATCATAATGAACAACAATCTGTAGAACCCTAATTGTCTGCAGATCTAGCAAAGGTCAGTTGAATGAACTATTGAATTGCAAATCGTTGGAAAAAACAGTCGCATGGGAAGGAATTTATACAAAAGTTACAGGTATACAAAATTTTACGTTATTTCTATAAATTTATTTATTTATTTTCTATTTTTTTTCTCTACGGGATCAACAGTAGCCGTTTTTCTTTTTTAGTTCAGAGCAGAACCTGAACTGTTATACAAAAAGTTCGTGTTTCTTTTTTAGCTCAGAGACATCAGAGCTCAAATTTGTGTTTCTTTTTTCGTTCAGAGCATGATCAGAGCGCGCTCTCTGAGCTCAGAATAAATTGACTGAACAGCCTGAGGAAAATGCTGATTAGACATGTACAAGCACACTTCCAGTCACATTTGACAGAAAAAAAAAAACAGGAAAAACAAAAAAATATCAGAATGCTCTGAGCACGAGTTAAGTATCCATAGCAAAACATATTGAGAAAAAAGATAACATTATTTGTATTCAATGATATCTTTAGTCTCTAGTACAGTCTTGCACACAACGCTACAATGATAACATATGTAAAAGAGATAATATCGTTTGTATACAATGTTGGAATATTATCTCTTCTTCATTATCAAGCAAGACGATTGTACGCTTGGGTCTCCTTGTAGATAGATAAGAAAAGTATATAAATACGACTGTATGATGAATTTATCAACAGTCTTATTGTAACTACATAGTAGCCTTAAGCTCCTTTTAGAATTAGTAAAAAGTATTTCAATAATAAAGGACATAGTTCCAAATAAATATTGTTTAATTTTAAAAGTAAGAAACAAGTGTTTTAATTGGCGATCCTGCCAGGAGGTTAAATATACTTTTTAACTTCAATCGAGCGGACCTCGGGAACAAGTAGTGAAATCTAGTATAAACAGAACACTCGCGTTACCGGTTACAAGAATTACCTAGCATAGCAGGTACAAATATAGCTTCTTCGTACGAAGCAGCAAAGCAATTCAGTGAAAGTGTATATGTGGAGAAAAAAAACACACAAATTCGACGACAACAGACACGAGTTCAAAATGGAACAACTCGCAGTATTAATGGCAAGATTAGAAGCTTTAGAAACCAGGAGCAACACAGTAACACAAACCCTAGAGCACACACGCACAGAGAATGCAAGGTTAGCAGCAATAATAACTAACCAAAATCAAATAAACACTAATTTAGAAACAAAACTAAATGAAGTAAAATCTGGATTAGGCATAGTACCAAACATACCTGTGCTAGAGGAAATAAGAACCACATATACAGATGGTAGTGAAATACAGTTAGACGCATTTAAAAGCCTACCTATTTTCAACGGCGATCAATCAAATTATCGGTCGTGGCGCGAAGAAGCATCCAGATTAATGGACAGCATTAAAAACTTCAAAACACACAGTAAGTACGCAGCAGCATTGACTATAGTGAAAAGTAAAATACAGGGTGCAGCCGCGAATGTGTTAACTAATTATAACACAATTTTTAATTTTGAGGCGATACGTAACAGATTAGATTATACGTACTCTAATCAAGAACCTCTATACGTGCTACAAGACATGATGAAAGCCATCACGCAAAAAAGAAGCACACTGTCTGAATACCACGACGAGATAAATAAAAATCTCAATTTAATAATATCAAAAATCACTATGTCAGGTGATCCGCCGAATATAATCGACAGACTAATTAAAAATGCTAACGACGACGCAGTTCGTATATTCATTGATGGTATGAGTGACAACTTTACAAGAGGATCATTATATTCAGCTACAATAAATGATCTAGAACACGCATTCGCAATTGCTCGCAGAATAGAACATGATAATGTGCACAGGCATTTACATCTCACTCAGGATAAGCACCACAAAAATATGCCACATGAACGCAGAAACGAAAGAAGACCAAATTATTCGAGCCAAACAACGAATTATCAACCCCAGAAGCAATACGATAATATGCAGCAACACAATCAAGGACCACAGCCGATGGAGATAAACTCGAGACAAATTGTACATGCACAGCGACAAAATTGGAATCAATACAAACCCGATGTATATAATCCACCAGCGAAACGTGAACACAGCGGGAGTTTCAACACACACAACAGACCGCAACGATCTTATCAGCAGAACTTCAAGCAGCAGAGAGTAAATAACTCCCGACAACAACGCAGAGACGATGTCAGCAGTACATATGCAGAAGCAGATGAAACGGAATGTATGGTAAATAATAACATAAGAATAGATCATTTAAACTAGTAGACGGGTTGCCCTGCTTAAATTTAACTAGTACTATTTCTAAGAAAATTTATAAAATTCTTATTGATACTGGTGCAACCCATAATTACATTAATAGAAAATGCGATTCTAGCAAAAAAATTAAAATTAAACCTATAAAAATAAAAACAATGCATGGTTATTCTATGGTAGATACAAAGAAAGTAGTTAGGATATTAAAGAAAAATATAACATTTTTTGAATTAGAGGATATTCAGTCTTTTGATATGATATTAGGATATGAAGGACTTAAAGTTCTAAACGCGGAAATAAATTTCAGTAATATGACTCTAACTACCATAAGCAGTGTCGAATCTATTCAGAAAATTAATTACATAATTGGGGAAAATAATATTTATAAAGCAGACATAGATAGACTGATGAAGATTAATAACAGCATAGGACCGTTACCCTTTACAGATACTATAGAAGCAAGCATTAGGACGACCAATGATAATCCGGTTTATGTTAAACAATATCCATATCCCATAGCAGATAACGAATTCGTAAACAAAGAAATACAGAAACTCTTACATGACGATATAATAGAAAAAAGCCATAGTCCTTATAACAGTCCCATATGGACAGTACCTAAAAAAGGTTTGGACGAAAAAGGAAAACCAAAACGGCGCATGGTTGTTGATTTCCAAAAACTTAACGCTCACACTGTAACAGACAGATACCCCATTCCGGATGTCAACATGACAATTCAAAATTTAGGTAAAGCCAAGTACTTTACAACATTAGATTTGGAGTCAGGTTTCCACCAAATTAAAATCAAAACAGATGATAAAGAAAAAACAGCTTTTGCTATAAATGGCGCAAAATATCATTTTAAACGAATGCCTTTCGGGCTCAAAAATGCACCAAGCATATTTCAGAGATGCGTGGACGACATTTTGAGAGACTTTGTAGGTAAATTCGTACACGTTTACATTGATGACGTATTGATATATTCTTCATCTGAGGAAGAACATATACAGCACATAAGTCAAGTATTCGACGTACTCAATAAAGCCACATTAAAAATATCTGATGAGAAAAGTAAGTTTTTTCAAGAAGAAGTAGAATACTTAGGTCACATAATCAGACATGGTAGAATCACTACGAACCCTGAGAAAATAGCAGCTATAGAAAATTTTCCAGTCCCACAAACGGTAAAGGATTTGAGAGGATTTTTAGGTCTTACAGGTTACTATCGTAAGTTTATAAAAGGATACGCAAGCATAGCCAAGCCCCTGACATTATATTTACGAGGAGATAACGGTAAAGTAAACAAAAAACAAAGTAAAAATATTAAGTTAAATCTGAATGATTCAGCATTAGAAGCGATTAGAATTTTAAAAAATTATTTGAAAGAACAAGTCGAACTTTTTCAACCGGATTATAGTGAACCATTCGAGCTTACTACTGATGCATCCAACATAGCTATTGGAGCCGTACTAAGTCAGAATAAGCAACCTATACACTTCTTGTCAAGAACACTGAGTAAGACAGAAGAGAACTATAGCACAAACGAGAAAGAGCTATTAGCGATCATATGGTCCTTACAAAAACTCAGAAACTACATATATGGTATAGCAGACTTAACCATATATACCGATCACCAGAGCCTTATATATTCTGTATCAGAAAAAAATCCCAACACAAAGCTGAAACGTTGGAAGGGAATCATTGAAGACTTTGGAGCAAAATTAGTTTATAAACCAGGAAACCTAAATCTTGTAGCTGACGCATTATCACGTCAACGCATAAATACTTCTACCATAGAAACAGCACATTCAGCTGAAAGTTCTTCTAATGATATAATAAAAACTGTGAATCAGCCTTTTAATGCATACACTGCACAGTTCGAACTTATTGAAGATATAACAAATAATATCGAAACACAAATCTATTTTAGTAACAAAATAAGACTCATAATAAAGTTTAAGGACAAAGACTCTTTACTAAGGCAGATGAAAGAAGTTATACAACCCCAAAAGATTGTAGCTTTGCATACGAAATTTGAAAACATATACAAATATGGTGAAAACATAAAAAAAGAATTCCCACTAGTAAGATTTATATTCACACCAAGAAAACTTCAAGACGTGACAAATTTGGAGGAACAACTAAAACTTGTAAGGGTAACTCACGAAAGAGCACACCGAGGGTTACGTAACAATATACAAGAAATCTCAGAGAAATATTACTGGCCCGATCTAAATAAACAAGCAAAGAGTTTCAACAGAAAATGCATAGCATGTCTATTTGGAAAATATGAAAGAAAACCTATCAGAGAACCTCTGAATAATTCAGAAATACCAACACATGTGGGAACACACATTCATATGGACATATACTTCAACGACAAGTATACTTTCCTTGTAACAGTAGATAAGTATTCTAAATATACAATCCTTCGGGAAATCGAAACTCGAAACAGACTGTACGACGTTATGGAAGAGGTCTTATCTAATTATTTCCCAAAATGTGAACGACTCATGACAGATAACGAGAAGGGATTCAAAACAGAAATGGTGAACCAAATGTGTTTGAAATACAACATAACTAAAGTAGAAACTCCAGTATACAGATCGACAGCGAACGGTCAGGTAGAACGTGTAAACGGTACAATAACTGAACTGTCTAGAATATTCACAATTCAGAATAAAACAAGACTTATCGAAGAAATATTTAGAACAGTGCGTGAATTAAATAATTCTATACACTCAGTTACCGGTTTGAAACCTAGAGACATTTTCTTTAATCAAAATAAATATAGCAATAGTGAAATTATAATAAATAAACTAAACTCAGCATCCAAAAAAGTGATCGAACGTCTAAATAAAGGAACTCGACACAGAGAGTATAAAAAAGGAGATAAGATAATGGTAAGAATCACAGGTCTTAGAAAGAAATCTAACGCCAGATACATAACAAGAATAGTAGAAGAAGATAAAGGAGACACTGTAATCTCTAAAGAAGGAATAAAAATTCACAAGGATAACATAAAGAATTATCATTTTTCAGATGACGAAAATATTAATATTCCTAACATTACTAGGAATTGTACAGAGTCAAGAAGGGCAAGGAAACGTTCAAATAACTGAGTTACTAAACAAGAAGTTTATACTTACGCAAACAGATGACGTGTATTTATTCAAAGAACAAACTTATTTGTTACATGCCACCAACCTGACTTCGATATTTCAACCTTACGTAAATATCGTAACTAGTAAATATCAACCTACACAAGAAGAAAAAATTTGGTTGAGTAAAATTAAGAATTTAGCAGACCAATTACAAGAACATACTAGGCATACTAGATCAATTAACTTTTTAGGAACAGCTTTCAAATATGTGTTTGGTAATCCTGACCATTATGACTTAGTTAACATAGAAACGAGTATAAATAATCTCATAGAAAACAATAATAAACAAAAAACTATAAATTCTAGATTTGAACAAATTTTGCAACAATTCGAAGGTCAGAGCCTTAAAGAACATTTAGTAATAGAACAAGTGTACGAACAATTATTATTATTGACCAGAACAATTAATGCAGCAAAAAATAATGAATATTTATCAGAAAGCCTAGACTTAGATGACATTAAAAATATTATTCAACATGAAATAATTCAAGTACCCATAATAAATATACTTGAGTACTCTAAAATATTATTAGCTAGAACTGATGAATTCTTCATCACAATATATAAATATCCAGTTCTAATTAAATCATGTAAATTGTATAAAGTAACACCTTTAAATTCAAAACATGGAAAAATCATTACAGATAAAACAATTGCCTTATGTAACCAAACTTATTTAAGAACAAGAAATTGTCAAAATCATCTAAGTAAAAACATTTGTGAAATTAACTTTGAAGAAGAAAATTGTCTTATTCCACTTTTAAAGAATATAACTTCAAAATGCAACATTAAACAAGAATACGATTACGACTTAGAAATTGAATCCGGTGTTATGTTATTAAGCGGTAAGCATAAGTTAAATAATCAAACAATTAATGGTATAAACTTAGTTACTTATGAAAATACTATAAATCTAGACGATAAAATATACAAAAACATGCATAAGCAAATTAAAGAAGTTATATTAAGAAATCATAATTCAGAGTCTTACATCGACCAAATAATTAAAGAAGATACAATGTACAAATTCGATAACATAGATACTTTAAAAAAACTAATTATTCCTTTTGAAGAAAAACCGATATTATCAACTATATACACAATTGTAACACTGATTGTTATTCTAGCATTTACGTACGTAATGATAAAAACTATACAATGTATAACAGATCGTCAAAAACAAAAAAAGATTGACGCATATAACAAAACTTATGAAAGAGAAATGTTAAAAATAGCGTCGAAAAATCGGGACGATTTCGTTTAACAAGGGGGGGAGTTAAGTATCCATAGCAAAACATATTGAGAAAAAAGATAACATTATTTGTATTCAATGATATCTTTAGTCTCTAGTACAGTCTTGCACACAACGCTACAATGATAACATATGTAAAAGAGATAATATCGTTTGTATACAATGTTGGAATATTATCTCTTCTTCATTATCAAGCAAGACGATTGTACGCTTGGGTCTCCTTGTAGATAGATAAGAAAAGTATATAAATACGACTGTATGATGAATTTATCAACAGTCTTATTGTAACTACATAGTAGCCTTAAGCTCCTTTTAGAATTAGTAAAAAGTATTTCAATAATAAAGGACATAGTTCCAAATAAATATTGTTTAATTTTAAAAGTAAGAAACAAGTGTTTTAATTCACGCTCAGTTCCGAGCGCGAGTTAAGTATCCATAGCAAAACATATTGAGAAAAAAGATAACATTATTTGTATTCAATGATATCTTTAGTCTCTAGTACAGTCTTGCACACAACGCTACAATGATAACATATGTAAAAGAGATAATATCGTTTGTATACAATGTTGGAATATTATCTCTTCTTCATTATCAAGCAAGACGATTGTACGCTTGGGTCTCCTTGTAGATAGATAAGAAAAGTATATAAATACGACTGTATGATGAATTTATCAACAGTCTTATTGTAACTACATAGTAGCCTTAAGCTCCTTTTAGAATTAGTAAAAAGTATTTCAATAATAAAGGACATAGTTCCAAATAAATATTGTTTAATTTTAAAAGTAAGAAACAAGTGTTTTAATTGGCGATCCTGCCAGGAGGTTAAATATACTTTTTAACTTCAATCGAGCGGACCTCGGGAACAAGTAGTGAAATCTAGTATAAACAGAACACTCGCGTTACCGGTTACAAGAATTACCTAGCATAGCAGGTACAAATATAGCTTCTTCGTACGAAGCAGCAAAGCAATTCAGTGAAAGTGTATATGTGGAGAAAAAAAACACACAAATTCGACGACAACAGACACGAGTTCAAAATGGAACAACTCGCAGTATTAATGGCAAGATTAGAAGCTTTAGAAACCAGGAGCAACACAGTAACACAAACCCTAGAGCACACACGCACAGAGAATGCAAGGTTAGCAGCAATAATAACTAACCAAAATCAAATAAACACTAATTTAGAAACAAAACTAAATGAAGTAAAATCTGGATTAGGCATAGTACCAAACATACCTGTGCTAGAGGAAATAAGAACCACATATACAGATGGTAGTGAAATACAGTTAGACGCATTTAAAAGCCTACCTATTTTCAACGGCGATCAATCAAATTATCGGTCGTGGCGCGAAGAAGCATCCAGATTAATGGACAGCATTAAAAACTTCAAAACACACAGTAAGTACGCAGCAGCATTGACTATAGTGAAAAGTAAAATACAGGGTGCAGCCGCGAATGTGTTAACTAATTATAACACAATTTTTAATTTTGAGGCGATACGTAACAGATTAGATTATACGTACTCTAATCAAGAACCTCTATACGTGCTACAAGACATGATGAAAGCCATCACGCAAAAAAGAAGCACACTGTCTGAATACCACGACGAGATAAATAAAAATCTCAATTTAATAATATCAAAAATCACTATGTCAGGTGATCCGCCGAATATAATCGACAGACTAATTAAAAATGCTAACGACGACGCAGTTCGTATATTCATTGATGGTATGAGTGACAACTTTACAAGAGGATCATTATATTCAGCTACAATAAATGATCTAGAACACGCATTCGCAATTGCTCGCAGAATAGAACATGATAATGTGCACAGGCATTTACATCTCACTCAGGATAAGCACCACAAAAATATGCCACATGAACGCAGAAACGAAAGAAGACCAAATTATTCGAGCCAAACAACGAATTATCAACCCCAGAAGCAATACGATAATATGCAGCAACACAATCAAGGACCACAGCCGATGGAGATAAACTCGAGACAAATTGTACATGCACAGCGACAAAATTGGAATCAATACAAACCCGATGTATATAATCCACCAGCGAAACGTGAACACAGCGGGAGTTTCAACACACACAACAGACCGCAACGATCTTATCAGCAGAACTTCAAGCAGCAGAGAGTAAATAACTCCCGACAACAACGCAGAGACGATGTCAGCAGTACATATGCAGAAGCAGATGAAACGGAATGTATGGTAAATAATAACATAAGAATAGATCATTTAAACTAGTAGACGGGTTGCCCTGCTTAAATTTAACTAGTACTATTTCTAAGAAAATTTATAAAATTCTTATTGATACTGGTGCAACCCATAATTACATTAATAGAAAATGCGATTCTAGCAAAAAAATTAAAATTAAACCTATAAAAATAAAAACAATGCATGGTTATTCTATGGTAGATACAAAGAAAGTAGTTAGGATATTAAAGAAAAATATAACATTTTTTGAATTAGAGGATATTCAGTCTTTTGATATGATATTAGGATATGAAGGACTTAAAGTTCTAAACGCGGAAATAAATTTCAGTAATATGACTCTAACTACCATAAGCAGTGTCGAATCTATTCAGAAAATTAATTACATAATTGGGGAAAATAATATTTATAAAGCAGACATAGATAGACTGATGAAGATTAATAACAGCATAGGACCGTTACCCTTTACAGATACTATAGAAGCAAGCATTAGGACGACCAATGATAATCCGGTTTATGTTAAACAATATCCATATCCCATAGCAGATAACGAATTCGTAAACAAAGAAATACAGAAACTCTTACATGACGATATAATAGAAAAAAGCCATAGTCCTTATAACAGTCCCATATGGACAGTACCTAAAAAAGGTTTGGACGAAAAAGGAAAACCAAAACGGCGCATGGTTGTTGATTTCCAAAAACTTAACGCTCACACTGTAACAGACAGATACCCCATTCCGGATGTCAACATGACAATTCAAAATTTAGGTAAAGCCAAGTACTTTACAACATTAGATTTGGAGTCAGGTTTCCACCAAATTAAAATCAAAACAGATGATAAAGAAAAAACAGCTTTTGCTATAAATGGCGCAAAATATCATTTTAAACGAATGCCTTTCGGGCTCAAAAATGCACCAAGCATATTTCAGAGATGCGTGGACGACATTTTGAGAGACTTTGTAGGTAAATTCGTACACGTTTACATTGATGACGTATTGATATATTCTTCATCTGAGGAAGAACATATACAGCACATAAGTCAAGTATTCGACGTACTCAATAAAGCCACATTAAAAATATCTGATGAGAAAAGTAAGTTTTTTCAAGAAGAAGTAGAATACTTAGGTCACATAATCAGACATGGTAGAATCACTACGAACCCTGAGAAAATAGCAGCTATAGAAAATTTTCCAGTCCCACAAACGGTAAAGGATTTGAGAGGATTTTTAGGTCTTACAGGTTACTATCGTAAGTTTATAAAAGGATACGCAAGCATAGCCAAGCCCCTGACATTATATTTACGAGGAGATAACGGTAAAGTAAACAAAAAACAAAGTAAAAATATTAAGTTAAATCTGAATGATTCAGCATTAGAAGCGATTAGAATTTTAAAAAATTATTTGAAAGAACAAGTCGAACTTTTTCAACCGGATTATAGTAAACCATTCGAGCTTACTACTGATGCATCCAACATAGCTATTGGAGCCGTACTAAGTCAGAATAAGCAACCTATACACTTCTTGTCAAGAACACTGAGTAAGACAGAAGAGAACTATAGCACAAACGAGAAAGAGCTATTAGCGATCATATGGTCCTTACAAAAACTCAGAAACTACATATATGGTATAGCAGACTTAACCATATATACCGATCACCAGAGCCTTATATATTCTGTATCAGAAAAAAATCCCAACACAAAGCTGAAACGTTGGAAGGGAATCATTGAAGACTTTGGAGCAAAATTAGTTTATAAACCAGGAAACCTAAATCTTGTAGCTGACGCATTATCACGTCAACGCATAAATACTTCTACCATAGAAACAGCACATTCAGCTGAAAGTTCTTCTAATGATATAATAAAAACTGTGAATCAGCCTTTTAATGCATACACTGCACAGTTCGAACTTATTGAAGATATAACAAATAATATCGAAACACAAATCTATTTTAGTAACAAAATAAGACTCATAATAAAGTTTAAGGACAAAGACTCTTTACTAAGGCAGATGAAAGAAGTTATACAACCCCAAAAGATTGTAGCTTTGCATACGAAATTTGAAAACATATACAAATATGGTGAAAACATAAAAAAAGAATTCCCACTAGTAAGATTTATATTCACACCAAGAAAACTTCAAGACGTGACAAATTTGGAGGAACAACTAAAACTTGTAAGGGTAACTCACGAAAGAGCACACCGAGGGTTACGTAACAATATACAAGAAATCTCAGAGAAATATTACTGGCCCGATCTAAATAAACAAGCAAAGAGTTTCAACAGAAAATGCATAGCATGTCTATTTGGAAAATATGAAAGAAAACCTATCAGAGAACCTCTGAATAATTCAGAAATACCAACACATGTGGGAACACACATTCATATGGACATATACTTCAACGACAAGTATACTTTCCTTGTAACAGTAGATAAGTATTCTAAATATACAATCCTTCGGGAAATCGAAACTCGAAACAGACTGTACGACGTTATGGAAGAGGTCTTATCTAATTATTTCCCAAAATGTGAACGACTCATGACAGATAACGAGAAGGGATTCAAAACAGAAATGGTGAACCAAATGTGTTTGAAATACAACATAACTAAAGTAGAAACTCCAGTATACAGATCGACAGCGAACGGTCAGGTAGAACGTGTAAACGGTACAATAACTGAACTGTCTAGAATATTCACAATTCAGAATAAAACAAGACTTATCGAAGAAATATTTAGAACAGTGCGTGAATTAAATAATTCTATACACTCAGTTACCGGTTTGAAACCTAGAGACATTTTCTTTAATCAAAATAAATATAGCAATAGTGAAATTATAATAAATAAACTAAACTCAGCATCCAAAAAAGTGATCGAACGTCTAAATAAAGGAACTCGACACAGAGAGTATAAAAAAGGAGATAAGATAATGGTAAGAATCACAGGTCTTAGAAAGAAATCTAACGCCAGATACATAACAAGAATAGTAGAAGAAGATAAAGGAGACACTGTAATCTCTAAAGAAGGAATAAAAATTCACAAGGATAACATAAAGAATTATCATTTTTCAGATGACGAAAATATTAATATTCCTAACATTACTAGGAATTGTACAGAGTCAAGAAGGGCAAGGAAACGTTCAAATAACTGAGTTACTAAACAAGAAGTTTATACTTACGCAAACAGATGACGTGTATTTATTCAAAGAACAAACTTATTTGTTACATGCCACCAACCTGACTTCGATATTTCAACCTTACGTAAATATCGTAACTAGTAAATATCAACCTACACAAGAAGAAAAAATTTGGTTGAGTAAAATTAAGAATTTAGCAGACCAATTACAAGAACATACTAGGCATACTAGATCAATTAACTTTTTAGGAACAGCTTTCAAATATGTGTTTGGTAATCCTGACCATTATGACTTAGTTAACATAGAAACGAGTATAAATAATCTCATAGAAAACAATAATAAACAAAAAACTATAAATTCTAGATTTGAACAAATTTTGCAACAATTCGAAGGTCAGAGCCTTAAAGAACATTTAGTAATAGAACAAGTGTACGAACAATTATTATTATTGACCAGAACAATTAATGCAGCAAAAAATAATGAATATTTATCAGAAAGCCTAGACTTAGATGACATTAAAAATATTATTCAACATGAAATAATTCAAGTACCCATAATAAATATACTTGAGTACTCTAAAATATTATTAGCTAGAACTGATGAATTCTTCATCACAATATATAAATATCCAGTTCTAATTAAATCATGTAAATTGTATAAAGTAACACCTTTAAATTCAAAACATGGAAAAATCATTACAGATAAAACAATTGCCTTATGTAACCAAACTTATTTAAGAACAAGAAATTGTCAAAATCATCTAAGTAAAAACATTTGTGAAATTAACTTTGAAGAAGAAAATTGTCTTATTCCACTTTTAAAGAATATAACTTCAAAATGCAACATTAAACAAGAATACGATTACGACTTAGAAATTGAATCCGGTGTTATGTTATTAAGCGGTAAGCATAAGTTAAATAATCAAACAATTAATGGTATAAACTTAGTTACTTATGAAAATACTATAAATCTAGACGATAAAATATACAAAAACATGCATAAGCAAATTAAAGAAGTTATATTAAGAAATCATAATTCAGAGTCTTACATCGACCAAATAATTAAAGAAGATACAATGTACAAATTCGATAACATAGATACTTTAAAAAAACTAATTATTCCTTTTGAAGAAAAACCGATATTATCAACTATATACACAATTGTAACACTGATTGTTATTCTAGCATTTACGTACGTAATGATAAAAACTATACAATGTATAACAGATCGTCAAAAACAAAAAAAGATTGACGCATATAACAAAACTTATGAAAGAGAAATGTTAAAAATAGCGTCGAAAAATCGGGACGATTTCGTTTAACAAGGGGGGGAGTTAAGTATCCATAGCAAAACATATTGAGAAAAAAGATAACATTATTTGTATTCAATGATATCTTTAGTCTCTAGTACAGTCTTGCACACAACGCTACAATGATAACATATGTAAAAGAGATAATATCGTTTGTATACAATGTTGGAATATTATCTCTTCTTCATTATCAAGCAAGACGATTGTACGCTTGGGTCTCCTTGTAGATAGATAAGAAAAGTATATAAATACGACTGTATGATGAATTTATCAACAGTCTTATTGTAACTACATAGTAGCCTTAAGCTCCTTTTAGAATTAGTAAAAAGTATTTCAATAATAAAGGACATAGTTCCAAATAAATATTGTTTAATTTTAAAAGTAAGAAACAAGTGTTTTAATTCGCGCTCATAATGCTCGAGCTCAGTTCAGTGCTCAGCTCTGAACTAAAAAAGAAAAACGCCTAGTGTGTTATTCTTTACGATGAGTTAATTCTTTTATAATTAGAGATTTAAATTGTAGTTCTTTTGTTTCCTTACGATTATACATTCGAACGTTGTAGTTAAATATATTTAGAAGAAGTTCTTATTTTTAATTTTTTTTTTACAGTCAGTTTATTGTTATTGTTATTTTACAGGGGTTTATTGGTTTTTTAATTTAACTTTTTTTTTTATTTTGATAAGGGTATAACACTCCCGGGAAGAAAGAAGATGAATCTAATGACACCTCACACTTCAAAATCGGTCAAGTCGTTTAGGCTCCAAGTGGGCCGTACTTTATTTCGTAGAAATTACCATTTCCCAAGGGAATGGTTTGGGGATATAATTCTGAATGGACAAAAATTCAGCATCGATTTTTTTTTTTAAATACTGTACATACCTACCTTAAAAATTCTATAAATAATGAACAGCAATCGTTTTAATACCGTAAAAAGACAAGAAAAAAATTGTACCTACTACAATTACAAAGGAAATATTTCTACAGCGCTAAAAATTTGTTACCCCTGAATAAGTAGGTATGTATTGTACATAAATACTTGCCACAATTTTTGATAAGCGTTTCATACTTTTCCAATTACAGATATTGTTCCGAATAAGGTAGGGAGTTTAAAGATTTTTGCTTCTACAGAATTACGACAAAGAGGATTTACAAAAAAAAAAAACTGTTGCCTGTGCAGAGTTTTTTTTTAAAAAGAAATTGTGCTGAACAACTGAGCATGAATTCACCGGTCGACCCCCGGAAAAGCTCAAATTACACCTTAAGCGTTGTTTAGCAGCACCCTCTCTATCGAAAGTCTGTCAGCTGTCATGAAACATTTTTGGGTAGGTATATCGTATATCACAAAATTGGTGGCATCAAAAGTCAAACATACACCTTTCCATGAAATCCTTTGGGAAACAATTTTTTGTTGCAATTCATTGCATGGGCTTCAATACGATGCACCCAATTGAAAAGTCAATTTAAATTCCATTTTATGTAATTAAAATTCGATCGGAAATCGACTGGAAATCGACAAATTTTGTGCACATAAACCATCAACCATGTGTGTCGTTTATCGGAAACAGCAATAGAAGTGCGATGAGTAACATTTTCCATTTTGATTTCTATAACAAAATTCACGGACGCGACGACGACGTAATAAAATCCGTTCTTCAATTATCCCTGCGAAAATGCAACGTTGGTTGACAACTGGCAATAGGAAGTTGTTAGATTGACGGAAATAATGAATTGAAAGGCCTTCCATCAGGTGAATAATATATACTCGTGACACGTGCAGTTTAGCTGTCAAACTATTGTTGTAAGCACAGGGGTTTGTATATTTTATCGTCTGGATTACACGCTTAACATTTTTTTAATCATCTTATAACGCCGTAATCTTCTGTTTGTCTTTTAAACAACAAATTGCGTGATAGCGAAATAAAAGAAATAGTTGTAAATGGAATCAAAAGAAAGATTGTTATGATACAACTATTGTACTGCATTTAACATTTAAAAATTTTTAAAGATTACAAAAATTAGTTACAATTGTTCTACTTAATAACCTTTTCGAGAACTAGAGCCACATACTTTTGAAAGTATGTGAGCACAGAGCTTGTGAGTGGAATGTGGGACTTTCTTCTTTCCGGCGCCTTATCATTAGTTTAATATAGACGCCTTTTTTTTTGGAATAATGCGTGAGCCTCGCCATTTAATATGCGTCGTAATTGGAAAAGTTTGAAAAACATTGCGTGACCTTTGTACGTACTATTTTTCTCACTTCAAAAGGATATGCGTGCATCTATTCAACACTTGTTCTGGTACCACAAATTTCTCACACAACAGAAACGCACAAAGTGTTGCTGGTGCCGGTTTCACACACACTAACCAACCGACCACTAGCTGAGTGCTGAGGTGATTATTATCGGACCTCCTGTAATGAAAATAATCCGTCGTTTCCTTTTGCGGTAAATTAATGGTACATGAAAAAAAAAAAAAAAAAAAAACAACTCACCATGAGCGGCAGCAATTCCCGGTGATTGCGACAAAGTGCTCTTAACTGCGATAAATTTGCACCTTGTTGTATTTAATCCTTATCGGAAATGGAAAAACAAATTTTCATAGGCATCGCTTTTTGTTGGCAGACACTAGAAAACCAATTCGGCTGCCAAAATCGCTTTCGAAAACAACAGTGAAAATGCAAAAGAGAATGAGCGGTTTAAGCGGTTTTATAGTTTGTAACTATGGAAATGGTGCTCCAGTTCGATTGCTATTTTACACAAAGAGCTATGCTGGAGCAACGGAAAATAATGAAGTCCGTATCGGGTTGCTTTTTGGAATGAAAACAGGGTGAAATGGTACTTTTAGTATCAATTGAAAATCGGTAGGCCATTCTTGCCTATTGTGGGTAGGCGTTTGCAATCGAACTGTATTGGTTTCCATTCCGCTGGATAATAGGTGCAAGAGCACTTTCCAACTAAAGTAGCCTCTATTGTGTGTATGGAAACGCCTGTTGAGTTTGAAAATTATTTGTACAACCTACAAATACAACTCAATGATCGATAGTGCTGTTTTCATACCGCCTTATCCGCTATAGTCATGACACGAAGGAGTGTAAAAAACATGAGTCTGTTGTTGGGTGTTTAAAATGCAGGTAAAATCGTTTATGTTTGGTGCCTCATATTTATCTGATGCCCATAACATATCTGTGACCAAATTGACACTTTTCCTTGTAGCAGTCAGGTGTCCATATTTCTTTCGATAGGCTTAGTACGCTGCTCGAGCTTAGCTAAATTTTATCTGGTCTCCCACTTTTCTCTCCAAACATCAGCTAAAGTCGTAGCTAAATTTTGTCATAGAGAGCGCTGTGGATAAATTTGACAAAAAACAGCTGTTCTTTGAAAATAACTTACTTCAAAAATTCAACTCTCTCTAACTTAAACCATTTCCGATTCTAGGTACTCCTCGTTGAGCTATTTATCAAAAAAACTCATCTTAACTATTACTGCTGTAGTTCTGATTGTTGAATTGTTCAGCCTCCGGAAATTCCACATGCCTTGTTTTGAATGCCTTTATCATCTTTCGCAGATTCATCAACAATAAACCCTTCGTTATCCGAAGTCTTATGAGAGTAAGTCTAACACAAAATTTTTTTAACTTATTAGATTCTTAATAATGCAATAAGGTCAAAAGTAAAATAATTGACACATGGATTTATTTCATGACATCCGCTTGGTTACAAAATTTGCTTGGAAATACTCTCCCATCAGGCCGTATTTTGCGGGACAGAAAGAAGTCATTTTCATCTCGTTTTCAGCGTCCTGATGAGTGAGTTACGTGTAACTCACGTAAAGTATCTTTCAAGTTGGCTACTGACGAAGTGACGACACCGCTGATTCTAAACATTTAACCTTATCAGTCGTACGTCCCCCTTCTCAGGGCTGATATGCTACACTTCTGAGACGCGTTTAGCCAGTTAAACTCCGACAGATCATCTTAAAGGACAACACAATAGAATATGATATATTTACTTCTGGAACATTTTGTTTAATGACTTAAAGTGCAACCTTACCGTGTTAAAAGCTTAGCAAGAAGTCGTTTGTATCCAAAGCATCCCGATGATTCCTGCCGATATGCGATTCGTATTCTAAGGAGCAAGGACCAGCGCTTCAGCTATACGTACGGGTAAGCTGAGTCTTACGAAAACCATTGGTTATTGTGGTAGTTTTACCGCCCCTAGCCCGTCCAGGAAATAAACTGTCGATGGATTTGAGGAAGTCATTGATGTTATTGAAATTGATGTCTATAACCTCCGAAATGGTCATCGAAATATGGTTTGCCATTCAAAATTATTCAGTCAAAATAGATATGTGCACGTGCAACTCAGTCGTGTAAATTTTTTCTGTCACCAACTCCTCTCACCAGTTATCGACAGAATTATTTCTGTCATCCATGCGACAGTTCTTTCTTGTTTTTAATGTAACCCGTTTAAATTATGACTTGCTTCGAGCGAATTACGCTTGTCAATTATTTCCAAGTACCTACAGTTCAATTTATGATACAATGACAGCTAAACAATAAGTTCACCATACTATAATCATTGAACACAGTTCAGTGAGTACATACATACGAGTACATCGTCCCAAATTTACTTTCGGCTGCAAATCTGACGAGCAGATTATACATGCTCCATATTTGGCACATAGTGCTAGTAAACTTTGTTAATCACTTAAATTTATTAAAAGGGTTTCCATGTATCTGCACTTGACAAATTATATACCCCTCCCCATGGAGGAGCATAACGTACGTTGCTCGTGTAGTACCACTGACAGCGCTAAAATATTCTGTCTCTTTTTCTTCCATGGTGCGCTCGAGATCTGCTAATCAAATCATCATTAGCCTGAAGCTAGTAAACAAATTAGACATACAGCCCTTGTGAACTGCAAGGCGTATGTGTGTCCTCCCTCTTAGTGGTGTTGATAGTTTTGGAGTACACTCCCAGGCCTGCTAAGTGAAGTGACCCACTTGTCATAAAACGTGGAAAAACTCGTAAGTGAACATAGTGGGGTATTCTGAAAAAAAGAACGTTTCGCATAGTTTTAGGAGGCTCTTGAAAAATATGTCTCCATTTGTAACTGTGTTAAGTCCCAGCACGCCCGGATGAACATTTAGACTTTTCATAGTTGGTCGTTCGTTAAAGTTCGTTCACCACTTCGATGTGTTTAACCACCCGAGTGTAATCGACACTAAATTTGCAGAACATCTCATGAGTTGAGAAAAGTCGACAAAGCTATTACCTGGGTGGAAGAGACCTTATATTGGTCTTAGAGTGTCGGCAGCCATTTGAATCTACATACTTAGGGCGACCGGAATGTGCATCTTGATGCTAAGGAGCTCTATAACAAGAGGCACTAAATTGTTCCATAACCTTTAAATGATATCAAATTCAAAATCAAATACATGGGCTTTTGCTCAATCGAGCTAATCAGTTAACCAAGCCACATAATATTGACAAACTTACGCCAATCCAATTGAAGTCCCTAAGTTATTTGTGAATTCTACGCAAAAGGGATTTAATTAGGTCCTCTGACAAGCGCTTCATTCACGTCACGAAACTATACGGCAAATGAAGGAGATGTTTGATTTTTGTGTTTACACTTGCGGCGGGGATGTAGTGCCGGAATGATGTCGTGCTCAATCTCAGCTGATTGCAAATGAAGTTTGTTACTTTTGAAGTGCCTTGCATTTGAAGTAAACATATTTATACTTGAATGTGGCTTAATTTTCTGGGCGTAATAGAAGATAATGGTTGACAGTAAATGAGTGACGGCTTCATGTCAAGTTGATCGCAAGGCATGAATAATGATGCTCTGCTTTTGGCTTGTCTTTGTTAAACAAAAATACCAACGGCAATCAACAGCGCATCCAAAACCAACAACTGATGAATTTATTTTTCTCTGAATGATGCTTTTCACCATCACCCATGAAGGTAGAATATTTTAGTGGCACACATATCACTTACTTAAGGAGTAAGTCTGAATCACTGCAGTCTTCCATTTTCTTCGTTTTGGCACTCTGTCAGCTGTCACCCACTCGTTGTAACTTTTGCTTCCATACACATGACAAACCGTCAGATGGCGGGCCACCCTTTCATTTGCTAATCATTTGAAAGCGATGTAGTTTTTCACGTTGTGAATTGTTTGAATGCTTAAATGCTCCCGGAATCCAGTTTGAAAAAAGAGTGTAGGAAGCACTAAATGCATTTTATAATTCCATATGATTTATGTTCCAACGCTGGCGCGAGTGGCTCTCCCATTTAAATAATCAATTATGGATGCTATGCCAAAATGTATTTAATTCCTTATTGCAAAAATATGACAACACACTAACAACCCATAACAACTAACTACGATTTATTACATCGATAATTTTGGCATTTACATAAATGACTGAAATGGGGTTTTGCGAATTAATAACTTTTATGATTAATTGCCTTCTGAATGACCGTAATTGTTAGCAATCAAAAAGGTACCATTGAATATAATATTTCCCCAGTTACAGCTTTCTTTCTGTAATGCAATAAAATTAAACGGATTGACACAGCACTGAATGTGTGTCTGTGGGCGCAAAAAGTAAATAATTTATAAAAAATCTAGTGACATCTGAAGTTGATCCTTCTTGCCACTTTTATTAATGAATACCTTCCCAGTGCCTTTGGATAATTTTATTCTATGACTTTTCGTATAATTATTCATGTTATATAAAAGTTATATTCCCGTCAGTGTCGAGCACTAATTTTATTTCCCCCAAGTGGTGTATTGGAGTTGTTAATGTAGCTTTTAGTGTTCATTTTTCGAAAACTTTCTCTATGCTTATGACTGCTATACGTATATACGGATGGGAGTGCACTTTCTGCAGGAGATACCTTTCTCGGTTAGCTTACGTAGGTTTCGCGGTATGAACTTGGCGGAATATTTAATGATTCTCAAAAACAAGGACTTGGATGTCATGTCAATGAAAAATTAACATCTTCTTACATGATGGGTCTCTCGAGCTTACACTCTTGTAGCGTTTAAATAAATGACCACGGACATTTTGTTGGTTTTGCTGAGGGTAATAACTTACCTCACTATTGGTTTGTCAAATTATTTTGAACTTTAATATAGTCGACTTTTAGACCAGCTCGATAAGTTTAAAAAAATTATTTGCAAAAGCATGAATCTCATAGTGCGAAGTGAGGGTGGGTATTGTATGCTGACAAAGTGCAAACGTATCCAATGCTTATGCAAGGTAGGTATGCGAGTACACTTCAAGAGGGTATTGCACTTTTTTTTTTTAAAGATAATTGGACTATGTAGATATGACCACTGGGTATGATTTTCGATTCATTTCCATGCATCATTGTAAAATATCCACTTTGAGGTCAACGATTTCGATTCACTCGTCATCCATCCATTTTATTAATGGATTCGTGGGAAATTTAACTGACTCACGTATATCTGTGTGAAACATGATTGCATATGAAGTAATTAAAACTGACTCTTCTAGGAATTGAAATCGTGTTACCGGAAGTTAAAAAAGAGTACATAATATTTTAATGGCAGATAAATTGCCATTTATACATTTGCTAATTAAATAAAGCAACAAACAAATAACAAACTAAGCGGGATTTAATGCAGTCAATTTGTTGCATGTCTTTTTATTTGTATTTTTAATGTTTGCATTTTTAATTGCCATTAGATGGTGTTAGTTTTTTTTTATATTTTTATTTGCTTTTAGATACCTACTAAACTAATGACGATATTAATTTAAACTATTTAGTGAATGCGGTAATTTTCGTTTTTAATTTAGACTGGAAAAATTGTTTTGACAATGTCAAAATGACAAGTCTTAGTTTTAAATATATTTCTCAAAATGGCTCCCATGCCGTGGATTCTCTCTTCAAAATAAATCACTTGTACTTGTACAACATATTTAATTTCTTAAATTGCATTACTGACATAGTTGGCAAGCAGAGACAATACTGAAATCCCCAACAATATCGTTATTATAAAGCCTGAACTACATCGAAACAAAATTGGGAAAAAGTACAAAAAAGTGGAGAAAAGAAATCGGTTATACTCTTCCATCACTCTGTAGGTATATTTTTTAGCTCGAGCATGTTCCAGTTTTCATTTTTCTAAAAGTTCTAAAAACAAATACACTCAAGGAATTCATTTGCGATTTTCCAGTAGATGTCGTTCCCATCATTAATTCCTGTCAGTTTCGATTTTTTTTTCACTTTACTCGGCTAAATTTGTTTATAATTGCTCCTGGAAATTTGAATTGTAAACAAAAAAAGCAATGAGCTTTCTTAGTTCAGATTTTTTTGATAGAAGTTTTCGTGAATTTCGAGATTTTCACTTTTTTGTACTTTTTCTCACTTTTGTTTCGATGTAGTTCAAACAAACATTAGATCACTTTAGACATGTACTAGAACTTCCGCCGAGTGATCTCCAAAAATACAAAAAAATAGACCGATTTATTTTGGGTAGAAAGACATTTTAAATATCCAATGCACAAACCAAGCAAATGTCTAATCGTATTTGATAACTGTCAAGGTTGGCTATGGAAAAATAAGTTTTCTAAAAAAGAAAAAATAAAGGTCGAAAGCTAGTAGAATGTATCAACAAATGTTTAAAAAATGTACAAACAGTTATTAAAATTTCAATATTTCTACATTACCGACAATATGAATCAAACAGATGATATGAGCGACGTGGGTACTAGTAAAACCAACTGACAATTGACATGTGGTAACCGTAAAATCTTGCGACCTCCATCTTCCCAGTATTTCGTTTGATATACGCCCCTTTGAAACCAGAAGGAAAAAAGGTCCGATTTGCTGTTGGCGCATGGATATGTGTGACAAAATGTTTTTTTTTTTTTCGATCTGTTAAGGTGCTGGCATATTTTCTCTTAGATGTTCATTGGAAATGTTGATATTTATGAAAGGGTAGCCGGCAAATCTATAGTCATGAATATCAGTCAGTCACCATCTAGTCTACCTATAAATAGGTTCAGACAGCAAAAGACAAGTAGCTTTTAAAATTTGTACAACCTGTTATTATTACATTTTTTCACTTGATTTCCAGTTTTATTTCTGGCTTGTAAAACAACAACTAGGAAACTAAGACAAATGCTATTCTAGCGCAGTAAAGGAGTATTCACATGAGAGCGACCAACTACCTACGAACGAACGAATATTCGCAAGTTTTGACAGTTCATTCACATGATACATTTTATTTGGTCGCATATGCCCGCGAATTCAATGACAGTCGCCGTCATTTGTCTCTATTTTTTTACCAAAAAAAACTAGAAAATTCAAGTTTGAGGTTAAGTTCGAACGAATGTTTTATTCGCGAGTTTGTGGAACGCGAATTAAATGATGTGGATCATAAACTTTGACAATTCGCGCCAAGGGTGTATTCGTTCGCGGCAAATATTTGGAATTCGAAATTACATTATTTAAACAGTTTACCCTATTTGACTCAAAAATTTCAAAATATTTGTAATTTTTTCACAATAAAATTCTGAACCAAAATAGCGTTTGCCTTAGAAGTACAACTATGACACTGTCTGACTGCCCTCGTTCTAATAGCAAGAGCTTATTAGAATGAGTACTTTTGTTTAGAATTTATTTCATATGCTGCATATATAGAATTCATTTAGTGGTCGACTTTACCGTTTAAAAAAAAAATCCTATTTCTAGCATCTGTTACTTTTCAAGATGATAAAACCTTAATTGTAAACTTTTAAATAAAAGTGGTGCAAAGAAGACTCTGAGCTAAATTATAAATTAAAAAAGAAATAAACAAAATAAACCAAATATAAATAAAATCATTTCCTACATAAGTACTAATAAATTATTTTGGTAATTATTTCAAGCTCAAGAGGAAAATGGTCACGATTTTAGCAAAGGTAAATCATACAGCTCCACGTTTCTCTTAGGTTCTAACGGAATACTTAGTTCCCTGTGTGCGCATTCATATACTTCCATTAGGGCAAGTCAGTCAGTTGGACTGCAAAAGCAATGAATAAATATTCCTTCCACTGTGCAACTGAATTAACATCAAAAGCTTCCGTGATTGTGCATATCCATGCGAAAGAGTATTCTCCCAATGGCTACCGTTAGCGTCAGAGTACATTTCAAATTAATTTCGAAATAATGCGCGTGCATAGATGCAAATCACGTGCCTGCCTGCACTATTTTCCATTATTCCATGGAATCCTATGCATCGTAGAACAACAGAAAACTCGAACTGTGATTTTGAATTTGAACACAGTGTATTTAGCTCTTTGGATGTGGATTTTGTAGACATGGCCGTCATGATGTGATTTTATTAGGCAGTTGGGGTAGATTTTCATAAAGCACACGAATTAGCACTGCTTGTAGGGCTGGACATTGTTTTAGTGTTGTTTCGGTGGAACATATATTTACCTATATGAAGTACCGACAACTGTATACACGCGGACTACATTGTGAGTGCACAAAATGTAGCAGATTTCGTTAATGATGATGCCTTTTTGATTATAAATTTCTTTTCTAAATTTGGTTATTGTTTGAGTTAATTACCTTTTTGGTCCAATTTGCAACTTTAACTGGCGGAAACTTCGAAAATCCGATGACAGGTTCAATCACAAAACCGTCTATCTGGGGAATTGTTCTGGAAGGAAAAATGTTGTGCTATTTTGTTCTTTACTACATTTACCTTTTCTATGTCAAAATTGCACAAAGCAAGCTTTCAGCTTTGCACATCTCTCGTATTTTTGAATTGAGGATAAAAGATCCCACGTCAACGTCACTGTAACAAAAAGGGTGCACAGCTACACCCTGGATAGCTGGATAGTGATGAGCAAATTATTTTTCACCCCAAAAACATACCATTTATTACTGTAACAAAAACCTTCTACCTCCCATATGAACAAAGCCTCGTATGACAATTTAGATTATGCTTGCACATCCAATGACATCTTCTTCTGGGACTGGGACATGCGTGAATCTATTTTTGTGAAATACGACTTTCAAAAAAGAAATCAAATTTAACTTTGTCTTCCCTATGGGCCAACTCCCACCAACTATACCACATGTCAGACTCAAGCATCCTAAATTGCATACCTACCTACAGAAAAAGCGACAAGCAAAGACGCAATAAAGCTGGAATATTATTGTGTGCGAAAGGAATAAGTTCATATCCCAAACTGGGATGAGTGTTATATTTAAACTTTCGCCGACTTTACTAGCTGTCTGAATATTTATGAATTAAAAGCGAAGAAAAAACCGGTTGCAAACGACAACACACACACACACTCCGCTGACAAAACATATGAAAAAGTGTCTCAAAGGACACTCACTCTACAGCATTGTACTCCACACAATTTTGCTGTGCTTTAGAGGCACCAACCAACTCGAACTTAGGTTTATGCACACATTTGCCAAATGCCGAGTCATCTATGGTTTCTTAAGCACGTTTAATACAACTCCTCGTGGAAATTAGACAACCACTCGAGCATAAAACTGAGACACCTACGATTTCGGAACTTGATAGCAATAAATTCGGACCTTGGTATATGCAGAAAATCCTTCAGAAAGCGTTATGTTTGGTTTTTATTACTGCAACGTGATTGGCATTGCCAAAAGTGTTTTGTATCGGACGAGCGACATGAGTATGAAGGTGGGCGAGAGCGTATATTAAATTTGTTTGCCTCTGCTCTGTTGAGTCTGCTTGTGTGCGGCCATTTCAAGTGTACCTACCGTACACAAGGAAAATGCCTGCAAACACCTAGCTATACAGATATCCAGTATCAGGTCCTCTTAATCGCATCACGCACAAGGCATTTTGTGGTCAGTAGTCTGTGTTAATAACAGCAACGGTGCAAAGTTTTTTGTGATATTTGGCGGCGAGAGTAGTTTTATGGGCGGAAAGGATATTGTAACACATAAAGTAAGGACACGGCAAGACTGACTGATAAATCGGGTTTTGTTTGGGCTCGTACACATAATTATACCGTTTGACTAATGAATCTCATTACGGTAGCGCTCGTGATCTTATTCTTTCAGTCATAACCCTAGATAGGACGTAGGAGTGTGCTTTCTAATTGAATACAGGCGGTGTTCAAAAACCTAGCACTTACTCTAAACAATGTATATGCACTTCTTGAATTTTAATTTTATTATGCCAAAGAGTCACTCGCTCGCTATCTTAATAAAGATATTCCATTTAATACAACAACATCATGCTGACACCAGAGATCAGACAGATTTCAATTAACCAATTACAAAGTGCAACTAAATCCAACACATCACACATGTACAATAATAAATAGTAGTACAGTAAAATAAAGGTGAAACACCTTCAATTTGTGCCTGTCCAACAATGTCTCTGCCACTGTCACAGTGTGTGTGATCCTGAAAGCAAAAATGGTGTTGTATTTCAATTTTTTTGTCTGAGTGGGAATGACAATTTCTGTATTTATTTGCTTTCAATTTCATTCATCGTGAATGAAATGTGAAAATTGGTTTTTCAAAGGTGTCATACCGATGACATTGGTTGCGGTTTTTGCATTTTGCGGAACGATAAACTGCTGGTCTTTATTTTCATCAGACACTTTTTCTGTTTTATAGGAAATTTTTTTTTTTTTTTTTGCAAAGCGAAATCAATATGAATGCATGAAAATTGGGCTTTGTTTTTGTCTTTGAAGAACCATTAGGCATTTTATGTATTATTTGTATGCAGAGGTTCTTGCTAAAGAATAAGGAAAAACATGGCTTAAGTTGGATCCATCATTTTCGAATTCCGACAAAAAAAATTCATATTTTTCATTCTGTCACTCTTCGGGAAGTAGTCAATTTATGGATGACCACATATATAACTATAACTATATATCATCGATTCAAACACTCTCGAGAAATATTAAAAAATATTCCAATCGGAACGAAGGGCTTCGTTCACAAATACCTTACATTTTTCAAATCACATTTCGCACTAAAACTCTTTTGCTTTTCGTGGAAAATTAAAAGTTAAAAAAGAGAATTCTTTTACTTCAGATATTGCAAAATTTTGCAAGCATCATGCAATAATTTATGGCTCTTCTCTATGTAAGATGAAAATTTAGATGAAAAATTAGTTTGACGATCAAAAATCTAAAAAAAAAGGTTGAAAACAAAAAATCCATTATGCCTTTCGGGTTTTTCTAGACAAAATGTTGCAAAAGAAGAGCCAAATCATTCAGAGCGAGAGTAGGATAGCTGCCTGAAAATAAATGATAATTTTGCAACATTTTAAATATAAAAAAAAAACCAAATATTTGTAATGCGAACTAAAGTAAATAAATAGTTGGCCTAGCTTCTGAGTTTTTAATTTTTGGAAGGAATGGAAGGAATCTACAGTTTTATGCCGATTCCAAACGCCTAATTGAGAAGCTCTTTCAAGACAGTTATACTCTCGGACATCTGTCGGACGTTTGCCAGAGGAGGCGCAGTGGAAAAACCCCTTAATTTGTTTTTGTTTCCGGGATCCGAACCTGGGACCCCTCGCTTAGTAGTCCAACACATTTTTTACAATTTTAAAATTGAAGCGAGCGGGGTGCTTGCGGGGTGTGTGTGTGTGTGTTTGTGTGTTTGGAAACACGTCGAGCTGTCGGCAATGACGAAGATCAGAGCCAGGCGACCAAAAATTTGTTCAACCTGTCTACTGACAAAACGCAGAGTGGATCTTCCCGTTGGTGTTATCAGCGACGATGATAATCAGAGCCAGGCGACCAAGAAATTGTTCAGCCTTACTTACTAAAGCAATTTGCAAGAACAAGGAAAAAGAGACTCCAACGATTGGTTGTATGTTCAATTTCTCACTTTATTCAACAGACTGCGACTTAGGCTAATTCGTGTGGGCTATTTATACACAAAATAGTAACGGTCACTTGCGTGTTGTTTTTATTCTCCCGTTGCGTTTGTTCTATTTTGTGTGTAAAGAACTACACGTTACATTCTTACTTTAATAAATAATTTTAACAGTGATTTAAATTCATTTTTGTATTGTATTTTTTTTACGTTATATAATAGTGTAAATAAACAAAATTGTAGCATTTTCATAATAAAAAATAGTGTCATTTATGATGACTGTTACAAAATTCATTTTTATTAGTAACTTTCATTTAACTTGCATCCTAGACAAAAACTAACATTTATCATATTCTAGCTTACTGGCTCTTAGCGAGCGCTCTAAACTTATCAATATCCTTAAAACTATTGCCTTTAGGCCTTAAATCTATCTATGTTTAATTTTTTTTTTGTTTTTTTAATTTCCAAGAAACTTTATAAAACTTGAATTCTTTTATTATTTGTTTTACAGTAGTCCAACACACTAACCACTATGCCAATAAGAGGTGTTATTTTGGTATTCAAAGAAAAATGCCATTTTTTGAGATAAATGATCGGATTTTTCCACCAATTTCTGTATTGCGGTCCGACAAGGTGCTTCACGACGACCAAAAAATGCGAACTGTGACTGCAAGGTTTTCACCATTTTTGTAGGGAATTTTAATAATTTCAATGTGTTGTTGAAGCGTGTATCGTTCCATTTTTAGTCAAAATGTCAAAATGTCAAATGTCAAAGAATAAAAGCTTCAAAAGTGGCAGCTACCGAAATAGCGGGTCATTCACAATAACGCCTCTTATTGGAAAACCCTGTATAATGCGAACTATTATTTTAAAAATCTGCAAATGTCAAGTGTGTGCAAATGGCCCGTCTGATTGGAATAATTTGCGAAACTCGAATAATAGCATGCTGTACACAGTTTAAGACTGCCAACAAAATCCATTTAAATTTTAAATCCCATTGCAGTTCCAAATAGCAGCTATTTGCTGTTTCTATTTGCGATGTCTAACGCAATTATAATAGCAAGCAGTATTTCAATGTGACCAGTAGTGGCAGCCCTTTTACTTTCCACTGCAAAAGCAGAGGGAGCAAAAAAAGTAAAATAAGATGATAATAACATCCCTGGAGCCCCATTCCGTTCTGTCTACCAACTCTAGTTCGTGACTCGCATAAATGGGCTGCACTGCAGCACACTGATGAAATCAACTCCATTCAAACTTCATCCGAAAACAGTCCAAACCGAACGATGTTGCCGGGGAACTTAATTTCGCCGTCTAGCTGTAGGAAACTAATAATTGAATCACACAAATTGCAGATGACAATTTAAGTGAAATCCGCTATTAACTTTGGGGTTGCGTTTGTTTTTGTTGGGGGGCCGATTTTACTTTTCGAATGCATAGCCACAACCCAAGAGGAACGAGCTCTTGCTAAAAGGGGACAAGACACACAACGCAAAGGTATGTGGGTTTTTTTTTTAAATTTTTAACGAAAGCTCATCAGGAATAGGAAATCATTTTGCATAGATAAATTGCGTTGGTGGATTTCGATCTAAGGCTGAAATTAATATGCAACTTCTCAGTTGGATTGTCGCTTCAAATTGGAAATTCCATGACCTAGAGGGGAATTAATTTGCATGCCATATTTTATTTATGTGTACTTACATACGTAAATGCATAATTTAGGAGTCTTCAAGTGTTTAAGGTTATATCCATCGATGATATCTCTTATATTAATTAAAATACTACAATTTTAAAAAATTCACAAACTTTATTATGATAATTTGTCATGCTTTAGTGACGACTGGTCGGTCTGAGTGATTCGCTTCAACTACTTAAATTTCGATGTGGTGCAAAAAAAAGAAAAAAATGATAAGGGACGCGAATTCTCTTGCTTCCCATTTATTCGTTAATCGTTCGATTGTTATGTAACTGTCTGGTTCTCTACCTCTTGTGTTTTTCGTTCACTGTTCGTTTGGTCTTGCTGTGTGATTTCAATTGTCGTAGGGTAATGTGTTGTCTATTAGTCCCCATCCCACGTATATGCGAATTCCCTTTTAGTAAACAGGTAGTTGCAGCTGCTTTCCTTTAATGGGTCTGTCCTTCACAATCATGCTGAATATATATTCCAATACTTTGTATTAACTTATGTTCCAGCTTCATTCTTAAACTACAAGTAATCCCACTCACATTGGTCACTTTTGCTCCAATGCGGATAGCAAATGCAAGTCACGCGGCGACTTGCTGGAACTAAAAATGCAACCTGGTTTCGTTCAATCACAAAAAAAATAAACAGTCTCTTTTAAAACTTCACGATACAGCTGCTTGAAATACGTTACCAGAAAAACTCTTAACAAGAAGAATCACCTACCCTACCCGAAGGTGAATGTGAACTCGCAAACAAAGCTCAGAAAATTCAATACCTTATGAATCCACATTATTTCCCTCTATCGCCAGAGTATCTGTACAGGTACACCTGGAAAATCTGCTCTTGTAAAACGTAAACTTCGTAAAGTTTTCCTCACGTGTGTGTCTGTTTTCTTTTTTGAACATCAAAAGTTTCATTTGATTTGATTAGAGTCACTTGCTGTTGTCGGCAGTTTCGCTTGCTGAGAATAAAAGTAAAAAAAGTTGTTAATTCTTTTTGTGTACGGGTGCGTTCGCACATTACATTGTCTCCCATAAAACGATGTGTATTCATTAAATTAGGTCACGCTTCATATCCGACGACAATGAGAAGGTAAAGTTTTGTTGGGGGTGCAATATCCTTAGCTGGGGTCTTAAATAAATTACGATGTGGCCTTTGGCGGATTCTTCACAAATAATTTTACGTTAATCAATCATTTTAGAAACAGGTGTAAGGGTATTTGTTTTTATATATTTTGTTTTTTTCTTAATTTGAAAAGTTTAAGCAATATATACAAACTATCGTTTGTGTCGATGAATCGCAGAATTGAAGCAGTTTCACTTGTCCAGCTGGCATATCGCTCTTAGTCTTCACTCATGCTGGTGGCATCTGAGCTTTAACATCTCCATTGTTCATTCGGGCTCTTTGTTATTGCAGCTCAATTTGTTCTGTCTATCGAATTTTCCACCTCACCATAATTACCGGCAGAACCTGCCACCATTTTCTTTTGTCGAATCTGCATGCTTCCGAGATCGAAGATTGTAATTTAAGTATTTCTCGGATACAGAACTTTAATGATCAACTAAAACTCGTAGTTATCAGTTTTGAACGTTTTCTAAAGCAATTTTTAAAGCTACCCAAAATAATTGATTACCAATAGCAAGTGTAATGTCTAGCAAATTTAACAATCGAAAAACTCAACCAACACTAAATGCTATCCAACCGTCTTTGAATAAGATTAAAGTAATCGCTTGGAATGAATCCTGCACTTTAAGTTACCACCACCACCAAAACAAACAATTTTTAAATTGTTTTCCAATCCTCTCTGCCACACATTCAGAAACTAATGTATTTGCCCAACAGTCGCAATCCTTTCACGAACCAACATAGCGCAACGGCAACTGGGAACACTCGAGAAGAAAAAAAGTGTTGCGTATACGCTACAGTGTATCGCTGTTTAGAGGCAGTGTTTTTTCATTCTCCTCTATTCATTGAAACTGCAATGCAGGATAAAGCGCTACAGAGTGAAACAAAAAATAAATAGATATACAGCTCGATTTTCGTATAGGTATATGTAGTCTCAAAGTGAGACCTATCTTAAAAATTACTAAAAGTTTTGCATTCCTTCCTCCTCGGCCGTACTTCAACCAACTAACTGACAATGGGCAGGCATTTGTCTCGGGGGGAAAACGGAGCAGAATGCTCCCAACTTGGAATGACCATTTGCTGGAGTAACTCTGGACTTTCTTAGTTTCCTGCATCTGCACATTCCTGATGAATACATAAACAACAAGGCCAAATCCTTACCGAAAATGCAATTTACATACCTACCGACTGGGACCACGCTATGAACATTGTCTGGCCTAGGGTGGCAAATTTATTTGGCGAAAAGTTAAAGGCAATGCTTGTCGTTGATCCTATTGGGGGGTTTCTGAGTTTCCGATAGAAATGTTTAAGTCTGCTTCCTTCGCTGAATAATTTTAAGCGTATTATACAGATAGCGAGCAGCCGGTGCAATATTGAGTATCCTTTTCGGTATTCATTTCTATGGGGGTATGTGTGTTTTTGTGCGGTTCAACTTAAATGCATATCCGGGCGCTTTAACTTAAACGCTGCATGAATATTTTATTGCACAATGAAGTCAAATTCAAAGAGTGCACGGACTCGGGATGGTGAAGGAAGGACTATATTGCTTGAGTAGCAACCCTGTAGTTATGACTTTGTCATCGTCTTCCTTTTGCGGTTTCTTTTATGAAACGATGTTGAGAAGAGATTTTGATATTGTATTTTATGCTTCTTTTTCTGGACGGAAAATTTGATGGATATGGTATTTTTTTGTGCGAAATATTCCGCTTTTGATATTTGAAGTTGGTAAATAAGTGTGCAGTGTAGAGGAGTCAGTGAACTTGTCGGGAGCTCTTTGTCCGAAATGAGACATGGAAACTGCTCTCGTTTAATGAGTGTAGCTAATTAATTGAAACCCAGTTTCCTGGTTTCGCCCCATACATGGTCAAATTATGGCTCCATCCTGCAGACATATTTTTTTTTTCATCACCTTCCCCTAACGTAACCCATGTACCTTCTTGAGAGCGATTTTTCTGCTTACTGGGAACTGTTTCTACTGACTTAACAGCCTTGTATTTAGCAATATCCCTGTGATGTTCAAAAATGTAGCTGAATGGCAAACAGAAAGTGAATTCGTTTCAGGAATTGGGATGCAGTACGCATCAAAATCGTTCCAAAATCGTGGAAGATTGTGTTCGTTTGTCGCCGATTCACGCCTTAACGCATTAACCGATTTTAACCAAACTTTCACACTTCTTTGGTATTGGCCTACATATGGTTTTTGTGAAGTTTGGTTTAAATCGAAAAACGTGTACGTTTGTTGTGCGTGAGAGAAAAAACTCATGATTTTCAGTGCATTTTTGACAACAAGTATTTTTCGGCAAGCTTTAGTTCTCATTGAGCTTTATTTCGAAGAAATATTTCATTTCATTTTAAGTAGAATATTTTTGAACAAAGGAGAATATTTTTTTTAAATTCTATTGTGCCATGGGATCAGAAAAATTTGTTAAGGCTATAAGAGTTTCTACTTTCCTAATGTAGCTGTTTATCATTTCAGCAGAGGATGTCTTTACTTCTTCTGGGCTTATTATTTCTCTGAAGAAGAAATTCCTTCTAATACCACAAAGGGCTGGACATTCACATAAGATAGGCTCAGTTGTTTCGTCTTCTTCAAGACATGTGCGGCGCTCCGAAGAGTCACTAAAAAAGGCACTAAAAAAGGGCCCGACCAGAAAACGGAGTCACCACATAAAATACTAATATTATAGCAAAAAACAGAGCAACGAAAACATTTATTTTTAACAAAAAAAAATATTTATTCATTGCGAAACACTTCTTTCGGGGTAATTTTGACCATTTTTCAAAAAGTGGGGGCTAAGGACTCTGAGGCTCAAAAAGGGCCTAAACGGTAACGCTGACATCTACCTCTCTCCATTTCCGTCTGTCTGTCTCGCTGTGAAACCACAGTCAATTTGCGTCCTTCAGGAAAGACACGTGTACCGTGTACGTTCTATACGAACTATTCAGAGTGTTGGTAGCGAAATGTCATCACGTTTGGGCATGCATAAAAAAGAAATATAAATATATATATGCAAGAGAGTATTTGTTTGTTTTGTGATCCCTTTTTCTCCGGCAAAACATTCAACTTTCACCCTGCAGGCACGAAGCTTATAACATCACCGCTTGCTGGCAATTTACCGAGTGAATTTGCAAATAAAATACATACAGTTTTTGTTGTTCTTGTTGTTATTGTGGAAGGGATGCAGGTCATCCAACTGTATGGCACGTATATGACTGTTTGATGTTTATTTTTCCAACCTCTCGCTGGGACACGACCAACGACCAGGATATAGAGCAGCAGATTGCAACGACTAATGTTTATTTGCAGCCTTTTCCACGTTCTGCGCTGTTGAGTAAACAACAATTTTAATTGGCCAGAAGGATGAAGAAAAACCCTTTCGTAATTATTTGGCTTATACATTTTCTTAGAAAAAGAATCATTTAGCGTTATCCTCAGCTCTTCAACTACTCAACTGTTGTAAGCATGAAAAATGAAGGGGCACTTGTGCTCTTCGTGTGTTAGAAACCTCGAAACTACTGAAGCAGAGAGCAGCGATTCTAAATCATTTAAATTACATGCAATGCAGTGAAGTAAGTAGAATTTACAGCAGGAGATGATTTCGTTTTAGTTTTGGTTGTCGTTTTCGGGAATGAAGCGCGTTTCTCTGTCCAGTGCCGTAGCTAGGGGCTGCCTGTATGAAGGCAGCAAAGTAGTTTTCTTTTGGAGGAAAACTCTGCGAAAATGTTATTGCGCTCAAGGACTTTTATTCATTGGACATGTAAGAAGGTGTACACTGTACACGTAAGGCAGAGTGGTTGAGGAAGAGAAATTGTTTGTATGTCTGTAAATGAATAAAAAATAAGTTTAAAAATAAAAACAAGCACAAGATGTATACAAAATAAAGTCATCGAGTTGTAGGCGAGTTGAAGTTTGTACCCTCTCTGGTCAAAAAAAAGAGTCCAAATTTGATCGAAGTGAGACATTTAAAACGTGTACCAAATACATAATATTTTTCGTGCTTTCTGTACATTCTCACTAATCGGGATTACCTTCCAAGCTGCATACAAAAAGGAGGTTGTAACGGAACATATTAAGGACACGAAATACAGATAATAATCCATATGTACCACATAGCGTGATGCAAATTATGAACTTTAACACCACTCGTGTTGAATTTGTGCAACTATTTCCAACAATAACAAAGGCCGGCAGCTCGCTGATGGTTTTAGATTATTCGCGCAAAGTTTTTGTTTACATTTCCTTTATACTTCCAAATATCAGGTGGATGTTTCGAATCTTGCAAATGTACCTCGCAAATATATTATATTTATATGTAATTGCATTTCATTCCTGGGTAGAGGCCTCTTAAGAAAAAAAAAAAAAAACCAAATCGGCTGTGACCTTCTGAATAATCTGCAGTCAAGGACCCAGTCCATAGAATCCGTTACTTCGATCCGTCAATATTGACGTATTCCATGATGACAGTTTCTCTTATTTTCTCAATAATTTCACAAATGAAAGTGCCTCCTCTCACGCTGTACCAACTGTCAATGGGTGCAAGGGACTGAGAAATCCAAATAGAAAGTAAACCAACTTTTACCGTCGGAACCGGCAATTGCGCTGCTTATGAATCAACTTTCATAAGCTGCTGTGTATTCTATCAACCTGCCAGTTGAATGGGTAGCCGTAACAGATGCGACGGTTTCTATGGGCTGGTCCCTTCAATAAGTTAAACGGAATTATTACCCAGCAAACTAAGCGATTAGCATTTCGTTCATTTCGAGTTTCCCAAAAGGAATATTTTATTCGCCGGCGAGTTTATCTAAGAATCCCAGGCGATACATGTGTCGCAGGAAAATAGCTCGAAATTCACTTAAGACCACGTCTTCTTAAATGGGGCAATAACCAGTGATGCCAATTTTTTTGTGCCGAAATTCTCCAATTAAATTCCAATTCCATATCGGTTTTTTCAAACTTTTTTCCCCATTTCGGTTCATTGAAGAAAAGTAAAGATGCTGAATTTAAAATATAAATAATTAATTCACTATAGGTACGTTGACTTTAAAGTTAATATACAGGTAAAAAAAAAAACAATTCTTCACTCTTTAATTTAGTTTAATTAATTTTTGATATAGGTTTTCCTGTGTCTCCAATGTGCTTCGCTGTCGGTAATCTCTGATTGAGATTTTCCTGCGATCTTTCTGCGTGTAGATTCATTTAAAATTATCAACTTTCAAAAACACACTTTGCAGTGCATCTATTGATTTTATCATTTAAAAATCAAATAACCATTTGTCATAAGACTGGGCCTTGGCACAGGTGTTAGATCAATTTAACTGGCACAGTTTGACGTTGACAAATCATCGCTTCCACTGTGTGCACCCATCACCTGGAAATCCGCCAACTAAGCATATTTTTCCACTTCCTTAGCACCGCCACTTGCTGACTGCATGATTTATTACATTCGACGGAGTTCACATTCACATGTAAATTTCATTTCCACGGACTAACAGCTTTATAAATTGAAAAAAAGGGATATAACCTGTAAATAGCCAAAAGGCTTTAAATTGATACACTGGCACTGGGCTGTTGCGCAAATATTTCCCTTCTGAGTTTCCAGGCAATCAATATTTATTGCCATGGTTTGAGCATGATTTTATTTCGATTCACATGTGTGATTAAGAAATCGGTGATAAAATGCGCTCACGTATACAAATACTTTATTGGTAGTTACTTATATTTGTCTACGGGCAGTAACCCCGCAAAATGAGAACCAACATCGGAGGATATCAATATTTGACCGTCAAAAAATATCCGATACACAGACGAATAATCAGCCGTTCGATGAACGCTGAGATGTAGTTTACATTCGGCTTGTAATGCACTCCTGTAAAATACATTTTAAAATAAGACTCTCACTCATACTATCAACTCGCACGATTGAGTTACTTACAGTCCAATTTATTTATTCATCAAGTTTGTGATTTGTGAAACTATTTCCTGCTGCAACTATGTTGCCAGAGTCTGCCTGCACGGACGGAGATAATAAAGAAGAAGGAAAATAAATGACAAGACTGAGCGCAGTGCGATAACCTACTCGTAGTGCATCTTCCGGCACTTGACAACTGCTAGTTTTGCCTTCTCAGGGAAATAATTAAATCTTCTGATTGAAGCAGACACTTTTGGCGGCACTTGCTGTTGACTTTTATCCCATAGATCCTTCCGACAGTGCACACAGATAAACATGCAATAACAACATTTGTGCCATCCGGTGTGTCAGGATGTAGCCCGGCAGGCAGTTCAAACTAATTGAAAAGGCAAAAAAGAAATACAGGCAGAGCGAGAGCCGAGACTGGCTGCAGCTGGAAAAAGTTTCGTAATGGAAATTGTGGCGAATGATAAATGGTTTTTGGAAATTCCTTTGTATACGGACGCGGAGTGCGGACACATGAGGCGAAATAGACGAGGCGAAATTAAAATGCGTTGGAATGCGCTGATAAAGAGATTCTCTTTAGCATGCAGTATGTCCGAGGTTTTGCTTTAAATTGGAGCGTTTGAATAGCATTTACTTTTTGTTGAATGGAATGACTGATGCCTCTGTTAAGTCGCTGTCTTTTCAACAGCTCAATCGGTCAGGGAAAAGTTTGTATACGCCTGATGAGTGGAATATGAGTATTGTTGACCGAAAAAGGATATTGAATATTAAATGTGAATTTTATTGGTTTTTGTTTGTATTGAGTTATCCGGAAAATGTTCACTTTCACTGAAAATCAATTTCAATTGATTTTCACACATTAAAATAACGCATTTCGAAATAATTTCATATAAAATCTCGTTTCCATACGCGTAAAATGAATAATTCAGTAAGCAAATAAAAAAGTTAACTCAAAAAACCAAAAAACCCGACAGACTGTAAAAGAGATTTAAAAAAATTAAATCAAGACACTTTCAAATACAACCAATTGACAATCGGAGGCTACCTACACAATCTGACAAAAATATGCGCAGACTCCGACTGCCAATTAGTTATACTTGAAAGTGTCCTGTCTTAATTTTTTTTAGTCAGTCGGGTTGTTCGGTTTTTCAAATTATCTTTTTTATTTCTAGCTTTTTAGTTTAATATGTAGTCAATTATAAAATTTTAATTGAAATGTTCAATAACATGATGTGACGACTAGCGCCATCTGTTAGAATGAGTTCAAGTACAGGGTCCGCCAAATAACTTATTTTGTTTTTTGAAAATGCTATAAAAAAAAAACTACTGAATATTTTCTCAAATTTCTTTTTTTATTTGAAAGTACAATCCTTCCGGTTAATAATTGAAAATAATTTCATTCAAATGGCTGTCTCGGCTGACCATGCAGTAGCCTACACGATCGGTCCAATTTTTAAGCACATTATCGAATGTGTGCAGCTGTATTTCACCAATGGCTTCACGAATATTGTCCTTTAAAGCGTCAATTGTCTCTGACTTGTCGGCGTAACACTTATCTTTTACGGCACCCCACAAATAATAGTCCAACGGTGTCAAATCGCAGCTTCGAGGTGGCCAAACGACATTAGCTCTGCGGCTGATAATGCGATCTTCAAAAACAGGGCGCAAAACATCGAGTGTAGCTTCGGCTGTGTGGCACGTAGCGCCGTCCTGTTGAAACCAAATGTTGGCAATATCCTCCTCTTCAATTTTTGTGAGCAAAAATTCGTTCAACATGGCCCGATAACGATCGCCATTGATTGTAACGGCCACTCCTTGCTCATTTTCGAAGAAAAATGGCCCAAATTATGCCTCTGGACCAAACTCCGCACCAAACAGTGTACGCACTGTTTTTGGCTTTTCACGCTTTGGTTTATCGATGAGGATGCCAGTTTCTTTCACTTTTTTCACAAGATAACGAACATACGGAGCTGACGGTGTTTCTCTTCTTCCAAATTCCGTACGCAATTTTCGCACACATTCTGCAACATTACCATGATTTTCAAAGTAATGTCGCAATATTTCCCAGCGTTGTTCAAGTGTATACACAACCATATTCGTTCAGCGGAAGGATAAAATTAATTATCTGTCAAATCAGACATGAGCTAAGTGTTACCATTCGCGAAATAAGCACTAGTTGAACAAAAAAAAGTTAGATGGCGGACCCTTTATTATTTGTGGTGAGAAATGTAAATCAGTATTTTTTGAGTATTATATAAAATACGGAATGATGAACTTCCGTAGGTGAAATCTCGCGTAACAATAAAGTCAAGCAAGCCTCAGAGTTTCTTATTATAATTTTACAACTAGCTTCATGTTCAGACAAAAAATTGCTTGCAAAATATTGGCTGCTTTATTTCCCTAGCTACAATTATTATTTCAATCCAATATTTCTTCTGTTTAATTGATGCTCTCAAGAACTCGCCTAATATCCGAAAGGGTGTAGATCAATAACATCAAAGTAGCAGCTCCCACATTGTTATAATGCTTCCGAAATATGTGAGAAAAATCAATGCTCGGTTCAGTCCTCTCATGGGGATATTTCCACAAGCGAAGCGAATCAGTAAAAGCTGCCAAAAATCACACACACACACAGAGCCCATTATAGCCATAAAACTACTGTGTGGAGTGTGCATAATGTCGGTAACGGCCACTGTGGGCATCTTAATTCGGCTTTATTGTTCAACTTGGCAGATTTCATATTCAACTGAACAATGTGCTAATATTTGGTCTGCCCATTCGTGCCAATTGGTGTGTTCGACACAGTGTTGCCAGAATTGGAATTGAAAAATGGAAAATGCTAGGCTGCAAGAAAGAAAGTGCTAGAATATATAAAGCAAAAAAAAAAAAAAAAAAAAAATGCTAGACAAAACAAAATTTATTTTCAGCTTTTTAAAAAAAAAACAATATTATAAAGTTGTCTTTTATATTACACAATCATCTAAATGCCGGTGTACCTCTCCCTTTAGTAAGGAATTCCGTGGCTGAAAAGAACTGAGAAAATAATAACATTTAAAAAACGTGTATTTAAAACAACGAATTTTATTTTATTATTAAAGTATCAGTCTTCAGAACAAACAAAATATCAATAGTACCAATTTTTGAAATATATATCTATGTTACCTACTCAAAAATAAAAGTACATTGTTACCTTAATTCAATCTATAAAATACATAACAAGATGTTTCCTTCTTTAAATTATTATAGTTAAAACAACATAAACAAAAAAATAGTTAGATATGAAATCATTTCTCACACATTTTCATTGAATTGTCCTTCTTTTTTTTTCTACTCAATATGAAACTGCATAAACAACAAAAAGCCGTAATTTAATATATCAGTCTTTGTAACAATTCATTCGATGTATCTATACCTCTCTGAACACGTTACACGATAGACTGTATTCATCGCACTCACACTTCCCCGACCACGTTTCACATTCCATCTGATGTATGGGAAAGTGGAGGGAAACATCCTGAAACTTCGTTGCAGTACATATCAGCTTAATGTACGCCAATGACCACCAAAATTCCAGTAATAGCTAAAAAAGCCTTTGGCATTTTTCTGTTTTAAAAAAATGCTTTCTAGTTTTCGAAAATGCCAGATGCCATCACTGGTTCCACACACGCCGTTCTGGATGTGTGTTTGAGTTCTATAGTGCTTTAAGAGAAGGATATTTGGTTTTTCTCTTCTTTTAAAGAATCGTTTTGATTAATCGGAAGGATTTTGCAATTAAGCTGATTGACTTGATTTTACTTAGCCTGTGTGGAATTATCACATCGTGATATTCTGTAATTACTTCTGTTTCATAAACGGTCATTTCTTAGTGACCACCTTTTATTTTGACTTTCATAAATTTACTTGTCTTGTTATCTTCATTCTCCAGTAAACAAGTTTTCAACACTTTTTTCGAACCCAAACATTTCCGTTATATTCGACCCCAACTGAGATTTGATGAGAGAAATAACTTTGAATGTCGTTCACCAACTATCTCTTCGTTTATATTAATCTTCAAACTCATCTGTACTATGATGATACTATGAATGATATTAAAGGATATTATCAATTTGTTAAGAAGTGGTGAACATCATCCTTACGTATGATAAAGCGTCGTCTGACGGAGCTCCAGCAAAGTCAAATAGTCTATTCAATTTCCCTCCCATGACAGGCAGTGAACAGACAGCGTGGGATAGATCTCTTATGTCTAGCGATTTACTGAAATGCTGTACGTTATAAAAGGGTCTCGTGTAGGATGGCAAAAATATATTACGACTCGAGAAGGTTAAATATACAAATTACGAAATGACACCGACAATTTGGAAAATGTACACAATGTTGCTAGTTCTAATTTGTATATTTAACAAATTTGCCTTCAGACAGTTTTCATTTATACTCGTACGAGTATGACAGCAGAGGAACATACTTATTTATTACAATTCAGATTCCTTGTTTTTATGTTGGGTAAACTAGGAAAGTTGTGGGTCGATTGACTTGAAATTTTGCCACATTATTGCATTCGAGTTCGTGTGTGCTTTAAAATAAATGCAATTTACAAAATGGTGTGGCACTTCGTACATAAAACAAAAAAAAAAAAAAAACTACATTTTTCAACACTCACCGGAGCTTAAATTGTAAAATTTGTATCATTGGTGTAGGTACAATGTCTTTGATCTATGGGGAAAAAAAAAACAAATTTATTTAAAACACTATATATCTTTAGCTGTAGCCTTGAAATTTGCAAAATATAATTAGCAACGTATGAGGTGTAAGAATGGAACTGCATTTCGATTTTTGTGAATTGCCCAGACAACACAACCAAGTAAAGGGTCCGCCGTCTAACTTTTTTTTGTTCAACTAGTGCTTATTTCGCGAATGGTAACACTTAGCTCATGTCTGATTCGACAGATAATTAGTTTCATCCTTCCGCTGAACGAATATGGTTGTGTATACGCTTGAACAACGCTGGGAAATATTGCGACATTACTTTGAAAATCATGGTAATGTTGCAGAATGTGTGCGAAAATTGCGTACGGAACTTGGAAGAAGAGAAGCACCGTCAGCTCTGTATGTTCGTTATCTTGTCAAAAAAGTGAAAGAAACTGGCATCCTCATCGATATACCAAAGCGTGAAAAGCCAAAAACAGTGCGTACACCCGAGAAAATTGCTGCTGTGGCAGAAAGTGTGCGTGAAGCGCCATCAACATCAATTCACCGTCGTTCTCAACAATTAAACATTTCGGAGACATCATTGAGATGAATTTTGCATAAAGATCTTGATATTCGCTTCGCTAAGTGGGCCTGCGATCGACTTAGAGAAGATGCCGATTTTGCCAAAAAAATCATCTTTGCAGATGAAGCTCATTTTCATCTTGGCGGGTGTGTAAACAAGCAAAATTGTCGCATTTGGGGCACAGAAAACCCGCAAGCATACATTGAAAAGCCGATTCACCCAAAACGAGTCACTGTTTGGTGCGGAATTTGGTCCAGAGGCATAATTGGGCCATTTTTCTTCGAAAATTGGACCGATCGTGTAGGCTACTGCATGGCCAGCCGAGGCAGCCATTTGAATGAAATTATTTTCCATTATTAACCGGAAGGATTGTTCTTTCAAAAAAAAAAAATAGAAATTTGAGAAAATATTCAGTAGTTCTTTCTTTATAGCATTTTCAAAAAAAAAAGTTATTTGGCGGACCCTGTATAATAGACTATCGGTTCGAAGAAAAGTACCTGCGAGCATATGAAGCCGAGAAAGAGATTAATTGCGAATCATTGCAGAGAAAAACACTTTCTCAACTTGCTCGAAAGTTTCATTGTAATACATAATGTCAGTACAAATTCGCACACTTCTTCGAGTTAAAATATGATTCCTAGTCCCAGAGCTGACATCCACCCACTGAGTTACTTAGCAGATTTATGTTCGAATTTGCGAACAATGAAAGACCGACGTATCCCTTTGCCGCAAGGGAGCTTTTCTGTTGAAGAAAGAGTTTAACTACGCGCACTTCGGTATTGTTTAAAAAGTTTTGATAAACGTATCCCGTTGTTTTGAATTTGATGCTATTCGTCCCAACCCACTTATGTTAACTTGTGTTATATTTATTTCGATAGCCAGCAGGCAAACACCAGTGATAAGCAAGAACATGTCCGCAAGGAAATCATATATTACGGCCATAATACCATGTAATCGGAGTTCGAGTGAGCTCAACTCAGTTTTTCTTTAAACATAATACGTATGCAAACAAAATGTCTGCATTTCTCTACCCCAAGTGTAAGGCACCGAATACTGCGCAAAATTTCCGCATAGCTCCCCCTATACGCATAGCGGGGTTGCTTTTACCCTGACCTACATTACACTGGAGTCACGTAAAATTCGCTGATTATCTTGTCGACCTTGATATTTGCATATAAATTCATGAATATCTGTGTAGCACATATGCATGCTGCCACGGTCCTTATTCACCAAAATGCGATGGGTAGGTGGGTAGGTGTAGTTGCATTTCTGTGGAGACAGTCGCCACCTAGCTCTAGTTTGCACTTGGTTAATATTCATGAAATTTTATGCTTTCAATGTGCAAAAAAGGGCTGCGAGTGGAATCTATTTACCAACCTCTCTGGAACAGGGGAACTCATTGTAAAACATAGATAAATAAGCGCATTCTTGAAATTAGGTGGCGGGATTTTCGTTCAAGGATGCTATGCTGTTCTTTCAAAAGCAGCAGCTGTGAGTTGAATAAGTACACTTGGTCAATATTATTTGGCTATTAAAATAGGAATAGGAATTGTGGCTAACAATGCTTACATTATATTCTGATCCGGCCTTGAACTATTGGTGTAAGTGTTTGATGAAATACCTACGGCTCTAAATATTTTGACTGACAAAAGTGCCCACATATAGCAGTCTTCAAAAAATATTTCTTCGGGCCGTGAAAGTATTTTTTTGATTTCAAAAACTCTTGTCTCAGTGGATGGATCTACCAGTCCACTTCCTAATTAACCACCAGTCAATATTTCCATATCCACTTGTAGTTGTTCAAAACCAGTCCGAATATCTAACATCTCCGCTCATTAGTGAGTTCTTGGAAAACGAAATTGGCCCCTTATTATAGCAGTTCATAATGTAAAAAAAACATGAAATCCAATTATAAACTCTCGGGTTAATGGATCATGTGTGTGCAGAGTCTCGTAAGCTTCTCTGCAATTATATCCGAAATAGGAAAAAAAAAAACAGCGAACAGAAAACAAAAACTCATCCCTAACCCCGCACCGATTTGTGAGGGCGGCCAGCTATCCAGCTCCTGCATATCGACATGGATATAGGGTATTTTATTTTTAATGGTACAGTTGGCGTTATTTGTGCGGATACCGGAGTAAATTGAAGTCATCAATTTGCCTGGACACTTTACAGAGGTTGCTTGTCCCGAAGAATTTATTTTACGTTTTCTTATCGTTGTCTTCATTTTTGTTGCTGATGGCGGTGGTGTCAGTGCTGCTCCTGTTGGCTTGTTTATCACAAAAGCCCTGTGCTGTTATTTCAATTTCATAACAATGAATTATCCGGAAAACAAAATGAATAATTTAGGGAAATCAGGGTTGAGTGCCGGTTGTAAGTAAACACGATCGCTGTATGGTTTTAATGGGATGTTTTGGAAAGACAAACAATTTATTGTTATGGCATGATGGCGAATAGGCTTACATATATATACGGATGAGTGTGATGTGAAAGTGTGTTTTAAATTTCCTTTTATATTCTTCTTAGTGTGGTGAGTGGATTTTACTACTTGGTGGGCGATTGCCTTCAACAGCAATTTATCATTATTACTGCAAGACAGCAATACATCATAGGGGAACATTTATTTTATTTAGAAAGATCACCATATGGCTGAGAGTGAGAGGATACTTAAACGCAGTGGGTGTTGTATTTTGTTTCTCTGTAAAGTGTGACATTCACGTCGATTGACATTTGTAAATAATTACATGCTTATCAGCAGTCAGTGGAGGGGAAAAGGTGTCCGACTTCATGGTGATTGATTGTCGCAAGGCGCGTCCAGGTTTAATTGACTAAAATTGTGTATAAAGTGGTATTATCGGTTAAGTGATTATAAGATTACATCCAAAGACAATTAGGGAAGGATACAAATTGGGGTGGAATTGACAGGTAGATAAACAGAACTCATAATCTAAGTTTCGTCTGTCTGTTAAAAAAGATTAATTGGAAGCAATTAAGTCGAGGAAATATTATTTGAGACCAAACACCTTCAATGTATAAACTTGTCTTTGTAGACATCGGATTTTATATTTAATGCTACTCCCCTTTATTGCCCCTTAGGTCCTTCAAAGTCTTTATTGATTGAGAGTATTTTTTTCTGGTGCTGCTTGACCTTTGTTTTGCTTTTATTTTCGATTGACTTAAAATTCTATGTCGAGTCCGAATAAAGTAATAAAAGCAAATCCTTTTCAATTGGAATATCATTCGTGACAGACATTCGACAAAAAAACTATTCCGTAGTCAAGCAAGTTGTTCTGGCCATACAATTAATAAATAGTTTGCATACCAGGTTCGTGTACCGTAGGGTTAGCATCTTACAACCATTCGTTTTGTGTGAGTTTATATTTTTTTTTGGATTGAGAAGTTTTCTTCAGGACAGTGGCGCAGTAGAAAAACCATGTGATGAAATTGGTGTTTTTCCGGGGATCGAACCAGAGACCACTTTGTCAGTACTCCAGCACACTATCCTACTGTTACATCCAGGCTGGGATTCGAAAAATTAAAACACTATTCTGTTAAACTGTTCTAAAACACCAATAAGAGGTGTTATTTTGGTATTCAAAGAGATGTGCAATTTTTTGAGATAAATGATCGGATGTTTATTTCATAATAAAGAGGAAGGTATGCCGTTAATAATGAAAAACAACATCAGCCAAATGAGCACGCATACAGGACCATAGCCTTTTCATGAAATTTTCCATAACCAAATCGCAAGGTGGCTGCCCTATGTCCTCGATAGCCTCACGAATTTTATCTTTGAGGTCTTGAATCGACGCTGGGCTGTTGGCGTTGTTGATGATCGGCCGGCTTGAGTTCTTGTGTTAACTGAACTTTATAAGCCTTAAGACCCAAGTCTTTATGCAAAATACGGTGTAATGACGTTTGTGGAATGCCCAATTCCAAAGAACGACGAGGAATGGACAAACCTGGGTTTTCTTTAACACTTTGGGCTACAGCAGCGATGTTCTTGAGCGACGTGCACGGGTTTTATTTTTCACATCACTAACTTGTCCCAACAGCTCGAATTTTTCCACTTATTTCTGTATTGCGGTCCGCCAAGGTGCTTCACGACGACCAAAAAATGCTTTAGTTTTGCGAACTGTGACTGCAAGATTTTCACCATTTTTGTAGTGAATTTTAATGATTTCAATGCGTATCGTTCCATTTTTAATAATGGCGTAGTTTCTACTTGTCAAATGTCAAAGAATAAAAGCTTCAAAAGTGGCAGCTACCGAAATAGCGGGTCATTCACAATAACACCTCTTATTGGAAAACCCTTTAGTAAAATCACTTTTATTACACTTTTATGGATAAATCCAATTCACTTATTAAGCACCGAAACAATACCACTTAAAACAATTCTTCAACGATTCAAACCAATTACTTAATTCACTGTATTACTTTGCACGTATTTATCTTCACACCCAATTACTATTTCGAACTTTAACCAATCACTGTGCCTCCTTGGTCTTAAACCTGCCTTTTATATCCGCTCCGCCATCTATCCAGAACTTTCTAGTTAATTCCAATTCATAAATGTACAAGTTGGCCTGCGATATCTGGTGGCAAAGAAAAGAACCCTATCAGACATACAGGAATATGTCATCGGTAAGCGGTACGTGTATTTCTGTAAAGGTAATTAATTTATTTTATGAATGAAAAACTATTTTAATCGATATAAATGCCTTGTCGGTCTAAAATTCAAGTATTGTTTATGAAAAATAAAATAACCCCGGGTCCATAAAATATGTTTGAATCGTTTAAAAGTGGAATGAACAATTTGTGTTGGTTTCGTGTAAACAATTTTGTTTATTTTTAGAGTAGACTCTTTTTTAACTGTTTAAAGTTCTTTAAATTGTTGTTAATATTCTATTTATTGAGCAGCATTATCCCAAATACCAATGGCGAACCCACCTAACCGAGATTTATCTCAGACTTTCTCGATAACCATGTGCGATATTGCAGACAATTTTAGGGGAATATAACGATTCCATTCGCGAAGGGGAAGAGCTTGATGGGTCTATGCTATAGGTGTGATACCACTTTCAGCAAACAGTGATGTAACTGGTCTGGTTATTAATGCATCCTCAATGAATTCAAAACCCCACGAAATACAACTTACAAAGTCTTGGAAATTTTGGATTTGTACTTGCTCGAGCAAAGCTGGTGAAGGAAGAAAATGCGAGCACATCGCAGCATGTCTCATACATATTACCAGGTTCGATTTAAGAGGAATCGACAGTTTAAAATTTCATTTGGAATTTTGTACATGGTTATACCATTTTTTCTATATGAGTTGCACTGGGGTACACCACAATGAGACGCTCGATCCAAAACTATTTCTTCATTTTCCAGTACTGTAAACTACTTAGAAATTTATTTGTATGTTTTTAATTAACAAATGTATTTACTTTCCACAATATTTAAATATTTAATCTCCCTCAGCTTCTTTTACGTATATTTTTTCGCTTATTTGTCAAACTTGTATGTCTAGTAGGGTTCAAATTATAGCCGCAATGGTACGCCCTCCGTTTCTCAATTGGTTATTTAATGAGCTCACTTAACTCTCCACTTTCCAACCATCGATAAGTTTCTAGTTTATTCCGGCTGGTTCTAGAATTAGCTTAGTGGAGATTAACACTTATTTGACTTCACCATTTTATGTTCGAAGCTACATTCCACACCACACTACCTATCTTCTGTGTAACAGAATTTCATATTTCTGATTGGGATAAGATTCTAGAATATCCAGTGAGCTTTTGAGAATGATTTTTTCAAGATTAAGGTCTTGACATATATTGTGAACAACTATTCAAACCCTCAGTGACCTCAAGACAAGAAAAACCAAATCTCAAGACCACTCATTAGTCGTTGCATTCAAAATAGGCAACTAATTGAAGCAATAACGACATACAAATCGGTTCAATAAAACCAATTTAGTCTGTTTACATTCTTATCTCCAATTCTTTTACGGAACCCGGATCCACATCGCCATTGTATGCGACTCAATTCCAGGTACCGTTGAAGCAGTAATATTGATCTCTTTTTCCAATTCACAAGGCCCAACCTCTTGTCTAGCAACGAATTAAAGTTTTTTATTGTCCTAAACAGAACTCGAACATAGCCGCGTCACTAACCAAATTTTGGATTTCCTGCCAACTATTCATATAAATGCATACAACTATAGCATAGCTATGCGAATATTCTAACAATGGCTACTCAAATTTCGTCCATTCATTTCTGTTCATGAACCGTGGTTATGGTCAGCATAAATTTTGTGGTGACTGGTCGACGAACAAAGGCGAAGAGCAAATGAATCTCAACACGAGTTTAACATTTTAAATAGAAACGCATTGCTCCATGGGAAATGGATAGACATTTTATGTGTCTATCTGTGTGTAATGTTAGTCCGAAAGCATGTTTAAATCACTGCGCTAAAGTACACGACAGGGTCGCAAGTTCCTTAGAAACGGTGGGTAATATCTGTTGCACGACTTTTAATTTAAGTTTCCAAAAGTGGTTCACTTAAACATTTTTCTCTTGCTAAAAGAGCATTAAAACTCAATAATGAGTCCATAATCATAATCATTGCCAGTGCTTCAACTATCCACTACAAAGGAGTAGGATGCTCAAGTAGACAATCCACACACAACCCCCGAAAAAAGATATTATTTCTTTGTAAAAGTAAAATTATTGAAATTATAGCATTAAATCTTAATTTTCACTGACCCAATTACCAAGCCTTTGGTCTTCAGTTCCAGTTAGCTATCGCAAAGGTAGACACATCTGATATCGCCGCTGAATTTAAATCTACAGTTTTAACGCAACCAATACAAATACCACTGGCCTCATCGAATCAAGTAAGAAATTGAATCACTTCCCAAACTTAAGGGAACTTGATTCAGGTCACTGCTGAGAAGTTTTTAATGCTGCAGGCTGATGCATTAACTTTACTTCCATTTAGCCAGAGTCCCAAGGAATTAAATATTCCGAGGAGCTTGCCCTGAGGTAGGAATATTCTAGATTCCACTTCTTGTAGAGGACACTGAATCTACAATCAATGAATCTATTTCAATGACCAAATTCGAGGGATAATTCTCCTCCTGCACAATGGATTATGCTGAGATATAGGGATAGTATCTGGCCGGTGTAATCCCATGGGAAGGGGAGAGGTACAGGATAAAGTTTCTGTACAAAACTACTTAAAAGAGTTGCAGTTGCAATTTAAAGTTTTGCTTTATTGGTATGGATAGCCACCTTGAGTGCTACATAAAAATGACTGTTCCATTGTTAGGGTTTATTTATGGAAATAAATGACAATAGGATGGCGTTGGATTTGTGTGGGTTTAGTGTGTGCTTTCTGAAGTAGTTTGCATATGGAATCGAGTGTGTTCATTTAAATGCGTTTGCACATATCCACAGCTTTCGAGGTTATATGGAAATCCTCCGTTCCATTTTCAGCTGGTTACACCAATGTATAAATTAATCTAATTTTAATTATTTAGTCATAAACAATTACTTTATTGTTTCGAATTCCTGCACGACTACTTACTGACTGAACTGACAATATTGAAATACCAAAAGCTAACTTGCTCTAAACCCAATTATTCTGCTGACGTCTGCATCGTTCCCATGGTGCAGGGTCGCGATTCCAGGTAGCCATCCCACACTCGGTATAATATGGTGATGACGCGTCTGCTTGCTCTGCGCGTGGCTGGGCTTGCTGCGCGTGTCGCTGGTTTTTGATACGTTTCACGTTAACCTATACTAGAAAATTTTGTCAAAAAAGAATTGCATCGCTTGTAGCTGATGGAATTTCTTCTGCACCCTTTCGCTTTTCAGTTTCGCAAATAGATTTCGAGCCCGAGTGGGCAAGGTCAATACCTGGCAGCAACAACGGGGTGGGTGGTAAAATAACAATATAATCATTGATATTGGCTTTTAAATGAAAACTTTTTTTCTGCGAATACATTTTTGGACTTAAGTCACCACTTATCGAAACAGCGTCCCCATTTCGCACATTACCCTAATGACATCTGGTAATGAATATCATTATATTTTTTGCATACCAGCAAATTTTGTTATAAAACTTAGCAAATTGGATTGAATACCAACAAACCACATTGTCATGTAATATTCGAGTAAGAAAATCCCTCCAAAGATAAACAGAAATTGCACAAAACGAAAAAGATTTTTTTTGTTCTTAAATCCGATTGTAGATACGATTTCATCTTGTACAAATCATTCACCCCCACCCCCCTTCCCCCCAAAAAAAAAGAAAAAAAAAAAGGGGGTACAGTATAAAAAAAAAACGAGTCAAATAAACAAATCAACAGTCAATAAATGTATCCTTGAGATTTTAAGATTTCACCGGAAATTATCTAAATTAGATGGAGGAGGGTCACGAAAAGAGGTCGTCATGTCGAGTGAGGGTCATGCATGAATGACTTGCCGCCTTGGATCCATTTTAGTTTATTTAAATTTAATACTTTAAAAGCTTCCCTCAATCAAAAATCAATCCTCGATGGGACAGACGTAAAAAAATTCGACGATATCTTAATCAATATTGATATTACCGAAACTTCCCTACAAGGACCTTCTTCGTTGTCCTCGGAATAACTTAACTAAGGCAGAACAAATTCACTAATTACGAGGCACAAAAAAAAAGCCAAAGCTCCGCTGTAATTGAAACAATTTGCATAATTAAATTTCAAGGAAATTTCCAGTAAATATAATACGGGAACGTAATTCTGTCTTCGAATTTCCAAGGCACCCATAAGAACAGTGCTTGCGTTTGCGGGAATATTTTAGTATTTCGTTTATGAATTTTATTGATACTTTGAGGATGAACCACAAGGAATGTGGAAAGACGGAGAGCCTTTGCCGATATGAAATTTTCGTTTCCTAAATTTCGCTTCGCAGGATATTGAATGGCTGCCTATATTGAATCTGTAAATGTATCCTTCAGGAATTTGTGTTCAAGAACGCTGTCTGGTGGTTGAAGCATAATTAATTTTATGCCTTCCAACTTTTGGAGTATAGCCACAGTTCCGTAACAGGGCATTCTGCGTGGGAAATCATCTTGAATATTTTGGTTGCATTCGTCTGAGAGAATTCGATAATTGCCAATAATGTGGTGGCACAGAGTAGGCGATCGTTGTATATTTTCAAATTGTACACCCAGGAACATTATTGTTTTAATTAGGGACAAGAATAATAATGTGCTTATGGTATTGATTAAAAACAAAGCGTTTTCTCAGGGAAAAACCTTTTTTATTGTTTCTTTTTATCGCCCGTAGAGTACCTCTGGGAGGATACTTGATGTCTAATTATTCAGTCAAGGCACTTGATTTATGTATCTAGTTTGGGGAAACATTTTTAATATTTTTACATGCCTTTATATTACTACAAGCTAAAGAAGAGAGAGGGAGAGTTTTTCTCTCACTGTAGAATTCCATGGTTCTCCGTCTTTCCACATTCCTTGTGGTTCATCCTCAAAGTATCAATAAAATTCATAAACGCAATACTAAAATGTTCCCGCAAACGCAAGCACTGTTGTTGTGGGTGCCTTGGAAATTTGAAGACGGAATTACGTCCACGTATTATATTGACTGGACATTTCCTTGAAATTTATTAACTCCACGAAGATCGAGCCGCTGTCTAGTGTTGGTATTGAATGTATAAGAAAACCATTATTTGGGACTGAGTGAATAAGAAAAGAGAGTATAAAATTATGGGATAGTGACATTTTCAAAGGAAAAATTCTTAAGCCATTTTCATACACCCGACAGCAAAAATAACCAGGGGACTAGAATATATAAACTAAATCGAAGGACTCCTATCTTTTTTCCCCTTCGTTGATTTACGAAAAAAAAAATTTTTTTGCAACCAAACATTCTTTCCAATATTAATCTACTGCCCGCAAGAAACTATCAAATCATTGCTGCTTAGGCTTGCATTAACAGAGAGAAACAAGAAATAGCAGACCCGAAGCAACTGGATGCGCAACTGGAAGCAATAAGCTTATGACCGAGCTAACTGAAAAGTTTAGTAACTAGGATCTCTGGGCAGCCCGAACATTGGCCCAAAAATAAGTTTGTTGTTTATTAAATAAAAATTATTTTGTACAGAAAACAGACCGGGTGAATTTAATTATTTAAATCGAAGGGCTTAATTGCTTAAGAAGTCAAAACATCAATTAGAACAGCATTCGCATCGAAAGTGGCAAAATTGTTGCTCCCTGAGAAGAATGCATTACGAGATGACTGGACAAAAATTTACCAACGCAATTAGTCAGTAGTGTGTTGGGTCCCAGGTTCGATCCCCTAGTCAGTAGTGTGTTGGGTCCCAGGTTCGATCCCCGGAAACACTGCACTGTGCCACCTCTCGCCAACATCTGGCAAACATGCAAATGTAAAACTGTCATGAAAGAGCTTCAAAATCAGACGTTTGGACTGGACATAAAATTATAGATCCATTCCGTGCGTCCCATAAATTGAAATCGCACACAAACCGAATGGTTGTGAAAGACTACGCCTATCGTCCTTATAGATCTGTTGCGCAAACTGTTTGTATATTTTATTAAATTGTCAGAGTCCTTCAATTGAAATGCGTAACAAACTCTGCACTTGCCAATATTCCATATGAAATTTTTTTCCAAATTTATTTTTTTTCATACCCTGATTTCACCAACAGATTGAATAGAACCCTCCTCCAACAGTTAATTACTTTCAGTAAGGAATAACTTTTCATTCGGGGTAAAGTATCATTTGTGTTTGACCCACTTTCAATTTCACTACAGAACCTACAAATCCACCTAAATTTTCACTTCTGCATGTTTCAGAAATTATAACAAACCCAAGACGATGTGCCTTTTAATATTGGAAACACATCCCGATAGCCATTTCTACCTTTATCTGCATTATTTTATCCTAACTGTGATTTATTAGCACTCAATTCAAATAATTTTATTTCCCTCTCCACAGGTATAAGATATATTAGGTATACTGAGAGAGGATGCCTTAGGTAATTCACTTCATTTTCATATTTAAGGAATTTCTTCTTCACCTCCGTCTCATATCCTGCTTGAATTTTCCTCCGGGCAAATTTATTTTCTCAAAGAACCTACCTACTCTAATTTTTAGTACGCTGACAAAAAAAAACCTCTTCGCATATTTTTCTGTTTTGCCAAAAACCATTAGTGGGAAATTGATGGGGATATAATTTTGCTTTCAGTACATCCTTTCTGATGGAATATGTATTGGGATAGTGATGTATTTTTTATTGCTATGTATAGTAATTTTACTGCCCACTATGATGCCGTATTTGGAATATGTTTGCCTCTTCAAGTTGGCAAAGGTCTTTAATCTGAGCAAAGTGATAGTGGCTTGTTTTAATAATCGGAAAGCTAGAGAGTTGCTAACGATAGATGACTAATCTATTATTAAAATTTTATTTTCTTAAAGTGTAGACTCGTAGTTTTGGGTATATTTTTGTAAATTTTTCACTTAATGTTTTTTTTTTTAAACGTTCTTTTGGCAGTGGTATTTTTTCTCTTAGAATTGGGCTCATTTTTGTCGCCCGTTTAAGAAAGGAAAGGTAGTCTGTGCAGAGTTGTGTGCAGTGTACTGAAAGCATTTTCCTTACATAATTTTGTTTTAGTTAAAATTTTATTATTCTAATATTCTGAAGAGTGACAGATGATCCGAAAAAGGCAAAATTTGTATAGTCAGCAGAACAGTGCATATATTTTAAGCGATTTCTGTTCAGCATGTTTCTAAAATGTATCCCTATATCTTCTACTGCTGCACCTACACACTTGAAACTGCAGCGAGCCCTTCCAATAAAATACCAGAGGTAACAGGAAAATCAACAAACCCGAATGCATATTAATTCATTTCCATATGCTAGCAAATATTGGTGCAGGGTTAAGGAACTTTTATTTGTTCTACTGCCGAATAAAATTAGAAACACAAATTTCGACTTACAGTCCTCGACAGTATCTTCATCATTGTCGGCTTGGTCTGCATTGTCAACAACATTACTAGCTAAAGGTATCTAACTGGCAAATTATAACATTACACCCATAATGACGATTACCTTCATCCCAGGTGGTGTCTACAAGACTTTGATTTTACAACGCACCTGTTTGCCAATGACCCCTTAAGGGATATATAACTGCACAATATCAATTAAGGTATGAGTGGAAGATGTAATGTGCATGCTTGGTTCATATTGAAATGCAAATATTCATCCTTAGATTTGAAATCCAAAATTTGAGTACCTTATGCAAGAGTAAACACACTCAGTAAGGACTTATTGTACAACCTCCTTTTGAACATATACATTCAGGTATACACCGGACACGTTGGCCAAGCATTTGTCTACTTTGCAGGAAGGGATAACATACTCAAACATAATTCTCTCTATTCCAACTTAAGACTGGGTACCAAAAATCAACGTCGAACAAACCATGTGTTCCTTTTTTAAACCACTTTTTAAGAAGTTCTTATTTTAAAAGCCAACATAAATAGAGTAACCAACATTTTCATGCTGCTTAAATAAATAAATATGTAGTTGGCGAAGCAAGTAGCTTCTCAGAACCATTCTTTTTATGTGAGAGTTTTTTTATTTTTTATTTTTGAGTCGAATGGAAGGGACCTTTAATCTTATACCGGCTTAATTGACAACCTCTTTCATGTCTGGTATAGCATCGGATCTTTGTCTTAAGGGCCCAACGCCCAACCCATAGAATCCTTGTTGCGACAACATATTCGACTGACCGGTAGATAGAATACAATGCAACTTATGGAAGGTGACCCATAAGCATCGTACGTGCAGGATGCGATGGATAAAGTAGGTTTACTTTATACTTTTCTGTCCGTTAGACCAGTTTATAGTTGGCATAGCGTGAGAGGAACAACTTTCATTATTCAGTGGTGGAATGTGTTGACGTATTGAATGGGACTATTTTTAAGGATATGATCCTTTAGTATTTGTCGAAAAGATACAAATTCAAGCAGAAGACAGAAGTCACTATCTTGTCCAGGCTTGCGGAATATTGCGTGTGTGGAGTAGTCGATTTATAACACAACGCGATAAGTAAAGTTGTAGGACAGCTGAATTTCGACAACATGTTAACATAATTGTGTAACACAAAACGACAAGTCAGTGAAGCGACAATTGTCAGGTGGGGAAATTATATACTTTCCCCTTTTTTTGTAACAAAACACGACAAGTGTCAAGAAATACTGGAAGAACTGAGGATAGCTGATTTGAATATTGTTAAAAGCAGACAAGTGAATTTTTAATGCAATATCACTGGAAAAGGACAATACAAATACAAACAACCAAAACAAACTTTTTTTATTCCGACTTTGATAGTGACGGTGATAGTGAACATCGGCGCATGTTGAAAGTTTTTAAGCCAAGAATTAATGTTGATGTCATTGATCATCCTCTCTTGTTTAGTTAAAATAGAATTTGTTTTATCCGCCGTGAGTTTTGCCATCTTCACACGTTAAACACTTGTCGAAGAATGCCAACAAGTCAAGGTTTCTTAATTCTTTTGACAATTACAACGCTTTACGTTCTGTTACAGAATAATTTGTACTTGCCGTACAAGCATAGTTGGACGTGAATTAAGACTTGTTGACTTGTCATGTTGTGGCTCCTGTGGAGTAGGTGTTATTTAGCAGTCTAATGTAGAAAATTAAATAATGGGTGCGACATGTGCATACAGGGCCTCAGTTCAAGCTTCACACAACTATTTTTGTGTGTGTGTATTAACTGATGTGCTCGGCATAGGTGATATTAAGAGTTCAGACAGTTCCTACTCAGTACAAAGCCCTTTAAAAATAAATATTCCTCACCAATACACACCTCATCATCTTGGGCTACATTTTCCCTTTGATCATCCGAAGACACATTTATCTCACCCATATAATTCTAAATAATCTAATAAGAGATTACTTATTGGTTTCAGTACATCTACGACACTACAATCGGCTTACAAATACATTTGTCTCTCGCAGAAAAATAATTCCTTACGAATACAAAAGCGTACCCCAACGAACACAATTCCACCCAGAAATCGATTTTTATTGGCAAATGTTTTATTTTCGCCCGCTGACCTCCATTGAACAACGAAAATCATGGGATTATTCAAAGAAAAACCAATCCCCTCAAATGTCCTTTGAAATTAAATTAAATTTTCAATGCCCATCTTTGGAGTTCTGCAAAGCCCAACCGGACAACACACTCGTGTCAAAGTCGGTTATTATCTGTCAGTAGATGAAAACTGATCGTCAGAAAATAGAATAAAGAAGAATTTTTCAACAATCGTCCTTTGGGGAATGACCATAAAATAAGCCATCTCCTGTGTGTGTTTGCTTTTTGGTTGGGATCCAGCGACATTTGGCCTCTGCCCCCAACCCCCTCTGCCAAGGATAGACGATGTGATAGCCAGAGAGAAAGACAGCAGGCGACAAAATTGATGGCATTGCACAGATGTGTTCAATGGCATTTCAGATCTGTGTGTGTGCTAGATGGACATTTACGATTTGAGAAAGCGACCTGATTATTTTCACGTTCCATTAGATGAATGCACAATTTCACACGTTTTAACAGTGTGCGGCAACTGTCGTGATGGAGGTCCTGTCCGAGGGGTAATTCTTTTGAGAGATTATATCTGCATTTTCGCACATATTCCATGGCAGTCGGCCATTAAAAGGTGGAATTTAAATGCCCCTTTGCATGTGTGCTTTTTACTTTCATATTTCTGTGGCACTTCACTTTGAGCATGTGGCAACCAGAACAAAAATTAAATAGCCGCAGCATAGCTATATTCGTTTGGGGGAATACACTCTTCTATGCTCCTTTGCAGCTTGCAGTAAGCGGCTGGCTTTAACGTAGACCGGGAATTTCGTAAAAGACTACGTTTGTAATGGCAAAAGTGGCCATTTTGAGAAAGCAGGATAAGCACTTCTTTATCATTTCCGTTTAACTGCGAGTAGGCATTTTCCTTTGTAATTAACAAAGCTAAAAGGATTTGCACATTGTGGGGGTCTGTGAGGCCAAATACATTATTGCAATTTAATTAAACATATGGTAGGTCTTTTTTGAAGGGCTTATTTACTTCATTAGCCTTTGGGAGTCTTTTACATTAAATGCCAACTGTGTTGCAAACTGGTTATAAATGCACATTCGTCAAGATCATTATGTTGAAGCTATTTAATTAAATTTGGTCCTTTGACCACGAAGAATGAAGGCTTTTTCCTTTTAGCGTTAGCTTAGACGATGAACGCGCGGTTGTTGGTATGCTAGCCCAGTTCGATCTTCGTCAGATTCATCATTTTGCCAATGAGTTCAATAACGTTTTGGATTTGGTTTTTGTAAATTCTGATCCCAATATTACTATCAATAACTGCATGATTCCACTTTTTCATTTTTCTATTTTCCATGTAGCTTTATCACTGCAATTTGAATTTTACGAGTATTTTCGACCGAGTCCCTGTGTCACCAATTATAAGCTAATCATGCTAAAGCAAACTAAAACAATATTTCTAACTATCTGAAAAGAATTAATTGGCTTAAAGTTTTTAATAACGGAGATCTTAATAATTATTTAAATTTTTTTGTAGATACTGTTAAAGTGGCGATCGATATGTTTACACCTCAAGTAAGGATTTATCCTATTTGGTTCAATGAAAGGATCGTGAACTTAAAAAATAGAAAAAATAAGCCCTATAAGCAGTTCCGAAAAAGGAATGAAGTAATAATCCGGAACTTTTGTTAGTTTATCGAAAGCTTCAAAAAGAATTTCATGTTTCTTTATGGACAGTACGTTCTTTCTGTTGAACCTAAATTAAAAACTAATAGTAATCGTTTTTGGAGCTTCATCAACAGTAAAAATCCAATATTATGGTATTCCTAACTGTGCCATAATAATGTATCCCCTTCTGACCTTGTGACCATTTGTACTATGTTCGCAAATCAATCAATTTCAATCTATTCAATATATTCAAGAAGTATACTACCTCAGCTAGTGTCTCGAATGTAACCGCAATGTCTTGTGATTCTTCAAATGTTGGTGGTAACCTAGAGTGTTCAATTACAGAAGTTCAAAATGCTCTTTCCTTGTTAAAATTAAATGCACATCCTGGTTTCAATGGCATCCCGCCAATTTAACTTCAAAAGTGTTCATTTGCGTTTTTCTTGCCTCTTTGTTTAATGTTTAACTTGTCTCTGTGGACAGGAATTTTTTTTTGAATGTTTGGAAGAACTCGTTTATAACTCCAATTTTTAGATCTGGATCGAAGCACGATATTACCAATTATCGTCTAATTTGCGAAATTTCGCCTTTATCTATTCATGATAAACTTACACTTCTCTAGAAGGGAGTAATCTCTCAATTGCAGCATGGATTTGTAGCTGGGAGATCTATCTCTACAAATCTCGCAATCTTTTGTAAGACGGTGCTGAATGACCTTGAGAAAGGCTTACAATGTGATGTAGTTCCTACAGACTTTGCCAAAGCTTTTGACAGCGTTAATCGCCATGCTTTAATTTCCAAACTTAAAATATTTGGATTTCATTCCAACGTTCGTATAAAGGATGTACTTTCATCACCAGTTTACGTCACCTCCGGAGTTCCTCAGGGTGGCCACTTGGGCCCTTTACTTTCCCTTTTATTTTTTAACAACATACCCGATCTGTTTTTGGATTCACAGTGTCTGATGTTTACTGAGAGTTTAAAAGTGTTTCGACATATTCAGTCTGAACATGGTTGCATACTTTTACAGGAAGTTCTTAAAAGACTTTCTTTGTGGTGTCTTTATAATGCAGCAAAAAAGCATTAACACTGATTGTCGTGTATTGCCAGGCTCTGATAATTTTTGTTGGGTCTTAGAATGTTTACATACCTTCTTGTAAAAAAGAAGAGACTATCGGCTTAGACTTGTTGAGAGGAATGCAAAGGAAGTTATGTGATAGGCAGCGATTATTTGAGGAACCAACCACTCAGCCCAATATTTGCAATCGTACTTATGACAGCTCGCTGATTTCTGCCAATGATATACAGACCTGTAGAAAATTGCAGCATTGGCGTTGGCTTGTGACATAATTTCTCAAATACGGTGTTGGAAAAGTTACATGCCCGTGAAAGCAGCGAGCTCTCTCCATCGTCCGTCTGCCCAATTCCTTACGAGTTTGGCGTGGAGGCCAACAGTAAACATAGCTCAAGGTAGGTCGTTACCTTACTTTCTGTCATCGGTCATAATGCTCTGGTTATATCGGGGGGCTTGCTTAAAGCTGTCGTCATGCTCCATACCATGGCCCAACACACTGGGGGACACTATTCCGCACAATCGATAAAATGAACACCTTTTCATAAGGTTTTATAATCTAAAAATATGCACCGCACATCTCAGGCTTGGTAGAAATAGTCTACGAATTCTAGGTGGCTTTCGGAGTATTGCCAACTTACGGAACCAATGAGTGGGAAACATATATATACGACGAAGGTTATTGATGTTTCTACGTTAAGACCGTTGAGATTTCAGGTCATAATCTGGAGTATTTTGCTGTCCAGACTTTCAAAAGGATTCAAGTACTAAACATGAGATAAGGACAGGTGCAACAAAAATGTCACTTGCACTGATTATCTGGTTAAAAAATTGAATTCACGGCTGATTACGATTCAAAAATTAAAATAATAATTTGCGCAAAAGCTCTGTACCCGTGGCGTAGCTTTTCACAACGAAAAGAGGTCGAACGCAAGGCACCTAGAATTTTTGATCTAAATTAAGAACCTTGCATGGGACAGATGGGCTCTCTGATGTTCACCAAACGTTTGCGAAAGATGGTTTAGTGGTGCAAAATCATAAGAAGTAATTTGTGTTTTTCCGGGAATCGAACCACAGAGCTACTGCCCCTAAGTGTCTGTTTCTGTAATTTGGGGTCACCTCTCGTTTGGTAAGAAAAAGCAAACATTTCTGCAAAAATAGTCGACGTTGACTGCGTTCTGGGAAAATTTAATCACCACTTAAATTTCACTGATTAGTTTACAATTTTAAGTTTCACCTTAGACTACGTAACCTCCACTATTGCAAATTTAAAATCAGACCGTATTCATCCAAGGAATGTGCTACGTATCTATGCAGCTATAGTCTCAAGTTTGTCTTCACGTTTACTCACAACGTGACTGATTTAGATTCGCTCTACTCTTTCAACGTTCAAGTCAAATCCTTGTTGCTTTTGTAATTCAAACACAACATTGTGCATTATAAATACCTCCTTCATCTCATTCCCAGTGCACAATGTGCTCTATAAATAGAATTACCCTAGTGACTTATGCTAAGCAGATCTTCTATCCTTATTTAAATTTGATTCCTCGGTGTTTGCGTTTTTCCAGCTCCGAGCTCCGACCACCAAGACCAACTGACATTCTCTTCGTTTCTCTTTCACATTTTTCTGCAAGCTCTTCCAACAGCCGCTGCGCATGACTCTACAACATGACAATAACAAACATGAAGCATCGTTCAGATCCACGTGAAGGCCGCACCGCATCGGCGAACTAAAGCTTCCATCGAAACACACTCGTTCACAATCAAGAAAAGGAGTCGCAAAACATCCCAAAAAGGACCTTCGACAATTTTGCCCAACAAATTTCAGTTTACCACCAACGGTAGCTTCCGATACATTATTGGCCTCGCGGCACCCCGTCGAAAGAAGTTCTAGTCAGAAACGAGCATCCAGTTTCGGTGTTTCATTTTTTTTACTGTTTATTGCCTGTTACCTGTGGTGGGATATTCGAGCGCGAAAAATACAAACAGAAATCTGTCCCAGTCGAATTGTTTAAATACCGGAAATCGAGTGCAAAGCAGGTGCAATCGTGTCGAGTGTTAAGTGCCCTCTTAAACGAGGACATCCTTCGGAAGAGGAAAAATAGAAAAAAAGAAAACTGACCTATATTCCGTCAGAGAAATTGTCCGTATTGCACATGGTGCGGTGAAAAAGGTCCTTCAGTGTAGTTATGGCAAGAGGGAGAGTGTTTAAATAAGTTTAAAAATTGTCAAATGTTTATCGCCTCAGTAAAAGGATACCCGGTGTGTTGAAAATATTTTACATGGTTCCTTTACACCGTTCGCTTTAACCCTTATACAAAAATTAATTCATTATCAAAAGAGGCAGCGTAGAATAACCTCACTCGTCCTCCTCCTAAAGCGTACATATCAATTTGCGGATTTATTGAAATCTCGTTCGTCCTCTTCCTGTGTGTGTCCTAGCAGAAAATAATTACTTCCACCCACTATGGAGCACTCACACAGCAAGAGCAACTGCTAACTTGATGTGCAAAGCAATAAATTAGCCTCGCTTATATGCGTACACCCAGCAAGGACCCTCGTCGGCTGTTGTAATAAATGGATTTTGCTGTTCATCAAATATCTATCTATTAAGCCATCGTTTTTATTAAAATTAACGTCAAGGCGTCGAATGTACATTGATATTTCATCGGGCTGATAGTGAAAGTGAAAGTGGCGTGATGTCCTACCAGTGAGGGCATATCGCGTGCCAATATCATCCCAAACCGAAGGTGATACACAAATACATATTATTTCATTTGTATTGAATCCTCTGCTCCTGTCTGAAAGTTAGGGCAGCAATTTGTTACAAATCAAAATCAAGGACGAAATGTTTGTAGTTTCTGTGTTTCGGTTGTTTTTTCTTCTCCCCGCGGAGTGATATCAGTGTTTTCACGAACTATCATGTGAGTGAGTTTAGTGTTTGAATTTTAAGTGAATTAAATTCATATCCTGAGGCGTAAAAGGGATACGAAAGTCAACGAGGTATATTATTATATAAAAGAACGTGCCCTATAATATCTTGGATTATTTACCCACGCCCCGTGTCTGTGGATTTAACTCGAAGGACACTCTCACAAGGAAGAGTATCGTCTTTTCGGATTTAACATACAATTTCGTCGACTCCGTTGTGGCATGTAAGTATCATTAATTTTAAAGCAATTAATTAGTGAGCCTATGTTAGTGTGGTTTGTATAACCGCTCGTGGGGTTGGTAGTCATCCTGGAAATTAATATTGGCATGGTGTCCCCAATATCTGTGTGAATATATGATGAAGGTGCTGTAGAATAGCTAGGGGCAGAGAAGCTTACTTTTTTGGCGGCATAGTCCACTGAAGATTAAGAACGAGACCACCACCCTTCATTGGAGGGGGGCAGTCGCTGTTTTAGTTAAATTGAGTGTAGGCAACTTGGAAGGGTGGCGTTGTTAGATCTGCTAGATAAGTGAATGGATAATTTTCGAATGGTCTTAGTCGTGAACTTTAATTATTTAAATTCGTCAAAGGCGAACGTGTCCGGGGGGATAGTGCGTTTTTGCGGGGCGCTTTTAGTAGGTACAAATGTTTCAAGGGGTTGGGTGGACTTCGTCGCCTCCAGGAGGGTGTGTTTCCTTACGGAACCCAGGCATGAAAGGGGCATTGAGGAGACAAAATCGATTTGCGGCTGAGCGGTTTGAGTGTTATGTGTCGCTTATTTCGAGTGAAGTGCCAACATTGTGAACAGCGTGTTCGAAATGGCCTCAAATTTCCAAATAAATTAGTGCTGATGTACACAACGTAGGAACACAGAATACTTGAGTTGTCAAATAGAATAAGGCGCGAGAATTAATAAGTTTCCCGCTCAATATTTCTTACTATAATATATACAACCCCATTGTATTAGATTGATTCATTCGGTATTAAAAAAAACATTATTTTGTTCACCAAGGTAACAACAAGTGCATTTCGAGAAAACTCACTTTTTTTTGGAGTGTATTGTCAATACAGTATTTGAGTGAGTACGTCAAGATGGCGTTCTGACAGACTGATACATGTTTAACTGAACGTTAAAGTGGGATGTAATTTGAGCTTCACTGAAAATAGCATGCATCAAACAATGACGAGTTTCGGATACCATCACGCTTTCAAAAATATACACAACATCGGCTGAATGCTATCTTGTTCTTAAGGCCATTTTTTACGAAATTGAGTTAGGTATGCAGACTTCATAATTTTGGGACCCTCTTTCGTTTGTTCTATCCCTTTTAGTTTTCAAGTTCCAGAGAACTGTTTTCTTCAATATGAGTCTTTTGCCATGTCGTTTTGTTCTATATAATATAATCAACTTTATGTTTCCTCTCTTTTTGTGTTTTTTTTTCTATGTTGTTCAATATTGAGATTTTCTGTTCAATATCCACCAAAATTTTACGAACTTGTTGTCACTCCATACAACTTTGCTTAGTATCCACAATGACTTCCTCGTTGATTTTAATTTATAACTAATTCGAAATAAAAGAAAAACAATTTCTGTGACTTGTTTCATAAACAAAATTGTCAAGGCTTTCAGAAAAAAATCATTACCAATCAAAAATTTTCTGATATAAACAAAAATTTTCACTCTGAACCTTAAAAATCGATTTACCAAGATTTTTAAAGATTACTAGAAGTGAGGGATAATAAGTCCACATCGTTCTTACCTTCTGGGCACATTTTCGACATTCCGCGAGGGATTGAAGGTTCTAAGATTGGCACACAGATTGATTGACATACTATTTTGAAGGAGGTTAAGAAATATAATGACTTTCGCAACGTTCAGAGCATTGTATGTTGGTAAATGGAGCACTATAACCATTGCCGGATTAGCCATGTAGCAAGAGTAGCAAATGCTGCAGGCCCAGCGCACTTGGGGGCCCCGCGTACCAAAGGTTTCTCACCGTATAAAAATATTTGATTGAGTCGAATCGTGAAAATGTCTTTTCAAATCAATGTAAGTAGAATACGAAAGAGTTGTTTCAAAATTTACAACTATAATTTAAACATTTATTACAATTTTAAAAGTGAACGCTGGTTACACAACAAATTATATTTTCTACCGCAGTAGCCGCTTGTTGGCAATACTGTAAAACTAACAAATGAATTCCCTAATATTTTCATCAAGGTTTTCGTAATAACCCGACCAATTTAAAAAGGGTAACACTGACTGACCTAGCCATCAATAAGAAATAGTTTTGCAACCGACTTCTCTCTCATCTCTCAAAAATATACGAAATAGTGTTAGTTAATTTGGATAGTTAATTTATTTCTTGATAATCTATTATGGATACAAACATACAAAATTAAACAAAAAAAAAACATCAATGCTACAAGGATTAGAAAAATGAGACATTCTGTATTTTACAAATTGAACAATAGGAAAATAGTGATGAATGCCACTTGAAAGGGCTTAACAGTACAAGATACAATTATGTGACCCTAGTGAAACAATTATCAAATACAAATTTAAAACAAACAAGAACAAATTACAGTTACTTAAGGTAAATTAGCTTTTAAAAAACAAACAAATTAAAATTAAAAAAATTAAAAATTATACCAGAATATCAGTAATCAAACCAAAATTGGTGAAATACAGCTGCACACAATCGATAATGTGCTTAAAAATTGGACCGATCGAGTAGGCTACTGCATGGCCAGCTGAGGCAGCCATTTGAATGAAATTATTTTTCATTATTAACCGGAAGGATTGTACTTTCAAATAAAAAAAGAAATTTGAGAAAATAAGTAGTAGTAGTTATTTTTATAAAATTTTCAAAAAAAAAAAAGGTATTTGGCGGACCCTTTATGTTTCAAGTTTCAAAGTTTCTATATAAAAACAACAGATTTAAGAAGCGAAGTTTCTTATATATAAATAGAACGGATTCATACAAGAAAAGTCATTTATTACATATACAAAAATGCATGTTTCTTATGTGAGGGGCGATTTTCGTTTCAATAGTAGATTTTGTTATATCCGAATATTTCTTATATCAGGTATTTTTTATATTTTAATCGATTTGTTCTTCTACGAGTTTTTCTATTATCCATGAAAAATATAGAAGGTATAACGGATTTTTAATTTAAGGCATTTTTTGAAAATTTGGCGTTTTATAACATTCTCTTAAGACTACAAATTCTAATATTTTATGTATGATTAATTTTACCTATTGTTAGCTCTGAACTTCTTACCTAACTAGAACAGAAGATCAACCAAACTTTCGATGAATGAAAACGTTTAAGTACTTTGGTTTTTTTTTTTCGCGAATGACACTTCAAATACTGAGGAATATAAGAATTTTTTTGCCGGAAGCACTACCTTCACAGCAAATGAAATACATATAAAAGCTACATTGTAACGCCAGAAGATCCGAATGGAAATCCGTGTGTAAAATACTATGTTATCCTCATTTTCAAACCAAGAACAATTAACATCCATCCATGTTTGCATATTCAATTCGAGGATATCCAAAAATAAATCCACCAAGGCACAGACAACAGCATCAGTTTATCTCCACCGACCAACTAACCACAATCCCTTCACACAATGCCTTATCGAAACAAGGATAACTCCTTCTTATCGCAGGCCAACAATAAGAGACTTGCCTCTAAATAAATCACATCTCCAATACACATAGTTATCCCCCATCTACAGCATTACTGCGGCGATTAACGACAATTCACATTTCAATTCATCAATAATTCGTAGATGGCATGTTTTATCCGCCCCCGTATACCATCCTAGGAGATGGCGTAGCCGCCTTCGTATTGCAAAAGGGAAGCAATAAATTTTAATGATTCCCCAAGGTTATATGAAGAGTTCCCCACAAAGGGATATTATTTATGAGTTTTTAAAGCATACAAGAGAAAATATTTACCACGACCCACAGATCCCCAAAGGAAACGCAATATATTATATAGGCGTGTGTATTAAAAACGGATTGTCCTTCCCAGTTCAAATATTTACTGTATTACAATTTAAATCAAATCCAGCACAATTTAACCGAACTGGTAAAAATTGCACAGGCACCACACACACCCATTGAATGAGACTGGGGAAAAACTTCAATTAGTTGATGCAGTTGAGTCAGCTCTCGGATTGTAGCGGTAGAATGAATTAATTATGTACATTCGCACAATTTGCTGGATGAAAGAGGACCATTTGCATTAAATTTTCGGATACCTCTGCGAATCACAGTGCGGGTTGGCGGTGAAGCTCTGTGAAATGCAAATTATTTTTTGCATAAATATGCATTGAATTTGGATGTCATGATTTTAGCAGGATTTGGAAAATTGTTTCCGACCTTATTGTCCTGGGACGTTATTTGTGATAGCTAATAAAAAAGAGGGTGGTGCAAAATGAACGTTGGGCATGCGGTGTGCAGTTAGTTTGTGATAAGTTCAAATGGTCATCAGAGAAATTAGCTCTGAGGTAGGTGTATTTGGAAAATTCATTGAGATTGGAAAGTTCTGCTTTCGATGGTGAAAAGCACATGATTTCATTTGAATTATATCGAGTCCGCTGGGAGGGGGAGTTGCTCATTGGGAAAAGTATTCCCACCACTATTTTGGGTATAGCTGACGTAGTTATAACTTTGTTGGTAAAATAAACTTGGAGAAGATAAGAGCAAGTACCAATGTTTTTAGTATATTCTTTTATCGACCCTTGTGTTTGGCGAAATAAAGGGGTTGAATTCTGCGATTTGACAAAGTGTTGTGAGTTGAGTCGAAAGAAATGTTTATTTGTCTCTTCAAATGCAGTTCTGCTCATATTATCCATATAGCCAAGTAAAGGGTTTTCAACAGGGACGCTACAAAAGTAGAGCGACAGGGACAGCAAACGACGCCGAATTTCTTGCCGCTCTTTTGACATTTCTCTTCAGTAAGGTTTGCCATTTCATGATGGATAGATATACGAGTCAACAACGAGTCGAAATTATTAAAATTTACTACCGAAATTCGGAGTCAGTGGCCTCAACGTTAAGAGCGCTACGTCCAATTTATGGTCGTCATAATCGTCCTAGCAGATCAACAATTGAGCGTCTAGTGGAAAAATTAGAATCCACAGGCACAGTATAAAATGTTCCCGTACCAGTGAGACAAAGAAGTGCCCGTAGTGTCGAGAATATTGCTGCCGCTGAGGCTTCAGTTGAAGAAAGCCCAAATGTGTCTCTCACACGTAGTTCTCACGCGTTGGGCATCTCTGTGACGTCGTTGTGGCGAATTTTGCGAAAAGATCTTGGCCTACATCCTTACAAGATTAAATTGACGCAAGAACTGAAGCCGCTTGACCACCAGAAGTGTCGTATGTTCGTGAATCGGGCTGAGCAACAACTTGAAAATGATTCGGATTTTCATCGAAAAATCATCTTCAGCGATGAGGCTCATTTCTGGCTGAATGGCTTCGTCAATAAACAAAATATGCGGTATTGGTCAGGCAGCAATCCACACGTACTCCATGAGTCATCATTGCATCCCGAAAAAATTACGGTTTGGTGTGGTTTATGGGCCGGCGGCGTCATTGGGCCGTACTTCTACCGTGATGATCAAGACCGGCACTTTACTGTGAATGGGAATCGCTACCGTTCAATGATAACCGAATATTTTTGGCCCCAATTGGATGATATGGACTTGGAGAACATGTGGTTCCAACAGGACGGCGCCACAAGCCACACAGCGAATGTCACAATCAATTTATTGGAAACCAAGTTTGGAGAACGTGTTATCTCACGAAATGGTCCAGTCGCTTGGCCGAGTTTCATACATAATGGCATCGAAAGTACTTTCACAGGAATAAAGAATTTCATTGATATCCAAAACCGTTTTTGTTTTATTTAAAAAAAACTTTTGTAGCGTTCTTATTGAAAAACCCTTGATATGTAGATCCATAAAGTTATACCAAAACATCACCACCTACAGCTACTAAAGCTATAAGCCCCTTCTTTCCGATCTTAAATAGATCACCCTTCCATATTCTTCCAACTTACAGTCGCCCTTTCTCGAATTATGCAGCCGGAAGTAATGCCCACTCGACAATAAACCTCACTCCAATGGATATAGACTCTTAACTCGTTTTAAGAACATAACAGCACACGGAGAACAAAAAACAACATCCTGTTTGGCTGTCACCATTCTACCATAACAAATAGAAAATTTAAACCAATTAAACCACAAAAGAAGCACACTCATCACAAAAAAAAAAAAAACTCCCCCTATCTCCTATCGGCGGCTACATTCTACACCGTGTGCCAGATTCAGTCAAATATATGTATGTCTATAGGACCTACACTCCACTTAACACACAATGTTGCGCTATCGACATTTTGCGGTTCAATGAGTCCTTTCAAAGACCAATTTACTTCCTACCACACCTTTACGTACGTGCAACTCCGCCTTGTTAACTTATAGATTTGTAAGCGGTTTTGGGTCACTGGCACCTACTGAACACGTAACAGTATTACAAAGGACCTTTTGAACCGGGTGTATAGACAACACTGGAGAACATAGTACAAATAGTATCAGGTATGTCGATGAGTAGCAGACAGCCGAATGGAGTCGCTTTTACAGAATTATTGATTAGCGTAATCGAGTTACAGTAGAACCGCCCGCGATAAAAAAAGTTGCGCTATCCTTTTGGAAATCGTTTCCCTAAGCGATAATGCCAATGAATGAATGAGTTGCGTATTGCTTTCAAGCAATGCGATGGTATTTCATTGACAGTGTGCAATGAGGTGTACGTTTATTAGCAGTGTTCTTTTTTTTTTGTTAACTTGGAAAGGCAGTTGCAATGCGATCTGAAAAATCAAATTGGCAAGGTCGCTCAGCAGCATAGACAGTCTAAAGAAAGGTATAAAATGACAAACACATGGGCTCTGCATGAATACCATTTGCATGAGTGTACAACTGGAATAACTATACAGAGGCTATCATTCTGTTGGTGTGGGGTTTTCGAAAACACTAAAGCAGCCCATTCGAAGGTAAAACTTTTATTTAATGAATACTGCCACGAATAGGAATGGTTTAACTGTTGACGACCAAATGCTAAAAGGTCAATGACATTCGGCTCTGCACTTGGAGCGTATGTGCTTCGGCTACGACAATGTCGTAAAATGTTGACCCAAATGTAAAGCTGAATTGCTTTCAATCAATTTGTTCGATAAATGTGTTCCGATCAAAACGGTTCGTACACAAAATAAGAGCTGTCCTTGGTTTACCTCTGAGGTGTTAACTGCTATTAAAAAGCGTAACAAGCGACACAGTAAATGGAAGCACCAACCTACTGATGTTAACTGGGATGTCTCTAAAATGACACGAAATCTTGCAAGCGTGACCTTACGCACATCTAAAAAAATGACTATGCTTCAAAACTCAACATCTCCCTACCTGGAGCAACCTACGCTAAATAAATGTTTCCGATAGAAGTAATAGTTCTAAATGCTGTATAGATCCGGGTGAAATAAATCATTTTTTTAGTGGCGATTCGCATGCATGTCCCTTTGATTTCAATCAATTCACAGACCAAATTGTTAACGGAAGACTGGAAGATTTCGATGTGGTCACGGAAAATGAAGTTGTAGAGAGTATAGCCGCCATTAAGTCTTACTCCATAGGAGTTTGTCAAACTCATTTTACCACCGAAGTTATAAACTGATGCATTTTAACTACCAATATTGCGGATTCCCGGACAGTTGCAAGAGTCCTACCAATTGCCTACCAAAAAATCAAACCATACCTCTCCTGCTGATTTCCAAACAATTAGCATCCTACCTTGTTTTGTCGAATGTCTTTGAAAAGCCAATATCAAAGCAGTTAATGAAATATATTGTGCAATATAATTTGTTAAGTTCTCGACAGCCTGGTTTAAGAGCTAACCACAGCTGTTCCTCAGCTAAGGTCAACTTACTTGAGGAAATAAGGCAAGACTACGACAAAAATGCTGCTGTGCTTACTAGATTTTTCAAAAGCTTTTGATAAGGTGAACCATGAAATTTTGATTTGGAAACTAAAAACAATTAATCGGACTCAGTGACAGAGCAGTTAAACTGGAAAGTTTGCAAGGAGTTGTCACAAATGCGAATCATTCCCAATATTAAAACCGATCACAGACGGCGTACCACAGGGATCAATATTATGACCGATCTTATTCTGCACTTTTATAAATGACTTTCCACAAATTTGTAAACATCAGTTCACTTATATGCTGATGATGTGAAACTTCATGCTGCAAGGTCGCACGTAAAATATTGATGAGCTCACAACACATGTCAATGAAGATTTAGAGCGAACTCACAGATGGTCTGTAGAGAATGGACTACAACAAAATCCAAAAAAGTTGTAAGTTATCCCCGTAAAATAAATAAATAGTTGGCGCAACAGGTCGGGACCCTAGGCCTAGCCTTTCACGACCATTCGTTTTGTGTGAGTTTTCCATTAAGGGTCCTTTTATAGTTTGTACACAAAGATGTTGTTCTGCTAATCCATGTCTATTTCATGTAAAATTTTAACATTTGTGAATTTTAATACGTGAAATCGCCTGTCAAGAATGTGTCACGAACGACATATGAGTGACCATCGAATGACCGAATTTTTGTGACGTCAGCATGTCAAAATTTACCACGAAATATGACATGCGTAATCCTAGCCTTACACAAGGTGACATGTGATGGAGTTTAGAGCAAAAAAATGTGTTGTTGGTAAAAACAAAAAGCACCAGTAATTGAAATAAACCGACAAAGTTGTTACTCGGAGTAAGTTCAAGAAGCTATCAGACGGATGTTTACTACGACCTTAGCCAATAAGTTCCTCGTAGGTACCTTTCAATCCCTAGTCACCTACTGAACACCTTTTAAGGTTGCGTGTCCAAACGGCAATGCCAGTGATCAAGATTCGTGAAGCTGATGCGTTGCTGTCTATACATTCTACATGCCCTAAGTCAGGTCGGATGTTGTATTTGAAGTTTTTGGATCAGGTCAGCGTCGCTCGAGAAAAGAGAGGAAGACGTGTAGCCTTCCCTTCCACACTTCATCGGCAAAATACGGACCGGACAACTGCCGACAAAAGGTATGCTTTTGGTCCATACTGATGTCTGAATTATGGCCTTGTGCAATGCCACGACGATTAAAGGTTTACTTTTTAGACGTCTTCTTAGCCTAGTGCAACAGCAATTCCCAAGGCTGATTCATTGGTAGTTGTTGAGTACATATATTTTTTATTCTATGAAGCTCCAATGACACAAACGAACTGATAGTCCTGTTGCGTCAGCAGTTTTTTCTGAAGCTCTTATGCCTGCACTCAAGCCGCCCCATCCGCTTTGGGTATGGAGCTTCTACTACTAACTCAAGATTACGTATTTTTCATTAAACTATCCCTAACTAACCATCTCCATTATTTAATTTTTGACCAATATTAGGTCAACATAAGTCTCAACTGCACATTCATCATTGAAAGCACCCTTTCTCCGTGCGTTACAGCTAAGTAATATATATTTTTATTTTTTATTTTTTGTGAAATCCTAGTCAAGGTGAGAATATAATTTTCTCGTGATGCACATTTTCTCCTTTAATTTTTCCCATGCAGCCGTTGTATAATTGGGAGATCTTTACTGCTTCAGAGCGAAAAGGTTCAGGGTAATTAAAATGCTCCTCTTTTGTTCATCGTTAGCATCTTATTGCAAGTACTTTTTATGTAGTTTTGCTAGTGGTATTAATTCTGTACCCTGGAACTAGGAAAAATTATTAATGCGCTCTTTACCTTCTGAAGTAGTTGATGACTTTCTTACTTATGTAGGTTAAGGTGGCCTATAGAAATGCTGTACAAATTTTATGCGAGCATAGGCATTATGAATGGACTCCTTTGTCCGTGAATCATTTTCTGTGATGAACGAAAGCAAATATAGTCACATCGAAATTTTGCTACAGTTATTTAAAAAATTCTAGCGAATAGTTAAGCTATGCTCATTTATTTGGAAATGGACAAGGGACTTGTTACATTTCTCTAATGGATGGGAATGATCTGATCTGTTTTCTTGCTGAAATGGTAGTTTTGACAAAAGGACATTTTTTCGAACAATCCGGGTAAGTTGTACTTTTTATAATGGCGGAACTCTTCTAAAATAATATTTTTTGTGAAAAGTTATTCATTTAAGCCATCTAATTATATAGGGTCCAATTTTTAAGCACATTATCGATTGTGTGCAGCTGTATTTCACCAATGGCTTCACGAATATTGTCCTTTAAAGCGTCAATTGTCTCTGGCTTGTCAGCGTAACACTTATCTTTTACGGCACCCCACAAATAATAGTCCAACGGTGTCAAATCGCAGCTCCGATGTGGCCAAACGACATCAGCTCTGCGGCTGATAATGCGATCTTCAAAAAACAGGGCGCAAAACATCGAGTGTAGCTTCGGCTGTGTGGCACGTAGCGCCGTCCTGTTGAAACCAAATGTTGGCAATATCCTCCGTTTAAATTTTTGTGAACAAAAATTCATTCAACATGGCCCGATAACGATCGCCATTGACTGTAACGGCCACTCCTTGCTCATTTTCGAAGAAAAATTGCCCAATTATGCCTCTGGACCAAATTCCGCACCAAACAGTGACTCGTTTTGGGTATATCGGCTTTTCAATGTATGCGTGCTGGTTTTCTGCGCCCCAAATGCGACAATTTTGCTTGTTTACATACCCGCCAAGATGAAAATGAGCTTCATCTGAAAAGATGATTTTTTTGGCAAAATCGGCATCTTCTCTAAGTCGATTTTCAAAGTAATGTCGCAATATTTCCCATCGTTGTTCAAGCGTATACACAACCATATTCGTTCAGCGGAAGGATAGAACTAATTATCTGTCGAATCAGACATGAGCTAAGTGTTACCATTCGCGAAATAAGCACTAGGTGAAAAAAAAGTTAGATGGCGGACCCTTTATATAATTAGTTTTATAAATTTTTTATAATTTTCCTTTCGCCAAGAGTAGAATATTTAATTTAATTCCTTTAGTTCCCTGATTTCCTTTCCTAGGTACGAAAAATAACAAATTCATACCTGCAATAACAATCCATAACACAAACCATTACCTTCATCTCTCGATGTTCTTCCCTTAGTCCCAATCGAACTGCATCGTTTTAAAGGCATCGACCGGAACCGGCAGTTTGGTAACAGACATTTTTTGTGGCGACTCTAGTGAAATTTTTTTGATACCCAGCTTAATATCTTGGACACTAAAACAGATGCAAGCAAACAATTCTCGAGGTATGTGGTGTTTTCATCTCTAAAGCATTTATATTGGGTTCGAAGAAATCACTTTCTTCTATTAGAAGTTTAAGTCTCAGGACCAACCTCTGCAAAAAAAAAAACTCTTTTTGTTGAGCTCTTTTTGTCGGCGCCATTTGCAACATTTGTTGTTGGGCCTTCGATTTCAACAAGGAGTGTTAGTTTCTACAATTCTGATGACACGTTGGCAGGGTTTTCAAAAGCGGTCGGTGCTTGATGCGGGTAACATTTATTTATTTATTTGTTTCGCCAATTTGGCCTAAAAAAAAAACATTGTTGATGTGTGTTCTTTATCATAATAATTAAAAATTAGTATGAATTATAATAAGAGATTTAAATTATCTAAAAGGAAAAGAATTTTGTTGCGAAAATTGACGAACCTTATAAATAAATAAATTTGAATATGCTCGCAAAAAGTTAAGGGCAGGTGCGGTCGGTAAAAGTGCTATTGCTCTCTTGTAATTGTAGCCTTGCGGCCTTAAAAAGAAGATACCTCCTCCAGATTTTGTCAAGTGGTTGCCCGAGTCTATGTTGGTCATTCAAATGTCAAAATGATACATATAAGATCACATTCGTTACCACTTCTATAGTTCGAGGCAACCAAGTGCTTGCCAGAGGAGAAGCTATATTTTCGGACTTGAAAGACACTTCAATACTTTACATGATAGAGGGATAGAATAGAAAAGACCTTCAAACATTATTCCTCTGAAGATTTGTGGTGATTCGTCATTTAGGACATTCTGTCGAATTCATTGCCTGCTTAGTTTGCGTTTATAGGGTAAGTGAGATTTTTCGTACTTTGGAAAAGAACGGCAGTCTTTTTGCAGTGTTAACCATCGAAGAGCCCAACTGCGAGCCCAGTTATTCATAAGCCAATCCCCTTTACTAACACGCACACTTTTTAGGAGGAAGTTTTGATCTGATTATAAAATGCCGATTATTTGCCGAGAAAAAAATAGGCTGTCACAAAATAAACAAACGCATTGTGTTAACTCACAAGTCACAAGAAAAACCCACAAGATGGCAAAAGGCTAAATAATTTTGTTCATCACCAATTCCAAATTTGTTTAAAACACTCATTTCAAAGTAAATACGAGCAACTACCTGCAACCTATTCGTGGACTTAACCACTACCCCGCCCGAAACACAAGCGTTCATGTGCCCAAAGGAATCAGCTTAGTACTGCCTCAATGCTTCGGGGAAAACATCCACTTCGTTCAGCTGCATAACCTAGCCCATTACGTCCGGAACCGAGGAAAGAAAAACAGAAAATTGCTTATAAGGACGAAAAACGTCCAAGCGTGCCGCGACTCGTCCTTTGGAGTTTTTTCCCGGCCTGATGCATCCGACTCTGCCTCTATTCAACATCTCTACATTCATTACTAAATACATCTCGTCGTTGGGTAGCTGGGTCTTTGCACTGTTTGCGGAGTTTTATGCGACTAAATGTTGGACGGGGGATAATGTTCCCGAACATGTCCCCCTTGGTTTTATCCTTGCACGGCCTTGTGCTGGATTGTCGCATGTACGTTGTACGTATACCGCTTGTACAGTCCTAGTGCACTTATGCCTTTATTACAATATTCGAGTACGTAAACATAACGACCCGGACAGCAGACAGAAGTAGCGATTGCTTTACCCACACTCTTCACGATGCGCCGGCACACACAGATACAATCTGCAATGCAGCAGAAAATGCACCCATCGAGAACACGAAACAACCCCGTCCCAGGGACGTGGGAGCAGACGCCAGTCTGAGTCTTTTTATCTAGTGGTACTAAACGGCACACACACACTCACATAGTTGTGCTCAGTGTACCTATAGTGTATGCATCAAGCCGAATCCTAGCACCAGAGGTCGATAGTTGTGGGTGCACTTGGTTGGGGATGCTGACGGTAATGGGCGGTCTACAGAATGTTGCCTGTGGAGTGATTTAAGTGCGACCGCCTTCACAAGTCCATTGTTATGGCGTTAGAGTATCTCGTGAGTAGGTGGGCCATCTAAGACCAAAATAAATGTTATACCGAACCCATTGTTAATTCCTTGCATTGGGGCAGGGTCATTGGGCTTTGTTGAAAGACAATAATGGGAACAAAAAACAACCATCTGTGCATCTTAAATACGGTGAAGGATTACACGAGATTTTTAGAGTAAACCTCAATGGCAAGGCAAATAATGAACGGATAAAGCTTGGGCTGGTTGGCGTGCCCCAGGCGACTAATAATGCTATCTGGAGTAAAGTGTTTTATCCCTTGGGGGATGGACAGTGCACCACAAACCGGTGACAGAATGAAATAGAAATTCTTAAACGACAACCGTATTCAAATTTGCTTAGGTCGATTCAGTGGGCTTTTTCTGATAAGTTGGCTTTTGGAAATCGTTGAAGTAATGTGCAAATAATCGAAAAGGGAATTGTTCACGGTTTGTGCTACCATATCAAATGGTTGTGTGACTATTTATGATAGGAGTTTCAATTTTTCCTTTCTTAAGCGAACCTTTAAGACGCAAAGCCGCGGTGATGTGCCTTTTCATATTATGGCGTCGCTGAGAGTAGGCACTCTCAATAAAAATGGAACATTCTTCATTTCATTGGTTGGCAAACGGCTATAAAATGCAGACAAGAAGCTGGCATCGACTGTTGGCATTTAATTGAACCTCTTTCGAACCTACGATTTTATATGCTTCGAGCGTGCCCATTTATAATGTGTGTTGTATCAATGAATGTAACATGAAAGTACTTTAAGTACACAGGGCCGTCTTCCGGGAGGCGCTTCTAAGATGGCGTTCAGGGCGCCAGCGTAAGACCGGCGTCTTGCCATATAAATAAAGCACAAGCTATTACTTGTAGGTAGCACAGAATACAACTTTTGCTTGTGAAAATTGCTGTAGCATTTACTTCAGTCGCCATTGCTGTTCTCAGAGTTTATGGGCTTTACGAAAACCCGTCTGTTTGATACCCGGCGAACATCGATTACGAAAATGAGTCGAAAGAAAAGCGAAAGGATATGCAAAACAACGACGGTCAGAACTTTTGGTATATGTATTTATATTATTTTACCAGAGGTGCTACGCTTCCTATGTCCGAGATCAAAGTGCCCGAGACAAACTTTTAACAACAGCGATGTAGTAAAGGAAAATGAACTGTACACAATAGAGATTGACAAAGTTAACGTGCCAAATGAGAGTATGAATAACTGTAGGTTTAAATATATATATATATAGTTGGCGCAACAGGTCTGTAGAGACCCAAGGCCTAGCTTCTCACAACCATTCGTTTTGTGTGAGTTTCATTTTTGGAACGAATGGAAGGGATCTACAATTTTATGCCGATTCCAAACGGCTAATTGAGAAGCTCTTAAGACAGTTATACTCTCGGATGTTTGTCAGACGTTCGCGAGAGGCGGCGCAGTGGAAAAAACCCTAAGTTGGAATTTGGGTTTTTGCGGGATTCGAACCTGGGTAGGTTTAAATACATAAGAAAAATAGGGTAAATCTCGATTATTCAACATTATGCAACAAATTAAAAAAAGAGTATAGCGAAACTAAATAGCACTAACAAGAAAATATGCAAAGCATAATATAATGAAATGATGTATGTAAATATGTGTTCCCTAAACACCGTCAGCGAACATTTCTGGAGCTCTTGGACAGAATACAATATCCGAAAACTTTAAGTTAAATCCAAGTAGAGCATTGTCTGTGCCTTGAACTGGTCTTTTTATTGGTATTTGACAAACAGCACTGAGAAAAATCCCCAAACTCAATCTATATACTGGACTATTGCTAGTATTGCATAGTAGTTTGTTTTAGACCTATATACGCTTATGTTCAGTTGCAGGACAACGCTGAAGAATGATTTATAGCTCCAATGAATCAGGGATACATTTTCTAAAAACCTTTTATTTCACTTTTTAATTTTAGCTATTCAACATTAGGATAGAAAATTCAATTTTAAACCCGATTTCTGTCACATAGACTTCAAACGGTCATCTTGCGGTGGTAAAGCTGCAATGGTGCGTGATGGTGCTGATGCCAATGGTGATAACTAGGGACAGTACTGGGACACCCAACTCGCAATCCTCTTGCCGCTGGCCATTTAATTTTTTTTTTTTTTTCTTTTCAAATCCGCCATTTTGTTTTCCAATCGGTGTTATCTCAGTTAAGGATGCGTGTGACATGCAAAAACATACAAAAAATGTTTTTGCATGTCACACGGATCCGCTGCAAACCGAGGGGGAATATGATAGAGGTCGGGAACGCCACAACGTCGGCTGAAAGCTATCTTGCTTTAAAGGCCATTTTTCACGAAATTGAGTTAGGTATGCAGTCTTCATAATTTTGGGACCCTCTTTCGTTTGACTCAAACCATTTTGTTCTATCTCTTTTAGTTTTCAAGTTACAGAGAACTGTCTTCTTCAATATGAGTCGTTTGCCATGTCATTTTTTGCTATATAACATAATCAACTTTCTGTTTCCTCTCTTTTTGTGTTTTTTTCTATGTTGTTCAATATTGAGTTTTTCTGTTCAATATCCACCAAAATTGTACGAACTTGTTGTCACTCCAAACAACTTGACTTAACTTAACACCAAAATGACTTCCTCGTTGATTTTAATTTATAAAAAATTCAAAATAAAAGAAAAACAATTTCTGTGACTTGTTTTCAGAAAAAAATCAATACCAATCAAAAATGTTCTCATATAAAAAAAATCTTTTCTTTAAAAATCGATTTCCCAACATTTTTAAAAATGCATATTGAACACGATAGCATTCAGCCGAAGACATTTAAACATTGCTGAATGCTATTGGGTAGTATATAATTATGAATTTTTAGAACGCGAATAATATTATTTGTTTGGTTAACAAAACTAATTAAAACAGATATTATGTACCTGCAACTTCTTTAACAAATATAAAGCGGCGTAGAAAAAACGAATAAACATTCTGAATTGATTTTTTTTTTTTTTTTTTCATTTATTGAACAAAAAAAGTACTTCACTCGATATGACCTCTAAACGTGTTGGCCACTGAGCTATAGCGGCAGGCACGGTTTTCATGGACATCGTGGAAGTTAAAAGAGTAATTCAAGAGATGACCTGTTAACTGACGATAGGCTTTCATATGAAGATCATCCCGAACCAGCCTAGACATTGATCTGGCGGATATGTTCAACTCCCTTGACATAATTTTCCGCTTCCGAAGGGGATTCGTTCCCGCACAGCTTTTATTACCATAATCGTACGTGCGTCGCGCCGGCGACCTTTTCTTGGCATGTCCTCTACTTCCGACAATTCACTGAAACAACCAATAAACGCTCTTCGATATTCCGAGAAGTTTTAACAAGTTAAAAATTTGGCCAACACTCTTTCCGCACCTATGCAGTGCTATTACTGCGATTCTATTTTCGTTTGCACGCCACTCCATGTTGACAGACTGCAAGCTGAAACCAAACTGGCTTCTATTCTTAGTAAACACTGCGCTTGTTTAGAAAAAAAAAAAAACGGGTCTATTCCATTAGAAGTTTTAAGAGATGGGAGCTGGTAATTGTGTTAACAGAATTTATGGCAGTAATATGTACACTTTGCAGACAGCGAAAGTGGCTCATATTTTTTGCGAGTGAGTTGGAGAGCTGCAACTTTTGCTACATGACATTTTTCAATACGAATAAAATCTATGTAACAATACTAGTGCACCAAATCGTGGCCACTCCGTAAAAATATAGCTTGTATGCTAAGTAAAGGGAAAAAGGCCGAAGTTGGGGGTCTTAGTATTGTCTCTGGTGAAAATAGCATCCAAATCCGTGGTTAACGAGATTAGCACAGTTATTCTGTATAGACGCATTCAAAGGTAGGCAATGTTTAGACACTGGTGTCCCTGCAACTCAATTAAATATCCCGCTGTTTTTACTATAAATTAACGATTTAAAATGTCACTTTATTAATTATTGTTTTATCAAGCAATCATAAAAGTTACCAAAAAACTAAAACGTCTCTTCAAACTCCGTCGTTATCACGAGTCGGTTCAATCAATCTCTCTGTCGTTGAGTGCGACATCTGTGTCTAAAGTGATTTGCAAAACGTTTGGCTGTAGTCGCCATAAATGTAAAAACATTAGCGGCATCTATTGGGTTTTGTTCCGACTACTTCCTAATCACTGCCAGTACAAATAGAAATTAACTGTTTTATTTTCAGCGAAATCGAGCGGTTTGTTGTCCTTTCCTTACAAACATGTATATGTACAAACAAGGCACATTTGAATTTATAGGAAACCACTTTTTGTTATGATGGCAAAGAGCCTTTATGCTCATGAGATATTCCTTCTTATTTTCTTCCTTGAAGGTGCAACTGCGCAGTTACTGTGCTGTACTACTAAGGGTAAGGATTCATGTTCGATTGACGGAAAATGAAATATAAGATATGCGGTTTTTTCTTCGCAGCCACTTCTTGCGAACGTCTGACCAACATCCGCCCAAATTGCAGCAGCGTATAGACTAATTCAGCTGACCACTAAGGACCTTCCTAATATTTTTTTTGTTACATTTTAAATTCATTTTTATTATTACTATCATTAAACTTACATCCTAGACAAAAACGATTAAATCTAAATTAAAGCTAATATTTGTATTAATTCTAGCTTACTGGCTCTTAGCGAGCACTCTAAACTTAACTATATCCTTAAAATTATTGCCTTTCGGCCTTAAATCTATCAATATTTATTTTTGTTTGTGTTTTATTTTCAAGAAACTTTATAATACTTGAATTCTTTTATTATTTTTTTTTACTTACAACTACTTAAAACTACCTAAGCTACTTAATCTAATATACCTTCCTAATATATCCAGCGATACATTCAAGAAGGACCTGCTCAGATTTTGTGATGTTTCCTTGCCAATTTACTCACCGTTTTCGTGTCGACCATTACTTTTATGTATACTTAAGTCTCCCTCGACCTTAGAGTATTGCTCTCTGCCGACTAGCTTCAAAACCGTCTCGGTCTTATGATCAGGTAGCTCTAGGCCGGAAGACTTTAATAAATTTATCTGGCGACTTCACATGTTGAGGGTGTGATTATTAACAACCACCTTCATTCTTTGTTGTAGCATCAGTTGTGGAAGTCTGCCATACATTACATTCAACAGCATAGGTCCAATGACCCAGCGTTGTGGAACCTCGGCTGTGTTACTTATTCCCTCGTCAGTCTGGTACCGCCACTCCCTGTTGGGTAAGTAGCTTGTGGCTATATCCAGAAGATAGTATGCCGAAGTACTTGCTCCTCTTACAGCACTTACTTCTACAGGATTCTATTGACACTGCGCTCTTATGCAGACGCTACTCACAACCCCTACCCATTAAAGTCCGCAACAAGAAAAACTTATTTGTTTCACTTGACTCTGCTACTTTACTTAATGTGTCAAGTATCACCTTATATTGTCCTGCCAACACAGAACAGAACAAAATAAAAAACCGAAGGCCCAAAACTCGATTTGCAATAACTCATTCATGAGCAAGTGTTGCCACTCACCACGTTTCCATTGCAGCTAAAAATAAACACCCAACCGAGTGGAGAAAAAATTTTCAATTTACTGAGCCAAAGGAAAGCAATAAGACTTTCCACATGGAGAGCTCATTCATTACCAGCCGGAGCCTAGTGTAAATTATGTATTAATTTCTGCATTCCACTTGGCTGCACTTTAATGTCAGTCAACCCTACTCGGATGCCCTCTCGTTTGCCTTGCTCTCTGCACCAGCACCACACCGACCGACCGTCTCCTCTATTTACCCAATTGTCTTTCATTGTGCCGCTGGAATAAATCATAAACGAACCACCACCGGGTTAAGTACACCGAAATGGAAGAAAACGTCCTTTTGTTATTCCCTATCGCCGTCCTGAATAAATACATAATCAACATTTTAGTTGGCCGGAGAAAAAAGAACGGAGGACAAAAACAACAAAAAACAAAAAAAAAGGAACCAACAAATTGCCTCGAAAAATGACAAAAATCAGTCGTCCTGGGTGACATAGATGCGGTTGAACACGGAAACGGGGAAAATGGATTTTATCCTGCATCGCGCTGCACTCACCTGGGAAATGTGGCTTCTGGCTGTCAGTGCTACTGCCGCTGCACTCCGCACATGTGCGCTATGTCGAACGGGTCCAATAGCAGAGTGGCAGTTCTGAGCTCTCATTTAATATGTAAAAAGAGAATAATTGAATGCAACATCAGCAGCAGCCGAGGTGGAATCCAGGACAGCGGCAGGACAAGAGAAGACCCACGTACGTACATGCAAATGTGATATTCCCGCCCATATCGTTGGGCATATCACCTGATGTCACACTTGTGGTTAGCTGCTCGGAACTCTGGCGCCAGAGTAGGATACTGTGAGCTGGGATGGTGCAGTTTCTTTTCAGTGCTTTCGACTTTGGGAGGTATTAACGGATTTTCGACGACGCGACGCGACGCGATGGTGATGATGATGGCGATTTTGAGAGCCTCACGAGCTCTGGCATTTTCATGGTCGAATTGATGTGCTTAGCTGAGAAGGGGGGAGGCTTTTCGTAAAGGATTTCGCGATTTAATGGCTGCTCTTATCAAGTAGTGTGGTTTTAGGTGATAGCACAGCTTTGGTTGAGTGAATGAGCAAGTCCAACGAACATTCCGTGAGTATAGGGCGATGAGATTTATATTTTGAGTCTCACTAGATTGAGGTTACAGACGTGTTATCGAGTAGGACTGAAACTAGAAGGAACACACAACTATATGGGATAACCTTGTTAATGGTTTTTGAAAATGACTCAATCGAATTGAGTTTCGAAAGAAATTTCTGTCAACAGCTGTTTCTATATTCTGCGATGGCAACTATTAGGGCAAAAAGGTCCCAAATAGGTACCTAAAGAGAAAACAAAAAATGTACCGTCAGTACCAACAGGTCTATGTCGCGGAAGCTAAAAAATCGATCAAGCTAAGATGAAATACGGCTGTTGCGAAAGAAAACCTATTTGTATGACGTTCGGGCCTTCTCTTGTTAACTGAGTTGGAAATAGAGCTCCGAAGATGTGAAGGAAATTCACATTGGTAGTTGCAGGTGCCGATTGTTTGAAAGAAACAAGAACAAAAAAAAAGGGGGAAACAAAAGAACTACGCACTAGTACCTGCACAAGTACCTATTTCCCATAGAGAGACAACTATGAACTGGCATCTGGAATTTTAAATTTTGCTTGAATCAAAAACAGAATGAGTTGGCCGATTGCAGTCGAAGCAAAAGTTAAGTGTTATCCCTTCCTAGGAAATCTATTGCGTGATTCCTTCACCAATCAACATACAAACAGCTAACTGTGCAGCGTATTGTTCATTTTTACTTAAGTGCATTGTTTAATCAAAGGTTAGAATAGCAACCCAATAGGGATAGAAATAGGTTTAACGATTTCCCAATAATGCCTCTCATCTCTTCCCCTTCCACTTCAAGACAGCACGTGCAAGTAACACTAATGATTGGAATCCCGTCGGCTTCAATCACTTTGCAGTAATGTCGACAAAATGTATGTAGGTACAGTATATCCCTGTATCTATGTCGCAATCTCTGTTTAATATTTAATTGAGTTCATGTTTCGAGACCTCTCGGGTTTCATTTTCCGTTCCGGCGATGCAATCCTGCTCTCTTCGTGGTGGAGAAAAATCAATTCTGCGTTCCGGCGAAAGGAGCTATATATTCCGCTTTAATGAACTCCCACCTTCCACCCATCACGGTGCAGTTTTCGACACGAAAGGATTTTTAATAAATTGTGCAATGAAAATTGCATTGGCAGCTGTGCAGCAGGAGTATATAGGTACTTTATAGTACGCCTCTTGTATTTGATTGCATACGCTCACTTCGTGTCGATTGAAATGCAATGCAATGTGAGTCGACAGATTTCGTCCTGAAGGGTTGCACAAAAATCAATGAAAGTAATGCAGTTCACCGAAAGGATGTACGGATATTTTCTCTTTTCCTTTTCGTTCGTTTCTTCTCATCCGGTACATCAATTAGCAGCCCGAATGGATAAATGTTTTCTTTTTGTGCTGGCGGCGCTGGGAATATCTCATCTGAAAAAATAAATCTCGTTAATGGCGGGTATGTGTTGGGAGTTCGTATTAAGGGTTGATTTTGATGGGAACTGCATCAAAATTTGTCTTAACTACTTACACACCAATCTGGCCTGTGGAATAGCAAAACAAACAACATGAATTGTCGCATATTCGATGAACAGAAAGTTGGCACAAGTACAGGAAAAGAAATCTGCCCCGCACCATACAAGAGAATGCGGAATAAGATCTACCAAAGTTCTCTCACACTCACGGGCGGTCCTTTGGCCGCTTCGGGGAGAAAGACTTAATTTTCGGAAATTACCTGTACCTATATAAAACTGTTTATCCAACGTGAGTTGATTTGAAAGGTAGTTCCTCCACTTACCGATGGAGTCCTAATGAAATATCCAAACGCTTTCGGAATTCAATTCCGCCGAAAGTATAGCTCGAAAGGCAGTTGCTCGATTATTTATTAACCAGAAAATCTACAACTTGCCGACCTGGACAGCAAGATGGTGTCGTTCGTGTTTGCTTCGAGTGCACCGGTGGAGTTGGAATTCAATTTACAATCAGTTTCCATTGAGCTCGAATGGATTGCATAAAAAGAAAAGAGAATATTCAATGAATCGCTCGTAAATTCAGGCATCACGATGAGAGTCGAATCCTTGGGGTTTGTTCTTACTGTGAACTTTTTGTTTTCCAGGAAATGTGTGAAATACCTTGGCAAACTGATTGGATTGCATGATCAATGAGATGAGAAGGAATTGTTTCGGAGAACTGTATTCAGTTGTGACAGTTGTTATTACGGGTGACAACGAAAGTTTGTGTCGGGTACATTAGGGCGGCATATGCTGCAGCAAATGGCTGCTTGTACTCTATAATGGACTGGTTATTGGGTAGCTAATTGTCTGTAGGTGCTTGGTCTTAAAAGTGATCAAAAATGGTCTCAAAAAATTTTCAGATTGGCCTGCATCATTTTATTCAACGACAACTAACAAGTGCTTCTTTGAACAGACAGTACACAATTTTGGGTTAATAGTTTGCTTTTGAAGGCTCTCCAAAAGTGGAGCATTGAGAAATGAATTTTTGAAGTTCCTCGGAACAGCTGCCATGTATGCGTTTCCAATTAGTCGAAGTGCTCTTCTCCATATACTATCAAGTATGTTAAATGAACATGCCTATCTAATAAACATTTCTACTTTGTACTTTTAGTTTACGGAGCTCACAGAAGCTTTAAATGTTTGAATGATTATCGAGATTATAATAGTGGGCGCAGTGGCTTAGTGGTAAGTGTGTTGGACTACGAAGCGAGGGGTTCAGGTTCGAATCCCGAGAAAACCCAAATTCCAACTTAGGGTTTTTTCCACTGCGCCACCTCTCGCGATCGTCTGACAAGCATCCGAGAGTATAACTGTCTTGAAAGAGCTTCTCAATTAGCCTTACATTCGATCCAAAAATAAAGAAAAAAACTTACACAAAACGAATGGTTTTGAGAACCTAGTCCTAGGGTCCCTACGGACCTATTGCGCCAACTATTTATTTTTATTTTTATGATTATCGAGATCGAATCTGACCTCAGTTTTCTTACGAATAGTTCTTGCACCCTTCAGACAGTCTAAAGAATTGCTATTGTTGACGAACTTATAATAACAAAACCAGCCAAAGCGAGTTCATTGTTGCAGATGGAATAAAATATTGACACCTCTCTTGAGAATTTATGTCTAACCACTTTCTTATGAATATGCGTTTGTGTTTTCAACTATTTTCCACAAAGAAGAGCTCTCGTATAAGTACGACAATACAGCAATAACGAAGACATATTGCTTTTACTCCTGATCGTCAGTGAAGTAAATGTGGAACATCTTAAATATCCTAAATGAAAGTTGGAAACGGTTGAAACACACAAAAATATCGCGCTTTCAAAATTCAAATTTTAAGCAATACAATTTTGATTATTCTGCTCCAACTAAGGAATATAAAAGAGAAATAACGATCAAAAAAATAAAAATTTGAATTTAAATTAAATAAAATGTTGAAAAAAAAATCGAAATAAAAAAAACAACAAAAAAATACACAATTTAACTATCAATAAAAAATTCATTAAAATTAAATAGAATGTTGAAAAATCGAAATAAAAAAAAAAAAAAAAAAAACTACGAAATTTAATTAAAAAAAACACATTAAATTTAACAGAAAAAAAATTAGAAAACAGTGATTTTGAAAATATTAAAAAGGGCTAGTTATTTGGAAAATGATAAAAAGAGCTCACATTTTATCATTTTCCAAGCCTTTTTCGAATTTGCTGAATGTTTAAAAACAGAATTTTTAAAAATAAAATTGTTTTCAATTGGGTCATGAAATTTTGTTAGTATGCACTCGTAGAAGCATCTTACAAAGACTTGACAAAATATGAATATATTCCATGATATGATTGCCAAATTCTCCAATCTTGAAGTTGAACGTTGACCTGGTGGAGTCAATTTTCTTACATATTCTTGGTCTTAGCATCATGATTCAGGAAACACTTTTTGTTTGGAAGGAGAAGCGGAACCTTCCACTAATCAAAAACAAAACCGCAGCAGCTAACCAAAAGCCGGGTATCTACTATTTAAATGCAAGTTATCAGTGGACTTCCGTGGAGCTGTGCGGAGTCTCAACTGTCTCAATTGTCCTACGTATTGGAACTGTAGCGACTATCGTAAGTACACTTTAACGCTCATTGCAGGCATTTTAATTATGGCCACGGTAGCTATTTGGGAATAAAGTTTGTGCCCAAAATTGGAAATAGAAATGACCAAATGTAGCTAAAAATTACCAAAATAATTTAAGTCCACAATTTTGAGTTTTCTAGTCGTCTGTCATTAAATTGTTAAATTAAGGAAATGACCGTGCATGTGTTATCAGTGCGTTCAATTAAACACATTAATGCGCCACTTACATCAGACCATACAAATTAAAGTCGAGTTTCTTTTTTCTTTTCGGAAAAAATAACCAAATGGAATAAAAAAAATGACAATGTGAGCAAGAGCAAACATAATGATCAAATGTTGTCACAAATGACCAATGTGACAACCGTGATTATGGCACAGTTTGACGCGCGTTTCTTTATAAATAATACCTTGCGCTATAATAAACCTACGCCGAAGAACTACGGAGTTCACATCTCTGGCCTGCAAAGACAAAGAAATTTTATTGGAAGCTTAGAACCACATCGCCAAAAAAAACCCCTCCTGGCTACAAAAAGGGATCATCTTTCTAGAACGCACACAATATAATTCTATTCCAAGTTCGAGCTCCCACAAGAAAACTTTTATCGAGAATTGACTCTACCATTACCATAGATATATGTTTTTTAAATGTAGATAGAACGCAAGATTTATTACATTGAAAAAAAAAAAAAAACACACGCTCTTATTATTGCTTGGAGATAGTAAATGTGACTCAGTGTTAACTTCGTTGACCACCCCTCTTTAGATACATAGAAGTACAGCCACATTGCTTACGTAATACTGACTCTTACATTGAGTCATTTAAAGATGCTCTCTCCTGCACACAGTCAGGTGCATACCGACACATAGAAAAAAATAAAAACAAAAATACTTGGTCGGCATACCAAAGTTCCAAAGGCTGCAATTTGCTCCCAGGGTAAAATGATATAACCCAAAATGTAAAGCAAAATGAAAGAAGCATTTTTTTGTTGCTGTGCTGATATTTGACATCGCATGAGATCGTCCTCGAGATTACCCAGAAGGGCATGCCATCATTCGACTTGCAGCCCTGGCATGTGAATAGCATCGAAAACACAAAGCGTTTTAGTGTTTTGCTCTGGTTTATCTCCCCTTTTTTCGCATTTTCTTTGTTTTCTCTTGCAAAATGCCTAAAAGGTACAAATTTCAAAAGCAACTCTACATACATGCAGCAGCCAGAGCACTGGGAGCTGGGACTTTCAGGAGTGGATGAATAAAAAGCAAGAAATTGCATAAATATCTAATGAGTTTATTGGTGGTGACGATGGGTGAGATGACGCTCGATGCGAGTGCGGGCTGCGGGGCCCCGCACGCGATATACGAATTACGAGTAGTAGGTCACACACTGCTATAGACCTTTTCTAGCACTTTCGACTTTCGAAGTTTGGCACAAGGATTAGTGATAAGTCCACTGTGAGAGATATACGCGAATAGCACACTCCACAGTGTGTGTCTGTGAATGCTCTTGTTTGCCTTTGTCACAATCAAAAGGATATTTAATGCAGAAGGAATTCACCCCGAATGAGGAAGAGACATGCTCGCGTATAGTAGTTATACACGCGGGGGAGCTAAAACGAACTGAGATTAGTTTTTCTACGACTCTTGTGTGCGAAAGTTTAAATGAAAGACACAAATTGCTCTTTCCCAACTAATCTGAGGATGAGGGGAAATTAAGATCTGGTCTGGTTTTTGTGCCTTCATTACGAGTGCCCTTAGGCTTGCAGCACGAGTAGTCGTCTTTAGGCGTATTTCAGGCGTTCAACCATATACATTTCGCTGTTGATATAATAAGTTTAATGAGTTCTTTGTGTATAGAGTTTTGCGAGGAAGGTTGCATTGTTTGCGTGTTTCCAGCTTTTATGGGATATTGCGGTGGGAACAATAACAAGGGACGCTCGCAGCATGAACGAGTGAGATGTGAGATATAAATTTTGCAAAGTTTTGTTTGTGAAAATTTCCAGATACATTTTTCGAAATATGGACTTGTGTGTTACGTCTTTTATATGGTTGGTATGGTTAAAGCTTTTAAAATCTTTGGGGTAATATTAGCCGCATTTGAGCCAAACCCTTTGTCTGCATAGTAGGGTTACCCTCACCACATTGAGTCAACGAAGTGGCGGTTTCATATTTACCAGGCTTGACAGATTGGGCTATTTATCAGGAATTGGGTTATCTTCCTCCTAAATTTCCTTAAAAAAATTTTGTATGAAAGCCCAATCCTAAATCCTTTTTTCATCTTGAGAGACTATTTTTCTATAACAATTTTCGCCCAATAAACATACTCTTAATGAATTCTACAATTTGCCTCTAATTTTTATCCACTGATTTAACTCATTGATTTATACATTTCAAGTCAACCACAACTATATTTTGAATTGTATTTTTTTTTTAAGTGATTACTTCTTTAGGCGCGTTGGGCACTTTTGATATGGGAAGACACCAATAAACTCGCGAATCTGCAACGACACCGCGGTTCTCCTTAATAAAAAGAGGAAGAAAAAGAAAAAGCGACATAGCACAAGCACACACACTTTCGATTGGGAGAATCGCATAAGAGTTCAGTAAAGAGGAGGCGGAGCTACTTAGATCAGAATAGCTCTTTTATTTTCCGGAATAAGAAATCGTTTTTTCATGATAAAGGGTTTTCCAATAAGAAGTGTTATTTTGGAATTCAAAGAAAAATTTCAGATTTTTTTGAGATAAATCATCGGATGTCTATTTCATAATAAAGAGGAAGGTATGCCGTTAATAATGAAAAACAACATCAGCCAAATGGCCCCACGAGCACGCATACAGGACCATATCCTTTTCATGAAATTTTCCATAACCAAATCGCAAAGTGGCTGCCCTATGTCCTCGATAGCCTCACGAATTTTATCTTTGAGGTCTTGGATCGACGCTGGGCTGTTGGCGTAGACCTTATCTTTCACGTGGCCCCAAAGAAAGAAGTAGCAAGGTGTTAAATCACAAGATCTCGGTGGCCAATTGTGATCACCTCTTCGAGAGATAACACGGTCCGAAAACTTTTCCCGTAAAAGATCAATACTTTCGTTGCTTGTGTGGCACGTAGCGCCGTTTTGTTGAAAGTAAACGTTGTCCAGATCAATACCATCCAACTCCGACCATAAAAAAATCATTAATCATCTCTCGATAGCGCCATCCATTCACCGTAACTGTTGATCCAACCTCATTTTCGAAAAAGTAAGGTCCAATGACCCCGCTGGACCATAAGCCGCACCAAACAGTCACACGTTGAGGATGGCAAGGCTTCTCAACAATTACTCTTGGGTTTTCCGAGCCCCAGATGCGACAATTTTGCTTGTTGACGTAGCCACCGCGGTGGAAATGGCCCTCATAAGTCAAGATAATTTTTTTATCGAATTCCGGATAATTTTCATGCATTTTTAGTAATGGCGTAGTTTCTACTTGTAAAATTTCAAAGAATAAAAGCTTCAAAAGTGACAGCTACCGAAATAGCGGGTCATTCACAGTAACACCTCTCATTGGAAAACCCTTTATTTTCAAAATATTATGTGTATGCTTTAAATAAAACTATTATTTACTTTTTCGCAAAATTATACATATACATATGTAGTACATAAATAACATTAATATCGCAAAAAAAAACTGTGTTCTAAAATTAATGTTATTGTTTCTTTTTTTTTTAATTTTGGAACATATTTATATATGACTTATAACTTCATTGCTTATATAAAGATCATAGCAATTCGGTTCATTAAAGCGCAAGAAATTCTTTGTATGTATTAAATTTTAAACTGTTTCATTACACAAATGATTACGAATTTTTGTTTTATTTAAAATTATTGTAGAAAATATTCCTTCAACATTTGCACCGGAATGTGGAAGCGATAAAATTCGTTGAAATTCATGTTTCGATAAAGTTAGTAAAACAGAAATTGTGCATGGGCTCTGCCCGACTCACATTATACATAATAATGGAATCAATGGAAAAGTTTTTCAATAGAAAATTCTTGAAATTTGATGAATCAAGTTGTCCCTTTATGGCTACTCAACTTCCTGGTGTGTGTCAAAGTAGGTAACCAAAGCCCATCATTACCAACACCTTTCCGTCATGACAAGTTACAAGTGCATTTTTCATAAGTTCATTCTCATATTCCTGTCACATACCAAATGTCAAATTAAAAACGTCTATAAGAAACTGTAAAATGCCTTTGAAAATCCCATCACGTTACCGACTTGCACTTTGCATGTGATAAGTCCCAGCGACTCGTATGAATACTTAATAGACCGGATCGCAAAGCATATACTCAGCTTTACTGGGGAAAAAATAATCCTCTGGCAGTGCCGTAATCTTTAAATAAAAATACACAACGTAATGAAAAAGAACAATATAAACTTCACATATCTGCTGTCCTGTCTGCAACACAATTTTCCCGCCCATTGAAGATCCTTGCCCTTTCCCTTGAAAACAATAAAAGAAAGACGGTCTGATTTTATGAATCCAAGCAATGACCTTTCTCCGCATGACGAAATGAAGACAAGCAAGAAGCCAGGAAGTTCTTGGTTTTATGGAAACAATAGCTGTTGTTACATCCCCTAAGGATTATTTTCCTGCGCCAGTTGTGTGCTTTAATAGACAATTAGGAAGTTTCTGTTAACATTGCAGACATCTGTGTCTAGTTAATGTCTAATAGGATGGGAATTCAATCGTTCTTCGTGAAGAGGCCAATAGGTGAATGGGTAGCAAAGTAAGAGGGAATATTCAGATAGGTAGATGGAATATAAAAAAAAATATATAGTATTTCCATCAACAACAACTCTCTAAGATGGTAAGTGTCAAAGTTCGCTTGGCAGCGTTGCCAGACGGTCAAAATATTTCTCCCCAGATAAATCTATTTTTCATAAAAAAAACCCCAATTTTTTGTCATTATTTTTTTAAAATGTCTTACCACCTAAAAGTAGGCATTTCAAATTTGAAGCGCGAACAATAAATACACTCGATGAAAATGTCAACGCATGTTGCTTTTTGAATCCATTTTCTGCGAAATTACACAGCCCCAACGCAGGTTTCATGAAATTGTTGTTAATAAAATTTACTGATTTACTGAGGTGGTGCTTGAATCCAGAAAAATATTTAAGGAACTATTTATTACAAAAAACTATAACTTTTTCCTAGTGAAACTGGCATTAGCTTTTTTTATGAAAGACTTGTTTTTTTTTTTTGCGACCTAAAAGGAAAACCCCCTAAACAATTTCTCTCTCCGATTTCCCCCGTCGGCCGACCAAAAAAAAAACCCTAAATCTGTGGGGAAAATTCCCAATCTGGCAACGCTATCGCCTACCATGCCATTGATTTGAGGGAGGTAAACAGCTTTGTTTATTGTATTCGAATATGGTATCCTCAGAAGTTTAGGGGTGCCTATATGGAATTGATTTTGATGACCCTTACCACTTGAAAATACTGTTGAATTTTGAGACGCCTCATAACAATACACCAAAATATTTCAAAGTAAATAGCTATGTATAATTTTGACTTAGCGGAGTAAAGCTGAGCTGGCATTTAAAATGTTAAGCTTGTCTTCTAGCGGGTATCTCTACATGAATTTGGGACTGTCCCGGAGACACAGCTGCCTTTTTTACTTCAATGCTGCCATCATATTAACCATTTGTCTGTGATGGTCTTGAGAAATATTTTCAGGGGCTTTGATTCGATCCAGAAGAAGGGAACGTTTCATAAATATTTTCTCAATTCAAAGACAAATAATCCTTTGTGCTACAGTTAGGGCAGGGATGTGAGGAGAACCGTCATAAAACACTAGGCACCTAAGTGGACCCATCGCGATCCTAATGTGTACTCTTTTATGAAAAATCTCTAATTTTCTTCTCTTTGGCCACAATTTGATTAGTTGATTTTTGACAAGTTTTGGAAAGCCCCCTTTTATTTTTTCATTTTTTCACTCCGTAACTCTGAGAACGATAATCGTTTGCGCGATAGTAGTTAACGATCTCGTCACCAATTTGCTTTCCGTAACCCTATCACTATCGCCTCGTCTATCGTTTATCTTATACAAAGCGTGAGAGCATTGAGAACATTGAGTGTCCTTCAGAGACTCTCAAACTTTATCGGAAATTCCAATCAGACGTCGTTTAAAATGTCATAAATGACTTTTGGCAACAATTTTGTGTTTTATGCCGGCAAATTTGAAAATTACAAAGCGGAATTAGTTCATCTTTGTTCCTCAGTTTATTAATAATGTCAAATAACATCGAAATATGTATTATTGATACGTCAGCTACAGCAAATCATGTGTCAATTTTCTTTGATGGATGAGCATCTCGACTTGTCCAAGAGCTATCAAACAAATAGCTACCAAAAAAAGTGAGTTATTTATTTTTCCCTTATTTTTGAAGACAACTGTCTCATCCTGTTATTTCCACTTCGTGTTCTTCGATTGCTGTACTATCACTTTCAATACAAATGTTACAAATATTTCCAAAAATCACAATTTTTCGGGGGACGCACCTTAAATGACTACTACCTTTTCTTTTTTCAATTATAATTCTACATCGACATGAAATAACGATTCTTATTCAATTTATTCACTGTTGCAAATATTCTTCAAACTGATCGACTTCACGTAAAGTGTAAACTCGTACGTAAGCCTTAATCTAGGGGAATCCCCAACTTCGAAACCACGAAAAGTTTTAAATGACGCAACTTTGAAACGACGCAAATCGAAACGACGCAAAGCGAGGTTTTGGTGTATTTCATACAAAATAAGTCTAAAATGTAGATATTCGCCTAAATAACAAAAATAAATCGCCAAAAAGCAAAAATAAGTTCACAACAAAACGAAAGATCCAAAGTAGTATTAGTAATTCATTGTACAGTATTAAATTTAACGAAAGCATGAAAATGTTACTGGTAACAATATTTAAATTCAAATGCAATTTGTTATTGATATTTTTTTGTATGTGTAATAAAACATATAAGTTTTCAAAGGTTCTAACAAAAGTTTCCGCGAATCCGCGGCTTTTCTGCAGAAGATTGGGTGACATGAATTTGAATTTTTTAATTAATAATTATTTTTTTGATCTCTTAAACTACATAAATATATAATGATTTACTACTCGTAATTTATATTGTTTAGCTCTAGATGTTGAGATAAAGGAAAATAATTTTCAGATATCTTTTCTTGTTTTGTAATTTGTTATGTTCGAAAGTTCTTGAGGTAGTTCGTTAATGATATATGGAACGCTGAATTGAAGTTGTCTTTTTTCATAACAGTTGTAACTTATTGGAACCTGTAGCGTTCCTTGGGCACGTCGTCTGGTATTCTGGTCGTGATCGATTGGTCTTGTAAAACGGTTGTCATCCGAGAACTCCAAAACTATCGCCATCTTGAATAGCCGCTTTACATTAAGCACCTTGAAATTCTGATCGCCTTGACGTAGATTGTTGCCGTTTATTACCCTTAATGCCGCAGTTTGTAGTCTTTGCAGCTTTTGAATGTGAGTGTTCGCTGCATCGCCCCAGGCAAGTACACCATATCGAACCTTGGATTCAATGAGAGCGTAGTACACCTGTTTCAAAAACGGCGTGGTACCTTAAATGAGTTAGTGCGGATAAAGCCTTCCTCAGATCCAAATGCAATTTATTGATGTGCTTATCCTAGAGAAAATGGCTGTCAATTACTAGTTCGCCGTGTAAGAACATTCTTCATTTTTAATAAATATTGGTAATTATGCGTTGCTTTGTAACTTGGGTTGCGTATATGCATGATTTTTGTCTTCTTAGCGTTGATAAGCAAACCATTATCGTGGCACCACTGAACAGCAACATGTAATTCTTCCTGCATTATTGATTTCGTCATCTCCAAAGATCTGTGATGCACCACAATCGCTGTATCATCGGCAAAAGCATATGAAGTGCCCCTCTTAAAAGTGTTACTGGTTTCCATAGCGTTTCGACGATTTCGTGACACAAATGTTCAATCGTCGAAACGATATCGTCTGGACGATAGACGATTATTGAAGTTACGTGAAGCAAAGTTATCGTCGAAACGCTGTCGTCTGACGATAATCGACATGTGGAATGACTGCCCAGTTGTTCCCTTGGGTAATTAAAATTACAGTTTTTGAACGAAGCAGTTACATTTCTAGCGAAGTACGTATACCCATGACATATCCTTGTCAAATAAGAAGTTTAAGTTGACGCTCCAGAATTTATTCACAAATCGAAGCTTGACTTACATTTTTGCAAAGGAAAGCTTAAATTTATTGTAAAAAATCTTAGAGAACAGCACTTTTAGTTACAATTCCTTGCCACTTGTGTAAGGCACCCAACATCAACCACTCCACCAGATACTTTATAGGACTTTATACGTCTTCCCTCAGTTTCAATACCCCACAAGGAGCATATTTGCGTAGTCCATTTACATTCATTCAATGGAAGGGAACAAACAATATTTGCTATCCCTGGAAAGTGCTATGAAAAAAAAAAAAAAAAAAAAAAAACAGGCCAAACACTAGACTCTCGAATCTCTTTAAGTTTAAGCCCATTCGGGTATGGCAGTTGGCAGCCACCACGACGAAAACCCTCACACCCTCATGCCTCATGTACTGAACAGCACACTTTATGCTTTCTGCGTATTCATTCGAGTGTCCACTCTCCGCTACGTCCCATTCAGTGCTTGCTCAGTAGTCAGGGCACGAGTTGGAAAGCTCAAATTAAATATTAAAGAAGGATAGCTACCTGAGCGATACGAGAGAGCCTGCTCAGCGGGAGAATAATTCATAACTTAGAACCTTTACCGTGGACCAAAGAGTTTTGTCCTCTTATCATGTGCTCGATGCGAAACTCCCGCTTCGAAAATAACTAAATGAACCGATAGAACTTTCCATTTCATTTGGTCCTAAGGGTAAAATATTTGCTATTTGTTTATGCCAATTTGGCCATCAGATTGCACACCCACCCTAATTGCAGGGTTAATCTTTAACAGTCCATTTCCTATGGCTGATGGCAGATTTGTGTTGTTGTGGATGTTTTTAAGTCGCAACACTTTGCCTTGCAAGGAACTACACAATTATTCAAGGCATGCACATTGATGAACTCTCAGACTTATGAATCGATAATAAGGTAAGATGTGTATCTCTGAGAATCGATTAGACGACGAACGATGTTCGACGAATGGCTATCCGCCATTGAGTTGCTCCTCTTATGTGAAGAGAACAATTGCTTGTATATATAAGTGCCAATGTCTCTAGGATGTGGTGTATTGCTGGTATAGGTGGATTTAATATTCTATGCGGGTTATAAGGAGAAGTGCCTACATATTGATGGAATGTTCAAAACGAGATAGAATGATATCTATTAGCCAGAAAAGTTTAAGTCCCTAAGCACAATGCTACTTGGGTATTCCGTAATGGAAGGCGTGCTTACTTATAGATGCGGGCGTATATGCACAAACCGAAGGTTAATCTAGAAACTTTGACAGATCCATCAGATATTAAACGACTGTGGAATATGATCTTCTCGTGTTAAGCACCGGAAACTAGCGAACCCTTGTCATTGCACTGGCAAAAGGTATACATAAGTTGCATTTTGCATGAACTTTTAGTTACTTTTTGCATGGGAAGGAAAGTGATTGGTATGACTGCTATAGTGGGTCAAGCCTGGTTTTGTTCTATGTGGCTAAAGGGCGCAGTAATTAGTCGTCGGTAGAGGAAATGGGTGTCAGCCAATACGCCGTTTCTCCGGACTTTGTTTAACTGCTCCTGGATGATGAATCCCATTTGGTTGATGTCCTTTTCCATCTACTGCATTGTCACTAGGAGTTGTATTCGAAGGCTCTTCGGACCTATGTATTAACCCGAGTAATTGGTAGTCAGAAAATCATGCCCACCAATACAGCTTTTTGGCATTTGGTTAAGAAATCTGGGTCCCCCGGAATATTCATCCATTCGGCAGCAAATGGGTGTGTGGTGATTTTTAACTCAGGTGCTTAATGTTTCTATAAAACTACTGTATGCCGGATTTTAATTTATAAAAATTTCTTTCAAATATTTGCTTTCAAGTAATTCCCATGAGGCATAACGATTTTTTATTAAAATAAAGGGTTATATTAGGCATTTTGGCAACAGTTGGCTAAAATCTGCATTCTTTAAAAAATATTGACATTACCTTTCCTGCAAAAGCCGACTCTGTGCCACATCTGAACAGCCACAACACCGAACAAGTAGGTACCTACAACACACAACATCGCACCAACAAAAAACTTCCTTTACATCGGTTTTCCAACGTCAAAAGTATTCACACAAATACCACGACTGAAAGATACACTTTGCAAACTCCAACCCCGTTCCAGAACTTAAGACACACACTCATGTCATCCGTCAGACATGAGGAAAAGTGTAAGCTTCTTTGCATCCTGTTTATCTTTTATATTAAATCAGCTTCCTTCGTATCGGCATTCGCCTGCTCGCACTTCCTCTATCGTACAGCCTGCAATGGTTATCGAAGGAAAAAATGCTATAAAACCACTTTCCCACTCTCCATCGCATGACAACATCCAAGTCTGGTTGGATAGAGTGAGTACATGTGATACTCGTAGATACGTGATTTTTAAGAAATAATTTGGCTTATTTCACCTCGTAGAAATGTCACGTTCTCCAATTGATCCAACCAATGGATTCAACCTCAAATGCGATAATGCAAATTGAGAAACTATGCTGTCATCTAGAATATATTATGTATTGCTTATTGTGCAATGTGCATAGCTATGTAGGCAAAATTGCAATGCAGGTGAGTCTGTGCCTCGCCTGACTGCAGAGGACTTTCCAAAACAGAAGCAAATCCCTTAAGGCGGACAGCTTTACCGCAGAGTGCAAGGTTGGTTGTCTTGTTGAAGTTTTTTTTTTGTTTGTTTCTTATAGGGTATGTTGTGGTCACTTGAAATGAGTTCATCCACAGCTGGAATTAATATTACCTCTGCAGTTAATGCAAAGAGTGTATTAAGAAAGACTTATCGGGACACGATATCTTACGAAATGTATTTCTGCCAGGATATGGAAGTATTTTGGATCATCAGTTTTTGAAAAATGTGTTTGTTTTCTATAAAGGACATCTATTTATTGCTCACAAAATGTACATGGTAATCAAATTATTAATTTGAACTAATGAGCGTTCAAATTAATAACAGAACATGAGATAAGTAACATTTTTGTTGCTCAACTTCGGGCTTACGAAATGGTTATCGAAAAAGTTCAAGTTCAAGTCCTCAAATAAATCGGAGCTCATGATCAGCTAGCTAGGGACCATCTTTCGCCCTGTAGGCTGAAGCTTAAACGGCTTGAGCGGTTTTGAAGAGTGAGGTGTTTAACTTTAACTTTTTATCTATTTCTTTTTTTAAACTTACATACTAGACAAAAACGATTAAATCTAATTTAAAACTAACATTTATCTTATTCTAGCTTACTGGCTCCAAGCGAGCGCTCTAAACTTATCAATACACTTAAAATTATTGCCTTCCGGCCTTAAATCTATCTATATCTATGATTTGTTTTGTTTTGTTTTTTTTAATTTTCAAGAAACTTTAGAAAACTTGAATTCTTTATTATTGTTTGTTTACAACTACTTAAAACTACCTAAGCTACTTAACCTAAGAGTGAGGTGTCATTAGAATCGCATTCTTCCCCGGAGTGTCTAGACTATGTAGTAATAGTTTCCGATTGTCAATTGTTATGTTGTCTTGTTTATATCTTTTTAATTCTTTTTTTTTTACGATCAGTCGGGTAGTAATAGTTTCCGATTGTCAATTGTTATGTTGTCTAGTTTATATCTTTTTAATTCTTTTTTTTATGGTCAGTCGGGTTTTTAAGATTTATTTTTTTTATTGCTTCATTCTATTGCGTACCGTTGGTTAGCATTGATCGCGGGTGTAACTTTGACCAAAATTCTACAAACTCTTTCAGTCGATGCAACCGACATCTCATGTCGACACAACCGACATCTCATAACAGATTTGCTGAAATTTTTAATTCCTACAGCTCTATTCTTCCAAAAATGGCGGCAAAAATGTTAAAGAGTTCGAATGCAATTTTAATATCATTCAAAGAAGATTTGTGAGTAGTGCTTTTTGAATCCGTTTTGTTGCTCTCCAAACTCTACCTGTTCCACCCTGTTCAATATAATTTGAAGTTAGTAGGTGAACTAATTGCCTTTATGAAAACTATATATGTATTTTAAAGTAGGTATATTTCTTTTTATGTATTTAATAAGATTTAAAAATAAATACTTACGTGCAAATGCTATCTTTGACCGGCGGTTGTGAAACATTGACTGGGCCGTTCAAGATAAACACACGTCATTTCAAACATTGACCAGTCTTATTTCCCGCCTCTTTGTCGAGAGTCGGCTAACATTGACAGCAGGGATAACTTTGACCGAAATTCTACAAACTCTGATTTAAAACGTGCCGTGAATGTGAGACTTGGAGTTGTGAAACTTTGACCACTCGGTTTTTCTAAAGTTTTTACCTTGAAATATTAATAAAAATTACAAACTATGTATATAATATATTAAAATATGTTGTTAAATACAGGTTCTAGGATTTATTACAAATTTTACAACTACATATATTTCAAAATCGGTCAATGTTAGCAAAGTTTACGGTACACAAATCAACAACTCTTTGTTTTGTTTATTTTTAATCGCTTTTGATTAAGCAACACATGCAGGAACTTACCTATTTCACCGTTCATTTGGTTCGAATTTCTAAAAATCAAAAAATCGGTTCCGAAGTAACACCGTAATCGATACGACAAAAAAATGTGGGCCAAAAAGGCAGCGAAAGTGCACTCCTTGCATCGTATGGAAGTGTTTTTTTTTTTTTTTTTGCTTCATTTAATTGAAGCATTGGTTTGCATTATTAGCAAGCAAGGTATCCAGTTTCCCCCACTTCCCACTAAAACCTAAAACTAACTAATTATGCGGACTAACTAACGTAGGTTGCACATTACGAAATAAATACGCTCTTCCTTAAGAATTCCCTTAGAAAAGAGAGTGGACAACACCGCAGTATAGGACACTCTACCCTACACAATTATTTCTAGATGCCAGCAGCTTTTGTCGTCCTTCGTCGCAATGGTCTACTCAAATCCCCAACAAACGTTTCTCGTTACGGCGCACACTGTGTCAAGTGATTGTTCAAGAGTTGTGGGAATTACTCTTCAAGTATGCATACGCTTTTTCTCAAGCTTGTTCTTTTACAGTTGTATTTACTTTCTTGCGTTCTTTTGTTCAGGATTTTTTTCTGCGGTATACAGTTCTTGTGTCCAGATCCCGAGAAAGAGAATGCTTTTGATAACTGAATGTATACGGTAACGGTGCACTGCATGTAACAATGAATGAGCAGTTACTACTGTGTTTTTATTTTGCTTCTATTTTTCTACTTTTAGTGCTGCTTAATTTCTTTTATAATCCATGAGTGTAATTTGAAGCCCATAACGAAGGTATAGTTGCAAATGTTGTGGCCTTTGCGGAGTGGGTGCTTAGTAAGCGCTTCAATTGACATACATAATGTCATATGAGTTGAGTATGTTCTTTGTAGTGTTTTATAATTGAGACTAAGGCCTATTTGTCTTCTTTTCGAATACAGTTACGAAAAATGTGAAATATGTGGGAAATATTTTCCAAGAGTTGGAATCTGAATATAGGTACCCTGAAAATAAAAGAACAGGAAGTATCACTGTCAGCAATGATACTGCCCTCTCTTGGAAATATTTGACAGATCCATATTTGTAATAATGTACGTATTGTGATTCCGGTTCTGTTGGCAAGCCGTACGTAATCGTTTTTTCGCCTTAAAGTGCTTCACCAAACCACTCACAAAAAGTACTGAAGTCTACAATTTTACTGGAGAAACTAGAAGACACCTTTCAATCCGTACAATTCCAATTATCGTTTCAATTCTGTTGGTGCCACATGCGACTGGATCAATATCAGCCAATATCTGAGAACTTCTGTCAGAAAGACTAAACTGAGAGCAACCCAAATGGATCGCAGCAACGAATCACCATCACCAAATTTCAAAGAAGGACATTCATTCCATCACGCTACAACCTCTACCCTCACACTGATGACACCGCAATTAGCAACTGGGTAAATAATGACTTTCATTAGTCACTCCGTTTTCCCAGTGGTGACTGACCCATGCCGACAAACATTTCCAATTATATATCACTGAAATACATTTCCTTATCCCAATTACCGTACAGCCCCGGAGCCAATTTGCTCGCTACCGGCACAGCATTAACACAGTAGCAGTAGCACTCATGTCATCACACATTCGAATCGAATCACATCATCCTATGGTCCCACCAAAGACATTTTCCAAATTAATGCGACGGTACATCGAATCGTAGCTGTGCCTAAATCACCGGCACATCATTGCTTGACTAATTCACAATATTTCGGGGGCGGGGCCCCATATACACATGCATATATTGAGCGATGGTCTTCCATTGTTCGCACACATGCACTGAGCCAAAAACTTATCAGTTCAGTAGGTCCCCGGGAAAATATTTTTGGCTGGAATAGCAGCAAACTTTGACAGCAGAACAATTTATTTACCTTTGAGATCATCAACAGACACTCTCCCTTAACCTATATGGCTGTGGCTGTGCGGCTGTTGCCTGCGGTCTACGATAATACGATAAACAAATCTACATATGTACACTTGGATTGGTTTCGAATGACCTAATGGGACTACATATAGCTTATGGCTACCTCGCCGTCAGGACCTTAAGCCATTTATTGTGAATTTAATTTGACCTGAGTTCTTGGCTGTTGGTTGTTGCTGGGCCAATAATAATTGTTGACCAGCTTCAAAGTGTACTCCCTTGTGGATGTCCATCCGAGAATGCCACTGAAAGGCACGACACGGAAAACACTTTGTTAATTAATTAAATTCCATAAATTCACTTGACCGCACTAAAACTACTGCGAGCTGGGGGTAGGTTATATAAAAACATTCGACAGGACGTCATCATAAGGTGGTGGGGATGGGGATATTTTTGGACTTAAAGGCAGGTATCAATTTAGTCAGTGTCAATATCTTGGGGGGGCAGGAGGGATTCCGAAGTTTCCTCATTAGTGAAAGTTGTAGGCACGTACGTATATAGAAATTAGGGTTCGTTGTGATATTTTGCAAGGTCTGGTTGCCTGTGAGGTAAATTATCGGAACTAATGGGAATAACGCTTCAAGATGTTTTGCAATTAGGTATAAGTTACATATCAATTAGAGGTTAGCACAATTTTCTTTTGTGTGTCAATTCAGAGTGAACTAAAGTAGGGACCGGAAGCCCAATTTTCGGTTAGCAGCCCAACACGAATCGTCTGCTGAGAACCAAGGCTCGAACAGACTCTTGGTCCCATAATTTGTTTATAAATGGGAGGCCGTTACGATTGGTTCTTAAATGTTACATTTGAAACGGAAAAGGCTAAAGTAAATTTGCTCCACCCCTGCCACCATTAGCGCCACCCCGTATGGAGTTCTTAAACTTTCTCAAACCACCGCAAAGTTACAATGTATATAATCCGAAAACGGAACACGTATGCATATGCAGTGTGCATTCTTTATAGTCTGGCTGCGGTTAGGTCACATTTAGGTCAATTTTGCGGTCTAACTACTACCTATATAACGTGAGACATAAAATGTGTTTTGCACAACAACAATTAAGGATGTAATATGTGCGATATGTTTTGTGGTTCCTCATTATTTTACGATTCTTAAACTGGATCTTTTAAAATGCAGCTCCAAGGTCTGGTGATCTGCCCCAATTCGTAGTTGCATATTTAACAACAAAAATTGACAATGAGCTTTCAATTTTAAAACAAGAAATTGCCATAATTTTTACAATTCTACTACAGGAATGAAGGCAAACTCGGCAAAACTAACTGTTGGAGTAGAACTCAAATTTTATGCGCCCATATTGTATAATTATTTTTTTAAGAAAGCTGTTTAAAAAATGAATTATTTGGTTAACAGTTTGAGAATCTACACCATATAAAAGTGGTGTGAAAAATGTATAGCCATTCATCAATTGAGAACGGCTGGCTGGTAATTGTCAGGCGAAGGTTTTTACGAAAGACAATTTCGGGAAAAGTCGGGAAATTGGAAAAATTTTAAATTGTTTTCTTTTTTTTGTATGCATTTTGTCCGGAATAGAAAATTCTTAGTGGAAAACTCGGAAAACATTTTATCGCATGATTTATCGAAGCTTCTCGACTCAACGAAGCCAAATATGTAGTTCGAAAAAATTTTAATTTAAACTCCTAGTAAAGCAGGCTGGGGTCCGATAGTTTTGTATAAATACTTTGCCAAACAATAATCATTCACTCATTGTACATTAAAACCATCAGTCTCGTCGTCCGCCTGGGGCTTGGTTCTACTCGGTTGCAATGTCCACCACCACAACTTTTTTCGTCGTCAAACTGCAATTGCAGCGCGGTCAATAAACCCGTGCGGTTAAAACTTAGAACTTTTCGTCGGTTAAATTGCTACAGTTTGGCATTCGGTCATCTCTTTAAACAGAGTTCCTCTGTTCAATATACGTTTGGAATTCCAAGGATCTTGGTCAATGTTCGGAAATGTCTGCACACTAACAATTAATTGTGAATATGAACGCATTTACTGTTTATTACACAATTATGCAATTTGTTTGCATATTGTAAAATTTACAGTGGATACTTGCTTGGGTGCTACCCAGTGATGCAAATCGACCTTTCGCAATTGTACTAAAAACTGAAAAGAAATAGTACTGAAACGCACAAAATAGTACATAATACATAAAAAAGAAATCATTTTATTGAATCTAACGGCCATATTAGTCACTCCGAGTGTAAATTAGGTTAAAGTTAATTTTACACATTAATCCGTATTTTTTAAACCCGATTAGTGACGTTACGGAGGTGGTTTTACCGGAGTCGGAGTTGAATTGGAGTCGGAGGCGAGGGTCGCACGCAGACACAAATTATTAAAATATAAAATTTAAAAAAAAATCGTTTTTATTAGAAAATTAACAAACAAAAAAAAAAAAATACAAAATTGCATTATGTCTCTCTTCAATGCTAATCCAGCCTCCCCATGTCAAATAAATGAAAGAGTATTGTAACATGTCGCAACTCGACAATTCTTTGTCGTTCATGTTCATGGGTCGTCTCGTCACCGATGGTGGTCCGAAGAACCTCCGATGTGATTACGTCGGAACCGAAGACGGATTCGGAGGTGCAATTTAAACCAGGTGTTCCGACATATCGGATTCGGAGTCGAAGCTCCGTATCATCCTTAAACCGGATGATTTAAATTTACATTTATAATTTTAACGCGGATTTAAAGCAGTTAAAAACGATTTTAGCCCGTTTTAAACCTAGATAATATCAAATTTCACGTAAAATATTTTTTTTTTTTGTCAATTGGAAAATGATTTGATTTGCTGTGTGTGGATTTTCATTTTTATTTTGCTAATTATAAATTTAGCCTCCAAAGTGTTTCTTATTTTAGCCGGAATTGTTTCTTAAAATCCAACACATCGCAATCACTGACGCAAGAGATCAATGATTCACCACCGGCTGTTCTATTAGCTCTTAAATTTGTCTTCTGACTTCTTAAATGAAATCCATTTTTTGAGCCTCTTGCTATATTTAACATTCTATTTAACTTTTACTTATTTCCTGAACGAAAAAATGTCAATATTATGAAATTGGGTTTTGACCCGAGTTAACTTAAACTGGTCTCCGGAGTGTTGTTTAGAGTCAATCGGATTAAACTCCAACATGTTTAAAAAAACGAGTTTTTGTTCGGGTAAGTTAAATAACCTCACATGTTCGATTTATTTCTAAAATTAAAAGTAGTACTCAAAATGGATAAGTGGTACTTGCGTACTCGGGAAAGTCAAATAGTACAGACTTCAGTACAATAGTAAGCCTTTTTCAACTGTGGTACTACCATTTATGGACAAATCAAACAAGCATTTGTAAACCTCATCGGATTGGCTCGTCTTGTTCTACATCTCTGAATTTTATTAATGTTAGGTTAATGAACACCATGTGCTTGCTATCATCCAAACGAACATTAAGCAAACGAGGAGTCATCTACAGGCTCTGCTTTTCATGTGTGCTACCAAAAATGTCCTCACTTCCTATTTTACATTTAAAATCATCAAAAGACAGCTGTAACGGGATTCTAAGGACATTGCCCACATGACTTGTAGAGGTATGTACTAAAGTGTGTTAGGCAGGGGCAGGTAGGGGTTTTGGGGGTTGAAACCTCCCCCGAAATATCTGAAATTAAAAAGTAAGGAACTTTATCTTTCGAACATATTTTGAAGTTGACGAAAGACATCTTTTCCAGGATTTGCTTCAGTGTGAAAACTCGGTCTACAGTCGATCTGCCGGGCCACACCTATGGGGCAGACCACACCGCATTTATGGAAACAAAAAACATGTGTTGTTTCCGATAGCTTGATGCTTATGAAAATTAAACTACTTTTTCAAAACCCCTCCCGCAATTTTTTTCCTGCGTTCTCCCCTGGTGTAAGAAGAATCCCTCACTCACTCCACAAAAAATAGTCAGTTATCCGCAACACTTTGGTATGAATAAAAAATGATTCATCTAGCTCCACAAATAGACAGCTATCAACCCCTAATGTATCCTCCAAGTGCTGAAACTATTCACAAACTTATATTGGCGAGAAGCACAATCTCTGCCCACAGCATCCTCTGCCCAAAAGACATCTGCGAATATAGAAAGAAAATTGATGATTTCAGTTCCCTACACAATTCACGCCAACGCGCTTTCATATTTCATGGCAAATAACTGTCGATGTTGTCAATTTCGAAATTTATACCACTACCCACTCGCACCGGCATTAAACTAGATTTATGGACGACACCAACATTATCTGCACGTTTGCTGGTGCGGTACATTCAATTTTGCACTCTAATTACCGATGTACAAAGAGGCATGTTCACATAAACGTATATATATATATATACGTGCACGACTGCACGTATTTGCGTGTGGCGCTCGCTTTACAGCCTCCATAAATAAAACGCTCCCCGGATTGGGTCATTAACGTTTACGACCAGCCAAAATCAAAAATTAATCATGTCCAGCTTGCAAAACCTTGAAAACCTCATTACCACCATCGGCCATCATCATCATTGGAAGGCAGAAGCATCCGACTCATCCTGAACAGCGCATCATCCGCCTGTATACCGCATACACATAAACGCTGCGATATGGCGTGCTCGTAAAAAGGTTTTCCCCAGCCACTTGAAAACTTCAACTCATGTGCTCACGAAATGGGATTCCATTAGTTGGCTCTGAGCAAAAAGAGATCAGAAGGACATGTTGCTGTACCGAGCAAAAAACTGCCACATCACGCAGCAGCTCTGGGTATAGTCCAATAGCCGCCTGTATTTTCATCCAGATGTATATGTGCGGTTGTTTCTTAATTCATCACTACTCTGTCGATATTTTTGTACTCACGTTTCTGTTCGTGTTTTATGTTTCTATTCGTCTAAAACAGTGCACTGGAAAATGGGCGAGCTTTCTATTGTGCAAACGACGCCGACGAGAGTCCAGGACATTGGGACAAATAAAATAAAAACCGAGGGCGACGTGAAAAGTGTACCACTTCTGCTCGTCGCTCTTCGAAAACCTCATCTCTTGAGGTCAAGTTTTGCTTAAGTACCAGTATGTAGGTAATGACGACACATTCTCCTTCCCATAAGCAGAGGACACTATTTGCTTGTCAAAAACGGAGTAATGCAAGCGGATAGTGTGTTTTACCATTCAAACGTCAAATGTCGCTGTGTGATGGAATAATAAAGCGAAGAGTGGCGCTTCCTTCCCACTCACGTGTGCATAGAGTGTTGTTGTGAAGATCGTAAAAGCGTAGATTGATTGGATGAAATGACTGGAGCGCGTGTGTTTTATTATGATGAGGAATAAATTTGTGCGATTTTCTTCGAGATATGCACGATTGCTTGTGTCAGCTTAGATTTGTGTTCACATGTTGTCAGCGTATCTGTGCTGGAATCGTAAAATAAGTTCCTGTCACATATTATTAGTATATTTCTCACACACCCAAACCGATGTAGTCCTTGAATCTCAATAGAAGTGGCACTCAGATGAGATGGACAAAGGGTGATGCGGCTGTGAAAAGGAAGGTCTCTATATAGAAACTATACCTTGTTCGTCTTCCATATTTTAAAATATTTTAAATGCGTTTTACTAGACCTACGTTAGATCTAGCCTAGCGAACCTCAGTAAATTTGTAATTTGAAAAGTAGCAGGGAAGACTAGAAGGTGTTTTTCTACGCAAGCGGAGTGGCTGAAAGTCAGATGCTTTATGCGTTTAATCACTGTACCTATATGGCTTTGTTTCAGATCGACTTGCGGCATGGATACTGGCAAAGCGATGAAGGTAGTTGCTGACAGACAATTGGCTTGGAAGCTCTAAGTTTAAAACTGCTAACAGAGAGACTTAGACTAAAGATGTGGCTGGAATTATTTTGTCCAAGATGATCTTCTCAGACAATAAATGGTACAAACGCTATTTTTAAAACGTTACAAATTTTATTTATTTATTGTCCTACAGTAAGAGCTGTAGCTGCTAGGGGATTCATAATATTTGAACGTTTATTGTTATGCGTTTTTTATGCTTTTTTTATGTGTTTTCACGAATCTTCGGTTCATAAGCCCATTTAAAAATCTTTAAGCAAAAAGGCTTCAGTTGACCAAAAACAAATATTTTAAATGACGACTAAAAGAGTTTGAAATGCATTCGAAACAGTTGTAAATAACGCGTCAAATGTACGTTTTAAATACATCAAAGAGTGCATTGGAAAGCGCATAAGAAATGTTTAAGAAAGTTCATACAGAAAACGCGTCAAAACGAGTCAACTCATCAAAACGCTTCGAGAATCGCGTTTTTCAAGACTTGAAACCAAAATGAGCCAACAAATTTTCAAAAATGCATAACAAACGATTCAGAAAAAGCGCCTAAACGGAGGAAAATGATTCAAAGGGAGCATCGAAAAAACGCGAGGAAAATACTTCAAAAACCTTGAGAAATAAAATACCGCCTTTATTGCAATTACTGCATTCTGCTCCCACTTATTATATGGCGTTGTTTTTTTATTATAGCCTTGAATAGAATAAGTTCATTAATATTTATTTGAAAAGTATCTATAAACATTTCATGTTCATGCTTTCATACTGTCAAAAGTTGATATTGTAGAAAGCGTGCTGTCAAGCGTTCTACCAATCGCGCTTTGAAGCTCAGCCTGACAGAGTTTAACCAACAAAGGACAAAGGCTTTATTTCGCTTTTCGATTTCGGTAGGAAGACGGAAGGTACCTACGATTGATTGGCGAAAACTCTTACCCAAGTAAAAGTCATCTCAGATACTAAAATCTGGCACAGTACTACCCGGATAAAAGCACATGCGCATGGGAATAAAATTATAGTTCTTATAGCGGGTTTTCTAATTAAACTCCTACTAAGCGGGGGTCACAGGATGGCGTTTTTGAACACTGACTAATTTGCTGCTATTTAAAGGGTTTTGCAATGCAGAGGTTGCTTATATCCGGGGAGTAGGTAAAACAACGACATTAATCAATCGAAGGGAGGACAGTATATATGTATAACCTACTGACAAGCCTGTAATGAAAATTCTATTGACAGTTGAAAATATTTGTAGATTTTTTTAAGCCCTCTTAAAGTTTTAATATGCTTGTGCATTCCCAAATGATCAAGCATTTCAACTTTTAAGTCGACCTTAAACAAAATAGAAAACTCAGCCATAAAATGTATATGTATAGGTATTCATAAACAACTCATTGAGATCGTCTGCCAACGGCTTTCAAAAGAAGCCATATCTAGAAGCATTAACGCCTACATTGTCCCGTAATGAGTCTGATTTATCCAAGCAAACTTAGCTGAAGTTGTAAAAACTTTGTGTGCATATTACGGTGCTATAGAAATTAATGCGAACCCAGGAGAATGTAAATGCACAAAACGCTCTCCAACAGTTGTCATCAGTAAATAAAGGAAACAAAGCGCTTTGTGCACCTTCTTGTGTATCTCTTTAGCACATGCTCGGCTCGTGCAATGTTCATGTGGCGGTCGGTTGGAACTAACTATAAGGGGATACCTTGGGGCAAATAACCGGTTTGCGCTGCTATTGTTCCTGGTTTATTGTTATCCCATTGTCATAGTGTTTCCCTATGCAGGGTTACTTTTTTTTATTTTCCCACACACACTCGATGTTTTTTTTATTATTTGTTTCTCTCAAGAGCTGTAACAATAAATTTCCATAAAGAGCGCATTTGTCAAGGTGTTTTCATAACAGGTTTGTGCTCCTATACCTATGTATTTGTTCCGCGGTAAGCTAGCTGTTCTGACGGAATGTATTTTTTTATTGTTGAAGTGCACAGAAGGTACTAACTTTTTTTTTTAAATATTTCTACCTTCGCATATGGGTATTTCGCAATAATGTTTTCCATATTTCTCAGATAGTCGAGATTATTGCTTATTGTTTTAGAGTGCTTCGTAGGCAGTAAGTTTGAAGACGGCATGTGCAAAACGACTGTATACGGTTAGGTACTTCAATTTCAGACAATTTGCTTGGGAATATTTGAAATGTGCTACGAGGTTGTTATAGAGGTGGATTTATTCACACAATGGAAATTGGGATGCTTTGGAGGGGGTTTTGTGGTAAGGTAAATACGAAATGTCGTTAACTACAAAAACATATGTCTTGAAGCAGACACTTTGCTTGAAAATATTAGGTATACGTTTACGATCTACAGTAATAATATGAGAGCTGATTAATGAGAGCTGCGCTTGTAGCTCTGAATGCTATGCTAAGCATGAAGCTTCTTCTCATAAAAAATAGGCTGTGGTAGTAGCATTGCAATTTACGATATGACCAATCAACTTTAACTATTTACTATCCAAGACTTTGTAATGCAGGCTAACTTGGCCCTATAACTTTGAAAGTGAAGCCTTTTTTACTGATTTTGCCATAAAAGTTTTAGCCCGCAAGAATTGAGTAGATCGAAAAGAGAATGTGGAACAAATAACAGAAAATACGACCAATCGATTACAGTTTGTGGTGTCATGTCAACAAATTCCCATGTATTTTTCAAAACGGTGTACAAGTTACTAAATACTAACTGGCTGTTGGTTTTCTTACAAAAATTTTACAAAACTGCTGTGATTTTATACGATGTTTTGTATACTCCTCTCGTATCTGTTTTACCCCGTCGGACTACACAGAACAACAGCCACTTGTGCTTGCATTTCCATTTGTCATATATCGCTACTGCCATAAGCAATGATCAATAATGTATGAACTACGCCGGCCGTTTGCAACCTCAAATGAAGGGCGAGAATATAATAACTGAAAACCATCGACCCAAATATCTTTCGAAATAATTCCAGCAAAGTAGTTATACGTATTAATCATAATCCATATTCATTTCCCACCCCAAATAAGTGGAGCAAAATATCGGTTTATTCATATCAAATTAAGTGATGGAAATTGCCGAGTGACTGCCTTAGGTATTCGTTAAATGGAATTAAAATAAATAGTATTGGAATTTCTTTTTATATGTATAGGGATTTGTGTTGAAATTTATTTCAAAATGTTCTCTCTCTTCTCTTAAGTTGAAAGTTAGGTACTTGTTCGCATTGGAGTCAGCAAATAATTTATAAGAATAAAATGAATTTTAAATAAAAAGCCCAACAAAATGCCATTGATAGTAACATTGACTAGAAATTTCCCGGTAATAGTTCTCCCCCTAGTTACTAGAATGAGACTCAAGATGAGGATTGGGGATGTAACCAGAGAGCCCACAATCTTATTCTGGTAAAGGCATTTTGTCTAAAACAATAAAACTTGAAACGGTTGGAAAAACCCGGCAAAACAAAGAGTCAAACATTTGGCGCAAGCTAAAAGTAGTACACAGCCGCTGTGCACCACTTTTTAGCGCTTAAAAAAGTATAAGCATCAGCAACAAATTGAGAGTGGTGACTTTCAAGCTTAAATTAGAAATTTCTGTGTTGCATTTTGTTAGAATCTTTCAAAATAACGCCAAGATAACATGTCAAATCTTGGCAGAAGGTGAAATCAGAGACAATACTCAGACCATCAACTTCGGCCGATCTCCCGTTGCTTTGCCTACAAGTGTGGCAACATTGGCAAAAACTTCAAGAGAAATATTGTAAACATACAAATAGGTACAGAAACAACCATTATTCATTTTTGTATGAGAAGACTGTCGGAGTGAGTAATATACTTTCCACTTACTTAAAATATTATACTCGCGAAGATAAGCGGACGTGCGGAAGATATAATAAATGTGAGTTTTTGTGGAAAGTATTTATTTTGTTTGGTGTTGTTATTCATTCAATTTTCAGACGGCCTACACAAGCTATATTTTTACGAAAGTGCCTTGATTTGGTGTGCTAGTATTGATACATAGAAATCCGTATTGACAAATGTTACGAAACTTCAAAAATTCCAGCTCACCAACACTGTCGGCAAAGTTGCTGTCAGTGTCATAGAATTGTATCCCATAAATTTGACATTATTTGTTATATTGTGGATAGTATTATTCTTTGTAGAAATAAGTGCACTTTTACTTAAAATATTTTTGGAAAATGAACAATGTAAATTGGTTGAGGGAAAATAAAAACATTTTGAGCAATTTTTCTTCAGTTATTTAAGAAAAATATACTCATGAAATCGAAGTCAATGATATTCAAAAATGGCTAATACGCAACCATGTTTGTCCCAATATGTTTATAGTTTTATTAACCGAACAAATTACATAATAGCTAACCAATAGCATTCAGAAAAACAAAAATATGGTATTCCCGAAGTCTAACACATTCCCCAACGGTTGGCAGCGGTTGGCAGCATTTATTTAACATTTTTTGTATGTTTTTGCATGTCACACGGCGAGTTTGGTCTCAGTATCGTTTGGCTCTGGGTGAAATGTGTGAAATGCTTGAAATCGGCGGCGAGTAGTCAACGATTCGCAGTAATCCCCGTGGCAGAACATAATGCGAACATTGCAGGGTAATTCCTCCTGCTCAAAGGTATGATAGTATTATCCAGCTCAACATACGTCAAGTGAGTCCGACGTATTGACTTGAGATCGTCGTTCGAATCTGGCTATCAAGGGCGCTTGACGAGATCGCACAGTGAAAAGTTAAATCGTGTTGGTATTTATTTTGTTCGCGTTCTTTCGAACCTTAGTCTAAGAACATTGTCATACACCATCGCCTCCATTTACAGTAATCCCGGATTGTTGCGTCGGGGAAAATGTACAATTTCCAACCGATTTATCCGAGGAACGCAATTACGAGAATCCCGTTGAAGTGCATTGTCGCCGCAATAAGGAAAACCCCGCTTCATTGTATTCAAAACGCACTAAATCATTTTTATGAGCATCTTCATATACGCATTATAAAATCAAGCCATTTAAAATAAATAAATATTTTGTTAACGAGATATTAACAAAAAAGGACAGTATTCAGAATAAGCAACAGAAATGTTAATTTTGTTCATACAAACCCCTAGATATTCCTAAATCAATTCACGGCACAGACACGAAACTTTGTTTATTTTGGCGCACTCTAAACAGTTGTTATGTCAGTTTGACAATTGATGTGGCAACTGTCTTTGATTTTATTAAAGCTATAATCACAACAAGTTCTCTATGCTTTCGTTGTGTGTGTTCATTTAACCGGGAGATTTTGTATTTATGACGTTTCAAGAGAAGATTTACTTTTTGTGGCGCAATTAACCGGGTAACGCTTTTAAGCGGGACGCATTGAAACGGGAAAAGATATGCACATTTCTTATGGAACGGTTTTTTTGCTCAGTTTTCGGATGAAAAACGCAACGCAATTAAGCGAGGGTTAAAAACGATCGTGCTTTTGAAGCAGTTTGTATGTTTTTTTATGATATACCCTCTGGGGAGGTGCTTCGAAGTACAAAGTACCTCGTTTTTTTCACGGCTTCCCACGCTGTATTGACAGCTTCACCTATAGAATTGATCGGGTAGCATGACTTCTGACATCTAAATTGGTTATTGCATTCCTCGGGAAAAGTAAGAGGTCTGCTTCGGAAGGAGGATTAAACTAACTATTGAATGTTTTTCTTTTTTGTACTTAAGGAACAAAACAACAAATTATAAAAATGACTTTAGCACACTTTTGGCATAGGAAAAGCTTTTTTTCCATAACACAAATAGAGAAATCATATACAATTAGTCTACCACACTGGTCTTTCTTGGGACACGTTCCTCCTAGAGTGCCCAGCTTTTCTTTCTATATGAAATCAAGTACTGTTGTAGAAAAAAATCCCGTTTATTAGTACCCCGAACGGAACAATCCATGGAAGAATAGCTCGCAAGTTCGCACAGATGCTTAGGGAGATTAAATTTATATTACAGCTGAAACGAATGTTGAACTACATAAATCCATTCAAACGAAAATCCACAAGAAGACTTAACAACACTGTCCATTAGCCCAAAAAAATTACAGCCCTGACCTACTTCCAACCCATATCTGCTTAGTCTCCGCCGCACATGACCTTCGTCTCAGCTTTCTCTTCTCACAATCAAACGAAGGTAAAAAACAAAAAAGTGAAAGAACGTTGCGTTGTACATCGAGAGATTTTTCTCACGTTCAACTTATTTCGCTGTCTGCATCATTTCAGCACTTAGCCCCACCAGTGCTACTCTCTCCAAAAAGGATATTTATTCATTCGTAACAACACGGATTCACCACCACTGTACAGTGTGCACGCAGTGCCTCCATATGACTTTAATGTGCCATAAATTTAATTAATATTCATGAAATTTATAGCCTCACACGGTTCGTTCTACGTTCACTCCAGTTTGTGTGTGTGTGTGTGTGCAAAGTGTAAATATCCATTTGAAGGAGAGCAGCCGGATGACTTGTTAACAGACATCCTTGCGCAAATGGTACGCTAAAGGGCGTACATCTTGTTAACATGCAGCGCATAAGAAGGAATTTTCACGTTTTACGAGAATCAGGGAATAAAATAAAACTCCACCCACCCCCCATTAGTATCTGGCTCTGGATCTTTGGTTTGGGTGTTAAAATTGTAAATTCCAGAGGACGATTACGATTCATTTTAATTAACCTCACTAAGTGTAGTAAAATTTTAAACGCAAAAAGCACACTCACCAGCTACCATCATATACGTGTCACATTTCTGTTGCAACAAGGAAAAACCGCTAAAGTCGAATTTGATAATTTTTCAGGAGAGCATATTAACGTTTTGCTAAAAAGCTTAAAATGACAAATGGTTCTAGACTATCTATTAAAAGTCGTCGGCATTAAAATTCCAATTTTGAAGATAAAAAGCTGGAAAAAACGAATCTTGAAGATTTGGGCATGCTGAATATAATTGTATCAAAAACTCATTTCGTCTTAACTCGACTTTAGCTGTTTATGCTCGTGGCAACAGATTTATCCTCCGACATAGATCACGTAATTAAATTTAATGCCTTCGAAAGATTCAGCACTCTGCGAAACTATGTCCAGGTCCAACCATCTATTACGAACAGCATGAATGTCCTTGTGAGTCCATTAGACAGGTGGTGTGCTCTGTGACATCTGACGTACAACATGAGAACTGATTTCGGTGCAGGCATAGCAGAGGTGAGAATTAAATATATATATGCTGCCCCTTTCAGTTTGAAAGGGATGAATTTTTAAAGGCCCTGCCAAGGTGTACACCAATACCAAATCTAGGACAGACACGTAGGGTATTCTCTGCTGTCGGATATACTCGTAGTCAGTTCGCATCATAGCACGTGGAAATATAGAACACATTGGTTTTAATTTTGTATCCTCTGACGTTGATGTGTTAGTTGGGTTAACCTATCATATTTTGTATTCTTTTTATTTTCCTTTCAAAACGAGTGGACACAGGAGACCGTATTTGATTTGAAAAATGGTTTTCACTTTTTCCCTCCTCTTCATTCCTGTTTGTTCGTTTTTGTGCGCGGGGAAAGATTGTTTTGGAAACAACCTTTGAAATATGCAGAGCCCATGGGAAATGTATGAGTGAGTTTGTTTTGTAGGAAGTGAATTTGGTATTTCACACACAAAAAAAAAAAATGCCAGCAGAACTAATAGGGACGAAAGAGTTCACATGAAATATGAAAGATCGAAATGGATGGGATTCAAGGATTAAAGTAAAACCCATCCAATTGAGAGCGATGTTTTCTATTTCGACTGCAATTTGCACTCCATTGGCTGCGTATGAATAAAAGAGATGCGGATTTATAACCACTGCCATTGGGGAGCCTGCAATTTTAAACAAAAAGTGCATATTTCGATGAATTTTTGAAAGCCCCACGGGAAACCGAGTGCGGTGGCGGATAAAAGCCATGGGATATTGGAAAGGATTTCGCAAATAATATCAAAGGCATATTTCGAAGTGGACGATGATTCGCATTGATTCAAAACTGTATGCCTCATATTGGTTATTTTGCTTATGGATTTTGTTTTGGCTTTGATTGCAGGAGGGTGTTTGTTAACCCTTTTAGGCATAGAGATTGGTATAATTGGGCCCCCTATCTATCAAATGGTCGTTGATACCTTTGCGTTTTTGGTTTGGTTCGAAATTTCGATTGATTAAATATAATCGTAGGAAACTTTTAGCAGTACGAGGGGCTTTCGAAAACAAGCCCTTCGAGTAATTCCGACCTTTCTTGCAGGAAAAGATGTGATGAAACTTGACTGCAAGCAAAAACTGCACGGAAATATATTCGAAGTCCTTCCGCGATACTAATAATAAAATTTAGTGTCCAGTCTAAATTGTTCGAACTCACAATGGCGAGATTTTCCATACAAAATTGCATATTGTGACCAACAAAATATATAAGGTGGATGTTAAAAACGATCATTCGTAAGGCCCATTATGTTGAAAGGGGCTGCTTATGGAGTAAGATTAGTGCCGCAAAAGGGATATTTAAGAGATACTTACTTTTCCGAGCCTGCTTACATTTTCGGTACAATTTTCTGAAATTTATCGAAATGTAAAATTCACCTTTCTTATTTTTAATTTGGTTAAGGGTAACAGTTATTTATAAGAGCTGAAATTTTATGTTCTGCTAAAGATTCTTATTGCTTATGAGTGAGGCGAGTTAAAATCTAAATGTATCTAAAATTCTTCCTACTCGTTGTTATTATAGTAGAACGCTCCCAAATGGAGTTTTCGTCTATGTGAGAGGGCCGGACAAGTACAGAGGTCCTGTGATGACACCTATTATAGCACCTATTATAGCACCTATTATAGCTTCCTATTAAAGGAGATCATGCATCTAGAATGATTTAGATCCTACTTGGTCAAATCTCTTTTGTCGCTAGACATGTCGAGCCGGTTGTCCATCTAAGATTTGTTCTATTGATAGCATCCGGCTTTGTTATGAGTTTATACAAGTAGTGATTGGAATACACAAGGAATCCTTAACTGCAAGTATAGGTAGTGTGGTTCCGTGTTTGCCGAGTTCTTCAGCCTTGCAATTACCTGGGATGCCTCTATGCCCCGGCACCCAACAGAGGTGAATATTGAATTGCTCCGCCATCTCTATGAGAGACGAACGACACTCTCGGGCTGTTATAGAATTTGTAGAGACTGATTCCAGGCACTTCATAGCAGCTTGACTATCCGAGAAGATACGGATATCTTTAGCAGATATCACGTTTTCTTTCAACCAAGATAAAAAAACTATTATTTATTAATAGATAAGATACCATTGAAAAATATTCGTATTAATAGTGCCGTCTTATTATTTTAATGGGCGGCAAGAGTTTAACCAGGTTAAACTATTAATTTAATAGGAAATGACTTTTCAAATATCGACCACATGGACTATTGTTTTCAAGTTCCATGTAGTTAAATATTTTTAATGCCAGAAAGCAATATATAATTAAAAGTGTATCCCATTCAATCAATGTGGCATATCTACAATACAATAGTATTTAGCTTAATTTTGTCAAATATCAAACACACTATTAATTTTAGTTAAAATACCATTTATTTTACAACATATCGTTCTTTCAATATTAATAACACGGGTTTTAATTTAATAAGTTAAATACTATAGACAAAATAGTATATTGTCATCGGTTCTATTATATTTTCTATTACTTTTAATGGTATTTACTATATCAAACACACCATTAATTTTAGTTAAAATACCATTAATTTTACAACATATCGTTCTTTCAATATTAATAACACGGGTTTTAATTTAATAAGTTAAATACTATAGACAAAATAGTATATTGTCATCGGTTCTATTATATTTTCTATTACTTTTAATGGTATTTACTATTGATTGTTAATTATCTTTTCCTATTAAAAACAATCGGAAGTAAAAGTGCATACAATTTTTAATTAATAAGACAAAATATTGAATCAATGGGGTGAGAACATTAATATAATCGTACTATTACTATTATAGTTTTGAAATTATTATTTCAATCGGATGAACACCATAGACCAATTTGGATAGTAAAAAAGCATTGTTTGAACGATTTTTCCTATTGATATTGTAGTTTTTTTTTATTCTGAGTGTATGTGAAGAGATATATCTCCTAGATCAGCGATTTCAGTGTTGCAAAATCATTTGGATATGATAATGGTCATACCTACGCCAGATGGATGCCCACAATTCACAACAAGCCCCTTGCTCGTTTCAAAAGAATGTTTGGCGATATTTAATCACAATCCGAATGAGTTTTTGCGCAGTTTCATTACCCTGGATGATACGTGGATTCGTTACAACATACCAGAGACCAAGAAACAGTCAAGAGAGTGGGATTTTCATGGTGAATCGAAGCCAAACAAGGCCAAGCTCGGTCTGTCGGCCATTAATTTCATAGCGAAAGTTCTTTTTGCGATACTCGCGTTAGGTAAAACAATTTTCAAGATATAGATTAACTATCTGTCTCTGTCAGTCTATCTATCGATCACCGGCGGCGCCTATTATGCTCAGCAGATATGCATAGACTCGACGCCGATTTGTTTGATCACAAAAGACAGCCGGAAAAAATTGCTCTTCTGGTTTTAAACCCACAAATAATTCTATTGAGGATTTTTGTTCAAAATAAACACCCGCATAATGTGTCGATTACCAACAAATTTTTCGAACAAAATCATATCCGCCACGGCACTCGTATTCTCATTAATGGATTAACTACAAATAGCTGCATTTAAAATTCACTCAACCAATAGCCATGCATGCATACAAATCTCTTCCCTCATCAATTCTGCTAATTACGAGAGTAATAATTATTCCACGTTTGACTGGACACGTCAATTACCTAAGTGAAACATTCGGCCTTCAGTCTCCAGCAACTGTATTCCAAATGGCTGCAATCGGGTGGCCCATACATTACGAGCCTGTAATCAGAGTCCGATTATGTCGGACGTATATTTTAAATAAATTTTTTGGTCAATTTGATGCAGTGCTTAACCGCTGCGTAATGCCTATGTTACGCGGGTCTCGTCCTGGTATTCGGTTAGCCATAGTGACTATTTGATTTTAAGCATTGTTATCCGCCAAAATGTGTAATAGCAGGCTGAATTCTATTACACTCCGTGTCTGCACGGTTGAATTTCAATTCGATGAACGTTCGTGTTATTCAGTTGGACAGAAATACCCAACCAATCGTTGTGCCAGAGTTTACGCAATTGCATGACGATGGCGATGCGGACCCATTCCAAATGTAGTGTCCATGTCGGGTAACTTAATTTTGAGCGAAATTTCCGTGTGCCTATGTCCATCCCTCGCTCCCCTAAAGTATTACACCGGTGGTAAGTGAATTGTTTGCCGTAAAGCTGGATCGCATCCTGGAAAATCCCATTCTCACTGCTACAATTTAATGCATACAGCACACAGTTACATGGTTCAGATACTATAATACCTGGCAGGAAATGGGATGAACTTCTGTCATGGCACCCTTCGGTTTGTGTGTGCTGTGCATGTGTGTTAGAAATGAGTTTTGAACAGATCATAGCAAACACTTAGTCCGTGCACAGTTTTGGGTGCCCAACCAAATGACTGCATGGCGTACTAGTACATGCCAGTGAATTGTATGAAAGCTGGCACAAAAGGAGGGCAGCATCGATTTATTAATTGAGTCGCGGATGAATGGTCGCAATTGTTTACTTTGACAAGTGGTGGATGCTAATTGTTATTAATGGACATGGAATGACGCGGCTATTTGCATCTGCATCATGATGGTTTAAACTTTAAGAAAAATCGGGTGTTGGTGCAAAAAATGTACGCACCACTGTGAGTAAATATGTCGTCGGCTTAGTTAGTTCAATTTATCTTCAATTTATGGTCAATGTCCTCCAGCATTGTTCGGAAATTATTTCCGGCTTTAATGACCACAATCGGGTTCTCGGTACTAATCGTTAAGATAGAAGACGCACGTTTTTTTATTATTTTTGCGGAACGTGTTCTCAACTTGGCGTTTTCTGTTATTTTATAAAGTTGCCGACGAGTTCCTGAAGCAGAACTATTTAGTGTTAAAACTATAAGAGCTGCTCTAGAATGATGCCCCTTTTCAGATTTATAATGTGAAATATAATGGTACCCTGACCAGGTTCCATAACCAACTTTATTTTTTTATTCGATGATATAAGATGCAACAAAATTGGTTAGGAAGAGAAAGATGTTTACGATGATTGCTGTAAGGTTGGGTAAGGTGAGGCCGTGCAAGTTTATGAGATACTAACGGTCCCAAATTGTTTGAGAGACCAATCTACTTCAAAGTACCTTCGGATGTGCCTCCTTCTACTTCTACGAGCTATTTCTCGACAATGCGGGTCCCCGCAGTACGTTAAAACTACTCACCCAATTGGTATGAATTTCTAGAAAAAAAAAAATACATATCTATACAAACATATATAATAAAACTGTAGGCGTTTTCATGTGTTAATCCTAGAATACTAATCTTTTTTTTTGTCGCTGAGAACAAATGCTCGCCTGGGAGGCTACTTTTGAAAAAAAAGCCTAATTAATCATTGAAAACAGTTGTTTTTATTTTTTAAAATTATTTACTATACATAGCAAAACGTTACTCTTTTAGAAAAAAATAATAATTTTTAAGTTTTTTGAGAATTTTAATAATAAAAACCTTAAATTAAGAAACACATTTTTTAACTTTTCAAATAAGTGACGACTTCAGAAAAAAAAATTAAAAATTAATATCTATCTTAAAAATTGCACATGAGCTTTGCAAAAACCAATATAGAAATAAAAACGCTTTCGTAACAAAAAAATCAGAGCTGTATAGCAAGAATTGTGGCCTCCACGTTAATTTAAAAATTAGCCTTTTTTAGGAGCTTATTTCTTTGTACATCCGAAGCAGTTCGGCGACCTTTGTTCTAGGCAATAAGTACTGTCGCATTTTTCACACTTGTACTTGCTCATGCGTCATTTTTTAGCAGGACAAAAGCTGCATACTGATCTCTTTCCTTTTTTAACGATCGGTTCTTCAAGACAAGGTTCAGAATCCTCATACGCAGGCAAATTAAATACTTCGCTTAATGCTTCACGAACTCGTTTCTTCATAGTGGGACGCTCTTCCAAACGTGTCCTCCGCCAATTTTCGCACAAATCATTGCTTAATGTTATCATAAAGTTTCTCCTATTTATTGGCTTGATTTTTTTTAGCATAGCAATTGGAAACATCAAGGATATAGCTATTCAAAGCCGCCATATTTAACACGCCATAAAATAAACTTTCTATGAAATGTTCCTTAAGATCCTGAGAAGGTCATAGGCTATTCTTTCCGTTGCCATGCCTATTTTTCGCGGGCGTTTTTGACCAAAATGTGTTTTTTTCTTCTGACTTTACTGTCTCTTGCTCGCCATTACTCAAACAATTCTTAATCAATGCAAGCAAAACAAAATACATAAGAGAGCCAACACTTCCATAAATATTTTAAACCACCAATCAGCCTTCTGTGCCGTCTAGTCTAGAAGCTGAGCTACAATCCAAAATCTGGCATGAAAAACCTAAATTTAATTTCTCAAATCGAAAATTATCAGCAACCGGTTGTTCTTGATTGTTGTTCTGTTTTGGGGTGGTGGGTGGCGCACATCGCACAAGCACATTTATTTGAACAAAAACGGCGTGGTTAAGTGAAACTAAAGAGAAGTATGCGAGGTGAATGGGGATGTAATCTATGTATATCATAAAAAAGAGAATGAGGTCCATGTGTGCGCATAACTCGAGAACGGATTGTTCGATTTTTACGATTTTGGGCTTGACGGTTTCGTTTTGAGCCAAGGAAGGACATAGGCTACTTTTTACCGCGAAAGAAGGGATGAAAGAGGTTATGAAATATTTTATGGGAAAATGCACTTTGAAAAATCTAAATATCTATCCAATATCGAGGAGTGACACTTAAACTGGAAAAAAAAAATTATTTTAAATCGTATTGTATTACCTTCTATATATCTATATGCATACATACATGCACGTCTATCTTCTATCTATATATTATATTATATTTCCTTTGGGGTGCAACTCGATGACGTTGTAACTCGATAACCGATGGGCCGACTGTCACGATTCTTTTTTATTTTTTATTCGAATTGCTTTAGCCAATCTCAAGAGTAAGGATACTTTTGGAGCCGACAGGTGATGATGTTGTCGTTCTCCGAAACCACTTTACAAATTTGAATGAAATTTTGTGGATGGGAATGGTTGGGTCCACTATAGTTTTGGACCCTAAAATTGGCACTTTGCAAAAGATAAGCGGGATAGGTTGTGGTATCTCCCATTAAAAAACAAAATAAAAAATCAAACGCTATTTCTAAAGTAGCATAATTCAAATTATTAATGTACATTGGGAAAAAAAACATTTTGCGGAACGTGAACATTACTTAATACGAAAGCCACGGGCAAAACCGGGTGGGTACAGCTTTATAATAAAAGAGACTACGTCCGTATGTGCACTCAAAACTCGGGAAAGGATTGTTCGATTCTAACGATTTTGGGCTTGGAGGATTCATATTGACTCAAGTAAGGTCATATGCTTTTTTTCGTGAAAACAAAACTTCAATTGGATTAGATTGGTGAAAGTCTGTATGTAGAACCGCATTTTGAACAAAAAATGGATAGAAAAACGGGTAGTGTCACCAAACAACAAAAATTATTGGACATTTTTAGTTTTTGAATTTTTTGGATGTTCCGGGAAGTTGAAAGTCGGCTCAGTTATAATTTTGTTGCGCAACCCCAATGCACCGAAAGTTTGCAACGGAGCGCGTTTGATTTGATTGTGGAGAATCCCAAATCAAATGTCATCCAAGCGAACGATTTTGATTGATTGATTCTCATTCCGCGGATTCCGCTTATTCAAAATGATTTGCCATTCATATTTAAGCATTTTTGCGTTTTAAGTTCATTTTTAATGGTAACTTTCATTAAACTTGCATCCTAGACAAAAACGATTAAATCTAATTTAAAACTAACATTTATCTTATTCTTGCTTACTGACTCTCAGCGAGCGCTCTACACTTATCAATATCCTTAAAATTATTGCCTTTCGGCCCAAAATCTATCTATATTTAAATTTATTTGTTTTTTAATTTCCAAGAAACTTTATAAAACTTGAAATTCCTTTATTATTTGTTTTACTCACAACTATTTAAGACTACCTAAGCTACTTGGACTAAATTACTTGAAATCAGTGGGTGAGCAATCTCATCGATTGGTCACCATCCTGATTGCATCCCTGGGCGCCGCCTTATTTAAGCGTCTTCAATTTCCAGTGCGTCTCGCTTTCACTAAGACATACTATAAGTCACAAGGACAATCGCTTAATATTTGTGGTATCAATCTTGAACTCCCATGTTTCTCACATGGTCAATTGTATGTGGCGCGCCCACGGTAGGGTCTCCTTCATGTTACTTTGTGAACATTCCTTAAGCGAGCAACCCACAAGTAAGCATCAGAAGCTCATTTCTTTTACAGTCCTTTCAACTCCTTGATGAATATGCTGGTGATAGCGACATTACTTTCGGAATAGACCGAGTTGTCTCGCCCCTAATCAAACTGGATGGTGCAGACGCATTAACTCTTTATAAAGCAGGTGTATGCAGATGCTGCTTGCCCACCCCGCATTGAAAGGCTCATTACAAGTAAAAGTAGTGAAACTCTTTTCTAAAACATTTCTATAGATATGTAGATAAAGTCTATCCTTTCTTGCAAGATGCTTAACTGCAACACTTTGTTTCAAATGCCCTTTTCGCGAACCTCTTTCTTGTACATAATTTGCATTCTATTTGAAGGTTGGGTATTATAATATTTTACCTTCCGTTAAGACTTTTATTTTCAAAAATCCACTACTCCACATTCAGAGACTATAATGCCACTCAATTCCACGTCATCTGTGTTCTACTGAAGTTTACCTTGAACCATGACTAGCACAACACTTGCCCAACCACTTCACCATTTAGACTAGGACCTTCAAAGTTTGTTGTTCGCTCTCCTATTTTTCGCACTCAAAACTTTTCAACAGACTTCCCTAGAAACCAAAACTTTATCGGCGATCCCTATACCAACTGCAGGCATTCCCATATAAGACCTATCCTTCAGCTTGAGCGCAGATTCCACTTCTCATCGCCGCAATAAATCCTGTAAACTCCTCCCGCAACTTATTCCAATGCACACTGGAATAGACAGTGGAAATATACCCACTGCCAAAGGACCAAAGGACACCAAAGCACACTCTTACGTTCACTCTCCAAAATACTACTGCTTAAGAACCCACCAAGGGAGATCTCATGAATGCTTAATAGCGAAATAAGATTTTAATTACTGCATCTGTGGGGAGATTTGATTTAAAATTTAATGGCCCTCCTTCGTCTTCATTTGGCTGCACACGGCCCGTTTCCGAAAACCTCTGCTCTGTATTGCTTATTAAGTTGGGCGGTTAAATGAAGCATAAAGCATTTAACACCTTGCTGGCGATGTGACTTTCAGGCGCAACGACGATTGAATATTTTCCTGGATTAAAAGATTAAATCATTAAAAAAAAAATGTACGCTAAACCCTCCACTGAAAATCCAATTAAGTGATTTTCTGGAGCGTAGAAGTTGTGTACTTATTGTGAATGTCGGCCGTCTCTATATGATGCTGGGAAATATGTTAAGTGCGAAGCACTTATCAAGCAGTGTTAAAGCTGAGTTTTTTCTTTATTCCCCCATTAAGGACTTAATGAGCCTTAATGAGATGTTGCATAGAAAAAGTTGGCAGCCAACGATGCACACTTCCCCCCTTTTGAAGGAGGACAATTGCTGCATATATTTTTGTGGACACAAATTTTCCTAATTTATTTTTTAAAGTTTTTCCATTATGCCATAGTCGGTGGTGTGTTACATATATTTTTTTTTTTTTTTGTAATATGCGCTACATAAACAAGGAATTATTTATGAAACCACTTCTGAAACTTTACACCAAAAGGTGACTTTACCTGTGCAACTTTTTCGCAGTTATTTTCAAAAAAAAAAAACAAAAAAGGCGGTCGCTGGGTTTTCATACAGAAAGAGAAACTTTTGGGACTCTTCATTTGGTCAGTGACTATTCAGAGTTGAAATGGTGTTACAAGTTTGGAACTATTACGTATTTGCGCCTTCAAAGGACTTCAAAGAATGCCACACAAACGTTTGGCTATATCTTTGGTACTAACTGATTTGGAATCGGACTTTTGTTGGAAAAGCAAAAGTGCACAATGCACAAAGGCGAACTAGAGTGGAATTGGTATAAATAAATTCGAAAGAAAGACAAAGTGGCGTGCGGGGTCGGGTATGAGCTTAAGAATTAATGACAGAGAAAGGAGTGAAACTTTCTTGAGGAGTGGTGTAAGTATAGAGTATACTTATTTGAATTGCCAACACAGAACAAAAAGGACTGTTTGTTGACGTCTGGGTCTTACGAAACCTCCCCGTTCATTGTAAATATGGCAGGAAAACATTCGGGTTGATGCGACAATATTATGATTTTTTTTTTTAAGAACGTTGTAAGTAAAAACGCGAATCGAAAAAATGATTGCTTAGATTGCAAATGAAAAGGAATCAGAGAAATTCCTCCACGGAATGTGATGTCATATAGGTAATAATTTTGTGAGCATATCGCCGCACCTGGAGGTTTTAAGCTGTTTTACTATTTTGACGGAGTAAAGCTAAACTGAATTGTCTCATTCGATAGATAAAATTTGAAATGGGACAATAAATATATTTCAACACATTGTCTACATAATTTAATTGGCCAATTCAAAGCCTAGAACAAAATAAATTTCTGAAACGGTATTTTTCTCGCCCAGCTCTTAAATACGTTCGGAATTCAATGATGGAATCAAGTCTTCATTCTGAAAGCTCGCCTACACCTTTAAAATAGTCCGAGGTAAAAGCGATTTGTTATACCCAAAGCATCTTCAGTTCATGTTCAGCGGATAGTACTTTACATTCCAAGGTTGAATACCTACAAAAAGGTATTTTGAGATAGATCCTTTTATCAAGTGTACAACTCCTCTCTATCAAAGAGCTCGTACAAGTAGCGTGCCTTACAACTGAGGGAGCCTTCAAACAATTCTACATTACCTACGTTTTGTAAGAATATGCATTTCTATTTGCATTTATAATCAAATTACTTACTTACTTACTTACTAAGGCGGCTGTACATAGTTTTGGGGTAATTCATGGTCTCAACTAAAAAGCCACTCCAATAAGCTTGGTCCTTATCTAACCGCCTTAATTTGCATAAACCAACTCGGGCAGGTTTCCTTTTACTATACCTATGATAAGGTCTTCCTTTGTTGCTGTCCCCTTCCGGGTTAGATTCGAAGACTCTACGGGCCGGGGCATTTATTTCATTCGCTCTACAATTCCTAGCTTAGACGAGTCAAGTGCAATTTTTGTAGCACTTTAGGTACCTCGACTTATGTACCTGCTACATCAACGCAAACGGGACCGAAAATTTTCCCAAAGCTACCGAGGATATCTTCATCTGTTTTCGACAAATTCCATTCGTCAGATTGGATTATTAGAGCCTTGTACAAAATTCCCTTATGTGTCCGGTATAGGCTCTAGGTACAACTCAATTGTCTACTGAGCCCATAAGAACCAGCGATTGCCAAGAGTTTCTCTGCTTATCGTCAGAGTTTTTATCAATGTTGAGGTAAGCAAAACTTCTAACTACCTTAAAGTTTTAGCTGTCGATTACAACGTTCGGTCCGTATCTTCGAAGTTGGCTATCACTTCTATTGACACTTGGGTTTGTCGTAGTTAACCGCCAAACCCATGTTTGCCGCTGTCGTTGCAATACTAACCAACACACGTGCTCGCTATGCTCTGCATATGCATGTGATTGGACAGACTGCAGTCGATTCGGTACAAGTTTATAGAAGAAGCCAATACCTTCGTCGTCAATACGCAGAAGTAGCCGAACAGAGTCATTCCTCGATGCCTTACACTTCTCCGTTTTTGTGAGCACGACGATTACAAACCGCAGGGTCCAGATTTTTCGCAAGCTTCACAGACATAGAAAAGGTTTTAAAATATCTGAGCTCCTACACTACATTGGTTTGGTTGAAATTTTACTTCACCTGGAGTGTAATCACAGTGGTCTCCGAGTCAACGTAATCAGTCCCTTTCATAGACTAAGCTCACCTATATTAAGTGAGCGATACTTTTAAGGCAAAGCTGTTCACAAAAAAAATATGAATACAAGTGAAACTTCGCTTTGGCCCCATACTCAAGACCTTAATCTTCCTCCTGCACAACCTTGAAGATGAGTTTGTTTTAGGGGTTTCTCACTTTACGAGCATATGAAAAACCCCAACCGATTGTGGTAGTCACTACTTGACTTTACTTCATATGTTTTAAGAACGAATGGTCAAAGGAAGTACCTAAATGGGGAAGAACATACTTAACAAAGTCATATCTGAGCCGGTTTTTTCTAAAGCATCCATTTCACAAAATTGACTTCATGTAACCATTTATATATTGATATATTGATTCGTATGCCATCACGTTAATGACCTCAATTTTACCTCGAATCTCGCTCCCCAATTGCACTTTAATCGTTCTACAACTGCCCCAGTATCCTTTTTGCAGTCGACTGTGTTCTTGTAAATTAACTGCCATTGCCTGACTTCAGCGAATTTGATTCTATGGAGTCTCACGTGCTTCTTCATAAAATGCGATTAATTATCATTTTGTAACAGTCAGCACCAGGCACCATAAATCTGTGTGGTGAAATGCGTTTTCCGAATAACATACGCAAGTTTGTGCCCATTATTTAGGTGCCTGGTGCCTCCCCACTAATTGATGGATTTTGCTGTTTAATCACGAAGTCATACTTCTTCTGTGGGAATGCAAGCTCATTGCCTTCGGTTGGTTTTCTGAAAACCAAATGCAGTTCACACTGAAATTCTGTGCAGCTAATTCTCTTGAGGTTCACTGCACATGCACAAGGATATCTCTTCGCTGACCTAATTTCAATCCGCGCACGTTTTGGGTTACCCTCAAGCTTTTCAAAATTCAACTCGCAATAAAAGAAATACCAGGGGGATACTATGTTAGCTACAACATTTTTGATATTTGCAGATGAAAAAAAAAAAAACAGTCTTTCATTATAGGACAAGGATTTTTACAGTCTCTCTCGCTCTCTTTCCTTACTCCTCTATTCCTGGGGATGTAGTTAATGTACTTAATTAGTATTCGTGGTCCTTATGGTCATATACATTTTAATGGCACATAATGCTCATATTTATTTCAAGGGGAGTACATTTGCAGTTGGAGTTTGCTAAGAGTGTTATTCCTTAATGTGTGATCCTTGTGCAAGGGTAAATATTTAAATACAAAATGTTTCATATTCGCACCAAGGGCTACGATTTGGATTGGCGACGGACACTTTTAATGAACTATGAGCTTAGCTGAGCATGAAAAGTACATATTCAAGGATTTGTTCACAGTTTATTTTCACGGGGAGATTATGACAGCTGCAGTTGTTGTCAGTTGCTTGAGTAATTAAATTCATGCTGTTGGCAGATGACAGCGTAAAGCAGGGCTTTTCCGGGACAGTGGTGGTTATGTTTATAAATGATTTAATACGAATGGACACGTACCTTACCTACCGAATGGCAGAACTTATTCTTCCTGATTATGCTTTTGTCTTACATTGTTGACTTGGTTGAGTGTGATAAAAAATTATAGCCCACCTAGGGAAATTATGGCATAAAAGACAGTTATTTTTTGACTTTGGTTCATCTCCTCTTTATTAGCTACTTAGTTAGTTCTTACATAAACTAACAGTATGATATTGCTCTTTGTTTGCTTGTTTGTTTTATTAGCTGCTGGGAACTCGAAAGTTTATACCCTTGTTCGCAAGCCCGTCCTGATCGACAACCTTGTTCGCATCATTATGATATGTAGCACCATAAGTATGCAACGTATGATACATTTCCATAAAACTAACGAAAAGTTCCCCATTTGTCACAACCATCTGCACGCCATAAGCACCGTAGCATACCCAATTATCAAAATGCACTTTTACCATTATTGACCTGGCCAACATCAATTTCACTACATAAGTTTGTGATTGCTAGAACTCACACTCGCCTTCTGCTCGTAACAGCACTAGATGAAAATGGATGGAAATATCATTTGGAGAGGATATGCCAAGTGGAATAGTCCGAACCAAGTGTACTGAGAGTAATCTCTATCTCTACTGTACTGGCGGGAATATTTCAAAATTACTTTAAATACATTTCTTAAAAACTAAATACCTCTTTCACAAGAAAATTTTATTCCTTGTTTAAAAAGATGTCTAGATTTATATTTTAACAAATTTATGAAGCTATTTTTCGTGAGAATTTTTCAATACAACTTTTATAACTTTTTTAAATAAAGGGTCTTTAATTAGCAATTTGAAAACTTCAAACTTTCAGTGTGAACGCATCCTTAAACCAATTACCGAACTGTCGATGTCAAAATATTAAAATAAATCATCATGGTGAAGTACACGAAAGAACAACGTTAACAAATAATTAAAATTAACTGAAATTCAGAGTCGATGGTCCTTAATTTAATAGCGTTAACGCCGATTTACAATTTTCGGCGATGAAGGGCATTTTTTGTTAAAACCGTTTAGGCAAAATATGCATTACTGGACAGGTGAGAAGCCTCAGGTGCTTCATGAAACAGCACTTCATACGCAAAAAGTTACTCTTTGGTGCGATTAAAATGACCGTCACGTTACGGTTAGCGGTATTCGCTACAGAGACATATTTGGACGCTATTTCATAAATTAGATATCAGTGATATGTGGTTCCAATAAGACGGTGCCACAAGCCACATATTTAGCTGGTGCAACAATCGAGTTATTGAAGTCTCATTTCGGTGAACGTGCTATCTGGAGAAACGGACCCGTCCGACCTCGACATCGTGTGATTTGACGCCTCTTGACTTACATAAAATCAATGGTCTATGCCAACAAGCCGGCAATGTTGGAGGAGCTCAGAGCCAATATTGAACGAGCAATATCAGCAGTATCGGTCAAAATGTGCGGCCGAGTCATCGAAAATTGGGCTCAACGTATTCGACCGCTGCATACCGTTGTGGACATATGAACGAAGTCGAATCCCATTAAAAATTGTGGTCATAGTAGATTCAAGCGAATAATTTTTTTTTAGATATCTCAAGAAGTTTGCATTTTTTTTAAAAAGCAAGCTGTCAAGTCCTTAATGAAAGACCATTTAAAAATCTAAATATTCAGATCAGGAGTGAAATTATTTAAAATAAAGGTAAAACTATAGGTTCGGGTATTCGCAAATTTTTCCAAAAAAAAATTATAAATTTTTCAAAAGCTGAATATATTTTTATCGCAAAAAAAAAATGATTTGTTATCCACATATCTAGATTTGTATTTAAAAAAATTTGAAAGTCCTATTTAATGCATGTTTCCAAGTCAATTTTTTATATATTTTTCTTGACTTATCTATAACTTTTTACACACTGTTGGTCAAGTTGGTAAAAAGTCCATTCCTTCCCACTCATACATGCAGAAGTAGAATGCGCAGCCTTGACGATTGTCTTTGATAAGTTCGTTGACTGGAACAGTTGAAGAATTTAACATCTGCACATAGACGTAGGCTATACAAATAATATTGATTTTTTTTAGCCCATTTGATTGAAAGCGATCATAATGGGCTCAAAAAAATCATTAGCGACTTCCTATCCTATTGGTACTGATCTCCCATTTCCATTACCTGGCACGATCTCCCTCTTAATCTTTGTAACTCTGCCACTACTCAACCCCTTGTTAAGTTATTTTCAATTCTTGGTTCCGTAAATTAACTCCAATTAACCATTTCTGCGATTTTCGACACACGCGTACCTGGCGTGACCAGTCCTAAATTAGCATAATTTCGAGCGAAAGCAATAATGCAAAGCGAAATATTCCCAGAAACCTTGGATTTCATTTGAATGCATTTACTTGTGTTCAAAACAATGGCCAACCATAACATCATTATCTCCAGCGGCTGTTTGCAATTCTATATTGAGCTCTCGTACAAGGATAACGAGCAAAAGCCAAAGCGAGGGAAAATCAAAACAAATATTGTTGAAGGCAAGCAATACAAGCACATTTTTGAAAGCGAGAAATAGCTTCAAGATATTCGTCTAAACTGTGCTATATGCTGGCATGGCAAGGAGCTTTTTGTTTTGTACTATGCGAATGGGAGGGAGAATATTTTATTGTGGCGAGTAAGGCGAGAAGTTATTGTTTCTCCATACTGTCAGTTGCAATGTTTGACTTTAATTATTTTGTTTCTACTTCTGTGATTTATTGTGCACGGTAATTGGTATAGTTCGGATGGCTTAAGGTTCACTCTTGAGGGTTTAAGGAAGGTTCACAAGTTTCCGACGTTGTGGAATCTAATTCGATACAGTTAAGACTTTAGGTGGACTAGCTTAAGTTTGTTTTGGGCAATTAAAGCATGTGTGCACATTTCGTTGGGATGGTTTAAACGGACTAGAGGTGTTAGTAACAGCAATAGACTGCTATTGTTTTTTTTTTCCTATTTATGCAGCTTTTGGACCCGAAACTATGACTGGGTTGGTCTGTCGAAACCCACACTGGAACAGAGCTCTTTCCAATTGCTTAAAGGTAAATGAACATCAAACCTCGTCACGACCTGATGCATTAGTGATATCCCAATAAAAAGACCAGCAAGGCTGCTGCTTAATGTATTCACTGTTGAGTTTTTTTAGGGTAGCAGCTGTCGGAAAGCATGCACCAACTCATCTTTAAGATGACGTTAGACGTTTTTAATCTCAGAATTAGGAAAGCTCATCATCGATTTTCAACTTACACCGATTCTATAAATAAGCGCAATTAGTACAAATCGTTCCTCACCATCGATTCATCATTTTCAACGCCGTCTATGACAGCATCTTAGAGGCGACTTATACAGGTGCTTTAATGGTTGTGGTATCATTGCAAAACCAATTCATTTGCGTAGGATCAAATTCGATACCATCCTCACCGAGGCTTTTGATGTCTTAAAACGATTTAAATATGGCGACTCGTTTTCATGCGCGAGTTTAATTGGAAAAAATGTGTGAATTTATGAAGCCAATACACAAATCTTTCGTCGAAGGCAAAAACCGATAGTAAACAAGGCCAGCCAACCTTGACGACGCGATGGATAGCCAAGATGTTGAGGTAAGAGGTCCACTCTTTTATCACACCTGGAAACTGCACCTCCTCAGAAATGGACTATTTCGGTCAAAAGGAACTTTGCCGTAAGGTTCTGTCAAACAATTAAGCGAATATCTTAATATTAGACTCAATAATCCAAGCTCTGCACTACGGATTGGGAGAATTGTTCCATTCAAAGGCCTATAACGATATCCCTACTCATAAGGAGACAAATATCCTTCAATTAAATTGATAGAAGAACTGAATACTGGTCGCATGTAGAAAGAATAAATATCACCAGCCCTCAAATTCGGTTATTCTAACCCAGAGGCCTCTAACTGACTCGGAGGGCACAGCTTTAGGTAGTTGATAAACGACCGGGCTAATTAGATGGACTTTAACATTTCGATCTTAAAAATCTCCTAATGATTGTTTTCTTTTGTTTTGCTCTTCGATATTCAACATTCTATTATACCTACTCACTCTATATAAAAGCTTCATCGAATGTTGTGAGTGATGCGTTCGAAAATCCCGATGAAACTGTTCTGAGCTTGACAATTCATTCAACGCCAATGGAACCAGACACCTTTCGGCGTGTGGGGAATGTTCTTTAGTCAACAGATATAATCAAATCTTAGCCACTACTAGTCCAGCTTAACCCTGTTGTGTTGCGATTTCTCATTAACAGGCTAACAAGCGGTGGTCAAGTATATCCTACGAATTTAATTAATTAACAACTGACGTTGGCCCTCTCCTTCTCTGTCGCATCCTTTGAACCGATGTATTCCCATAAGGACGTCATTTTCCACCACCCACGCACAAGTCAAATTAGATTCCCACTGACCTTCCTGGCCTCCATTATATCCATCAACTCCACCCAATGGTCAAAGCATGCATGCAAACATCACTCTGGGACACACACACATACACACGAATATGTACGTATAGTTTCTCTATTCTCTGTTGATGATCCCTTCATGGCAAATAGACAGTAAACAATTTCAACGTAGCTCTGGGCCAACTTCATGTATGGGACACAAACTGCTTCGAATTGATTAGCAAATGTGTTTGCTGTGCATATGCAAATTACAGAGTGAAATTCTCTTTGAAAGTTCAATCAACAATTTTACCTCATCTTGCTGCCTGACAACAGCTGTTAGTCAATTTGACTATCTGATGACAGTACTCGATTCAATAGTACATTCCATTTGATGGCGTAAAACAAACGAAAAACAAATGCCACCAAAAGGTCACACAAACCGGATGCAAATACATCACGGTACTGCCCCTCAGTAGGGTATTAAGATGAGGCTTTTAACGAATGCCGCATTCGACATCAAACAGACCTCTCGGGTTGTCTTTTCACTTTTGTAGCATCAAATGCGCCCTCAAGTAGGACATATTGTTTTCAAATTATTAAAGAGATAGCGTTGTCCATGTAGCTCCTGATGGCATCAAAATCGACTTGAAATGGAAAATCCTGCTCAAGCCTTGATTTCAGATGGCAAACAAGAAGAAGAAATTAAAGCATGCAAAGAAATGGATGCTGGGACCAACCATTGTACTCTGCGAACAAACTATTTCCCTAGCGGTTTTCCTGCCTTTTGTTGGGCACTTTTGTTTACTGTGTACGCTCGACAGCATGGTGCGCCATTTCCTTGGCTTTTGTTCCATTTTTGCTGTTCATCTTGTTAACGACCTAAGCAGAGCGATTACCATATCATTAAAAGTACTTGGTTAAGCATAAAACCGACTAGAACCCTTTTGCAGGACAAAAGAAATTAAAATGACATTAAAAGTCAACAACACCATAAACGCAGAAATTTTCCCTAAGAAAATGATATTATCCTTGAGGGAGCGGACCCAAACTCCGCTTTTCACCAAAAGAATGGCCAACAAGAGAAGTATGTGCATACTTCAGAATAGGCTTGTTTGTGTTGGTGTGCGACCTTTTTACATTTTTTCTTTTTTTCACTGATAATAATTCTCACAAGGTTTCATGGAAAAGAAGGAGAAAATTTCGTTTCGCAGGCGGAACTGGGATAAAGAGTGCGACCATAAATTTATGAAAAGCACCATCGCCAGCCCTTAATGTTGAAGTTAGTTTTCTTTTCCATTGTTGTGGAGCCTTTTTCACGGGTTCTACTGGCAAAAGTTTCTATTTCTGTTACACATTCATAGCAGGATGGTAAATTGTTGAGATTGGATGCATCTTCGCTCAGTGGAACAGGTAACTTTTATTTGTTGTGCAGAAATTCGATTTAATCTTATCCGGTGATTTTATTTTTTGATCTTTTTTGTGGCGACGGTATTTTGTCGATTTTTTTTTGTTGGCAATTTTGGCTTGAGAAAGTTAATCACAGTCGTTGGAGAAGGAGTGACGGCTGAGGGCATCGAACTTTTGCGATCGATAACAGATGACGCCACTCGAATTTCAATTACCGATTGAATGAATTTCAATTACCGATTACAGAAACTTGAAAAACATTATGAACTATACGGCTATTAACCTGCCGATGGATTGATCATAAAGGGTCCGCCAAATAACTTTTTTTTTGGAAAATGCTATAAAAAAAACTACTGAATATTTTCTCAAATTTCTTTTTTTATTTGAAAGTGCAATCCTTCCGGTTAATAATGGAAAATAATTTCATTCAAATGGCTGCCTCGGCTGGCCATGCAGTAGCCTACACGATCGGTCCAATTTTTAAGCCCATTATCGATTGTGTGCAGCTGTATTTCACCAATGGCTTCACGAATATTGTCCTTTAAAGCGTCAATTGTCTCTGGCTTGTCAGCGTAACACTTATCTTTTACGGCAAATTATAGTCCAACGGTGTCAAATCGCAGCTCCAAGGTGGCCAAACGACATCAGCTCTGCGGCTGATAATGCGATCTTCAAAAACAGGGCGATTTTACTTAATTGAATGTGAAATCCAGCGGCTATTGCAGTGCGCCCTAATGAGCAACACAAATCATTTAATTTTGTTTTTCTCAACGATTTCCGTTGGCTTTGGATTGGCTGCTGTCTCAATTGTTCAGCATCTGCATATGCTACTTGTCCCTCCTGAGTTCGTCCTGCACGAATTCGCGAGGCATGTGCCCCGAGGCTATTTTCAGTACACTCACCACACTTCAAGACAAAGCACGAAAGACTTGAATACATCTTAATAGCAATAATCTAATAATCACAAATTACCGAATCCCATTTCAAATTGCCACAAATTGTTTGTGTAAAGAAAATATTCAAAATTGTCAAAATGCTGCACTTTTGTCGAATAAGATGTAGTTTTCTTCTTTCTTGGGCGGAGATAAACACAAGACAAAAAAAGTCGGACGATCCGTTCTTGAGTTATGAACGGTCTTGCGAATGCAACTTTGTTTTATAGGTGTACAAAGACTGTAAAATTGTTTATTGTATAGAACATCGAAAAGTTGCAGTCGTATTGAAAACACACGAAATTACATCTTAAGACTGCACCACCTCTCGCTTGAGTTAGAGAGAATGTCGCACTAGCTTAATCTTTCGCGGTTCAGTTTTGTCGCGCTCTGTGAGTACATCACATTAATTGCGCCCGCCACCATTTGCCCATTTGTTGACAAACTAATAAGAGCTTCCTTAATGAAACAGGAGTCACTTTATAAGGAAATGGGTTTCAAAATTTAATATTCTTAGAGTGACGCGAAAGTTTGGTGGAGTGCTTAGATACCCTCTCTGAAAAGAACGGGATCTCGATGACTTCCTTGTGGAACACCATAGGTGGGCAAGAATGGGGTCGTCAGAGCAGACCTGAACGCTATAAAAATGGGATTCGTTTGAAGAAGATGCCCAAACCGGCCAATTAAATGAACGAAGCTTTCACTTATAAATCCAAAGATTTTTCAAATTTTGAGTTAAACCGCGATACTAATAATCAGTTTCACTGTCCAGGCTAATTACTTTGAACTCACGATGTCGAAATTTTCCATACAATATTGCATATTTTGACCAGAAAATATTTAGTGTAAAGGTTAAAAATCATTATAAGAAGGTAAGGCAAAAAAGTACTTAAACGATGCATGCTTCGGATCCGTAAAGTGTCTTCTTAATTGTTTGTAAGGGGCCATACCACAAAATTGCCGTATCAGTTCTAAAAAATAGCATTTTGCAAGTGGAATTCCTCGGGATTCCTAATGTGATATCGATTTTGGATGTTATAGCAGAGGTGTATTATAGAGGAAGTCGTTTGATACCTAAGAACTGGCTACATTGTCAAGTGCTGTCCGATTCGTCGACGTTTGGTGTCCCGGCTTGTTGACAGTATATATTCTTCTTAGAAACACCCATCTTAGCGGCTCCCGTTTCTATACTCGCAAACGCACTAGTGGCAGCTCGCTTTATTCTAACAATTTATCGGCGTATGCTATAGTAATTCAAGAGATAGACATCTGAACATACTTACCTTATTTGGAAGCCTGTAAGTTTAACGTGATTCTGTTTAGTATGACGTTACAGAAACCGGAAGAGCTAGCGCGTCGCTTTGTGAGACCCCTTTTTAGCATTTGAGGTTTTGGATAGGTCGTGATCGACTTTGGTGCATGTACGAGCTTTCTTCATCGTCATACTGCGCAGACAGATGAGTTTTGCAGGAATGCAAGAACTTGACATGCCACTATACAGCTTCTTGCTATACAAATAAACAGATGGTGAGGCATCAAAATCGTTATACTGCAATCAGTTCTTAAGCCAAATTAAATAAAGAAGTAAAGTAGTGGCTAACAGCAGTTTATAATCCGACAAGCCAACTCTCTACTCAAAGTAAATGAGCTCACAACTCACATCATATGTCAAAAGTCAAAGCAAACAATAATGTCAACATCTATTGACATCTAAAACCATTTTTTTTATTCGTTGTTTGTTGAACCCAAATCGAATATTTGTCTCGCTTTCAAATGATGATTATGGAAGAGAATAATATTCGCAAACAATAACGCCACTAAAATAGCTGCTCCCCTGTGTCCTGTGGCATCGAATGCTTCAACTTTACTACGCAGTTTTCGTCGCCTGACAAATACCGCCTTCCATACCTATTTGTGACCCAAAAATAGCCTCACAAATTGCTGGGAATAAAAATGAAAAAATAACAATTTGAAATCACACAAGGACGAGAACCTTACAAAAACCATGTAATTCCAAGGAAAAATGTTATCAAAGCCCATATCCGTTTCAGCTGAAATCCCTAATTTGAATTTAACCAATTTTCTTTAAGCAAATCCCTATTGGGAGTTTCTGTAATCGAGTAAACACTCTCACGTCACATGCCCATAACAACAACCACTCAAATATGATGTCCCAGAGACCTGATACTGAATGCGCTTGAAATATATCAAATAACCAAACAGCCAGTTGACCGTATATGCCGTAAACACTGTATCCCGGTTCGTCCTTCACCCAGAAGCATTGGCAAATCTGATTGGAAATGTCTGCAGACCAATATGCAATAAATTTTGCCCGACCCCAGGATTGAGGTCATCCCGGCATAATAATATAACCCCGCCCGAGGAGAGTGTCCGTGTGAATCTACTTTATGAAATGTCACATGATTTAGTAAAAATAAAATCCGCTCCGTCATATCTGTATATCTGAGAATTTAAATCAAGGACAATGGCAAACCGAAAAAACAATGCACTTTCAAGTTGTAAACATTTATGGTGCCTTCTGCTGGTGACTTCCTGGTTTCATACCCCCAACTCAACACCAGCAATGCAAATTAGTTCCTGCTTTTTACATTTGTCCGGTATATCCGGTCGGCGGGGAAATTTGTGGCCTAATTCAGGTGGCCGCGGGGGTGTTGCTTCCTACAGTAGTGGGTTTCATTTTAGTTTTCGTTGAAGAGATAGCGTGCGATCAGCAATAAAGGTCCTTCGATTGTGCATGAGTTAGAATTGAAACAAAATGTGAAAATATAAAAGAATCCAGTGTGCGGCAGATGTAGGGAAGAGGGAATTGTTATTACTGCTATCTCGTTGGAATATCTGGTTTGAAAATGGTTTTGTGTCCTTTTGGCTGAGAGCGAGTATTTGGCTCTCGTTATTCGCAGATATTTTTACGTTTCTGTTTGGGTTGGGTATACCTTTGCATTGGAGCCACTTGAAATTGAGGGCTTTAAGTGTTTCGTTTTTGCAATTAGATAGCGTGCTCCTGTCAATAGAGAAACGACTGTAATTAGCTCCGAGTTGCATGCAGTCGTCATTTTTGTTTTGATATTTTTGTATGGAAGGAGGTAGCTATATAAAAATTAATTCGAGTCGAGGGCGGAGGGCGTATTGAATTGGAATAATTACCCTGATTGGGTGGGTGGTGAGCTCGAGAGAATGAGATTAAAAAGAGGAATTTTATGCAAAGCAGATTAACAGCGAGGAAACTGTTTTCGGATCTCCTTATTTTTAGTGTAGGTCGTCTAATTGTATCTCTTTGAATTCACCCAAAAAGAAAGGTATTTTGTATTTTCAATTGATTTTTTTACGTGTTTTGTTGCAGGGTTGTGAATATATATTTATGAACAGTTATATAATGGATGTAGTTCAATGGAAAAAATCAGCGAAATAAATAAGTCTGAAGGCAAAAGACTAGGGACTAGAGACGAGAAACTAGAGACAGGAAACAAAAGACAAGAGACAGAAAGCAGCACAGCTTCCATAAAATTTGAAAGACAAGACTTTGTATAACAGTTCAGGTTCTGCTCTGAACTAAAAAAGAAAAACGCCTTTTATAACTTCAATGTTAAACTGCACAACCTGCATCAATCAATTCGAACTAGTTAACTAAATGGATTGCAGTAAATTTGCTATTCTACATCTGTTAAAAATGCAAAAGCAAAAACAAAATTGCATTCAAAGAAGCAGAAAACATTCGAAATGTTAACTTATACTGGTTGAATCAATTGTTATACTGCGGTTCCGTTTCCGGCCGAAAGGTTGAATTTCATCCGATTGTAGAAGAGTTCAGAAAAGTTCAAGGAAACACCCCATGAAAGCATAGCTAAATTTCACTTCAAAGCGTCTTCATGTAAAAAGCTGTTTTTAAATGTTTGCCAACAATTTTGATTCGCATCCTTACTAAGTCGGCAAACGACAACATTTCCATAAGCTCCATTTGCCATAAAGTGAAGCCATCCATTTGTATGGTAAAATTAAAGCTCTCACTGACATTAGCCCGCAAAACATCGATAACTATGCAAATCGCCCATCTCTTAAAAAACGTCTGAAAAGCATTCTTTCGTCCAGAAGCTGCTTTGCCATTATACCGCTTTTAAAGCTTTCACCCTTAAAACTTCCAAAGTTTCTCTCTTCATTTAATATATTATAATAAGCACAGCTACCATACAATTTTAAATTCAAGACTGTTAAGCGAATGCATGAACCATGTGGAAGAGAACGAAGTTTAAGGAGACGAAATTGTACTAGAGCTCTGATGTAGTAATAATGAGTTTCTTTTCAATGTACCTAGGTATTAAAATCTTGACAACAGAGTACCTACGTCAATAGAGCTTCAATAAGGCTTGCGAATATGATATAAAACAAGAAAACCGCGCTAAAGTTATTCATTATTCATAAGATGAGTTGGTTGCTCGTTATAGTTGACAAAGATTTTTCCTCTCCTCCCGAGGCTATTCGCCGTATATGTACCTAGGTCCCCACTACGCTCTAAAATAAAAAAAAAAAAAAAAACATTCTTCTAAATACAACACCTCACTTTCAAAAAGTTAAACAAATTGTCCTCCGTATTATTAAAGTTAATATTCAAATTACTTATATAATACTCTTCTTTTTTACAGACAAATTTCACTGGAATAATGCTGAATCCATTTGGAATGATTTTTGTTTTTCTTATTCTGGGTAAGTAGGTAGTCTAAAAAAGCTAATAAAGGCTAAAAAAATAAGAAATTATATAATTAAATAAGAAATACATTAAAAAACAGAAGTAGTTTCGCTAAGTCCCTACGCTTTCCATGCCTTTATAATTATGCAATAGTGTTTAAAATAAATTTTGAAAAACATACATGTAGTCGTTTACCTTTAAGCTATACAAATGTAAACGACTTTTTATATGATGGCGTACTGCAATCAAATCGATATTTATGTAAACATAATGTTAGCAGCAAAAAATGTCAACTTTAAGTTTCCACAAAGCTATTTATATTAAATAAATCATTCCGCTGAGTTCAAATTATTGTTCCTAGCAAAACTGTTGAAAAGACCAATACTTCCGCGAATTGAAACACTCTTGCCGCAAACTAAAAATAATTGCGACCCATAAATTCGAGAACGAAAAAAAATCTTTCATTATTATTTAACCCTTAAAGTATAATTTTTCACAACAAACTGATGGCTGAAAACAAAGAGTATTCATCATATTACTAAGTATTAAATAGACCGACAACTTCAGAGCAACTGCCTACAACCTGCAAGCTCTTTTCTCACTTTTGTAATGCAAAAGTGGAAAACAAGAGACAAGCTTAAAAAAACGAGTAAAAAGTCGAAAAAATCTGTGAAAACGTATGCCTTTTCGTTACAAATAATTTTCCAAGTTTACTCAGAATATAATGTTCATACTTAACATGAAAAAAGAGAGACCATCGAACGTCTACGTAGATGTAAAAAAAATAAACTGCATTTACACCATCATGAGGGATCCATGTTGCCGCTGTCAATGATAAATCAGACGCCTTAATCAGACCCATAATTATAGACACGTAAAGCGGAAATAAACTCAAGTTCCGGTTACCAACATTCCTACAATCACTTGAAAACATTTCTGTTTCCCATTTAAAACATGTGAAATGAAGGTGGTAATTAGTCTTAGTAAATTAAACCAACAATTCATCATTCATTATATACGAAATAAATAAATAATTGTTTTAAATTTCGTAAGCCATCCCTATAAAAATATCAACATGCTAAGCTTTCCCATAATTCCTGATACGTAAACAAGTTGTCCGACCAAAATACGTGTCTCGCATTTTGCGTGTTAGGTTATGCCCTTAGTGCCTTCCATTTAGTCGGCTATTTAGAGTGATTTGATGATGTAAATGCATCATTAGGTTGCCGTTTAGTGAAAACAGATTGTTAGGCAATTTCCCATCTTTAATTTATACTGGGAAATAAGATAAATATTTTTCTTATATAGAAAAGCTCTTCATATAAGTTGTGTTTTGATATAAAGCTATAGAGTGCTTTTACTTTCGGAACATGGTCTATGACTTTCACTGGACGCTTAAGCAAAGTATCCTGCTCGCGCTAAATTTTAGGGTCCCTAGTCTCCACTCCGTTTCTCCAGAAGCAAAGATAAATGGTCGCTAAATTTTGAAACACGATAGATAGGACTAAAACCATATGTTCATGGCAGATGTCGGTAAACGTCATTTTAATTATACACGTAAAAAGAAATTCAAACTTCAAAGACATAGCAGTATTTAAATATCTGCAAAACAATGGATACAAGAAGAATTGAAGAAGATGTTATAATTGCTGCAGCAGCTGAAATAATTGCTATAGTAGCAAGTAGAAGACGACACTTAACTTCGTGTCGCGTAAATCCAATCAATCAACCAAAATCAATATTGCAGTGGAATTTGTCCTGCAAGTTCCATATAGTTGGTCGTTCCTCCACAAGCCCCGCAAGTTTTTTTTTCTTTTCATCGCATGAAAAGGGTATTTTGGTTTTGCGTCTACTTTTACTCATACCGCTAATGTTTTGTGCGGTTTCCTCCAAAAAATCTATATATTGACTACAAACAGCTTGGAAAATAGAAATAAATAATTAGTTTGAGATAATAAATTCACCCGGCAGCAACAACACAACACAAACTTTTTCTTCTGTCAGAATTTATCTTCGATTTAATGTACCGGACATTTATTTCGCGAGCTAAATGAGTGGAGACTTGTCATCGGCCCATCTATATGAAGTTAAGAATTTAGCGAGCGAACAGGATACTGCTTTGCTAGATTGTCCCGCTAAACTTAATCTTTGTAGACATTTTTGTGTGGAAGATAAAATTTAGCGCGAGCAGGATACTTAGCTTTAGGAAACATTATATTAATGCAGCTCTTTTGTGTAGCTTTTTATGTTTGGGGAAGAAGCTTTTTCTCTGGTTGGTAAATAGGATTTGCAGAGAAATATTATGTTCGAAAACTTTTGTCGAACACCAAATCCTTCATTCTCTTTTGATACTTTCCACATGTTGGCAAGTTACAGGACCGATAAAAGCCTGCCGCATACACTTTTTACCCTACCTATGTTTTGTTAATACATTTAAAAAATTAGGTAACTATAGATGCTTTGCTGGATCTTTGCGTAACTTGGTAGCTTCAAAAGATATGAAGTAACCATCAACGAGCAATTTCTGTGTCGTGAGCATATAAAATGCATTGCTTCTTCAACTAAAGATCACTACCTATATTCGCACATACCTTGAGCGACATTCAAAGCTCGATGGCTAAAATCAGGTTTATTACATCTGGTGAAACGCAGCGAAATCGCATTTGCACAAAATATCCAACTTTCAACATGATTCTGTTTGAGTGTTTAGACGGAGCAATTTATCTCTTAAAATTTTAGAAATAAATGCAATCTTCCAGAAGATGATAACATTGCTAATTATGGATAACCAGCGCTTTAAGTCACTTATACGCCATACGCTTAACATAAGACGACGACCTCAAACTGGGTGTTGGATTTTCAAGTTAATGCAATTGCTCAGTTTTTAAATCCATTCCAAATTTGAAGAGCAGATAAAATATCCTAAAAGTAGATACTCAATTAAATCTTTAAAAACGTAAGCTCTTAAAATCTTAAAAACTGAATTAAAAATAAATTTAATGAAATAATTTAAATTTTTAAATCATCTTAAAACCAAATTCTTTAACAACCACAATGGGTAGATAAATTGTAATGAAGTGAAAGTGTTAATAAAAAAAAAATAATAAACAATAACTCCTTTCGAGATTTATTTGTTTTATTCGCAGGTTACACCATCCCTGAAATAGAAAAATTGTAAAGGGGTTGTTATTTTTCACAAAGCCCTCTAGAAACAAAAAAATTTAAATTTGGCAATATTTTGTGTCAATTTGTCAATTTTACGCGAATCACCAGTCAAATTATAGCATCCGCAAGCGAGTGACACTTATTTGCATGTACCTAAAAACAATAACGAGCTCCTTCACGTACTTAGTACTCGATCAAATGGGTGCGTTAATTCCGACCCTGCCCTCGATTGTCTAAGCAAATTACCCAGCATATTACATAAGTACTCAGGAAATCAGTTTCCAAAAGTGGCTCACTGTATTTTTGTTCTGAAAAGAGATACATTCACAACAAATGGTTGTTTAAAGTTGGACTAAGAATCATTTATGGTTAAGACGCGCCAACCATTTACGTATTTGATTTTTACAAGAAAGTGTGAAGGAAAATTTTCGAACATTGTATGCATATCATTAATGCAAATACAGTTGAATTGAATTGAAAGCAGATATTGTTGGCTGACCATCTTATGCTGGTAAGACGTATGGAATAATGTGATCTTATTTGCTTTTAGGTACCCAACTGATTGCATTTGCAAACATTTTAACGAAGTAGGTCTCCAAACTGCCTCGATTAAGTACCTACGTACTTACCTCACCATCGAACTGTTTTTGTCGTTTTAGGATAGGAATAATTCTACTCGTAGAGCCTTTTGAAAATGTCGCCCTCTAAATTTAAATGAAAAACTACCCCTCTACCGAACATATCCTTTGCGAATTATCATGGTTACAAAGCATTACCCAACCTTCGGTATTATACACTCAGTATCGAAAGCATTACATGGAATTATTCCAATAAAATAATTTTCTAACAAGTAAAAATCACCCAATTAAATTACTAAGCGGATTCGTAAGTTACATTCTATGTTCCGCCCACCCATTGTTTATAATTCGCCTTAATTTTCGCCGGTGGCGACATTTTTACCTAGCCTTAGTTTTATGGCACACGCTAAATGCGAAAAGAGAAAAGTAGGAAAATTATTGCGTGTCGCTCAACTTTGTTCAAGTTTGACCAGGGGAAAGTAAAAAAAAAAAACGCAATCAATGGCCGCAAATGCAAAGGAAGTATACCACAGGCGCACGATGTGTTGTGGTAGTGCAAAGCTATCGAGAAATGTCCTGTCCACTGAGTGAGAAAATTACGCATTCAAATTGACCACACATGTATGTACGAGCATAGGTACACAAAGGCTATGAATTCTTGATAGGTACTTACAGTGGTGGTAATTCTCCTTACGTCATGAATACAATTAAGATAAAAACCCTCGCGCTTATAATATAAACCGTATGTAAGAGAGAAGCATAAGAAAAGTATGATTAATTACTGATTAGGAATATTTATGAGCCAAAAGTGTGAGAACGTATGACTTGAGTTGTAAATTGGTGGGTAGTTGAGTTGACATGTGAGCTATTGCGGGTCAAACTGCTATGAATGGGAGTATCTAATCTGCCAGTTAAAGGCCATGCTCATGATGACTAAGTCCAATGAGTCCCACTATTGGCGCGGTATAATTATATTTGGTAGTTCGAAACTTTGTTAACAAAGCGCATAGCTATTGGAATATTGTGCGGCACAGTTACAGGAATTTGAATAGTATAATGGTAGGGCGTTGAATATATAGCTGATATTTCGGTCTCATATAAAACTAATATAAAGGCAACAAATTAAGTGTATAAGAGTTAAAACATGAGATAAACATTTATATTTACTTAAAAACATAAGAAATAACAATCAGCCAGGGTATTTTCTCTTGAGTGTAGTTTTTTCACAGTCTGGATACAAATTGCTATGTTCCCGGATACAGCGTAACAAGAATTGCTTTTGCTCTTCTTCAGTCGTGATAAGTCCATTGAAATCTTGAACTAATTTGACAGCCCTCTCAGCAGTATCATTTACAACCTTAAAACGACTTATTCTTTTAGCTTCCAGAAAAGCACCGTTATCATCCCAAGAATATACATCTTCTTGAAGAAAACTGTCATCGATCTGCAAACAAGATAAAAATTGTTTGTTCTTTTCCGATAAAAAATCATCCAACGTTTAATCTGAAGGAAAAATCAAGTTCAATAACAAATTTTGGTTCAGTTCTTCCTTTGATGAGACATAACGTTTTCCAAAATCTAAGCTTTTATCCCTGTTTAGGTTGGCAATCATTTTCCTCTTATTTTGGTTATCAACTTCATCATCAAAAAGTGATAGAACGACAGTCTCTTCACATAAATACCACAAGTGATGGCTAAACTTGCTTATAGAATCTTTAGACATTGCTGCGTCAACTTTGTCGTACTCTTTTAACGCCTTCAAGAAGCACAAATCTTGGTTAGGTGCTTTAGTTGCCACTGTGTATTCGAGCCAAGGCTTAACATACAATGTGACGATAAATAAGCAAACATCTTGTAGTGCCCCTTTTGTCCTTTGCAATCATTCTAAATTGTGACTGAAGCAAACATATTTTTAAAGAGTATGTCGCCTTTGCCATCCATCGTGCCTGATGCGTAGCTCCAGGGGGTCTGAGTTTTAATTTCTTTTCTGTACTTCCTCCCAAAAACACTACGCATAGTTGAACCAATTCGCGGTAATCGTCTCTTATAAAACCTTTGTCCAGTTCTGCCTTGTAAAACATTAGCAAAGATTTAATGTTTGTCTCTGCAACATGTTCTTTTAAGAAATCAAGAGATAGGCCAATTTTACTTGAATCGATCGATGTTTTTCCAATTTTCTGGCCTGAGTACGAATTCGCTGAATCGAGGATTTGATAAAAGGGAAGTCATCGCTGCTCAGACCAAGCGCTTCAACGACCGCATGAAGAATGTAAACGGAATCTCTTATACTTAACTGGCATCGATCTAAAGCTGCGACAAGTTTAGCTGTAATGAGATTCTTTCTACCTCTACCTTTCCTTTTTCAGGGCGGAGAATGTCTGGCAACCTGAGTTGAGAATTCAAAATCTGTTCTTCGTCCGAATCTTCTGGACAAGATCCATCCATATTTTTATTTTCACAGTTCTTAAACGTGACCTGAGTTTTCTTACAATTTGTTTGCAGCTCTCTGCAAACATGATTTAAATCAACAAGTTTCTTCACGCAATTTGGAAATGCTTTTGTGGGAATTCTTGCTTTTTCCCAAAATATAATCACAAGATTTGCACTTTCACGGACAGTCAGTTGGACGTCGCGAATATTTTAAAATAAGACAGCGAGAACTTGTCGATTAGATGGTAATTTTGCGCCATTTATTTGATGACTAGGCAGCCCGATAAGGAAAATATTTTGTTTATCACTCTCTAATTCCACCGACATCTTTATGCAATAGCAACAATAGCAACAATAGTGCTACTACAAATAATCTTAAAAATCACGAATGAAATGACAAATGCAACACGTAGTAACAGGTCGCAGCGCATTACCCGGCCAACTTGAATGGACAAATTTGAATCGCAAGTCGGCACGGGTTATCGTTTATAAAACGGGATAATATTTTTTCCTATACAATATTGGGTTATTACGAACGTTTTAAGAGGGTGTGCGTAAAAATGTGGCGAGCTTGAAATTTAAGGGACACCCTAGTGGAGGCATATAATATATCCCAAACTTGTCAATACTCGTTGTTAAAGAAATCATTCGAAGCGATCATATTTCTTGACCAAACTCCCGCCGGTTGTTTTTTATTTGAATTATTTCAGCATTGCCCAGCATTCGATCTAATGCGATACAGAATCGGTAACAAAGTAACAAAAATGAGTTTCTGTGACTAACGAACATCGAGGAAGGTGGGTAAATGAGCCTTTTGTGTATGACTGCAGTAAGACCGTCAGTTATTGCGGTTTGTTTTCCTAAAATTCAACCTGTAAGGTGTACATCCCCCCATCGCTCTGACAAACAAACGTCAAAGATCCATTACGCTCTTCGTAACTGTTTGGCCATAGAAAGTTCAAACAAATCGACTGTTTGAATCCCATGATGGGATCTCCCTAAATACACCCATCCGAAACTGCATTTAATACACAGCCCCCCACCACTCCGACCAACAACCTCTGAGAACGTTCTCATCGTTATTTATTACTGATTTCCCCTGAGGACTTATCAATCACTACCCAGGAGAAACTTTACCGATTACTATGCGCATACAAAATCGTCCTTTGAACTCTCGCCTCAAGTCTACACGGGTGGGGTAGGCAATCGAAATCAGCAAAATCACAAGACTTGGAAGTTTGACAGAAAAATGCTCATTGCTGGTGGCTGGCCCACGAATAAAGTGGCAAACGGCAGCCACATAACATTTCCATTCCGACAAAAGCTAACCACCACCTCCCCCTATCTACATATCTTCGTTTTACTGATTCATAGATTATTCCATTTCGTCGTAGCGCGCAAATAGAAGATATAAATCTTAGGCTTACTATCCCCGTCCAACAGACACAACTCTTTCCCTGAAAGTCACTGTTCGCGCGTTCGCATCCGAATCCATCCATCTATCACGAGATAGATGGTTCAATGGTTCACCTTAAAATTCATCATTTATCTCTGCAGTCCTCACACGGAGAACTTTTATGTCGGCATTTGTCTGCAATCCATTATTCTCCCATGCCTGTGCTTTCTGATTACGGATAAACGGGACTTACACACAAATGCCAGTTGGGTTGGCAGTAGGCACGGCGGCGGGCGGCAGGCGGCAGGTGGTAATAGGCAATCCTTGGAAGAAAGGAACACGCAAAAGAATAGATTCAAATGAAGGGAAATCGGCAAATGCCTCGGTTAGGGATATACCGATTGATTGAATTGGTAATGATGATGGGTGGCAGTGGGTGTGCTGTACGAGTATCTGCAGGTGTTTGTCGTGTTAGGTTTTTTGTGTTTTTTTTTGGATTGGTATTCATGATTTTTCTTATCTATTGATATGGGGTAGATGCGGAATAGGCAAACGATCCGCAACCGATATCGGTTGAATTTGATTAATCGCGAGGAATTGTTATTGCCATTTTGATTCATTTATAATTTTATTGGAGGGATTTTATTGGATCAGGCTTGATTTGGCGAATTGTTGTATTCCGAGCGTGGCACGTGGATGTGTCAGGGGGATGGCTTACGCGTTGGCGTTTCGATGAAGTTTAAATTGAACGAATTTCTCGCATGATTAATGCAACTCAGGTCGAGGGTTAATTCAATTGTTCGTCTTGTTCGAGTGATGATTGATTGTGGTTCGGGCGTAGGTACTAATGGTACTCTGAACTGAATTTTCTGATGATATTTTCAACGGAGCTCCCTATTTTAAATCGAGTGCGTGATTTATGACATCGCAATGCAATTTTGCTTGCATTGAAAATGGAGTAGAAACTAAAATTAATTTTAACAATCGCAATGTTGAACGGTGAGATTAAAAAATCTTGCGAACAAATATTTAAAATCTATGTAAATTCAATTAAAAATGATCTTTGATCTTGTTTTAAAAAACAGTTACAAGGAATGACAAAGACTGTTCCACATAATTGGACACCTATCCAGCCGTTGAGGCTTAGATAGATAGGTAGATATGGAGGACCTACTTCCACAGCCTGTTCTTGACTTAAGTAATAATTTTAAGATTTTTCCTTTAACACCGTTTATTTATGTCGCTTTCAAATCCGGTGTCAACGTGATCCTCCACCAAAAAGCTGCCCTAATGAGCTGTTTAGTTGTTTACTTCCTTTTGTTCATTCACAGGTAATGCCCGTTCTATCCATAATAGGTGAATGATGTGGATTTTGCTATCCAGCGTGATGGCGCTACACAGGTCCTAGAGTTCGTTGTTGAAGCCAAAGAATAAAGCGATAAGTTTTGCGATCCAAACAGCGATGGAAATCTTAATCCAAATTAGTTGTTTTTAAGCCCATCCCATAGAGCAAGACTCATAAAATGATGAGCTCTCTGAAATAGAGTCTCCTATTTTTTCCTCTTGATATCCGACTGCTTTAAGCAAAGATTGAATACCGTCAGTCTGTCAGATTTTTCCCAAAACATCGTAAGTCCGACAAAAATACTTCAATTGTTGTAAATGAACTTTCCTTATTGTTTTAGTGTGACGCAAGACTTTAAACGTGTCTCTTGAAAATCACACATTTTGGATTTGTGTCACTTTGCCGTGAACACGGTTGCCACTTGATAATAAAGTTTTTCCAAAATTGGAAACAAAAATGACCAAAATAACTTAGGTCTGAAATATTTGTAAGTATAGCACAATCAGACGAAAAGAAAACCGTTTTGGTTTCATACAAATAAGAGTCGAGTCTGTTTTTTCATTTCGTAAAAAAATGGAAATGGAAATAAAAAATGACAAAGTGACCAAGAGAACAAATAATGACCAAATTTGGTCACAACTGACCTATGTGGCAACCGTGGCCGTGAAAGCAAGGATGTGTTGATTTATTTTAATATTTTATTGATTCAACATTCAGTGGTGGTAAATCAGCAAATATTTTTTGCAATTTGAGACTGCAAAGTGGTGTTTGAGAAATTGACCTATTGAGGTGGTAAATTGCGCCAATCAATGTCGCAAATCACTGAAAATAAAAGAAGCTCGAATCAGTACTTCGAATCGTCAATTCTAACAAACTGAATTTGATATACTTCGTCGTTTTCAATGTCAAATTACGAATTTTTTATCAATTCAAGATATAATCGTGATTAAGCGAAAAATATATACATAATTCCTGAATTGCAACTTCAAATTTTGCAATTGCTGATTTTCAATTCGTTCCGTGTGGCGCACTGAAAAAAACCTCAGTTTGTGTCTTTCCGGGGATCGAACTTTTAAGGCCACTCACTCCGAAGCCCAGCACAAACCGCTACGAAGTTGAACTAAGGCTTAAAATTTGACTATCAAACAGCTCAGTATATCTGTATACACTATGTCCTATATCCTCAAATTTGAGAAAAAAAAAATTAAAAAAAAAAGATCTCAATATGGTCGCTACAACTTCAAAAATGATGGCGTTCAGATGATAATCGGCTTACAAGATCTGCCACAAGGTTCTTCGACGGGCACTTATATTTTTAATCTGATCAGCATAGCTAAGCATTGTCGATGTCCTTCATCAACAAAAAAGAGACCTAGTCAAGGTGCTACTTATGCGATACTTGCAGAGACCACAAAGGCATTTGAAAAGTTGATAAGATCTTGCAAATCTTTTAAAGACTCTAAGTCTTCGATAATTATATTTCTGATGTGGCGGAGTGCTGTGGTAAAGGGGTGTGTTCAGACATCTCCTTACCACCGCGAACACTTCATGCCCTACACAGGTCACTAGTGTTGTTTCACATTTTCTTGCTGCGTTATTTCAGCACAAAAGAGGATAACGATTTTGTGTGATTCTATTTGTTGTCTGTTTGTTATAGAGTTTCCAGACGAAAGGCAATACTGTGGCTTCGGTCTGGTTAAGCTCAAGTGAAGAAACGTTTCTTGCCAGCTCATCAGTTTTCTCAGTACCGGGAACCCAGCAGGGTCTTGTATATTTCATAATTTTTAGGTCTAAAAGAGCCACACGTAGTCTTAGCATATTTGAAAAACACCCTTGGACCGATATTCCCACTGTATTAAAAGAAATGAAATTCTGACACCATTTTTAATCAGTCTGTGCACAAACAACTCCCCTAATCCACCAGCTTTCGAAAAACTTTCTCAGTGGTTTATCATATTCACCTTCTGAATGAAGGCATAAATAGCTTCGAATCCTATTTCCATTACGTGTTTAACGAAAATCATCACTTAGGCTTAGCGTAAATAGGAAAACATCAATCAATTTCGTAAAAACTACACTCAGCCAATCAATTTGTCTACCACTGGCCCTGACAACAGAAATGTCCACAAAACCCAAGGTGTGCTTCGCCATCAATCAACAACGCTCCAGCAAAGTGAGAGTGACAGTGATTTTCAATTCCCTTACACATTTTATGCATTTTTTTTTACTGATATTCCTCTCGTGAAATCATTTAATTTATCCATCAATTTCCAAAACCCCACAGAGTAGGGAAACCGTTTCTTTTATTTCCAAAATCACCCTCTAATTCTTTCGTCTTACGTTGTCTTTCAAAGCAAAGCAAACCAAATTTACCACTCTCTCAACACCTTGACACCTTAAGGAAATGTGTGTGTAACATATCCGTAAACACAGTATCGTCCCGCAAACTCTATTCGAGTTTTCATTACTCGGGAATAAGAAGGATACACGCCCCAGCAATTTCTTCATCGGAATTTTCGAGTTTAAAATTCAAATTACAAAACGCACCGAAGTGAAGACGGAGCTATGTAGCGATGTTAGAAGTGTGCGGATTCCGGAAGGAATGGGGACATTGAGAGATAAATTGTGGGATAAACAACGAAAAGATATCGATCTGGGAACGAAATTCACTTTACTCCAAGATATGGGATGTCATTGTCATCATTTAGTTCAGTATCACCTTAGGTTGTGTGTGTGTGATTTTTTTTTTTTTTTTGCTGAACACTTTCTTGGAAATTGCTTATACTTGTATCTGTCGTTTGTGGTAGGTATCGTCGCTGGGTTGCCAGCCACAGGATATATCATCCCATTGCAATCATCAATGTATTCGTGTTTGCCAACCTCGTAATCCATCGTTAAAAATGTCATTTATCTTTTGGTTTTCGTACATCCGAGCACAAAAACATACAGTTGTTGTCCCACTAAGGAATAAGAGTCGGTTCTGAGACCTAAGGGGGGTAAAATGAAGGCGGGTCTATTTGAAATTTCGAATTGATGTTAGTAGGACGACCCAAATGAGGAGGGCTCATGTTGCGCCGATTTGTAAAACAAACTGTTTACAGACGGGATATCATACTTAGAGTCTTTTAATGATGAAGCTAGGTCTTTCAAGGCTTAATGATATTACACATTTGTTCTCAAAGAGGAGATAGTACACAAACAGTATTGAGGCGATTTTGGTGTACATTTTTCAAAGAAAATACTTAATTAATGAGGCCCAAGGGGTGAATTAAATCGCGCACATCCTTGTTGCTAGTTTCCTGGTAACAATCTTAAGGTCGCGTACACCAAAATGACTTGATAAAATTATACAATTTTGACATAGGTGTATAGTTTAACTCACCTACCACGTCGAAAATAAGTAGAACACTTTATTATAGCGATAGGTAATAAGAGTCTGGGAAAATAATTGAACGCAACCATATTCCGAATTCGAAGAGACTAAAAAAGTTGTATCCAAAACCGTGAATAAAATATGATAACAAATCTGTTCCACTTAAAAGGATTGGTAGTTGCACTTGACTTCATTCCCTTTTCAACTGTTCTTAGCTCGATGGCCAAAGAAGCCTAAAATAATGCTCCAAAATTGCGTTCAACTCTTCGCCAGAAAATGAGTTAAAATCGCGTTCAAAAACACAAAAAAAAAATAAAAAAAAATCGAAAGGCACTTTAAAAATTAAGTCGATTAACATGTGCAAACATTTTCCAAACACCGCGTCAAATGATCGGCAGAACTCGTAAAAAACTGATCCATCGAAAACGGGTCGAGAAACACGCAAAAAACGCGACAGAGAAAAGACCGTCTGAAGAGCTTAAAAAAACACCTGACAAAAAAAACGATCCAAAAACTTGTTTGTGTGGTCGGAGAAAACGTTCGATGTAATTTGTGTTTTTCCGAGGATCGAACCTATAACAACTTGCTAAGTTTAGTGAAGCATAGAAACCACTGAGTCACGTCACCCACAGTTTGAATTCTATTGCGACTTACTCACGCGCTGTCCAACCTTCCTCTCTTTTCTTATGTGATGTGCGTTGTGCACTGTGCTTAACAGTTATAGTCCATTTAACCACCTTTTAGGCGCAGGGTATACCTACCTAGATTTAGGTTTCGAATAGGTCTTCTGTCAGCGACCCATCCACGAGCAGTCCATCCTATTCCTTGGTTTATGTTGAGTACGTGCTCTTGAAATTGTCAACACCTAACCCGTTATCAAAAAAAAATCTCCAACCAACCGCATACAGAAAACCCTACTTACATATTTGATCCTTTTATCTTCCATGTCAATAGATTTTTCAACATTCCCTTAACCTAAGTCGAAATCCGCTTCATCCTTGGTCACATCGTACGCCTGGGTATACACGCGCATCCTTCGAAAATGAATCCAATGATTATGTTCCCCCCACATATTATGTTGCGCAAATCTAATTTGGCAACACTAACGTACACACGGGACACAGCGTCTTGCCACACAGCAGTAGAATTCCAAGAAAGCTTAAAAGCATCGAAAACGATTTTTATATCATAAAATAATGTGGGAATCCGCCCGTAGGCTACACTTATAGAAAACGAAACAAATGAGCGAATGAGTAAGTGGTGTTCGCCTGACTGGGACTGGGTGTATATTGGGCGCGAATATCAAATTGATTTTCTTATCCCCTCCACCTCTTGCTATATAGTATTAGGTAGGTACTCGGCATCGTCATATCTTCGTCAACCCGGTACCCTGCTCGTCAAACTGCCTACAGCAATAAGTGCTTTTGTATCATAAATAAGTAAGCTAAATAGGATTACATACGAAGGTAGAGGTACACGAGAACGTCGCGCACGCAGGCACGCAATATTACTACTTTTGGCTTTTATCCTGAACGAGGAAATCACAGTCTCACTCCAAGTCGCGATTCCATGTAATTTGAAGGCAAACAAAAAACTGTTAAAACAGCGATAGAAAGTCGAGACCGGAAGCGAAAATCAGAACGGAAACCCTCTGCGACCTTCCTCGCCACACCGTTCACACACCACTCGGAGGGCGTGTTAAAAAGTCGGCATACAAATTGACCTATTTAAGGTAATTGAAAGATACATTACCCCACTGATGCATACGCGCAAATCAATTTCAATGTTTTACATTTTTTTTTTTTTTTTTCACTCCTTTCCTTTTACATTATAGAAATGGGAAAGTGTTTTTGAAAGCGGCAATTTCTCATTGAAAGTGATTTAGATTCCATTCCCAAAGACCATTCACTTTGTAATGGGCATGGTGTGTGGGTTATTTGTCGATTCCTTTAAGTATACCATTCAAGGTGCATAGATAATTCGGGCCAATTGAAATGTCGATTGCGAAGCAACCCAAACGAGTGTTATTTCTGCGTGTTAAACCGGTGGTTTAATTTATAAATATTTAATACGTGATTACGGTCAATATTGGTGTAGAGAGGCTTTAAGGTCATTCCACCGAATTACTTGACGTTGAGTTGTCAATTTATAATGGAGTTGGAGATGGAAAAAATCTTGTCAGGAACGAATTCACTTAAAGCAAACATTTGCTTTGACTTTCCGCACATAATATCAGACCGCTAAATAAACTAGAACTAGGTATATATTATATAGCTTTTGTAACAGACATATGTTTGGGTAAGAAGGACTACACGCAGAAAAATCGCTTAAAATCAACCAACTTTCGGTTAAAAACTAGCAAGTGATACTGTTATTATTGCTCCTACAGAGTTAGTGGATTTAAAATAACCAAGTCAACTTGCTTAACGAAACTCGGTTGAAAATAACCTTTTATCAATTTTTCTCGGTTGTTAATAACAAACTAACTCTGTTGAATTTAACCAACTGGTTGATATTTATCTAGAAACTTGGTTCTTAACAACTGATAAAGTGTGTTATTTTTACCTATTTCTATCGGTAGTATTTAACAACGAATACTCGGTGTTTTTCAACAGAGACTTGGTTAATTTTCACACTTTTTTTGTCTTTGACCGAGCAAAACTCGCACTCTGTTAGAGCCAATTTTTGAGCGTGTATCAGCGTTGCCAAATCAAATGCTGGTAGTTGCATTTTGTGTCCATTTCAATAGATTTTAACTCGATTAGTAGAAAAACGCGTCAACAAGCACGCTGAGAACCATGTCGAAAACGCGTCAAAAACCACTAAGAAAATCTCGTCTAAAAAATCATATTAATATGTGAACATCCGAAGTTTCCGTACACTTTTTTAGCATTTATTATGAAATGCGCGGAGTCAAACTTTTGTTATTTGAAAGGTACTGTGCCATAGTTGTGCACCAACAAAACATCGTGGGTATTTGTCGCCATTAAGACTGGTGTTAAGTTAAGTTAATTGAACCCATTTTGGTGACATTCAATATGTCGCAGCCATAACGTATTCAACTATGTATCATCTTAGATTAGAACCTATTTTTGAAGGAATGCAATTTACCTACCCCTCAAAGTATGCAATTGTGTGACCAATTTCAATTCAAAGGCATATCTGGTTATGAAAATTTGTCGACATCAATTTTTTACTCTAAAGTGGCGCAGTGGCTTAGTGGTTAGTGTGTTGGACTACTAAGCGAGGGGTCTCAGGTTCGAATCCCGCAAAAACCCAAATTCCAACTTAGGGTTTTTTCCACTGCGCCGCCTCTCGCGAACGTCTGACAAACATCCGAGAGTATAACTGTCTTTAGAGCTTCTCAATTAGCCGTTTGGAATCGGCATAAAATTGTAGATCCCTTCCATTCGTTCCAAAAATGAAACTCACACAAAACGAATGGTTGTGAGAAGCTAGGCCTTGGGTCTCTACAGACCTGTTGCGCCAACTATATACATATAAAGTTTCTTTTTGATGAGTAAAACTATTTTCAAAGGGGATTATTCTTTCGACATCCAGGTGTGGCTTTTTCGCTCATAAAAAGGCATAAATATCGAAAATCGTGGTACGTTTTTTAGTTTAACATCCTTATAAAAGGGTAGGGTCGATTTTCGACCTTAAAAACGCTAAGACTGTGATTCAGAATTATAAGCCTGAGGGCTGATGGTCCATATTACAGCTTTCGTATAATAACTATCGACTGAACGATACTGTTTTTGAAATTTTAATGACCATAATAAGTGATTTTCTGGCTAATTAGGTACATGTGCGGATAATGAACATTATTAGGCTCTGAAAGTTGTAATTTTTCCCATTAGTTGCTAGTTTTGAGGTCTATCGTTTCGACGATAATCGCCTAAAAAGTTACATGATTATGACCCAGAAGTTTCGGTTTTTTGATTTTTCTTTCTGAGATTTCTCGAAATTCTTTAGTCTAAGTTGAAGTTTATTTCCGCTGTCAGACAAGCAATTTCTTGACCGACATTTTTCTCCAAGTGGCCTTTTTAACCAAATTACAAATATAGTTACAAAATTTGTATTTGTTGATTACATTTACAAATTTATTTACTGATTTTCTGTTTCACAAACTCTAAACTCATTTCCATCAAGTTTGTTAAAAGGAGAAAAAAATTAAGGGAAATTGCAATTGTTATTTACACAAGAACGAAAATCGTTGTTTGTAAACAGCTGTTTTTCATAATTTTGTAAGTCCTCTTACTGATAAAATTTTTTAAGACGTAATTCTAAATGTTAAACCACCCTGTATTCTCTCTTCACTTATACCATAGACACATTATTACTAGATGGTGCATTTCATACCCCGACCTGGAACAGCGTATACCTCACACTTTTACTCCTAATAGATGGCGTCCCAATGCAGTAGGTGAACTTATAAACCTTTTTTGTGTCGATTGGTGTTTGCAAGATACACAAACATGTTGCAGAGGAGGAAGAAAAATAGCAAATGAAATCGATGAGGAAATCGAGATCGAGTTCTTTTTGCCTGATATATGTAGCATATAGCTAGTTGTATGGTGCGTGTGGTAGGGCTAACGTACTTTTAGCGTGACAATACTGATGACGATGGGGATGGAGTATCTTATGAAGACAACAATGTGGAAAGAATGTGTCTATGTATGGAAATGTTAAATAAATAGGTAGTTAGGTGTGCATATTCCGATATTTTATTGGCAAAGGTCATGATTAAGGATTATGATAAATTGCTGATGCTGGGAAGTGAATGGAAGAAAATTAAAGATACCAACTGAATGATTGACTGACACAGCACTTTTTTTTTTAAATTCCACTTATAGCATTGCCACTAGAAAAATATTGCGTTTATGTTCGAACTTTTATTGAGATAAATTTTCAGGTTTCATATTCGCGTCTTGGAAACTTTGATTGCATGAATAGCAATAAATAACTAAATAGGGAATAATAATAATTTATAGGTATAGGTACCTATGTAGTTCGGTTGAAAGTCGAAATTAAAATGTCAACTATCATATGTATTTACGAGTGTAATGTACATTTCTAGGAATCTATTATAATTATAATTCAGTTAATTATGTATGGTTTTAAACACACGAATTCATTTAAATTATCGTACACAAAAAAAAACGTAGGTATACACAGGTATTATATTATATGTATGTTTCCTAGTTCTATAAAAATACGAAAATAATTGAAGTTTTTACTACTAATATATGTACATATTATAGCACGGTAGAATGTAGTTTCAAGTTGTTATAATTTTAACAAAATAAATACGTAGTCACATGCATATACTAGGTAAACAGCAAAAACACAAATAACGATATCAGGGACTTGTTGTTGTTTATCTTGGGACATCTTTAAAATGCAGCTTGTCATTAAAACCTTTAAAATTTCGTTTTGATGGCAATTTAAAATAAGATTTTGAAATTCTGAAAACCAAATAAGGGAAGTTTCATACGCATAATCTACGGGAGCATGCAACGAACCGAATATAAGATTTTTGTTAAATTTTTTTTAGTTTCAGAAGGCAAAACTTTCGCTATTTGGTCTTCTTTCTTCAAACAACTGAAGCAATTTTTAAGCTGACAACTTCCTTACTTCCCTTCCTTTTTCGGAAATGATCGGAAAAAATTGCCTCTCGGGAAAATCTTTTGATTTTCACTGCACACAGCCCATTTAACTTTTTTTCTCTTATTGTTATACAATATTGTTTTAATAAAAATCAAAAGTCAACTATAATATTTTCACTAAGGTGTCAATATCGAAAGAATCAAGAAATGAAATCTGAGGAAATGTATCCAGGTGTATGCCCATTCATATACAATTTGGCGCGAATACCCCAAATCTTTGTGTAAAGGCATCATCCCTTGCACCATCCTCCCTCACCATGCTATTGATTGATACTTAATCATAATATTGCATCTCCTTTCCTTTGTCCTCCCCTTCTATAAGAAAAACCAAACCAAAACCAGTTCCCTACCCTGGTTTGTCATAATCAGAAATACTTTTTATACCGACGCGACGGTTGGGGATGGCGAGAATGAATGAAGAAAGAAAAGAGGCACACGAGAAGTTAGTTTTTGTTTTGTTTCTTTGGTTTTCTTTAAGCACATTTCCTCAACGCAATATCAAAAGTCTCATTAAGATACATGATGCCGTAAGAACCAAGGAACATTTTGTTTGTTTTGCGAAAAAGGAAAATAAAGAAGAATCAGGTATAAACCTCACTGCGAAGCAAACGAGGTCCACGGTTCACGTTGATCGGAAATGTTTCTCAACAGAAAACCTCAAATAAAGTGATTTGCAGCATGTATCCGAGTTTGAGGTATATTTTCACGGTGGCGCCATCTAGATATTGGGGTGTTTCGGAATAATCATTTCTTTTATATGAAATGCACCATCTAGTAATAATGTGTCTATGCTTATACTCAACTGATGTAGATAGTAAAGCGACTATAGCTGTACTGAAATCGTCCTCATTTTATATACATATCATGGCGGAACACACACCACGTAGCTTGGAAGATAATATTGTTTTAGACCCGACAGGTGGCGCGCTCTTGTCGATCTCCTAGAAATTCAACCGATGTCAATGAAACTTTTTGTGTGTGTATGGTTGTTTGCAGCTTGAAGGGTTTTCCAATTAGAGGTGTTATTTTGGTATTCAAAGAAAAATGTCATTTTTTGATATAAATGATCGGATGTTTATTTCATAATAAAGAGGGAGATATGCCGTTAATAATGAAAAACAACATCAGCCAAACGGCCACCACGAGCACACATACAGGACCATATCCTTTTCATGAAATTTTCCATAACCAAATCGCAAAGTGGCTGCCCTATGTACTCGACAGCCTCACGAATTTTATCTTTGAGGTCTGAATCGACGCTGGGCTGTTGGCGTATACCTTATCTTTCACGTGGCGCTAAAGGAAGAAGTCACAAGGTGTTAAATCACAAGATCTCGGTGGCCAATTGTGATCAGCTCTTCGAGAGATAACATGGTCCGGAAACTTTTCCCGTAAAAGATCAATGCTCTCGTTGCTTGTGTTAACTGAACTTTATAAGCCTAAAGACCCAAGTCTTTATGCAAAATATGGTGTAATGACGTTTGTGGAATGCCCAATTCCAAAGAACGACGAGGAATGGACAAACATGGGTTTTCTTCGACACTTTGGGCTACAGCAGCAATATTCTCAGTTGTTGTTGAGCTACGTGCACGGGTTTTATTCTTCACATCACGAACTTGTCCCAACAGCTCGAATTTTTCCACTAATTTCTGTATTGCGGTCCGACAAGGTGGGACCAAGGCGACGACCAAAAAATTCTTTAGTTTTGCGAACTGTGAAGAACTGCAAGATTTTCACCATTTTTGTAGTGAATTTTAATGATTTCAATGTGCTGTGCGTGTATCGTTCCGTTTTTAGTAATGGCGTAGTTTCTTCTTGGCAAATGTAAAAGAATAAAAGCTTCAAAAGTGACAGCTACCGAAATAGCGGGTCATTCACAATAACACCTCTTATTGGAAAACCCTGTACTATAAGAAATTTTCAGTGATTGAACAAATTTTTTTAAATTTTCTTGATTTGGTGAAGCACAAACTTGAACAAAATTATGAATTTTAACAAATTTGTACTTGTTAGCAACAAAGAAAATTATTAACGTGAGTCGGAAATAATTAAATTTCTACAAATTTTCCTTTGCAAGCAACAAATACAATTTTGTAACGCAAACATTTTGTGAAACAGAAAAAATCAATTTTTCCAAAAATTTGTTAAAAACAAAAACAATTTGTGAGTTGGTGAAATCGACCACATAAATCAATTTTTGCATGATTGGCTTAACATTTGCTGTCGAGTTTGATCAATAAAAAATATGCCGAAACCATTACTTAGGGGAAATTTCTGAATGAGAGAGCAACAGTCTAAATTAGTTTTTGGAAAAGTTTGTAGATATCTTTCGAACCCAGAGTCAGTATAAAGTCTTCATTAATAGCAGATTTTTTTTATAAGAACTGAAGGGCTATCATTCAATTTCATATACCATGAATGTTCATTTAAATCGGCCATTTCTTCTATAAGGCGTAACCAACAAATTCGAATTCGAGCGACACAAATTTTAGGTGAATAATTTTAAATAAGTATACGCAGTACATGTTCGCTAAGCTCCTGGTTATATTTATAATCAAATTATTAGAATACATCTTATGGAATTGCTTTTGCGCACCTTCCTTTTGCAAACAGTTACAATCGCGTATTCTATTTATTTTTTTTTACCAATTTAAAGAAAAATTTTTCCCTTCTACATTTTCTTAAGCAACCACTAGGACATTTCATTACAACAGCATAGCACCGATTACCATTGATCTTTGAACTGATAACTGGAAATACTGCAAACGCAAGTCCATCCACTGGTGCTACCCTGGGCCGTGCCTCTGCATTTCTTTACAACAAACAAGGGGCGTCTCTGTATTTGACATGTCACATGAATCACCGTTCGTCTGCAAATGCCAAAAGGATGCAACACAACATTCCTGAGGGCAGCAAACATGCAAGCATTCACGAAAACCCAACCGGAGAGCCATAATTTGCCGTTCGAAAATTGTCCAAAAATGTCAACAACGTAGAGTTGTCGCTGTCATTGTCCTTCGCCCAGACATGCAGAGAAATATAAGTTAACAGAGAGAGAAAAGGAAAAAAACTAAAGAAAAAACTTAGCTACTCGTATAGGACGAAATAAAAGAGTAACAAAGTCTTGCATGCGATAATCCTTCAGAACGAAGAGTGGCCACTTCCACTTCCCATCGACTAATTCCGAAATGATTCATTTATACAAAAGAAGTCCTTATACACCGAACGACGACGATGACTACACGTTGTCGACTGGCTAACCTGCTATTCACAATGGTTATACCCAATCGACCTATGCAAACAGGAACCAACAGTAACACAATAGCGATAGGAATCACCTATTGAGTGGAGTAGATTCGTGTTTCGTGTGCTTCGACTCTTACAATTAAACGAACGAGGGCGGGCAGTTGGCGGTGCTGATAGTATGTTGGTATAGGTAGTACAGAGAAAACAATGCCTTGGTTTTTTACAGGGACGTCAACTCCAATACTGTTGGTTGTAATATTGAAATAAGGAGAGTACAGCACATATACCCTTGGAGTAGAGGTTGTGCTCCTAGATCAGGGTGACCATCGAGGGGCCACAGCCATGTGGTATACTCATATGAAAGACCTGAAATAAGGACGATCTTTTTGGTAGCCATTCATTTAGGAAAATTTTAACAAAAGTTAACATGAACTTCCGAAACAAATACTTCCAAGTTTGTAAGACTGACGGTAACAAGCTCAGCTCGGTTAAGGTTTCTCTACCAGTTTCATAACGTTCGATCTATCTCGAAGTGCTTCATGGTGCTACTAGCAATTGGGGAGCTACATCTTAAGCCATTCCCCAGTTTCCATTTAATCGAACCATTGAAAAAATACATCCACATCCTTCCCCTTATCGACGCCTTGTGCTTTTCTGTACAAACCGTTATACACAGTCCAAGCGCATTGCTTATTTAATGGGAAGAAATAAGAAAACAAAATAAAAATCATTACATTGCTGATCCTTATCTGAACCGGTAGTTGCTTACTATAGCGTCTTGGAATACAGAACTGGGTATCACGCGACGCAAAATTTGGTTTCGCATCGATTTCCAACATCCAACATCCCAATCCACGTGCTAATGTTATCGTGGATGGGCAACAGGACAACAACGTCTACAGTGGCCAACAGGTTTCCGCAATCGAGTACGAGAAAATGGCACACCCTCAGCATCCAGAGCTCATTTATTGCCGCCGCTTAGTGGACCATTCCTCGAACGTAAATGGGCATGGGATAGTAGTTTCGGAATAGCTTAAGCAGCTGATTTGGGAAACCATTTGAAATACAATATTAAAGCCAATCCAGAGGAAGAAACATAGAGTATAAGTGTGCATTATATTTGCAATGGAGAGGGGGCACTTGAGGATATGACAGATATTGGCGGGGGTTATTTTCGAAATTGGAATGCAAGAAGGACACATGGGTTTCGATTAATATTGATTTTGAGAACAGGAAATTGTCCGAAGCGAACTTATGAATATTCTGTATCAAATCTACATTGAATGGCAAGTTGTATCCTTTCGAAATATGTGTTTGCATTCATTCTTCGAATATGGAGTCGATTGGGGGCGAAAGAGACTAATGGTAACTAATTCATATCCCGCCACCATTACAATATCCGCCCAGTAATTATTTTTGATACCTTAACTGGCAATAAATTACTTTCGGAGGTAGTCCTCATTCTCTTCCTATCTCCAGTTTTGTAAATCCCGACGAGGTTGACAATAATTGATGACAAAATGAGGTGTTGGTCTATTAAGCTAGAATCTATAAATACTGTCGTATGAGCGACCTCCAATGTCATAAAAATATTGGGACCAATTGTTTGGTTTTCTAATATTTAGATCCGTTTCAGTTTACAAATGGCATCAGGTTCTTAGCTTGAGCTCCCACTTTTTTGTCGCCTTTAATAAACTGGTGGACAATTTTCACGAAACCCCAGAAAAGTTTGATACATTCTTAAATATCAGCTAACAAATATGAAAGGACACTTTTGCCCCCCGACCTTATCTCAGCGTCAACAATATAAAAGAAACATTCGCCAAACACCACCAGGAAGCTCAAAAACCCAGTTCATTGACCGAACCAACGTGCGATTTGTTAAAAAAAAGAACCTTCAGCCACTTTTGGAGTCGAGGGACCCATACTTCCAACAGCGGGATTGTCTGACCCCCCTTTTTGTAGATGTTTTGTACCCCTTCTCCCAGTGCGTAGGTAGGGAAACCGATAAAAATTCAATCACCTGAATATTTCATGAGGCCTCGCTTATTATCCCTTCATTATACGATAATATAAAACAAATAAGTACCTTGCTGTGTGCGGCAATAATTACAACAATTAAAATCTTAATGCAACTTCACCTTTGATATTCCTACATGACGGACAGACAATTAGGTTTGTCACAAATCGATTTGTGTAAATTACATCGGAAGAAGTCGTTGCCGACCGGCCCTTCATATGTGGACACTCATTAAGCGGCAAACAAAGTTAATAATCATTAAAGCACGTACGGCTGAAGTGCGTTCCTCCTGTCGTTTTGCTTCGGACACACTTCAGATACGATCCATTACAAGTTTGGCTGGAATTCATCTCGCATTTCCGTTACTGTATGGACTGGATATAATAAAAAGTAATTGTATTTCTTCTACAGTCGGACAGAAGGGGCCAGGGGTAGCTTTAAGAACCTACATACACGTGAACCGTAGCGTCACCTTTGAGCGCTTGCACACACTCTAGTTTCAAAGGAAAGTATATACCCATACTCGCAGTTAATGCTTGTGTGATTTGTTTGGTCACTAGCTCTGATGGTTTTTTGATGTAAAAAAAGCTTTTGGGGGTCACTTTGTATCGCACAGACGGGAGGTAGGTATACACCGCATTTATGGCTTATGTCCTTAAGCCAATTCGCCTCAAGTTGATCCCAAACATCGATTACGAGCCACCACCGGCGACACGGTAGCGGTAAAAGGTAGATTAAGGATTTTAGTTATGCACTCTTGGGAGTCTCTTGAAGAGCTCAACTTGGCTGTATATTCACATCCAAGAGGGGAGGCTTCGTGCTAACATTTCATTTTATTTGCGGGTTTTTAATTATTTTTGCGTGTGCATGCATAATTTTTTTTTATTATTATTGAGGAGGAAATAAACTAGAGATGGGTTCAACTTTTAGGACTGGGCAACTGGGCTTACGGATTGGCGAAATCACGCCAAGTCAAGTGTGACTGGTAACGAAGGCGTTCGTAATTTATTTCTGTCGCAGTTCGTATGACGGATGTGGAATTTTCCAATTAAGCAACGGAAATCCAAAGTCGCAGCATTCTTAAAAAACAGGCTATTAAAAAATTGTTGGCGCTATTATAAATATTTTTAATTTTCTTTCTTAGTGTTTAACCTCGAACAACAATTAGCTACAACGTATACATTGCACTTACAGATGGTTGTGTCGCTGCAGCAAAAGCGTTAGGACGCCTATTAGGTTCCACATTACGTGCGACAGTTCCACATTCAAAATTGTCCCCCAAAATTAGAAGATGTCCCACACTGTTATTTTATAAATTATGATAATAATTTAACAGAACGCTACCAACATTTAGAAAAATTTAGATGCAAGAGTTTAACTACCGAACTGAATGCACTCATAGTTTTCTTCTTGATAGCTGATTGTCAAAAAAGTGAAATTTGCATTTGTTTGGAATACAAGAAGTTAGTGAGCCGAATAGAAAATTTATGTGTATAGTTGGTTTAAACAATTAAAGCGATATTTACTGTGAGATCGAGCTATTCAAGCTACCAACATTTCTTTGAAAAAGTGTAAAAACTTATTGTAAAAAATTCATTCTTCAGAGAATTATGTGTCAATAATTTATTAATATGTAGGTAAAATGAAAAATTTTTTTTTTTTTCAGATGTTTTACTTTAATTCACAGTTTTAAGAATCATCAGCATATTTAAATTGCGCAAGGCTTAGGTCTGCAAATATTTGAGTACGCTCTCTTACCGTTTGGGCGTGCACGCCCCAAAAATAATGAAATCGTACCAAAATGTAACTCTTGGTTAAAAAAACATGGAATAATTTTACACGCTATTGCTGAAAATATCATTTCATAAGGCTGATTTTGAAATTTGATGGACTTGCCACCCCCAAAAGAGAAGAGAAGGGACACTCATTTTTGCGGATTTAAGCTAAGCTAACTGTTTTCACTTTTTGTGAGAATTTATTGAATAATCTAGTTTTTTAATAGTTATTAATACTTTGTTCCACTTTTTTCTATATAAAATAAGTGTTTTTCTTTATGTTCTGCAACCTCTTTTAATAAAATTGAAATTGTCCCACATTTAAAAAAAAAGAGTGTAGGTGTTAAATTGTAGCGTGTACTTCTTTCATACGCAAAATAGTCAATAAATAGAACGTTTTTCATGAGCGTTTTTCATGAGAGTTCTGTTTATTGACTATTTAGCGTTAAAAACAACTACACGTTACAATTTAACTTTTAAATCGTTACAAAGTAAAGAAAAGCTTAATTATTTGAATTTAAAAATGAATGAATGTGAATTTGTGAATGTTGAAAAAATATGTTTTATGAAAGTTAGAAAGCTACATCTTTTTGGACTTGTCGGAGATCTATTTTCCAAAACTGCAATGCACATACCTTGAAAATTAGTCAGGATTTAGCGCCGTCGGCTATTCGATACAATTCAGAGGGCTCTTGAGTTCATATAAGTACCTTCGTAGGATTTGGCCCGAGATCAATGATGTGAATTTTATAGAGAGCGACTTGGAATATTCTCAGGCTTGTCTTGAACGTGAATAAATTCTTAGACTGTCCATAAAGAAATTCTAAGATTAGACCCGGGAAGAAAGTGTTTTCAAGCTTGACCCGAACGTAAAAAAATGTAAGACCTGACCAATGAAAACAGATTGGACATGAAATATTTTCAAGTTTAACCCAGATAACAAAAAATTAAAAAAAAAAAAATTACGCAAATGGACAGAAATCCCAGTTTGACTCATCACCTTCTCTGCCTGTTCCTAGTTCAGGACTGCGGTTCTTAAGACCTAAGCTAACCCCATTAGTAGGACTTTTTCAAACTTTTTACGAAAATTTGTGTGAGTAAATTTGGGGTAGGTACGACCGATTTGCATTTAAGTTAAATAATTTAACCACAGCCTGTCCTCTGTTATATAATCAAGACATTCCGACACAGAGCGACACACTTAGGAAATGTTGGCTCACATACATCGCATGCCATCATTATCATGCTCTTGAGATCAACAACATGTTGTTTACTAATACTTCGCCTGAATTATAGCTATCATCATCAAACTCCTCCTGACAGACAGACAGTTCCGGAGTTCATTGGCAGAGTTCATTGCCGAAAAAAATCAATTTCTTTATTCAAACTGCAAGACCATATCGCGAGTATCGAATGTCTGTCCCAATTAGCGGCGCACAACTTTAGCACTAATGGCGCATCGCATCGACCCGATACGAGTCCTTGAATATATGAGACACTCCTCGAAAACCATTGAACAACGAACAAATAAAGTCAACAAAGTCTAGAGAGCAGCAGCGGTTCGATCGAGCACCAAACCGTACAACTACATCTAGGTGGCTACCATATTGCGTTCCCTTTTTGCAGATATCTCGTCCCCCGTGCTGTTCGTTGGTCTCTATAGCATCTCGTGTGCAATACTCAGCTTACCACGACCAGCATTACAATAAAACAACGTGTATACTGTATAGAAGAAGATACCCATGCCGCCGCCGTAATCGCATAGATACTAGGTACTTGTTCGATTACCAATTGCTCTCCTCTCCAAAGGCGCTTAACATAAATCAGCATAGATCTATGAAAAGTTCGCTCAAAATAACCGCCAGACAGGGCAGACATAGGAAATCGGAGAAGCAAGCTAAATGGTGGTAGCCAAAACTACGTAGCTGTATAAGTTATGTTCTCCTTACTCATAGGTCGTATCAGTATTGTTTGTTGGTTCAGGCAAACTGGTTATAACAAAAAAAAAAAAAAAAAAAACTTTTCAATCAACATCGGTCTTGTTCTCAGAATTTTGATATTATTCTTGGAACCTCCTCTCCCAGCGGAGTTGATCGAAAATTTCAAATAATCATTGCTCAAAGGTAGCCCAGTGAATGCGGGGAGAATCCCAGGAGACTATTCTATTAGAGCGAACAATTCCTAAGTAGGAAGACAAAATAATGGCGAGCGGGGCGCTCCCTGCCCCCTGATGCTGCTCCAATCAAATCATCAATTTTCGTTCTGATTTCAAATTGATTCGTTGAGAGTTTTATGCAAGAATGGCATTATTTTTCTTTATTTGTTTATTTTCTATGAGTACAGAGTGCGGAGTTTGTCTTTGAAGAAGATTGGTTCTTGTGTTGGCTTTAGTGAGGGCATCATTGTTATTCATTAGGTGTATGCAGGAACTGGAGCATGCAGTTATTAATAATACTTAAGGCTGTCCACAGGAGCGAAAGTAAGTAGGGAACAGGTCAGGGGTGGCATCTGTTAATAAATGTAGGTACTCGTTTATTCCTCAAGGGTCAAGGGTCAAGGCTCAGGGGCTTCAATTATGGATAGTGTGTTCGTATTTCGTTAGGCATTTTCCATACGCCTTCAAAAAGCTAAGGCATAGAATATAGATGAAAGGCTTGATTGGGCGAGTGTATTTTGCATGGCAATGGTTATTGAGTTTTGAAAGAAACTAAATTGATGCATACTTTGAAGGGAGCCGCATTGACATGACCGGTATGTCCAAAAATATTGAAGTTCGTGTCGAATTTCCGATGCTGTCACTGTATCTCTGCAGATAATAAAGTAGTTCTCGATCCCATGTGTTGGAACTGCAACACTTCAAAAAAGGCCAGGGTTCGAAATAAAAATTTCCGAAAGTTTCTCTTCTAAAATCAGTAAAACTGATCTTAAATTTGATAGAATTTAAAAAAAAAGATAAGACACTAAATTTCCTTATAAGTTTTGTTAAGCGTTGCTGGCAACTTTTAAATAAATTAAACATAAAAAAAATGTTCACGCTTCCGTATAATTTACTCTCTAAAAAGGGGCTGTATATCCATTGAAGAGTAAAAGCTTTCAACATTCTTTCAAGGGTCTACACATTGCAAGTTTGGTGTTTACGTTGACGATTCCATAAATTCACCTTTGAAGCCTTAAATTTATACTCGTTTCATTGAAGTGTTATACTTTCCAAGGCCATGTTGTTGTCAACCGATTTTAATCGTGAAATTTCCGTTCAACTTTACCACGGTTGCTGCGTGAATATCGAGTTGCTGAGATCGATGGAGAGCCACTATTCCTGGATAAGGTTTAAAACAGCGGCAACATTTCCGTCAAAACGCTCTCTAAGACGACAGGGACCGTAAGAGTTGTTCACATACTTCTGTAACAGTTTGTTGTGAGTTCGAGTTTTTCATTTTATCAAAAACTTCTCTTCAGTAAGTGCACTTGTTTGCGTAGCACGGCTCTCACTTTTGAAATATGTTTGCAATATATTTCAACGCTGTTAAAGCGTTAAGTTAGTAATTTAATTTAGCGGAGGTTTGGAAAGAATCATATGATTTGGAAAAACCTGGTATTCGGATTACCTTTTACATTTATTCGAAAATTAAAGTTCTGACTTTCTCTTGAAAGCTAATTTGAGGTGATAAGTTAAGAATAAGAACGGGTTTGCTGTAAGGACGTCAGGTAAAAACTGAAATTAGAAACTGTCAACAAAGTCGCAAATTTTTAAACACGTTTAAAAAATCATCGATGCGCATTAACTGAGCAATCTGCGCTGTGATACATTGGGGACGTTCAACTAAATTTGTCGGGACTAGGTATCCGAATGCATTGACTAGACAACTTGAATTGTTTTTATATTCTCTCGTTTAGCGTTACCTTTGTTTGATTTTGCCCTTTTTTGTTTGGAAAATTCCCTTCATACTTTTCCAAAAATTGTTATTTTCAAATAAGTACATTTAAAATGTAGCATGCTTGCCAAGCACAACACTATTAAAGTGTTATATGAACTAATGCTCGACTCTTCAGAATTCTGCCGCGGCCAATCTGTTTATTTTAAATTTGACTCTTCGAAATGTCAACTGAGTATGCAGGCAGGATTTTCTTAACTTGATTCGTCGGCTTCCCCTCCATAAACGTCAACTGAAAAAGCTAGTCACGTTGTCACTCTGGGCCAAATAAAAACTGAAATACATCTGGTCAGACAGCTGTCAGACTTACCAACTAGGAATCCGAAAGTCCCCTTTTTTAAAGCTTTGATTTGACTTGATATTTGCTAAGGAAAACATTTTGTATCCAAAAAAGAATGCAAAATATTTTCCTTTCTTAATTGTTATTGTTTAATTTTTTGTTGTTCAGTGCAAAATATATGGAATCATAAAAAAAGGCTTTTAAATAAAAATGCGTTCGGAAGCGTCAATCTTATGCAAACCGGAATGTATTCAACATATGACTGGCATTGCAGATGCGTGTGACAAGTCATTTCCCGAGAATCGATCTGACGTATACGTAAACCTACCCCCAATTTCTTGAAAATAGCATTTGGCATAGCTACCGTTACAAAACATTTTAGCTGATAACTCAGGATCAACAAAATCGCCATTACAGTCAAAACATAACCCTATATACTTATTTTTGGGACTTCCCATCCTTTTAGTTTCTTTTAATGTTAAAAAAAAGGACTTTTGTATTCCTCGATCAAAAAGCGCGATACCCTTGGCACATCCTTTTATAAATTTCATACATAAGCCGTGTGCAACTGCTCCACACCGAAATGTGCTCCCCTGCCACAATATTGCACTCAAATTTATGCATTTAATTAACTCTCCAGTTTGAATTCTTATACAGCTATACAACGAAATTGCATTCGCAATTTATTTGAATAATTTTAAAATGCAATTTAACGTTGTTTCAAAATTTACATGTGTTATTTACTTATATCACTTGCAAAGCAATCAAATAAATGTACGTTCGCTTATTTTGAAATTACAACATCCGCCCCTTATAGCCGGGTGACCCCCGCACGACCCGCCACTACGAGGAAACGCAAATTTTGCGTAAATTTCAATGTAATCCTGTGAAATTCCTTATTTAAATTATCCAATAACACGACGCTATAAATCTCGCATAGTCTGGCGGGCGTCACATGATTTTTATTTAAATCGTAATTACCAAGCGAATGTAAAATAGACGCGATTCGCTAGGAGGACGGGGCCGGGCGAAAGACTGTACTAGTGGATTGGATAAATTGTGTGGCACCGAAACAGCGGCAGAGCTTTGTCACCACACACGTATCCTTGTGCGTTTCACATCGTGAGCATTACGATTCGGTGTTAGTTCGAGATTTATGGTATAAACATTTATCCTGAATTTTCTGTTGGTATGTACATATATTGTGTTTCGATACTTATTTTATTTTCCATTTTTTGTTCCACTTTCGTAGTCGATTTTACTTTGTCTGTATTTTTTTTTTCTTTTTTTCAAAGGCCGTTAGATGAAGGGAGGCTATTTATTTGAACGTTTTTTCCCTCTGTCGTTGTCTAGCAAAAAAAAAAAAAAAAAGGATTTTATGTAACTTCCCAAATCCCGATAGAAGCGAAAGTAAACATTTTGGCATGCTTGGCTTTTAATGTGATGCCAAGTGCCTGCGTTTAGGCTTTTAGGTTGATGATTTTTTTCGGGTTTTTCTTAAATTCCCTGCAATGGAATTTTAACGTTTTTATCACATGCGTGCGATTAGCCGGCGTTATTGCATTCGAGCGAAAACGGGCTTATGGAAGTAGAGGCGAGAATTTAAATTTATGAGCGGCAAAGCGATTACATTAAGCGAAGGCATTTAGTTAGCGGAAATGTTTATAGATCGTGGATTGTTCCACCGGTACGTGTATTTTGTAAATTAAATTCTATTTGCAGACTTCTGGATGGTAAATAGTTAGATGATCGATTTAGAAAACAGGAATGGAAATTGGGTTATTTAACGAGCAGCATGATGTTCGAAAATGTGCTAGAAATCTCCTATGGCAGCGAAGCGAGCCACCCACCCCAAATGAACACCGAATCGGTCTTTTGTATTCCGGGCTCTTATTTGAGAATCTTTTAAGCGGGCTTTTCGATCTGGCACTTGTTCATAGGCTTGTAAACTCCATACGAACATACTGCATACTAAATCACGCAAATTTGCTAAAGATGCCACACTGACACAAGCTATTGCTCCCGTAACCCTGTTACCCATTTGAAATCATGCTTCACTTCATTACGAGTGCATGCAATCTTAGGAAGGATAATACAACTTAAAAGCGCTCAAAACATCTGACTGCACTTTCTCCCCATCCTTTCTATTATCTTCTAATTCCCTTGTAATACCAACGCTAAGAGATGTGTATACCAAAAAAACGGGATACGCGCGTAATCCGATATTTCACACCGCCTGATTGCCTCAATCTATCGTGTCGTTCTGCCACCACCAGCAACGCGAATTCTGCAACCTCCACTGTCAATCCCACAATCTCCCGAGTTACAGTCGTTTTGCATGTCATTTGAAAGCCAAAGGGGGGAATTTCTCCCAGATAGTAGTAATAGCTGAGAGCCGAATGAGCACCGAAAAAAAAGGTATCTTAAGAAATCCTCTTTCTGTTTTAAGCCCCCACCTCTTCTCGCAAATATATGGCAGCCAAAGGACTCCAACTTGGATCCGATGTACCACAAAAGACACACACACCAAATTGAATGGCAACATCATTGAAAGGGATGTGTTATTTAAAGCTGTAAATGAAACAATTCAGCTATGCGATGACGGTGACGGGAGGGAGGACATGGCTGTGTGAGCTACACACATATGGTACTGTTTATACGCCAGCTGTGGGTTACCCGTCACATTGACATGCCGCCCCATCAAACACACGCATAATATGTACATGCTGGCTTTGAATTGGTTCCAATTTTTGTTTTCCTTCCTTTCAACAGGGTCGCAAGGAATTTCCTATTCCTTATCCGCAGGGTATCTCTTCCACTTCTTTTTTATGTCTCTTAAAATGCTTTAGAAAGTAGCGTAGGCATGGGTGCATGGTAGAACAGAACAGCAAGGACATTTGGGGAATTTATTTTCCAATGTACCATGCCAGTTTCGTTTGTTTTATTTCTTCCTTTCGATTTGTCTGGCATTCGTTCCTTTGCTCGTCTGTTTGGTGTTCTATCAAAAGCACTATTGCCATCCCATTTATACGTAGTTCGGATATCTTTTGAAACGATATCCAGGCGATGACGACTATACGCGCGGATAAGTGATACAAAATAACGAGGAAACCTTTTTCACGGCAAATCTCAAATGAATTGAAATTTTATTCGAATGCTTGCGAACAACGCGGCAACCTTCGGTTTTATGTTGGCAGTTAAATTTTTCTGCATAACTTACGAGCAAATAGTTCCATAGTGAATAATCCTTTTTGGAACTACATTAGGGGGCGATATCCGATATGTAATGGTTTTCGGTAATGGGATACATTTGCAAATTTCTAAAACATTTCAATCATAACAATTCCGTTTTTCACTACAATCGGAATTGATGTTTAAATAAAGGATATCCAATAAATCGCATCTGCATGTAAATGTATGTGATGTTGGGTACAATGAAGGCGTATGAACTCCTACAAGACAGGTCCTATTGGTAAATTGTCGTCGGCAAGGATTTTAAAGTAAAATAGGTATACTCTCTACTAAAAACGTCGCACTTGGCTGATAAGCTTCAAAATAAAGTGCACTACTCGGTCGCACGAAATTTGTTCGCTTATTGCCACCGTTCACTAAAAACAAACTTCTTTTTTTAACAATGTATATTGCAATGCTCTTTGGTAAACAACATTCTGGGGTTTTTCTTCAATATCGCCCGTGTAAGAAAATAGTGCAGATGGTTTCCGCCTCGTGAGCCTGCAAAGTAAAGCCAGCCATGCGAGGAAACTGAATTTTACCTATAGTAAATTAGCCATTGGAATAGGGCCGATTTCATGTTTTCCTCTGGAGCTGGACTACTAACTGAGGGTGAGCGACAAGTTACTGAACGATTAAGCCACACACACAACAACACGATTTCATACGGTGTAATTTGTTTGCATTGCCCGGCTTAATCGTTCGTCGCTCACTGTGTGGCCAACATTTCGTGTCAAAAAGGCTGCACAGCACTGCACTACTTTTCTGCATGTCTCTATACCACAAGTGGCCTTGTCTCAAAGTTTTGAAGTTGCGATTTCAGTCATTCAGTGTTGCAAAAAACGTCCTTTCGTAACCATTAAGACAACGCATCACCTCGGACAACATTATGCATAGGAAAGACGACGATTCTTTTAGGCTTTTCTTGATAGCAAGCGGCATACAGTGAGACTTAATGAATGCAAACAAAACACCCCCTAGAGGTACCTATGTTCAATTGTTCATGAGCCGGCTTATTCATTTCAGCCGCCCCCTTTCTGAACGAAATAACAATTACATCACATCCTTGTTGTTCCATTTCAGACCCTCCTAGCCTCGGTTAATTTCCCCCGCCGCCGCGCTCGAATTACTCGCTGGCATACTTTTCGAAACAAAAGAATAACAGGACTAAGGGATATTGTATTTTTTTTTTTTTTTTTTCTTATTTTTATTTTGTTTGCAAAGAAAAGGGTTCATGGCCAGGCCATTTGATCTTATTCGTATTTAGCGTTTTCAAGGAGATTCCTCTGCTCGTACATACGTCTTGATGTAGCTGGTGGTGAAGTGCGGTTTATTTTCATCACTTTCGCGGAAAGCCGAAAAGTCAACCGGAAATTCCAAATTGGCTGGGATTTGTGGGAATATATATATTTTTTTTTGTTCTTCTTGTTTCCTTCTTCCTTCTCGGTGTTATTTATACGCGTTAGGAACAATTTGCTGCAAATGTGCCACAAAATTGTAAGACGAGAAGGGTTGCGCGGTTTCCTTGCTCTTTGTTATTTATTCTATTTATGGTAAGAGGATGTTTGATGGGTGGGTGGTTTCTAGCGCTTGCGAGGGCTGTAATCCACACTAATTTGCGTTGAACGATTGAGGTTATTTTGAGATTTTTAAATTTAATTTTAAATTTTGCCCAAAAACGCAAATGGAATTTTAATGTGGATTTCTGGTTCTCCTGGTTTTTTTAGGTATGTTTGGAGTTTGGGTTATTTATACAACAATGTAGAGGTCATACAGAATTTTTGAGACAGCTGTCTTGTTCTGTTAATCAAAAGCCCGCCCAAGACCTTGCGTCGGAAGTAGCGCTGTGAGAACTTTTCTCCAATGTCACATGACATCGTATTAGGCCTTGAAAATTATTCGGTGTCCCGAACACTTTATGCTACGGCAACTTATTGAGAGCTGCGGTCAGCGAGGATTTTTTCCGGACAAGACAAATAGATATTGAGAAACACGAACAGGATCGGGAAATGCATTCCCTTCAAAAGAAACAAGGCGCGGAAAGTCATCGGACTACTACATGAGAGTCTATAATGCCACTGGAATATTATGACGCGTTATTCCACTGGTGCTATTAAGAAATTAAAGTTATGCTGTTTGGAAATAATCTCAATAGCCGTCCTGAGGTCATAGGAACTGCCTAACCTCAATATTAGGGATCAAATTGGCGATCCATCTGACTTCGATACGTTACGCTGCAGATCTTGCCATAGGTCACCTCTTAACCTCTTGGATTCCGCTTAGATTCCCTCCTACTTCGACCAATTCTATCTCCTGCCAAATAAAAAATCACTTTTCTGCAAAATATTCATTTCGAATTCCATCATGGCCAAAAATATAATCATATTCAAAGAACCTTTCATTCATTTCAATTTGGCAAAATAATGCCAAGCAGAACAAACAGAATAAAAATAAAAATAAAATAAAGCCAAACAAAGCAAAACAGAAAATAAACAAAAGAAGAAAGAGAGCACAACGCCTGTGTGTATGCAGATAATTTTGAACTTTAAGGACGACGTGTCACGAAGCCGCACTCGGAGCAAATGTATATGCAATGAAAATAAAAATCACATGAATTCGATTTGAATTTAATTATAAAGCGATTGAATTAATGCATTTATTGTGTGCACGAATGTATGCGAGGCTACGAAGCTCTTTCTGAATGCTAAAACAATTTTTTACCCGCAACACCACACATATGCCTTCCGTATTGCCGACCGAGCGACGAGCGACAACGGTGGCGATGATGACTACGTATCCTTTTGCAGCGCTTGATTGAAGGATATACTTAATTTATATGCGGTTGGCTTATGGTTATTATTATGTGACAATACCTATTCGAAAGCTTGCTTGCTGGCAGCTACTGTTCTCGTGAAATTCTTTTTTTTCCATTTCCTCTATACGAACTCCGTGCGGATACTATAATATGACACATGCGAGTGTGTGAACATTTCCGCTAACAAGAAGCACTCAGCGTAGGCTGGTGAAATGAAAGATACAAGACTATTATGCAAAGTAATTATTACGCTGAAAATGTAATGGATTTCAGTGCATAAATTAATTGAACAGCGAGTCACTCCAGACATTGAATGCTTGATACGCCAGAAGTGGCTTTAGAAGTCAGAATTGAACGATCATAAATCCTTTGCGGAGAGATGAGCCTTAAATATGCATACTACGCCTTAACATGGCTTTGTGGATTATTGTCATCTCTTTAGAGGGGATCTTGTATGTAACATAAACTTACTGGCAGACTGAGTAGTGAGGGTGCTGCACAAAGGCAGGCTATTTTAAACGCTTCGTGGGGCTGTGTAGCTTCTCCAAGACGTATGCGAGACGATAAATAAATAAATAAATGGTAAATTAAAATCAGTCGACAACTTTGCGATTAAAATGAAATTTTTGTTTTTAATATCGACTGCATGTATTCGTGCTCAGGGTTAAGATCAACTGCCCCTGGTAATTCGGTGGTTTAGGTTTTGTCTTGGTGTCAGCGTCGCCGTTTGGCCGTTTTTTTTTAACCTCAAAACCCTTGAGGGGGTCGTCCGAGGTGGGGTCTTTTTCTGCTTCTTTGTCCATCAGGATCCTATGGTGCGATGCTCCCGTCTATATTAAGCTTTTTGACCTAGTCAACTTTGCAGTTTATCCCGGATAGTTATATTTCACCGATACATAAGACCCTATTCATCTATATGGTGCAGAAGCATAGATCCTATCGAAGCGGATGAACAGAAAGACTACGTGTGATTTTCGGTCTAGTTCTTTTCGATGAAGAGTCTTTAAAGCAAGTTCTAACGAAGCACTATACAGACTCTACCGCATTTGTCAAAATAATGGGAATAAGACATACGAATAATGTACTTACTAGTGAACATATTAAATTCATTATCCCAGTTAAGTTGAAGCACATCATTTTGAGTTGGCTTTCCCTGTGCTTTGTTTTATTCTTAAGATTAGATGACGTCTGTTTGGAGGGTATAGAAATTTAATCAGCGAGAGCATAATGGGTGCGGATGAATTCTTCTTCGTTGAATCATAGGCAACGGACTCCTTACGGCAAACAACTAAAAGGGCTAAAGAAATGCACACAGAATTGCCTATTTAAAGATCAAGCAAGACTGCTACCACCAGCTTATGAGAAACAAAATGGAATTAGGTACCTTTTCGCACAACGTTACTAACTCCAAGTCAAAAACGTTCAAAGCCATTACTTGCAAAGCCGCTTACAACGACAGTGAATGTAATGCGGCGAATATTACGACTTGTATAAGTTTTCTAAAGTTTCTTGGAAATTGAAAAAAAACAAAACAAATTATAGATTGATAAATTTAAGGCCGAAAGGCAATTGTTTTAAGGATATTGTTAAGTTTAGAGCGCTCTCTAAGAGGCAGTAAGCTAGAATGAGATAAATGTTAGTTTTCAATTAGGTTTAATCGTTTTCGTCTAGAATATAAGTTTAATTAAGGATAAAAATAAAAATGAATTTAAAATGAAAAAAGAAAACATTACGACTTGTGTGGTATTATTTACGGTTTTCACTGTCCTTAGAATTTTCCGATTAGATTAAATTAGATATATTTTAGAAAAAGTTAACAAAATAAAATCTAAATCACTGTCCTTACTGAATCGGTTACCAAATCATTCTGTCCCTAACAATAATAATCGTAATCATACAGAGCTCTTTACTAAGCGGTTCAATAAACCCAACATACTATACCTAATATCACACACAGGCCATCGATTTTCGTGCCACACACCCCCAGTCTATGTCCATATTTGCTTTAACCCCCTCTCCCTGTCAGATTTTATACCTGAATACAGCCGAGGAATTATTAATTGCTTAAGCAAACACAAAACAAAGGAAAACGCCCTCCGTGCCAAATTTAGCGTGCCTGCAAGTGAAGCACAATATAGCCCGACACCATAATAGTTTGGAAATAAGAAACAAAAAAAGAAAACACGCAAAGAAACCACTTCAATGGCCATCAGAACTCTTCAATCTCGGCGCGTTCCACTTGCCCGCAGTCTGAGGACTCCTAACTAACGACAGTCCATCGAAAGCGTGCACAATGCCCACTCATAACACACGCTAACAGTGTGGCTAAAAATACGACTAACCGAACAAACTTGGAAGTCATTTCAACATCTAGTATATTCCACCCCCAACACCCTGTAATAAATGTATACCTACATTCCATTGTGTATGCTTGGAAAACAAACTGCAAAACAAAATGCAACCATACCAGCCCTTAGCTTTGAAGTTGTCCGCACTGTCGCCAAATTATCACGGAGGGTTGTTATAATAGTAATGGGGTGTACCACCCTCCTGGCGGCTGTCCTTTCGAACTGTTTTTCGTCCTACTTTACCCTTTCAAGTAGTGTAAGAAAAAACGAAGAAAACAGATAATTAAATTTAATTAATCCTGTCAGCCATAACTTAAGTTTTTCACATCACAACCGCTCGCCCTGCACTTGGGGTAGCGCAGATACTATTGCACTGCCGCCTCTCGCATTTCACTATGGAATTATTTAATTTGTATCTATTCCAAGCGGGTTTTTTTCCATCCCTTCTTTCGTAGAAAACGCAGCCCTAGCGCATATGTAGTTAAAGGATACCCTAACTTTTTTCGGCTCCTTTGCGACTTACATGCAACGAACGGCAAGGAGTCTTGCCGAAGCAAAGAAAAAAAAAGAAAAAAATGATTACCACTTCCACATTGAGGGAGCCAAAGCTTGGCGACAAAAGTGAACTTCACTCATCCGCACATATTTACTCTTGTACACAAATGTATATAGCCTGCATGTAGAAAGGACGATATTACTTACTATCGAACACGAAGAAAGGCGACTACCTACACTTTTTTGTGTGGGGTTTGTCGGCACGAATAGAAAGACCGACTTTCTGCGAAATGCAGTGTGCTGTGTATGTGCATGTTGGAGGTCCTTCGGCTTTGGCGCCCTTCGACCCCATAATTCTTTCGATTCTCCACTCGTGGCGAGTACTTTGCCTCTTTGTGCTCCTTCGCTGGATAATGCTTCTTACAATTAAAGTGTGCTGTCCGTATTCGTATTATTCTCGTTCAGTGAGTGTCCTGTAGCTCTCGCCCCCCGCATTAGTGATGGGGATTTCAATTCAGTGTTCAAGTCCTTATGTTCGCTGAATAGTATTTAAGGCCAACATATGGAGTTTGGGTGGCAATCCTGTAGCATGGGGAAAGATGCTCCAGGATATTCTGTAAAGGGGTGGATTTTGTTGCGTTGTCCTTATCGAAGTACATTGCATATTAAGAACAGTACTAAATGCAGCTCATTACGCAATAAGCTGTGTGCGGATTATTTAGTGTTCCGCTAAATGCCGAGACAAAAGGGAGTGGTTGAGTTGCACTTGCGCAGAGTTGATTTAATAGCCAATATTTCTACCGTCAATTACAAAATGGGAGAGGTGCGTTTCAAGTCAGGTCATGTAGAAAATTAGATTTATGGCAAAGGACTTGTGGTGAAAAAGTTTGGGACCTATTGGCCTCATGTACATCTTATAGTAGGTAGCGCAAAGCTCACAGAATATTAATTTACCTGGTGTGAGCTCGAAAGCATAAATGAATGTCGAGTGTTCAATGTGGCTCTCAACGGCTCATAAAGCGTAAGCCGTATTTCCCAAAGCTTGCCCTTAAATGAGTAGAGTCAATGCTTCGATTTTTTTTTTACATTTCTGTTGTCTATGGTTGGGCTTAAGAACCAACTAGCTAGTGATTGAAGAGTTGCAACTGGGTCGGATTGGAACACGTATCATTCCATTCAACGTAACTGATATTGAAAACAAAGGAAGAGCCTGTGTCGGACCATCTAGATCTAGAACGCATACAATGCTAACTATTTATTTTATGTATTTTAAAGGGGTGTGGCACCTCCTAATATACTCTTTTAAAATAACGCATATTGCTCTTGATTTTCGAAGTAGATTTAGCCTTGGAAATTGATAAATGGACGCATTAGCCTCTTGAAAAATGTTTGCAAAATGTGGGAGCGTGGTAACTCTTCTACAACAAAACCTATTAAAAGGCTATAAATGACAAGTAAAACTGCCGGAATATGGATCATTGAAATATATTAAATAGGACGAGCACTTCAGAGAATGTGAATGGTTTTGAATACGGGTCGGGCGCCTTTTGTATAGAGCCAAACAATCTAACGAAAATAGCAGTGTGATAACTCTGGAGTATTATCAGTGGAAAAAAAAAGAGGAAAACACGACTCACTTAGCACTCCCACATCTACGGTATTAGCAAGATCTCAGACTTTGGTACAGCACAATTGCGTGGTTATTGGTTCCATTAGCTTGAAACCTGTCTGTAGGAATGTAGCTTTAACTTAAAAAAAAAGAACGCTTTAAAAAGTGCGTTGAAAAACACGTCCAAATTTTATGAATTTGCATGTAGAATCCTCATCGGTACTTAAATATATTATATAAACATATTTTTTGTATGTTTCTGCATGTCACACGGACTCTTAATTGGCATAGCACCGATAGGAAAACGAAATGAAATTGAGGAGCCAACGGCAAGAGGATTGCGAGATGGAGGTGTCAGTATTGTCTCTAGTAGTTTCCTTGGGTGTAGACCAACACACCAAAAAAGAGATAGCTCAATAGTCTACGAACAACACGACTTGATATCTGTTCACACATCTCAATACCACTTAGGTTGTCGACATTTGGAGCGCAAAAAGTGCGCACCTCCAAAATTAATAGCAAAATAACAAGACTACCTAGGCACTTTCGAAACTAATTTCAGGAATTTTCAACCCCTAAAATGCAATACCCTACGAATAATTGATTCCAAAAGTTTTCCTGGTCAGAAGAAAATACTGATAGACAAAACAAAAAAAAAAAAAATTCAAACCACCATCTTATACCAAAAGTTACCAGGTACCTTGCCTATAGCAAATAGGTTTTCCTTTATGGCTAAGTGAGTCGAACGAAAAGTTTGTCTGGTAAAAAGTTCAACTAACAATCACACCTATAAGCGAAATAATGGGTCAACTAAGTTCATGTGTCCCTCAAGCTCGAACGGTATTCTCACTCATAATAATATATGACAACATCAACATAGATTTCCGTTGTACCTTGGGAGTTTCACAATCATACTTTGTCACAACTGTTCCATAATTCATATAGACTGGGTGGACTTCCAAGAACTTCAAAGAACGAAGCAAACCAAAAGAGGAGTGGTAGCCAAAAAGGATGAATGCGGAAGAAAACTCAAATCGAATACTGGGTGAAATAATCTTCTAATGTCAAAAATGACAAAAAGGTCCCGTCTCATGTCACAAGAACTTGAGTTTACTTTAACATCGCTTTTGCTGGCATTCACGTTAGTTTGCTTTTGTCTTTATATGTTTTTATAATTTTAGAACGGCTCTTTGTTCGTCCTTTTCGCAGAAAGCTCTCGAAAACATAGAGAAAACCAGGCGAAACTGGAAAAGACATCCACACTGAATTCCTCTTTAGGGTATCCGTCTAAACAAAGAGGAAGTTCATCAGAGTTTTCGAATGTGAGGGCACAGTGTACACACATCAAAGGGTCATGACTTGGTAACTCGTGTGTGTAACCTCTTTGCCTGGCGCACATCCTCTTTGGCCAAAAAAAAAAAAACAGAAATGAAGGAGGCATAAAGCAAATCAACAACAAACAGCAAAACACGTGTTCAACAAATTTATTTTAGGAAGGTTTCTTCCTATTCGCAATTCGTAGTTGGTGATAAAGTTTCATGACGTCACAGCAGAGATGAGAACAGAAAGGAAAGGACACTCTCGCACAGAGGGACAGTGTAATGATGGTGTTCACAAGTTTGTGCGTTGCACCATCCCAAGCCAACTGTATAAACCATTTGCTGACAACTGACATAATCCGGCCCGGAGCCTATATTATTAAACCTTCCTGCAGGTACACGGTACCATATAAGTGAGCGTGTTTGATTGGTTTTCTGGTTTTGCCCGGTTTGTTGATGGCTGGCTTTGCTGGTGTGGCTGCTGCAGGGATTTTCACTCTGCTGGTGCGGTGGCGGTGGGTAGAGGGGTTATCCCCTATTAAAAAGGGATAGAGGAGTTGACTTATTGTCAGTCAGATCAAACGGAGGTTATTCAAGTGCAAATCATTGCAGTAGGTTTGAGTATCATTGATGGATAAGACTGACAGGTTCGGAAAAATGGGTTGCATTGATTAATAGTGGGGTTAGGTTATTATTTATTAAAGCAGCAGGACAAACTAAAGTGTGACCGTAAAGTGAATAGCTGGAGTGTATTGGAAATGCTGGCACTTATTAAATCAATCAATATGTCAACAGCGCAGTTATGCAAGTGACCTGCCTTGGCTGTTAGGTATAGCTAAGTAGGGTCCGACAAGAGACTGTCAATCACTGCCACCGTTTGGTTACTCTTCACATTGTAGTCTATTGAACTGTATTCGAAATGGAATCACCAGAAGACTACAGACAAGTATTTCTACTCGAAGACAGTTATATCTTTTAATGTTAGAGCCAATTTCGAACCTACGAGTGAACTGTAAGGATTAGACGACTCAAAAAGCTAGGGACCTATAAAGTTTACCTATATCTTTACAAAGACTTAAATTGTCAACCAGCTTCTACGACGGAGGCATGATGCCCATACCCATCAATACCAACAATGACATCGATGACAGCTTAAACATAAACAAACAAATATTGTAAACACATCTTGACTTAAACTATTAACATGTACATAAATTATATATTTTAAAACAAAGAACAGAATACATATAAAACACAGTCTCGCAATCGCTATATGCTGGCAACGAAACCTCAAAGACCCCAGTGTCGTTAGCTCGTGGGAAATTTACCTTTTCGTGAGAATTTCGATGGTAAGAAACCGTCTCGTGGGAAAAACGGAAAGAGTAAGGTTCCGGTTAGATTTTGTGGGAATTTGTTCGACTTATAAAAAAAAAAAATTGGCAAAAGTTGGAACATAAATATAATTCATAGTTTGAAACACACTAAAATTTTTAAAAATTATATTATATTTTAATGTCTTTGTTTTAAATTAAAATCCCATGGAGCCGTATCACCCGACTTTACCCTATAGAATATTTTGTCGGTCTTTTTTGTTTTTTGTTAGTAAAAATATTTTAACCCAAGTGGGAAATTTGTGGGAATTTTGACTTGGTCCAAAAGGGAAAATAGTTAACTGTCCGAGGGAAAAGCCATATCAATGTAATAGCAACACTGCCCACAGGTGTGGTGGTAGCACCTCTGCTGATGATGAGTACTACAGGAAATTGACTGCGCACATAAATCCTGTCCCCTCGCATATATTTAACATTTCGTCATCATGGCCGCCGACATTAACATCAATCACAAAGCCATTTAATATGATTCGTATAGCAGCAAATCTATATACACACAGATTAAACGAGAAGCACATCCCAACCAGCTATATAGTATTTAAATTTTCATTTTTGCAAAAAGGACATTTTGTGCATGTTAAACGAACTTTCGTCGGTTCATTTATTCGCCCGCCTTCTTCCTTTTTGCCGTTCCGGCTCCATTCGTTGCTTTTAACTTGCTCTCGGAAGCAATGGCAAAGACTTGGCCTACCATCAACCCAGAGGAAACATCCTTTTCGCCACGAAACTAAAAACCAAAGGAAAATGCCTGCCAGTGATGTTGCATTATGCATGCGACCGGCGGGAGGCCTTGGATTGTACACACAAACGTTTTGCAAAAAAAAAAAAAAAAATGGAAACAACCAACGATTCCCCCCAGTCTACTGTATAAAACAGAAGGAAATAGTATAACAGCTTCCGAATGGTACATCCTGTGGAAAAGGGTTTTCCCTAAGCGTACAGTTAGGATTTAAGAAGATACGGAACTAGGACTAAAGTTCGTTCTAAATGATCCATTTACCCCTCGACATGACCACAAAACTGCGACCTCCCTAGGAATGTCATTATATGGCACTCGTATACCACTATAGTGTGCGTCACATTATTTTAGCAGCCGAATTTTCCACCAACACAATCCACTTTGCATTGTGCAAGTACCATATAGCCATACTGAGTCCTCAAAGTCATATGCATAATACGACAAAAGACGAAGGAGTTACAAGCGATTTTTCTTATCCTCTATGGCAACATGCGGCTTATTGTTATTTTGCAATCTGGTTGTGCTCCAAACTGAACTAACCGGGTTTGCATGTGAGACTCTTGCGGATTTATTCTCGTACGGGTTTGTGCGAAGGCATTGTTAAGAAGGGCTGCTTTCGACATCAGCATCATGATCGTCATTTGCCATTATTCGGCAGATTGCTATTGTCATTGCTATTGCTATTGCTGATGCTACTGCAACCGCACGAGTACTTAGAAGAGTAATATCCTTTTGAAGACGACGCTATATAATTTTCTTTGAATTGTTCAAAGGACCACCTACGTGGTGCCATGCCTACCCCAGACCAATTGCAATAACAAATGAAACTCGTTTTTCATACAGAATGACGTTTTCTGCATTTATGCATGAGATTGCCGTACTGCGAATAAATAATGAAATAGAAAAAGGATATTAAAATAAGAAGAGTACCAGTATGATGTCGAGTTGACAGGAATCACAGATATGCGCTGTGTATGCTTTGATATTTAATTCCGAGAATCTGGATGTGATATACACACACAGCCTTGTTTGACTTGGAAATTATTATAGGTGAATCGAAATTGGTACAAGTTGTTGTATGGGGAGCACCGAAGGAATCGCATCTGGATTAACATTTTTATGGAATTTATAGATGCTTATTGATGGCTCTTGGATTTTCATTTCAGTTTATTCAGTTTATTGCAGTCTTGAACCTGACCGAAAGTCAAAGGCGTCGAATGGTCGCGCTCCAGAGGTTGTGCACATTAACATTTTAGTTGAACAATTTGTAATCCATATATTTATTATAGTTGCTCAATTACTTCGCATCTTGTTCGTCGCATGACGATTCTCGATAATTTATAATGTTTCAATATATTTGCCAAACACCTTTCCCTTCGACTATAGCCAATTGAATGCTCCAATTCCCATCTCATCCTTAATCCTTTCTCTTCCTCATACCCATTCCATTCCAAAGACTTAAAATTGACCTGGTTCCCACGTTAACATCATTTTACATGATGATTACCATTATAATGTAGCAACGTATTCAAAATATAAATCGGCAAGGGGGGCACAGGCCCCGGGCGGCACTTTGCAGTCTTGTCTCCTTATTATTATTGAAAATGAATTACCCTTGTACCTAATAAGAAAAAAATTGGTAGCGTTTTCTAACAAAATAGGTCGGTTCCTTTACTTTTAAATCGTATGATATTTTTACTCAATTCCGTTCCCTAACTCGAAAAACTCGTAAAAGAGAGCAAGATACAAGTATTACCCCTCCACTGAGAGTAAATCTTGAAAAAAAAAATCTTAAATTAAAGTTTTGCAATAGAATTGACAGTTGAAGGAAAAGAGTCCATACCAAGGGATAAAATGTACTTTCGGTGGTCTTAAATTCAATACCAATGAATTACCGCATCCGTGATCGAGTAAAAGAAAAAACTGAATGAGCTTTCCGCGGATACAATACTTAAAATGAAGTCTCAATCGTAGAGGGTAGGAGTTTTTTTGGATTAAATGAAGGGACAAGTACCCAAATCTTGCAAGAGAAGCTATCAGATTTTTAGTGCCATTTGCTACATCCTACCTGAATCAGAGGGGAACTGGAAGAGGATTTAATTGTAAACGTTTCCAAAATAACTCCACGGTTTCACAAATTTGTCAATAAAATACAAGCCTACCCATTTTATTAAAACATGAATATAAAATAACAAAATATATAAAGGGGGTCCCGACCCACATTTTGAAAAACACTTAAAAGGCCCCACTTAGACACTAATTGCATTCTTCGTACTGCAATAATGCAACCGAACGAGGTAGGATGGGTGGGTGTCATTCCTGCAATAGCTGCTTACTCATTCATATAGTTTGCTTCTACCTAATATGCACCTCCAAGTCGGTCGAGCCTCGCCTCCACTCACTCAAAATCCCTGCACACACTTACTTAAATACGACACCTCACATATTCACTCATTAAGTACCACTGCTTATGACACATTCTGTCATCCAGATGCCAGATATTTTAAAAGCCATTTATCATTTGCCAAATTGTGGTAGAACCACCCATCACATCCTTGTCCACCACTCCATCATTGGGCTTTGACCCCGGCCGCAGCCATTTGCGACACACATCACTCAAAACGAACCGAATTATAATTTCCTAGCTTCACTTTGGCAATTCACACTCTCACAGTATTGTTCCTCTGTAAAGTGTGTGCGGCATGAAGTTATTATTACCACGCTGCGATGGCTATACACTCGCCGGGAGTAAGGATCCCTCAAGTGGGAGCCGTAGAACTTTCACAGCCACAAAGTACATTATACATCTGGCGTGTCTTCAAGGCCCTATTGCGGTGGCCGTCTGTCAACTCAGCCAACAGGCATTAAGTGTCTACTCCTTGGGGGGATTGTTATTTTCAGATTGAATACGTTACAATGGTTAAATTCCCGTTGGTTTACCCATCCTCTTCATCATGGCCTGATGTGTGCATACATTTGACGCCACAATGAGGCATTCTGGAACGTTTTGCATCACTTCCCGTCGCTATTTCACTCAATTTCTGTATATGAGTAAATACTGACACATTTTTACGTTTAAAATCATTACTCACGTTCGTCCCTCAAAGAAGTCATAATCTGATTAAAGACTGTTTCGAAACATCGTCATAATCGAAATCCGAAAATAATTATTTGTTCGTGACTTTTAACGAAGCTAAGTTGATGACTTACAGTATGATTATGGTTGAAGTCAGTTTTGCACCCATCTGTATCCCTAAGGGATTATGCATTTTAATAGCAGGATATTGTTTGCGAAAGACAAACTACTTGTACTTGTACCTTGTGCAACAAAACGTGTTGTCCGGTGATATCCATTAAATTGACCAAAACTGATGTCTGGTTAAAGGTGATGTGCTCTAGCAGCTGGCTGTGTGTATCTGTAGCACATGTGTTTAAAATCTCATAACAACGATGCCAAGGGACATTCCCTGATCAGGAAACTACTACACCTCCTGACTTCAAGTGCTTGTGGTGGCAGACGGAAATAGTTTCAGTAGCCACTCAGAAGCACACATATACAACATGCAAAATTATATATATGATGGGAAGAAAGTGCTGGTTCGTCCTTTTGCTTGGGACCAACTTCCATAGTAGTGTTTGTTTGTACGTGTGTATGTCAGTCAAATGAATATTGGAAAGTAGGTTAAAGTAGCAGCATAGCTTGAACCCACTTGACTCCTTCCTGCCTGACATACAGATGGTATAATTTACACACCGAACGTGGTGGTTTAGAAGGACTTTAAAAGTCATTAAATAAAGAGTTGATTTGTCAAAGAGAATAAGTACATAGCAAGTAACATTGATTCCGAGTGGGGATTTTGGAATTTGAGTACATTTTAAATGGGGGCAAATATTTATTAGATTTGGAATAACTAACCTGGTTTGCTCTGAAATTGGAACGGGACGAAATTAGGCACAACACTAATAGAACTCCTTTGGATGGTTAGGGTCCTGGAAGTGACGAGAGATAGGAAGTTGAAACATATTTCATATTTACGCATGGTTTTGGTCCATACGTGTACTGAAATATGTTTAACTAACTTGTATAGCCCCCAAAAGGGACTTCTGCTAGGTGTAGGTCGATTGCTGCATAAAAAAGTGTTTTTTTCAGAATAACGTCTAACAATATCTACCTATGTATACCTAAAACGTTTCAACCTTTTTATTTTCACATGACAGAGGCGCTAAAAAGTCGTTTTAAGAAAATTAAGCTTTTATTAAAAAAAAAAAACCGTTTAAAATCTTTGATTTAGGTTTAGTGGCAAATATGTTTGGAAATTTCAGCAATCTTTGGCCAAATAGATTTCTTTTGACATTTTGGAAAACATTCTCCTAGCTCGAGCTGATAAATGAAACTTTTATTTCAGAACTAGCTGAGCTCAAAATTTAAAGAAAATTATTAGCGTTTTACAAAGAAACCCACTCCGCGAACTTTTCTGTAAGAAAAATAACCATTAATATCGGCTTAGCTACTACAAGTGAAGTCTAGTCAGAAACAAAGGAAACAAAAACAATGACTAAGTTCCTACCATTATAGAACTTAGTCATTGTTTTTGTTTTATTAATTGTGTAGGTATGTAGTATTTTTATATGAAAATTTACAAAGAGAGCAAAGAGGTTTTGTGGCATGCACATTAATCGCTTATTCACTAATGGTACCTATAGCGCATTTTAAATCATAATTGAGTGGGACTCCCTCTCAATCTTAATTACATTTCATACCCTATCTCTCTCAATCACATGCGCCACATACGCTCTAGCTCTACACTCTACTACTCATATTATACTCCACTACTCCTGTTGAATTTAAAAAAAAGGGAGCAAGGATAAAAAACACATCACAAAAGGTGCATAAAAAAAGAAAGAAAAAGCACACACCACAAAAGGTACTGAGAGAGGAACTGATTTGGCCGCACACACACACACGCACACATAAAATTTTCTCCACTGAACGCTAGAGAAATCCAACGATCTAGCTTCAATCGAACATTTTACTTTTTTGTATGGTATGAAATTTATTGTTTAGTGCTTATTGTTAAATTTAAGCAAAACGTACAAAGATGATTTATATCTTAAAGTCTTTGTACATTACACGCAGAAAAATTGACCTTAACCGAGTGGAATTTTCGCTCGGTTAAAAAAAAATGTGTTGAAATCAACTAAGTCTCTGTAGAAAACAAATGAGTTATTATTGTTAAAAACTACCGTGTTAAAAAGGTTAAATACATGTTGTTAAAAATAACACACTAAATGTTTGTTATCAATTAAGTTGCTTCGTTAATATTAACCAACCAGTCTCGTTTTCCTGTTTGGTTAAATTCAAACAAGTATCTTGGTTAAGAAAAACCTACTAAATTTGGGGTTTTAACACATTGATTGGTTATTAATAACCGTGCTACTCATGTAAAATTAACCAAACGAATGTGTGTTAAAATCTAACAAGCTCTCTGTTAAAAACAACCAATAAACGTTGCTTAAATACAACCAATGACTTGTTTGTTTTTAACCCTTTTACTCGTGAGAATTTAACCAAGCGAATGTGTGTTAAAATCTAACAAGCTCTCTGTTGAAAACAACCAATAAACGTTGCTTAAATACAACCAATGACTTGTTTGTTTTTAACCCTTTTACTCGTGAGAATTTAACCAAGCGAATGTGTGTTAAAATCTAACAAGCTCTCTGTTGAAAACAACCAATAAACGTTGCTTAAATACAACCAATGACTTGTTTGTTTTTAACCCTTTTACTCGTGAGAATTTAACCAAGCGAATGTGTGTTAAAATCTAACAAGCTCTCTGTTGAAAACAACCAATAAACGTTGCTTAAATACAACCAATGACTTGTTTGTTTTTAACCCTTTTACTCGTGAGAATTTAACCAAGCGAATGTGTGTTAAAATCTAACAAGCTCTCTGTTGAAAACAACCAATAAACGTTGCTTAAATACAACCAATGACTTGTTTGTTTTTAACCCTTTTACTCGTGAGAATTTAACCAAGCGAATGTGTGTTAAAATCTAACAAGCTCTCTGTTGAAAACAACCAATAAACGTTGCTTAAATACAACCAATGACTTGTTTGTTTTTAACCCTTTTACTCGTGAGAATTTAACCAAGCGAATGTGTGTTAAAATCTAACAAGCTCTCTGTTGAAAACAACCAATAAACGTTGCTTAAATACAACCAATGACTTGTTTGTTTTTAACCCTTTTACTCGTGAGAATTTAACCAAGCGAATGTGTGTTAAAATCTAACAAGCTCTCTGTTGAAAACAACCAATAAACGTTGCTTAAATACAACCAATGACTTGTTTGTTTTTAACCCTTTTACTCGTGAGAATTTAACCAAGCGAATGTGTGTTAAAATCTAACAAGCTCTCTGTTGAAAACAACCAATAAACGTTGCTTAAATACAACCAATGACTTGTTTGTTTTTAACCCTTTTACTCGTGAGAATTTAACCAAGCGAATGTGTGTTAAAATCTAACAAGCTCTCTGTTGAAAACAACCAATAAACGTTGCTTAAATACAACCAATGACTTGTTTGTTTTTAACCCTTTTACTCGTGAGAATTTAACCAAGCGAATGTGTGTTAAAATCTAACAAGCTCTCTGTTGAAAACAACCAATAAACGTTGCTTAAATACAACCAATGACTTGTTTGTTTTTAACCCTTTTACTCGTGAGAATTTAACCAAGCGAATGTGTGTTAAAATCTAACAAGCTCTCTGTTGAAAACAACCAATAAACGTTGCTTAAATACAACCAATGACTTGTTTGTTTTTAACCCTTTTACTCGTGAGAATTTAACCAAGCGAATGTGTGTTAAAATCTAACAAGCTCTCTGTTGAAAACAACCAATAAACGTTGCTTAAATACAACCAATGACTTGTTTGTTTTTAACCCTTTTACTCGTGAGAATTTCCCAAAAATAAAGTAACATTCTGTTCAAAAAAAGAGAATTCTCCTCGATTTATTTTACATTCCATTTTTCCATAAAACAATTCTATAAAACATTTTCATCGAAATATGTACCTATCTGATATTTGTTATACGTAGAAATTGTGTATCTGTTAATTTTATCATTCAACTTGGTAAATTTCAACAAACACATACTGTTGTTTCTTAACAAGTTATACGCACACCACGAATTACGACGCTGCTTTTTCAAAACGCAGAAACCAGGGATGAAAAAATAATCGCAATTGTACTTTTATCGACACAGTTGATTTAAAGATATATACAAGTACGATTTGCCCAAATTCAGAACTTTGATGAATATATTCTACTTCTGAAAATACGTTCCGACATTCCTTCCGAATTTAGTACATTCACATTTCACGAACAAACTAAATTCTAAACAGGCTAATACAGCCTTAAAAACAAAGTTTTCTCTACTACTTTTTTGGCTTGCAATAGGAAAAAAAGAACACAGACAAAAATGGCCAAAGCAACAATTTTTTTTTTACATTTTTGTCTGATAAAATATGGCTTTTACTCTTAATTGTAGCTAGGCACTTGAAAACTAATTTAAGATAGGTATCTAATTGTAAGAAAATTTGCCAAAGGTACAAATTTAATGCAAAATAAATATTAGCTTTTTATTGAGTCCAATTGACATAATGGCCTTAACGCAATATTAATCTAATCTGTTTCTGTAGATATAATGAAGTAAAATTAAGTAATTTTTCACTCTGCGATTCAATCATTTTGAGAACCAAGCTAATGAAAAAAGCTACACTTTTGCACATGCTGAACAAAATGGTATAGTCTTTAGTTTAGCCCTTTACTTCAAAATTTGTAAGTACCAAACTCGTTTCGACCTATGCGTTGGTGAGAGATGATAATAATAAAACTTATATCGTTTTCCACGCGGCAAAAAGAAGCGTCCGGCAGAGTCCGGAATCAAAAAGATAGATTCTGAGATTTCATCTAATTGTGCTCTACAATATGGTATATATAGTCCTGCATTTATCACTTTATTTCAAAATTTGTTAGTACCAGACTTGTTTTGAACTATGCGTTTTGTGAGAGTTGATAATAACTAAACTCATAATGCAATTGGTACATACACATTTTAAAATAAAGATACAAACAGAAAATTATATATACCATCTTGTAAAGCACAGTTAGGAGAATTTGAAGAAACCAAGGAAGTATTGGTAACCAATCTCGACTTCCAGGAGCAGCCTTGAATAAATCGTCTTTTTCATTGCTGTGCTGCCTTTGCTAGGCCTTTGCGATCACAAATTATTCACGCACAATTGAACCCATTTCGGTACAGCACCTAAAAAATCAGTTTTGTCATCCCTGGTAGAAAATATGTGTGTGGCTGTTGATACAGATCATTCACGAACAATGGAAAACATTTGGGTACAATACCAAAAACTCGTTTTACATTCCTGGTAGGTAGAAATATGTGTGTAGCTGCAGATACAGTCAACTCGGTTAATATCTACAAACACAAGGCTTCTCGTTCATCTGTAAAACAGTGTGTCTCGGTTGATTTTAACACATACATCGTGTTATACGCATACGCATACTATCGCGAATTATGAACGACGCACGCTGCTCGCGACTAGTAATTGAGTCATTAAGTGTTGAACCTTTGTAGTGGCTGGTGGTGTGAAATCTGTGATAAGTGAAAATAAAAAAAACAAAAAAGACAAGGAAAAATAAAAAATTCATATTTATTGGTGAGTACATAATATTATTATCTTGTTTTCCTCTTGTTTAAAACAAATTATTGTCAATTTTGGTGGTTTTTATGTGAAAAAAGAAATAGAACTAAAGCAACGAATTTCAACGTAGTACTCGGTTAATAATTGCCGAGTTGAGAAACACTCGGTTAATATCAACCCTTTCAGTCTGGTATCGTGTTTTGACATGTTTTTTTCTTCTGGGATTCAGGTTCTTTATTAGCGAGTGCATTAACTATGTTGTTTTTCTCGAGTTTTAAACAATTTATTGTCAATTTTGGTGATATTCAAGTGAAAAAAAAATAGAACCAAAGCAAAGAATTTCAACCTAGTACTCGGTTAATAATTGCCGAGTTGAGAAACACTCGGTTAATATCAACCCTTTCAGTCTGGTATCGTGTTTTGACATGTTTTTTTCTTCTGGGATTCAGGTTCTTTATTAGCGAGTGCATTAACTATGTTGTTTTTCTCGAGTTTTAAACAATTTATTGTCAATTTTGGTGATATTCAAGTGAAAAAAAAATAGAACCAAAGCAAAGAATTTCAACCTAGTACTCGGTTAATAATTGCCGAGTTGAGAAACACTCGGTTAATATCAACCCTTTCAGTCTGGTATCGTGTTTTGACATGTTTTTTTCTTCTGGGATTCAGGTTCTTTATTAGCGAGTGCATTAACTATGTTGTTTTTCTCGAGTTTTAAACAATTTATTGTCAATTTTGGTGATATTCAAGTGAAAAAAAAATAGAACCAAAGCAAAGAATTTCAACCTAGTACTCGGTTAATAATTGCCGAGTTGAGAAACACTCGGTTAATATCAACCCTTTCAGTCTGGTATCGTGTTTTGACATGTTTTTTTCTTCTGGGATTCAGGTTCTTTATTAGCGAGTGCATTAACTATGTTGTTTTTCTCGAGTTTTAAACAATTTATTGTCAATTTTGGTGATATTCAAGTGAAAAAAAAATAGAACCAAAGCAAAGAATTTCAACCTAGTACTCGGTTAATAATTGCCGAGTTGAGAAACACTCGGTTAATATCAACCCTTTCAGTCTGGTATCGTGTTTTGACATGTTTTTTTCTTCTGGGATTCAGGTTCTTTATTAGCGAGTGCATTAACTATGTTGTTTTTCTCGAGTTTTAAACAATTTATTGTCAATTTTGGTGATATTCAAGTGAAAAAAAAATAGAACCAAAGCAAAGAATTTCAACCTAGTACTCGGTTAATAATTGCCGAGTTGAGAAACACTCGGTTAATATCAACCCTTTCAGTCTGGTATCGTGTTTTGACATGTTTTTTTCTTCTGGGATTCAGGTTCTTTATTAGCGAGTGCATTAACTATGTTGTTTTTCTCGAGTTTTAAACAATTTATTGTCAATTTTGGTGATATTCAAGTGAAAAAAAAATAGAACCAAAGCAAAGAATTTCAACCTAGTACTCGGTTAATAATTGCCGAGTTGAGAAACACTCGGTTAATATCAACCCTTTCAGTCTGGTATCGTGTTTTGACATGTTTTTTTCTTCTGGGATTCAGGTTCTTCATTAGCGAGTGCATTAGTTTTGTTTTTCTTGGGCTTTTTTTTTCTTTTATGGCGATGTTCGCAACTTTTCTGGGACGAACTATTTAAAATGATTTCTGTCTATGTTTTCATCATTTCGAATCGTTTGTCACCAATAAATGGCGAACATCGTCTTAAAACCAGGCATAGCCTTAGTTCTCAATGTTTCTGTCAGTAGTAATTTAGTAATTAAATGATCGTATTTTGATATGCACATGCTCATATTAACACGTGCTTCACAGTTATCTAAAATGGATGAAGAAGTGTCAACCTTACTAAAGGAGTGGGGCCTGGAAGCCTACGTAGACATTTTTAAAGGTTCGTTTATATACCAAAACGTAAATTTATACAATATTATTCGCATATAAGAAAGTTGTAATTTGCTTAAAGTATTTTTGCTACACATGTGTTTTGCATTTTTGATTTCGATTCCTTACGGCACGAAAATTCTTTTGCGCTTGAAAAGCTTTTTAGAAGCTTGTGTTTTTCACAGACGATTCTTTCTTATACGCGACTTTCTTATGCAAGGTGGTGCAAAATTAATCCTCCAATTTTGTTTTTGAATTACTTTTTTGCTAAATTAATTTGATTGACGTACGAAGCTATTTGCAAAAATTATAAAATCTTCCGAAAGGGTGATTAAATTTGCGCCATTTTGTATATCTGATAAAAACCTATACTTTGCAAGTGATTAACTACGTGACATTGGTTAATTTTCATTTATAACAGAAAATGCTATAACTTCAATGTCTTTGGCGCTGCTTGGTGCCAGAGAGATAAAGGAAATGATCCCAGTTATAGGGCATCGGGTTCTGTTTACACGGAATTTCGAAGAATGGCGGAAAGCTATGCACCCTAATGCGTCCACGACTTTGGTTGGTTCATATTATTTAACCATTTGAAATGGTAGAAATAAAGTCTTTTTATTTTTCAGACTTTTGAAACTTCAGAATTATCTCTTGCTACAAACACACAAGAACAAAACGACTGCCTTAATTTCTCTTTTAGTGAGATTCTGCCAAATTTCGCTGTTAGCGACAGAGGGGATGCACTAGATTCCCCTTCAAGCGTTGTTGCTGATGATCAATTCAGCGAAAGTTTAGATGTAAGTACAGGGTTTAAATCGGAAAGGTGATTAGTGTTGATTGATGGTCTCTGCTTTCAATTTGCGTTTCTTTATGCATTCAGAGATCAATCAGAATAAATTGACTTATCTATCAGTTTGAGTAAAAAACACTGCATTTATAATCAACTAAGAGAAGGTGATTATAATAGGTGATTGCCACTAATAGCTTTAGCCGATAGTACAAAGGGTTTTTTTTTCACTTATTTTATTAATTATTAATATATTTCACTAATTTTTTATATTTATATGCACATTAAAATATTTTGTTACTAGGAACTTAACAAGCTGCTCGAAAGCTCACTGGAAGGAACCGGTCTACTGTCGCTGGATAAAACTCGACCGCTGGATAACGTTGCTCGACTGCGATTGGTGCGTATTGTCTGCACCAACATTTTAAAGAAAAACCAGGAAAAAAATATCACAGCTCAAATTTATGGGCACTGGACAAATCAGATTGTTCATTTGTTCCCTACCGAGAATAGATCGGTATATTTTCACAACAAGCTGATAAATTCGAGTCGTGGGGTTGTAAACAGATTGGCTGGAAAATTGCCAGATCACATCCACAATCTAAAACGAAAATACCGGGAAAGTGGTGTTATCACTAAAAGGAAGCGTTCGTTTTCCGCTTCTGCGACGTCGTCACCTTCCTCCAGTCGAGTATCCTCTCCCGCATCAGTATCACATCCTATAAAGCGCCTAGCAACAGCTGCCAATTTCGAAGACTTCGAAGGACAATTCCAAGAAGATCTCCAATGGCTAAAAAATTCTAGCCATCCATGGGAAACAACCGAGGACAAATGGGAGAAAACGACCCATGCCCGACTTCACCATTTAAAGGATATGAGCATATCCGAGTATTTTGAGGAATATCCGGCCTTAAAAAAACCATTGGGATTTAAACTGGTAATATTTCATAGAAGTATAATTATATCAGAAATACATTATACATATATTTAGTCTTTAACGTGAACTACAGTTTCACAAGTAAAAGCTCTTATATTTATTAGTTCAGATTTTACTCATAGTTGTCACATAAATGCTTGCGTTATCTATGAGTTTCGATCTTTTCTTTTTATTTGGATATAGTTCAGGCTTTTCTTTACATATAATATTATGTAATTCTTCTTTTCTCTACAGCTGGTAAGGGATTTCGATAAAATATACAGCGACAACTGCAACGGACTGGTTGAAAATTTTCCAAAATTAAAAAAGGACATTTTCCAACTTGCTAGAAGCAAGGGAAAAGGAGTAAGAGGAAAGGATAAATACTTCGCTCACCTGCTGACTCGGGAAAATCGTAAGAAAACGTCATTTGTTAATAAATACATAACCTGCTAATCGAAATAAATCGAAGAATTTCCGATTCGATCGAATTTCAGAAAAAGCGTGGATATTTTAGCTTTACTAGATTGTTCCGAAAAATTTGTTTTTGTTTTGACCATTATGTTTTCTTTAGAAGAAAAAAACAAATCTGCATCATATTTTCTCTATATTTTTTAGCGCATTCTCTATATAGGTATAATTCTTCGAATCAGATTTGCACACATTTTGTGTAGAAAAATTAATTGGACGCATATGACTTATAATTGTTTTATTATTTTATATTTTCTCAGTTTCTGAAGAGATCAGCAACCTCGCGGCATTCCTGCTAATCCCTTCATTGTTGACCACATCAAACGTTAAGGTCAAAGGATCGAAGCAGAAAATTTGGCGACCCTCTAAGGCGGAAGCAAGGGATGGATTCATAACGAGAGTTGCAACGGATGCAGAGATAGATGCAGCAATTACCAGCAGGCGAGAAAAACTACAAGGTATTGGCCTTACATTACAGCCCTTCATTATAGTAGTAGGTAACTCAATCGATGCTATTGGGTCCTATTTTGTAGTTGTAGATGAAACTAAATATTTACTACCTACCATTTTAGAGGCAGTAGATGTTTGTTTCAAACTAATTTTTATTATTAATGCTGAATATCCGCCAGAGAGTAGATGTTCTTGGCTGTTTATTCAAAAAGCATTTTTTAAAATTAAGACAGAGTTCGATAAGGAATCTACCGCGGCCAATACCTTGTTGGGAGAGTTAGGTGTCAAGGAAAGTTAGAGTTTTCCCCTTCCAATTCATTTTCTTACAATGGTTGTTTGTTTCTTATGCAGATCCTACTTAAAGGATCTCAAAGTTCTAAGGCACCACTTTGATTTCAATCACAGTGACCATAACTTCACAACTTATAAATGTCGCGAAGGAGATTGTAAGCGATCGTTTCCAATTTTCAATTCCTTTAGAAGACACTTTAAAAAAAAACACGATTTTCAATGTTCAAATAATCCAACAAATTCTGAGAAGAATGCGGATATACTTAATGAAAGTGTTGTTGCAGAAAAACAATTAGAACAAACCAATAAAACTGAAAATACAGAAACCCTGTCACTTGATAAATCACTATCACTTTTTATAGCATCCCTTTATGCAAATGTGATCTTGCCTAGAAACGTAGTGCAAAAAGTGATTGATGGCTTAGCAGAATATTTCGGTTCATTAAGTTCAAATTTGCAGAACTGTGTAGACAATATATGTATTGAGCATTCTCTATCTAATGATGTTTCAAATCAATTAATGCAAGCACTTGTTCCTTCAATCACCTCCCCCTTAGAATGTTTCCGAACAGAACAAAAAAGAATTTCTTATTTCACAAAACAAAAATCATACATTGAGCCTAAGGGAATAATAATCGGCCAAAGGTTCGATTATGTCAAAAAAGGTGGAATAACACGTATGGAACCTATTCCGTGCCAAGAACATTTTATATCTTTAAGAGATATATTGCAAAGATTTTTCTCCCTCGAGAACGTACTTTCGGAAACTTTTGAATATATGGACAGTCTTCGAAATAAAGATGGAATGGAAAATTTTATTCAAGGTTCACATTGGAAAGAAAGACTTAAGCACCATTCAAATCGCATTGTGTTACCTCTATTTATGTACTTCGATGATTATGAAATCGGAAACGTTCTAGGAAGTCATGCTGGTGTTCACAAACTAGGAGCTGTGTACGTCTCAGTTCCATGTCTTCCACCTTGGCGCTCCTCAGTTCTGTCCAACATATTCCTTATTTTATTATTTCATTCATCCGACAGAGTATCTTTTGGTAATAATGTTATATTTCAACCAATTATTGATGAGTTTAATTTTTTAAGCGAAGTGGGCATAGAAATAGATATTCCATCTTTCAAGGGATCTTTATTTTTTGAACTAGCTCTGATTCTTGGTGACAATTTAGGAATACACTCTCTGATTGGGTTCGTAGAGAGCTTTTCAGCAAATTTTTCTTGTAGAGTGTGCAAAGTTACAAAAGATGTATTGAAAAAGCAACTTTACGAAGATACAACACTTCTTCGAACAATGGCAAGCTATGAAGCAGATCTGGCTTTAAATAATTTATCTTTAACCGGCATTAAGGAAAAGTGCGTTTTTCTGGGCATAAACAACTTCGACTTGTTTCAACAGGTGGGCGTCGATATTATGCATGATATGCTAGAGGGTGTTGCCAAATACATTTTGAGTTTTATACTTTCAGAGTATACCGAAAAAAACAAATTTTTTTCTTTAACAATTTTCAATGATAAGCTATTAGCTTTCTCATATGGCCCTGATACTAAAAACAAACCTTGCCCTATCGAAAGAGAACATCTTAGGCGGGGAAATGTGCGTTTATCTTCAGGAGAAACGCTTACTCTTTTGCGGTTTTTGGGTTTACTTATAGGTGACTTTGTGCCGAGGGGTAATATTATTTGGGAAATGTATATAAAATTAAGACAAATTGTTGACATACTTCTTAGTATAAATGTTTCTGTTGGAACAGAAGATTTCTTGCAAGTATTAATAGCTGAACTTAATGAACAATATACTACACTTACCGAGGACTGTCTTAAGCCAAAGTTCCACAATCTCATTCACTACCATACCGCTTTTAAAAAATACGGCCCATTAACATCTTTGTGGTCAATGAGGTTCGAAGCTAAGCATAGGCAATCCAAAATGTCGGCTAGATCATCATGTAACCGAATGAATATCACTTTAACCTTAGCAATGAAACATCAACTTCAACTTAATGAAATGTTTTTAAGGGGAAAACTTTCTAATCTACTTGACGTTGGACCCAAAAAATATGGCATGTTATTTGAACTTGATAATATACGATCACAGCTATCACTGGACCCTAATAAAACGTTGACTATGGTCAGTTGGGCGACCATGTCTTCTGTACATTATAAAAAGGGATCCGTCTTAGTAAAAAGTCTTAGTTCAGATTGTTATTTGTACGACTTTTTTGTATTGGAAAAAATATATTTGTATGACTCAAGTCAATTGATTTTTGTTGGTATAGTACTTAAAACTAAATGTTTCGATGAACACTACTATGCATATGAGGTAGAAGTTCCATTAATACCTCAACAAATTGTTATTCCACTTGAATTTTTTCTATCGCCAATTCCTAACACTTTAAATATTTTATCTAACTCCAAGCAGTACGTTATTTTAAGAAGTCCACTATAAATAAAAAATAGATTAAATTATAAATGTAAATGATTTCGCTTTAACACTGCAGATTTCATAAATATGCTAATTAAAATAATATTATGTAAATTAATTTATAAAAATACACAATTTTGCACATTTCTTTTTAAATGATGAAATTTATGACCCATATATTTTAAGTAAAATTAAGTTTTGCATTAAAATTAATAAAAACATGTAATAAACAGAAAACATATATTTTGTATTCAAAAATACATTACAAACGATATTATAATAAAAAATCTATGTACTTAATATGAAAAAGATTTTTTTTTTATTTTACGATAAAATTATCCCTTTTAGATGGTTCAATTTTCAGGTGCACTCAAGTTCAACCAAGTAAACTGGTAAATTGGTACCACATGGACTGGCTAATAAGAAGTAAGTAGTTTGGTTAAATTCAACCAAGTAGATGTGCTAATTCCAACCGAGTAAGTTACGTAAATTTAACTTTTAGTTGGTTAAATGCTACCAAGAAAGTTGGCTAATTTTAACCAATTGGAATTGTTAAATGCAACCAAGTAGGTTGGTTGGTATCAACAGAGTAACATGGTTAAATCCAACCAAGTAGGTTGGTTGGTAACAACAGAGTAACATGGTTAAATCCAACCAAGTAGGTTGGTTAGTAACAACAGAGTAGCATGGTTAAATCCAACCAAGTAGGTTGGTTAGTAACAACAGAGTAACATGGTTAAATCCAACCAAGTCGGTTGGTTAGTAACAACAGAGTAACATGGTTAAATCCAACCAAGTAGGTTGGTTAGTAACAACAGAGTAACATGGTTAAATCCAACCAAGTCGGTTGGTTAGTAACAACAGAGTAGCATGGTTAAATCCAACCAAGTCGGTTGGTTAGTAACAACAGAGTAACATGGTTAAATCCAACCAAGTCGGTTGGTTAGTAACAACAGAGTAACATGGTTAAATCCAACCAAGTAGGTTGGTTACTAACAACAGAGTAACATGGTTAAATTCAACCAAGTCGGTTGGTTAGTAACAACAGAGTAACATGGTTAAATCCAACCAAGTCGGTTGGTTAGTAACAACAGAGTAACATGGTTAAATCCAACCAAGTCGGTTGGTTAGTAACAACAGAGTAACATGGTTAAATCCAACCAAGTCGGTTGGTTAGTAACAACAGAGTAACATGGTTGAATTCAACCATGTGTATTGGCTAATAACAACAGAGTAACTTGGTTGAATTCAGCCAAGTGGGTTGGCTAATAACAACAGATTGAATATGTTGAATTCTACCAAGTGAGTCGGCTAATAGCAACAGACTAAGTAGGTCAAATTCTAACAAGTTAGTTGGTTAAATACAACCAAGTAGGTTGGCTAATTTCAATCAAGTGAGTTGGATAATAACAACACAGTTACGTGGTTAAATTCAACCAAGTGGGTTCGCTTATAACAACAGAGTAACTTGGTTAAATTCAACCATGTGTATTAGCTAATAACAACAGAGTAACATGGTTTAATTCAACCATTGGGTTGGCTAATAACAACAGAGTAATTTGGTTAAATTATACCAAGTTAGTTTGTTATTTACGACCGAGCAAATTTGGAGGGGAAATTGATAAATCGGTTATTTTTAACAGAGTTTCGTTAAACAAGTTGACTCGGTTTATTTTAATCAACTAACTCTGTAGGAGCTATATTAACAGTATCACTTGGTAGTTTTTAACCGAAAGTCGGTTGTTTTTAAATAAGCGATTTTTCTGCGTGTATTGAACTTTATACTAAAAGAAATCCTTTTTCATTCGGATGAGTCATTACAAAGCTAGAAGCTAGAAGGCATTCGGGAATTACAACTTTTCTTAGATATCAGTTTAGATCTCCTCTTCCGGACAGCGGGTAATGCTCCGCTTCCGGACAGCGGATGATGGTAAAACATATCCTATAATTTAATCCCGACAATTTTCAATGCAACTGTGTAAACCGAAATCAATTTCGTGCAGTACTTTTTGAATCAATTCCGAACAAAAACCTTACAGCCGGGAAATGAGTTACAAAATTTTACTTTGTAAGGATGTACTTCAAGTTCATTCGTTTTGTGTGAGTTTTTCCTTTTTGGAATGAATGGAAGGATCGGCAATTTTATGCCGAGGCCAAACGGCTAATTGAGCAGCTCTTTTAAGACAGTTATATGTCGGATGTTTGTCAGACGTATAACTGTCTTAAAAGAGCTGCTCAATTAGCGAGATGTGGCACTGTGGAAAAAGAACCCTTAGTTGGAATTTGGGTTTTCTCGGTATCCGAAATCGAACCTGAACCCCTCGCTTAGTAGTCCAAATCACTAACCACTAAGCCACTGTGATACTTCATATATCTATCAAAATTAAGCATTCCCATAAATGAGTGCACAATTTCTTAAGTTAAATTTGGACAGATCGTTGTGTGCTGATGCGGTTTTGTGTTGCGGCAAAGTTAAGCAAGAATGAGATTTGTTAATGACAACTACATAGCTCCACGAGGAGTACGTAGAACCTGAAATAGTTGGAACAAGAGAGAATTGAATTTCTGAAACAGTTTTTTCTTTCAAAGCACAGCTGTTTTCAGTGACACTTATCCACAGCGTGCGTACTCTATGTCAAAATTTAGCTAGGATTTTAGCTGGAGAACAGCTAAAATTTAGCTAAGCATCAAGCAGCGTACAAAACTTAAATTAAAGGTAGGAAATATGTAGTTCCGCATATTGTCACCGTCGAAACTTGTTTGTCAGGCTATATTAAGAACTACCCTCAGAAGTTCTAAATTAAACGTTTAAAGTATTGAGACACACTAAGAAGTATATAAATTTCTATAAAAAAGGGAATGTTTAAAAAAAACCCTTCGAACTAACGACGTTTAAATGTTTATTATGTTAAAAAGTGTCGTTTTGGCCTGAAATCAAATTATAATGATATAAAAAATTTCTAAATGGTACAAAAATCTTACTTTTTTGTGTTGCTTAGCTCGAAAACGACAAATTTCAACTTATGTCACTTTGTCGTGAAAGCGACGACTTGTCTCTTTGATTTGAGTAAAATGTTGATTTAGTTGGTAACATCTAAACTAAACTACGTGTGAGTACCGTATAAAAGCAAGTTGTTTAAAATTTGGTGCGTGCCTGCTTTAGACAAATAATACAGGCAGTCATAAGAACTTAGCACACCCTAATAGTGTTGATAGTATTATTAAGAAAATAAAAAAAAAAAAACAATATTACATCTATCCCTTTTGGGGCTAAAAACACTATAGCAAAGAAAAAATATTCCTTAAAAATGCATTTTGTCATTATGTTTGTGTTGCTATCCTGGAAATGTTGTATAGATTGGCTCAATATCTCATAAGTGTGCATCTGATATGGGTAGGTATTCGATTAAAATTTGTGAGCAATTTTTTTTTCTTATAGTTATTTTATTTTTATTTTCCGCATTTTATAACACTTGTTATTTTCTTTTCTTTCTAGGTAAGGCGAAGAAACTTGTCGTTTGTAAGTTCTAAAGATCAGTAAAATCAAACCCATTGCACTAATTAAAGATGAGACCCATCTCCTAACAATGGGTCAATTTTCTATATTTAAATGCAGTGTTTTATATAGTAAAACCGTTTTAAAATAAAATAATATTTGAACGACATTTTCTTCCAAAATTTTTCTCGTGTAATGTGAACTCATAAATGTGTCAATTGTGCCCTGTTATTCTTAGAGAAGGGTGTTAGTTCCGCATTGAAATTGCTGTACCTATGTTTCCTTTACATATTACGTATTTAAACCCAAAAGAAAATTTCTTTCACAGCCAATCGCTGGAATATTTTTTTAAATATTTTGCAAGGCTGATAGGTACTTATCACTGAAGAAGGTTTCCAGTATTCAAGTGAGATTTTTAAATTTTGCTTAGATAGAAACCGACATCCCTATGCGTGATTAAGTATCAAGTTCGTCACCTCAGGACGTTACCCAAAAAGTCCTACTCATTACGTATCAGTTTCTACTTCAATATACCTATAATACAAAAATGTATTAAATTGTAAAATATTATTTTACTATTAATTACTATTTAGCGATCTTTCTTAAATAACTCATAATCGCTGAATTTGTGTCAGCTGCAACTGGTGCCGAGTCCTTAGATTCTAAGCTTTAAATATGTATAAAGTTTATGAAAATAAATACCGGTACCTATATTCGTTACATTGTTCATCAATTTATTGCGGCTTAGTTCCACTATGACATTTAAAGCTTCAAGTCTTTTACACGAATCAGTTATTATTTTGACTGACCTAAAACTTGAACACTACAAATCCATAAGCCTTGCATGTTCCAGTTGGAATTCTGTACAAAGGGTGATAAAAGCAGGATATTACTTGTAAATTGTAATGCTGTGTTACTGTGGATGGTGTGACATGGTCGATCCATATAAAATCGATTATTCTGCCTGCAGCTATATACTCTGATCCGTCTTAGCCTTCCAAGTAACTGACAATATTTGTTGCCACATAAAAAAGCAATAAACGTTCATATCCAGTGTATTCCCTTTTGTACCTACATATTATAAAAACCCAACCCACACACCTCTTTACTGTAATCCACAATGGAAAAACGCTTAACGCCACCACTTAATCGCAATTTAAAACCACTACTAAAATTAAATTTCTCCCAATTAAAAAAACTGTCAGCGGTTAAGGCAATGCACAGCCGCCCGCCATATCGCCTCACACACACTTAATCAACTTATTACCCACAGTTAGATAAATCTTAGGCAATCAACTAGAAAATGTTTACTCGAGTTTACGAGTTGACGAGTCCTTACTTCATATGTAATTGTCTGTAATTATCCAATATCATATTATTTGAGAACAAAAACAACAACAGCACACAAAAAAAAAAAAAAAAAACTATCCTAATTCGAGCCGCTAATAAATACCACTTCACATGCCGCAAACGTGAAAAAAGCCATCGTTCTCCACAAACAAGGATAGAAAATCAATGATTATTGCATAATAACAGAGGCGGATAGGCAAGAAAGAAAAAAAGTCCTAATAGACAACGTATCTAACAAACCGATTGTATATCCTTTTCGGTTCACCTTTTTCAACCTTTTCCCGCCTTTTTTTCCCGTCGCACACACACAAGCACAACTGCATCCGAAAGTCAATTACAATTCCCAGCTGAGTTGGTTCGGTTCAGCTTTTGTTATGGTGGTATGGTTGTTCACGTTCACCTGTCTTTTTCGACACAACAGCGGAGCTTTCAACATTCACTTCACACCATCGCCATCGCCATCGTTCGGCTTCGTACGAAGGAGAGAGCTTTTCATAGCTGGAGTGGAGCGAATTCGCCGCCATCCTAGTGCAATTGCCAGTTCTCTCAGTTTGAGAGCCACTGGGCTACAATGTTGTATGTGTTTTTTTGGCGGGTATATCAAAGGACATGCTCCATTCACACACAATGGTCGTAGCTTTTGTTGTTGCCCCCTTCGGGTCGGGCTCATGATCCGCCGGAGTAGAGTAGGTCCTTCGTGCCGCACTGTTCTGTATGTTGTGTCTTGTCGTCTTGTGTGTTTTCATTTCGGAATGGGCGAAATGATTTTATATTCCAACCAACGTTCTGATTTTCGTCCTGTCAGTTGTAAACGGATTCTCGTAACAGTGGCACCGACACAAATCATACTCGGTTATACGGTTCTCCGGTTCTCCGGTTCTCGTTCGTTTGTTCAGTGAGCTGGGTCACAGGTTTTACTTTTCATTTTGTGATTTGTGTACCACTACGTACATAGGTACGTGTTTTTACGATGTGTAGTTTATCCTTTTTTATTATTTTGTGTAAAAGTGGAGACATATAAAATGTAAAGGAATTTATTTTAATTTAATTCCACGCTAGACCGGGAGTGCTTCAAACAAACATTCGGGATGGAGCTTTGTGTGTCCTTTGGCACTGAAATATTGTGATTACTGTGTGACAAAGGACAATGTTTTGTGATGAGCCTCTTTGGCACACGTGATAACTACGAGCTCTGTTGTTTCTGTTGTGTGTGCGTTGACTAATTTGCCAGCCAAATACAAATATAATTCGACTGAGTGGAGTGGCTCCGCAGGAGATCATAAAATTGTCATTTATCATCGCGCGTTTGGCCTTGACTTTTCCGAGTCTGAAATATTGCAAAAATAAAATAGATACCTGAGGAGGTAATCCTTGTTGGCCTTTCGATGTGCATTTTCGCAAATCAGAACTGTGCACGTGAATCCTTCGTCCATTGAAACGGCAATTTATCTTCCTATGCACACCTAAGCATTCTCTGGTCACAGATCGTGTCCATGGCACATGCCACATTTTACCCTTTCCTGGCCTCATTTACCGATTAAGTGAATTGAGTTATCCTGGACACATCGTTACACAGGATAACATTAAAAATTGAAACGTCTGCGTCCTTTCTTCCTATTTACCTTGCAAATCTAAACACGAACTACTCGTATCCTTCAAGCCCCGTGATGGCCTTTTGATCTCCCTCGTTCGCCCTTGATAACTGGTCACTGTAAATGTCCTTTTCATCCTCCAAAACGAAGACTCGATTCGACCACATGAACTTGCTCCCTGTTCATTGAATACTTTATGAACATTTTCCCGATATTAAGCGATAGGGATCTAAATGCTTGATCCTTGATAATAATATAGCCATTCGCGTGCCTGGGTGTTCATCAAACGAAACTGCACTCAACAAATTAACGACATTGTAGCGAAAATCTGTTCAAATGATAATTGCTGATGTCCTGCCATAAACACCACCGCACACACAGAGGCGCAGACCACGCAAGAACGATTTTCACTCGGCCGAAAATAGAAATTGTGTTAACGTGCGTGTTGCTCCTGTTATTGCTGATTTTTATATAAATTATTTTCCAAGTGTGATCCTTGACCACCATCATATGTGGATTATTATTGTATCGTGTTGTGAATTGTTCCTCGGTTCGATAAGTTAATAAATATTAATGAGACACAGCTCATATGTTTCGACAGCGTTTGGATGGCGAACATCCTTTCACAGTGATTTTTGTTCGTGGTGTGTGATATGTGCATGTTCGTTGTATGCTCCACCTGAGTGTTTATGAATATGCAATTAATTGCGATGAGAAAGCACAACATCAGCTCTTGGGGATACAAATTGTGTGTGATTTGAGAGAAATAATAATTGGTGGTGTCGTCAATCAGCAATCCAATTTGTGATGACAGTTTGATCTGCATAAATTGGTGAAAGGATAATACAGCGGCAGCGTAGATATGTGCATAAATCTATGAGTATGAATGAGTAAGTTGGGTTAATCTAAAGCCACCCAGATAACTGGAGTGAGGATAGGCAAGCGGATATACTTGTGATGTACTGTCCTTTAAATTAACCAAAGGATACGAGCAGGCAAAATGAGTAAAATAGTTGAGGATTTTATTTTCTTGTCAACTTGATGAAATTGGCGGTCTAAACGTTAAATGCTATAGCGTTTATATTGGTTTATTAAATGGTCTCGGAACTAAACAAATTTAAGTATATTATCAAAACTTGGTTGTCCTGGACGTTCCAATCACAAAATTATACAAAATTCAACCAATTATTCACTGGAACAAAATCGAAAATGAATTGACAGCAAAATATGGGGACAGAATTTTTTTTACAATTTTGGTAGGTTATTCTATAACAACCCAAATTTAGAAAAAAAAAAGAGAGGTAGCGGAGCTTTAGATGATTTAGTTAAAGTAGACACCCAGGTGGGTTCAATGTTTTAAATATTACCTATATTTACAATCAAATGTTGAAATTAAAACGGCACGCTTTTCGTTTGTTTATAAATATAAGGAAGAGTTAAGTTAGTTGCAAGTGAGCTCATGCGCCAGTGGAAGAGTCCAAACACTAGAATATATTCAATAAAAATAGTCGTGTTTATTTTGTCATTCAAAGTTCCTAAAGGAACTGGCTTTTTCAACAGATTTAGTACCTTTGGAAGTTAAACCACAAATTCGGTTCTTATGGTCGTGCTCACTTGCCAAAATGCTTAGAAAAAAAGGAGAAAAGCTTTTCATTGGACTAACATCCTCTTAGCTGTTTTCCAAATAATTAAATTCAAATCGAGCTATAATTGTAACCCTATTGGGCATACCTATTATGAGAAAAAAGGAAACACAGATGCAGTGGCATGACATTAGTTGGGTTCCTATTTTCACTGCGATTCTATTAAAACGTCATTTGATGTGTAAGAAGTGTAGCTCTTTGATAAAAAAAAAAAATGTCACACGGCCTGCTTTTTTAGTCTCCTATTTGGTCACCAGACAGGAGTGAACTAAAAAAGTATAAACGATAAAAAATCCTTCGGTGTTGTCAGTTCCGTAGTGTTGTTAAACAGCTCGTTTAACATTAAACCTCCAGGGTGGCCTTAATTTACAAAGAAATTATACCCCATAACGAAGCTTGATAAATTGCACGTCACACAGATCATATTGAAACTGTCACCTATGACAAAATGTGTCCCGCCAGGCATTAACATTCAGTTTATCAAGTGATTATCCTCATTCGCTCTTTGAAGAGTCTTACTAACAAAACTCCAATTTAATCGGTTTGTCTGTAGGGCGCAGTTTTATTTTAGTAAGCGAAATATTCACTGTCTTCTAATAATCATTTTAGCAGACAAATTCCTTGTCGAAACCGATGAATTCGCTTATTCATACTCATATCTATTGTTTATCTACAAAAAATGTCTCCAATTAATTGCAAGAGGTCTCTAAATTTTGACTAAATTTTCACAGGCAGCTTGGACTTAATTTCAAGAAAATAATGATGTTGTTCGAAAAATAACACTTTCTGATAGAAATATACCCTCAAGTCATTGGATTATTGTGAAACATGTAAAATGTACATCAAAACCTCGCTTTGCGTCGTTTCGAAGTGGCATCATTGCTAATCGTCGATATTATTTCAGTTTGCGTTTTTGCTACACCTTTTTTTTTCATTATTTTTTTTGTAAAAAGGGATTCCCCAAGATTAAGGCAATCAATCAGTTGCAGAAATACATTTGCAACAGTGAAGCTTAATAGTACATCTACACCGCGCACCTAAACTCAACATTTCGGAAAAAAAATTTCGAAATCCAGTTTGCCGACGCCACTGAAACATCAGCATTTCAAATGACAGCTAGTGTCAGAATTGATTACTGATCTTTTTTTCTGTTTAAAAGTCAGAAGTGGTTTAACCCAAAGAACTTAATTTTTAGCTATGTTAATTTAAACATGAATTTAAGTGATAATTCAGACACTTTAAATATATATTGTTGACTCAATATAGAAGTATGGAGTTCGCGATGAATCTTATGTCCACTCAAAGCTTTCGTTTAATGTGGAAACGGCGGCGTTTTCTATTGAATATATAACCTCTTATGAAGAGAAGACTTATAATTACAACAGCAAAAATGTTTTTCCGGTTGCCACGGAGGTCAATAATTTTCTCTTCCCACAGCTGAACAAAAAATGATTCCTCTGTGTTTGTCCACTTAGTTCTTACTTTTTTATACATTTTTCTCTCCATGCTTACAATTGAAATACCTTCACCATGAAAAATTATTGATTTGCTGACAGCTACTTTTTTGTCAGTAGGCTGAAAAGCCAATAAATGACGTGCGGGATTTGTAAAGAGCTTTGTTCGATTTGACAAATGCAGCGACGAAATTCAACATTTTTTGGAAATGTTTGGAAATAAAGGGTCCGCCATCTACCCTTTTTTTTCAACTAGTGCTTATTTCGCGAATGGTAACACTTAGCTCATGTCTGACAGATAATTAGTTTTATCCTTCCGCTGAACGAATATGGTTGTGTATAGGCTTGAACAACGCTGGGAAATATTGCGACATTACTTTGAAAATCATGGTATATGGCGAAATGCTGGAAATTTGGCCTGAAATGTTGAATTTACCCAAAACGATGAATTTAGGTGCAGTGTAAGTGTACTACAGCGGACGCTCACATATTAGAACTTTCGGAAATTCGAATCTTCCTGAAATTAGAACATGAGTTTTTAATGCATTGAATGCTCTAAAATTAGAACTTGAGGCTCTAATTTCCGAGCTATTTTTTTTTTCTTGGCAGGTACACATCAGTGAATCCCCATTTTTGTGTTAATTTTGCTTCAGGCAGGCAAAAACAAAAAGGGGAATCCATAAATTATGTATGTGGTGATTCACTCCCCTTTTTTTGTCATATGTAAATACTAGGTACATATTTGGTCATACGCCTTTGAATATTTAATTCGCATGTACATATTTGGCTTGGTCTCGATTAAAAAGTGAATTTAATTTATTTAAAAATTAAAAACTTATAAAAGAGATTTATATAAAAATAATACATTTTGGAGGTAGTTTCACTATTTATAAGTGAATTAAAATAACGTCCATAAATTAGAACATTTCGGAAATTAGAATTACCCCAGTGGTTCTAATTTCTGAGCGTCCGCTGTATAGCTTAATATTAAAGAATCGTAATTTCGATTTGCGTCGTGTTTTTCTGGTCCAAATTAACGTCGAAAAGCGATGTTTTTGTGTACTCTTTCATTGCAAGCTTACGCGTCCGTTTTAGGATTTTTCTGTCACATTTAAAAGAAAATCCTATCCAAATTAACTAGCGCATGGCAAAAATGTCTTTTTCAGCTAATACTTTATTTGTATAAATTATGAGAACGTATCCTTCAAGCACAGACTGTCTACGACACATTACACGAAAAAAAAGTTCATTAAAAATACAGACACCAACTCACCACTTAAGACTGTTTCAGGCAAATTAAATTTCACTCGAACAGAATGCAGACGCGCTCAATGAAATTGCGAATAATATTCTCAACTTAGTAACACGGCTCAGCATTATCGCTACTTCCGTCTTGTAGTTTAACCGGGAAACCATATCACATGCCTACTTTAAGAGACTTTCAAAAGGCACATTTACAATGCGTGCCTTGTTTAGAAAAAAAAAAAACCGACGTCAGATAGTAGGTTGAGTAATTGTTTCTGGGTAAGGGCACAACAGGATTTTATATCAGTGTCTTTTTTTTTGCATACTAATTTGACATGGCAACATTTGTATAAAAGCTTTTCTAACAAATTTACTTATTTGCTCGTGCCCCTTCCGAAACCGTGAAACGATAAAACGATGAATTTGGTTTGAATTTAAAAGTAATTTCTTTCAAGGACTCGGTGTAATTGATTTGGGGCAGCGGTATTGGTATTTTTAGGTCTGACCGGTGAAACGGAAATGTCTTCAAGGTCTTTCCCTCTCTCCTTGAGAGGTGAACATTTTTATTTCCATGACTTCCATCGGAAATGCCTTTCAACTTTGTGCAATATTTACTACGACCTTTGCCAACAACCGTGAATGTTTTGTTTGGTGGCAAGACTTTTTTTAATAGTAACAGGTAACAGAATTTTTTTTGTCGTAGATCGAACTAGAAAAGACTTCTTAGATTCTCGATTCCAGTATGTTTTAAAAATAAAATCGATTATATGGCCTCCACGGGTGTCTTTATATATAAATACAATAGCTATCTCCAGATGTAAGTCTGACAGCTGGCTGACTTGATGCTCTTCTTGTTTTTCTTGACCGGCATTGGTGACTTGAATAATATTTCTAATTGACATTAATATTGAAGGGATGGCGACAAAACTAGTCAAGCATTTCGGGACTTAGTACTAAATTGGCATTTCAATTGTTTTGCTGACGTCGAATAATTTCTGTCCAATCCAAATCGAATATTATGGTTTTTTTTTTTTCTTTTTGCAAAATTCGTCAAGTTGAAGCTTTCGAAAATTCAAACTCTTTGGAATGACTCAAGGTGCTTTTACGATTTCGGAGACGTTGTTCAATCTGCTTGGTAAAATCGTGATAATATGAATACAAAGTAATAGCAGAGCTGCAGCTATAAACTGCAGCAGTTCTGTACGGATTTGGGCAGATTCTGTTCGCAAACCAAATTCCATTTAGTAAAATATAACTGTTAACTGATATACTTGACACTCTTTATAAGTTTGTTGTTACAATATTAATAATGCATAATTTCATTGAAATCGGTTTAGTTGTTTCAGAGATCGACAACATCGCCATATTTTGTGTCCAAAACACAGCAAGATGAATAAAACAAAAAAAGAATCATGAAAACGACAATATATATATAGAAGCTATATATAATTAATATTTAGAAGATAATATTTATAATGCGATTTAAAATATTTTTTCTTGTATTTTAAGTGTCACTACTCGATTTCTATCCAGTTTATTTTTTTCAAAACGCCATACAAACTCTCATAACCCCTTTCATCCCCTCAAAGTTTAATTTTCGCTGCAAAAAGCAGCGTTGACCTGATGCACAATGGTGATTTTATAAAAATGGTCGGGGCAGTATAAATATAAAAGTGAGCAAAATTGATTTTGTGAGCGATTGGTACGTTGACAAGATTTAAATTGTTAATACGTAAGTAGTAAATTTGAGAGTTCCTGCTTGGTATGTTTCCACTTTGTCTAAAGAACTCCGTCAAATCTTTGAAAACATAAAGATGATCGTTGTTTTGCGAACTGAATTTGTTTTCTCATTGGTAAAATTCGTAACGTTTTAAACAAGGGATATGGCGCCCCATACCATAACTCCTCCATCACGGCTGTGGTGACGGTCCTGTAAGCTAATCGATTTCTTTTGCAAATAATTCTTATTTCTGTGATATCAAAAGAGGCCCAAATGAGCTAGTATATGATCCACCCCAACTAGTGATACCATATTGCAATTTTGAATGAGTAAAATAAATACACCAAGTTCAGCTGCTGTTTTACAGTTTGTATGTGATCTTTCCCATTTAAGTTTAAGTCAATTAAGACTCCAAGATATTTGTAATTTTGCACTGTCTCAATCTTAAAACAGTTTGTTGAGCATTGCATGCTATCAATGAAATTATTTTTACCGCATTTATGCAAAGGTTGTAATCAAACATGGCATTGCCGGATATTTTAAAAGTCATTTGCTTGCTCTTCTCACTAATAACTAATTTATGAGCAGAGAACCAAACTCTTTTATATTCAAGATCTTCTTCAATCTTCGTTATGGTTTCAAATACAGTTAGACACTGATACGTGCAGACAATGTCGTCAGCAAAGGCAGTTCTGACACCGTTCAACTTAAGATTAAATAAAGAATAAGCTTACGTTAAAAATAAAAGCGGGCCAAGCCCAGAACCTTCCGGGAAACCATTTTTTTAAAACACGAAAGTCACTGAGGGTTCCATTAATATTGACCCGTTGCTTTCTCGATTTCAAGTTAGAATTGGTGTTTTGAAAAGAATTTATTTTTGTATAAGAATGATAACACACGCGACTTAACTAATTTTTCGAAGATTTTAGAAAGGGTTGCAAAGACATGGTTCAATAGTCTGTTAAATTATTCGTATTGCCTTTTTTAAAGAGAGCTACGACATCGGCAACCTTAATTTTTCAGAGTAATATTTGTTACGCTCTTTTATATATTATTTTACATAGTACAATTTAAGTTTTCTATTTTCTTCTATTGCAAGACGATTTTTCCTCTCCACTTGTTTTAATAGAATTTCATCCATCGAAGGTTGTAAATGTTTTCGATTATTAATATGATGAACAGAAAAAGAAGTACAACATTTGATATGATTTTTTAAAATGGAAAGGAAGGTATCAAAGGCAGAAGATGGACTATATATAAATATAGTTGGCGCCACAGGTCCGTAGGGACCCAAGGCCTAGCTTCTCACAACCATTCGTTTTGTGTGAGTTTCATTTTTGGAGCGAATGGAAGGGACCTGCAATTTTATGCCGATTCCAAACGGCTAATTGAGAAGCTCTTTCAAGACAGTTATACTCTCGGATGTTTGTCAGACGTTCGCGAGAGGTGGAGCAGTGGAAAAAACCCTGAGCTGGTATTTGGAGAAGATGGACTATCCGCCGAATAAATTGATACCCAGAATTCATACTATTCCGTGCAGAAGCTTCAATCTATTCCAATGTGACTACCTTGCGCCGCTATTTTTTAATCAATCAAAGTCCGAGATGTTGGCCAAGACGCCTGCAAAAATATAAACAAATAAACTGTATTGTAATTACATTCGAATAAAATTTGCAAAACCCCAAACTTAGTTTGAAACATAATTATCCCACATCCTGCAAACTACTGAGAAATTTCAGTTCAAAAAAGCTCCGACCATGACTGGGTTCATTTCATATTTTTTCCCCATTTCAATATCAATCAACTCTGCAGCCATGACAATGTGAGTTTTATCGCTGTTGACAACCGCCTGGGCGATATGCTTGTCCCAATCCTTAGTTATTTTCTCACTTTAAAATTGTCAATCTAGACAAAAGTTCTCTTGTGCAATTCTACAAACAGGCAGAGGTATATATATAATTCTACAACCCCATCAGGAACCGCACACAATCAGCAGAGAGTTGTGAAACAATTTTAGGTGTAAAACAAAATAATTATCCCGGATACCCAAGAGCAATACAGGAAGTGTTTCTGTTTATGTTTGTCTATCCTTTGCAATGGTAAAGAACGCACACACATACACACAGCCATATGAGAATTCAGGAGAACTCCTTCAAGCTTCACTGAAATAGATATCAGGCTTAAAGCGTTGGTAACCTTCAAAAAGCCAGAAAGTGTTGTCTTCCCCCGTTGGAGTTGATTAAAAATTCATTCCTGTTTGTTGATATAATTAGGACCCTAGGGTGGTGGTAGTGGTGGTGGCGACGCAAAACAATCCCCCTCTGCTTCTGAGAAAGATGTTGATATAGTATCCACGACAAGTACTGCAAGTGTTGTATACAGAGTAAATATTGTAGGTTATATTCACAGACACGACCTCGATGTTGCTACTGGTACTGGTATTTATGCTGTGTTATCTTGTGAGCCGTGTAACGGGTGGTGAAATGATGCGCCTTCCTTAGCCAAGCGGATTGTTTCATCATTCGAATCGAAGCCTTTCTGTTTATCGCGCAAGAAAGGGCAGAGTATTGGTGTTTTGAAAGATATTTTGATATTGTTAGCAATTCTAAATTGAGTTACTAAGCCGCGACTTTTAAGCTACTGTTTTGGTTTTAATGAATTTGTTTTGATTCATTTTTAAGGCACTATATACATTATCCAAAGCGGACTATGAGTGATCGCTTATCGCTGCATAACTATAGCCCTGTCCTGCAAGCTTTTTAAGTATTTTAATCGCTCAAATCTATTGAGTGCGTTTTACTTGGAAAGGGTGTTTATTCTTCTAACAGCCCGCCGAGTTTCTCCTGTGATGTCAATATAAATGCTTTGTAAGTTTAGTCAAATTCCTTCAAATGATGATTAAGTCAATAACGTGACGCAGACAGTCTGTCTAAGATCTTAGTCTGCGTAGTTCCTCTTTATACGTTCAGTGGAAGCTAGGGAAGTGGTCAAACATCATCCTGCATAAACTGAAGACGAAGGTTGAGATAAGTTTAAGCAAGCCCTTAAACAGCTGCCGTGATGCGCGATATCTCGACTCGAAGGCTCACCCTCGGTGTGTATATGGAAAAATTTATTTCACGAATGAGAGAATAGTATGATCTTTAGACAATTGGGCCTATTTTGCGAAATCTTTTATATGAATCGTTTGTTCTGGGTTTCGAGTAAGTTTCTAATTACTGCGCACATCGGGAAGATAAAATGGGTTAAGCCTAGTACGGACATGTTCCGAAACGAAATTTCCCGGTGGTCTCCAAATGGACAGCGAAACTTCTGCGGAAAGGCAGAGGAAAATAATATGTGGAGAGTTCCAACTGCCGCTACACAAGTAGCAGTGTTACCAGCACTGGCTGTTTATCTCCGATTTGGATACTCGAACTTGTCGCTGGCTCCTTAAAATTGTCATTTGGGAATTATCCTTATTTAGACTATTTACTTTAAATTTTGGTGATTTTTAGGCTCCTTTGGTATTTATAAAATACAGACTACAAATTCTAGAGACCGTAAAAGTTTTTTGACGATCCGAACTCTTGTATGGAATGGTAACAGAATAACGGAATAAATGGATAAAAGATTTTGCCGAATAGGCCTCAACACTGGCTGCCACTATTCTGTATGATGAAACCAAGTTAGAATCGAATACGAGAAAAATATTGCCGTCTGAACGTTGTTTTTGTTTTTTATAGTGAGAGATTTTGGTATGCGATTTTGTTTAGACTCTGCTGTCGACGCTATGTAAAGGATTTTGTATTTTCAGGAACAGACAGTTTATGATCTAATTTCAAGTATACTTTCATTTGACAAAATTCAACAGATGAGTTAGGACACGTTCTCTACTCAACCATCGCCTGCAAAAGTTCAACTAAAGAGATATAACCTCAGCACCCTTTGGTCAGGATGAAGAGAGTCTTGTCTTTCTTCGGCATTATGAGATTACTTAACGTTTTGGAAGTCGAATTTCACCCTTTCCAAATTTATAAAAAATTTACCAACTTTTCTAAAATGTATCCTTGTACACTTTTGTGGGCGTCAGTTTAGGCCTTGCAGCCTTGATATGCTCCTTAGCATGTGCTCCTGTTCAATAATAGTTAAATGTCAAACAGGAATATCAAATAGAAATAAGAAAAAAAAAAAAAAAAAACATTAAAACACCGAAAAATCTGTATTAAAAAATGTATCCATTGAAAGAATTGTTTTTAGCCTCAATCACATTTAAAGTCAAATGGCACTTCTACATTTGCATCATTTGCAAACGAAGAAAGTAGCTCATTGGAGTTAAGGGTAAAACCCATTTAACGCGCCGTGTCCATTGCAGCAATTTATTCAACTGACAGATAAATAGAATGCACGCCAACTTAAGCAAGTTGGATCAGAAGCAATAGATATGCTGGATGTGACGGACGGATAAAATAGGTTAACCCGTTTCAACTTTTCTGTCCGTTGAATCCATTGACAGTTTACCGAAATTCAGAGAAAGCTTTTTTTGATATATTGAAAGAATGAGAGCAACTGTCATGGTCGTTGACTGAATTGAGATAAAGCACATTCATGATATTTTGAAGCGCCGCGCCGATGACAGTTCACCACTTACCAAACATTCTATCTGTGGAATAATTTTGCAAAAAAGAATATATTTTATCCAGCGAATATCCGACAGATTTCAATGGACTGTTGGCATTGATTGATCAGTCTTTTTCCAGATAACAATGCCAACTTTGCAAACGTAGAAACCACATTGAAAAACAGAAAAAGTTGCTGCCTTATCAACTCTAGTTTGACGACTTAGTTCTCGACCTACTTTAAAGCGGTTTGATAGAGCTAATTGAACTAACTAGTTCAACAAACTGATTTAAAAGAAATGGATGACTCCTTTAAGGAACCCCAAGTGAAAATGCTTCTAATTTTAGTCTAAACATGTTTCCTTGAGAAAAGTTTTCAAAAATACAAATCCCAATATTTGACCAAATTAATTAGCAGTGATCAAAGGTACGACCACAAATCAACGAGTAACTAATGATCCTTAAAGGACATCAATGGCTTCTTGTTTTTTTTTTTTTTTAATTTCCCCACAGACCCTAATTCTCATATGACGAACCTCAACTGCACCCCAGTTGTGCGCCTTAATATTTCCATTCCAGTGGCATATCTCCTCCATATAGTCATGCATCGTTTCACTCGCATCATACTGTACACTTCGCACACTCACCGTTTCTTCTTTTAACATGAAAATCTGTCTTTTCCAATTATCAGCTACGACGGCAAACGGAGTAGATATACCCACTGCAAAGGCAATGGGCTGGATACACCCTGACATGAAGCACATTCACTTCCCTAGGCACAGATGAGCCATGAGCAAGGCACTTGTACAAACATAAACTCGTACAAATAATAATGTTTATCCTTATAAAACTCGGCTGTGCAAGGGAAGTGGCCGCACCAACGGGAGGTGTCTGGATGGGGATGTGCAAATTGTATCCCCAGCAAAATGAGCACTTTTCCAGTCAATTCACTGGCAAAATCACTGAGACGGAGCGACGGTATATTGTTTGTCATCATGTCGGAATCGTCCTCCTTGAAGCGTACAATTTGTTAGGTTGTATCCTTGTTTTTGTGGTATTTATTTATACTACTTACTACATCGGACCGAATTTGCGTGTGCCTATAATACGGTGCTTGAGTTTGGACTGGCTATACCTGTGCCCCTTTTCATTGAACTGATGTCCTGATTAAAGGCAATGGCAGATTTTTAATGTACCTATATTACAATTAAAAATAACTGTGCACTGAATAAGCTTCGTCGTGTTCTAATTGTCATTTACGTAACATATTTTTTATTGAATTGGAGAGTGAGTGTGGGTGATAAGTCTGCGGATGGTTGAGAGGACGATTTCTGTTGCGACATTTAATCGTGTTAAGATGATTCACCTATGTGGATACTGTTGAATCGTATACAATATAATTTCACATGGATCTACGATGTGGTTGGGTTTATGGAGGTGCGCTTGTTAGAGATACACGTAAAACGAATTGTTATGTGCGTTAAGGGCTGGATCTCATTAACTGTGTACACTAGGAAGTAGAGAACATTCTTCATGTCACTTTAAATAGCAAAAGACATACGGCGTACAATTTGAATGAGATAGGTAATCGGCTGACTGCGAAGAGATGATTATTGTGGGTGGCAGTTTAAGTCCTCATTCAAATGGGGAAGTTTATTTATACGGTATCTGTTATTTTAATGTATCAATGTGTGCATAGTTTATGTCGATAGTCATTTTGTTAAAGATATGCTAAGACTTATGAACATGTAGTTACTACTTTGGATTTACTGTTGAAGTCGTTTGGTGGTCGGAAATAGTTTCCGAGCCCCGTCTGTCATTGTCAGTCACTCTTTGTTGGCAGCGTGGGTGTAACAACAAGCTGGAAATGTCACAGAAATATGAACTTTTGTTAAGTTGGTGGGGTTATATACGCCCACTATTCGACTTACAAATGAAAGAACGATTTACCCCGTTATAATATACTTTTAATACGTCATGATATATAGCTGCAAAGTTTACTGCATCTACCGAAGTCAAAATTAAGACTAAAAACTTATCCATATGATAATACCCATGGCCAATCCGCTGAGTCGGCAGAATGCACGCAGCGCGTGTATCCGCCTGCATCGGGTGTCATCATGTTGACGCATCTATGTCATTGTTGTCGTATATGGAACGTGTCCAATGACCTGCTGCCTCAGTGGGAACAGTTTTGTGCATGTTGATATATTTTTATAGATGTGGTGTGTCGGGTGGTGATAACTTACGTTTATTACATCGCCTGTCTTCATAAAGATATCCGTCAATCACTTGCGTCCTTTTAGGTAGGCACGTTTCTTGAACAAAAAAACTAAAATGTAGCCAGGCGCATAGAGGAACTGATTACATTCGATTATTGTGCGCAGAAGAAAACGTGCAATGATTTGACACAGATGCGGTATATATTTACGCAGCTGAACTCAGGCACGAAAAATACCTACACCCCTCGCAGTTGTGCGTCATGGACAAAAATGAGATATAGCTAAGCTGGCTCAGTAACAGAACAGCTATCATCTTCAAAAATTTGTTTAACACTCATCAAGAACCACCGAGTTTAAAAGGGTACTACACATTACACAAATCATAGTTTCTGGCAAATCAAAAAAAAAAACAGTTTATCGTAGAAACTAAAAGTTATATTCCCAAACTTCCAAAGTTATAATGGTAAGAACCACAATCCGTTGACTTTAAGTTATAATCCGAAGTGGTAAGCCTAATAATGGTACTTGAAGAGGCTGGAATGTTTTTCTTTTCCCATTAATTAAACTAAAAACTTTATTTTAAGTATACAAAAAAATGAAAACTTAAAAGACAACAACTTGTAAATCAAATACCTGCTTGAAGAATATCTACGAATACAATGCACTTCTAGAGCAAATGCATTAACAGAAAATATAAATATACCTAACACCTAAAAGGTATTTTTTAAAGTAAAAAAATCTTAACTAAGCTTATTAAGTCAAATGTGACTTGCACTTGTTTATAATCACTGAATTATAGACGGAAGTTTTCTAACCTATACAAATTTCAAATTCGGACGGATTATTTCCCAAGTTGACTAGGAAAAGGAAAATATGCCAGGAATATTTTCCTTTTTTCACTAAACGATTTTTTTTGATTTATTTTATGCGCCTTCTTCCTTTTTCCTTTTTTTTAATCAGTTGTTGCGCTTTAGAAATACGTACACTTTGGCATTCTTAATTTAATTTCTCATATTTGTGGAATGTGTACCTTTTTCTACTCAGTGGTTCATTTTACTATCTGTTGTTGAACTGTTTGCCTGATTGAAATGCTTTCGATTTTTCTTAGTCAGTTTGTCTTTCTCATTTTTAATGGGCATACTTTCTCAAAGCTTGCGTCACATCTTACCCCTGAGTCGTATTATTTTTTTCCAGTAGTACCTTGGGGGGCATCCATTGCTTGCATCTTTCGTATTTAATTGATCCTCGGTCTCTTCACCTCTTTATTTTGCCTCTTGCTCCCCAAAGTTTTATAATAACGTGAAGTGTTTTTGCATATCCTTCATGCGGTAGATAAGCTCGAATTGAGCGCTGGCTATGGGGAAGAATTATTTCTATTGCTTTTATGATAGGGTTGAGTTGCATCCATCTAACGAGTTGGCAATGGGATTTAGCTCACATTGGTTTGCAGCACAGATGCGAACTTTTAAGTCAATCGTTTTCAGTAAATGAATTGATTTCTGATAAAGCCGTATTCACACCGGGTTTGCTGTGATCCGTTATTTATATAAGTTCCAAGCCTCAACACTGTGAAGACTGTCCTCAGATTACATGAGACGCTATCTCTGGGAATCTCATTGTTTTTGAATCCAGTCAGTTATAGGTGATACTTCCCTCCTGTCCTGAATTCTTTCAGATAAAATTCTGAAGCTATTGCATAGAGTGTCGTGTGTCGCCTTGCTGACCGGTTTGTGGTCCTTTTTTCTATCTACAGGCAACCTTAGTCTGTCAGCGATTGGCGTGAGAGCAAGAATCTATTCTTTACGATCAGTCTTTTGTGAACCGTATTAAGGAGCTTGGCATTTGTGTATGTCACCCGCTGATCTATTCGTTCTTGATTTTAGTATCGTCCGAAGTTTTTGTACTTTCCCTTTGCCAGAGCGAAAAGAGGTTACAGTTGTTGCTCACTAAGGTATTGAACGCAACAATTCGCGTAATGTCCTTGATAGTGTCTTGAACCGCTGATAAAGGGGCCTCCAGTTCAACCGACGGCAAACCTAGACATCTTTTCAGTGAGTCATTTCTAGCGAATGTATAACAAACATCCGAATAAATTGAATATCCTTTAAATCTGCCCTAAAAATAAAAGCTCACACAAACTAATGTGAGAACATCCTCAGAATTTCTGTCAACAAGATTAATATCAGAGTACGAAATACAAAATCGAATCTATTCAATGAGCATAGTAGATAATGCAAACATTTTGAAAGAACTTTCAGAAATAGAAAAAAAAAAACGTCAAAATTGGGTCGAACAAACCTTGTTCTTTTAAGCTTGAACCGGAATTGGCAGACCAGTGTTTTTGGCCCCCCATCACCGCAGGAATGATTGAAATCTTGAGGTCATTGCGAAAGATGATTGAAATTCTTAAAGAAAATGCAACAAAGACTATCGGCTCTTTTGCGTACCAACAGGATCAGCCGATTTGGGAACGAACTGCAAACCTGACACATATCACTTGTTTTAAGAAAATTAACGAATAAAATTGGCTGAAACTCTAACCAAAGTTCTCCTTTTTACGTTCTCTCTTAGAAGCAGTTGATTGCAGATATATTTATTGCTTAGATTGTAATCGACAAACTTTATCTGCAAATTTTCAAGCCAATAAGCTGCGTTCCCAATTATATCAGACTAATAAACTACAAGAACCTAAATATTTGAAATACGATTTCAAATCAAATATTATATGTTGAAAGGAAAAGAATCAAGTTGGGCACCCCCATTCCACAGGATCACACTGCAGATGTATATATGTATGCACATAATGTTTCCAATTGCATATCTGCCCATTGAACTCGGTGAACCAATTAAACTGTCTTCATTCACATCTGTCCAGACACACAGAGCACAGAGGTAGACACAGCAACATGACCTCCTATGAAACTAGAACCACTGGCTGGCCGTATGACCCGCTCAATCATCATCATCATACACAATCAAACCATAACCAATATCTGCCCAGAAAATCAAATGCAATTCTAGGTTATGTTGACGATTCCAGTTCCCACACCTACCACACCCATCAATCTCTCAATTTTCATATTAACTAAATGTTTGCCTTTCATCTGATCAAAGGTGAACGTTGATGCGATTGGGTGGGTCTGGCCATCATAATACGGTACAAGTTCTATATTATATCGGAGTTGAACTACAAATAAGACTTCGCAAGAGTTCCAAGAGTTTATATTGAAGTGGGTCAATTGCGTTCTAGTCGGGAAATTCCATTTACCGTCAACATGAACCGGTAGCTGAATTTCATTTTAGTTGCTCGTATTTATCCCTCTTTATTTTTCAAGCAATCTCTTTGATTGATAAGATTTGTGTAGCTACGTACGAGTATATAATATGTACACTACACCATGATACACATGCTCGGTGCTCGGTAAGCATATAAGGAAACGATGGGTAAATTGAATTTGTCATTTTCAGGGAGAGAGAGAGAACAACCTTTAGATTGTATTTTGAGGTTTTCATTTCTCTTGCTTGCGCTTGATGGTTTCAGATGGATTTGTGGTGGAGACGGGCGAGATACAATCGTACAAAAGTTGTCATCGTTGTCGCAAGATTTTCAACAAACCGGCAACAGTGCTTGAAGGATGCATCTACCGAAGTAAATTATACTTCGTTTTTATTATTACTTTTGTCTGCCAGCCAAGAAGAACGTGAACGACTGTTGTGCAGAGGTAGTACACCAGCTAGCTACTCCGTAAAAGGGGGTTACATGTGTAATAAATATTTTTTTTTATTGTTACTCAAGTATGTACTTATGTGTATTTAAACAGTTTCGTCAGTTTTATTAGACACAAACTGAAAGAGGAAATTTATGTGCGAGTGTTGTTGATGCCTTTAGTGGTAGTTGTCGGTTAAAAATTAATTTTAAAATGTTACAGCAGTTGAAATTGACTTAACGGCATTCAGCAGTTTGTGTTTTATGAAAGCGATTTTAGTGTTACAGTGGGTGTGGGAGATTTATGATGTTTACTATGTGAAAAGCATTTGCAGACAGACATTTTATGACGCACATGTGGAATTAATAAATCATAAGCGTCATGGATAATAAATTTAGGGACAATTGGTTTTTCGCACGACTTTGATCATGTGTATTTTTGTGAGTTTTGCTTAGAATACTCAAGCTCACAAGTCGATCCATTAGACAGACAAAAATACGCCTGTGCTTTTAAAATGGTTGAACCATATGGTACCCGAAGCCTAGCTTCTCACAAGGCTTTTGTTTGAGTTTTCATTTTTAGGGTCAATAGATGAGGTCTATGAGTTTAAGACGAGTTGGGGCTGCTGAATTAATGGGCTCTTTCAAGACAGTTATACTCTCGGTTGTTTGTCAGACGTTCGGCAGAGGTGGCGCAGTGGAATAAACCAAACAATGTACTCTTTTTTTTCTTCTATATCGCGATGACTATTGGTTGCTTAATTTTCAATTACCCCGCCTATCCAGGCAATAACTTAGAAACTCGCAACCAACGATAACTTTTCTCTTGCAAACACCCTTATTCCCGACCATAGCGTTTGTTTTTATGTATACAGCTCTTGTTATACCTTTAACAATAATGCAATTTATGAGTTTGTAGCATTTATTGTTCAGTGCTATCATTCGGAAAAAAATTTATTTCTATTCTCATTTAAACAGCGCGAAAAGAACCAATTTATTATAGTAACAGGAAGATTTTTAAATCAGGCATTCTTCCACGTCAGGCAAAATATTTCTTAGAAAAATTCCATTGAAACGTTTGTATATTAATGTAGGTACCTTTCAGACTGCACTTTGACAAAACTGCATATACAAAAGGAAAAAAAAAACAAAACTAATAGAAAGGAGTGTAAATTTAAAATAAATACAAAGTCCTTCGTTTATTTGGCTCTCTATGATTTGTTTTTTATTTTATTTCACCGCTTTCTTCCTTCATAGTGTTGACAGTCAACATAGGGAAAGGAAAATATTTTCTTATCCCACTTTCTTCACTCTTATATTTGCAATTCGTTCGTCATTTTTGATGGCGCGCAAGAAGAGCAAACATTTCGTTACCCCTTCTGAGGGCGCATTTCGCTTTTATAAATATACATAAATATGTATGTATATTTGTATGAGTCTAACTCTATATGGGAGCATGGTGTGGACTTTGTGCATATTTGCATCCTTTCAGTTCGATTCGTTTTTATTTTTTTTTTTTTTTCTATCGTAGACACTTTTTATTCACTACTGCCAGCTTGCGCTGGAATTCAACAGCATATAGCATAAAATGGAAAAGGACGTTGTAATCAGGATATTTAGCATATAGGTATATAGTGAAAAAGATTTTGGTATAGTCATGCGAGCGTGTGTGTTGGTAATGACATTTGCTTTGCAAAATTAAGAAGTTTGACTTCGTCGGGGGGAAATTTTGCATGGTTCGTTAGGGAAAGTTGGGGGGTTTTTTTTTGATAGGAGATATGTCTTAACATTGGTGTAGACTGTAGAGTAAATGTTGGCAGAGGTATAAACTAAAACAGACCTTATTGCTGCAAAGAAATCCCAGCCAAAGCTTTTAATTCGGCTTTTGCACTTACATTCGATCGGAAAGAGGCGTTTTAGAGAACGTTTTTGAGAGAGCCACAAGCATATTGATATTGATGTTGATGGTGGTGTTGATATTAAGACCGCCACGTAGGGTAGGATGATGAGAATCCATTGAGCAAGATCTATGTCTTAGTTGTTATACAAAATATAACGGTCTTCGTTAAACATATTTTCAAACGAAAGCTTGTTGTATTATAGCTCTGGTTGTATGGTTCACACTGACTATATGTGGCTTCAATATGAAAAGCGATTTATTTCAACAGGTTGAACTGGATTCTGTATGGTTCCTGTAAACTGGACCCAATTGATGGCTTAAGAGAAGCTGTGGCTTCGCCAAAAGAGCACCAATTTGCCTACTTACTTAGCTATAATACTTGTTGGGTCCAGGTTCCAGGGTGGCCCCTAAAGAAACACGAACTTTGGAGCGTTGCCTTAACGGTCTTAACAATCTTAATATTTACTTATGCTATGTATCTCAACAAACGATGGCTACGTAATCTCCAACTGCTCACAATACACGACTCCTAGGCAGGGATGGAAAATGCCATTTTCGATTTGTACTAAAAACTCTTGTAAGATTGTACTGAAATGGAGTCAATTGTATTGAAAACTATTTTTCGTATAAAAAAGAGAATTCAAAATATTTTATTTTCAAAAAAATGTTTATATATAAGTCTATGAGCTCGTCAGGCTTAATACTCTCATTCAGTGTTGCCAGATTAGGCGCTTTGTCAAAATTTGGGCTACTTAAGAAAAAAAAAACGATAGAAATGTCTTCCATAAGCGCCCAACACATTTTACAAATTTTGCGTTAATTTCGTTTGTTTTTTGTGTTATTCCTCCACAAAACTAAAAAGAAAAGAAGATATTTTTGGACAAACCAGCACTTTTAAAACTTGGCAGCACTCTTGCAGTCAAGTGACATCGAAAAGCAAGCATAGCAATTTATTTTGCAGGCCTTTTGATCTGACTCAAGCCAAAAAAGCCAATTGCAGAATATAGATGTCAAATAAAATGCACGACGCGAATAAGTTAGATGTGTTAATTGGAAAAATACCCAAATTTTCAACGGTTTTTGGGCTTCATATTCAAAATATTGCCCTAAGCTGGAAAATCATAACAGGATGAGTTTCTAATGAAAAGTAGAATCCATGCTTTGTGGGAAACTTAAAACAAATAGTTCGTTACTTGATTTGATTTTCTATTTTCGGAAAAATAACAATTGCAAGAGAATTTGAAAGATACAGATAGATAATTTGTATCGAATTAAAGCAAGTTGTACTGTGGAAGATTGGAAATTGGAATGCTCACAATGCACAACCACAGAGAAAGGGAAGAGGAAGTGGAACGGAATGGAATGCTCACAATAATACACGATTCCATATAATGGCCCATTCTGATAGCAAAATTATGCCGTCAAAAGTTTAGAGGAATAATGCAAGTCTCTAGAGAACAGGGTCAACACCGAGTGTATTACACAAGGCACTGAGAGTGCTGTCGATTTCATCTACGGGTACTCATCAGTTTCGCAAGGAATAGTGAGTGTGACGTATAAGCTGGTTGGTCCTGGCGTGTCCAGTGGTGGCGATCAGTGGTGATTAGTGGTGGCGATCAGTAGCGGGCTATGATGAAATGCTGATTGTTCTGATTTGTTCCTGGGTGGTAGCTGGCCTTGTAACAGATCTACTATACTAGGTACTATATTCCTGGCTCTTCTATATTTGTGGCTCTGCTCTATGTCTATTTACACTAATTTATGGTTCTACTATTGAAACGTTGAACTTGTCCCTGCTATTGTATTGACTCTAGATACTGTTACTATGGGCTATTTGTACAACAAGTTTAAACTAACGCATGTAAATATTGGGTTATTTATTCATCTTCCATAAAAACTATCATAAACACCGTTCAACCGGGCTTCAGGCGTATACCTACTTTTCTAAATACCGTTGAATGGACTTCTTTTCCCTTTTTCCGAAACTTCCTGATAACTCAGCTATGACTTTCTGCTTTTCGAATTCTTAATTCAGATACTCAGACAACGAAACGCACAAGTCTACCACAACTCCACCAACTCAACATTTATTAATTTCAAAGTGAGTACTTAACCAAACACATGGTGTGTACAAAGTTCTACCCCTCCACTAAAGTTCAATTTGCCTGTCTCGTAGTTTGTTGATTATGATTTTGAATTTTCACACACGAAACACTTATCCGACTTTTCAGGTTAGTTTGCTTGTAAATGAATTTCATTTAAAATTGTATATATCCTGCGTTTCGTAAACTTCGGTAGGTAAAGCTCGTGTTTTTTTTTTTTGTGCTTCTTTTAATAGCCTAGCCAGACATTCTACGCAAAATGTTTAGATTGCAATGTGAGCTGTATAATATAAACGGAAATAATCCCAACTAGATACTCATGTTGCCTGCTGGTGTCCCTCTCATTTAATGTAGGTATTCATATTCAGGATGTATGTTAGATTTAAAATTATTTAAAAACACTCAGGTGGAATGCAGCCATGAATGATAAAGTTAGTTGAAAGGAATGAATTCAATTAAAAGTTTGATGTTTTGATTTTTTACCGAGGACAAACCGAAACACTGGGTTATGCGATGTGGTGACAGTGAGAGGTTGAATTTTAGTCACTTACGCTGTTGCTTTTAATACATTTGATAACCCGGCCGGACCGAATTCTACAAACCACATTACAACGCCAAAGTGCATTTCTGAGTTCTTCTGTCGTGATGCAATTTCAGGTGATGAATTCTACAACAGTGAATTAAGCTTAGTATTGATATTACAAAAAATAAAAATAAAAGTGTAATGCAACAATGACCCGGTTTAAAATAAAAAATCAAAAAATATTAACATGCTGCCTGATATGGGTGGCACTCTTTGGCACACATTTGATACGGTGTAGTGAATTTCCCGAACGCGAATGTTGCGATTTGACAACAACAACGACGGCGGGGCCACTGCAACTACCACCGGCCGTGCCAACAGAGAAATCAGCTGTCGCAACCTCATCAGTGCAGACAATATCAGTTGGACGTTCAGGTGAGTTATGGAAATTCATTATTTTTGTTTTAGGTTAGTGGCAAATAAGAAAAACTTAAAAACAAACCAACTATGGAAGTTGTATGTGTTGAGTCAGTGTTCCCAGATGAAAAATCTGAAATTCTTGTTTTTCCGGAACACAAAATCTTTTTTTTTTTGCAAGATTTTTGGAAAATATAAAGGAACGAATATATATAAAACTTATATTTAGTTTTCGACACATATATCGGAAAAATAATTATTGCTAATAATTTAACGTATAATTGCTTTTTGAAGTTTTGGAACATATTTATTTAGGACACATTTTAACTAAAATTATTATAATTATAATATCAGGATTGCATAACAATTCACTTCATTAAAGTTTCAGTACTCAAGCGATTATGAATTTGTTGTTTTATTTAAATTTACGGCAGAAAATATTGTTTCAAAATTTGCAGAGGAATATGGAAGCGATAAACTATTGAAAATAAAATCTTTAAGATTGGATATGCGAAGTTTCCGTCCTCTGTTTTTACTCTTAAAACATTTTTCCGAAAACATGTAACATCAGCTATATTATGAAATAATTTCCTTAGTTTAGATTTGATAGAAACGTTATTAAACAGAAGTTATGCATTGGCTCTGTTCGACTCACATTTCACATAATATAAGTAATGGAATTTATGGAAAACGTTTTTCTTCAATATAAAAAGTTGTTCTAATTTTTTAAATTAAAACTGATTGAAATCTGAAATTTGAGGTAAAAATCCTGTAAATATTTCGGACCTAAAAAATCTTGATAAAAAAGATATATCTTGAAATCTGGCATCACTGGTTGAGTGTTGCTGCTGTTTCTAGATTCAATTGAAATTAGCTGTCTCAAACGTTAATTGCTATTAAGTGATTACTTTATTATATTTAATTTCAACGGTGCGATCGTTTTTCGTAAATACTTCTTGTTATATTTTTTAAGCATACAATTGTTTTGTTGAATTTATTAGGTTATTCTTGAATTTATAAGAATTCAAGCTTATTTTCTATCGATATTTCGCTTAAAGTCATATCAACAAACTTAAGTGCATTTTTCATCTTAAAGCAAGAGAAGCTAAATTTTGTTACTTTGGTTCAAAATTACTTTGCAATAAGTTGTAAATTTATAAGCTCTCTTGCCATTTACATCACTCTACGTAGTAGATGTTTCCAAAGATAATTTAATAAAATCCAAGCTACCCTAAAAAATATTAAATAACAAATATTTGGGCATAAAAGTAATCTGTCAACGTTTGTAGAGCAAACAATTTAGAAAGCACAATGTGTTGTGTTTCCACACGAAATCGAGCTAGGTGCAGGGCACGTTGGTGTCCATATGCTTTCCAAGTGTTTTCTCTCCCAGGATCTGTATACAAATTGACTAAACTAAAATTTTATATAATAGGTACTGCCAGTAAAACTAAATTCTGTAGACAGAAATGTATTACCTGAAGGGACCTTTAGCCTTCATAGGATCTCTAATTTTTTAGATACTGACAACTAATTGAAATCAATGACTTGGGAAGTAGCTTTCGCTGTTCGACAGTTACCCTTTGCTACAAAAAATATCACATTCGATATTATGAATCAGATGTTCGGAACAACACGCACGAAATAACAATACCCCTCATTTGGCCGCTTACATAAGCAGCATCGATGAAATTTTTAATAGCGCACCTATGGCATTTTCTATTTGCGAACCCATTTCCGCCAGCAAAACTTACGCAAGCCCTAACCTTTAACCCAATCTGACCTGCCATCAGCTCAAACAGAGCCGCACACATTCAAGGACAACAAAGTCAAATGCAAATACAATTTACGATCAACTACTATTCTGTGCTGTGCACAATCCATTTGCCACAAGATCAGTATCAACAAAACAAATCACATTCCTTACCTCATAACAAAAAATAAGTTCAAAGTTCACCTAGGTAGGTCCACTTTCTTGCAGTTGTTGGCGTGCCCTTGTTGGCCGGCTTTCCAATTTCGTAAATTGTTTCTTATGCAGAGCACTTTCGTATAATAGGATACACTCATTCAACCTGGCAATGATATGAAATTGCTCCGTGAATGTGAAGTATTTGCTACTTAAGGAAAATATTGCATATTACCAGCAGTTTCGCGAATTTATTATCCTTGGGCCACAAGTTTTGCCACAAGTTGAGATATTTTCACTGTTTTCCGGCCAAAATGCCCAAGCCCGACCACAAGCCTGTGCCCGTGTAAGTGTAACAGTAATTGCGCAACATTACTTGCGGGTGAATTTCAAATTGCCATTGCCACCTGGGGAGAGTTTTTCATATGCATATAGGGTCACTGTTGTGCATTTTGTGCCATACTTCAACCCACCCAGTCAAACCTCAACGATAGCAAATTTCCCGATGGTGTATAAATGTATAGTGAGTTCAAGTGAGAGAGAGCGGTGTTTTATTGTGTACTTAACATAATTTCATCCCCACCCCAATCGTTATTTCTGTACCGTTCGGATAGGTAGGCTGTTGTAGTCCTCTTGTTGAGTGCAATGTAATGCCAAACAAAAGGATATCAATCAATATATATGATTTTTTAATCACTTCTCTAAACGTACACACATACCTACTTGGGTTAAAGGATAACCTATGTGCGGACACAACGACGATATAACCAGAATATCTAATAGTTGCAACGATTTTCTAAAAGGATACACGTGTCCCCGATAGTGAATTTCGAATGCACGTCATCATGTAAGCCGAAGGACTTCGAATAGTAGAAGTCGATACCCATACGACTGCTTGTATATGGCTAAACTAGAAATCGATGACAACGTCAAACATGCCCTAGAACATTAGTGCTGCACAGTCAACGTTCGTCGTCTTAGCTGTTGTGGTCTGAGGATGTGTGGTTGTCGTAATCCATGTACGTTTGGGGTAATAGTTTATCATAATAGCTATGTCTGTGCACGTATGTGTTAGAATAAATTTAGAAAATGATATATTTGTTAAAATCCAATCACATACTAAATATATGAGTTGGTATAAGCAATCAGAGAAATACACACTCCTTATTGACGGATGAGCGATTGCTGGTAGGGATGGAAGGTAAATAATAAAACAGCAGCGCATGTGAATTGTAATGGAAGGAATTTGTTGAGGAAATAAAACAGACACAAAAAAAAAATGATAACCGCAACCGTGTTGAACTTTAAAAGTTCTCAGGGCAATTTAAAAGTAATTACGAAATGGAATACGTGATCTGAGTTGCGATATACGTGCATATGCTTTTTTTATTCCTCCCCCTTCTTCTTTAAATTAATTTACTTAATTAGTTCTTGTGTTATGGCAACAAACTGTGGGGCAATGGCTCTTGGAAATGTTTGCCTATAAACCGTTTGCTTTGCAAGGCTTATTTTTCCATAATGGATACAAGATGGAGGCTTTCGCATTCAAAGCGGAGTACAGCGTATGCACACACAGGGCCTTACTAATAATCATTTGTTTGTACTGTCTTACAATGTCTTTCCATTTTGTCAAGCAGTTCAATGCTTCTCACAAGAATCTGATTTCCTTTTAGCTGTTTTATTTTAAAAAAGCTTCTAAAAAATAAAGTCTTTGATGGTTAAAAGGTGCTTGGAACACATCATCATATCGAACTGGATCGCTTCACGTTTGAAAAACGCGTTCAAAATATTCCCAACATGTTGATAGGGCAGTGGAATACCATCCATACGTCTATTTGGTGGTGAAAGAAAAACAGTTTCTACGAACTAGCTGTGCCCTCAGCTAATGTACGCGTGAGACCTTTTCTGACTTTTCAGTTGAGTGCGCTAGAAAACATGATAACCGATTTTTTGGGTAAAAAATTTTAATTGGACAACTTTCGGTTTGACTTTTATTTATTTATTTCAAAATCGCTTCCAAAGTAGGACCTAAGTCTTATAAATTTTTGAAACCCTTTAAATTATTTAAAAAAATTTAATGAAATGTATTTATTAAGCTATTCACATCATTATTTACTTATTACTTCTTACAAACTAGCTATTGTCCAGCAGGTGTGAACAGAAAGGATACTGGCCAGTAGTTAGTGTTTTTAATTTTTAATTTTAAATTCATTTTTTATATGTATCCTTAATTAAACTTATATACTAGACAAAAACGATTAAATCTATTTTAAAACTAACATTTATCTTAATCTAGCTTACTGGCTCTTAGCGAGCGCTCTAAACTAAACAATATACTTAAAATTATTGCCTTTCGGCCTTAGATCTACCTATATTAAATTTTAATTTTGTTTGTTTTTTATTCTTCAAGAAACTTTGAAAAACTTGAATTCTTTATTATTATTTTTTTAATTTTATTTAAAACTACTTAAAACTACCTAAGCCACTTAACCTAAATTACCTATAATCAGGGTGGTGAGCAATCTCATCGATTAGTGTATCATTGGTTTGAATCATGAAAAATAAACAGCCAGAGAAGCTCAAATTTTTGCGAATTGTTTTAAATTGTATTTACGTAAGAAATGTCCTTCCAGTTTAACTGTTTTGCTTTATGAACGGCGCCACGCCCCATACTCAATCTCGCCCACATTTTGTGAATTGCCTGCGGTTTTACTTCCATACTTTCATGCAGGGTGTTTCGACAGTTTCAGCTTCGTTACAAACGTTTTTCTTCTAAGAAGCGGTCACGCCTCCTTGTTAAATACCGCCCACATTTTGCGAAAATTCTTTCGAAAGGAGGTATACGTCCATTTACGAATCCACACACTTTTCTTCGCTCCACTATTTAGTAGGACACACAATTCTCGTTGCGATAATTCATAAACCCTGTTCCACAGGGCATAAATCTGCTACTCCTTAAAGCTATTACTGGGTTTCCTTTGTATGTATGACAAAAAGTGGGTGGAAATAGGAGAACAATACTAGGGTTGCCAACTGCTCATTTAAAAAGAATTAATTTCAACTCGATTTTGATGAAATATCCATATTTTGTGAGAGGCAGTTTTTCAAGTATTTGTATATATGAAGGGTGCAAAAATAAATAAGTTTATATAAGATACCAGCGTATATAACATTTAAGTTAACAACTGAATATAATATATCAGTGTAGGTACATTAAAAACCAAAACAATTGTTAGTATTTCCTTTTTTGTCGTATTTATTAATTTTAACGTGGATCAACTAGGTCAGTTAACAAAGCTCCCCGATTTTGATGTAATTGTGGTAAATTGAATATTGATATATTAATGCTATACATTTATGTCAGAAATTAATCATTTTCGAGATGTAAGTTTAAAACATACTCACTAATTGTTTTCGCAACAGAGTTTTTTTTTAACTCCTCAAAGGTGTACTAATTTAATTTTTGGGACCGAGTATTAAGCAACGCTCAAGCTATCATTGAATGTTATGTATTTAACTTTTTCAACTGTAGGTTTTTGCCCCCCGCTGGTGGGTTATGCCAAAGTGGTGGAGCGCATTAACAAGACATACGATTATGCTAAACAACAAAAGAGTCTTATTAAAGAACATTAAGCCTTGTGTCAAATCATCCTGTTAAATTAATGTCGTCCGCCCTCTATGATTGAATCACTGTTCCGACAAGCCAAATTGAAGGGGTTGGCTTTCGCTGGGTTAAGTCACCCCTAATTGCTGTCGTTTTTTCCCTATTCTAATTACAATAATAATTATATTCCTTGCGTGAATAGCCAAATTTCGCAAATACACATTACTCACCTGTCACATCCATTTCAAACACGCATGATACCAAACACTCGCTAAATTCGAAACAGAATCCTTTCCCCCTAATTGATTCAATATGTTATTTGTTTTGAGTAAGCTAATTCTATGTTCATAATTATGCAGCAATTTAAGCCATTTAACCGAAAAATTTAATTTAACCGAAATTCAAATCAAAAGTCCATGACAAAAAGTGTCCTCGGATTGTCAGATAACCTAGATTTACGTTTTGCATAACGCAAAACCACACAAACACACATACACCTGAACTGTGTTACTATGTATAATAATTCTCCTATCAAGAGGGCAACCATCGCACGGCAAAGGACGGAAAAAATACACGTTCAATTAAAAGGAGCAAAATGAGCTTTAGCTCATATGCCCTTATATCGTGTCGTAGGCATAAGGAGAAACCATCGACCTCATTTTCCATGTGCCCTTTCCTCATTCGCCTCACCCTGACGTCATGTACCTATAGTATAATTGGAGGGAAACCACAGTCATATATGGGATACTTTTCATGCGGTCGGTGTTGTAGTTCTTCAGACTTGTAGAGCCTGCGTTAACACACAGTCATTCCCATGAGAACTGTATCGATGTTCTATATTATTTAATATGCATAGTCGCTGTAGTAACTAGTGAGCAGACCTATCGTTCCCAATAACACAGCTTTTGTTCTGATATTTTCTCTTTATTTTAAACTGTAAAATAACCTTTTTGCAGGACTGCGAGTAGTTACATAAATAACTAGTCAACGATCCGTTGAACTGTGAGAGAATGAGCAGCAAAGTCACGGCAAGAGAAGTGAGGGTTGGGGCGCAACACTCGACGGGACTATCGATTAATTCTATAATTAAATTTTATAGCCAATAAGTCTGCACTAATATTCATTTAATTTGTTCATCCGGCTCGTGCTGTGTAGGAGGTGGCCCTTCTATACGATTATCGTTTTCCTTTTTATATTATTTTTCATCGACAGGCCATTGCAACTGCAGGAGATTATTCATCATGGATGCAGAACTTGCAAGGTCCTTTAAAGCAGTACCTACATAAATTGTGCGCATATGAGTTTTTTGTAATCAGTTCGTAGGAATTTGTGTTCTGTTGGCATTTACCATAGGACAAGGGGGATATAAATGACACTACCGATGTCGTTTGATATTCGTTTTAATTATTCCATACTTATTTATTATAAAATAAATAAATAAAAATATTGCAAATCATGTATCACATAGAGAACTGTAGAAGATTAATTATAGTTGTGTACTACTGAAAAGGTGTTAATTTTTGTATTCATTTACCTACCTGCGAATTTAATTCGAAATTTTGAACAGATTTGAATGAGCTAGTCTTGAAATTCTGAGCATAGGGTTGCCTAAAATAATTGTAGTCGCCCTGCTATGGCTTTTTAAACTACATCCGTATCTTGTTCAGCCGTCTGGCTTATCGTCCAGCTCTTGGCGCCATAAGGCAGTACTGTTAAATGGTAAGTGTTCTGTAGAGTTGACATTTCGCTGTAAGACATTAATTCGCGGGGGTCGGTATGAAGACTTGGCTTGTTGCTCTATTGTTGCTCTATTAGCTTTCCGTTGGTGTTCTAAGCGTCTAAGATCGCTGAGTATACTCACCGCCACGTTACTTACAATGGTCCAGTTTTCGCCATTCTGAAGCATATAATTTACGGCATTATCGGGAGTGGGCCACTCTCAGAATTGGTCCCGTTGGGGGAACCTCTCGGTTTCGAACCGTGGGCAATGAAAAAATACATGTTTCGCGTTTTCAGAAACATTTTCGCAATGCGGGCAATTTTCAGACGTCTAATAGAGATCTTACCGGACTTAGATTCATATCCCTCTATAAAGCCTGTGTATTTGTTTCACTAAGGACGTACAGACGTTATTTTGGAAAAAATAACTTTGGAATCGGTCTACTTCGGTTAACAAATACTATAGAGCCTCTATCGAAACGGTTGCCTACAGAAATTAAACATTTGAACCTTAACGAAACAGGCGATTCTTAGTGCGCTTAGGCGGTGCACGGATTTGGCTCCCCTCACATAAGACTTAACTTTTGACCTTATTTCTTTATCTCATACATGCGAATATAGCTGATGACTTATTGCATTCATATATTCAAGATGATGTTTAAAGTTTAGGCGAGCGTCTATAATTACTCCGAGGTACTTAATAAACGGTTGGGAAACTACTTCATACTCTAAGCCTTATCGTTTCCCGAACTTTCCCACTCGTAATAATTCCGTTTTGTGCTCGGCGATAGATAGCCATGTACGTACGTTTGCAACTGTCTCATTACAGTGTAGTTCGAGTTCTTCTATTGTTTTTGCCACAACTATCACGGCTATGTCGTCTGCAAAGCCGATAATCGACGCATCTTTTGGAATCAGAAGGCGGAGAATTTCGTCATACGTAACGTTACCTAGCAAGGGGCCTAGAACTGAACCTTGTGGCACACCGCCCGTTACTTCATACTCTTTTATGAAGCGAATAACGTACACGAATTTCAAGAGAAACAATTTAAAAAACACAGATTTTCCGTGTTGAATTCTAAACAAAAAATCTCTGTTTTTAATCAGTATTATACAGACAGATATTGACTGACAGTGTGAATGTATATTTGTTGCTTTCCAACGCATTCAGAAAGTCGGCCACAAGCCTGTTACTTTTAAAATAGTTCCGGTCCCGTTCGCACACAGAATTCATTTAGCAATATAGTGAAGCCAGCTGCCTAAAAAAAATAGTCGCAGTATCTTTCCTGCTGCTGTTCACATAAAACAGTGCAGAATGGTATTGAATAAATAGATTTTTATTAAGTTGCTCCATTGAACTGCTCATTCTTTTTTACTCAGAGGCAGACTAAAATTATGTAAGACAAAGAAAAAAAAATTTAACAAATAAATAATATTTTTGATATAAAAAAAGCCTCAAGTCAACTTTTTGATTAAATTATTGAAAATACCTTCACGCTCACTGAAACAACTATTTTCAGTGAAATGCTGACAAGTTTTCAAGTTCAAAAAGGTAACACTCTATCACAACTTTTTGGTTACTAGAAAAATGTTTTATGGTAGCACTGGCTTCGCACATCAACCCGTGGACTTCTACGCAAGTTCCGGTAACAAATATCGTGATCTTAATTAGGTAATTATTTTGTACTACTCAAAGAAAATATATAAATTAAGAACAATAGTAAGTTATTCCGTTAAACATGCTAGAATAAAATAAATTACTACCAAGAATTTGTAATATTTCTCTGAGAGTTAATATATTCCGCCCGAGCAACTATCACCTCGCGCGGTTATTTGTAGCGCTCATTAAAAAAAATATAATTGTATCCCACGCAGACATTCCATATGTATAATGTGGTTGAGAAAAAAATCATCAGCCACAATGAACAATGTATACAATAAAATATAACCTTGGAAGTTGTAACCTTCCTCTGTTCCTAGGGCATCAAATTCATGTATGTACAAAGCACCCAGTCGAATAAACTTCGTTACAAAAACGCAAAAGTCTCATCAGGACTCAAGTCACAGTAAACGAACAATACACACAGCAACACTCACGGTTCTAGCCACATTTAAATCGTATATCCAACAGCGCCAGGTAAGAACAATACGGTTATAAGGATTTAAAGCAAGGCGACACGAAGAGAAAGAAAGAAAAAAAAAAAACAACAACAAACAGAAAAATGTAGGTGCGTCATTATTCTGCTCATTGTTTTGGAATACATTATTTTGTCTGGTATTCACATGGTAGTGGGTCATAATTATTATTCCTGACCCATATGGGACGGGGCATATTGTTGGAAAGGTTTCTGTTTTTTTTGTTTCTGTTTCCACGAGCATGTATATTGTATATATTTACATTGTTTACAGGGAATATGTGCCATTCTGTCAAGGACTGTAGTGAAACAATGACGGAGACCTTCGATGGAAACATCTTTAAGAACGTGACCATGGTTCAGGCACATTAATTAATGAACGTTATGGAAATGTTAACTTAACATTTTCGCTTTGGGTATTGCCTTCTTTGCGGACTACGTCTTGTTAAATATCGTGCGAAAATTCCAAATTTGCAGAATAGCTTCAGAAATAGTCCTTTTATTTCTCATTGGTTTTTTGTCTTGCGGCTTTTCGGGATTCTGCATCGGTCACCCTGTTCTACAATATTAATATTCCTAACCAAGAGCATTGCTGGAGTGAATATTGTCAAAGAAGAAAACAGACTAAAAATATACCCAGACTGGTCTAAGGTTAGTGAAGAGTACACAAATATTTTGGACTACCAAACAAGGCCGTGGTTAGTGTTCTAGACTATCGAGCGAGAAGTCTCAAGTTGTAACAGAAATTACTTCTTAGGGTTTTATCCGCCTCTGACAAAAACACGAGATATCATTATCGGAAGCAGCTTAAAATTGTAGGTCTCTTCCATTTGCAAAAAAACCTCACACAAACAACTTGTTGTAGGAACCTACGTCAATGATTCTATATGCAAATGTTGTGTCAAAATTTTCGATCTAAACAAAACAAGAGTATGAGGGAACATTCAAATTGTTCCCAAAAAAATGTATTGCCACCCTTATGTCACAATGGACAACATACAAGTGAGTTTAACTTACGTACAATCTGAGGTTATGTCAGTTTGAAATGCGTAAGGTTTTTTTAAGCATGACATTGGAAGTGTGCGACTTGACAAGCTCAAACTTTCAGTGTTATCGCACCCTAAAACCGATTACCGAATTGTCAGTGTCAAAATATTCAGTAAAATAGTAAAATCAACATTTTCATCTTGGTGAAGTACACGAAGGAATAACTTTTTACAAATAATTAAAATTTTGTACCGAAATTCCGAGTCGGTGGTCGCAACTTTAAAAGCGTTAACGCCAATTTTAATTTTATAAATATGAACGCATTTTGGTTCGTCAATAAGCAAAATATGCGTTTTTTCATGTGCTTCATTAAACAGCACTTCATCCGCAAAAAGTCACCGTTTGGTTTACATGCCGCTTGCGTCATTGGGCCGTATTTTTTCGTCGATGAAAATGACCGTCACGTTACGGTAAATGGTATTTGCTATAGCGAACCTTATTTTTTTGAGCAGTTGTATGAATTGGGCATCAGTCATACGTGGTTCCAACAAGACGGAGCAACAAGCCACACAGCGGGTGCAAAAATCGATTTATTGAAGTCTCATTTCGATGAACGTGTTATCTCGGACCCGGCTATTGGCAGCGATCGTGTGATTTAACGCCTCTTGAATTTTTGTATAGGGCTACATTAAATCAATGGTCTATGCCAACAAGCCGGTGACGTTAGAGGAGCTCAGAGCCAACATGAACGAGAAATAGCTGTAGTATCGGTCGAAATGTGCGGCCGAGTCATCGAAAATTGGGTTCAACGTATCGACCGTTGCAAACATTCCCCTGGTGGACATATGAACGAAGTAGAATTCCATTCATAAATGTTTTGATAGCATTCAAGCCAATCAATTTTGAGATATCTCAAGTAGTTTTCAATTAATTTGAAAGGAAGTTGTCAAGACTTTAATGAAAGACTGTTTAGTTCATTGACATTTATGTGTTCGATATATTGTTTGGAAAATTATCAGAAATAAATTTACATCAGAAGGAAGGTTTCCTATCATTAAGCTTTGAAAACAATTTTCCAAAATTAAGTTGGAGTTCGCATTACACTCAATTCGCCGTACTAATAACGAACACTAGTCTCGACATCAAATTTACGGAAGCTCACAGTTGTAAAATTTGTATGGAAAATATGGCCACTACTAAAATTTAAAGTCGAAACTGAAAATGATTATGGGTAAAGCCCAATATTAATTTTATGATTTAAGCAAGATGGTGCTACCTTCCATTATTGAGATAATGTCTCAATTGCCCGAAAGATTGGCCTAAAATTTGACTTTCCACAACACAATGCCATCAACTATTCTTTATATTGAATAAATATCTGTCTACTGTTAAATCAAATGGGTAAAGCAAAAAGATTTTAGATTTTTCTAACTTAAAAAAAAACACAAATAAACACAAAATTCTCCTGTCTGCATCTTGCTGTATAATTATTTGTAGAAACATGGGTCCATTCCGAACATTTTCGAAAATTTATTATATTTTTTAAATTTTTAAGCCGATCTCATAAAAGTAAATACGCGAACATCTGTTCAGTTTATTTGACAAATTTGAGATTCCAATCGTGAAATACTTTCCAGAATAAAGTTTTTTTCGAAAAGGCTTATTGCAATTACAATTTTTGAGCTTACAAAGTTTTAAATTTTCTAGATAATTTATTCACAGCAAATAATTAAGTTTCTTACTATCCAGCAATTATTGCAATTACAATGCAATATTTATAATATTTTTCTTACAACTTATACAACGAAATTTTGTAATTAAATCTTCAAAATCTTTTTTGGCATTGAAAATTATTTCCCGAGTCCAAATTCACAGATTTCCAAAGGCATAGTTTGCTGTAGACTAACATGAAACTGGCCTCTGATTTAAACCAAATTTAAGAAATAGTTTCTTGAAAAATCGTTAACCAAAATGAATAAAAACTCTCATTTAGGACAAACTACCAAAGTACCAAAAAAGACAAATTTAACAAACGCTTATTCAAATTGAAGAAATTGTTAAAATTTTGACAAGGTCTCATTGCAGTATGGTTGTGATCAAATTTCAAACTTCGCCTTAATCCCAAAACAACAGGTATATTAAAGATGTTGTCACATTCCTCATTTGCAAAGCTAGCACCACCTCGCTAAGATGCTCGTAAAATAGGTCAACTTGGAAGGGTACACATTGGCATAGCATTTTTATACATATCTTTTTTATTAGTACAAAGCGTTGTTTAAGACTCGTTCCACTGTTATAACCTTTTTGAGTTTCGGGTACTTAACCCATATCCTGGTTCACAAAAACCGTATGAGAAAACCACGCTTATTTCGTACCAAACTCTTAATTTTATATAGCCCCTTAATTAATTAAAACTAATATGGATACCTACATCTACTAAGGCGCATTCTTCGTGCTCCCTTTCTATGTATCAATGGCAGGTAATGTACATCCTCTTACACCCGATGGCATTACCTACTCATATTTCATCGTCAATGCCCCCCATTGAATGGTTTTCGACACAGCAGCAACTGTCGTCCCGAGGCAGAAATTGACCTTCATGTGAAAGTGAAGAAACGTCGAACACTGAATCGGGTACAAGCATCTTATAATTCGCTCCTTCTAGCTGCAAACATCATAATTCTGCCAACAACCCGGTACCGTATTTAATTGCTTTGATTTTATGTCAACGGCTCTAGCATCTCCAACACCAGTTCACAGTTTGTGTTGTTCGTCATTACGTTGTGTAACATATCCGCAGGATATCCCGTAGCCTGTTAAAGGTTTTTCTTTTTCTTTTTTTCAACGTGAATGTGTTCCGTCTCTAGCTTTGGCTTGTACACTTTTCTTTTTTCTCCTTAGCGCATTCATGAGCCCCCCCCCTTCTCGGTGTACACTTGTCATTTCCTAAGAAACACCTTAGGAGGTTCTTTTTTTTTCGTTCTGCTTTATCTATCTCTTATGCCAAAGGGATGATGAATAAATTATGTGTGAACTTGATGTGGTGTATTACTTGTATCTGGCACTCTGCTCGGAACCATAGGTATGTGTTGGTTGGGTTACCTGTAATGCTGTGCCACCACCCCATCATGCATATAGATGTCAATTGAGTTACTTTACTGAGGAGTGCTGTGTTTATGAGCGGATATTGCACACGTCCTTATCAAGTTATGTTTGCTTCCTGGCGTCACTTTAAAATATGCACATCTTTAAGTATAGCGTTACATTATAGGAGCGCGCTGCAAATGTGAAATTTCCTTTTGACACCGGTCGTGGCGGTGTTGTAGCGCTCGGCGATATCAATGGCGCAGTATAGGCGCTGTGAATATCATAAAGCGTTAAAAGATTTTTGTCGACCTCATTTTCATTCTCATAACCAACATCCAACACCCCCAGACCAGGCACCAGCGCCGCCACCGCTGCCGTGTTCAAATGAATTTCATTGCGAATGTGCGAACATTAACATTTAGCGATATGCGATAAAAATCCTTAAAATTTATTAAGACAGTTTTTATTCGTTGGGTTGTGCTTATTTTTCTTTTTATATTCTTCCCTTTGAGCAAGGTAATGCCGAATTCATTTATTCGTTCGGTGGTTAGTGGTGGCAACCTGGCAACTGGCAACTGGCAATGGCAAGCAAGGTGGAAGTGAAAGTGAGAGGAAAATGATGACAGATATTTTATGAGGGTCTATTGAGAACAAACTCTGGGGGGTAATTATGTTTTAAACAGCTACTGTGACTTTTTTATTTTCGACGTACCACCGACCGAGAGAGGGCGATCAAATTTGTTCGGAAGGGTGGCAGAAAAAGGAATGTGTATGAAAGGATAATGTGGGGATAATATTGCAGTTACATACAATCATGTAATGAATGTACATTTGTATTCATAATGTGTTTCGCGTGACGCCCTGTAGCCTAAACGGCTTGACTGATTTTAAAGATGAGGTGTCATCAGATACGTAGACATTCTTTCCCGGAGTGTCATAGGCTAAAAATATAAAACCAAAAAGAGTTAATTTAAAAAAATAAAAAACTCGACTGACTGTAAAAAAAAAACTATGATAGCTTACTGTCGCTTTTTTGACTGTCGTTTATGATTATCAACTATTCTTTGGTCTGTGTAAAGCGAACAGTAAAAATGTTTGGGTTCTTGGCAGCACTTACAATTCTAACAAAAGGAAACGTCATTTCGGTCAGTTTTTGGTTGATTTCGTTTGTGAAAATTGTTTGCAATTGTTTGTGTCCCAAGCTTTGTTCTTCCTGTAAGGAATGTGTGTCGTTTTCCATTGTGTTTTTCAGATTTTGCTTTCAATTTCATATTTTTCGCGACCAATGGAATATAAAACGAGATTTTTCTTTGTTTGTTTTTTCTGTCCCAATGGAAAACAGCATAAGTTTATGGAGAAGCAATAAAATATTCGTACTAATATTTAAATTAATGTTTTCTTAAAGCTCATGCGCAACAACCAATCTATTTTTATTTCTCAGAAATTAATAGAGTTAACACAGCATAGACTGATTTGAGTGTAATCGGTCGACCTATTCAGGAAACATACGAATTTAAAATTTAAACAAACAGTTAAACAGTGCTTGTTTTATGCATTCATTTTGAAGACACGACACATTCGAAATGACGCAACGCGCCAGTGGAAACAGGGTCTTTGTCATTCATAATGTCATAATCCTGACCCATTTATTGTAGAGTGGAAGACTTGCTTATGCATTTACTGTCCTTGCGGTGTGAAACTATGTGCAACTAAAGAAAGTCATTCTTCTTATTTTTAGTTATTACTTTGAGATGTAGATACCACATAGATATAGCTGCACCTTCACAATGGAACAATAGAGAATAACCTTAAGGATATAAATGTACGCAATATAGGTACCTACGCTGCGCACGTATTACTCACTTTCACTACACACACAATACCGAACTTAATTTAACTTCGCACCGTACACCAATAGCTAGGCTATCCTAGCACTTTGTTTGCCAATTTTAACAAGAAAAAAGCATAAACAAATTGAAAGTAAAAGAAGGAGAGGCAACAGAAAATACAAATGTAACAACATACAACAAACAAAGGCACTTAGAGCACCTTGCATTGAAGTGGAAGGACCAACTGACCCAGTTACACTTTTCAGTTCATTATTTATTCACCACTAGAGAGAGGACCGATGTGCACCTTGTTCTGCTGTCATTATGGTGTTGTACTACAGACTATAGTACAGAACTTACCCGCTCTCTGTTTACTTCTTCTAAATATGGGTTGCATTAATAATACAAAAGAAAGAACGCATACACAAAAATTCTCTCGCACAAAGGGTCCTTTTCTGCTTTTCCTGACGGTGTCCTCTACTGATGTCCGTTAAAAATATAATTTGTTTGAGTTGTCCGTCATTAGACGGAACACACAGTGAAGTTTGTACTTGAGCGTTGAGCCGCCCACCATCAGTCTTTACGGCCCCCTGCCTACCGCACCTCCTTCTAACTTTGTACTTAATTTTAACAATATATAATATTCGCCCCAAATATGATATACGACCGCAGGTTGCACGGGTATGTGAGTAAGTATTGTTGCTCTTGATAAGGGAACAACCACCAAGTAATAAATTAATTTTTGAGTGGCGGCAAACTCAAAGCGTAGAATGGTTATAAGTACGTTATGTTACGTAGTTTATTTTTTTTTCTTTAAGCCAAGGAGAACAGACCTCTGTATAGAGAGGGCTTAGGTAGGTATACCTTTTTTAACAAAGTGTATTTTTATGCAGGACAAATACAAAATTTGTTTACTCTTGTTCACCTCCGCCAATTGAAAGCTTACAGGGTCATACGAATGTTTGCAACATCCATACCGCATGAAGATGTTATTAAAAATGTATGGTAAAGGAGTGTCTGAGTCGATATGTGGAAAATAAAGTCACCCAGTCAGATAAACATGCAAGTAGAGGGTGGTGGAAGGATGGCAACTACCCAGGTAGGAATTGGCGAATTTTCGTATCTCCTCTGAACTGTATTAAAAATGTAATCAAAGCGATAGCATTTGAACCGACAACATCGAATACAGATTTTTTAAACGAAATTGTTTGGGTGTAATGACTTTAAAACGCACAACGCTTACCTATATCCAAGGATTGCAATAACGAATCTAGTAATGCTGAGCTAAATATAGAACTTATTCAAATAAATTTCTGCTAACTAAAATGTTGTGCAATAGAATTTGAACTGTTCTTTTTGCCATGAAAAACCACGTTGTAAGTAATACTACTAAAAAGTATGCGATTCTAAAGTACTCTGACACACCAAACTATAAAAAAAAAAAAATTAATGCTAACTAAAAAAAGTTTGAGAAGTTCCTTAAGAAAATAGTCTGAATCTACGTTTCATTTCTTGTTCAAATGATGATCTCTATCTAAATAAAAAAAAAAAAAAACCTTTAGACATCCAACCAAAAAAAAAAGAAGAGATCTAAAGCACGTTTCTATTAAAAAGATCTTAACAATTATAATATATGTGCAGTAATTAATATTTATATGCACTTTAATTTAACCTTTTGCAAATTTAAATCAAAGACTTATTAGACAATTATATTTAATGTGGTATTATGTTGAACGAAAGTGTAGATTTCCATTTCGACATCTAACTTCTCATTCGTCAAAAAGACGTCTGTTCGCGTACTTGTTACCGAACGTGAATTCACTACAGCTTTTTAAAAAACAGTGCGAAGGCGTGCACATAAAAACAAGATTAACGCAACAATTCAGCAATTCGTTAGTGTGAATTTTCATTTCTGCGACATGTGTCGTAGGACTATAGTTCCATGCCGATTCTGAAGCTGAATTTAGAGATTTTCACGGGACATTTATGCTCTGATATATTTGTTCGCCATACTGGTGGAGCAGCGAAGAAATCGCCTTATTTAATTTTTTACTTGAACTCCACATTCTTTCGTAGACAACATTTGGCTTTTGACTTTTTCAAAAGGCCTGGTAAATTTCTGGCTTTTTGAAAGTATAACCCTCCAGACTTTCGTATTTCGCCATTTTACTTTGCGGTCCACGGTAAAATTTTGTGTTTTTTTCATACGGTTCTTTGTAAAGGGTGATTTTTTAGCTGGTTTGGTTTTGGCAACACTGGTTTTGACAGCTGACGTGTGTTTAGTACCTTGTGTCACTGTCAAACAGTTTCAGTTTGGTTTGCAATTTAACCATGGATCGTCTTACAAATGAACAACGCTTGCAAATTATTGAATTTTACTATCAAAATTCGTGCTCGGTTCGAAATGTTCATCGCGCGCTGCTTCCATTTTATGATCGGCATTCTCGACCTTCTGAGCAGTCTATTCGGAAGATTGTGACCAAATTTCGCACCAAATTTACTTTGTTGGACATTAAACCACCAACACGTTTACGTACTGTGCGTAGTGAAGAAAATATTGCGGCCGTATCAGCTAGTGTGACAGAAGACCGCGAAATGTCGATTCGGCGCCGTTCCCAGCAGTTAGGCCTTTGTTACAGCACTACGTGGAAAATTTTGTGGAAGGATTTGGGCGTAAAGCCTTTTAAGATACAGCTGGTGCAAGAACTAAAGCCAGCCGACCTACCACAACGCCGAATTTTTGGTGAATGGGCTCTTGGAAAGCTGGCCGAGGATCCGCTTTTTTATCGAAAAATTGTGTTCAGCGGTGAGGCTCATTTTTGGTTGAATGGGTACGTAAATAAGCAAAATTGCCGCATTTGGAGTGAAGATCAGCCAGAAGCATTGCAACAGCTACCACTGCATCCCGAAAAAGCCACTGTTTGGTGCGGTTTATGGGCCGGCGGCATTATTGGGCCATATTTCTTCAAAGATGATGCGAATCGCAGCGTTACTGTCAATGGTGAACGCTACCGAGCGATGATAACAAACTTTTTTTTGCCCGAAATGGAAGTTCTTGACTTGCATGATATGTGGTTTCAACAAGACGGTGCCACATGCCACACAGCACGCGAAACAATGGCGCAATTGCGAGGCGAGTTTGGTGAACAGTTAATTTCACGTTTCGGGCCGGTCAATTGGCCGCCTAGATCGTGCGATTTGACACCATTAGATTATTTTTTGTGGGGGTATGCCAAGGCTAATGTGTATAGGGACAAGCCCGCTTCGATTGACGCACTGGAAGCCAACATCCATACATTCATTCGTGAGATACCGGCCGATATGTGTGAAAGAGTATGCCAAAATTGGACTCAGAGGATGGGCTACCTGAGACGCAGCCGCGGTCAACATTTGCATGAAATTATCTTTAAACATTAAATTGCAAGGTTCAAACTATCGATTAAAATAAATATTTCATTCATTTTTTCGAATTTTTTGTGTTTTTTTTTAAAAAAAAGTTCTAAACCTCTTAAAAAATCACCCTTTAAAAGTAGCATAGGAATCTAATTTTTCAATCCCAAAAGCATGCGAACTGACCTTTAGCCATTGGCTTGTTATAGCGTGTCAATTACAGCTACAAAATGAACGGCTGGCCCACCTTCTCGGCCAAATTCGCTTGCATCGATTTTTATTTGTTGCGATGAATGGAAGGAACCTCCAATTTGATGCCGTGTTCAAATATCGCATAGGTATTATTGCCGATTGTAATAGGTGGTCTATGATGATTATCAGACGATAGTTGAAAAAACTCTGAAGAGATATTCAATTTGTATAGGTACAGCCGAAGATCGCATGAAAAAAGCATACGTGGCACTATATGCCTGCAGAAGAGCATTCGGCACATGGGGATTCAGGGGATTCAGGCCGCACGTGGTGCACTGGCTATACACAGCTGTAGTGCGGCCCATCCTAACACATGGTACAACAGTGTTTCGACCGCTATTGATAAGAAATACCATCTTTCAAGCCTAACTAAGGTAGAAAGATCAGCATGCATCGGGATTACGGGTTCCTCACGAACCACTACCACCGCAGCTATGGAGGTGATGCTAAACCTCACCCCTCTGGACCTCTACTTCAGCAGCAAGGCGGTTTTGACCGCAATCAGGTTGAAAGCCAATGGGACGCGGCGAAGGAGAGAGTGACTACAGACTACAGGAGATTCATTACTAGAATTCCCAGAAGAAGCGAGATGGAGAACAACACATGCATCTATGGCCCTAAAATCAGTAAGAACTCCGCTAAGCACGCTTAAAAGGAAGATTGACATTGAATCCTGGAGTAGAACTAACCTACGCTGGACCAATCTCATTACCTGTAGGAGTGTAGGCATACAAAAGAACTATGGCCAGAGGTGAGCAAAAAGAGACCTAAATGCATGATCGGACTAAGCCGCAAAGAGATTCGCATACTCACGGGGGTCATTACTGGACACTGTGCGATAGGCTTACATGCGGTACGGCTGGGGATACTGCATAATAATTTTTGCAGAAGCTGTAGGGACGTTGAAGAAATAGAATCTGTTCGCCATCTACTTTGCGAATGCCCAGCCCTTAAAAACATTAGACCGAGGATTCTAAAGAGTTACTTCTTATATGACCTAGATGGTTTGGAGAATGTCTCAAAGTACTCCTGAGATTCATTCTCAAATCTTGGTGGTTCTAGCAGACAAACAGACTTCAGAAGGCAATCCAGAGGATCATGTTACAACGGAGCTTCAAGATCCCATGAGATTCATACTAATCTCCAAAATCAAAAGCGGTTTATTTCTTGTCTTTCAACAGGTCACACTGGATGGTTCCCGTAACTGGACACAATGGACCCAACTGATGGTCAAAGTGAAGCTGTGGGACAATTGCCACAAGAACACCCATTTACCCACCTACCTATCAAAGGTATAACCCCTTGCAATTACCAACACACTAGCCACAAAACCACTGCACGCAAATTTGAAGCCAACACATTTATAAATAACGGATCTGTATGTTAAAGGGTTGTTGTTTGCGCATCGGCAAGGGCCATGGTTTTTGAAAGGCGCTTTCCAAAGTGTTCAAACCATTAGTGCCTACATCGAACCATTAATGTACGTTTTCCCGTTTCGTATATTCAGACCATACCCTGGACAGATTATAATTTTTAAAGTAAAATCCCAGCAGCGCACAGCAAAGGGTAACTTTTTTGCCTCGTTGTACATTATTATCGACAAAATGTGTATTTTACTTCTAATGAGTACTACTCGAATTAACCACAGCCAAAGGTAAATTGTAACTTTTCAATACCCACTCGCCACTCGTCCTTTTTTTAACGTCTTTCAAACTCAAGTGCCCAACAAATAAGGGCGCATGAAAGGTTAAAAGTCCGCTGACCGGCGATGCCGCCATAGCCACCCACTTCCTTTGCAAAATCAAGTGGTTAACTCTGCATCCCTCAGTGCCTACAAAAGTTAACCCCTATATTCGAAACCGTCGAAAACAAAAGTAAAAAAAAAATACCCAAACCGTATGCATGCAAGGGATAAAACGAAAATTCATACACTTCCGGTGTGGTGCTGGCCATACTCTGCTATGAACATTGTAGCTCAGGCTCGGGCTAAAAACTGGAAAATAACGCTACCATAAAGGATGTAAAATTTACTCGTGTAGGTACATATACGTAGATATTTATTGTTTTTTGGTGTTTTTTTTTCTTCTTTTTTGTTTTCTTACAGTAAACCTTTTTTGTGTGCTCATGACTCAAATGAATTTGCAATGAACACCAACGTTAAACGAACTAACACACATTTCACTTGTCACATTCAGTGCTTGTAAATTATTCCAGAAAATTTCTTATATTTGAGTACGAGTGCGGTAGGTGGAAGTTATATACGAGTACATTCATTTTTTGTTCATTTTTCCTTTGTACTTTTATTCGTCGTTCATCTATCTGCACTGTGTAGCGTTTATTTTATTCTTTTATTTACTTCGTTATTTGTTTAAATAAATTATTGCCTGTGTCACCCACACTAGGATAGGTATGTGAAAAAAAAAAATTAATCCTGTGGAACATTGTACCACACCCCTTTGGAATTTACATTTGCCTCAAATTGGCGATGTCAATGGGCGTAGCGGCTATTTTTATTTTTTTTTTTTTCATTTTGGCCTTGCCATAGAGAGTAAAAACTTGCGGATGGACGGATGTTACGATGACATGTAAAAAGCAAATATTTTAATGCTAATCCACTTTTAACGGCCTTAACGCATATGAATCGGTTGTTTGACGCTGAGCATGGAGATTTAACTGGATAGGCTGTTTGTCGAGAACGATTTAATTTGGTGACGAATGGGCGGCTTTGGGTATTTTCGTGTATGTGCATGCTGCTTGTGTGTCGACTATTTGTGCCATTGCGGAAGTCAATTTAAAGGTATCTGAGCGAAAGAGATCAGACACCGAAGTGGACAGGTTTGGCTTACGGCAATGTTGTCGATTTGTGACATAACCGGTCTATTCAGAAGAGAAGCTCTCGGCTATTCGATTTGTTCGAATACAAATGCGTTCAAATAAAGGGGATTTGCAATAAGAGGTGTTATTGTGAATGACCCGCTATTTCGGTAGCTGTCACTTTTGAAGCTTTTATTCTTTGACATTTGATAAGTAGAAACTAAACCATTACTAAAAATGGAACGATACACGCTTCAACAACGCATTGAAATTGCTAAAATTCACTACAAAAATGGTGAAAATCTTGCAGTCACTGTTCGCAAAACTAATGCATTTTTTGGTCGTCGTGAAGCACCTTGTCGGACCGCAATACAGAAATTGGTGGAAAAATTCGAGCTGTTGTGACAAGTTAGTGATGTGAAGAATAAAACCCGTGCACGTCGCTCAAGAAAAAGTGAGAATATTGCTGCTGTAACCCAGGTTTGTCCATTCCTCGTCGTTCCTTGGAATTGGGCATTCCACAAACGTCATTACACCGTATTTTGCATAAAGACTTGGGTCTTAAGGCTTATAAAGTTCAGCTTACACAAGAACTCAAGCCGGCCGATCATCAACAACGTCGTGTCTTTGCTGATTGGGTCCTTGAAATGCATGAAATTGATCCGGAATTCTATCGAAAAATCATCTTCACTGATGAGGCCCATTTCCATCTCGGTGGCTACGTCAACAAGCAAAATTGTCGCATCTGGGGCTCGGAAAACCTAAGAGTTATTGTTGAGAAGCCTCTCCAGCCTGAACGTGTGACCGTTTGGTGCGGTTTATGGTCCGACGGGGTCATTGGACCTTACTTTTTCGAAATGAGGTTGGATCAACAGTTACAGTGAATGGATTGCGCTATCGAGAGATGATTAATGATTTTTTTATGGTCGGAGTTGGATGGTATTGATCTGGACAACGTTTACAACAAGACGGCGCTACGTGCCACACAAGCAACGAAAGCATTGATTTTTACGGGAAAAGTTTCCGGACCGTGTTATCTCTCGAAGAGGTGATCACAATTGGCCACCGAGATCTTGTGATTTAACACCTTGCGACTTCTTCCTTTGGGGCCACATGAAAGATAAGGTCCACGCCAACAGCCCAGCGTCGATTCAAGACCCCAAAGATATAAATCGTGAGGCTATCGAGGACATAGGGCAGCCACTTTGAGATTTGGTTATGGAAAATTGCTTGAAAATGATATGGTCCTGTATGTGTGCTCCTGGTGGCCATTTGGCTGATGTTGTTTTTCATTATTAACGGCGTACCTTCCTCTTTATTATGAAATAAACATCCGATCATTTATTTCAAAAAATTGCATTTTTCTTTGAATACCAAAATAACACCTCTTAGTTGAAAACCCTTTAGTTTCTAAATTGTACCCAGACGATTTATATTCTTAGAGCTGTCTTTGTATTTTTTTGCTTTTGATAGCTAACAGTCGTCGACGCTGTGCTGATAGGATTCATCCCGTAACGGAGTAGCAGGTTATTGGGGATTTCCGCTGCTGGCTTTTGCACTCGCTTTCAATACCGAATCAATGACGATTCTTTTGATTCCTTTGCATACGAAGGGTTTGCAAAGATAACTATATAGTCGTAGCACTTCGGTAGCAGGTTGGTGATTAGGTGATCAGGGGGCGCTTTCGCAAATGACAATGTGTAAGCAAGGTGGTGCTTCGTTATAGTGCCTGACAGCTTCGTTTACAAATGATGGGGACGTGATGAGTCTTGCACTTGCGATGAGCTATCTGAAACGAAGTACCTACATTCTCTTCACATGGAAGAGATGGTTCACGGGAAACAAAATATTTTCTAAATGGGAAGTAAAAGTTTCATAAAACATTAACCTAAAGAACGATTACTGTCCAAGGCAATTATTTCTTATACTTAACATTTTAATTTTATAAGTCAAGAACGAGAAAAAAGTACTAAAATTAGTAAGATTTTGTTGTCTTAAGAAAACAAATGTTTTATAACCACAAGAATTGTTTTCTTGTAATAAGATTTTTTTACTTAAATCGTTCATAAGTTTTCTTCACCCATTAAACTATTTGCTTGAGAAATCAGAAACAATTTTCTGAAATTCTGAAATGAAGAATAATATTGTTCTTGATCAAAGACATAATTATGGTGAATACAAAATGTGACCTTTTAATTACTTCTTTCCTAAATCGTGCATTTATTATTCTGAATAATTTATGCGAACCAACATTTTTTCTGAAATATGATTATTAAGTTAATTTTCTGATATCAAGTTGGTTCTTACTTCTTTGGATTTCATAGAAGTCATTTTCTTCAGTACATAAAGAACATTTAGAACTAAGTAGAAATAAATCTAGAAGGACTTACTATTTTTTTTTTTTTTATTATTTTTACTAAGGAAAACAAGTTATGGAGTGATTTAAATCATTTTAATTATTTAAAATTTAAGTCATAGTGTTCTTGTTTTTATAATTTTCTTGTTGAACATCCAAGTTTTCATTATCTTCAACATTTAAAGCTTTGCAGGAAATAATTTTCTTTGAAAAATTCTTGTGTGTTTTCTATGTAAATTTAAAAAATAAAAAAAAAGTAGATTAATGATAACAAAATGAATGAAATATGTACCTAAATAGTGACCGTGGCAGCGTTGCTGTTTGGAGCCTTGAGGGGCCTCTTGACTCTTGGCCCCTATTTCTTAAAAATTATCAAAATGACCCCTTTTTTAGTTTAAGTTAGATTGTGTTCTTTATTGAACGTAAAAGAATACAAACATATGAAAAGAAGTGCTTCGCAATGAATAAATTTGTTTATTTTTTGTTTTTGTTATAAACAAATTTATTTGCTGCTCTGTGTTGTGTTTTTTTTTTTTTTTTTCTTTGCTATATTTATAAGTAGTTTGTATGCAGACCGCTTTTTTATTTGTTACAATGGAGAAATTGTTGTGATTGAGAGATCCAGTAAAGATATAGCAAATAAAAAACCACCATACATAATACTAGAAAGCCGAAGATCATGCATGAGCGTTGATGTCTCCTTGACTGGATCTATATCCCCAATGAACCAAGTAAACACTTCTTTATTGAACCGCCTTTTATAGAATATAACGTCCATCTGCCTCAAACAAATCCTTTATATGACCGTGCTTTGAATAGCGTTCATTGGGTGAATAAGTGTCCTGACGAGGGACGAGTTCTATAAAAATTTTCAAGTTACTTCGGCGACATTTGATGGATCCTATCATGTCGAAGTAGGCCATCCCCTTGGCCACTTCATCCATTTCTTGATCGATTACACCAAACAAAGGCACATAAAATTTGAACTCTTCGACCCGTGAAATCACTTAATCCCTTGGCAAATAACACTTCCATATGTCATCAATCTGAAATGATTGCCAAACGCTTCCAATTAATGTTGTAGCACATGCAACCCCTAACATCTAATTGACGCCTCCAGTGCGCGGTTAGATAGATAAGAAGTGTAAACGTTCTAACCAAATTGTCGTGTGATTTTCTTATATTCGTTAAAAAGAAAAATAAAACCGTAAGCATTTAATGTCATCATCACTCGCCTGAAGTGAAACACTCATCCGACGCATGCCCTCCTGTCCCTGCGGCATATCGGTTGATAACGATTCCTTCTCCTCTCGGAGAGTGGTGATTTTCTATCCTAGGTGTGTGTGCGACGACCACCCATCGGGTGTTTTTTTTTTTCGTGCCCCACCAGCAAAAGTGGCAACGAAATTTGTTTAATGTGCACGCGGTGTTTACGTTGATAAAATATCAAATCATTACGATCTAAATGACACTTTGACAAGAGACTGAAAGAGATTGCTCGGCTTGTAGTTGGGGAAATGAAGCTTAACTGGCTTGAATGCTTAATGCAAGTACGTGTGCAAGTAAATTGACATGGAAGTGTACAAGGCAAACCGAGTTACTCTCGAATACTGGTGCTTGAAAGTGTAGCAGAAGGTAACGCACTAATTGGAGTTTTATATTTCACATATTTCATTCTGAACATGGCGTTTTATTGGAGATTGTTATCAATTTATGCAGCCCTTAGATGAATTGTATAATGGGTTTATTATGACAGCATTCAATGTATATCACATGTGACCATTATGCCTTATTAATAATCATTTTTAACCTTCACAGTAAATTGTTTGTAGGTCACAATATGAAATTTTGTATGGAAAATATCGTGAGTTAGAAAAATTTAGTCTGGTAACTAAAAATGATTATTACTATTATTAGTATCGTGGATTGTCTGGCATTACTCATTCTCAACTCTTTGGGAGTAGAGATGTTATGATTGTAAAGCTTTTCTTTCATTAGACACTATGAACTAAAAATTATCGCTTTCAAATAATGCATTTAATGCCACATTTTCTTGCACAGAACTGTTTAAGTACATGCTACAATTGAAGCTTCCAACCATTTCATTTGTTGGCCCAAATGTGTTGCAGCATATTCAATTGACATTTGAATGTATGCGTATAGGCACAAGTGCATCTAAAGGTTCTAATACCAGTTTCGAACGACTTTTTGTTTTAATAGCATTCGTCTAATTGAATGCTCTTTCCACAACCGCGCTACTTACTGCTTCGTTTGGGTTAAGTAAAGCTAAAGGGAGATTTTTTAAGGCTGGGCGCAGATGGCTTGGACAGACTTCAGGTGAAAATATTGACCTTGATTTTATAAGCCACCCTGGCGAAAGACACAGAAAAGCATCTACGCAATACATTTCAGGGCAAATACAAATTATTTGCCTACCTTTGAATTCCATCTGATGCTTCCATTCTTTCTTATATTGGTAGGTTTTTGCACTACTTGTTGTTGGCTTCATTTGTCTATATTTTGTTCGCAAATTAAAATCAATTTGTGGATCGGAAATCAAAAATTGACTGCTGTTTTTCTTTGTACAGACGCCAATGACAAATAGGATCTAAACTAGAGGGTTAACTGAGAGCAGAAGCGGTACATTTGTCTACAAGCTGCCTGTCCTGCTTCACGCATACTTAGGAAATCCTATGCAGGGACTTAATGTCAATCGGGAGGCCCTTTTTTTTAGTGGAGGCGACTGTGTTCAACATTTTTGGTACCCTTTAGTTACACGGCGCTCACATCGCAGCTCAGTTTAAAAGTTTTTATAGTTTATGAAATTGTTGGAAAATGGAATTCCTGATATAAATAATTTCGTCACAATCTCAAATACCTCAATATAATCATAGTTTTTTTTTTTTCAATGTCAAGCAGAAATCTCTCTCATGATATAAATCAGAGAAAAATCAACTTAAACGATTCTTCAGATATTGTAACTTCAAGCTTTTGTTGTAGGTATATTTTTAAGAAAAAAACTTGTTTCTCGTCGATTTTAATGCTTTTCATTTCGAAGTCATATTAAAACGAAAGAGAGTTTGGGGAAAGCGTTTTTTTTTACTGTGGGGAAAAAGATATTTTAGACTTAGCATAATTTTTAATCTGTAAATGGTACGTAAAATGCATACTTGCACAATAACGTATGCAAGTATGCATTTATAAAATTCGATATTTTTTCCCGTTTTCTGGTAAATCCCACACTAAAAAAAATCCTGTATAGATTTTTAGATTTTGATTATGCTACACACACTTCAATTCAATTCCTTATGGACTTTCTTACTACGTCTGCTTCCTTCCAGATCGCACACCAGAATGCCGAAGGTTTAGCTTTTCCCATCGACTTCCCCTTTGAAACATCTTTTTCTTTTTCTAAATTGCTATGTGAAATATAACTTTTTGCACCTGTTTTTGTTAATTAGTAATTTCGAGAGGCCTAGAAAAATATTAGTGAACTTTTCAAAATGCAATGTTATAAAATTTACAGAAGCACATTATCTATAGAAAACGAAACAGAACATTCGGAAACTAAAATTCAACAAAACAATTTAGATCCTTAGGTTTGATTGAATACGCAAGATCTGAAATCGAATCAAATTAAACACCACGTTATTTTGTCTTCTTGTTAGGAGTTTATTCATATGTACTGAAATTTTTTTACGAATTAACTTTCCAAAAATTTCCATTTTGCTGTTCCTAAGTAACGTCAACACTGTTCACTCTTATTAAACCACAGAATTCCCAATTATATTTTGATTTTGTACAAATACGGTGCTAAAAAACCAAGTTGAAAACAACCACCAAGCGTAGTAGAAATTTATGCAATGTTTAGGAATATTTTAAGAAATTCCCTTTTGCCCTAGTGAAAACATGGGCTTAACTTGCATGGTATTAACCTATTTTTGGAACAACTCCCCAAGGTAGCTGCATGATTTGTGCTGTCAAAAATATTTTTCATGTAAAACAAATTAAAAAAATCTGAAATGCGAATGGATGAACATTTTTTGGCGCATAAGATGAATAGAGAACAAGTAAAGCTATCTAAAAAAAAAACATACTCAACATTTACTCCTTTTACATTTGTTGTTATAAATTCATTTATAAATTGTTTGATATTGGAAAAGTTCCACACGGCGGCCATTAATAACATGTATTCACAGACAGAAAAAAAAAGAGCGCGTGAGAGAGGGCTGTCATTCAAAATTTGCGGGGAAAATCGGGTAGGTGCACGGGAGTTGGCCCTCTAGTTAAGATCCTCCTTGGCCAATGATTTGACAAACGTCACTCGTAAACCGACATGAAAAGTATAGAATGAGTGTATTTTAATTTAATTAACGCCGGACGCAGAAAAAATAGCTAAGAGTGTGTTCAGCTATGGCGAGTAAGACAAAAAAAATTAATTTATGCAAAAAAAAAGTACAAAAATTGTGAAATTTTTTATTTTTTCAACAAGGAAAATTGCAAGAAATCGCACAAAAATGGCACAACACAAGAATATCGTGCAGACCGAATTCTTGTCGCAAAATCAAAATTAAAATCGCACGTTTCGCTAGTAATCGCACCATCTGACATCGGAAAAGTACAAAGCGATTTGCATTAAATTACCAAATGACATTTGTGTAAATAACGATTACCTGTACCTGGTTGGTACCTAGGTACTTAACCACCAACACAATATTTTGTACATTTTTCCAATAAAGTCAAGTTGACACTTATTATGGCAATGACAGTGATAGAACTGTAACAGTTATATATCGCCTAATGTGACAACTAAAATAGCAATCGATTTATAGCGTCTAGCCAAGTTGTTCGATGAACTTACGAGTACGTCTGCGAGTAACTACATGGGAAGAACATTTTACAACAAATCGATTCAGCCCTGGTGATGGCATCAATAATTTGTATATTCGCAAAATGGCAGAAGGATAAAACAAAAGGAAAAAGTATGACTGACTGCTGAAGTTCATCGAAAGTTCGACGATGTAAGCACCTATAGTTGTTCGTGTAGGTCTAAATTTTTTTCTCCGTAAACAGGTTAACAGAAGTCAGTACCTGGAAACTGAAACGATTTAAGATATAAATCGATTGCCATTTGATCGCATTTAGTAAACTTTTCATTTCGCTGCGCAACAAAAACTTGCAATTGAAGAGTTAATATTTAAGTGATGTGGAGGATGAGTATGAGAGGTGAACTGTATGCTTACAAAGGTTATCTGCTATACATGTTGCATCGTGCTTAAAATTACTGAACGAAGAGTTTTTATAGTGAGATATCTCCCAAATAACTTTGTGGAAACATTCTAAAACATGTCGCACTGTTCAACATTTTATTATGGTGCTCGCAAAACTCGAAAAATAGTCAGTCGATTGAGGATTAATCCCTTTGCAAGGGGATCATAATCAACAGTAGGCAGGTACCTATAACTCCCTAACTAATAAAAAGGACTTCCTTGATGCCAACTTGTTTTTTACGACTAGCTATGTGCCAGCACTATTTTTCTGTGTAGCACTCCTGATACTGCTCTCAACCATTTTATTTCCATGGTGATACATTCACCAGTGGAAGCGAACTCAGTTTCTTAAAGCTTTCCTCTTAACTAGGTCGATTTAAATTGTCTACTCCTACGCAACGATGTGTGCAATTGGTTGAGTCGCAATATCTCCAAATAGGGATACCTACCCAGCTTTAAATAGCCCACATCTTAAGAACTCACAACACACATTGAAAATAGCTTGTTGCTTCCATGCCACACATGCTAAACCAAACAAAATAAAACACACCTAAATGCAAACGCTCTTAGAGCCTTCAATTCCGAAAAAGAAAAACACAGGTATTACGGCATAGGCAGGCAGCCTTGATGTCACTCACTACCTGCCCACAACATACTCGTGCTGTTAGCATTGACCTAAAAACCGCCAACTCTTTACGAAAATATTTCCCTACGTGCAATGATACGGAAACAAAAGTGAAAGCTCTGCCTTATAAACTACCACTACCATCAACTAGGACATAGACACAACATGTAAGCAAGACAAAATAAATAAAAGCCGGCACCAAACTTATCATGCCAACCTCAATGCCATCGCATGATATCATCAACGTACCTATACGTACTACATTTTCCGAATTGACATAAGGCTTTCAAGGACGATCCCTTATGAGGAAGAGCTGATCAGCACTCCGTGCACAAGAACTGTGGGAAAACCAAAGCGGAATGTTTGATTAAATATTATCTATGGCCCGATGTGCAATCTCTTTTAAAAAATAAAACTGCTCATAAGTCACTTGAACACTATCACACCCCTGCTGCCGGCAACCCTTTCAGGGGCATTTATTGCCGCTCTAATTAATGTCAGTCAACTAAACGGATATGATATGGGTAAGTGAAAGTTTTCCGAGTAAACAAGGCGATAGAGCTCTTGCTCTATGTGCACAGTATCCTTGAGATGAAACAAAATCAACACAAGGATTCTCTCTGTGGCACAATAACACAATCTGCACACCCACACGAGATATAAAAATAAACCAACAACCCTCCTCGTTCATTGACAGATTTGTTGGCTGCTCGAGTTCTGCAATGCAAACGTGCAAGCAGATATTAGCTCCCTCTCTGTGGGGGGATTATTGTGATTGTACCACACTCAGTACCTATATTGCCAAAAACAAATCGTTTTGATATGCGATACTTAGATCAAGTGATACAGATTTTCATAATGATACCCACGACTGCGATATACCTATGTACAAGTTGCGTTTTACGTTTTTCGTTCCACGCCAGGCAGGTGGCAGGACACACAACATATTCACCTCTCCAGTATCACCGTCGCCGCATATTCCTTTCAGCGTGTGGATTATACCTTGGATACTACTTATAGAGTGTGTCACAACCCAGTTGCTAGGCCAAGCAAAGAGAAACATTCAACGGATTTAGTGGTAAACAAAGCGTATTACATTTATTGTGACAACGACAAGATGGTTTGTAATACTGTACTCCTTTGCTTATAGCAATCCCCGAACAAATTCACACCCTCGTGCCATGTCGTTACAGATAACTGATAACAAAATGGAAAAACTGACAAAAATAATTCTTTTGCACTGGATTGTTTGGGTATTTTTCGAAGGATTTTCTTCTCCTTCGGGGGATGACGGCGACGTAGTGGGAGTCGCTCCATAAGTAAACAAACACAAACACCCTCCCAGTCTCAGGAATAACATCCACTTGAGGATTGGGGCGACGGGCTCGGGTGTGGTGTGATGACAATGACAGTGGATTGGTGCGTAGAATTATTCTCCAAATTGGATAACAATTGAAGTGAAATCGGATATCGCTCGCTTTGGCATTTTGTTTATGGACAATGGATAAGGAGGCAATTTAGTTCGGTCGATTTGTTGTACCCATTCGAGTGGAAATCATTTTAGTATAGCTGCAGAGATATTTCGTCCTTCTTTTTATTTTTTTTGTATCCAATGTTTGGGGGGTGACGTGCAATCATAAATGGGGGAAGGCTACCGTGTTTAGTTAAGTGTTGCATTGATTTGGAAATGAGATTTATCCGTTGGGTCGATTTTGGGGTTAAAAGGGGAGGGCGAGGACGGATTTAACAAATCATTGTTCATACAGACAATTCGCCCAGGACTGTGGTATGCATGAGTTATTCTCAACTCCACAGGCTGGTTTTTAGCTCCTTTTATATCCCTCATCCCCCTTTATTTTCAGGTTCAGGTTAGTTGTGGTCTCAAAACGGCGCTCAATGCGCTATTTGTGTTTTTTCCTCGTCAGGTAACGGGAAATACAGCCACTTAAACCAACCAACCAACCAATACATGAACTTATATGTTCTTTTGCAGTGTTCAGTGATGAAACTTGTTGGCTTAGAAGACATCTTTCTTTATTTGTAGAGCTCTTCTATAAAATAGAACTAATCTCCACAATGTTTGGTAAGGATTGTAGTCATGGCAATGCCGTTAATTGGTAGTTATTATTGTACATAGGGCAACACTTTTAATTGTCATCTAAAGGACCAATCATAATATGAGCGCGAACCAGTGCTGCCAGGTCCTTTTTAACTACAGGGAGATAAAAACCTCAACAAAAAAGCGCTAAATTGCGCTGGATTACGCAACCAAAATTCTGACATTCTGACATATTTTAAGAAGCTATAAAGTATTTAATATCTGAAGAAATTTGAAAGGCTTCAACTCTTAAAAAGTACCTATATACATAGGGCCTTCCCAAAAAAAGCGCTGCAAATTTCGCTAGCAGCTACAATTTTGTAATGGGCTGCAAAGCTGTTAATACAGCAACAAATCTAGCTCCGAAAGCGCTAAAAGGCAACACTAGCACGAACTGCGAAAAGCCGAACAAATCAATTTAACTGTATTTATGAATTTTAAATTGCTATTTGCTATTCCAACATCTAATCTCAAAAAAAAAACCTGCGTCGTAATTGATTTAAATAACTAAATTCACAGTTACAGCCAGATTCCCGCGAATTGAAAATTCTTGCCGCGAACTGTCGCACTTTATTCACAATCCACATAAAACAGTCGCGATCCACAAACTCACGAATGAAAAATTCGTTCGAACTTAACCTTCAACAATGAAACTGATTTGCGGGTATCTGCGCCTAAAAATAGTTAACATGTGATTGAAACGTCAGAATCTATGAATATTCGCTTGTTCAGAGTGCACAATTCGCTCTCATGTGAATATTCCTTAATTGAAGACGACAAGTAGCTGACGTCTGTCACTAACTCGCCGTCTCCAAGTAAAGTCAGACTTTTTTTATTTAAAACTTAACAGAAAATAAACAATCTTATGAAAAAAAAAAAAAAAAATACAAAATACAAAATAATAGTAGTGGTTTATTTGAAATGTCAAAAGTAGTGACGAATTGTAGAGTTCCTTAAGAGTGTGTTAAGGGGGCGAAAAGCGCTACAGAAAATGTGTCGGCCAAGACAAAAAATTCTCAGATTTATTAAGATTTAGTTCAGTTTTCTTGTAGAGTAATGGGACCTGTACTAAAAGCAAGCTAACGAAAAGGAGAACTTTGAAATGGTAAAAACTCGCATTTAGCTTATGTCCACAGAATTTTGTAATTCGTACAATTATCTTTTCTCATTCATTGAATGATTCTATGAAAACTTTTAAAATAAGAAATAAATGTTGGTCTTAATAAAATACGTTTTTTACTGGCTTATTTTAAGACTCTTCAGTTACAGTAGTTATTAACTGCTGTCATAAATTTGAAATAACCGTAATCGCACAACTCAACCTTGTATTTGAATTCGCATTTTTAAGAGCAATTAATTAGTATGCACTCCAATGTTGCAAGCCATTTGGCATCACTGTGGTCAAGGCAACGTGGGGATACATTTGTCTAATTAAATGAGTAATTAATCAAATTCAATTATGCTGGTGGCATAATTTCGGCAATTGCCCTAGTAGTCGTAGCAGCAGATAAATCGCATAGCTTTTGTTGGCCCATTTCGCAAAGGCAAATCCAAAACCTTTCGCTAAATTGCGCACCAAAAATTAAAAATTAATAGATGTTTTCCCAATGGAATTATATACAACGAGCCTAATATGTCATAACTCCAGTTTACTAACTGGGGGCATAGCATCGTTTACGTTTTTGAATCCCAAATGCCACCCATCGTCATCACCATAATCGATCCCAGTGATAGTTGAATCCTCAACATTTCACTGCCCTAATAACTAATTTGTTGTGAAATTGGCATGAGCCACCCCAAAGGATATTATTGTACTCCCCTATGCGATGACTCCTTCATGAGTGACATTTTAAACCGTCATCTAATTACTATTATATTCATTTTCAATTTTGCATCAACAACACAACGAATTGTCACGGTCCTCCGCAGACAGGGAATCAAACGATAAATTCGTTAATTATGCAAAACCAGTCAAAATAGAACAAACAACACTCTAAGTGCAAAGTTGAAAATCAAAACCCCACTGCCCCCATCCGAACAGGTTGATGCATTTTGCGCACATCCGGCCAGGTGTATACCCTATCCGTATATCAATGGCAAATAAACGCCAACATCCTTTCATATGCGGGCATAGACGACGAAGTTCATTATAAACCGTTTTGGAGTTATGAAAGTTTCGACGAGAGCGAGAGAGAGTGATCATGGTATCCTGCAAGGAAACCACCGCGTAGTGATTGCCAACGACCAAGCCCGTATAAAATAAATCACATCGCAAAGGTTTGGGACCGATGAGGCTGGGTTTATGGTGGATGACTCTATTAATTGGTGGGTGGATAGTGCGGTTTATGAAACATTCATCAGCAAATAGACCTGAACCGGTTTATCTCCAACCGGGGACGGGTACCTACCTAGCGTGTATATGGGCTATATAGGGTCGGCTATACCGTATACGTGTGTAATTAAAATTTAATATTTGAATAGATGATACACGCCGTCTCGCTTTCATTTCGGCTATACGCGATACAAGTTCGCGCGCTATACAAACGAGGGTAAGTAGCGAATTTGCCAGCAGCATTTCACTGGTGCCACACCACATCCGGTTGCTGTGCTTCAAAACAGGATTCTGATGTCAAATTTCAACATCACATAAACGCAGAGTATTCTCTGGTACACAAAACATTATACCACATATAGGTGGAGATATACTATAGGGGTAAAGTTGGGTTGTGCATGCCAGCCGCCTTATACCTTTTGACCGCACACACACTCATTCGTTTAAACTTTAATGAGGTTATGAAAAGTTTACATCCGTTTAATCAATACACGGTATTTTGTTATGGTGTAGTCCTTTTGCTATATGCTCGTATAGCCCCACACGCACACACGGAAGGAGTGAGCGAGAGGGTGCAGTCGAGGGAGAAAATTGAAAGGTTTCTTTATGCGGGGTCTGATGTCAGCCTAAATCGTCTACTGATAGGTAAAGTTTTGAACTGGTTTTCATTTGGGAAAACACTTCGAAAGTATTTATGTATGTGGTTTTTGGTATATGTTCCCTATGATGGCGATTTTTGTATCCGGTTCGTATTTATAAATTAGATATTTTCCGAATGCTATTGTAAAGTTATGCGCTTTCCTATGGTCAGTCTTTAGTTGCGTTGATGCGAAAGGTACTAACATTTTTATTTGGTTGTCTTTAGGTAAACGTTGTTGTCATCCGGAGAGATTGTAGCTTAGTGATCCCAGATTAAGGGGAACAGCGGCAAGTTTGGCGCTTTTTGAATGACAAAGGGGAAAACAGGGAACAAAACAATAAATCTCTGGAAAACATAATGTGCTTGTAAATAAATTTAAAACGTATTTTTATTACGAAAAAATTTCAAGGAATGAATTATTGTTCATATTAAAAATGAAAGAAAACAGCCCATCGAACGTCTACGTAAGAATATTTGTACCTACATCTGAATCAGGGAAAACTCCCTACGTTAGGTATTTTCAACTAAAAAAATGCTCCGTAGGGGGAAATGACAGATTTTAATTATTAAAAACCGTTTGCTGCAAACGTAGTTATTTTGTTATATTTTATAAAAAATACCTGTTAAACGAGAACGTGTTTGTTTTTTTTTTTTTAATTTCCCAAAGTTTTCTATAGAGAAACTGGATTTGAGATCTTCCTACATACATACCTCTTATCCTGAATTCACAATTCTATTTCCACCTTAACGTTTTCCGCCCTAGTATACTCTTCTTTAAATGTCATTTGCAAAAGGTATTCGTTTGCGCCTTTTTGTCTCTTCATTATGCCTTTTCAGAAATGTGTACCTACCTATTGTGTTAACTGTTTGGTCTTAGATTGTTCTATTTTTGACGAATCCGGAAATTTATTGCGGTATTTTGCTGACAAAAATTATGTACATTACGCTTTCAAATCGCGTTTCAATTTTTTCAAACGGTATTTGGTTTTCAGACACGAAATGAACTCCACTTCACGATCAGATTCATATGCATCGGAATAAACTAATTTAATTTAATAGATTTATACCTAACGATTTCTTTTGCGTTTCTAATTTAATAACTTTCTTTAATACTTTTATTACTTTTATAAATAACATTCTAATTTATTTGTTGCCTTTCTATTTGTAAATATAACATAATTTTTTCATAATATCAACTTAACCTATTGTTTCAAACTAATTTTACATAGGTACGTGGGTAACGTACTTTTTTAAATAAAAAAATAAAAATTTAATAAAATAGATACAGCATTTGAACACTTCTCTTTTAATTTTTCCAAGCATTATGTAGGCAAACAGATTTGTAGAAGAAATCTTACGCCGGTAGGGACTTTTTGGAGCCGTGATAGGTATTTTTATTTTTTGAATGTAGCACCACTTATCTGAATGCATTCACTCGTTTTTATGTTGTGTCTGATAGACAAGCAAATTACTGTACAATACCTACGTATATTTTTCTGTTATGTGCTCATTTTAAGATTGTTAATAAAAAGGGAAAAAAGTTTATTTTTCTTTTTTTAATTTATAGGAAAAGAAATCTATTGCTTTTGACGATAAAAAGAGGTTTAAGCAGTCTTCAAAGTCTGGGAACACTGGATGGCAGCATGGCATTCAGATAGTTTTGGCTACGATTTGAAACCTGATTTATCCGCCATGATGTGCTCCATGGTAAGCCAAATGGCTGTCGGAAGACACAAATTGAGTCAGTAGTTTTAACGTGATTCATGTACCAATCCACAAACAAAGAAAAAAAAAAAGTACGTATGTCTTAGAAGCATTGACCCACAAAAGATTGAAATACTTGGGCAAGTACCAACTATCTGATGAGGAAATACTGTCACTGGAGCCAGCTCTCATCCTTAGATTCTTAAAGGAAACTGGACTGGAGAGAGTGCTATAGGACAGATTTCTTCCGCCAAGGAGAAAGAAGAGTACATAAACCTCTAAAATGGTTCCGAAAGGAATCATTCTGGTGCGGGAACTCTTATGAGGGAACATACCTCTCTGAGGCGTAAGCAGGGGTACAATAGACTAAAGGTCGCAGTAAATACAATAACCCCTTTCACATAATAATAATGGAAGCATAGGTGTAAATAAAGGATAGTGCTTGAAAACAAGGCTTTCTGATTCCGTGGAGTAGCGAATTTGTTTACCTGATACTTGACGATCTTTTCGTAGAGCTGTTGGAAATACCTAATTTGTTAAATTGTTAAAGCTGACTAGTTTTATAAACAATTTCAAGTACTTCTAGAGTATTGTTTAAGTTATCTCCAAGTGATTACAGAAATTGTTGTAGCTGCAGTACTGTCAAAATGAATTTGAAGTTTTTTTTTGTGGTGAATGTTTTCAGACTCTTTTTATAAAGGCCTCATTCGCTCGTATTTCATTCAAAGCCGATATCATGATGACATTCAAAGCCGGAAATTCACATTGATATGCAGGAGTTTAAAAATTATTTTTTCACACACTTAATAGCAGTCAGAACTTCTAAATTTGCAACTTCAGCAGTTGACTTTGCATCTTCTAATTGATAACGATAACTTCTTCGAGAAGTAAGTTCAAAAATCTGATAGAGCTATCTACCTAAGTTTCCTCAGCTTATTATTCCATTCGCATACGCATGTTGGAAAAGAATGTGCGCATAGGTAGTCTTTGAACAAACCAAACCCGTAGCATATTGAGCGACTTACTTCAGAACGTGACCATCCGCCATTTGCAGCGCTTTATCAGACTTTAAAACCCAAAGTTTGCCCGGGCAATCTTTTATCAAATAAAATGCAGCCACAAATTTTGCAGAAAACTTTCAAACGTCCTTCCAGCGACAGTTTTTCTCACAATTTTTTTTTCCTTTCACCGTAAAACTTCTTAGAGATATGTGACAAAGGCCATCAGCAAAAAGTCGAGTTACGCAATGAAAGCATTATCGTACCTCCTACAGGTGTCGAGCAAACACCTCAAGTATAAAAGCTGCAATGAAATATCTGCGATAGTTATTCAAACAACCAACGCTAACAATGGTCCTAAAGGGTGTACACCAATTGCACCAACAAAATTTTATCTATTTGTACTCGTTACTTTATCTGGGCACAATTTGAGTACACAGTTGAGTATCAACCGTATTTCTGTTCCACTATATTCCAAGATACCAACCAGAGTGTCCTTAGAGAACTTTGCTTTACCGCTAGATGCAAGGAAAAATAAACGTAAATATTGCTCAAAATTCAAAACGAAAATTTACTCACGAGCTGAGAGAAAGGCAACCTCTCTGCCGCCCGAACAACCAAGTCAAATCAGAAAGTTACGGAAGGAGCAACACAACTCGACTCAGGACATAAACTGCTATGCCCTTTTTAGAAATCCATCGTCAGGAGAGATATAGAATACGAAAGGGAAATGCATAGATTCAAGAAAAGAAAAATAGAAAACTGCAAAACTTTCCAAGAAGAATAGAACATTCGTCCTTTGTTTGGCTGTTTGTTTGTGTACGTGTGTGTTTCTCTTTCATTTTTAACGAAATTTCAGAAAATCCTTCCGGATGCATCGTCTTCGATGTCCTAGAGTGCAATTGCAATAGACTTCACCTAAAAGTGCTTTTTGCGACTCTCCCTCGTAATGAGGTTCATCGGGTATAAATATGCACTTCGACGCCGTTGCATCATTAGTGCACCCAAAGGGAAATCGTAATGGGAAAGATTGAAGCGAAGTAGCGCTATCCGGTTAGACCAGCCGGTGAGGAACAATTTCAAAACGGATTCGGTAACAATTACGTTGGTTTATCGGAAGACAATCGTCTGTAAGGACACTTCTAATGATTTGTGCAATTATGGAACCATAACTGAGCCTTGCATCAATAAAAATCTTTCGATTTGAGAGGGAAATTATTTCAAAGTGGGAATCAAAAAATCAGGCTATTGAATAAATCTGACACAGTCTTGATATGATACGGAAGTCATTTTCTCGGTGGACGCAAACATATGTATTCAGTATTATAATAATGTGATACAGGATATTTTTGAGTGATGCGTGTATTCATCATGAATAGTCCCACCATTAACCATGAGTGCGAAAAATCGTTCTTAATGGGTGAATAACAAAGTTTTTTTTTTTGTTATTAAGAAAACTTTGGTTGGAACTGAAGGCGTTTCAAACAAACCGCCACAAGTCAATAATTATTTTAAGGTTTCTCCAAGAATTTGTTGACAATAAGGCTCAACTCTTACCCCTTATAAGCTCAAGTATTTTACCCCATTTTCGAAGTTTAACATTTTTATAATTTTTACTGTAGAGTTCAAATTGGAATTGTTTGGCCGCAATTATTTGATGAAAGCTGGTAAAGACACTGATGCATCCGTGTACAAATATAGGCTTGCCTATATCGAGATAAACACAATTCCGAAGTTGCATTGGATTTACGTAGGAAGCGCCACATGACATGGACAATTTTCTTGTTGAACCTTCTCGATATATAAGGCTTGTTCTTTTTAGCTTATAAATAGACTTCTCCAACCAGTGACACATATGACTCGCTTTTACAAAGACAGATACTCATATTCCTGGTAGTACCCAGTTGAAACAAATCTCTTTGGAGTGCCTATAATCTGAAGGCATACCACCAGCCGAATTTAAACAGTCTCTGGAAGCGTTCCGTTCTTGGCTAGTGATTATTTAGAGACACTACTGAAATATAGGTACCGTATATCTAGAACAATAAACCCAGGTAGAAGTAGTTTCATAATTAGCGGAACGCCTTTGCTCTAGGCGGAGTTTTATTCCCCTCTCTTTCATTTCTATAAGCAAAAGATCCGCTTACAAAAAGGCTTAGCGAGTCAATTTTAATAAAGCTCAATTAGTCTGTCACTAGTCTGTGCAATTGATAACCCACCGAAAGGCTCAGAAATCCATTTGAATTTCCAAACAAATCTGGCGAATTTAAGAATAGAAAAATCGAATGTTAGGTACTCAACATTTATAGAAGCTACTTCTCCTGACAGAGCGTTCCATGCTACAAAGGTTTGGTCTTGAACGCATGTCCTCAATTTTGATTCCAACAGCAGCTATGGAGTTCTTCCTCCCAACACAACCAAGGCATCTCTCTTCTGATGATTTAGATTCGGTGGAGCTGGCTCTAACTAAAAATTCTGCACCCGTGAGCAGCGACCCTATAGGTAGATAGGCTATAACATTGAAAATGAAAGAGTTAACGAAAATTGAACTAAATATAATCAATAGAGCTTATATGGAGACTTTCTTTCACAATGGTTAACATGCGGTATGATTAAACCTTCCTTACAATAATTTTTGTGACATATTTAACAAGGAGGATGAGACCGCTTTCGCCAGTATCTCCTTAATTACAGTCCTGTCTTGTTGTAAAGAGAAATTCTCTAATGAATCCTTCCTATCTTTGCTTTCCGCTGAAACACAAAACTCGTGACCATAGGTGGAAATTGACACCGAATAAAGGGTTGATAACACAGGTTGACCGGCGGTTCTTCTAATGGAATTGACTTAGCTCCTTGAAAAAATAGCAGCCTGAACAATCCTCGGATACCAAGCCCAAAGAAAAAAGTTGTGAGTAATACCCTTCCCTACTTAAACCTTTTCTTCAAGCTACAAAGTCGCAATTAAAAGATGCATTCCAATGATTTTTACCGCAAAAAAAGGACTTGAAAATAATTTTTTGGAATTTAAAAAAAAATACCCTAGTCGGCACATATTCAACGTGGGCCTCATAAATTTTATAGGGATTATTGAATTCCTAAGCCTGAATTGCACATTTGGAATCAGATTCAAATGAACTTCCTTGCCTTTGAAGCAGCAAATCACCCCAAAGAACTGACTAAAAAGTAATTTTCCCGGGCAAACATGCTGCCTCCACCATTATACAAACACCTATCCACCTCCACTTGAAAACCACTCCTCCAGACAAAGTGGGAATTATTCTGCCTTTTCTGCATCACCTCTGTGCCCCCTATGGGAATAGTTCAAGTATACCACTTATTGTGGTCTGGTTAGCTAACACAAGTACAGGAAGCTAGTCCTTCACGGCAAGGAAAAAATGGAAACAGCGAGTGGCTGCAGGCACTTTCATCACCCTACCGATTCATCATCGTCTTTCGGCTTCCTCGTCTGACTGCAGTATCCAATCAATAATCGGTTGAGATCCATCGATAAGGCCTAATAAAAAAAAATAAGGATACACAACAGAGCCAATAGCTAAGAGGCACTCACAGTTGTCAACACAAAGTACGGAACGGAAGGCCTTTTACTAAATGAAAGCAAATTTCATGTTGAATGCTTCCGTTCTTCAATTTCTTTGCCTTTTTTTTTTTTTCATTTGCCACTTCAAAAGGACATGTACAAAGGTATTAGGTATGTGTATCTGAGCGAGGAGTAAACAGCGAGCAGAGAACAAAGTATACGGAAACGTTCCATTACCTTCGAAGAATTCACTAACGGAAAAGGCAACGAAAAACAGCTTATACCATGAGCTGTGTAGTCTTAGGCTCGTAAAATTACATATTTGTTCGAATATTTTATAACGAAGGTCCTTCTTTTACAACCGCCTCAATCGAGATATCCACAGGAATGGGAATATGAGTTAAAAGTGAAAGGGAATTCGAGAAGAATGAAAGTCCTAGAAGGCAGAGGCAGAAATATAAAAGAAAAAAAAAAAAAAAAAAAACAATAAAACGATATTTTTCCGCTTTAAATCCCTTTTCTAGCGAACAAAAAAATATCATCATATCCTGCTGGGGCAATCTTCTCTATAAGTGAGCAGCACATCACCTAACCCATACCCTGGCATATACATATGCAGACATTCGTTTCATGTCGAAAGTCTGACTAAAACAATTTTCATAGCGAAATAAATATATGAATGGGAAAAAAGGAGGAGAATCGGAAACGGCGGGATCCACCAGCGATGGAAAGACACGAGGGATAACGGATAGGTCTTTGATTCGCTTTTTTTCCTTACACTCAGTTTCTCTTCTTAAAGGACTTACCTACCGGATGAAAGGACTAAAAGGCAGATTCAGGAAAACATGTGGGCAACACCTCCTACCAGCCAGAGAGATGCTGTGAACGAACGGTATACAGATTACCCCCAATATTCCGCCCAAGGGGGTACTACACATCGTTCTCGTCGTCCTTCGTCGTAGTTTGCGTCGTCATCCCTACCTCACCTCCAACGACAGCGACAAACGGAAGGTGCAGAATTTGTTTCTTTGTTTCTTAAATGAAATTGTCTTTATAGTGTTGTGTGTGTGCCTGGTTTCTTATTCCTCCGTTCCTGAGTCCTGCGCCTACTTCGCTATACCCGCTAAATAAAAGTTATTCTTCTTGCCAGGATATACAACACTACCCAGTCGGAGCGCTCCTCCATCGTCAACTCATATCCACTCAACCTATTTCTTGCTTGTTTTATTTTTATTTTTTGTGCTTCTTGAAATTGTCATGAGCACGCGAAATGTTCAAAGAAGAATACCTGCGGATAGTCGGAGCTCGGAGGATAACACAGGAGCCTTGCTTACGATATGGGTTTCTCTTGGCTCTGCTCCTTGAGCACAACGAAAAAATAAGAAGGAATCTATTTTCCCTTCTTTTTTCGAATTGTGTTTAAAATGTGCTTTTCTTTCTTTTTACACACTTCTTCATCTGTTGTCTGCTGTGTGTGTTTGTCTGTATACTATTCACTTAAAGCGTTTTCTAAATTGTTGTGATATGAATAATAAATTGTTTCCACGCTTTGAATGCCAAAGCGCGGGAAATGTTTCGCAACAAACAAAAAATATACAGAATTTAGAACAACAAAGATAAAAAATGTAAACTCAGTGTCTGTTGGTAAACGCTATACGAACGCACAGCGATGAAAAAGGACGAAGATGACGGAGAAAAAACTATTTGTGGGTAAAAAGTTTCGAGAAACAACAAACTAAATCAGAGGACTCCAGTTACGGTCTGAAGAGCTTTAATATGCGGAGGTCACACTGTAGAAAGAATTTTGTGACACCTTCTGATGTGCACCTAACGGAGTACGGAGACAGCAAACAGCAACAAGAAAAGGATAACACTGTTTATACGTAGTAGGGGATGGAGTTTCAGTTTCACTATATGACCAGATTTCATATTTTATTGTTTTAGCTTTGTGCTGTATTGTTTTAGGACCGAGATCCGAGAAAGGAAAAGTGTATAAGAACTGGAGGAGCATGTATGCCAGAGCAAATGGATTCAATTTGAGTTTAATAGGGCCCGTGCCGTTTTCAATGGGGACACGTTCAGTGCGGAGCTGGAGTAGGTATGGGTGCTGATGCTATTGTGACTGAAGGTGCAGATACAGATAACCATTCGGGGTAAATGACTACAAATAAGAAATGGAACAAGAACAACAGTTGAGTTTCTCGTGACCCCATTTACAACTTATAAAACAAATAGGCGTTCTCAAGGACAGTTTTTAACGATGCTTTGTTGAGAGACATTTAAAAACACAACACGGAGATCTACTTTTATTTTGTTACTTTTCGCTACTTAATGCAAGATCTATAGACTGGTCGGTACATTACATTTGCTTTAATTAAAATGTTTGTATGTACAATTTGACTTAAGGCTAGGTAACAAATGGTGGTGAACAGTAAATATTTAAATGCGCTGGTTCAACAACAGGGGCCCAAAACCGTATTCAATGTTTGTTTTCTTAAATCTATTTAACAATGTCATAAACTGTGCCTGTCTTCTCGGATTCATACTTGTAAAATGCATCGTTGTCTGGGTTGACCTCAGGGTGCTCAAGTTAGACTGGTTGGTTAGACTGGTCGGAAACGTCATCTTTCTTATTTCATGAATTTCTTAACTAGATCCGTCCAACACCCCTCCATAAACGTAAGCTGCAAAAGCTCAGCCAGCTGCCTGATTTACATACCTACTTAAGTAGATACTTAAACGTCCCAAATGATAATGGTGGATAACGCTTTATTAACAGGATTCGGGATGTAAAAAGTATATATAAAATATAATCACTGGGAAAAAAAGGAATACTAAATATAAATGACTGTTTCTGACATAACGAATCGATTAGAATCGACACTTTTTTTCCAGGGAGTAGGGAATTTATTATTGGTGCAAATATTTTGTTCTAATAGGTTTTTTTTTTTTTGAGTATTTAAAGGGTTTTCCAATAAAAGGTGTTATTTTGGTATTCAAAGAAAAATGCCATTTTTTTAGGTAAATGATCGGATGTTTATTTCATAATAAAGAGGATGGTATGTCGTTAATATTGAAAAACAACATCAGCCAAATGGCCACATACAGGACCATATCATTTTCATGCAATTTTCCATAACCAAATCGCAAAGTGGCTGCCCTATGTCCTCGATAGCCTCACGATTTTTATCTTTGAGGTCTTGAATCGACGCTGGGCTGTTGGCGTGGACCTTATCTTTCATGTGGCCCCAAAGGAAGAAGTCGCAAGGTGTTAAATCACAAGATCTCGGTGGCCAATTGTGATCACCTCTTCGAGGGATAACACGGTCCGGAAACTTTTCCCGTAAAAGATCAATGCTTTCGTTGCTTGTGTGGCACGTAGCGCCGTCTTGTTGAAAGTAAACGTTGTCCAGATCAATACCATCCAACTCCGACCTTAAAAAATCATTAATCATCTCTCGATAGCGCAATCCATTCACTGTAACTGTTAATCCAACCGAATTTTCGAAAAAGTAAGGTCCAATGACCCCGCCGGACCATAAATCTCACCAAACAGTCACACGTTAAGACTGGAGAAGCTTCTCAACAATAACTCTTGGGTTTTCCGAGCCCCAGATGCGACAATTTTGCTTGTTGACATAAAAAATGACATTTGCGGAATGCCCAATTCCAAGGAACGACGAGGAATGGACAAACCTGGGTTTTCTTCAAGACTTTGGGCTACAGCAGCAATATTCTCAGTTGTTGTTGAGCTACGTGCACGGGTTTTATTCTTCACATCACTAACTTGTCCCAACAGCTCGAATTTTTCTACCAATTTCTGTATTGAGGTCCGACAAGGTGCTTCACGACGACCAAAAAATGAGTTTTGCGAACTCTGCCTGCAAGATTTTCACCATTTTTGTAGTGAATTTTAATAATTTCAATGCATTGTTGAAGCGTGTATCGTTCCATTTTTAGTAATGGCGTAGTTTCTACTTGTCAAATGTCAAAGAATAAAAGCTTCAAAATGGAAGATAGTCGCTCAACAGATAGAAAGTTTTGGATTATGTGTTTGATATGATTCTGCACTCTGTCACCCTTAATAAGGCCTTTTGTAGCTTTAGAAATATATTCTAAAGATATTTTTTAAAGTCGGTCAGACTTTTTTGATTGCGCCTGACCTGGAAATATCGTTCTCTTTTTTTCTTGTTACAAAAGATTAATTCCAAAATGGTAGAGACAATATCTTCCTCCGGCTATCCCATATAACATGGCGTGCTTAAAAGGCCGGTCACTAAGCTGACAAAAGACTTAAACTGTAGCAATAGTCCTTTGCTCAAACTACTCCAACAAAATAACATTGTTTATCTGTTCGACAAATTTGAACAGCGACAAAGTTGCCATAACTAAATATTAATAATTTATGTATGTATGAACAGACTAATACTTGGGTGTGTGAGTGGCATCATCAAACATGCACCGATTCGCTGTATGTACCTATTAAAAATGACATACATACCTGCCTAAAGTTGGTGGATATACTCGTCAATTGCATTCGTCATCGAAACAGAAATATCTGCGCTATGGTGGGTAAATAATTTATAAACCTAGCCCAGCATTGAAAACAATACAGTCACCGATCTCATAAATATTCATATATTGAATTAACCTAAATTGATGTAGGTTATTATAACGACTTAAACAATTAGGCTTGGAAGAGATAGCTTTTTGTTCACTTTCGAAACAAATAAGCCTAACTCTGAGCACTTTCATCTAAATATAAGCTTGTGTAGAAAATATACGCCCCAGGTCGAGGACTCCGATAAAGCCCACAAAGTAAACTTGATTATGGCCACGAAACATCGCGCGTAACATTAAGTGTGCAACAAAACGGCAGCTGAAAATTAATTATTTAGCGAATTATTCCAGACATTTTATGTGGGTATTTGCATATAATAATACATAGAGACGAACGACCGCAAAATTTTCGATTCCAACAAAAGTTTTGCGTCAACGGACAATGTCTTAGGGTAGGTATAGTAAGGTAAAATTGATCAAAACTGGAGGAGGGCCGTTTGCCATTGCATGTACTTTGTGATTTGCTTTGTATGTACGGGGTTAGTCAACTGAAAAATGCTTCCCTGTTTCACAGAAGTCTGGTTCGAAATTGGGATCTTGGGTCGCCCGAAAATGTTTACAGTTTAGAAAATATTTTGATGCCTTTTGAGAAGATTTAAAAGAAGTCCGAACGATGGTATTTGACTTTCGTAACAAAATTAATTTTTCCGAATAGTTCAAATGACAATCCTGTTGAAGTCAATAAGGTTAGATGTCCTGACTAAGGAAAAGGCGATAAAAGCTAGCACATTTGATTTCACTAAATATTATTATAAACTCTGATTGCTCATCTAGTTTTAGTAGCAAATTTCATAAATCGTTTTGGGTCCGTAGTTCCACTTTCGTGTTTCTCACACACCATTTCAAGGAAATCGTCAAAATTTTCTTCAAATAATAACCAATTGTACCTATGTGACACGAAATTTCTGTTCAAAAACATATTTAACTAACGAAATCATTTTCAAATCGTACACTAATTTGTACATGCCCTAAAACTATGCAACTGTGTTTTCAATAAAATCTTCCAAGACTTGGCAGCACTATTCGGCAGAATAGATCAAACCTGACATTTCACTGACATTTATATGCGCTGAGCTGAAATACTTTATTTGTGATCATCGTATTTAATCAAAGAAAACAATTTGCGCAATCACAACAATGGAACTCGATCCAGATATCGTGAAAGAATTCGAAAACCTTGTAGTCCCCAGTGCAAACCCCACCGAAAAAGAACTCAATACCCCGATTCTAATAACTAAACCCCATCGCACATACAGCACAATTCCGAAATTCTTCTACAAAGCACCCGATCCTTGTAGCAATAATCTGCGTCAAAATCTTCGCAAGGAGGCACATTCATTATTCCTGCAAAAACGCACCCAAGAGCTACTCGACAATGAAGAACTAAATACCCTCTGGGAGATTCTTCAAAGGTGCAGCTCCCAGGTGACTCCAATGGGCCAACAATTAATTGGCTACGATGACTATCTAAAAGTTCGCGAATCGGTAAGTGTCAAATGCCGTAAATATCTCACAGCCACTCTGTTCGCAAAGTTGCAATGCACCTCTGGCTATCCAGGCAAAGTCGAGATAACATCCGTATTCAATTACACTATGCGAAAAGTTTGGTTGCTACAGGGACGTATCGGCTTGTCTGTGTACGATTACAATGGCCAGGGATACCTACGGGAAATCGACATGGAGAACTATATAATCGACATAATACCCACGCTGTCGCAATTGAATGTCGTCGAACAGTCGTTTCACAGTTTCTACGTGTGCACGGTGGTGAAGAAGTTCTTTTTCTTCCTCGACCCGCTGCATACGGGCAAAATTCGAATTCGCGACATTCTAGCGTCCGGGCTGTTGGCAGAGTTATTGGAGCTACGCGACGAAGATGCGCCCAAAGAGAGCCAAGAAATGAATTGGTTTTCGGCGCCATCAGCGCTGACTGTTTATGGAAATTACTTGAATCTGGACAAAGATCACAATGGAATGCTGAGCAGAAGTGAATTGTCGGCTTATGGGACAGGAACGTTCACTTCGGTTTTCCTAGATCGGGTGTTCGATGAGTGCCGGACGTATGACGGTGAAATGGATTACAAAACATTTTTGGACTTTGTCCTAGCGCTGGACAATCGCCATGAGCCTCAAAGTTTGCACTACCTGTTTCGGATACTGGATGTGGAACACAAAGGATATCTGACTGCGTCCACGTTGCACTACTTTTTCAAAGGAATTCAAGAGCAAATTCGGGCAGAGAATGCTCAGCCCGTCAGCTTTGAAGATTTAAAGGATGAGATTTTTGACATGGTGAAGTCAAAGGATCCGTGTAAGATAACCCTGCACGATTTGATCAATTGGTATGGAAGGGCATTGTGTAGCTTTTGCGCGAGCTAATCAGTTTCTTCCATTTTCAGTGGTCAAGCGGAGACGGTGGTTTCGATTTTGATTGAGTTCCACAAATTCTGGGCGTACGAAAATCGAGAAGTGATTGTATTCGAAACGAACCCCGAGGACGGAGCGCAGCATGTTTAACGTCTTGTTTAATTCAAATGTTTTAATTGTAAGAGCATTCCAATGTGGAGTACATCCAGAGTATTATGTTGTCAACAGTTTTAATATACAAAAAAAAGGTTCAACTGTTTAACAAAAAGAGTCAAAGATTAAGTCTTACTAAGGGTTATGGGATTTATGATATAACTGCTGGAACCACTTTGCGTATGACTGCGTTTGGCAGAATGATCAGTAATCGATCGTTCGATCTTCAGTCTCATTGATCCAGGGGCATTGCCGTCAGCTTATAATTTCGTTCTCCATTTCGTTTGCTCCTCACATAAATTGACTCTATAAAGTTGCATGTGCGTCGTGACCAACATACCCTTCGAATTTGATAAGATTTTGGACCAACTTTACATTGCTATACCAACCTACACAAAGCAGTAATTAAAATCTAGCAATGACTTATAATTATAGTAACATAACAACCCACAGTCCACTTTCAGAATTAATCATGACTCTCTGTGGTTGTGTAGAAACTTTCACAACACACCAGACACCAACAAAAAGTAGTTCCACTCTGCCTCAATTTACAAAGTGACTGAGCAAATTAAAGGAGTACGTAGTACCACCATCATCAATCGCATCCCACTTGACCACTGCTCAATGCTCTTTCAAACTACAATGCAGTAGAATATTATTATTGAACAACAATAAGTATATTGTTTCCCAATCGATGCAATCGAAGGGCACTGCATGCAGGACCCACCACCCTCTCAATGTTAGTTGTTTCTTCCCAACCATAATAATTGAAGTGCTTACGTGTGATAAAAGAAAGTCCACATCCACAACCCAGGCAGGGGTTTATTGAAGCGCCAAACCGAAATTAAGTGAACACTTCTCCCTCAGTCGGTCCAAGTCAGTCGCTTTCGATTTCTACTTCGGCTGCTCGTACGAGCAGAAGCCTTTGCAGTGGATATGGGCACATTCTTCTTAGTATTTTGTTGGACACCCTTGACACAACAATGCAGAAATCGTGAAATGCTTATAGATGTGCACACACTTGCACGATGGGAAACGAATACATGCATAATCCTTTAGGGGTGGTTCTTGAATTCAGCAGTTAAGCTTCCCTCAATTGCACCCGCAAATGAAAATTTATGAACACCGGACAGTGAAGGCTACTGCAATGACTGCTGCAGCATTGACAATTATTTTGAATGGCATAAATCGGTTATGCGACTCTTGTCTTGTTCTCAGAATTGCATTGAACGGGTCTGAACTCTGAAGAGGATAGGGACGAAATAATTGAATTGATCTCTGAGCTTCCGAAAAGTGTATTCCTTTTCACGATGGCCAGCTAATGTAATGGCTTGGATGTAGTCATTTCATATCGAGTACTGTAGTGGTTTCGAACAATAGGGTAAATCAGAGCAAAATGTTGCTTAAGGGAGTTTCTTGGTCCTTATATAAAAAGGACACGATTCTGGTGGGTATCTGGGGAGGACATACAACTGCAGGTTATTTTCGTGTAGCGAATATTTCCGTCGATGCAAGGTCGGTTTTCGTACTTTTCTCAGTGAAAATAAAATATTATATTTAAGAAAGTGGAGGAAAACAATCAATACGATTTGGCCAAATCCCAGGATGGTATACGAATGCTTTGAGAGGGGTTACAGAATAGTCACAAAAGGGAGGAATGTGAGCGGAAGGTCTATGAGATGTGGATGTGCTTCGGGTAGACTCAACTCTGTACGGGGAGGTGCGAAGAACTGGCTAATTTGCTGTTGAAGCCACCAAAAGCAGACAATATTTGGAAAGTTCGACTGTGATCACAGGTCTGCAAGCAGGACGCTCTTGCGAAAAATCCACCATCTTCGAGGGAGAGTTCTTAATATTATTGCATGGAAGGAGGAGGACGTTTTGCGAAGATTTATGTCGAGTTGAATTCTGAAGAGGGGGAAGATGAGAGATGTTAAAGTAAACACATGCGAACAGTCTGAGAAGGATTAAGGAATTAGCGGCCTTAACATCAACTGATCAAGTAAGATGTTTTTGTTAGAGTTGTTGGCGTCTTTTTTTCCGGTCACAAGGCGGGTTGTTGTCAGTATACTGCATGGACAAAGTATGTTTTGTCTATGGTATATTGTACCAAATATGATGTTGTCCTTTTTTTCTGAGACATTATTTTGATGCTGCTGGTTGTGGTTCCTTCTGCCATAATACTTCGCGGTAATCAGTCCATCATTCAATATTTGAAAACAGTGGGATACACCAAAGGAGGGCGCTAGTTGCGTCTAATTCTGTGGCAATAAGTTGAAAGAGCTTATGTCGACATAAGCCAAATTCGAGTTTTTTTACATTACAAAGATCTCCTTTTATTTTAGTCCAGGTCCCACTTACTCTCCATTAAAAATCTTTAAATCTGAAGAGAACTGAATAGCTTAAGTTTATTGAGACTATGTAATACAATTGATTTATAAAGCACAAGATAAATTTGTATTGCTCACATTAAAATTACCAAAATTGACATAAGCTACTTTAACTTATTGCCACAGAAATATTCTATTAGGTACGCAATCCATTATGTTTCCAGCAATTTCACATTATCAGCATTATTTATCTCGACAAGACGACCAGCAAATGGATGGTTTCACCAAACCGTAATTATTTACACAATAGCTTGTGATTATCACTTAGTAAAACAAATACAACACAAATCAAGATCCAAATAATGCAACATTAATTTTTGTTTCATCTCTTTGCAGGTTCAAACATTAAAGCAGCGATTGCAATACTAAATTGCATACTAGCACGTCAATTATGTTTCGAGGATCCGTCTTGTTCCGCAATTTTAGAGATTATACCGAGAGTTTGTGGACCAATTCCAGGTAAGTGTCAGAAATTTAGCGTTTTTCTCTACCTTACCTTATCTGCATCTGAGAGTGGATATACATTTGCTTGGGTGGGTGATCTACTCCGCCTTATAATTCTCATTTAAAATTTAATTTTTTTCATTACACAGGGGTTAGCTTAGTAGTTATGCACGAAATTCCCTTATACACGGTATATATTTTTGTTCATTTTGCTACTCCGTTTAAGGACCTCATCAGTGAAGTAACCCTGTTGCAACAGTTTGAGTGTGCAAGGAGATTGCTGCAGCATCTCGCCAACTCGGGTTATTTTGTTCGCACTTAAAGACTGCCGTGCCACCTAACCTGCTTTCCCATCATAATCATTTTCATCGTTGTCGCAGTGTTGCCTTAAAGTGTATTCGGCGAGCACCCTCATTATGCATGCGATGCATTTGAATATACTCGTACTTTACCTTGCGCTGTGCTAGCCTCGTCCCGCTGATGCTCTTCACCTTAATTTTTATGACGCAGTCATTTGGAAAATTGCATCCAAGAAAACTGTTAGTAATAACCCGCACAGTAGTCATATGTCCCAGGACATTCACATTCACATTTACATTCACATTCACATTCACATGTGTGCGTGACGAGGCAGAAGCTGAAGTGACTCGACTTGAGTGGAATGTGAATTGTACAAGCGCCGCTGCCACCATCAGAGCGTATATATATATATATATATAGGGTCCTGTTAAAAATAAGGATTCATGGGACTCATAGGTGGAGTGCCATAGTGTGGATCCTGATAAATTTGCAATTAAACCGCAAGTACAGTTCTTTTGTTTCGTGCTTTCTGTTTGTTTGTTTCATCAAGCCGCAATGTACCGACGACACGCGGCAATAAAACCGTTGCTGGCTGCTGGAGTAATAATTTAAGAAATAAAACACAAACGCAGACAGCAATTACACAGTTCCATGACACATAAACATAAATCATAGGGAATAGTACGAAACGAAACCGTTAAGCGTCACTCCATAATATTATGGCCGCCCAGGACACAGGGAGTGAGAGAGAAAGAGTAAAGTGAAAAGAAATGGTCACAAAAGCCTTCACTGTGGTTCACCACTCACCACCCACACTGTTTAAATTGGCCAACAAACAAAAAATAGAAAAAGCAAAACTACAATCGTTTCACACTGCAAGGATCCTATGGAGTGGAAATCATTTTCATATTTTTTTCTTGATTCGCGAAGCAGTTCGAAACCAAGTCAGCCCTAAAGTATCTCTGATGTATGAGGTGGATACACTCGCTGAAAATCTGAGAGCAATCACTAGAGTTGAGCTAGCGCAGCGGGACTGCTTTTGTATAATCAAGCCGTTCCAGTAGGGATTGTTATCACTTGTTATTATACGAGGAGTGTATACGAGAATCCTTTTGCAGTGCTTAAATCATTTCGACGGAAGGATGCTTTTGTTTTTTTTTTTTTTTTTTTGTTTTCGTTCGCTCTTCACAGACCATAGCGGGATAACAAATAACATGCACACAACAAATAACGGATAAAAAAATGGGAAAGTGTAAAATTCATGACAGCAAGAATTATGCTGGCAATAAGTTTTACCGACTGTTTCCCAACAGAACCCACAAAAAAATGTTTAAAATGTTTGCGAATCATCTAGTCCTTTGTAAGTATAAATATAAATTCACTCTTTTGGAATTGAGACTTTAGTTAAACAGTGATAGCCTCTGTTTTTGATCCCAGCGGGCAGAGTAGACAAATTATGATAGACTTCAAGATTGCCCGCAGATGGGTGGCCACCATGGCCAATATCAAACGAAGCAAAATTTACGGGAGATAAATTGTTCATGCATCAATCTGACTCCTTGATCATTGTTCGGCATGTTTATTTGATTGTTCAGAATTCTGTTCGGCTTGTTACTTGCCACCTCTCATACTTCGAAGGGAATTTATTCCTCATTTCTCCGCCTCCCATTCCCAGTTCCAATATTGGCCAAAGGTACATAGAGAGACCTTTTCTGCTTAATATGCTCCATACACTTTGCCAAATCATTTTTATTAACCATATTACACACATTATCCCATTGAAGGCAATAATCCTTTTTGCATTCAAAAAGTTACCTATTACCCAAATCACCTTTCAAGCATAGGCCCTTCCGTTTCCACTTTTGCATTCATAAAAGGCAAGAAATCCCATTCGAAAATCCTTCTTTCTCGAGCATATACATTAAGATGATAAGCCGTCATATAATACAATAAATGAAGGCTCATACACACACGAATCGTATTCAAAAATATACACACAAATAAAATTTCCAATGAATATATCAATATTATTATTTTCTTTTTTTTGTGCTGATCCTTATCCCTTTTTCTTGTCCTGCGGCAACAACGCAACGGTTGGAATCGAAATATATAAGTTCCCAGCACTTTGTTTGGAATTTGCGAATTGAAAAACGGAACTATACCTCTCGTCCTTCTCACCTGGTTACAAAGTAATAAATATCCACGAACCCTTGCTTGAAAAATAAACAACAACCGACAGCAAAAATTTCCAGAAATATACGTAGGCAATTATATATAGCAGGAGCAAACCACAAGCACGCACACAAATTGGCCAAGAGTATAATCGCAAAAGTATCCCTAATTCTTATTTTAGTCAAAAGTGTTGCTTGTACTCTCTGGTAGCTTCCGCTTGGTGCCGGACGAGCTCCTGTGGTCAAATTAATACAACGGTTGCTCCTTTGCAATAAAATCACATCCGGCTGGGGCATGTTAGCTCCATAAGATAGGCAACCAGGCAGAATTCAAAAATGAAAAAAAAAATAAATAAATAAAAGCAAACACTAAACAGTTTGTGTGCAAAAGGATATAGAAAAAGAAACAAGGTAGCTACTTTATTTGAAAGGCAAATACCAATGAATAACAAAATGTTAGCTAACAACAAAATGAGAGCCCAAACAACACGAAAAATTGAGACTGAAAAGTTTGAAAGTTTCTCTTTGCTTTTTGCTTTTCGCTTTTGCCGACGAAAATTAGTTTGTATGTGCACATGGCTTAGTGTCCTGCGGTTGGTTGTTTTCCCAAGTTCCCTGTTGTTCTAAGTCGTTGGCTGCCTCCCTCTGTCTTGTTTTTCTTTTCTCTTTTTTTATGAACGCAATTTTTATTCCCGCAATCTGTTTGTAATTCAATTTAAGCTTGGAGAGAAGGAAAAAAAAAACTGCGAACGTCTGAGTATGCAGAAAATAAGCGGAAACATTTCTACCTGTTCCTCGTGATGTTTATTATTGTGTTAAAGGATTCCCTGGGACACAACAAAATGCGGGTTGGGTCAATTTAATTTATTCAATTTTTACATCTTATTTACACCCTCTTTTGAGTGCGCCATCCCTAAACAAACTGTCTCTTTACCAGGAAGGACATCAATTTACCTTCTTTTTTTTTTTGTACTTTTGTATGCCGCTATTTAAAGGCGACTCCGTAGACATTTATGGGCTACTAGCATGCGATGCTCAGTTTTACAAAGATATAAAAATGATATACCTACGCTTGCGAAGAGTATCACTTGTTGCGGACAGATTGTCAGTTTGTGTGGGTTTCCTTTTTTTTTTTTTTTTGTTGTTGATTGGACTTCGTATTTCTGGGTCTATAAGGATGATCCACTTACTGTGTCGATGTCAGGCGGGGATATATGTCCCTACACAGAAAGCGGGTCTTCTGGCAAAGCTGTTATTGCCAGGATTAGTGTGTTTGTTGAATGTGTTGTCTGGTGTGGGCTGCGTGGCCTAAAGAAATCGATCTAACAGAATTTATACCCATGCCTCTGAGAATTGAGGGGGGGAGTTGCCCTTTTTGACATTTATGTTGAGCTTTAGTGGTGATTTTGGTAGAGCTTGATGGGCTAAAGAACAACATCTGATTTATATTTGCGGGAACGTTATTCATCGATATTTGCAGGTGAAAAAAGAAGAGTAGGATAACAGTGGATAATTAGGTTGGTAAATGAATTGGAAATTTTAGAAATGGACGAACCACGGGTTAACAGTGGGTTTTCACATTCCTTTTAAATCCATCGAGCGATCGAGTGCTAGGTACGTGACTGAATTTGTTACCGTTTTGCATGGACCGACATTAAACTATTTTGTTTAAATTTGGGACCATACTTCTGAGAAAACGCATTTAAATGGTCCATATATCGTAATAAATGAAAATATAGTCTAAGTGCCTGTAGAGTTCACAATAGGACACGTCACAATAAGACACAACTTTATTACTCGCTTGTTCACAGTCCAGTCAGTTTATTCTAGCAATATGTCAAAAAAATCAAACCAGCAAATAAACTTGTCGTCTTATCTTTTTCTTTGGCTTCGAATCCAAACCAACAATTTGCATGTGCAATAATTGCCAATTAAAAGTAGAAATGTTTATCCAATTTAAAAATGCTGGTACCTACCTCAGCCATGCAAACTTTTCAAATGTCCGTCGGGACAAAGACTCCCAAAAGTAAGCGCAAAGTCCGATTTTGAGAGCAGAAATCGCAGAATTAAGTACAGAAGTAATTATTGAAAAAAAAAATCTGCTAGAAAGTACCATATTTTGATTGTCGAATTTTGAAACGATATCGTCAAAACGATCGTCGTCAAAAAACACGAAGAAATAACCTTCATCGTAACGATAGGAGTGTAGGTTTTAGCGTTCGCCTGGAGATAGAGAGAAGAAAAGCAAATCGTGAAACCTGCAGCCAAGGACTGCAGTGCAGTTGAAACTTAACGAAACAAAAACGGCGCAACGATGTATGGTTATCCCTTACCCATTGTGAGCCTTTATATACGTGCTGTATGAATTATTTGATGAAGTTGCTTTGCTTATCTATTAATGTGTTGAAAAGATTGCCTAAGTCTTGAAAGAAGTACCTGCAAAGGTCCTGGCTCCGTAAGAAGATGGCTTTACCTATACACGGTAATAAAGGGTGTTTTTTTAAGAGGTGTAAAACTTTGAAATGGAATAAAACAAATATGATTTTTTTTAATTGTTCTTAAATTTAATTTATTCGAAAGATAATCTTCTGGCATTATAATTAAAATATGCTTTCTGACATATGACTGCCACGGCTGGCTCGGACGTAGTCTAATTTGGAGGTCAAATTTTCGATAACTTTTTCCAACATTTGTCGCAGTATATCGGCAATAACGCGGCGAATGTTCTCCTCCAAGTGGTCAATCATTTCGGGCTTATCGACGTAGACAAGCGACTTCACATGTCCCCACAAAAAATAGTCAAGCGGCGGTTAATCGCACGATCTTCGAGGCCCGTTCACGGGTCCTCAACGTGAAACTATGCGGTTACTAAACGTTTCCTTCAATAAATAAATTGTGGCGCGAGCTGTGTGAGTGTGACATGTTGCGCCGTCTTGTTCAAACCACAGCTCCTGCACATCACGGTTGTTCAATTGATGAACGAAAAAGTCAGTAATCATGGGTCTAGCGGTCAGCATTGTCTGGAACGCAGCAATGACTTCTTCTGTACGCACTGTACGACGTCTCTGTGGATGCGTATTATCATTTAGAGTAAATATGGTGCGAAAACGTTCCATAGTTAGTCAAATTAATGGCTCTGATGGACGATTATGTTGACCGTAAAATGGACGTAGTGCGCGATACGTATTTCGATCAGAACCATGATTTTCAAAATAAATTTGCGCATTTTTAAAGCGTTGCTCAGATGTCAGTCTATTCATGTTGAATTGCCAGACCAAACTAAAAATAAATCACTTGACAGATGACAAAATGGCCGCGACTTCGATTTTGTTTCTAAGGCAGTTATTGCTTTTATAGCTGGCTTTCAATAAAGACCACAATCAGGAGTATGCTAAATAATTGCGAATATTGCAATGAAAAAATGTTCAAGATCTGCAATTGCGCCGCACAATGATACCATTGAAATCTTTGGAAGAACTCTCTAGGGCCTGTCAGAATATTCAGTATACGTGTACCCTTGGGTAACATTTCAGATGAGGTGATTCTCCAGACAACATTACATATAAACGATATACAGGCTCCCCTTCAACGTCCAACGGTTGTGCGGATTTGGTTCCAATCGATGGAACGATGATCCGGCACAAAATTTAAACAATTACGCATTACCTGGCGATAGACTAATCATTAGCAGAAATGGGATAGCGCTCCTTGTCAAAAAAAGCCTAATGGTGATTTAACATTTACGGGATATTGACCCTGAAACACTCAATTGTCCACACCGAGGCTCTGATTTAGCGTTTTTGAATATGTAAGATGTTGCATTAAAGGAAAAATAACTGTAAACTGTTTCTGACACGGAGCAGAGAGGAGATCGTTTTTTAAGTAACAAAGCTTTGGGATGACGTTCCTGCAGAAAAGTGTGCAAAAAAGTGTCGAAACGGTTGCAAGACAATTACAGAATGTTATTGAGGTTAATGCAGATTTATATTTTTATAAAACAGTTTTATTTTGTTCCTTTTTTAGCATCAAAATATATTTTTTGTAAGTAAAACTTTTTTGTCAAAATAATTGTGCCAAAGTGAAAAGTTAATTTTGTTAATTTTAATAAATTTAAATTAATGCATTTAAATATAAAAATGTCATATATGTTAATTAAGTCATCTGTTAATTGAGTAATTTTTATTTTTCATTTCTTCCTAGAATTCATAAAATTAAACTTTTAGTAGTGTCAAGATACTTCTAATGTACTTTTTGCCTGACCCTAACCATACGGCACACATCGAAATATGGTTCAATTGAGGATTCTCTGACTCCGTAAAGTGTTTAATAACTCAAAATGTAGCTGCACTAACTTCAAGAAGAGAGTGAAGAACACTTTTACATTTAAGAAATGGCGTGACCTGTCGGAAACCCTAATACAGGGGTAACCTCACAGCCCCATTGAAACAGCTCACCGATGTAGACGTTTTATTCGAATTTGATGCCCCCAAAAACACACGCGAAAATCCCTGGACTCCTTAGAAGTGAATAGCCCAATACCAGTATCGGTAGTGCCATATTTAACACATCTTAATCAACTCAACTCCCTGTAGGAGTTGAAGCCCTTCAACCTAATTAAAAAACACGAAACCATTCAATGACTGCTGGATATACATCTAAATTTCATAAGAAACGTCGTGGAGCTCCAATCTTAATCCAACTAATGCCCAAAAGCAATTGAGTTCACAGAAAAAAAGAAACTTCCCTGTGACCTAGGACAACCAAGGATAAAGAACGTATACACAAAGACCAATATGTCAGAGAGAGACAAAAAAAACAAACCCAAATATATCCTCCTATACAGAATACATTCGTTCGCTGCAAGGACAACGAGTTAATTTATTTCTGTTTTATTTTCAACGACAATACTTGACGTGAATCCTCCCGGCACAGCCGGACTTTTGTGCGTATTAACTGCAGCGGAAGGCAGCCATATTTTAGGGTATCCTACCCAGTTGCAGTGGCAATCTTCGAAATCAGTTTCAAGCACTTTCAAGCAGCCGTAAAGGGAAATTTCTTGCCTGTGCAAAATGAAAAATGCAACAAAAAATCTGAAACTAATGTGAACTTAGTATTACCATTACATAACTACTGTATAAACTGTATAACTGAACAACACAGATGTATACTCGTAGTTTTTTGTGCTATCCTGCTTCGCGGCACAACACTCACTCAAGGACTTTCGTGGGCTGGCATACATATATCGACGTAGGAACCGTCGCCGTCGCTCGACCCCAAGCCACTTCATACACCGCTTTTCTTCCCAACCGCCCCCTCCCATCAGCCCCCAATACTAACAAAACAATCCTTGGATAAATTATTCAAAGTTTTTTATTGATCCGCCTCGGACTACAACCCCGTGCGGTGGAATGGGACGGCGCGCCGGCGGCGAGTGGAGGGTTAATTTTTATTTAATTATTTACAAGTGGAATAAAGGTTCATTGTAATGTACCCACTCTGGAGAGAACAATTGAATGAGTGAATAGATGGCTTTGGTTAATGTGGTGGGCGGGAAGTGAACGTATTCCGGCAGCTAATGCATGAATACACGCTTTCTGCCGCACTTTGATGGCTGTTATGTATCGAATTTTACTGGATGGTGTACTGGTTTTATTGGTTTTATAGTGTTTTTCTGCTCGCATCTCTGTGTGTGTTTTTCGGTTGGTACTTCTCCTACTGTGGTGGAACTAATGTCTTATGAGCAATTGAATGACTTTGAGTCGTCTATGGGAGAGAACAGAGAACAGAACTATGTGCATCCAACATTAGAGAGGTCATCCTGGGAATAATTTCAGCAGAAGTATATTTTGCTCACTCAACTACGTATGTAATCGGCCGGTACCTACATGAGCTTGCCAAAGATATGAAGAACCGGGAAAGTGGTTCTGACAGTTTTTCATATGTTGTTACCTAAAAATTAAAGGCACGCAAAGTTCCATTTTGCATGGAGTCAAAGTGGTATTGTGACTAGCGAATTTAGTTGCAATTTTGTGGATGACAAGAGTAGACGCTGCAAAAGAAAATAAGTTCTTGTAATTTTTTGGGTTACCTTTGCCTATGTTTAACATTATGCTTTTAGGGCAAAAGTTGAAAGCAACATAAAAAGAAATTAGAGCGATTGGTTCAATTGATCAAAATCATTTCGCAACAAAAGTGGGAAGAGTTTTCATTGGAGCTGACAATTTAAATTCGTACGTCATCCGCGTCAAAGTTTGTGAAATATAATGGAATACATCTTTTCATGATTCTTAACGAAATTATTTAACTCGATATAAAATAAAAATAAAACTGAACTCACCCACTGCAACAGGAAGTGACCCGAACCGTTTGCATCATTTTAGTGGCATGGAAGAAGCTGTTATTCAATCAAAAATCATGCCGCATTCACAACAGTCAATTTATTCACAATAACCATAAATTTTATGAAATGAGTTGTACAATAACAAAAACTGTCCATTGATTGATAATTGGCACTCGCAATAGGGATGTAAATAAAAAGCACAACTTTTTGCTAACGCATCAAACTTGAATGTACATAATATCGTAATTCGGTCTATGCTTTCTCGGCATTGAGGCTGTTCTCCAGCTATCTTCTTTAATTCCTTCCATTGCCTATTCAGCGTTGTTGGTGCAACAATTTAATGCTCGCATTATGATTCTCATTCATTTTCGGGTTTCGAAAGTAAACTAAATGAAACACACACAGCGATAAATTCTTGATGGACATTTTATTTCACTATAAAGCAGTGGCGGTTCGTCCATAGGAGCACATGAGCACGTGAACCTCCATCTGTTTCAAAACATTGTTACATTTCAATTATTATTTGCCACCATTTACCATTTTATTCACTCCTACAACTCAATGAATGTTCATTTTCCTCCTCAACATGTTGAAAGCACACAGAACAAAGTATGTATGTACGTACGTATGTATGTACACAAAGAAGAAAAGAGAATGAGAAACAAAAATCTGGGTACACATCGCTATCACTATTCTACATGTTGCGAGAGCAATCGCACGTGCGATGGGCTATGATATGGTATCCATGAAAGTTTTATAAGTATGCGTGTGCAAAAAGCCTTTTACAAGAACAACAATGGGAGTTTGGTTGCCTTTATCAAGCAACAACCTGAGCACAGAAAAATTGTGCTCCGTTCATGGAATGTATATGTTGCGTACGAGGGAAGTGGATACAAAAATAAAACTTTGAATTTGTTTGCGATTCTCGGAAGAAGAAATTGTAGTGTCAATTGCAGTAAATTTGTCGGTTGAAGGAAGAGTGTTGTTCTTGTTGTTGTACGTTGTTTCCTTAAATGATAGATTTTCATGGTAAATTGCAAAATGAAAAACTGTTGTTTTCTAGACTAATATCCACATTATTTTGTAGTTTGAAGTTGATTTTTACTATTGCAAAAATAATGTGAACCCTTGAAATTAAATGTGACGAGCCGCCACTGCTATAAAGTTTGGACTTTGTCATTAAGTGTGAAAAACAATATCATTCAAATGGCCGCCGCATGCGATTCTCGGGAACTATTCACGGAAATATGGTCTTTTGCGTAGCCCCGCAGAAAAAAATTTCACGGTGTCAAATCGCATCTTTGTGTCCAATTGACGTCCCTAAAACGTGAAATTACGCGACCAGGAAACTTCTCACGCAACTAAGTCATAATTGGTCGTGTTGTGTGGCTTGTTGCCCCATCTTGTTGGAACCACATATCGTCCAAGTCATGGTCTTCAGTAGCCGACCAAAAAAAAAATTGGTTATGATTCGTTCAATTGCTGCGAACGCCGGTAAAACGATAAATTCTGATCATCAGCAACACTTGCACATTACGATGATGCACAGGCCTTACGATTTTCTTCAAATTTTTTCACAATTTTACCGGTAGCTTGCGTAGTCGATCGATTATGACAGTCATAATCATCGCGTAATGCGCGAAAAGTGGCTATACGTTTGAATCACCACTTGTGTAGTAAGTTTCAGTAATTTGAACGATTTTAAACAATCCATTACCGTAAATGGCAAACATTCAACTAATATTATGACACTTCAAATGACAGCTGAATTTGACAGGTGTCAAATGCCAACTTGAAACCACTAATTGAATGACCCTGTTATATCAAGCATCTAACATTGAGCAACTTCTAGAATGCACTCGCTATAGATTACAGCTGTAGTGAAGCAAACACGAATACATTTATGAACGCAAACTACAGCTGTCTGAATGCGTCCATCATGCATTGAAAAAAATGAGTTCATACAGGAAAATCATCTTTAAAGACCACGGCTATAACGACTACGTGGACATAACGACGCAAATTCGGAGTCCCTTGATTTTGCACCATATTTTTTATACGACTTCACCCTGATATAGCGACTTCGGATATAACGCTACCATTTGAGTCCAGTCCCTTCACAGTCGTTACATCCAGAGTTCACTGTAATTGCATATATTAACTACAGTCATAAATGCCAAGAGCTCCAAACACCTCGTCAAATTCTTTAAACTAACGAAGAAACGCCTTTCCCGCTCTGTTTTCTTTTCTGAATCCGCTGGTCGAAAACCTTTACATTTTGAAACTTCTGGGCAATTACATCCGCATTATCATCATTTTAAAGTTTTCTCAAGAGCACCGACTTTTCCTTCACGGACAAATAAATTCCGATTCCATTCCATGGCGAAATGATATGAAGAGTCTTGTGTAATCATCGGACCAGTATTTTTGCTCTTCATTAATTAAATAATTAAATAATTTGCAAAAATGTTACTTACCTTTTCTCTCCTGCCATTTTTCTGTAGTGCTCCCAAATACCTGCAACGATAATGCAACTCTAACAATAATGAGCGTGAAATATGCAGGAATGCTGCATTTTTACTTTTACGAACTCGACCCATTTCATATTTGTTACAGCGAATCAGCTGAAGCGTTCACAAAAGCAGCATCAAATATCAGAGTAGTGGCCCCACATTGAAACATTTGAGAAGTTCTTCTTCAGCATTACTCTGGTTGGGCATGGTAAAAGTCTCATATACGTCTCACATAAAAGTTGAATTCCTTAAATTCCAATGAGCTCATTCGTTGTCAGGTTGCCAATCATTCTATTGTTCTACTCAGTACTCACCCGGCTCTATTGCTCTTGAAATTTGTGCCTAAGATCAGCAAGAATGCTTATCGTCTAGCCTTCGATTGAATAGGAGATTTTCAATTATATTTTTCAGGTTTTAGATTTTTTGTAGTTCTCCTTAACGGAGAGTTTATCTAAAGAATTATCTGTGAATCGGCTCATAGGTCATTACGAAAACAGGGTCACACAAGATGGTAACAATCATTCGGATAACATTCGAGCGATATTTTTCATTTCTGAGCTACGTTCGAAAAGATTCGTAAAAGGTGACTAGAGGAGCGGACTCTTATAACCTAAAAAAAATATGCTATAATCTGTTTAACATTTGACGTCAAATAATTTATGATTAACGAATGTGAAACTGGGCTTTATAACTCAGTTAGAGTGTCATGACGTATTTGTTGGCGCACGGACATAAGTCCACGGGACATAAGACCCAATTTTAACTTTTTGGACTTGTAACCCATAAGTGAGACATAAGTCCCAAATTCGATATACATTTCATAATAAAATGGTAACAATTCGCGTGCGCCCAATTTGAAGTATTCGATGCCTAATGGAGATCCACAACATTTTGCTAAATATTATTATTATTATGGTAAAATTTGGGACTTTTGTCCCATCTACGCCAAAACAATTTTGGAACTTATGTCCCAATAGGGTGGGTCATAAGTCCCAAATTCGATTCAGTTAAGTGGGTTATTAGTCCCAAAAGTTAAAATTGGGACTTATGTCCCTGCGCCGGATTTGTTTAGTTAGTATGCCTTATGGAAGTAGAATTGACAGTCAGAATGGAAGTTTTCATACAATTTGTTTAAGGGGGCCTGCATGTGAATCGTTTGTGAAGGGCAAAAGAGATACGTTATGCCAACTAAAGAGTTTTTAAAGAAATGAGATTCTAAACGAGAAACGTTGTTGCTCCTCGATTTTACTCCAGTCGCACGTATCTCAGTGCTCAGTTGAACCATGTTCAGTTCATACGGATAGGAAGCCAAATCTAATGTTATCTCGTAACCATAGTGCACTGCAAGGGAACAGACGCTTCTTCAGCTTTTTGAAATGCTATCATATACTCGTATTTATGCATGCAGTGAAGTATGCACAGTAAGACAGTTCTTGTTCACACATGCATGCAGAGCAAACGTATTCAGCTACTAAAGAAGCAGCAGCTGAATTATGTAACTCAAGACAATAATTACCGCCAGCGCCGCATCCTATATTTTTTCTAAAATCAAATCGCACCCCATCTACCTATTTTCCTTTGTATACCTTTTTATAATGCGCCTTACTAATAACCAATTTTAGTTTCGACTTTAAATTGCAATTGCAAAATTTGTATGGAAAATATAGCCACTATGAACTACTTAAATTTAAAGTCGAAGCTAAAAATTTTCATTGGTAAGGCCCAATAAAAAAACGGGCGGTCCAATTTATTTAAAAAAGAAAAAAAAAATATCAAAATGACACATGCAAATTACTAAAATAACATCTCAATTGTGTTCTTATCTCTTTTCAGTTTCGTGTAGCACAGTAACGGTAACGAAATGCCAAGCTGCATTAAGAACACTCCAGGCATTTCAGTTCTTTCGTCCAACATGCCTCTGCAAGGAGCCCGGAGTTGATCCCGATTGTAATCATTTCCGAGATTTTCTGTTTGATCATCCGTGCGGCTTTGTCCTCAAGAAAGGTAAGGTTACATTTAATCTCAGCTAATGGCTTATGCATATGACTTCCCAGGGAAGCACTTGCCCTCCTTGCCGTCCACCCTTTTCCTCTACGTGGAAAATGAGCGTTCCACTCCTCGACCATCGTCAGCCTTCCAATCCAACCATCCCAGAGAACACTGGCTCTCTTCACACACACCTACAAACAAGGAAACCATTGTTGATAAATTTGAAAGTTTATGTATTCACAGAGGTGACACTATGCATAAGACACATTGGATAAATGTCTGTAGGGGACATTTGATACTGACGACTATCAGCACCACCTCTCTCCTTCCGCCAAATACCGCTCTTCATCTATACACGTGGTTGTCCTACATCTGCTTACCTTTGTGGGTGATTCTTTGTTCTTTGGTGCACTCTCAAGCGATGTAAGAAATCCTTGAAAAGGAGCGCCCTGTAAAACTTTGAAGATTTATTTCAAAGAAAAAGTGGTTGCACATGATGTAATAATAGAATCTACATTCAGCACAAAATACTAAAATCTATGTTGTAGTTCTGGCAAAGTGCGGAACAGAGAAAGCAGATGTGAGAAGAAACACCCCAAGTAATGCTGAATGATGTGACTTTATGACTTGTAGGTGGTAGTAGCATGTAGTTCAGTTCGTGCAAGGACTAGAGAAGAATGACAAATTTGTCAATAAATTTAGGATAACATGACCAGTTTCTCTGGGGAATTTAATTAATCCTTCGAATTTGGGCATATTTACGTTTGCCACAATGCGGAGAGTCCTTTCCATTATCATGTGACTTGGAGTGGTGGTAATGGAATTTGAAGCAGTATTGCTGGGAAATGAATGATTGACCAGCATTCGACAAACTTAAATGATTTAGAGAAAATGCATGGAGCTGTTTGACACTTCTGTCCGAACAACAATAAAATTAAGAAAGTAAAAAAACACGGACTGGCTTTCCTCATCACCTGCCTTCGCTCACAAGAAGCGATGGTTTGGTATCAACTGGAATGAAACCGAGTCTTGTTCGAATAGGTATTTTCATAGTCGAAGGGGTCTCAGCTTATTTGCAACTGCTTGAACCTGCTTAGTTTTTATAAAGTTGGAAGACTGCATTGTAGAAACGTGCTAAGTTTTTTCAAAGATTTTCGGCCAAAAAACTTGCCACATTAAAAGCAAAAGTGTTAAACCTTCAATACGAATTGAAATTTGATTTGCTTGTATAGACCACATTATCAGACTATCATCGAGTGTCAGAATGTATAACTTTCTGACTAAATACAGTGAAATTTAACGTAGAATGATCTGTTGGAAGCTTGGTCCCTCCTCAGGACATTTTCAATGCAAGCATTTGACAAGTGAAGCGGTCTTTCTTTTATAAAGAAGGATGCTTTGATTTCCTTTCATACGAATTGTCTGCCCTCAGAGGACAAGCCCTCAAAATATCAATATAATTTGTTTGCAGCACTAAATAATGATAACGTTTAGTAAGGTGTGAGTTATAAATTCTAATTGAAATTTCGGAGATAAAAAAGTAATGTTGGCCATGGGTGCGCCGTCTTCGGCTTTTGGATAGTTCGACCTTTGACTAGATTCCAGTGAATTATTTATCAGGACCATATTTTAAAGATTTATGCGCTACCATTTGCTAGTAATGCTGCTCATCTGCTTCCGTCAAATGCACAAAGTTCTGCTTTACTCTGTGACAGTATCTGTAACCTCTTTTCCATATAATATGATGTGCCAGCTTACAGGTGTAGTTAGGTAATTAATGCTTTTATCTTCCGTGTTGTTGGGCTTCTTAAAATTTGGAATCGGAAAAGTCTAATTGAATTTAGTAGAGTCGGTAAATAGTAGTGAGGGGACTAGAGGTTGCTGAGAGCTTCAGTATAATGAATAAGTGGTTTGCTTTTTTGGCAGCAAGTCCGTGAAAACTTTTTTGAACAACTATTGGACACATCAACTTTTTAAAAGAGTTCGACCGTTTGTCTATAGCTCGAAAAAGTCCGAACAATTTTGGTAATGGGTGCAGTGTCAATAACTAACCACAATCAAGCACAACAATATTTTTTGACCTATCAGACCAAGAATTGCAAACCTAACTATCCTATGCTATCTCCCGTAGGGTAGGCCAATAATTCAATTGAGTGCCAGTGTGGGGATTCTCTATCTGTTAACCTCTTACGTTACTTGACTTAAGGTCAGTTCAGAGTCGTGTACAGGCTTTCTAAGGCAAGCTTAGTATAGGTGCTCCTATCCTTCGCTTATTTTTCCTCTGGCCTCATTTCAAGTTAACCTCAAAGATGGTCCCTACGGCGATAGGGCTCCCTTCAAGTCACTCTGTGTTATTTAGCATTTAACGTTTACCAATGAATTTTGTGAAATTGTCGAATCATTTTTTACATGTCTTTATTTGCTTGTTCGCAGTCCAGTCAGTTTATTCTCGCAATATGTCAAACATATTGTTCATATTCGACCCATTTTTATAATAATACAGTACAGATTTTGTCGATACTCCAGGTACCAAAGACCTCGAAGATACAAACTCAATTGGCCTTAACACGAAGTGTGTTAAAAACTTTTAATCGCGACCAGATAATCCTTTTAAATCATATTATCCTTTAACAAACAGGAAAAATAACTACAGTTTAAAATATTTCTGCCCTCAAAGTGTATCCTTTCGATGAACTCATCCCATCCCATCCCACTGACAATCCCTGATGGCAAATAAAATTACAACCAAAAATGTTATTTAATATAATCCTTTTTATATTGTTTTTTCTGTTTTCTCTCTCCCTCTCTCTTTTTCCATAATACAATAAAAAAAAAACACAAATTCCATTTACTGCGCGCTTCAACTGGAAAAACATTCCTGATGATGATCCGGTGATAATGCAATACACAAACACACACACAACAAACACATCTCCCCATGGAGCGGTTTTTTTTTCGCTTTCATTCCAATCGTACGTATAAACAACGTGAAACAATCCATACAGAGAAGGATCCATATCCAATAGATGCACTGCCAACGTGCAACCATGCATTATCCGTGTGCCAACAGGAGAGGAAATGCTTGAAACTGTTCGAGGACTTTAAGGTACACTGCAAAGTGAGAGACAATAAATGCAGGATGGATGACAGGTAAGAATCCTTTTATTTCGTTTAGCCCGACTGAATCCGTCCCATGTTTGCCTTATTTCGTTGGTTTTTTTCCTAGCGCATTTATCCTTAAAGGGCGGTGAGAAATGCTATTGTGGTTTGGGTCTTATTTAGCAGTTTTTATACGGTATACGTGCAAATGGGTTGGCAAGTAAACAGGTTCGGGAAAGACACATAAAACTCTTAAGAGTTTTTCATTGCTTTACGGATTGTTTTGTGCGAAAGGGTTTGGAGCCTTTTTTGACAGCTGAAAGTTTTCCTCACTCGACGCAGTCCTTCTATATGGACTGCGACTCTTTAAATAGACAACAGGGTTTGTTCTCTTGAAAGGAATATATATAAAAGAAAACTGCTATTCTGTGTAACAGTGCATTGAATTGTACACTTTTATTTGGTATTGCCCTGGGGGAAGCAGTTTTTTCTTTTTTTAATTCGTCCCTATCGGTAAGTCTACTTTTTTAGGGAAAGGTTTATAAAGTCGTGAAGTTAGTGAGGAATGTTTCAAAAGGTACAACACATATTACTATGAACGAAGGGAATCTGTGAGCAGTTTTTTCGTCTTGTGAAAATAAGGTATATGGTCGATCTGTCGAAGCGAAAGTTACATTTTGTTTTGCTGAACGGGTGGAGACGTTCTTTAGATGGGATGTAACATGTCGAATGTTGTGTTAGAACCCCCTGTTTACCTTAATCTAAGCAAGGATATGCCGCAATAGTTCGCACAAGATATTGAAATAACCTCTTTGTAAATGCTGCGCACATATTTTCTTCAACTTTTACGTGGCTTATGATTTAGTGCAGGCGCCTTCCCAAAAGATTATCTCCATAGCTCATTTATTTTTATTTTTAAGAACCTCTTTTGGAAGCAGCTTACCAATCACCCTTCGACAGCATCTCGAAATGTTTTCAAAGATGTTAGCCCCACGCCGGAATTATAGAAGGCTTCAGCTTACAAAAGATTCAAATACAGAAGAAGCTACAATGTAATGCATTATAATGTTTGCCGGCAGGCAACCCAACAACGTAACTGTGTGAGCGGGATTCACTTCTAGAGACCTATTTTATAGATGCTCCAAAAATGTACTTTTCCAACCACCGAGGGCTAGGTTTCCTTCACTTTTTCGAAGTATTAGCGTTCCGCTTTGAAAGCCACTAGCCAGTTGCTTTCTTTCCCATAAATCCTAAGGATATTGTGTTGACCGCGGAATTCGGTAATCTACCTGAGCTGGGAGAATGGTTTGGCTCAAGAGTTGGTCAAGAGTTTCGTACCTCAGGGTGCCAATACTTTCAACGGTTCAAAAATTTATTTCTTCTTCGGGACCTTTGCAGCCTCTTCTTGTTAGATAATTTAGCTCTAAATCCAGCAGTAGCAAGTCAACTTTTGAAACTGAGGGAATTTTGTCACTTTAAGCAAAGATAAAAATCCATGGTGCTGGTGCTGTAATCTATAGGTCTACGTTCCGAGTCTTACACCACTGGAAAAATGACCCTATATCTTTAAAGCGGGGGTGCATGATATGTAGCCTTGCCCTCATTTGCATCCTTTTGGATAGTCACATAGAGTTCTTAAGTCCCTCAGATCGTATGCGGTCTTGCTATTTTTGGAACTATGCTAGCTTCTTAGAAAATGTTACTTAAGAGTAAACAGCGGCCGTTCCTTGGCTACCAGGTCGTGAGCACTTTGAGGATGATCAACGTCCGGGTTGTCTGGTGAAAAGAGGTGCATTTTGAGAACAAAAATTAATTTGTCTTTTTGCACTAATCTTTGTCGGGTTGATTACCACCTTAGGGGTCCGGCTTTTATGACACTTCGGCATTGTGAATGCTGCCGTGGAACCATGAGAGTTCATATCCACTATTCAAGTTCTTTCTTCGGACCTGCCAACTGTATAGAGAAGCTTTCTTAAGACGATTACATTCACAAGATATTAGTCAGACATTAGCGAGCGACAACGCGGTCGAAAAAAAAAAAATTTGTATAATTTTTCGTCCGTTGAACCTACCAACCATCATTTAGTAGTTCATCAGCACAGTATACAGTGAACGACTACGCCCAGCCGGACTTGTCCTTGAAAGTCAAAACTATCTTCACACAAGTCTGTCTATGCGTAGCCCACATAAGGTTGGTATGTTCTGATGACTTCGTAGATTCAATCTAATGAAACGCTGCCATTAGTGCAGCTTTTAAGAGGAGACCCATTCAGACAGTTATATCCCACATAGAGGTAGTTGCTTTCCATTTCGTTTGAACAGGATGGTAAAATATGAGATTATTGCATTCCTAAGTATATACCAAACACAACGACAATGTACTGTTTGTCCGTGATATTTGTACTTTCCTGACCTGTAAATAAAATAAACCCCTCCACCTACCCAAATTTGTTACTAATCTTGCTTTCCAATTTATTTTTCTAGGGAAGCGTGCCACGACTCCTGGACGAACCTACGCCTCTCGCCAATGTTCGGTTGTATATGCCCCAACAATCATATGAAAAAGCGCTGTGATCGAATATTCAATATTGTAAATCACAACCCTTGTGTGGGTGAGTTCAACAAACCCAATAAGTAAACGAGTAACCCTTTCGAACAAAGTATAAGAACACTAACAAACAGAACCCAAAAGAATGAGAAAAAAAATATTTATTATTTTCCGTCTAGAAACAGGACACTGATAAAATTTAAAATCAAACTCTTCTATCAATATTATTATTATAGACCCTGCCGAGGAAATACAATTAAGAATTGAGTGCGAATACTTGTTTATATTTATCCATCTTGTTGGAAATCATTTTTGTTATGTTTTGTAGGGGGGTAAAGTATTCAAGATATATAACTCTTCGTGTCCTCCAACAGGGTAACCAATATAATAATCCAACAAATTATATTTTTATTTACTTTACTTTATTTTAAAACCTATTTTTGTTTAACTATTTATTTCTTGTCGTACTATCATCAAATTTTGATTTTTTCTTACTTTTCATTTAATTTTTGTTTAAAAAAAAAAATCTCTGAACCGCACGCTTTTGTGTCGAGCACCATTCATCAAGTGGACAATCACCATGTAAAATCGCTTCAGAAATATCGCACATACTCTTCTTACTCCTTTCTCACTTTGTTCTCTCACATATAGTTATATCTCGCACTTAAGGACACATTTGTGTATGCAATTGTCGCACATTCAGCACATAGTGTTCACTTTTTCGCACAACAAATGCAACATCGATGCACTCGAGTTAGAGTTTAATTTAAACACCTATATAGATTAGATTTCACGAATATTAGCTTGCACAATTTTTTCTCCTTGTATAGTAATACTAAATATACCCACCTGTCTTAATCTAATTTTCATAATCCCATCCCAGTCGCACACCTCTTCCCCATTTCCGCAAATCTATGTATCGATAGAAAAACCGAGAAAAAAAACACATCTCTCCATCTCTTTGCAGACATAATTTTTTATTCCTACAGCGGCCTTGGCCCACCACATTTAACCCATCATGCAACATCCTCGTCGGAGACATCGAACAGTGTCTACCTGGAGGAGGAGGAGGAAAACCTAATTACCGCCGAGATATTCTCGCTCTTTCCACACTTTCTGTTCCCGCCGTCGTCGGGACTTAACCGAAAGATACCTCTTGCATTGGCCTCACATAGTCCTGCGACAGATGATGAATCCGATGACGAGCATAACGATGGCATTGCTGCTGACACTGCCGACCATCGCTATAAAGCGGACGAAAATAACGATGAGAATGAGGACGATGATGTTATTAGACGACGTTCGGGTGCAATTGCTGCCGGCGCCGATGAACCTGAAGGACCCGATAATACTCATGTAATTAAACCACTAGAACATGAAACTGATGAGCACTTTTTTGAAAATAGGAAGCATAAAAATCCATCATCACTGTACGTAAATGTGTGAGTTATTGGATATGTAAGGCGTGAACATAATGTAACCACAACACAAAACACTTGCACACAACCACGGTATCACTCATCAGAACAACATCATATTAGTTTCACAGCCAGCGACATTGTCATAGGTAAACATGATTTTTTTTATTTGTCATGACTGTGGTTGGCAAATGGGTTAGTTCTGGCGGTCGTTGAAATGAATAATCGGCTTTTTGATGCGCACGGAATCTTACATCGAACTACATATTTTTATTTTCGTTGAACACTTAGGTCTGCTTTTCAATGATGTAATTCCTAGAGTTCATTTCTGACTTTTAGGCCCGTATGACAGGACTGTCCATTTTTCTATAATGTTTTCCTCATTTTCTTAACGTGTAAAGGAGACTAGAAGTATAAGTATAACGAAAGGGGTAGGATCTTTTTTGCAAATTTTAAATGAATTTAGCTTATTTGAAAATCTTGAAATGTCAAAAAAAAAAGCTGCCAGCATCTGGAAAATGTAATTTGAAAAGGTACCTACATTGTTAATGAATTTTTTTTTTTCATGTGTCCCCATTAATAATGTTGGTGTGATCGCACTCACTCCTTTCGGGAATTTTCTTTATTATTTTTCGTACTGCTCTTGTTTCGTTTTAAAAGTATGAAAAATGAAAAAAAAATTTTGTTATACGGACTTTACTCATGATCTGAAACTGATTGTGTGTTTATATTTATAATGTTCATAGTTAGCCTCAAAGTTGTCCAAGCGCCACGCCTCCCCAAACACCAGACTGAAGTTTGGGTAAGGTTTAGAATCAAGGCGTGATTTCCAAGGCTAAGAAGCCAACTTTACCTGTGAATAACAGGTGGTAAGGCTGTGTCTTCGATATTTTTCGCGTATGCAGTAGTCTAACAGGTTAAGAAAATGTCGGACTTTGATGTCCTTTGTTATGTATCAGTTGAAGCTTTAAAAACGTTTGGATTTTCGATGTGTTTACGAACTTTTGCGCTCCACCTATAGATGAAGATCTTTTGTCAGGAAAGACCTTTAAGTCTTGGAAATATAGTCTGGATTTTATTTTATTTTACAATCTCAGCACAGGTCATGAAAACTAAACCAAATATAATTTTCTTGGTAGGTCATCTCAGCCTATTATGTCCGGTTATGGCAAATACGAAGTCTTTCTGTTCTTGGCAGTTCATAATTTTTTTCCATTTTTCTGCTACCTTTATACCTGAGAAGCGACTGAGATTCACAAGTCTCGATTGTCTTGCTTCGTCAGAAATGTTACTTGGGTATAGATGAATAAGTTGATAACCGTGTTTGCTAGTGCCACCAGTGTAGCCAGTTCAAAGCTGGTATTACTCCTATTATCACTTTTCATTTTACGAATCGTCGTTTCAGTCGGAAAGATCGATTGCACTGCACAATCTAAGAACTAAATAAGAACATACAACGCTTACGACGATATTCATCCTTAAACCAAGCATACCTTTGATCCGTTGACTGATTTTTGATGTTGTTCGATTCGTCTTTTCTGTTCTGAGAAGCACCCAAAGGTTTGTTTTTTTTTTTTTTGTAGAGAATTCGCCTGTTTAAAAATAACTTAAATGCAAAAAAGTATGCTGCGTCCTAAATTAAGTATATTAGCCTCTATCAACGCTCTATCATTCCTCGAATCTCCGCCAAAATCTTGAATTACTTGCAGTAACCAGTCCCTTAAACACCCCGACAACCTTTATATAAAATTATTTGTATTAATGGCAACGTTCCGCAGTGTAACCCACCCATCTTAGTCAAATTCCGCTCATCGTCCCGTTCTTTGTTTGCTGTTTTCCATTGAATCCTGCAACTACGTTGACATCGTAAATCAATATATTCCAGCTAAAGTCTAGATACATATTACCAATACGGCTGTTTGCACTGATTAACCCGATGCAGGCAGCATCGATCATATCTACTCGTATCACGACCGCGTTACTCTCACACTCAAGTCTGCAGCTCGTGCATAACAACCATGAAGTTCCTATCTATATTATCAAGCAAAATAATTAGCACTTGAACTATCCGTTCTTAATATACCCGTGTTGGATAATTAATAAGACACGAACGGAGTGGGAAATCACTCCTAGCCTTCGAGCCATTCGAGTTTGTTTACTCTCGTTGTTTGCCCTGTTATGACGTCGTTGAGATAGTACCCACAGGAAGTAGGATTATTGATTTCATTACTAATCCCGTAGAAAATTCACCTGTCAGTGGAGAGTTTTGTGAGCGGCAAAGATCTAATCAAATAGACAGGAAAGCCTTACGAAATGGCATAAAATATTTATTTAATGTCACGAGGGATTGTGTAGTGAATATTGTTGTCAGTCGAAGTTGGTAAGGAATTTTTGGATCGATATACACATTGTGATTGAAATCTTTAATCCTTTACTGTCCTCTGTGTGCCATTGTTCTGGGACAACGTGAAGAGTAGTAACAGTTTGCAACGCGGAGAAGCTTTCAAGAGGCAAAACGTTTTTAGTGCGAATTTACTTCATTTTGGAAAAGAAATGGGAATAATGATGTTAATCGGGCAAATCTGAGCTCTTTTTGCAGTCTGTAGATTTTTTGTTTTGCAACATTTCTGATAAGAGCATCACGTATTGCGGTGTCTATGTTACAGCGTGACAAATAAATTCTGGCGACTTTCCAACATTTCGTAAGAATTTTTTCCGATGAACCAGAGGAACATTTATGTTTTTGCCGAGTGAGATTATTTCTCCACAGTGCATAACACTGGTCAGAATGTTTACACAGAAATTTACCTTTAAGCACTCTTAACGACGCGGAAAATGAAAAAAACCCGGGATTTACAAATATCTCAATCTTCAACAATCTCAGCAAAGCAAATTAGAACAAACACGTTCTACTTGACAGTTGAGAATCTCTGTCGCGTAGTGCTTATTTCGCTAATGTATAAAAAAATTTAAGAATAGTAAAAAAGGTTTATAATAAAAGAAGAAAATTGCATTCGAAATCGTAGCGAAAAATTAGCAAATTGTGTTATTTTTATTGATTTGAATGACAGCGGTCAAAATGCAAAAATTACATTCTAATGCTAGGACTGATTGATAAACGAGATTTTGTTAAGTCAAATTACAGTGCAGCCACTGTATTGTTACTTTTAAACAATATAAAATGTTCGCACTAGTTGTTTTCTTTTTTTTTTTGTTTTCTATGAATTTGAGTCGCACCCGCGACGGAAGCAGTCACGGCGAGACAACCGAAATTATGCCTTAAAGCTTCAAAAGGGGGTCATTCGAAAAGGAAGTCCAAGCCGTATTTACTCTAGTTTCGTTCAGAAGCAATCATTTTCGGAGTTTTCATTAACAGCGCAGACTATATTTTTTTTTGTTTCAAAATGCAGTTTTGGGTTTTATATGTAAGTTTTGTGTGCTATAAAAACTTGCATACACTCTTATGAGATGCCGCCCTAAAAGGGGTTATCTTGATATAATTCAAATACGTTGCCAAATGTTTTATGGTCTTTTCTACAATGTTATATTCGGCATATGTACCTCTGGGAAGCGGCTAGAAAGACATTACCTATACTTCAATATTTTCGCCCAATAAATTAACGTGTGGGGTCATTTAAAAATACCGCCAAAATTGCCAAAGCTTAAAGGGTCTATTTACTCGTGTTGGGAATAGCAATGGTTTCATTTGCCAATTAAATTGCCATTAATTGAAGTAATCAATTAGAACCCGACACCAATGAATTAATTCCATGGGACTTTCCTGATCAACTACTCTTACTAAGATTCACACATTAAGCCCTGCAATCATGACGCTGAACACACAATACGGTCCATGCAAGCAATAACTGAATAACTATTCAGGAAAACCTTTCGCTTGAAAATATAAATGTTACAGAGAAGACATTGGTGTAGTACAGGGTCCGCCAAATAACTTTTTTTTTTTTTGAAAATGCTATAAAAAAAAACTACTGAATATTTTCTCAAATTTCTTTTTTTATTTGAAAGTGCAATCTTTCCGGTTAATAATGGAAAATAATTCCATTCAAACGGCTGCCTCGGCTGGCCATGCAGTAGCCTACACGATCGGTCCAATTTTTAAGCCCATTATCGATTGTGTGCAGCTGTATTTCACCAATGGCTTCACGAATATTGTCCTTTAAAGCGTCAATTGTCTCTGGCTTGTCAGCGTAACACTTATCTTTTACGGCACCCCACAAATAATAGTCCAACGGTGTCAAATCGCAGCTCCGAGGTGGCCAAACGACATCAGCTCTGCGGCTGATAAGGCGATCTTCAAAAAACAGGGCGCAAAACATCGAGTGTAGCTTCGGCTGTGTGGCACGTAGCGCCGTCCTGTTGAAACCAAATGTTGCCAATATCCTCCTCTTAAATTTTTGTGAACAAAAATTCGTTCAACATGGCCCGATAACGATTGCCATTGACTGTAACGGCCACTCCTTGCTCATTTTCGAAGAAAAATTTCCCAATTATGCCTCTGGACCAAATTCCGCACCAAACAGTGACTCGTTTTGGGTATATCGGCTTTTCAATGCATGCGTGCTGGTTTTCTGCTCCCCAAATGCGACAATCTTGCTTGTTTACATACCCGCCAAGATGAAAATGAGCTTCATCTGAAAAGATGATTTTTTTTGGCAAAATCGGCATCTTCTCTAAGTCGATTTTCAAAGTAATGTCGCAATATTTCCCATCGTTGTTCAAGCGTATACACAACCATATTCGTTCAGTGGAAGGATAAAACTAATTATCTGTCAAATCAGACATGAGCTAAGTGTTACCATTCGCGAAATAAGCACTAGTTGAAAAAAAAAAGTTAGATGGCGGATCCTTTATTTGCAAGGCGAAAAGCAAAAAACACAAAAAAATCTGTCAAACATTCGAATCCCGCACAAACGCCAATTCCAACTTCGGGTTTTTTCCACTGCGCCACCTCACGCGAACGCCTGACAAACATCCGAGGGTATAACTGTCTTGAGAGAGAGCTTCTCAATTGGCCGTTTGGAATCGGCATAAAATTGTAGATCCCTTCCATTCGTTCCAAAATGAAAAACTCACACAAAACGAATGGTTGTGAGAAGCTAGGCCTTGGGTCCCTTCGGACCTGTCGCGCCAACTATTTATTTATTTATTATTTACATGTTATTTCCAAACCTCTACTGCATATACCTAGGTCGTTTAAGAACATCCCGAGAAGGCAAACATCAATCACCACCCACAAACACACATACACATACAAGGTCGTACAGATTTCTGAAAAACTTTAAAAATTCTTCAAACCGTAATAAAACTCACCACTGATACCTCAACCATTATATTTGTTGCGTTTTTCTGTTACTACTATGAAATTTCAATATTGCACACGCTCTTACCTAGATTGAATATAAATCACAAACATCGAAGTGGAACACCCGGTGGCTATCATGCGAGCACTATGGACGAACGTGGTAAGTTTCTCTGCTTAAAAAATAAAAAAACAACTTTAAAAATAAAAAGAATTCTGAGCAAAGCATTAAAATAGTACGTATACGCCCCGATGGCCGATAATAATGTTTTGATTTTCAATTTACAGCCCTTGTATAGCTTGTAATGTTTTAAAGAAAATTGATAGTCCAGTTCGCTAACCGGTATCTATGTGTATGTAAGTGTATATAGTAAATTATAATTTTAGTACAATGCGTACATGCATCCCCACTTCGGAGCCCACCAATGATGCAGTGCAGAACCAGCAGCAACACTTGAATCGCCAGTAATAAAAAAGGTTTCATCGCACAAGCCATTTTCATCGACACTACTACGGCAATGGTTGGTTGTGTTGATGATGTTATTATGTTATGCTCTTGCTACTAACCGTTTGTTATTTGATAAAGCACCCTGGGAATATGTCGGCACCAATGCACCTATACGCACAACTAGAACCTATATTTGCCTTCCACCCTATACTCTCACTCAATCTGTGCAACTATCCCTCTGCAGTGTGTACACTTGCAAACAAAAAATACTGAATATATATATTATGTGTGCGTGTGTGAGTGATTGCGAGTATGTATGTAATTCTATTTCTTTGAGTGAAAGTTGTACAACCTACTACCGCCACCACCCATTTGCCAGCAACACTTGAGCACCACCACCTCAATGCTTGTGTATAAATATTTAATCCCCTTGTCCAATGCAATTGCCGTGAGTGTATGTGTAATGCATTTTTTTTTTACGAGTACATATCTTTTATCTAGATTTAAATTCCTTTTGTAGTGTTTAGATTCACTCTAGAGAGCAAGCAAGCTAACGTACTGAAGCGAGCTCAGGCACACGCAAGAGCGGCTGCAGTTGAAATCGAACACAAGGGTGCGGTGTTTCTCTACTGCCGCGCCGCACCGCTGGGCATTGCATGACTTCAATGAATTTGCTATTATTGATGGATCCATTATGTATAATTATTGTACTGCTTTTATTGTCTATGTTGTGTAAAATTTAGTGTTTAGAGATAACAGTTTTTTGTTTAGTTTCCTTGTATGTTTTCCACTCCAGTTTTAATTATTATTATTTTTTTGTGTTTTTTTTGTTTTTGTTACAATCTTTTTTTGTAATCAGGTTTATGATGTAATGACATTTCTCTGCAACATGAGTGTACTTAAGTCATCAATTTAGTTTTTAATTAAACTAAGTATGTTTCTGTGGAGGGAATTGACAAAAAGAATTTGTTTTGAGTTTAGTTTTTAAAAAGTTTTTTTTTTTATGTTATTTTGTTTATGGATGTGTTCATTTGTACAAAACTAAAACTTGCTTAGTTTAAACAAATATTTTAATAATATTAACTAAATGTACTATATACATACCATTATAATCTTTAGCTTACAGAAATATACTCGAATTTTCAGCAGGGAATTTTCAATGGCATTTTTTAGAGAAATTGTTGTGCATAGGAACTGTACGGCTTGATTGCGTTTTTTGGTTTTTATAAGCGTATAGTTCGTTTTTTTTTTTTGTATTTGAACTCAACCAGATAAAATTTTTGTTTGGGTTAGCAACGTCGAATAAAAGGGGGCCTCACATCCAATTGGGGTTATATGAACCATTCAGTTAAAATAGACATTTGTCTTTGAACGACCTTGTAATAAAATCGATGGGGTTTATATAAATTAATAAGTACCCGAAAACTCTTCATAGCCGTTGGACTCGAACAAATTGGATGAATTTTTCTTCATACAAATATAATACCATCTCCTGCTTTCAAATGAATTCATGCTTTAGATCTAAACGGCAATTAAGGTCTCATACAGAGTCCTCATAGTGTCATACGGAATACAGATTTAAAATCTACAAAATATCTGCCAACGCTCGTGTGTTTAAATCATTTCTTTGGATTTAAGAGTGTAATTAGGTCGATACTGCCTTTATAGCAGCCTACTGCATCGATTTTCTACGTAGGCGTAAAAGTTTCGCAGGAATGCCAAACTAAAGACAAGGATCTGTATAACTCGTCTATCGCTTTTAAATCGATGAAAACATATCAGTTACTTCTTAGAGTTTTTCCAATATCTAAATTTTCCGACTGCAGGCCTTACTAGAGCCATATTGATAGCGGCAAATCGTGTCAGTTTCTAAGGGTTTAAGGCAATCTTACCCGATGTTTAGGAAACTAATACCACAGTTTTTAGCCATGCTCATCTTAAATATCTAAAAAATGGTTGGTTGGTGCATGCTCTCCACACAGCCTATTCAAGTAACACCATAACATTCGGCGGGTAGATCTTCAGACCAGGCAGTCTTGTTGGTATTAAGCTTGTAGTGTTGATCACTTTATTCTGGTCACGTAGGTGGAATACTTGTCTATCTACTTATTTAGTTAGATGCCGCTACACTTCGGGGTGAACGTGTGTCTCAAAAAATACACATCTTTAGTTAGACCGATCTTTGGCTCTTGAGGTAGTTACTCAACGACTTTCTCTATTGTCACATTAGGGTTTGGATTTTTAGACTCTGCGGGCCGAAACGTTGGTGTCCATTATGATCTACATCCCTAGCAATCTTAAACAGCTCACTATGTTTAACCAGCGTATGCAAGTAGTTGCCCAGGCTTTCGGAAAATTGGGTTCCTCTTGTTGGCTAAATCCTTTTTCCACATCAAAGGTCTCGGTGAGATTTACGACCTCTATGGAACAGAGAGCGTTCCTCATCGCCATTTTGCATAATTTGACAAATTCGGCAGGGGGATCTCCTCCGACTCCGTATAGCTCGTCTCTCAAAATACTTTTATACCTATAGTTGGTCTTAAAATCAATAAAGAGGTGGTGATTCGATCAGTGTGGATCGCTTGGGTTTTTTCCAGTGTCTGCCATATTTTGAATGTTTAATCAGTTTTGTTCATCATCGCATCCGAATTGACTCCTTCATTCAATAAAAGAGGGATGCCTTGTCGAAATTAAAGAAACAGCAGAAAAAGCTTTTCCAAATTCTTTCCACGGACCAATACATTGTTTGTGTCATCAACTCTACATTTAAGTCTTTGAAAAGCATCAGTAAGCCACAGTGTGGAGTACTGAGTGTCTGAGTGTCATGTTCCCTGTTGGACCGGAACGAAAGCCAGGTAAGCGACAGTGTTTTTCTGCGGAAGTTGGCAGATGTTTTGCATAGAGGCAACCCCCATTCAGCATCGCTTAGGTTCAAACAATCTTCAATATTCAGTTCCAGCCAAAAAAATGGCAACACTGGCAAGCTGGTTAACTAATTGTGGGACAAACTACTATTACATTCATCTGTTAGTATCGCAGTCAAACTACATTTGAATGATACCCATCAATCCATGCACGAGCACGTGCACGATTTGAACAGTTCACAACTCCTGCCTTAACTCGAATCTTGTCATTCATCGACAATAATTGAGTTCATAACATTAACACACACGAATTGACAATTTGAATTGATCGATTCTCTCATCTCTCGTCGACAGATTGATTTCCCATCCTCAGATAAAGACATAAAAGGAACACCATACAGAAACGTTAACGTCCCGAGCACCCACTCGAATTTGTCTAGATAAAAAATAAGAAAAGGAGAAATGTAAACGAAAATAAATATGACATGAAAAGTATATCGCACAAGAAAAACACGAACAGAACAAGCTTAATAACTGTATCGATAGCAATCCCTTTGATGGATTCAACACAAAACAAAAAGAAAAAAAAGAAAGGACTCATTGCCCGCGAGCTATACGCATTCATAGCCAATTCGATTTTATTCTTCTGCCAAAGCACCACCCGCCCACCACAATCCAATATCAAAACATCCCGTTGATTTCCCATGGAATACAAAAATGGCAAATACAGGGGTTCGATGTCAGTCTGATATCCCGCTTGGTCGGAGAATGATAGCTGCTCCGGCAACGACGACTACAGTGAGGGATGAGAAAAATCATCTGTTTACTTAAGAGCTTAAAAGTTGAGCTCTTTGGCATCGTGTGTTTCCCTTTTGCCACCCCTCTGCTTTGCGTCTTCGTTCGTCACTCGCTACCTTACCCTTTTTCAGTTATCCGTGTATTTCCTGAGCAAATATTTATCCAACACTCATCAGTGTAATCCACTCGTGTTGGTTTATCTTGTAACGATAAAGGCCAACACAGACTTTTACGAAGAAATGACAGAAAAAAGAAAAACAGACACACACCCCCAAACGCTTCACAGTAGAGAAACATAAAACGAAACTCCAACGTAAAACATTGGAAGCAACAACTTTTGCAACTTAAAAAGGACCAAACGGAAGGACCTTTGATAAAGCCGCAGTTGTTGATAGACACGATAGACATAGCGACAATTTGGTGTTAGATGAATTGAAAACATAGACTCTGGTGACGGTCCCTCCTCTCACCGCCTGACACTGAATTAAATTCCAACACAGTTTGTTTACTTTGAAAAGGAGTTAACAGATACCCAAACATACGACGAGATGGCATTTGGCCTGTGGGGGGTGGCGGCGGCGGGCGCCGAGAGAACTTTGTGCGAACTATGGTTAGTTGTGGAAAAAAAAATCGGATTTCCCATGGATTATTTATACAGGAAACGTCTCACTTGCACACAAATGAGGAAATGTCGTACAAATCTGAGGATTTGTGAGCCTGTTACGGTTCAAAAGACGAGGCATTTCCCTCTTTTCCGATGTACAGTCTGAAAGAAACTCAGTCATGTTGAAGTTTTAAATTGGGCCAAGCTGTTATGACTCGCTTTAAATTTTTAATTGTGCTGAAGTAGATTTATTTCCCGGAAATAAAAGGGAAAATTCGCTTCAAGTTCGGCAAGTCAATTTCGAGAGTCATTAAAATTCAGCTGAATAGAGTTGAAACAAAATCGATGCAAGGTCACTTCGGTGAGTGTGACTACTACAGTGATTGACCTTTTAGTCGCCGCGAGCTGCGTTGCGAAGAAGGTATAATCGCCTCTCAGTTGTGGATGTTTCATTGGCTGACAAGCGGCTTTCGTTAAGTACCAAAGTACGCACTGATAATCTCTATCTTGTCGGCAGTGGTAATCAATGGCATCATACACACACAATTATGGTAGAACTTTATTTATGCAGTCGCTGTGAACCGACTTCGAAAATTAAAACATTAAATCTTGTTAAAGAAATTTATTTTTTTTTCTTTCTTGGATAGAATGAATGTTCAGTGTCTTTTGATGTCAAATTGCGACTTTTAGCCCTTTGCAAGATTTCACTAATCAGACTGCACTTTGATACTTTTTTTAATAATAATACGAAAGTTCGTCTAATAGTGTTAAACTAACCGCTATTACTTCCCTCGGATGCGGATTTTTTGACTTGAGCCAGGTTTGTTCGTTACACCTTCAGTAAGTTTTTTTCAGCTCTAGGGCTCCTGATTTTAAATATAATGTGTTAAACAAGAGTTCGTCAATTGGCTTAAAGGAACAGGTCTCCATACAGTGAAAATTATCTATTTTTTGGAAATACGTCAAGACCCCACAAGAAATGTGACTAAAGTTTTTTCTTATGTTTAATATATTGGACATAATAAAAATTGTACAAACAAATTAGTAAGAACTGCCAGTTTAACATGTCTAGAAAGAAGACTCTTTCCATTTTCTTTTCCAATTCACCCAAAAATGTCATTCGCTACTTTTTCAATTCATCTACACTTGAAGTCGAAATCTGCTTCGAATCAGCTATTTTAAAAATAAAAACTTAATTCTGCCAAAAATGAGGGATAATTTTAACTTTAGTTTTAGAAAGATATTTTAAGCGTACACTTCTTAAAAAGAGAACTATTTATTAATTTCTAGGAATAATTAAAAAAACTTACTATTTGTATATATAAAATGAAAAATAGTAAATCCACATAAAATTTGTTTCATTTAATTTCATTTTATTTTTGGTTAAAAAAAAAACAAATCAATAATATTTTATTACAGTCCGAATAATGGGCATGGATGAAAGCTACCATCAACGTATATTTGAAGACAATATGGCCCTTATCGATACACCACTCATAGCACCAGCAAGTACACATTATACAAACCAACATCACAGTGTCATTACGTATCCGTTCAATGTGAGTGATTTTCAACGCAGCACCTCACCGACAACGTCCGGAGATAGTATGGTTATTGATGGCACCACCAATGCTTACCAAAGTATGTTCTCGAATTAAAAATGACAACGTTATGTATTATTTTTCTTATAAAATTTTATTTTCCAACCTCTTCATGGGTAAGGTCTGTTTTTTTCTTTTTGTTTCCTACTTGCCCCTGAAGGGGTCTCAACTAATGGGTGAACGAAAATATTTCGGTTCGAAAGACTTACTAAACTTATTTCTTACGACAATTAGGAAACAAAATTCAAAACTCTTGTTTATCCATTTTAATAAAAACAAACTATTTACTTTCCAAATACAGATAATTCTTAAGTGTTTGTAGTTCGCTATTTCAAATATTAAATTAAAGTTACGTTTCTTAAAAAAAAGATCAATTTGCTTAGTTATATTTTTCTTTTAAATATTTTGCTGGTTAAATTTTGAGGAAAGAAAATTAAAAAAAAAAAAAACAAAATCAGCACGCTAACTTTTATATTTTACTTACGCACAAAACGAACAAAGTAAAAAATAAATCATTTTCATTGTTGTTGATTTAAGGAACAAAAAAACATCATTTCGCTGTCACATTTGGTTGATAATAATTTTTACTAATTACCTCATGTGTCTCATTTGTTGAGTTCTTTAATTAAATGATTTTGCAATAGACATTTTATTTTATGCACTACACCGACCTATGAATTTCGTTTTTTTTTTTTAATTTTATTTGTATCTCTTTGAGGGCAAAGATTAAAATATATTAACTCACAATACCGCGGTATTGCCTGAATTTATTCCCAATAATTGCATCACTATATGCCTTCGCTGTAGTATGACCATAAATATCAAATAAATAACCACAAAATTAATTTCAATTAAATAAAATCCCTCGAGGGTATTTTCAGTCTCACGCAGGTGATCAGGTGATGTGAAGCAAACTGAAAAAAAGAAATACTGGCCGGCATTATTATTTGTAAATACAAAATAATTATGGAATATTATATAGCGACTTGTGTAGTTAGTATAATATTACATTTCCGTTTTACCAAATAAATAAACTTGTTACCTAAAACTGGCCATCAAAAAAAAAAATTACGAACTAATTAATAACAATCGAATAAATACTAGAATTTTGTTGTCAACTTTAGAACTTTTAGGTCCGAAATGCATTAATCTCTGTACAAACTCGGGGTGTGAATTATAGCAAGAACATTTTTTTATATACATATACATAGATAGTACTTTTGGTGATAACATCTGCAGTTTGTTTGGTTTACTAATGCGCACCAGCACAATTTGATTTTGTTTTGCAATTTTAATTTAAAATTTAAATCATTTTATTTATTTATTTTTTATTTTCCCTGTTTGCTTCTGTATTTTTTTTATTCCTTGTGGGATTATGGGAGGAAGGAGAAACAGAATAGCAGAGGTGTTTTTTTTTTTTTTTTTTTTGATAATTTATAAATTAAGGTCGATGGCTTTGAATTGCATTGAAGCACTTGCTGTAAAAATTAATATATTTGTTTCATGGCATATATATTTAGTCTTAAGGATGGCCATTATTTGTGGGGAAACAAAGTCGACTTCACATAGTACTAGAGGTACTCGGGGGAGTAGGTGGACTGTAATCAATTAGCTACGAGCCCGTGCAAAGGTTCCGCCCATCATTCTCACGGTGAGAGTGTAAGGAACTTGATGAACTTAATGAACATTGAGAATTCCTTGCCTAAAAACTAAAGTTTTCTTTGTTCAAATAATTATAAGTGTTTTAAGTGCTACATTAAAAATTGCCTTAAAACCAGTCACAAAATATAAAAAATATTAATCCATGGTCGCTAAAGCATTCCCATCTTATAGTTTGCGGACAAAAATTGACTCACTGACATCATACCCGGCACAGCTCATATTGATTACACGGATGTAGGTACTTTTATAGACTTACCATAAATGAAACCAAAATATCGAGTAAGAATGTTCTTCTCAACTGAGTTAAATCTCTATAGATAATTAAAGTTAACCGGGTTAGAGGTTCTGAGCTCAAAGTTGCAGTGGGTTTCTCCGCTAAATCTCTTCTAGATCCTTTTGTGGAATTTCTTTTTACATTAAGAAATACCGAACTAGATGTCGGTAAGTTAAGAACCACTTTGACTGCCTTAAACAACATTTTCACTTGATTTTTTTTTTTTGAAGATTGTGCAGAGATGCAATGCTTTGTGTAATTCGGTAACCAATATTTTGCGTTTAAGACAGCTTACTAAAATGGTCGAATTTCTACCACTGGGTGAACTCTAGTTAATAACTATAAACGCCTATCGAATGAAGAAGCAATTCGAACAGGTCTACGGGACCGGTACCGTTCAGAGTTTCTAAAAACGTTTACCCTCTTCGAAGTTGATGCTCTGTTTAATTTCGCAGCTGCGATTCAAGGATTCTCTTAGCAGTTGACGGTCTAATTGTTTTTATCTACATATCGCCAATATTGACTTCTTTAATCATCTACTTATAAAGGTCCTTTCAACTCAGAATTTCGGTTGTGGCTCTTGCGGTTTGTGCCGCTGGTCCAGCAGTTAAATATTAATTATTTCGCACAAACAAATCGAAGCACAAACAGTCAGCGATCTCTAGGAATTTAGCGGTTCTTGACGATCTTTGTATCTGCTTACTTCACAAATGTCAAAGTATACCTGCAATTTACAGGACACAGGAATACACGTAATTTTCACATCTCGTACTGTTTTATACTTGAATAGATTTAAAAACGATCGGTTTGCTTTGTGGCCGCAATTTATATGACGTGTATTACGACTAATCGAGCTCCTTCCCTGCAAGGCATACCTGCATGTATAGGGATTACGTAAGCTCTTAAGATCTGCCCTTGATCTGCGCTTATGAAATTATATTAGGCACCGGGTACCCAAAATAATGTATTCTTTCTAATGTTTATTTTATCTTTTATTTACAAATAAATAACCATCCTTATAAGTCCATATGATTAGTCTTCTCATTCACTGTAACTCAATACACTCACGACAATAAAAATGTCGCTTTTTGTATCTATCTTTTCATTGGTCTATCGAAATTCGCCTCTCAATCATCGTATGTGCGTTGTACGCTTTCAAAATTGGAATCGAAATCGTGTCATTAATCGAAATCGTTGCGTGGACACACTTTTGCATCCAAAAATACCAAACAAAATATAACACAAAACCTTAACACACACACATCCGCGCGCGCGCGCATACAGGTGGACAGGACGTGGAGGCTGATCTGTCATCGGAAATAATCAAGCAACACTTTCAGGTGAGTGAACAATGAATAAGTACATCAGAGAGAGGGAACTATGGTACAAGGTAACCAAAGCCCGAGTACTGTGAGTGCCAACGCCATTGACGCATCGATATAGAGTGCGTGCTGGCTGGCGCATTTCAACTGAAGGACACTCTTGTTGTTCACTCTCAGTTTTGTGCAAAATCCCGTCACCAGTTTGTCATTGTTGTAACTTTTTATGGTTTTTTATTTTTTTTATTTTTTGTTGCCTTTTTAGAGTACCTGTCACACAGCATTGGATACGTGTAGAGAAGATCCGACCTGCTCGACATCCCTACAGCCAATGCTAATGCATTGTGAGATGCATCGATGCAATCGGAATGCGTGCATGAATTCACTGCAAGCGTTCTACAAGGGTCCGCACGAGGACTTGAATCTGGATATTGCATTCTGCCTCTGCAAGTGAGTACAATATTTTTGAAGATACTCGTACTTTATTCATTTCAGGATTTTCAATTCACTTGTGCTGTGAGAGGATAGAGTGAGATTGGGGATTGACTCGTTGATGGCTTTTATCCAACAGGGACTTAGGAGGATTTTTCAGTTGTTTGATTTTTTTTTTCTTTTTTGTTCTGTTGCGAGGCATATTGAATGGGCAGGGTATATGAATTGAGAACAAATGGAACAAGTGTAGTGGCACTTGTGAATTGTTTTCGGATTTATGGGATTTCGCTGAATTGATTTTATTAGGCGAATGGTTGGCTTTTTGAATAGAAATTGTGTGCATAACCATTTGAGTGGAATTGGTTATACTCGTAGTGTGGAAAGTGGCGGCATGCATGACCTCAATTAGCAACCTTGTCCATGGTGCTCTTCGTCGTTGTGATGCTGTCATATTTTCTGGGTAATCACTTTAACATGTAAGTAATACAGTTGTACTTATATTTTTGTTCGCACAGTGGGTGTTGAAGGACAAAATAAAAATAAGTAAACTTCTTTTAGATCGGTGGCGGAAGTGTTATTTTTAATTTCAAAATTTTGGCCACAGATATTTGCGGTTTGTTTTGATCGAAATTGGTCAAAATATTTAAATTTCTCTTGAGTATTTATCAGATTCAAACAATCACACTAGATCTGACATTTTAGAAGGAGTATTTTTGACAACAGCTTCTAAGTTGTGTTTCAAGTTTTGGTGAACAAAATTGTAATATTGCTTCCGATTGGAATAGAACTTTTGTGTCCAGATCTGTTGTCGAACAGAGATGAAAAAACAGTTCATCGAGAATAATAACTTCAATTTTAAGAGAATTTTTGTTGAATTATCCACGTTCGTATATTTTTAAAACTGTATATGTGTAGGGAAAATCATTCGGATGCTAGTCGATAGATGAAAGAAAAGTGATGTCGGAAGCTCGATTCGAATTCTGTCCAAAAACTGTGCACTTGCATAACCAGTTTTGAACAAAGACTGGGAAACCTAATTCGTCTGTACCTGAGGTGATTAAGTTCCCTAAATTTAAAACATCGAAAAAGTTGTCTTAGTCGAGAATTTGCATAACTTATAACACAAGTTTGAACCTTCGGTCAAGTTGAACTTTAATAGATTAACTCCCGAATATCCCTCGCATACGTTTTGAAGGAAATATAAATATTCTCACGAACATCTGACTGCTGCCAACGTGAATTTTAATTTTGTTTGACCGTATTTCTTATATCACATGAGCTTAAACCTTAAAGTAATGTTTTTCTTTATTTTCATCTTTTTTTTCTTTGCTCAGGAAAACAACGAATCGCCACGATATGTGCATGATTGCCCAGGAAAAGCTGCATCCAGTGTGTGCACAACGGCCGCCCGATAGTATAAATCCACAGAATTCGAATGGAATATTCTACCATCCGCCGCCGGCATGTCACATTGTGGCTGATTTATGCAAAGAGGATCGAGAATGCAGGTAAGTGATAGAAAAGTGTACATCCGTATGTACAGAGGTGTACGTGGGTACGCATAGGGGTGTACGTGCATGTCGTACGTAGCCTTTCCCCTTTTGTATGTCATCGTGTCGGGCAACAAGGGAATCATGCCGCAATAATTTTGTCCTCCCCTACCCCCTCAGCTATGAAATTTCACTTGTCAACCATTGTGGTGGTTGACTTTGAGCGAAGACCGACATGTGGCATGGCTGTTTCAGTGATTAGCTCCAAAACTTCTGAATTAGAAATTTGGTGGTCTTTTTGAGTGGGTAGTACACCATTATGAAAGGACGCTCGTGGGCCGACCAAACCGCGTCCTGGAAATAAAATGCCGAACAGGACGCCATTTTTTTATTAGAAATTCCGAGTCCGACACAAGCGTCTAATACCCTGTGTGATGGGTTTATAAATTGCTTGCCGTGTCAAAGACCCCATCCGGCACATAGACTGCCATTGCATGTTCCGTGAGCAGATGTTTGAGCGGTTACGCTGCAGGTATCTTGCACTTGCACTTGCACTTGCTTACAAATCCCCCCACCGACTGAGATTGATGTTATCTGATTTAACGACATTAGACACCACTGTGGCCCTTCCCGCCATTCGGGTGGCGCATACACGACTACCCGCCCGGTGATAGGTTGGCCAGGTTGATGCTGTTCGACATGACAAGTTAATATTTCATACCGGCTCCTAGGAGTGTCGTTTGCAAGTGACTGCAGTGACTGGGCTCCCGATGCAAATATGTTTTAACGATATTAATAGTCCTCAGCTGGAGTTTATTAATTGCCCCGGATTTTGGCATCTCTTGTTGAGCATAGTATATTATAATTAAGACATTTACGACGTCACCGAGTCAGAGGGGTGATGGCTCAGCTTCAGTTAAATGGCAATTAATTTTACAACCACTTCAGTGTGTGGGGTGGTTTGTGTTGCCCTTGCTCAAGCTCAAGCTTTTCGTGTATCTGTTTTGTTAAGTGACAAAAGTGAGTGTCATCGTTTAAGTGTGTTGTTAGCTATGACATGTGCAAATGTGTGCGTGTTCCTCGGTGGAGTTCAATTTTCATTGGCAATGGCGCCGAGTGACAAATGAGTTCTTCTTTTTTTCTTTTTCTTTTTGAGTTCTCCATCTGATTTTTGTTGTTCCTAACTGATTACATGATTTGAAGTAGTTTTTGGGTGCGGAAAGCGTATACGAATGGGGTTTTTACTTCTGCTGCTTTACACTGTGCAATAGCTCGTTGCTCTGGAGGGTTTAATTAAAAAAGTTTAATTGAAAACAGTTTCGAAGCTATAATTGTTGGTTGGGGGAAGGTGGAAATATTGCAAAAGCATTTAATTTTTTCTGGTTTTTAATTATGGAATTGGTTTACATTGTTTGTGGGGAAAACAATTGTTCCATCAAGAGGGCGCTGAAGTGTTAATTAGTTTTGGCAATTCTATCGAATTTCCAAGGCTTGTTTCGATTGATGATGTTTATTGTGGCGGTGTTGTGTTGTTAACGCAAACCAGACATTTGTTCTAATTAATTTCTGAAATGTCAATGCGCCCGCAGTGCAATGGACGGTTTTTTCACCTTGTGGAATGGGGAATTTTGTTAGAAAGTCGAACTTGAGAGATTCAAATATTTTTTTAGCGGGAGGAATCCCTAAAAGTGATATTACAAATAAAATAATGTAGAAATTATGAAACCTCAAAAATTAAATCGGTAGGATAAGGTTTAAGGAAAATTCCACCACATCATGTCGTGTGAAGTAGTTTTAACTTCGTACATTACATCATAAAGATTATAACAAAAATGTACCGTAGAGATTTGAATACCGATCGGAATTTGGGTACTCATTATTGAGGCATTATCAAAAGAACCGATTAATTAGAATTTTTGGAGAAAAACTAAGTACGGAATCTTATTTGGAATACGTACAATGTTTAGTGGAAAAAATACTATTGCTTAACTATTTAGCTCAGTGGTTCCCAACCTTTTCAACAGCATGACTCCCTAAAGCCGAATTGGCAAATCGAATGCTAGTCTAATAAAAATTCCAAATTTTCACGGAAAAGAGTGGGAATATCTGCACACAGTAATAACTATTGAAACCTTCAATATTGTGTTCTTTGCATCAACTCTTACAATCCCCATGGCCTCCTGGGACCCGGGCCCCACCGGTTGGGAACTGCTGATTTAGCTGATAACATAGCATTACATGTTTTTCGGGATATAAGCATTACTTGGGATCCAAAGTTTATCAAAGTCGAAAATGGGTTTTTTGAGATATGAGCAGATTCTAATATTAGCGTTTACGGTGATTTGAATTGGAAAAAAAGGACGTTATAATTTTGAAAACAACGACTTTACTCTAGGTATGCATTTTGGTCGAAATCGTTATCTCTGTTTTCCGGTAAACTAAAGAAAACCAATTTTTCAAATTTTTTTCTTTTAATCCATTGTACGATGATTATTTTGCTTTTTAGTTATAAATGACCATGTTACCTTAGAAATAATTTTTTAACAATGTTATGGAACGTTTTCGAGATACCCATGTTTAAATTTCAAAATTAACGTTATTCGATCTTTAAGCGAAAAACGGATTATGCCGTCTTGTTAACCTCACGTACTCAAGCTCAAATATGAATTTTGGTTGAAAACTCTAAAGCCGTTTTCGAACGAATCAAAATAGTATCAACATTTTTTTTTATGTGTGAAGTGCCATTAATATTGAGGCGACCTTGCAAAAAACGGCCCCGAACTGTAGCCCCACAAACTCCAAATCCGAAGTTGGAACCAAGTTCGGGCATTCGTTTAGGTTGTACTCCTCAGTAGCATACGAACAGACAGACAGAGGGACAGGAGGAGTTTTGGACCCACTTTTTTGAGTTGGTTACATCTCGAGTTTTGTACGAAAGTTAAAATGAGTATGCTCCCAAATGTGAATACATGGTTTAGAACAGAAAAACTTTTTGACAAACCAAGGCAAGATCACATCCGACTTAACAGGTTTCAAGACTGGAAACAGTGATAGTAAGTTCAGTATTTTAAAGAGAAATTAGTATAGAAAGACAGTTTGAGTAGAAGTAGAAGTTTGTCACTCAAAAAGTGATGGTTCTTTCAACCTTTATTTAAAGATTCCCAAATCTCAACGGAGAAAACACTTCGTATGTTTCAATATATCGCGAAAGATGAGAAATCTACAAAAAAAACCCCAAACTCAATTATCTCGGAGGGTCCGGCTAATTTTGAGGAAAGTTTATTCTAAAAAATATCTGCTCCTAACCTTTTGACTTGCAGTATATCTTTGCTTTGAATGCATTTGCGTGACATCTAGGGTGTTAGAGAAAAGATGAAAAAGTTGTTGATGAACTCAATCTAATTTTTTTTAATTTGTAATTCTTAGAATAAAACTGGAATACTACGAACAGGCTTGTGCTGTTGATAGTGTTACGAAAAAATGCGCGGGTCGGCCAAGCGGATGTCGGCAAGCAATGCTGGGCATTTTGGGAACATCACTGCGCACGACATGTGCCTGTCAGGGAACCGACTCACAATACTTGTACCAATGTGTCGGATGGAGGCGTCTGCTTTGGATGAATCCATGTGTCGGTAAATAACGCACTTCCCAACTTCCATATTAAAATGCATAACAAACCCATAATGTCATTTATCCACTTACAGTTGAGGCTCAGAAGGACTTCCACATGAAGCGGCTAGCCGAGTTGGGTCTTCTTATAACGACAACAACAACAACAACTACCACCACAACAACCCTCCCACCACCAACGACAACAACCAAGCCACCGCCAGTCGAAGTGCAGCAAGCACCAAAAAATACCCAAGTCGAGGTATACCGACAACATCCGGTATGACCATCAAAAAGATCTATTTATTACATTTGCGAATATTGAATTTTCTGTTTTTCCCTTTCGCTTTCTGACTGTTTGCTATGTACACACCATCAAAAGACGAAAACGAAATCGGAGCCCACATCGGTTGAAACCAATTATATCGAGCAACCAGATTCGATACCGGAAACATTGTTGCACAGCGGAAATGGAGAGAACGGAAATGCGGGAAATGACGATTACCATGGCGGTTCGAATGGTATAAATGGAGATAGTGGCATTAGCAGCAGCAGCATCAACAACAAGGGTCGTAACAATGGTGCCAACGGCAGCAAACGGAAAGCCAATGGCAACGGTGGCGGTAGCAGCAGTAGTAGTGGTCACCACCGCGATAGACAGGAGTCCGAAGAGCCAACGATTGTCATCCTTCCGACAACGACAACGGAGCGTGCAACCACAACAGAGGCAACCACTACGTCTACCACAACAATGATGACCACAACGACACAGGCGCCAAGTAAGTACCGAACCCAAAAATAACGAGAAAAAAAAAACCAAAACTGTTTAAATGTAAGTTTTGGTGGGGCAAAACTTTAAAGCTTAATTGAATTATCGGTTATAACTTTTGGCGTACAGCGCTGCAGATACAGTGTGCAAAGGATTATTGGAAATTAGGTATCAGCCGTTTGGGCTTAGTGTTTAATCGGATTAGTTTGTTCCAGATTTTCAGATTAATTGCGCGGGTACAGATAATTAGCAAACGCAAATTGGTGAGGAGTTGAAAATCAATCAATTTAGATGCTCGAGGAAGGGGTGGCATGTAAAATGGATACATTTCTGTTTTGCGGTCATTTTGTGGGGTAAAGTGAAGGATAAGTAGGATATATTATCCTCACTCGGTACCACTTGAATTTATTGTGGTGTTTCATGTGATTTTGCTTGTGTGGACTTGTTGTTGGTGCGCTACCTACAGCGAGCTAGTGAGTCGTTAGTGAACTGTCCTAACATTGAAGCAGGTTTCCTTTTGCGGGTTTGCGGTGTGACCAAAGGTTTAGTACTCTACTTCGGTGTGCCTCTGAGTTGGTTTGTTAGTAACTTATTGGTTGGGTTGAGTCAGAGCATCGACAAGCTCCAAGTGCCCATTAACCTTAACCTGCCGTGTCAAGGCGTCGGCTATTTTACTGCTGAAACACTGTTGTGTGACATTAATAGCTGGCATCTACATTACCATCGCATAAATTAGAATGCGAATAAAACTTGCACTCGGAAAAAACAACAGTGGGGTCAATCAGCAACCTATAGTCGGATACTTTTGCTCTGATTCTCGTCGTTGATGGAAGGTTCGGTAAATTGGGGCCGAGATACTCTTTGCTTCTACATTACCGACGCGGATCGTTTGTTATACCACAAACAGATATATCCAAGCCTTGGTAATAGGCAGAATCTATCCACCCACATCTAAGTGTTTAGTCGCCATTTTGGGATTGAAAATTTAGCCTAGTTACCTAAAAACGCATTAGATGCGAAATTCTGCGTATTTCAACAATTAACAATTTGTCTAATACCTTGGTGGTTCCATTTTGAACTTTAAAATGATGACGAAATTTGAAAGATGTCCGAAACTGTCATATTCGACTATAAATGCGAATCCTTTTCAGCTTTTTGACACCGACATTTTGAATCAAACTTTGTAATCACGACTTAAGTAAATTTCAGATGAAAATCTGCAATCGATATAACAGGAAATCTCCTATTATAAAGTCTTAATTTCGAATTTTATAATTCTGACCAAAACTTTGTGAAAATGCAACTCCAAAATTTATAACTATGAGCTGTTTTTGCACCCATTTTTCATTTGTTAACTACATTTATTATCCGCAACAACGAACACCTCTTCATACTGTACCTACCCCGGAAAATAATTTACAAAATTCGTCATGTTAGTTAGATATGATAGTCGAAATTGCAAAATATAAAATCCATGCCCTATCTACAAGTTTTAGGTGGCTACTTTGAATTTCAAAGTTGTGACTAAAAATTGAATTCAAGCCTTTTAAAATGTGACTAATTTCTTCTAGTCTATCACCCCTATCGTGGAATACGCCTTATTTGAGATTCACTTCACAAACTCAATTCACTTTCACTTTCCATATACATTGTGAAATCCGCCGGGAGAGACTTCCTTATCGACAGGTATATTCATCCGAAGCTGGTCGGGAAATCAGCTGTTTTGCATTAAATGGCTGCAGAGATGGACCAAAACAATTCAAAATCTATTTTACAGAAATCAAATTAATAATAAATGGATAATTGATGGATTATTTGAGTAGAGTATATTTAACAATGTGGAAAGAGCATCCAATGACAGTAAAATGCGTGCATACATAAGAAGAACTGCAAAGGACATAATGGAACTTTCAGATTCGACGCGAGTTTTCTGAAGCACAACTGCTATTCAAATTGTTAATAAAGTTTATTCATCCCTCATTTACAAAGTGCTTTCATTTAAAGCAACATTTTCAAGTATTGAATTTGAGTGAAACGTTCCCCTCAGCGTATTCCACGATAGGGGTGTATATTTTCAACAATAAACTTGACTTTAATTTATTGTATGAAATACTTACGAAATGGATACCAAAGAAATTAGTGTAATTAGCAAAATTTACCAAACTCCCCCGACATACTTTTAGTTTTTAAACTTTTAATCAAAAGTGAACCGCTAAATCATTTTTCGTGTCCTTTTTAACAAAATCAGACTGAACATTAAGTCGAGATCCCATTTTGAGTTTTTACAATTTGACCAAAACTTCTACCGAAAATTTATTTACTAAAAAATGTTACCAACATTTTGTAGTCATAAATTTCGAGTAAAAACTCCTAGATGTTTTTTGGGACAAGTCAGAATTTGATTTAAAAAAAAATATCGTATTTTTGAATCTCGCAATTTTGAATAAAAGTTTCCGAAATGACATTGACCGGGTGTTTATTTCTATGCGCATTACGAGTTTGTGCAATTTAGGGAGGAGACTGTTGATCGTTATTAAAACCGCATATACCCCTCCTATCCCCCTTTTTTGAGATCACTTACCTGTCAAAGAATAGAGCAAATCACTGTCACTCAAAAATAGAATAGAAAAGACATACCACTACCTAATCACACACATACATTCTATGTATAGAGTTTAGGATTCCGGCACACTGCGAAAATTGTCCAAATTAAGGGGATGAGCCGTGATCTAATTGTGGAAACGATTAAGGGGGCGAAATCTCCTACCGACAAAGGTTAACCTAATTAAAAGGGTAAACACATCCGAACCCAATTCAATTTTCTTTGTGTCATACCTCAGTGAACGACGAAATTAACCTTTGTCTACCTTTCTGTACGGTTGATGGTTTCTTTTTGGATTTTCCGTTCCGCAGATTGGAATAGAAACATCCCTTTGAGTGTCACCCCGGTCCACAGAAGATTGTAATTACATAATGACCTTTGCGGCGACCATTCCTTCGATGAGAATATTACTTTGATTCAATGGTAAAGAAAGTTTCTCCACTTTCCTCTGCTCTTCGTTGAGTCTCTGTTTTCGAAAGTATTCCCCCGGCGTTATGCTACGTAAATTAGGAAGTCACGTTGCTGCTTCCCTTTTTTTTGGTTTCCGCAACTGCCACTTTACATTCCTTATTCACTTCTTTGGCTTCTTTAATTCCGATGGCAACTGTGGTGGGATCCAATGAAATATGCGAACTGAATTTTAACTAGGTATATGTGAAACGCCAGACACAGGCCACGTGTGCATAACCTCTTTCGGTCTCGGACAAACAAACCAGGCCAATTATCACAGCAAAGATTCGAGGGGATGAAATGAGCTTGGCGTATAATATTCCATTTCGCAAGAACTACACTCGGACACGAAATAAGGATCGCCTCAAAATAGGGATGCAGCCAGTTAGCAAACAATAATAACGAAGTTTAACGCAGTGATTGTTTTTCTCTGCAGCTTTTACATCTACCGGTGTAGGTTGGTTCCTTCCTCGCCCACTGGCACGCAAGTATGCAATTAATCGGATTTGCGGTTTAAGTGCATTTGATCTGTGGGGGTGCAGTAGCAACGGAATTGCTTTGTGGATGCATTTGCAAAGACTGCATGTAACAGGTTTCAATATGGCCCTTATCTTGGGAAATGAATTATGTAAATAATAATGGAAGTTAATCTGGAATTCGATTTTCAGGAAATGAAATGTATCGATTCGGTAGTAACATTGTCATAGAGTCGTGGTCCTGCATTCTTTGAGATGACCTCCATCCTCTTTTAGGACGATTTTAATTTTTAAAAATATGTATAATAAATCAGGAGCGTTGTAGTAACGAAACAAATTATTTGTTTTTTTTTATATGACTCACGTTTAAAATAATGCCAACTGAAGGTCAATCTGAATTATCCTCAAAGTCTGTCAATTCAAAACATTCTTAGCCACGACTGGGCTGTAGTATATAGTTGATATAAGTAATGAGGAGGAAATGAAACGCACTTATGTCGATGTTCAACACCCGCTGTAAAAAATGTATTCTTAGCAAAATTCATCTAGGGGGGTCTTTGAAGTTATATACCCCTATAAGTAGAGCAACCCGTGTTGTCCCTTTGGCATCAAGGAGTGACATCATTGAGAAAAATGCAAAATCGCAATCCACTTTACGCTGGAAGGCTTCACACCCGCTCTTCGCACCCTCGGCCTTAAGCATTTGTTGCCGAATGTCACTCACTTCGGGAGGTTTATAGACTTATCGTCAAAGTTAGCTTTTAACACTTGTGGAGCTTTTTACGAGTTCGCTCTGGACGTGGCACCTGTCGAACTAGATGCTCTGTTTGGAATTGCGCTACCCAGAAACAGGTGCACTATCTACGGAACCAAATATATTCCGATCTCTTATTTTAGATTTCGGATGGTCTGCCAAAAGAACACCCTTTTAATAGGTCCTGTGAGTTTGTTTTTCGAATGAATAGAGAGACCTATAATTTAAAAACCGTGATAAATAGCAATGAAATCTATATCGAAAGTTGGTAAAAAAAAAACCGATAAATAACGCGTCAAAATCCTCGTCAAAAAATGAAATAACAAAACAATAAAAAACGTGTTAAAGAACGCAATGGAAACGGTTTAAAAATGCTTTAGTAATAGTGTCAGAAGTGCAATAGAAACCAATTAAAAAACGCACCCACAGACACAATTAAATAAAATGGCGCGCTGAAAAACACAACAAAGCACTGCCCAAAAAAAAAAAACACATCAAAAAACACTACAAATGCGTCCAAAAATGCATCAAAAGCGCGTCGAAAAAAGCTCTAAAAACCGCTCGAAAGCGCATGGAAAAACACATCGAAAAACGTATTGGAAAACGAATCGAAAACCGAAAAAAAAACACACCCAAAACGTATCAAAAAATGGAACAAAACATTCGTCAAAAAATACTTCAAAATTTAACTAAAAACGTAAAAGACTCCCAAAGCGTGGTAGAAAACGCGCCAGAAAACAAGTCGAAAATCGCATATGAACACACTCAAATACGTCCCGGAAACCCCAATAAAAATCCACGGCTTTAAAAAACTCAATGAAATCGTATCGAAAAGTCAACAAAACTAATTTGAAAACCGTCCAAAAGCTTAGAAATACGCGTCAAAAAACGCTTTGGTAAAGGCATTGAAATTGTAATAAAAACGCATCCATCACCTTGGCAAAAGCGCATTGGAAAAGACCTGATTGTGTGTGGATTTGAACATGCGTTACGTTTGAACCACTTGCCAAAATTTGTATGGTTTTGTCAGAATTTGCTATCTTAAGATTCCAAAAAAAAAAAAACCTTAATGACCACAATACGCTTTGTGACCAGGTAGGAGAGCCGTATCAGTCATTTATCCTTCAACCAAAATGTTTTTTTCACAACGCATCTAAAGGTTTCACTATTAAAACTCTAAATCAAACGTGAGGCTAAATCGGAAAGCAAACAGCCACAGCAGCTTTCGGCCTTTATGATTGATTACGCCTACACCACAGATTTTATATTGAATTAAATCCAACCAAACGACACGCCGAGGCCGACTCCAACTTAACGACACTTGAATTCAGTGTAAAATGTGACAAGCTGACATGTGACTTCATTTATCTTTCAATCATTGGCGACAGTCAAACAGAAGTAGTCAAGGCAGGTAAAGGACTCCGATGTTGACAGATGAGTCTGACGTACTAGAGCGTTAAATAAGCAAATAACTCAAATAAAATCCCATTAAATCACACCAGAGCGCGTTGGGTTGGGTACAGTGTTGTTGGTTGGTCGGCGATAAGAGACGAACTACAGATACTCTCCGTACTCCGTGCTCCTTGCCTTGCTGTGTGGTGTGCTCCACGAAAGGTCTTGCTTGCGGTGATAAATGATTGCTCAGTGTTTTATTTATTATTGCACTCCATTACGCTAGATACACAACACATATCCCACCCGCAATCCAAGGTACACAGTCAACCATCCAATCATCCACACTCCGCAGTCCGCAGCCATCAGCTAACCAAAACAAACAAACTTTCCCTTAGGTTACCTGGTCAGTTATTGTTGTATAGTTGGAGGGAAGTGCTGTATGTATGTACCTACACTGAGGGAAGGATTTCGGTGAACTCTAACCTCCCGCAATGATGTATGACAACACGAATGATGCTCCTTCTATGGGGACACAACATTATTTGTACGACGATGAGGGTCGATGTCCTTGGAGAGGATTCCTCAGATTGAATGCATGATGTGTATAAATTGTCAAGTATTACACTAAATTATCCCAGGTTGTGTATAGCATGTTTTGTAATGTACTTTGCAATAACTGTATGACACACGATGTTGTCCTGTGCGACATTTCATTTTGATGCGGAACTCGTCTATTTGTGAACAACTCCATTTTCCAGGAATGAGCCCTCAGGGAAAGCATTTAATTGCGGGAATGCAGCGTACTCTGTTTATGGTTGCATTCAACAAATGTCATTATATATTTTGTGTGTTGTAATATAAGCGAATTACGTTTAATCGACTAGAGGGTCGTGGCCCATTGTTGTTGTACATACCTAAAACGAGTTTTGTATAATTTTATTTCAGGAAACTGTGTCGTACAAAGGCCTCATCAGTCGGATCAACTCATTCGGGAAGGAACGAGTAAAAGGGTGAGTTGTAGATATTTGTTTTTTTGTTTTTTTTTTTTTTTGTTTTTGTTTTCTCTTATGCATTCCAGGATGCTGGTTTTTCTACTTTTCGTTCTCTGTGCGTATATAGAACCTTGTTGCATACCTTGGGTACCTATGTTTGACCACTTCAATTAAGAATGTCAGCGGATTCGAGTAGATCCAGGACAATAGGGCGCTGTTTGCACACAAACCATAATCGCCGAATTGCGTTATTCGTCGGCGAGCATTCCTACATCTTTTTGGTGGAGGATGGATAACTTGTACTGTTACTTGCCTTACCTCAGAGTGTTGCCACTTTTCTGTGGTCTGTAATCTACTATGGTGTCGACGTCGAAAATATGATCCCTCTCTCTGAGAAATGGTTTTCTAGTGCCCTTAGGATTTTTATTTATCTGTTGGAGTTAATGATTTAGAAGCCTAAATATTATTATTATTATTATTATAACTTTATTGTTACATAAATGAACTACATAAACAATAGAAAAAATATAGCACTAGCTACCAGGGCTTAAGGCTACCTTGTAAATACTCAATACAATTGGTAGTCACACTGAGTTGTATTGTATTGTAAGTATTAGGCCCCGTACACTGCGACCAAAAGAGATCTATTGTGTTGGCCTCTATTGTTTAACCCAGTGAGTTGTTAAGGCTCTTTATAAACCTCACTACCCCTCTTGGTTCCATGTTTCCTATATCTGCAGGACTTAAAAACGCCCTTTGCATGTGGATAGCTCTGCCCCTTGCCACAGCAAGGCATTCGCAAAGTACATGTTCCGTTGTCTCCTCATCTTCTCCGCAGAGTCGACAGGAGTCATCGTCGGAAAGTCCCATTTCTTTGAGATGGTATCATAGTGTTAGGATCCTTAGATCTTCTTTGCTTAGCTCAAGTAACTTTTTTGTTTTACTACGAGCTGGGACTATGAATCTTTTTGCCTGCCTCTGTCCTTTGGACTCCGTCCAGTATTCGGCAAGGTGATCATCTTCCCATTTCCTGAATTTTGAGTGTACGTAACTCAAAGGCAACCCGAAGTAGGGCTCAGGACCAGTCAGCAGGCGTGATGCAGCTCTTCTCGCCAGACAATCCGCACGTTCATTGCCCTCAAATCCCTCATGACCTGGCATCCAAGCAACGGTGACTATGTTGTCCTTGGCCAGATCTTCGAAGAGGTTGAAACATTCCCAAGCCAGCTTTGATCGGATCGAATACGATCTTAGGGCCTTAAGAGCTGCCTGGCTGTCTGAGGGGATGTAGATGCGGGCACCTTTAATGTTCCTTCGTAAGCACTTCGGACACATATCTCTATGGCGTGTACCTTCGTGCTATAGCTTTTTGGAACCTAGGCCCATAGACCCCAGCAGTTAGTTTAGTTAGTTTAATTGACTATTTATTTCATAAAATTTTTCATTCTTAGTCTATATGGTTTGGCTTAGGCCCGTCTACCAGATTGACCCAGCACCGCTGGCATCATCTTCCATCTTTGAACCATCGGTGTACCAGATTTGTGATCCTGATGGTATTACGAATTGGTTGGCTCTCCAGGTCCTCCTGTCAGATATGACTATCTTAAATTTTCTGGAGAAGCGAAGCCTTTTAAGCATGGTGTCTGATGCCTTGATCACAAGATCGTCTTGGATCATTTGTAGTACCCTAAGGTGTCCTGTGAGTTTTCCTGCTTTAAGATTTGATATATCAGGGCACTGACACCAGCTTCCTTCTTTACAGAAATATGTAAAGGCAAAAGGCTGAGCATTGCCCCTATGGCTGCGGTTGGACAAGTTTTCATTGCTCCCGTTATACCAACGCATGCTAAGCGATGACACTGAGTTATAAATGTAATTATTTTAAGCGGGTTTTTGCTGTCGAACAGGTCGTCTATTAGTCTTTTTTACCTCCCCAACTATTTAGTCACTCCTGAATTTTTTTTTTTAAACTTGCAAGTCGGACTTGAAAGACTTATGAGTGACTAATGAGTGCGTCTTTCGTCAGAAGTCAGACGTAATTTCTCTGTCGGAAAAGCAGTTGCTAAACGGAATATTTCTCCCTGTGTGATGCCAAACTTCGTGCTCCTTTGTTCAGGGCATTGCAGTTGCGATTTCGTTAAATTGAGAACGTGAAACTATTTTAGTGGTCGCGATGACATTAGCAAAACTCCTCGGACGCAGTGATGTCTTCTTGAATTGAGTTTTCACCGAGGTTGTTACTTTTGCATCACTCGTATGCTATTTCTCTGGTGAAGTGGGGCACTACAGAGAATGTTTTGACCACCCTATTTCCTTAGAGTTGCCACTTTGTCTGGTTTGTGTTGTAGTCTCGTACAACTTGGCCACGTTCGACGGGATAGCTGAGCTTATTTGCAATGTTCTTAATTTTGGGTAGGAGTCCCAATAAAAACAGGTTAACCAAAGTGCGCTGCTATTTTTTCCCAATAAGTCTGACCTACTACAGAAATTCTTCCCCCGCTATCATCTAGTCCCAAAATCACATTACTATCAATCTCACAGTCAGAGAGCCACCTATCTAGCATGTGCCGAAAACTTCCGATAATCCCAAAATTGGGCATTCAGATGGCTGAAGCTCAAACAATTCGGTGTGATTTTCTATGGCGATTTCGAGCAGTAGCATCATCAGCGTCGCCTCCCAGCAACAACGGGATACACGTGTAATTGGCCAGAAGGTCACACACTCTACTGCAGAAAATGTCTTCATTGCTGCTATTCATTTTGTGTCGTTATAATCCCGTCCGTGGTGCATCTGTGAGGTATGTAGTTGGGTGTGACACCTAAGGTTCCATATGTGCCGTTGTGAAATGTTCATGTCATGTTACCACTTTCAATTTTGCTTCCTTCTCCAAAAATTTCGCCAAGGTACGACCGATGAACGAACGTGAATGTATCTAAGTATCTCTTTGTTTTTTTTCTCTTTCAGATCTATTCGTTGGACGACGCCGAATGCAGTGAATTGTGTACCTGTGGCGAATCACTAACGTTAACATGCCATGCACTGTGTGTGCCATTTGCTCCGTGTAGGACGGCGCTTGCATTTTACAGCCATGCTTCACCGGCTTATCAGGCCTTTCGGGGCAGATGCCTTTGCTATTCGGGGCGTTTCATTTGTATGAAACCGCCACTTGGCGAGTACACTCTACCCGGTAAGTACGAACGCTGTTGGATAGACGTGACGGAGAGGAGGCGAATAGCCCTGTTTATCTTCGAACAAGGACGATGACGACGACGACGAGGACGAAATGAGTAGTAAAGAAGTAGATAACAAAGCTATACTTTGTTAACTGTGATGTAGGTTCATGCAGCTTGCAATGTCATTAAATGCAAGGCACCCGGATGGTCCCCGTCCAAGTGGCAGTGCCAGTAGTTGTTTCTCTGCTTTTTAAGGAAGCGAATCGACTGAAGATGAGATAAAAACGAAAAAGATGCTGCTGCGAGTAACCTTGGCAAAATCAAAGGATTCGGAAATCATGGCTTGCAAGGGATACCCTGTAAATAAGGAACACGTCATCCACATGCCGGTGCGGCGATAAAAGCCATGTGCGGCAATGCATTGTCTTCCGTTGGAAGGTATCCTCTGCTGCATCGTAGCACCACAGGTACCAGGACCAGTGTATGACAAGGTATCCAATTTGGGTGGAACATCAAAAATTACTCGCCGTCATTGCAGTTTCACAGGCTATACCCACTGCAGATGTGGATATGCACTATCTAGCAGTGGCACTGACAACTGTACTTATTCGCCGGCGTCGTCGCCATCGTCTGCGTCAATAATTGGATTTTGTTTTCTTTGCGTAAGACATAAATTTATTGCCTCAGTCAGTTGCATGAAATTGTTTTCTTGTTCGTTATCCTTGTTGCCGTTGGCTTCATCATTGGCCAATATCCTTTGAATCGTTTCAGGTGGAGTATTCCTTTTGCTGGGCTACAGTTCGGCAGATGAAGCGTTGCTGCGCCCGCACACAAATCTCGGAGTACAGGATGCAGTGCGAGCACTCCAACAGTATGTCACCACACACATTGACAATCAGGTGAGTGCTCGTTCAAATTGATTTCCTTTATTCGCAACAGTAAATAAAGTTATGAGTGAGTGATTGTCGGTCTGCTTTTATTTATCGCTTTTTGAAGATGATTTGCGGCAGCTTTTTGGATATTTTATTGATATTCAAGCGGAGGTCTGGTTTCAATTTGATGGATAAATGGCAACCACAAAGGGATATTATTTTTATTTTTATGACAGAGACTTGTTATTGTTATTTTGAATTTTATGTTGTGTTTACGGCGGTGTGTGGTGAAACATTATCGGCCATCTGGATGTTTATGAATCGTTTATACTGGCTATTTGGTGTGGACCTTATACGAAAGCCTCAGTGGCTATAAATTGTAATATCAATCGCAGAGTTCTTGCTTTGATTTAAGCTGCACTTATTTTAAGCTGCTACTGAGCCGTGGGTTTACTAGTTTTGTGTCGTTTGGTCTCTCCAATTACTCCTAAGTTGCCATAAAAATCAGCCGAATATCCTGCGACACAACAACTGAACTAAACTAAACGCAAAGCGAAAAGGGAACGCAATCTTAAACCCTTTTCACACCGAGCCGAAAACCACCGCCTTTTGTATTATTCAGCAAATTTAGACCTAACAAATGTCACAACCCACAACTTAAAAGCATTTTCCAAAACTAATTGAAGGGCTTATATTATTTGTTAATTAACGCGATCGATATTTGTATCTAAAATAGTTTGCACCGAAGTTTAACGATTGTCCCACAGCTGATTGAAACGTCAAACGATGTTCGGTGTGAATGCATCGAAGAGTTTTCGAGCACGGTTTTCGGCTCGGTGTCAAAAGGGTATTAATCTTATCTTTAACAACTCTGTATCTCTGCAGTCAGTCAATTCCTTTGATTTTATAGATGACAAGGACCTATAGGGAGAACCTGTTCTTTTTATTTGTGCTCGTCTTTTTCGGTCATTTTTGTGTAATTTGTTGATTTGTTCAACAAAAATGTGGAAAGTATAGTGGATAAGACGAGTAAAGCAGAGCGAAAGGGGCAAGAGTCGCAGGCCAGTGTCGCTTGAGCTTTCAAATGATCGCACGCGCAAATTTTCCGTGCGTCTTCGTTTGAACATTATTTACATTGTCAGACGAGCTGCATTTAGTTATAATTGACGGAATGTACTGATTGTTAATTTAGTTTGCTTATACAGAGCTAAAAGCTCTCAAGCTTGCACTTTTTTTTACAAGAAATCTGAGATTGAAAACCTGTGGTCCTTTAATTCGAAGAGCGTCCCATTGAATTCCGATTTAAACAATTGAAAGGCTGATTTTAAAATTGTTCCTGCTAAAACTACAAAGTACTGGAAACTAAATAAATTTTAAATTTGTGCCATCGAATCACGTGCTTTTATTTATCCAAATGCCTCCCTAATTGATACATAACGTATGCACGTGACATCAGTGGTAACCCAATAAGTGCCCCTGTATAAACTTAAAATTTGTTTAATGTTTCAATGCCCATAAGAAATAGATTTCAAAATTCTAATGTGACATGGCGGACACCCAATCGAGGACACACTGATTGAGTGTTTTTAACTTTGTGCATGGTTTCGAATCACCACTTGCCGGACATCCAGAAAAACATTGCTATGTTAAATTGTTAAATTTCTATGTCCCAAAATTTGAAGAAGTGTTTTAATCAACTGATATTTTTATTTGATTCATAAGGTATAGCATATAAATTTCCTCGGTTTTGAAATCATAAACCAAAAAGTTCCTTAAAAAAAAACGCCAAGTTCATCTAATCCCACAATATGACTTTGTAATAGTCATGGCATAGTCCTATTGAAACCACAACATATCGTCTTCATCCACATCTTGCGATTTAGGCACATAAATCTGTTCACTGTGGTCCAATGATGCTTTTAGCTGGAAATCCCCACCCTACATTGACACGTGAATGCATTTGTTTGTTCATTTCGTTCAATGCTGTATTTATATTAATACACACACTCACTTTTGCACGACACGCGACAGAGAGATTCGTTTGTCCGCAGTCAATGCTATTCAGGGCGTAAGAATGAGATCACTAATCAGACGCCTAACGAGTGATGGATGAACGGAAGTAAACACAAGCTCCGGCAACAGAATTTTCTGCAATCACTTGAACACATTTATATTTCTGGTTTAAAACATTTGAAATCAGAGTGGTAATTAGTTTCAGTAAATAAAACCAACACTTCGTCAATCAGTTATACGAAATAAATAAATAATTGGCCGGTCACTTCCTAAAGCCATTTTGTTTTATAGGACAGCGAAATTTCGTAAGCCATCGGTATAAAAATATCAACACGCTGAACTCTCCCACAATTCCTAAATACCACGCAAACAAGATGGCCGACCAAAATACATGTCACGTATTTTTTGAGTCACCCGAATTTTTAGTATTGGATATCCCTTCCGTGTTAGGAATGTGTGATGCAATATATGTAAATATAAAGGTTTTTCCAATGAGAGGTGTTGTTGTGAATGACCCGCTATTTCGGTAGCTGTCACTTTTGAAGCTTTTATTCTTTGACATTTGATAAGTAGAAACTAAACCATTACTAAAAATGGAACGATACACGCTTCAACAACGCATTGAAATGGCTAAAATTCACTACAAAAATGGTGAAAATCTTGTAGTCAAAGTTCGCAAAACTAAAGCATTTTTTGGTCGTCGTGAAGCACCTTGTCGGACCGCAATACAGAAATTGGTGGACAAATTCGACCTGTTGGGACAAGTTAGTGATGTGAAGAATAAAACCCGTGCACGTCGCTCAAGAAAAAGTGAGAATATTGCTGCTGTAGCCCAGGTTTGTCCATTCCTCGTCGTTCCTTGGAATTGGGCATTCCACAAACGTCATTACACCGTATTTTGCATAAAGACTTGGGTCTTAAGGCTTATAAAGTTAAGTTAACACAAGATCTCAAGCCGGCCGATCATCAACAACGTCGTGTCTTTCCTGATTGGGTCCTTGAAATGCATGAAAATGATCCGGAATTCTATCGAAAAATCATCTTCACTGATGAGGCCCATTTCCACCTCGGTGTCTACGTCAACAAGCAAAATTGTCGCATCTGGGGCTCGGAAAACCTAAGTTATTGTTGAGAAGCCTCTCCAGCCTGAACGTGTGACTGTTTGGTGCGGTTTATGGTCCGGCGGGGTCATTGGACCTTACTTTTTCGAAAATGAGGTTGGATCAACAGTTACAGTGAATGGATTGCGCTATCGAGAGATGATTAATGATTTTTTTATGGTCGGAGTTGGATGGTATTGATCTGGACAACGTTTACTTTCAACAAGACGGCGCTACGTGCCACACAAGCAACGAAAGCATTGATCTTTTACGGGAAAAGTTTCCGGACCGTGTTATCTCTCGAAGAGGTGATCACAATTGGCCACCGAGATCTTGTGATTTAACACCTTGCGACTTCTTCCTTTGGGGCGACATGAAAGATAAGGTCCACGCCAACAGCCCAGCGTCGATTCAAGACCTCAAAGATAAAATTCGTGAGGCTATCGAGGACATAGGGCAGCCACTTTGCGATTTGGTTATGGAAAATTTCATGAAAAGGATATGGTCCTGTATGCGTGCACGTGGTGGCCATTTGGCTGATGTTGTTTTTCATTATTAACGGCATATCTTTCTCTTTATTATGAAATAAACATCCGATCATTTATCTAAAAAAATTCTATTTTTCTTTGAATACCAAAATAACACCCTTTAAAATGTTACTAACAATAAAAACGCTCCATTTTAACTAACTTTGAACCTGCCAGGTTGTATTTTGTGGTTGGCAGCACTTCAGGCTCTAGTTATAGCCACACGTTAAACGAAACCGTAAACATTTTCTTTTTTCTTTTTTAACCACTTAAACCTTATGGTTGAACCCAATTTTGGTCCCAAAATGTTGCTTATGAATTATAAAGCTGGTTCATCAAAACAAAATAAGCAAATAATCTTTAAATTTTCTACAAAAATAATTTAATCATTTTCCGTACGAAAAACTTTTTCCAATCTCAGTCAATTCCACAAAAAAAAAAAAAACAGCAAATCATTCCACTGAAAAATTTCACTTACTTTCTATTCCATCTGTCAGGAATTTTTTTTCTGATGGATTCCTATCAGTGGCGGTTGGTTTGTTGTGGTTGTTTTCATAGGGAAAATGTTTTCTGACAGAATTTTTGCTATGACCGCCCTTTTGCTTAGTAGTCCAGCACACTTAACATTGAGTGACTTCTTCATTTTAGCTGTGAATATACATATTTACTTTATTACATTAAGAGCTGAAACCAAGCCTGTAGACCAGCAGTTTAGATCTTCTTAATGTGTTCTTAACTACATAGCACATCAACCGGCAGCTTCTGCTTTGTCCTGTGGTTGAACAGTTAAAAATTTAAAAATATTACGCCACCACTTCAGCCGTTTAGATGCTCAAGGACATCATTCGTTAGACTGAAGTAACAGTTATTCTAGCAGGCTTTTTCGGAGTCATATTGCACCCACTCCTCGAACTAATTAATCTAAGAAATCACCACTCAGACAGATTTGAACGATGATCGCCGTCTTACGCCACAAAATTCAACATAACCAAATAGCCACCCTCATTGTGTCCGTATCCGCAATGACCATCTCATCTCCTCTGACATCCAATTTCATCTGAATATCTGCTCTAAATGTTGGCTTCTTGGTTGTTTTCCCCATCCATCGCCACTAGTTCACCTACCCAATAAGACCAACTCAAGTATTTACGATTTATTTGATTAATGACACTGGCACGATTGTGCGCATAAATCATATTAAATATTACACGCAAAGACGACAGGGACTGAGAGTACAACGCCATAAACAGGGGTAAGACAAACGAAAGGGCATCCACTGCCACTCTTCATGAATTCAGAAGCAGTTTACAAAACAAAGCCATTTGCCATAGTAAAGTGAAGAAAAATAAAGCCCCCGTGGCGTGGCTTTTGTCTGCCGGGTTTTCAATACGTTTTTATAACCCAGCTTATCCTCAAAAGGAACTAAAGTCTTGTCAACCATCCATGAGTGAAGGATTGATTTAGCATTTGCAGCAGCGTTGAGTCTCCTTACTATAGTTTTGCAATAGCGGCGGGATTTTTTTATTTTTTTTTTTTGGGATGCTTTGAAATGCACTCATGTAAGGAATGCACACGGCAGGGTTATCAAAAACAGTTCACTTCATTAAGTTTGATACGGTTTTAAACGAAACAGAATTTGAGTCTAAACAGTGCCATGTGCTAGGATATGGTAGCAGGTGTTTCGGTTCCTTTAGTTGTGGCTTAAAATCGGTAAAAACTTTATGCGCTGATAGAAGAATATTTGTACAGGGCAGCCCAAAAACACTCAACAACGACATAATTTTGGAATTTTTTTACGAAATGTTCATTCGAACCATGAACTTTTCTTTTCATTACCTTTTAAAGATGAAATCGGTCGTGAAGATGAATATTTGGGATTTTCTTTACGCATTTTCAATTCGTTTTGGCGCGAAATTTGGACGGTAAGCACTCTTGTCGGATATTCTCTTTATGAGCTTCCAAAGTCTGTGGCGTTGTCTAACAGACCCGTGTCTTAAAAAAAAAAAAACCCAAACAAAGGGCTGGCATAGCCTGCACACAGTAGCTGATAGACCGTCTTGACTTTACAGGGGAACGTCTTAAAATCGTTCACTAATATATGCGCTACAGAGTCATCTACATGAGCTACAGCATGCACACGTGACCAAAAACTCAGGCTTTGTCTTTTACGTTAAAAAAACAATACTTCTTTGTCAACAGGCTCCCAACTTTTAAGCCAGCTCCAGCCTTCTATTCTCTGCGTTCTATGGAACGTTGCTTTAACTTATGAACAAAAAATCGTCTGAGCTCTGACATCCACGGTGGATTTCTCGATTAGCTTTTCGCTCTTGGTCTCCAATTCAAAACCTTAAATTCGAAGATCCTCTTGGCTAGATTGTTGTTGTCCATTCGCTTGATCTGCCCTTCCTTTTGTGGATGTGTGCCTCTCTGAATTCTTTGCATCTATAAAATAAACAACCGATTCACCTCGAACTCATCCAATTCACAGACGATGTGTACACTGACGCTCTTCAACATGACAGACGAAAATATCATCATTGCGGCGAGGTTACCCCACGACGCCAAACTGAAAGCTATCGACCTGCTGCGCAAAGAAAAGGTAAGATTGCACTCTTTATTTCGACCTAAAGTATCATAACTAAACCAAATCTTTGGTTTTTTTTTTTTTTTGCTCAACAGGAGGAATGCACAAACATCCTTAAAACCATCAGTCATCACATCAACACCGAGCACAGCGAACTGCAATCCCACCGACTGTTGAGCATATTCAAAATGTCCGAAGTCGAAGTGATCTGGCCCGAGAGCAGTAGCGCCAATTCACCAACTTCCATTCTGGGTAGTTGTACCCTTTTAACATCGCTGATGTTTTCCCTATTGCCATACGTCAGCTGGACTATTTTAAAGCTCACCCAAGTCGAGACATGACATTAAGTAATCTATGCGAACACAAGCCAGCCAACATCAAGAAGAACAACAACAGATACAGCAAACAGCTACATCACCTCTTCTAAACCAAGAAGTGGTCTGCTTCTCAATCTAACCGCGTAGGATAAGTACTAGTGCTCTAAGGAACGTTGTAAGTAATAAGGGTAAGAATGCATTCTTTTTGTTTTTGTAAACGGAAAAACCGGCAGTGACGATGTTGACAATGATGATGATGACGAGGATGACGAGGATGACGACGATGAAGAGCTTGAGTGTCGACAACGCATTTATCTGTATAGGTAGGTGTAAGAAATTAGGTAACTTTAAAGATGTTTATTGTTAGGTAGTCGTAAAGCATGTACAACTGTGACAAGAATTGGATCTAGTGGTTGCTATGCCAAGTGGCTTACAAGATATTCTCGTGTGAATTACCATGAATGCACACAACGCGAACGCACTCTAGGCAGAGTCAGAAACTCGCAGAGTACTCTCAAAGCGACAGTTCAAGGGTGTGTTGGAATTTGGTCGTGGCTGGAGTGCATTCGACAGAGATTGCCCTATGGCAAACTGTATACAGTGGTTTCAAGATTTTTTCTCAACTTTTAATTTAGAACCAAATTGAGCGAGAGTTTTAGTTGTCTTATTTGATCAGCAAGTGGAGCAGATTTCAGTAATAGATTACATGGAACGAACTTTGGCTTATACTTTATGGAGGTCGGACACAGCTGGTACAAAGCAAAGAAATCAAAAGTGGGGCGATAAATGAGCACGTCCACGCCTTTGTAACGTGCGTTATCTGTGACGGTGAAAATTTTTGCTAAATGATGAATATAGAGAGATATGGTTGTGTTTATAGGAAGGGACGCTTAAAAGTGATAGTATTGGACGACCTATAGCTCTGTCAAAATGTTAACTTTAGTCTTATTTGCATAGTCAAAAATCTATGCAACTTAGGTGGAGTAGGTAAAGCCAAAATGGATTAACCCTAAATGCGAGAACAGTAAGGCAGTAATTCGACATTTCAACTGAATACTCGAAATAATCGAAAAATTCTTCAAATCCCTTCAAAAATGTCAGCCGAAAAAACTGTTAAACTTGTTCCGTCGCGATTTAAATAAAACAAGTTCGGCTTTCTTACGTCGGGAAAATTATGCAAAAACCCTACATTTATTAACCTCCTATTTTCTCGATACTAAGAACACTAAGAAGACTCTCTTTTTATATAATAAGTTTGCAAGGAATGGCCGATGTTGCCTTTCGTAACAAAACTGATCGCACCCAGTCAAAAGAAGCTTGGACACATTACACCTGCCAACTGCAAGTCGATAGCAAGCTAAAGCCTCTAACATCCCCTAGGACACTATCCGTCGCTTTGACATCTGTCAAAAGAAGCTTGGACACATTACACCTGCCAACTGCAAGTCGATAGCGAGTTAAAGCCTCTAACATCCCCTAGGACACTATCCGTCGCTTTGACATCTGACTAATTGTTTTGACAGCTTTCAGATCAAACGACTTATCTCGTATAATCGCTTTTCAAAAGGACACATATCCTTCAATTTTTAAAACGATAGGTGTCTAGGGGACGGGCTTACTTATTTACTTACATAGTCAGCAGTTGTTTAATAGATCCGCTTTTATCCTCGATTTGACATTGTTGTTTATACAATTGGGGACCTACCTGCTGTTGACATAAGAAATCAGAACGTAAAACGATATACAGCAGTTTATATTGTTGGATTTTCTAAGATCTTGTGTAGAGTGGGAATCGACATCCGGGGTACCAAGGTTAATCCCCCATTGTAAAGAAAAGAAACCGCATTTGAATGCTGTCGATTATTTAGATAGCAGATTCGTAAGGTAAGATCTTGGAAAACAGAATAAAACTTTGATGTCCTTAAATTTCTTTGAAAAGCGTTTCGTAAGTGCCAAACAGCTTCTGGCTTCACTGACAATGGAATCCAGATAAAGTACAAACACAGATGACGAAATTAATACCCACTTTAAATAATTTCATTATTCAAAAGAAACGTTGATACAGTTGGATATCTGGACATCTCGTAAACAAAGTGCGTACCCATACTTTTTTTGAAGACGAAGCTGCATATAGTTTTTCTTACACCGTACCTGCATTGTGTCAATAGTCAATACATTGCTGTATAAGATATGAAAAGTTAGCTTTTTTGAAAGTAAATTACTTATAACTAACAGAAACTCGAGTGGACCAAAGAAAAAGACATTTGGGCCTTGTATTAGTTTGACATAAACATGTTCAGATCTCGGTGCTCAAATCCATTGGGGGAATATATATAGTTGGGTGTTTTTTAACAGGATAACGTGGTTCTCAATTAAATCTATAAAAATAAATTTCTAATAAACTTAGCATAGTTGATTTTGGTGATAAAGCCAATTCTCAACGAAAACGATAGAGCAGTAAAGTTACACGAGCTATAATTTATTTACAAAGTATTCGACAAATAAAATTAAAATACCATTAGAAACAGTTTTAAATATTGAAATGAGGTCAGGTTCCTGTTAGAATCATAACGTCATACAATTCTTCAAGGTGCTTTTTATAGAAGCTATAATTCATTTTTAAGAAACTTCAAACTTGATGAAATTTTTCATCACTTCTTTAGAAATTTCTGGTTTCAAAACCCGGAACTTATTACTCCACTGTGTAGAACTGATTCAGTGGGTTGTGTGTAAAACTACTGAGCGAACATAAACAGGTTCAACCCCAGGACTGATATGTATAGCTTAAACCGACAGCAATAAGAAAAAGCGTATGGTACAAAAATTTAATGCTATATCCTTATTTGCATTTTGAAATGAAAAAAACCATGACCAATACGACCAAACAAAATGTTCCCACAGCGCCATAAAATCATAGCCGCCTTCGTGTTCCTCTCGAAAATAAGACTGGCGTTAATGGCTATTCGAAGGTGGGTATTGGGCATACATAGATTACTATGAGGACAGTTCAAAACGTAAGCCTTTTTAAGGTCTACAAACTGTAAGAAACTGAGTTTTATCCTTGTAATCATTTATTTTTTCCATATTGAGAAACCCGGAAATGTCTGGAAGTCCAGAGAAATTGTTTGAGATTATTTTCTAAAAATGTAGCTGTCGTATTCGTACTAACCACATCAGGCTACTCATTTACAACTTCAGAGAAATGTATAGTTTTTGCTGAAAAGAAGCAACCTAGCGGACGACAATTTAAGCAATAAAATGACGCCGAGCTTTACTCGCTGTGCCGATCAAATTTATTTTGAAGTTGGACTGTACTTAAAATTCGGCAGCGAAAGTCGTAAGCAGGATTATCCATTCAAGGAAAAACGAAGTTAGCGGAAATATCTTTCGTTTTAAAATTATGCATTCATTGTTCGTTTTTTGGGCACCCTGCTCTATCTGTAGAGACTCCTGGGGTTTATTTTCTTAATTTTTCCCCTGTAATATGTGGTCATCATTGTATCCGTAAATATACATGAGACCTATGGAGCATTATTTACCTATAGAACAGGCTTCTCTCTAAAATATTAGGTATCACACGCAAACTTGTTATAGGATATTATAGATATTGAAGGTTTACTCAAAAATTATCTCCTCGTGTTTGGGCCAATATTCATCCCACAAGTATGGGATTTCTATGAGGATGCATGTTTTAAACGTTTGTTTCCTTCAATTTAAGAAAACGTTTTTTGACGTGCTGTCTACCCTAAAAATGTCCACTGCAACCTTTCCTAAACTGTGAATTTATTTTAGTTTTTATTTGTTTTTGAAAAAGCAAAGCAGCCACTTAATCGATTCTTTTTGATTTAGTTTTTGTTTCTTTGAAATATCACACGCGCAATAAGTTGATTTTTTACCAAACATTATGTACGACTGCGTAAAAGAGAAAACTTGCTAACATAACTGTGTAAATAAACGTGTAACTGTAAGGTGTTTAATTGAAATGAAAACTATAAATACACACACATATATATTAAATTTAACTCTAGAGTATTGTTTTGTACGGACTGCAGTCTAAAAAAAAAAAAAAACATTGTAGGTAGGCCTTAAAAAGCGATAGCTGCAAATTAAGTAAACAAAGCTTAGCAATGTAAGTAAGCTATGTTATTGAGTGTAAAAAACCAATCGCCTATTACTGTATAGAATAATATATTTTTAAACAAATGTACATAGTCCTTTGAATGGAATTTCAAATGTTCAAATGAATCGCTTTTGACACTAACAGGCGTTACGTGAAAATCTGATTGAAAACAGGACATGGGGAGGACATTTTCCTTTTTTTCCATTTCCCCCGGTTTACCCATCAAGAGAAAATAACTTTTTACAGTTCCACGCGTTCGCTTCGGAATTGAATGTTGGGAAGACCCTTTTTTTGTAAATTATTAAAATCACATGTCCAATTGAAATGTATGCGAGAATATTTACAGAATTTACATGAACGAGTGGTGTAAATGAAGGGGGAATCAAAACATTTAACGAATAAGTGGCTTTATCTGTTTTTTTTATGCATGCCATTCTTATTTAACAAATTTGAGAGCATTTCGTTTGGGTTTTGGATTTCTATTTAAATATTTGTGTGGAGGGATTAAATTTATATAATCTCTATTCGGGGTAAAACTGATTGGACATTGTATTCGTTGAATTGAGTATTTATGTGTTTAGTTACATGGGTCGGAAAATTCTTTTTGAAGGGATTTTTTTCCCGCAACGTCAATAATGATTCAATTAGGTAAATTCTGAAAAATGTGGAAATGATTTCGAATATGTCTATAGAGAAAATTGTTATTAAACATTAAAACTCTGATTTTGTAAGCAGTTTTACAAATCAAAAAGGGCTTGCAAAATCCTTCGTTTTGTTCCTAGTTTACATTCCAGTTTTTACAACCAGTTGAAACATGAGCTAACTTTTGATAAGCGGGTGCGTATAGGTACGTAAGAAACTTTAGACCCTAGGTACTTTTTTGACTTAAATCTCAACAATTTTAACTTCAAGAAGATGCTTAAAATAAGCTATCTATTTCTCTTGCATGATTCACTACTTTAAAATTATATGTAAATAAACATAGATTGAAATACTGCGGGGATTCCTCGTACCATGATCAGTTTTCTATTATCAGCATTTTTGCGCTGCCTTCAGAACTTAGCCATAGGCATAAAATTGTACATATTATTGTAAATAAAATGCTATCTAGTAAATTAAGTACCACAACTATGCATACATAAATATATACAAAAAATTTCATATACAAAAAAAAAAACACAAAAACCCAAAACACAGTAAAAGAAATCAATTTTTGTTTTTATTTATTTTTTACAAACAAATTTTGAAAGTTTCTATTAATTTTACAAGAAATACTAAACAAAGGAGATGAATGAAAAAACCTAAACATATCAAATTGAACACCTAAATATTTTGTATTACAAAAAAAAAAAAACCTAACATAAAAAACCTCTTCTTTAAAGTTATACAAAGAAAAACCAAACTACTTCCAAATGTTCTACTGATTTACATTTTTCTTTACCTTACTCTGTGAGTTTCAACACTACTAATCGGAAAAGAAATAGAAGTCAAATACATAAAATGCTCTAAGAACATTTGTATTTTTTTCAGACCATTTTTTTATTGTATGAACTAAAGCGACGATGTAAATAGTAATTATATTAAAAATCTTACAAGAAAATGGTCACAATCAAGTAAAAAGTCTTCCTTAAAAAATGTAAATTAAAATAACAACAAATATATATATATACACATATAATATTCTGTAATTAGTTACACACGAAAATACATATATATTTATCTGTTGAATAAAAAAAAAGATATCCATCAGCGAAAGTGAACATATTTATACATAAAAAGAAATGTGTGTTATAAAAAAAAAAACTGCTATATTTGTTTGTAACAAACAAACAGAAAAACAAAACAAAAACGTGTGCAAATAAATAAATCTAGGATTGAAATATATACACATGTAGTAAGAATCTATAATTTTCTATGTAGATCCAATTATTAAGTTAATGGCGCTTTGATTAAAATAAAACAAAAACCAAACTCTAAAACTGGATACACAGTGCTAATTAAGGTTATTCATGGCAAACGTTTACACCAAATTAAATTAACAAGCCAGGAAAACATAATTACTGTATAGTCACGAATTATATTTATATAGATTATTGAAATTATTTGTTCTATTCAATTACAATTATTATTTAAAATGTTTCCTTTCGAGAGAAAAAAATAAAAACCAATTAACTAAAAAAAAATCTAGCAAAAACACCAAGAAAATATAAGAAAAAAAATAACACTGTTACTGCAACTATCATTATCAACAAAATACGTATATACATTTCCAAAAGAAAATTTAAATAAACAATGGCAATGCTTTAATAACAAAAAAAAAAAAAAAAACAAAATTAGTTAAACGAACCTATTTAAGCCACGCTTCGAGACAAATTACAGTTAACCTTTAAGTGAGAACAAAATAATATTTATATACTAACATAACTAACGGTACATGCAAAATTATATAAAAAAAAAAAAAAACATGAAAATTATAGCTTTCCAAAATTGTGGTGTGAAGGTGAACCACCAGCCCTTATTCGATGAATTGTTCTGTTTTGAAACTATCAACACGTTCACGTTTCCTGTTTCCCAAACACATACACATACGAGAACACAATATTATATTTTGTATATATTAGCTGCAAATATTTAGTAAATTAAACAAATATATATGTAATGGAAGGAAAAGTGTGGTGGATTGTTTAAAAAAAAAATGAAAATAAAAAATCTAGCTATATTAGAAAATTACAATTTTTCTATTTATAATCGACGGTGGAATGAATTAGAAACAAAAATACAGGTTTGTTGTAAAAAAGGAATGGATGTTGGGAATTTGTCGGTGCTAGAAAATATCGCTTTGGAAGGACATGCACCTTACAAATAACAGGTAATCAACTTTTCCATATGTTTTGCTGATCGTAGCTAGTATGCTCCGGTTATTAATGCAATCAGTTCTATTTCTTACATTTAACCGGATTTGATGTCCTGTAGATTAAGAGTAGTTCTCTCTGTACTCCGTTTGCCTTTTTTACTTCAGATTTTGAAAAAGTTTTCTTAAGATTAAAAAACCGGCCAAGTGCGAAGGTTCTGCACTTCTTTAGAGTTGGAAATTGCGAACAAACAACAAACAATTATATGTGTGGATGAGAAAGAGTATATACATTAGAAAAGTTCCAATGAGAATGAGTAGAGTTGAGTATTCAGTGAAAACTCCAATTGGAATCGATTAAGAGAACACACCAATCTATAATAAATTAAGGGTAAAAAAAACTAAAAAACACGCTTTAATAGCGAATTGAACTAAAAAGCAGAAAATAATCTTTAATTATTGATATTTTCTTCACCAGCCATAGAAAGTCTACCAACTCAACATACTTCAATCATTTTCAATGATTCTAAAATAAAAATGAAGTGATAAAAAATAAAATTAATTTCTTTGTAAAAAAAGCGTGAGCTGAATTTTAAGGACGTTGATCTCGCGATGTTCGTTGTTTCATCCAAGCCTGGTATCACAACCATGAAGAATTGTGTGAATTTCGCTGTCATCTATAAAATAAAAATTCGAATCAACAAATTTTTCTCAATTGAGAGAATTTTTGTACCTACAATATTTTTTGAATATTATTTTTGTGTGTCCATGTAACGCTTTGTTATTCTAATCCTGGATTCAAGCGTAAAATAAATAAAAACGGCAACGTCAACAGCAGCGTTGACAGGTGACAGATTAAATAAAAACATGAACAGAAACCTCGTCAAGGACGGAAAAAATATGTACTGACAATGCAATGTAAAGGTACCAGAGCGAAAAAATAAAAAAAAAAAAATCTGCGATACCCTTGTGATGTATTTTTGCTGTTTATTGATTAAAAATACATTAAAATAATCATTTGTAGGGCAACTTACTATGTGTTAAGCAATAACAATAAATAATCGAATGTCCTAAAAAAATGACATGTTCAAGCAGGGATACAGTTTTTATTAGGATGGCTTTGGTTTTTGGCACCATTAATAATTTGTAAAACAAAATTGGGTAGGTATATAAATTAAGTATTAAAATGAACAAATAGACGCATATTGAAAATAAAATTGGAATAAAATTGTCATTGTTGATTGTCAATTTAAATAATCTGTGGATTTGCCTTTTTTTCATTCCCCACTGGTACGAGATGTCAATTGACAAAACTCCGTATTTATTGGACACCTTTGCTGTGGGGCAGAACCACGAAAACAAAAAGGAAACCAATTTGTCTAGCCGCAAAACGTGACTCGGTGTATATGGCTTTGTACCTTGGCCGGTTTTTGATTAATGGAGGAAGTCTTTGTTCCCTTTTCAATGAAAATTGTGGTGAGTTTAATTTCAGTGAAATTTGACAAGCTCTCAGAATTATAACCTTTTTCCTTGTCAACAAACAGAGTAGGTACAGACTTCAGAGGCATATTAATTACGAACCCTGTTATGACGTGGGAGACTGGGTGCAGGCGATGTGTAATATAGATAAAATAGTCATTGGTATAAAACATTGTTCTGTTAATTCGAACTTGCCTTAGTTGGTCTTTGCCATGTGATACGCTGCAAAAGCAGTGCAACAGAATTAATCAATAAAAAATATTATTAATACACAGCAGAGACTTACGAGCACTAACAATTTTAAAGACAGCTGTTTGGAGAAACCTAAAGAAATTATACATCAAAATGCGAACAAATTTAAGCGCTCTATACAATATAGACAACCAGTGAACATCATCTATCAGTTTGGAGGAGCTCCCTCTAGTGACCTAAATGGACCTTTGATTTTTATTTCATATGTGTACATAAATATTTTCCGATAATCGCCTTTGCATCGCAGACGATATATGCTTGATGAGAAAGAGGCTTTAATGAAAATAAGGAGAAACTCTCTTTGGACAATTTGCTTGGTCATTCAAAACGTGCCTACTTTTGTAATATTTAAAACGATTTATGAGCAAAACGGAATTTTAAAGATAACGCCCACCTGAGTGAATATATGTTTTTAACTTTCAACTGGAATATTAAGTTTCCTACATTTTAAGAAACTTTAGTGTTCAGAAGACACTACTCTTCATTATGCCTACCTAAAACACATTATTTGAACTAGATAAAATCCTTTAATAAGTCAACGGAATTATAGAATCTTCAACACCGCTTAACTATTTTACACTTCCCTCATGTACAACACACAAAACGAGGAAGAAAAAAAATCCAACAAGGCAACAAATTCAGTACACGTCTTCAAATGAATTTTCATCACTTCCTGAAAACATCCACACAAAAAATAAGCACACAACAACAAAAGCACAAAAAATGTAATAGATGGCCAAGAGGCGGAAATCTGTACAAACAGGACCAATACTGTAGCATCGTCAGATGATTCATAGAAAATTGTTGTCACGTCTAGACATAATTTCCTCAATCATTTATTACCTAATTAAGTGGAAGCTCATACATATAAGCGTCTTGGTGTTGTGCCACCAATTTTCCTCTTACATCCATCCTTTTGTTTGGCACAGACATGTATTGTGCTCTCATCCCTTTGCTATGGGTGGCTTTGTTTTGGAAGCAGAATGGAAACCTTTCAGTTTGTTTCTTTCTTCTTTTTTTTTTTTTTGGCAGAGAGCAGCTCTTTTGTACCTACTCTGTGTGCGAGCGTGTAGAATACACAGGGCTGAAATCATTCCCAGTAATGAATGACCTACAAGCTCCACTCAACGATATCAGGCAGTAGGATGATAGATATGGGTGGTATAAGCCCCTTGTATGAATATGTGTGCTCTGACCATTCACAGTCAACTATTGGGGCGGGACACGACCTAGCATAGATGGGTATCAAAAGGATGTGCTAATGGCCGAGTTGGTAATGAAAATGGGGGTACGGAGGTTAATTTGCAGATTAATATCTGGGGGCGACGACGACGACGACAACGACGACGATTGGGGGGATAATAGGTCGACAGATTCATCGTCGTGAAATTACTTGCTCACTTCGATGCGGACAGTGGATACACTCGTATGTGGTAGCAGTTGAACCTGATGTGTGCCAAGTTACTATGGAGTGGGCACTTATGGTCGTGTGCCTGCTGCACTGACGAACAGTGATGTATCCCCGTGTCCGGCCATCTGATTAATGAATTATATTGCATGTAGTACGGGTTATATTTTATTAACCAAAAGAAAGGCGGCGCGACGGTATCTTTCATGGGAGTTCTTTTATTAAGAAGGTTTACTATAGTAAGTTAAAAGGACGTCTGTTAAAAAAATACAATTATACCTTTCAAAAACGTATGTGAGTAGGCGATGACCGGTATCGTTGAGTCCTGTTCAAAGAGTAGACTAATTTAACACTCTATAACACAAATCTATGTAACTGCAAAGATGCACAAAAACATGGCTCACTAAAGTAACCACTTGCCTTGGCGTAAATAATTCAAACAAAACTCAATTTATTTCCACTTGATGCCAACAAAAATGCACCAAAATGTCCAAGGTTTTTGGGTACCGCTCAACGCGAAAAATCTTGAAGCAATCGCGAAACAAGTTCCCAAATGAAATTCCACTTCCAAATCTGACAATGACAACAAACCCCTTAAATAGGAGAAATACCTACACCCAACCGTGTCCGAGAAACATGTTGCAGTACAGAAGTGGAGCCACCTCGGGGGAGGAAGACAACTTAAGTAATTACAATTACGATAACTGTGATGCCACAGTTTTCCATTTTTGGTCCGGGAATTGCATACACAAAAACACAAGCAAAACTATCTCACGTTTCTACTGTTTAATGATTTTTTTGTTTTTTTCTCAGTTTAACTTTTAATTGTTGCCATCATAAAAAGTATACTTAGGGAGGTTCCAACTTGAGTTGTTTTTAACTTTGGGTCTGGTGGAAAAAAAAAATATTAATTCGGAAAATAGTTGCCACTTTGAATTTAATTAATTCGGAGTAATTCAAATTTACAATACCAGTTGACTGTAATTGTTTTCCTATTTTGAGCTTTTATAACTTCGCGCTTCGAAATAAAATCTCACTTATCATGGCGACTAAATTGCATGCTTGATTTTTAAATCAAGGAGGTCGAGTCGAGAGAGTGACTATAACAAGAAGAGAACTGTTTCATTTTTGAAGATGGGTAGGACAGAAGAAATGGAAAAGGCTGCTGGTAATTAATTAAAATAGATTTATGGAGAACGCGTTAATTTTTCAAGCATATCGAAGGTAGAGAAGAAAAGCCAAGAAGGTGCATCTTGCATTAAGTACCGCGTAGTAGTCTGATGCGAGAAAAGGCATCATAAAAGCAGATAAAGTGGTGGTTCCCAGTTGTTGGTTTCCTAAATAAATACAAACTTCGCAGATATAGTTATATCATAACTCAACTCAATAGAGTCTTCTTTAATAACATGGCCGCATTTTATCATTGTAGTGCTTTTTACAAATGAACAGGTTTGGTCTGTCTGGAATTAAAGGTCTTCTGCCAATTTACATCGACGACTTTGTCTCTAAGAACGAAATCATTCGGCCATGACAAGACTTGAGAAGAAGTGTCCCAAGCATTATAGAGGAATATATTCAGATCAAGGCCTGAGTGGGACAAGTGCGAGGGTTCTCAGACTTAACCGCAAAAAAAAAAGAAGATGATTTTCATTTTAAGGATTTTTTTTTTCCTCATCTTGAGAACGTCTGTAAATATTACTGTCCTGAAGAAGCATCTGACTTTTCCCATCGCTTCCATTCATCCCAAAACTAATGCTCACACAGACGATTGGTTACCAAAAGCTAGACCTAGAATTCTATATCAACGTGAGGCTCTATTTGTTTATTCCATTTTTTTCTATCAATCACTTGTGTTACCGATCTGTAAATGGAGTCTTGATGGAGTCAGACCTTTTCAAAGTCTGACTCGTAGCACTTAGCGTTCCTCCTTTATATATAGACGCATTTGCGACTATCGAATAAGCAACATAAGGCCTGATCTCTATAAAGTTAAGTCTTCTTAAGCCCTCAATAGTATCAGAAGGGTGTGGACTACGAGTTAACCCGGAGAAAACCGAACTCGTACTTTTTTGTACAAAATGCAAGATACCGCCCTTCAAGCTGCCCAGGTGTCAGATTCTGTAAGACGGAACGCTCAACATTTCGTGTACACGAAGAAATTAGCTTGTGTAACATAAGGCAAATTATTCGTGCACTCGAAAACCTTTGTTCGCTTCGCCTTCCAGTATCTGACCCCAGACTTGCTGGAGTGGAGCTTTCCCTCTCGGAGGGAGCAAAATATCTTGGCACGGTATTAGACATGAAACTAAATTGGAAACTTAACGAACAGGAAAGAGTCCGTAAGGCTTACAATGCTCTCATCCTTTGTAAGAGGACAGCAGGAAAGAAATGGGCCATGAGGCCGTCGATGTTATATTGGCTACACATAATGGTAGTGAGACCCATAATTACGTATGGGGCTCTTGTCTGGTGGAAAGCAACGAACAAGAAGTATGTACGGGATATGTTGACCAGGGTACAAGGAACAACCTGCTTTATACGTACCACACCAACGGCTGCACTGGAAGCGTTTATGCATCTTGTATCACAATCAAATGCACGTAATAGTGCACTACGGCTCACTAATACAGGCCCTTTTTCAAAAACAGTAGGATAGTACAGAGTGCAGTGGCATAGTGGTTTGTGTGTTGGACTACTAAGCGAGGGGTCGCAGGTTCGAATCCCGCAAAAACCTAAATTCCAACTAAGGGTTTCTTCCACTGCGCCACCTCTCGCGATCGTCTGACAAACTTCCGAGAGTATAGCTGTCATCAAAGAGCTTCTCAATTAGCCGTTTGGAATCGGCATAAAATTGTAGATCCCATCCATTCGTCCCAAAAATTAAAACTCACACAAAACGAAAGGTTGTGAGAAGCAAGGCCTTGGGTCACTCGGACCTGTTGCGACAACTAATTATTATTAATTATTATAAGGATAGGACAGAGCACTGTATTGAAGGAATCATTGTCCGAAATTCAGGAAAAAGCGGTTGAGAGTCTTGGTAGACTTGATTTTGACACACCGTACGATGTGTTGTACTCTGACAGAGAGGGTATAGGAACTTGGTTTCGAGGGAAAATGAGACCGCGATACATACCGACGGCTCCAAAACCAGTGAGGGTACAGGGTCTGGTATATACTCCAATGCATTGGACCTACACTTGGCCCTAAGACTTCCGGACACATGCAGTGTGTTCCATCAGGCAGAGATTCTGGCCGTACTCAAAGCTGCAGAGGTACTTGAGATGAGATCGATATCCAATAAGAATATCACCATCCACTTTGATAGCCAGGCTGCGCTTAAAGCGCTAGAGTCGCATGCCACTAAATCTGAACTAGTTAGGAATTGCCGCACAATGCTCAAGGCTCAAGGATTATGTTGGGTACCTGGGCATTGTGATATTGAAGGTAACAAAAAGGGCGACCGTATAAGACCACCTATAGTCATGGCTAGATGGGTTGTTTTCGAAAAAAAACTTCCCATATAGCAGCCACAAGATATTCACAACTAGAAGATCACAGGGTCTAAAAGGCACTGTGGCCCGTTTTAAATCGGAGAAAGTCTGAAGAACTAATCAATCTTAGTAGAACGAACGAAAGATTATCGGTAGTAATAAACTCTGGACATTGCCTTCTTAGGGAGTATGCCTTGAGACTGGGCTTAGGATATATGCAGGTACCTACCAGTCACGGAAGACATCGCCCACCCTATATGTGAATGTCAAGCAATTGTTCCGAGTAGAAGGAAGCACCTTGGCAAGTACTTCTTCAATAACTTAGAGGTGGTTGGTCCCTCAAACAATACTGAGATCATACTTATACTCAAAATATCTATTAATTAAAGTTAAACAAAAAAAAAAATATATATATATATATTTCACCATTTTCAAAGGGTTATCAGCGACTGCTCTATACCCACATACCGCTGCAAAATTCAAGTTTACCGCAACACAAAAGAAATTAAATCGCAATTTCAAGTATTTAGAATCATCGCCTTTTGACACTGCTGATCGTGTTTGCTTTTGTTTTGATTGTAAACGCATCAGCTGCTTAGTCGACGAATGACAGCAGCCCTATTAGCCGAAGCAATGCATGTCAAACAATTGTCTGCATATCTGTTTTACTGGCAGCACTGCACTCTGTGCTACGTTCTGAATTTCTGCACAAGTGTTTTGGACGTAACGCAGTAATTTGTTTTTATTGGTAGAAAAACTAAGGTTCCTATACTTCTAGTTCCAATGTCCGTGGCTACCACAACGCTGGTTATTGATTCGCACCCAAAACAGTCCTCAATTCCAACCCACTTCTGAAAGGTCTAACACTATTGCTCAATTCGCAATAGTTTTCCAACGAACTGAGAATATTTCCCCTCGATATCTTTCCACCAAAAAAAAAAAAATAAATTGCAAAATCCACTCGGGAGTCGGGACTGGAACTCCCTGTCTGAATTTGTTAATTTTAAAACAATTAATCATGTCTGTGTTTATTATTCTATTAACATTAAAAATGTCCAGTGGACCGGAATAATTTATATCGTTCACTCCACCCGCAGCAGCAAAATGAGGTAGCGCAGAAAAATCCTCAACAATGGATTTTCGTCTGCGAGGATAACTGCGATATTACGCCGCTCCCTTGTCCTCACACAAAAAAAATCGACCAACTTGGGAAATACACACAAAATCGAGGTTAACAGAGGTGAATGGGAAAGACTACTTGTAGCAGGAATTTCATGTCGCCGTGTCGTGCAGAGAGCGCCAAGGACTTATTCCACTTAATATGTATCTGCTTCTTATCGCCGGTTATTCTTGGCTTGGCCCGTTCCAAAAGTCTTCTTCTTAGAGCACCAAGTGGCAATGGCGAAAACTTGAATATGCATAAGAGGAAGAGGAAGACCAATGGTGGTGCTGGTGATGGTGTACAAAAAAACACCGTCATACAAATGTAGCATCTGGCGGGAAGTTGGACAAGTGTCACAAGGGCCAAACGAGGTAGAGGAGTAAGTGATAGAAGGAGATAGAGCGCGAGACAGATAAGAGCTAATTAAGTTTATGTCATAGAGAAATTGTTTCGCATAGCCCCTTGGTCCTGGCGTCAATTAATATCGTGAAAGGAATTAAAGAATGTCGAAGTGACTTTATTGTGTTGTAGTGCTGGGATGGTGCATTCGGAGAAACTTATCGATTTTTAAGTGTCGAATGTAGGTGCTTAGTATACTTCTTTCTGGAACTTTTGTTATACACGAGTGGCTAATGGTAAGGACCAACAAGGTATGAAAAATGCTCTCATAATTTCACTGCTGCGAGTAGTCTTGTGATGAATTGTGTGATGGAAGTATGTCATTAATAAGTAGGCAGCACTGTCCAAGTGTATAAAAAAGAACGATAGTTTCCAGTCCAACCAGAATTATGACTCGGAGTCCTGTGAGGAAGCGCAGTTGTGAAAAAGTCAATTAAAGCAAAACTTCTTGCAAAAATCCGGTGCATGTTTGGAAGAGTTCGGAGCAGCTTCTTTCAAATTGAAAATTATACCGCTCTTTTTCCTTCGTATTTTTGCGCGGGATGTGTGCATCAGTCTTGGCGGCGCGACTTCTATGTCGCTCATCGCCGTAGGAAGCTGTTAATTGTTAATAAGTTCACTTGGTGCTTTTAAGTTGGTGAGTTGCGATTCTAAATTCACAGGTTTTTGACAGGTTTTCTTCCATAGTGAAACGGTAGTTGAGTTCCTCCAGAAAAACGCTTTGAAGCCTTCGGATATCTTTGCAGAGCAACTTTTCCGATGGGCCTTGGACTTCGTCAGGGTTGCTTTGTGTCTTGTCTTCTTTAGCTCGCCTGTTTAGACTGAATGATTTAGCGCATACGTGGCGTAGTGCGTTTTAAATTTGGAGACCTTTGCAGATGGCTTAACTCCTTGTGTCCTCCCTTCACTGAAGTAAGCTGGTACATCAAAAGTGTGCAGTCGTCTAAGGTTGAGATGAAGATAAGGATGTGAGCAAATCTGAAGTGATGATTGTCTCCAGAACGGCTGTTGCATGCCCCCTGTACGTTAGTGGAGACTTATTAATACAAGTTCTGTTGTCAAAGTATATTGACGTCTTGTATGCGAGCGATGGAACTTCAATACTAGATTAGTTAAGCCACATCTACTCAAAGACAACTGCGTCAAACTGTTACCAGAAGAACCGAACTTGTTGTCAAAGTTTCGGTTTCTAGTTCGCCGAATGTTCCACGTCTTGCCTGTGGTCATGAGGTATTTGGTATTGGACGGACAAAAAAAGATCGCGGATACAAGCTGTCGCAATGAGTTTCCTTGGTTCTATAGCTGAGGTGACTGCCAGAGATCATGTGGGTTGGACTAGGTTAGGTGGCTGTTTAGAAGGACAGACTTAGATCAGTATATTGTTTAGGTCACTGGTGATGCCAAGATGGCCATACTAATGCAATCCTTGTTGCTGCGTGTATGCTTGGCGACGATATGTCCTTGACCAGGCGAAGAGTGTGACCGAAACAGTTTATCCTTCGCCATACTTTGTCCAACTTACCTCGCCAAATGAACGGTGATTGAAGCGTTGATTACATATTGATCTGACGCTACAGACCCACGAAGACAGTTGTGGGAGAAGCACGACCATAAGTATCATATCAGGAGGTACATTATTCAATTACTCAGGATATCTGAAACCCATTACCAAAGATTACACCTCCATCAGATGCCATACGCCCGACTGTTGCAGCCCCTTTATCATCATCGTTTTCGTCCTTCTATACTGGCATAAGGATAAATGCACCACCAGCATGCATACTCATTCTCAATTCTCAAACCATATGCAAGCAGCATATGTGGTGGAGTACTGTCAGGTAATAGCATCCTTAAAGTCTTCAAGTTTTGCCCTCGCTATACTCTGTGTGCTGTATCGTTCACCGCTGGTGCTGGCTGGGTATGGTATTAGGCGTGCGATGCGCACATTTAGTTTGCGATAGTGGTATCGCACTAGTATTTAACTTTGACAAACAAATTGGAACGTGCAGCGAAATTGATTTTAGATTCTTTGGGTTTAATTAAATTACACGTTATCGGTCTGCATGCAATCGGTTTCTGAAGTTTTCAAAGTGTTTCCTTTGCGAAGTTCTAGGAATTGATTTTTCATTTGGTTGGAAATGTGATTTATCTGGAAAAGGTTGCCCAAATCCTTGTTAGTCTGCCCACATTGCAGACAAATGTATTGAGTTCACATTCCTAAGGATGCAGCAGTGATTTGCTAAAATGCATTTCCAATCCTTGAGATAAGAAGCGTGTTTTCGGGAGTTAATTAAAATGGACTCATTTCAAAATGTTTGGTTTTGCTATTCGAAACCATTTACTGACTAATATCATATGTGCATTCCACATCCTTTTCCATATCGGAAGAGACAAGCGTTCTCAGTTGTGCAGACCCAAGTTACGTTTAGTTGGTGCTGCTCATAAGCACCATAATATCCCAAACAGTTCTGCTAGCTTTTACAGCCTGTCTTGGGGAACTTCCGGTTGCCCATCCGCCAGAGGCAACTCTCAGCCGACATGACATTCGGCTTTCGGGATGCTCATTGGGACAACCACCTCCACCATAATGTGCGATGTCAATTTCATATGTTCTCTTTGACATTTGATTTCCGAACATTTTTCCATCAAAATCACTCACCTGACTGAAAAGTTCATCCTGTTCTTTCAGTAGCCGAAGTCGGTTCCATACACACGCACACACACTCAAAGGAAGCCCTCCTTTTCGTTTTGTAAAAAGCAAAGTGAATGTTATCTCATTTCTCCGTTGTTGACGGCATCCAAATTGCCTCCGTGAGAATCCATTATTTGACAATTTTTCATGTAATCTGCATTCGGGGCTGGATCAACAAAATTTTCCAAATCATTGAAGTCATCTACCGTGTATAGGTACTTTGAGAACGAAACACATCCATGCAGACATTGTCGTCGATGGCTTGGATTTAAATTGAGTTACACTGAGACGGGAGTGGATACATTATCTGGATATAATGTCGTCTTTCCCTCGCCGACGACCCCCAAAACAGAAACAATACTCTGACTGTTAGAATTTTTGATGCAGAAAAATGAATTTGCTCGCACACACATACACACGAGCCCAATTCTGGTGTTCGTCCTTGTGCCGAAGAAATTTGTTTCTGTTCGCGCGCGCAAATGGATGTGCAGGATTATTTATTAGACATCTGGTAGCAGGCGTTCTTGATTTTTTTCCGCCCTTAAATATCGATGTCCTATTAAATCGGTTGACATTGCTGGGCGAGATGCTTTGGTATCGTTTCATTATTCAAATGTTGAGTTCGTTGATGCAGACACCAAAAAAAACAGGCAGAGGCAGAGATGACACAAAGAACGGAAAAGATATTCACTGTATCCAGAAAAAAAGAAAGAAGGAAGGAGATTTTGATTTCCCGCCTGAATGGATCGAGATAATTACATTTTGCATAGATATCGGGGCGAGCTCATTTCACGTGAGCTTTGTAATTTCATGAATTGGGGCCTCCGGAATGACATCTTACTTGTAGTCCGCTTTGGCTGAGATGAATACGATTTTGATGTCGCAAATGCGATTTTCAAGTGAAGTGTTATGGAATCAAAGGGACAGTTGTTAATTGGCTTACAGCTCAAAGAAGAAGATAAATTCGGAGGCATTTTAATTCGAAGAGGTTATTTTTGACAGCACCTTTCTTGCTTAGGGTTTGAAATTACTGATTTTAAAGGAGTCCGATTGGTCCGAGCACCCACCACCGCAAGTCAGAACCACGATCCGGTTTCCGGAACAATCGTTGGTGATTTTTGGTCGATTCGATGAGGTAAATTTAATCTGATCATGTCAGATTTTGGTCTGTTGTTCTGTTTGTATTAAGCTGCCTTACGTTTTTTATTCTATTGGTGGAAATATATTTGAGGAAGTTAAAAGTATTAAAATCAAAACAAAAATACAGTTCGTTCAAAAACGTTCTTGAAAAGTAGGCGTGGTAATGAGTGACGCAGTTACGAAAGTGACACTCTCGAGCAGGGTTGCCAGTTTGGGGACTTTCCACCAGATTAAGGGATTTTTTTCGTCGGCGCAACGATTCTGTTTTACCTAGTCGCATTTCGTTGTAGGTAATATCCTTTTCCTAAAATGTGCTTCCACAGATAAATATAAATTAGTATGCATTCTTATACAGGGTCATTAGCGCTGGCATTTGACACCTGTCAAACTCAGCTATCATTTGAAGTGTTGTCATATTAGCTGAATGTTTGCCATTTACGGTAATGGATCGCTTAGCAATCGATTTGAAATTATTAAAATTTACCGCACAAATGTGGTGATTCAAACGTAGCCACTTTTCGCGAATTACGCGATGATTATGGTCGTCATAATCGGACCGACTACGCAAGCAATCGGGAAAATTGTGAAGAAATTTGAAGAGAGTGGAAGCGTTACTGATGTCGTAAGGCCTGCGCATCATCGTAATGCACGGTCAGTCGAAGTATTGCTGCTGCAAGTGCAAGTGTTGCTGATGATCCGAATGTATCAATTTCCCGGCGTTCGCAGCAATCGAACAAATGATAACCGTTTTTTGTTGGGCGGCCATTGTAGATATTGACTTGGACGATATGTGGTTCCAACAAGACGGGGCAATTAGCGAGACAACAAAACCAATTATGGCTTTATTGTGTGAGAAGTTTCCTGGTCGCGTAATTTGACGTTTTGGCGACGTCAATTGGCCACCAAGCTGCGATTGTGTTCACGCGAATAATCCCCGAACTTTAGACGCATTAAAAACAAACATTTCTCAATTTATGGCCGAGATACCGCCCGAAATGTGCGAAAAAGTGGTAAAAAATTACCTCAAAAAGCCGCATGCTGCGAATCTTCCTGAGGCGGCCATTTGAGTGTTATTGTTTTTCACACTTAATGGCAAAGTCCAAACTTGAAATAAAATTTTCATCCAAAATTTTATGTATGTTTTATTTAGCTTAACTTGCGAAACCGAAAAATGAATTACCCTTTATTTAAAAATGAGCTGACTTATAAATTCTCCGTTCTGTTTTGTCCACAACCAAGTGATTCAAAATTGAGGATAAAAATCGAGGATGAAATAAATGTGTGAGTGATTTTAAAATTCTGTTAAATCTACAATCGATCCTCTGAATCTATATTTGGCAGTCGATATTATTTGTTCTAATATCTTTGGATTATTAATTCTCGTTTAGAAAACGAGTCTTTCAAAAATAGCTAATTTTCATTAAGACAACTTTTTAGTTTTTTCCAATAGTTCCTTGAACATTTTTGTCCGCATTTAAGCATCAACCCCATCTGTATATTTTATAAACAACAATTTTATCAAAAGTTGGTTAAGGGCTGTGTAAATTAAAACTATGATTTCAAAATGAAATATGCGTTGAGATTTTGCATTTTATTTGTTTGCCACACACTTTTGCATTAGGAAAACAAAACTTACATGTTCGCGTTTCAAATTCGAAATTTATACTTTTAAGTCGAACATAAGAAAAAAGGTTAAATCTGGGGGTTTTTGAGATTTATCTGTGGGGATATTTTTTGACCGTCGCTCGGTCAACGCTGCGTCTGGAGTCCGCCGTCAGCTCTATGTCGGTCCTTCCAAGAAATAAACAAACAAACTTATAGCTGACATAAAGGAATGGTGGTTTTTTATGATAAGTTATACAGTGTGCTGGTATCCTTCTGTTGCACCTAACCTTTTTTTGTGCGTTGTCCAATGTATTTACATGCAGTTTAGTGTAAAAAACGGGCTTACTCTGCAAACTTGTGTTCAATGACATTGACATGGTTTACATTTTACGGTTGACGGAGGTTTATTTGAAAAACAAACGCCGCTGAGTTGTTCTTGAACAGATTTCTCTTTTACCGGTAAGGATGATGGAGTAGATGCCATGTCTAGGTCCGAAATCCAATATCCCAGTTTCAATTTCCCGAAAACCAAGAGCAATTTCCAAATATTCAAATGCTATGTTAAATCGATCATAAATGGCCATAATATCCGACCCGGAATGGTATAGTACTGAATTCATGACGTTTTATGACCTGTGTAACACCTGCAACGTACTTTCCAACTGAGCATAAGACTCACTAGCGTATACATAGAAGGCATGTCTCTCTACCACAGAAATCGCATGCGGACAAAAAACTGTTGGGAATGCCAGCAGAGAGCGGGGGCTGCCGAAACGAAATGCGATGTGCAAAAATGCGGTATTTGCTGCCAATATCCTTTGGACGGTGCGGATCCATACACTGGAGAAGAAGAGCAAACTAACGACTTGAGAATTGAATAAAATGCTCCTTCAGAATACAATACAACTGCATATATAGTGGAACAGGAAAAATGTTTGAATCGAACAAGAAGGAGCCGAATTGAAAACGTTGTAGACTCAACAAAAAGAAAAAAACACAGGAAATATTTCCTTGTGTGGAGAAGGTGTACAAGGATAATGGCAGTAAGAAGGATATTGTTGGTCGGTCGGTTCTGGGGGTTGATGGAAAATGTCCTATCTTCGTTTTAACAAAAATATTTTTCACTTCAGGGCAAGTGCGGAATTTCTCCTCGAGAAGCATTCTGCGTCCCGTTTTCCACATGCACACTTAGTATATCCTTAAAAATAAAATCAATAGGAATCCATTTTGGAATTTCGATATGGGCATGCAATCAATTTATATGCATTTTTCAAGGGATTCTCTGTTCTTCGGGTTCTTTTTTCCCCATTTGTAGGATCTTCCTTGTGTTTTCTCGAAGGGGTTTGGATATAAGAAAGGATGCAAATGCCAAAGGACCACAACGGCAGAAGCAAAAGAGAAGCAAATTGAAATGCATTTCGATTCTGGGAGAGGAATTTCTACCTTTTTCGCAAGAACGGATTGAAAAATGCCCCTTTAAATCTCATAATGGATTTTGATTTGTAAAATTTGCCGAGGACAAGCAGTTTTTTTTTTTTCGTTCAGTCGGGCCACCTCTTGGTAATCCCTCACAGAAGTTGAATGTGAGTGGGGGAGGGAAAAATGCAAATTCGGGAAGTAACGGGGTGCGAATGATATATTGGGTATGAATCGGGCTTTTTGGTGTTTCCTCCGAGCCTGGCGTAAATCTTATTGATTTGTGGGATGGAAATTAATATTCACAAGGACAGCAATCATGATGGTTGTGATATCGAAAGGGCGAAAGGAAAATCTGTGGAATATATTTTTATAACACTTTGAGTATGATAGCTTTTGACGTCGCGTCGTTGAGTTATTAAAATGAGAATATTGTTGCAAATAATAGTCGTTGACATATTTATCAACCCACATAAAATGATATCAAATCATAGAAGTCTTAGCCCAAATTAAGAGGATCTAAATATTCGAAATCACCTTAGCAGTCAAAGCTGCAACTTTACTCAGACTGATTGAATCGATTAAAGGGTCGCTGTCATTTTTCACTTAAGCAAATTCTGAGACAAACGGCCTTACCAATAATTAACTTTAGTCTGTCAGCTTACGCAAAGCCTCCACACTTTCCAAAATCTCTTTACCAATAAACAAATATAGTGTCATCGCTAACTGTAGGGTCAAGTATTAATGTTGAGAAAGCCATGGTTATCTCGGGAATTAGCCTTATAAATCCTCCCTTAATGACATTTTGAGGAGGAGTGTTGCCCAACCTTCCAAAATGACTCTATTGAATTTCGTAATGGGAGCGAATTTATAAATACGCTGTCGTTCAGCTTAAGCATTACGATTGACAGGGTTCGATTTTAATTCGACTTTATTGTAATTAATAATAGTAGGTATAGTAATAATATTTTAAAATGCAAAGTAATCCATTAATTAAACAAGTGAGAGTGGAGTGGCTGGTGCGCACACGTTGAGAGCCAAAATAGAAAGGGACGTCGACCCAGGCAGAAAAAGGATCCAGAAGGAAAAGCTGAACGTCAAACATGATTGACAATTCACCACCGGAATCTTCATGGGACGCCATCTAGATCTTCGAGTGCATTCGAAGACTACTCCTAGTCCAAGGCTCCGATTTGTAGATACAACATTTATTATTATAAATTAAACTTAGTAAATTGTAAATGTTTTCTGACTTTATTCGTTGGAATACAACAATTTAAGCTTTTGTCGGTTTCTAAGTTCTCCGAATTAAGTAGTATTTAAGCCATTCACTTTTAAAGAGATCAAATTGTATTTATTTTTAAAAAACGGAAGCGACAGGTTCTGAAAAATTAGCTTCCCATGTGAAATTTAAATTTATACTGAAATGAATTAACAGGCTATTATTTCTTTTTTCAAAAACATTCACTAGCTAGCGATGCAATTGGGATCTTTAGACCACCAATTAGTTTTGATTTGCATCACCAGGGTACGAATAAATCAAGACATTCTAATAAATTGTGTGTCCGTTGAATTGAATAGTTTGAAAGGGATTTTATTACAACTCAAATGCACTCATAAATCAAACGTGAAGTAGGATTAGAATACAATGGAAAGCGTACTAAATAAAGTACCGATCGAACGATAGGGCATTACTGATTTTCATATGATATTTGACAGATCAGCGGATATTTTGTGCATTTCTTTTTTGCTTATAATAAGAATCAAAAGGCCTTTGATATCAGTTGGGCAAATTTAACTGCAATTTATGTATTCCCTTTTTAGTGAAAGAAACCATTGAGCTTGTCACGAAAATAAATAACGAAATTTGAGTCCTACGATGACAGCAAATGTAATAGATTCTAAGAAAGTTGTCGGACTGGGAAATGTGGACGTCTTATTGTTTATTGGTACCGTTTTACAAATGCTGTACATTTTTACTAAAGCTGGCAGCCAACTAATTGTCGACATTAGTGATTATTAGTAAGGCCGTAAGTGTACGACTTTTTCAAAGAATGCGCGACGATAAAACCAACTAAATAAAGCAGGGCGATCACTTTCGACCGAATCACGGCGCGAGTGCATTCAGCGCATGAAATATAACGGACAAACAAACTTTCGATTGGATTATTTTCCACAATTTTCGACATATTTTTCAAAGTCTCTTAAGTCTGACTTTGTGCCAATCGAGCGTCCGCACGTTCCAGGTGCATACTCTCAAATCGTTGTCCGTTGACGTTCCGGGTCTGGTTGCCGTTTGAGGGAATTCGTTATCCGAGGCTCCTCGTGTCTCTCCCATAACTAATTCTTTTTTCCATGGTCGGGAAGTTACCCCGACGGCACAACCCCCAACCTGGATGGCCAGGTCCTTGTTTTCACCCTAGGACAGCGGGCCGGATATTCCGAGGCCAGTAACCCACTTCGGGATATGAGCGCTGCCGTTGACCCATTAAGGGCTCATCCGCCACCAACTCTTTTCCAATTACCTGACGTGTTATTGGAGATCCCTATATAGACCTGGAGTCCGAGTACTTCAAAGCAGCTCATATAGGGATATCACTAAGTAATTCGGCCTAACTGGAATTGTAGACGCCACCGTTGACTCCATCTAGGGAATTCGTCCGCTGCCGTCTGGAACATGAGGAAGTGTCTTAGTGAGGAGACACTCCACCCCCCTCTCTCGTCCGCTGCCTCCAACGACCTTCCAAAGGGGTTGGTTACCCAATCTCCAGTCGAGGTACTAGGCACCCACAGGTCACCAACGTGGAGGTGAGAGTCTAAGTGAGAACGCTTGTGTTCTCATAAAACGCATCACAACCCTTCAACTAGGTATGGATAGAAGAAAGCATGCCCGATGGCTGGGCTATCAGCTCCATATGTCCCATCTACAAAAAAGGCTATCCTATGTCTTGCAAGAATTACCGAGGCATATCCCTGCTTAATGTCGCATAAAAGATCCTATCCAACGTACTGTGTGAACGTCTTAAGCCGTTCTGCAACACACTAATCGGCACATACCAGTGTGGCTTCCGTCCCGGCAGATCGACCATAGACCAAATTTTTTCACTGAGGCAAATCCTGGAAAAGACCAATGAATTTCAAGTCGAGACTCACCACCTATTTATCGACTTCAAAGCCGCATATGATAGCATTCATCGTCAGGAGCTCTATATGGCCATGACCGAATTCGGGATCTCGGCAAAACTGATCCAGCTGTGTCGCGTGACGCTGGAGAGCACGCGCTGCTACGTGCAATTTGGAAGTAGCTCATCTGAACTATTCCAAACATGCACCGGATTTCGGCAAGGAGATGCGCTATCATGTGACTTCTTCAATCTCGTGCTGGAGCAGATAGTGGGCAGGGCAGGTGTCAACACGGAAGACACTATCTTCAACAGATCCGTTCAGCTACTGGGGTGTGCGGACGATATCGACATCATACGGCGATTGGGGAGCAGGCGAAATTTGTTGGCCTTGAAGTAAACGAGGACAAGACCAAGTATATGCTATCAAGAAACAAAAACGCATCTGTCCACCACCTAGGACAAAACGTCACTATTGATAGCAACAATTTCGAGGTAGTTAAGGAGTTCATCTACCTCGGAGTAAATATGAACTCCACGAATGACAGCCTAGTGGAGATCAGGCGAAGAATTACCCTAGGAAACAATTGGGTTCAAAACTCCTAACCCGAAGGACGAAATGTACGCTCTACAAAACACACATCCTGCCAGTTCTGCTTTACGGCGCCGAGTGCTGGACGATAAGCAGGAAGGGAGAGCTGATATTGGGCTCCTTCGAAAGAAAAATTCTTCGTCGGATTTTTGGTCCTGTGTGCGAGGAGGGCGAATGGAGGAGAAGATACAACCGCGAACTCTATGAGCTGTACCAAGATTTGGATGTAGTCCAAAAAGCCAAAATACGTCGACTACATTGGCTCGGCCACATCGAGCGAATGGACAACAATGCTCCAGCTAAGAGGATCTTTGAATCCCAGCCCCCAGGTTCGAGGCGACAAGGAAGACCGAACCTCCGTTTCAAAGACCAAGCCATCGCGGATGCCAGAGCGCTTGGTCTGGCAAACTGGAAGCAGCGTGCCCGGGATCGCAGAGGATGGAAGGCTGCAGTGTCGCAGGCAGAGACTCTTCACGGGTCGGGAGCCCGCTAAGTAAGTAAGTAAGTCTGGCATTTCTCGAACTCAATGTATTCTCTATGCATCACCTCGCTCAACTAGAGTAACCGATTTAATTTCCGGATATTTTGAACTCCACCAACTCGACACTTTTGACGGTTAACCCATTAAAGCCATATAGAGGAAAATAAGTCATCCATTTAGTACGAAAATAACTGATTATTGCGGCAGACTCAAATATTTCATACATTTTGGGACACCCTTTAAAGTCTAAATAGTTAATAAGGTTATTACCTTTACTTTTGCTTTATTATGTAGAAAACTAAGCCAACCACAAACAGAGTCCAGATTAAAATCCGAAATCGAATATGCTGATGTTTGGCTTTTCAAAATCAGTAAAGGGAACGCATTCTTGCAATTCACTTTGTTCAAGTGGGAAAACAAGTAGGAGCCACTGAAGTTAGAAAAAGATGTGTTTTTGATGGAAAGCTTTGGCAAAATGTAGGCGTGGCAATATTTCACATAGTGTTTTCCAAACTTTAGGAAGCATTCGAAAACAAAAATCCACCCCAACTGGTATCAGACATAAAACCCCCAACACTTTCATTGAATGCATATAGATGTGAAGAGCTAATGGATCTCCCAACTGCGGAACTGCAACGTGCGGCTGCAATACGACTACAAACAAAGTAAAGTAAATTTATCGTAAACTAAAAAATTAAAACATGGGCCTTTGCTACTGGTAGGTTTTACACCAACGATTTAAGAGTAAAATAAATACCAGACTTCCATATTATATGCCAGCCACGACATCCTTTGGCGGAGTCCTTACCACCACATGTTGGTTTGTCCCATACCTACGTATATCCATACATATTCTAATATTCGTATGTTTTTTTTTTCTGCGCTGTCTCTGGAATATGCTTATAAATTGGTCAGACGTGAATAAAATTCCAAGCGTGTCGCCTGTTCAGTGCGGGGAACAAGGGAACGGAAAAAAATTAAACCGACAGAAAAAAGAATAGAAAAAAGAAGTCGACGAAAAAACCCTCTTGAATGCATAATAAAGAGATATATGAGCGATGCTCTGACTGTGCAATGGTCATGAATGTATAAAATGCCAGAAATGAGGCCAAGTGTCCAAGGGCATGCCTCTCAAAGTTCCCCACCTTTTGCGGCGGCGTTGGCGCCCGGCGTCGGGGATATTTCCCAGTGAGGCTGATGTGTCGGTTTGAAGTTTTTGTACTAGTTCGTGCACGGTGTATAGAGGTGTGCGTTGGACTTATGGCAACTGGCTATGGCTACTGGTAAGATTGATGTGCGCTTCACTGTTTAACCAGGTTGGGGCGAGCCAAGTGGTCGAGCTCGCCTAAATCTTTTCAGTTACCGATGTGGGCCATGCCAAATGGATCGATCAGCATTGCACATGTTAGTTTGGGCTGGCCGACCAAATCTCTGTGAATCTCTGTAAATCTCTGTGTGTGAGAGGGCAACAAAGTAGGTTGACCTCTTTCGTTGACTGCCTCTCAAAAGCGATGCAGGAGAAAGTTTTCTGTAGCAACCTGCATGCAAAATGATTTAAAAACGCTCGAATCCAGGCGTAGCTATGGGTTGGGTGTCGGATGGTTAACTTGCTGCAGGTTTTCTTGTTCGGTGCGAAGGTGGGGACTTTACGATTTTAATACCATCAGGTGCGTTTTTTTATTTATTTAATTTTTTTTTTTTCTATTTTTTGGGGAAAATAAACTTTCTGGCAAAGGTGACTTTCGGTTATAATCACTTTTTGAACTATGCGCCACACGGCTTGGTAGTGACAACTCATGTGGTTTGGTAAATAAATTAGAGCTACGTTGGCTCGGTGGAAAAAGCGATATTTTGTTATGCTGGTGAGCGGACAGTTTGTGAGCCAGAAGTTATTCGCTCAAGTGCGTGGTGAACTCGAATGGGTTCGTTTCGAATTGGAAATGAGTTTCCAATTTGTTGGTTGGGTACATTCTGTCAAGTCAAGGGTAGTAATTTTGTTAGCCCATCAGTACAGTGCGTCTAATTTGCACGAATCATCGACTGGTTTTCAAAGTATAAGTTAACTCTCTCTGAATGCTGCACTAACAGATTCAGATGCAGTTTCGTAATACTGAGTAGCTTCCTAACCACAAAAGGGAAGTTTTATTTGTTATTACGGAAAAAAAATGTTTTCACAAAACAAGAACATAAAATACGGTTATGGTCCAAAACAATCAAGAACAATTACTCTTGGATCAGAGAAAGAATGTGCTGAATACGGAATGTGACCTCAAGAACTTTTCTTTTATTTCGATAACTTTTTTCTTAAATCGTGCATTTATTATTCAGACTAATTTATGAGAACCCGAATTTTCTTGAAATAGGAATATTAAGTTCTGATATCAAGTACTTACTTCTTTGGATTTTCATGGAAGTCATTTTCTATGGAAATAAATTTAGAAGGACTTATGTTTTTTTTTCTTTTTTCTTTGTAGTTATTTTCATCATTTTAATTATTTGAAATAATATGTTAAATTAAGCTATAGTGTTCTTTATCTTAGAATTTTCATGTTGAACTTCAAAGCTTTCGTTGTCGTCAACGTTTAGAGGAATGCAGGACATTTTTTCTTTGGAAAATTCATTTGTTTTTTCTATGTAAATTGAAAAAAAATAAGTAAATAGTAGATCAGTTATAACAAAATAAATTAAAAATGCCCGTGACAACTAGTAGCGGTTAAAAATACGTAAATTAATGGTATTTTCATTAAAAATAGTGTTTTAAGAAACAAGTTGGGCCTTAAAACGTACAGGATCGTGCCCGAAAATGAAATACTGGAGTTTAGAGTCACATACTCCTACTTAACGTGATTAAACTTTGATATTTCGTTACGTAGCCGTGTCCTGAATGACCTGCGATGTGCGAATAGCATCAAAAATTCCGAAAATTAAGAGGTACTGAGCTAAGAACTCGTGCGCGACTCCTGCGAAACAAAATATATTCCATAGGTATAAGAACTTTGTTCTAAATTCAAGAACTGAAATTTCTTTTTGTAGAAAATAATTTACTTTCCGTGTAAAAATTGACAGTTGCATGTTTAGAACTTTTGTTAATTCAAAATTTCAATTCAAGATCCGTTCCGATACAGTCAGGACAATTTTATGGCGCAGGGACATAAGTCCCGAATTCATTTTTCGGGAATTATGTCCCACCTAAGTGGGTTATAAGTTCCGAAATCAATTCGGGATTTATGACCCACCTAAGTGGGACATAAGTTCCAAACAAAAATGTGGGGCCTTATGTCCCACCCAACAATATGAAAATTAAACAAATAAATACAAGTAAAAAACCTCGCACCAACCCCGTAATCCAACAATAAGCCCTATAGCAGGGGGGTTGCATACACATTTCATAATACAATGGTAGCAATTCGCGTGCCCCCAATTTGATGTATTCGATACCTAATGCAGATCCACAACATTTTGCTAAATATTATCTCTGGTAAAATTTGGGACTTATGTCCCATCTTCGACAAAACAATTTTGGAACTTATGTCCCAATAGGGTGGGTCATAAGTCCCAAATTCGATTCGGAACTTATAACCCACTTAGGTGGGACATAATTCCCGAAAAATGAATTCGGGACTTATGTCTTCGGGACTTATGTCCCTGCGCCCAATTTTATATTTTGTGAATTACCACCTTTGATCATGTATGAAGTGTGGATCAACTTGTAACCAAGCTTCCAGCCGGACTTCAGTCAAAATAGTGATAGCAATGGCAGGTGTATACCGGCAAGGATGTAATATTTTTAATTTCAGAATTATTGAAAGGGGGAAGATATATGTGATTTTGTGGACTAAAATTTCAGCGTTCATTATGCAGTTTGGATGCTTTACTCCCCCTGACTGCATAATTGGTTTGATCCTTGCCATTGTCTGCTTGAATTGTTTTTTCATATCCTTGCGAAGAAATGTTTCATTGAACAAATGGTAGTCGGGTAATGGCTACATTCTGACATATTCTGCGCGGAGATCTTGACTTCGCTGTCCTCTTTTCATTTTTCAGGTTTTTTTAAAATTAAATTAAATCATTTGCCGAACTTGTGTGGTGGAGCCTTGTTATGACATCAGAAACGCGTTGACGAATTTGGGAGTTCACGTCATACTCAGCGTTCATAAATTCGACTTTATTATACCCAGTTTAGATTTACAAACAAACATTTTGCGTATTAAGCTTTTATTAATTGCTGGTCACAAAAACCAGGTTTACATGCAAGACCGCACTTAGTTTGAAAAATATTTGTACTTGTCTTTGACCAGTAAGCGGACGCAAGGATGCCCACTTTATCGCACACATTTGCTTAGGTAGTACTTTGTTAGTCCCACTTTACACTCTTTATAGCTCCTCAACCACGCTCCATACACAAAGCCGCTATGAATAATCTTTCGGAAAATTATTTCCAAATTTCCATCAATTAATCACCCGGCTAAATGATGACTCCTCGCGAAATCTCCTTATTACGACTCGCAACCCTCACTCCCACCACTAATCACACCAATTTGTCATTCATGCCTCGTGACTTTTAATCCGCCAGTCTTGTTGTTGCTGTTGAGCATGTCGCCATTCCAGTCCTCGAATATCAAAAGGCAAACCAAAAAAACAAAAAAAAAAGTATCCTAATCACTTTGGCGGCTGAATCGTGTCTTACAAATCCATAAACGGGAACTTTCCCTGGCATCTGCAATGCCACCAGACAAAATGCAAGAAAAAGGATACACGACGAGGCGCGGCAAAGCTGCTCCTCTTGAAGCACGCTAGAATCCTTAGGTCTATTTGCTTTAATTATACACTTATACCCAGCATCAAATTAAGACGAAAAGTAATTGCCTGAGATTGAGTCTCATCAAAAGCCAAAACGATGGAAGTATGGAACTGTTCGAAGGCGCTTAACCTTCAACAGGGATAGCACAAACGAAGGAGGAAAAAAAAGTTTAATGAGGCAATTGCGTGCCAACCAAAGCGGGGATAATTTACTTAAAATATTCGTAGGCGCGCGTTGCCAAAGTTTCTGTGTGTACACATTTTTTCCTAGTTTCTGAGGTTCATATCGGAACTCCGCAAATCCGCCCACGAAAACGCTTGCTTCATGAGGCGGGTGATTTGTATTTTCTGTCAGACGACGATGTACATGTATAAGTGTTTTCGACACTAGTTAATAAATTGAGTTTAAAAAGCGTGGGAATTTGAATAAATGTGTCAGATCATGTGCTCTGGCGCCTGACAGCCCTTGCAGTGTGAACAAGCATCTGACGTACACCACTTTTGGTAGTAGTTTCCAATTGAAAAATGAAAAATAAAAGTTCACTGCACACCAGCAGAACAAATGTCGAAACTCAATGGAGCAGTAAACAAAGGGACTTCATTCGGGTTGATTAAAATTTAAAACGTCTGACGGATTCGCTATATCGCTGTATCGGAATTGGGGATCCGAAGAGGATTTAATTAGTTTTCATTCTATTTTAGGTTTTTGTTTTCCCCCCATTTCGCCTTGTTCTAGTACAATCGAATTGAAACGGAAAAACGAGGAGAAAGAAAACAAACAGCATCCGACGTGTGTCTATAGGGATAATTAAAAATAAATACATCCGGTCGTTCCGCTGGGTACACGTCTACATCAATTTTCTTTGTTGATGCACGATTCCATTGTAAACGTTGTTTCTGTTGCGATAATCTTTGTGGAATTTTTGAGGTTTCATTGTCGGTTGATGGAGCTAATGAAGTAATTTTACGTTGCTTAAGATTGTGGTTGTCAAAGGCATGTCGACTTTAATTGCTGTCAATTTAGAATATTTGGAACTCAGACCCATCAAGCAGATTCCAAACATTTTTTGTCTTATCGGAATATTGTTGAAAATTGTATGAAGCAGTGAAATGGATCGGCCACTCATTTCGAAAGGCGACTCTTCCATGCAGAGCCAACACAACTACGACATTGGAACGGGTTAGCTAAATATAAAACAAATAAACTTTATTGGTTTGGCAAAAGGAGTCACTACTGTCAAAAATCAAATCGAGAGCACTTTGATTGCCAGCATTTATTCTTAACAATTCTTGGTGCTGTATTGCTGTTAGAAATGATGAACATATCATACCATATCGTATTTAGGTCCCAAAAAAAACAAAATTACCACTCCTTTTTTTACTTTAAAATACATTTTTAATCCATTCTTTCTTTAAACTTCCATACTAGACAAAAACGATTAAATCTAATTTAAAATTAACATTTATCTTATTCTAGCTTACTGGCTGCACTAAGCGAGCGCTCTAAACTTATCAATATCCTTAAAATTATTGCCTTTCGATCTTAAATCTATCTATTTCTATGATTTATTTTGTTTTTTAATTTTCAAAAAACTTTAGAAAACTTGAACTCTTTATTATTTGTTTTATTTAAAACTACTTAAAACTGCCTAAGCTATTTAACCTAAATTACCTATAATCAGGGTGGTGAGCAATCTCATATACTATCTTTTCGTACTACTACAAGTCCATTAGCAAACGGTGCTGGTTGTATGCAATTCATGAAACGTTTTCTTAAGTGTACTTAACACTAGAGTTCGCCCAGTGGTAGAAATTCTAGCATTATCTACATTAACGCGGCTTATACACAGCTTAATGGAAAATAGATTACACACGGCATTGCATTTCTGTACAGTCTTTCCAACAAAAAAAAAACAAACGAATATAGTGTGCTCAAAGCAGTGTTAGTGGTTCTTAATTATTTCACTTCGCATATTTGTACATAGGTACGTTTTTCAACATTTTTTTATGTTTTTCTCTTTATTTTTGTATGTATTTCTAAAAGCTTTTTTGGTGATTTTGGATGTCCTTTCTGAAATCGATTTTTAATCTTGTTTGATACTTTTTTGGTTCTGTTTTTAACTGTTTCTTTTTTGTGTTTTAATGCGTCTTTTAAATGCACTATTTGAATCACTTTTTTGATGTTTTTTTTATTGTTTTTTTTGAAGACCCTTGGCGATGCCTTTTTGGACGCTCGAATGCAACAGAAAACGTATCAAAAGCTCTTTAAAAAAACCCATCCAAAAAGGCATTGAAAGCCACTCAAGTACCTAAATAATAAGGAAAACAAATAAATATAGTTCGCACATGAGGAATAGCTCCTCACAAACTTTCGCTTCTACGTGAATTGTTCCATTTTTGGTAGGAATGGAATGAATCTTCAATTTTATGCCGAGTCCAAATGGCTCTTTTATAACAGTGAAATACTATCGGAGGTTTTTGTCAGATGTTTGCCAGAACTACCGCAGTGGAAACAAATATGCAGATGATATTTGTGTTTTTCGACGACCTGGGACCCGTCCCTTAGTAGTACAACACACTTACCACTAAGCCACTGGGCCACTCAAGTATCCTTGTCCAAGAAGGGTTTCGAATAAGTTTAGAGCGCTCGCTTGGAGCCAGTAAGCTAGAATAAGATAAATGTTAGTTTTAAATTAGATTTAATCGTTTTTGTCTAGTGTGTAAGCTTTAAGAAAGAAAAATAAAAAATGAATTTTTAAAGTTAAAAAAAAAAAAAAGGTTTCGAATAACGCTTTAAGAAACCCATTAAAAGCACCTCCAAATAATTAAAAGCGACATCTTCATAAATGCTTAAATATCAAATATCAGAAAAAGATAGGTATTTGTTGGTTCGTAAAGAACACGCAAAAAAAAAACGACTCAAAACTCTTAAAAAAACAAGAGACCAGCCCGAAGTGCATTGATAAAGCGTTGAAAAAAACTCTATACAATAAGTCAAAGCACCTCTAAAACGCTCTTAAAAACGGGTCAAAAAACTATTCAAAAAAACTTAAAAAAATTAAAAAAAAAAAAAAAATACTTGCCGAAAAACGTTTTAAAATCATTTTTTTTTTTTTTTTTTTGTTTGGGGGTTCGCTGGAAGGAAAAATCATCACATTGCAGAGCAAGTACGCGAGGGATGCTTCTGCAGTAGTGAGGGACTCGAACAACCTCTAAAAAACCTCCCGGGAGGGACTGACTGTCATCATCCCGAATGGGATTGCACCTAGTCGTTCGACTAATCGGCAATTTATTTTTAAATTATTTGAAAAATTCACAAGAAGAATCCGCTGGTTGTCGGATTTCGAAACTTTTTTGTTTGAAGATATTACCTAATTTCTTGGCCTTGGCTAACTCCTATAGATCAAGGGGTTTTACCCGCCTCAATCTTCTGATTACACTGTCAGTATTTAATAGTTCTGTAAGTTCTATGTTAAAATGATTGAGAAGCCTACTTCTGTGCCTTTGGGCAACTTTTTTAACTTCATCTTCAACCATTTCAATATTTAGATCTCTATGTAGATCAGCGTTGCGTATGTACCAAGGTGCATTAACTACGTTCCTTAGTACTTTATTTTGGAAGACTTGAATTTTTTGTAAATTTGTTTGGCATGTGCATGCCCACAATTGGAGCCCGTAGGTCCATACTGCTTGTATAGCAGTAATTTATTGTAGTTGGACAGGGATGAGTATCTCCCAATAAGCCAATTCATTTTACTGTATCGCATGTTCAACTCATCTCTTTTTTTCTTTACTTGCGCTTTCCAACGCAGTTTAGCGTCTAGTGTCATGCCCAGATATTTAACCGTATTTGAGTATTCTACTACATTGTTATTAATGTATACTGGAATGTGTGGTCGATGCTGAGGATATGGAAGAACTACTTCTGCAGACTGTTTAACGGCGATGAGGAACTAAATCCCGCTGTCAGGCAGAATGAACCATTCAACCTGGGCGATGAAGACCAACAATTCCATCCACCCGACCTGGACGAAGTGAAGATATCCATATCCAAGCTTAAGTCCAACAAAGCCGCTGGAGCAGATGGCCTAACCGCCGAGCTATTCAAAGCGGCAGGCGATGACTTGGTTAGGAGCATGCACCAACTCATCTGTAAACAATGGTCGGAGGAAAGTGTGCCCGATGAATGGAACCTCAGCATTGTTTGCCCGGTCCTCAAGAAAGGAGACCCTCTGAACTGCGCCAACTACAGAGGTATTAGTCTTCTTAACATCGCCTACAAGATCTTATCTGCCGTGTTGTGTGAACGCTTGAAGCCTTTCGTCAACAACCTAATTGGTCCCTATCAGTGTGGCTTCAGGCCAGGAAAGTCTACCGTCGACCAAATATTCACACTGCGGCAGATCTTGGAGAAAACCCAGGAAGTCCAAAGCGATACCCACCACCTTTTCATCGATTTCAAGGCCGCCTACGACAGCATTTATAGAGACGAGCTATACAGAGCTATGTCTAGTTTTGGCATCCCTGCAAAACTCGTCCGTTTGTGCAGGATGACAATGGAGAATGCACGCTGCTCCATCAAGGTCGGTAAAGAACTCACCGAGACCTTCGAATTCAAAAAAGGATTTAGACAAGGCGATGCGCTGTCATGTGATTTCTTTAACATCGTTCTTGAAAGAATAGTGAAAAACTCAAACGCTATAACACCAGAGGTACTATCTTCCAAAAGTCCGTCCACTTACTCGCCTACGCCGACGACATCGACATTATCGGCAGAACGCAGCGTGATGTCACTGGCACGTTCGTGAGCATTGAGACGGAAGCGGCAAAGATGGGTTTGGCGGTCAATGAGGGCAAGACAAAGTATATGCTGTCATCAAGAAAGGACACCCAACACCGACGTCTTGGACAGAATGTCACCATAGACAGATATAACTTTGAGGTGGTAAAGGACTTTGTCTACCTAGGCTCCGCTATGAACTCAGACAATGACACCAGCGCTGAGATTAAACGAAGAATTACTCTTGCTAATCGCTGTTTCTTTGGGCTAAGAAAGCAATTGGTTAGCAAAGCCCTCTCTCGAACAACCAAAGTGACCCTTTATAAGACCTTAATCATCCCAGTCCTACTTTATGGTGCAGAGGCATGGACTCTATCAAAAGCGGATGAGGTCACTCTTGGTTGCTTCGAGCGGAAAATTCTTCGAGTAATTTTCGGTCCCGTCTGAATAGACAGTGAATGGAGGAGGAGATACAACGACGAACTGTGCGGGCTGTACAGCGACATCGACCTAGCCAGAAGAGTGAAGGTCCAACGACTGAGGTGGCTGGGTCATATAGAGCGAATGGACGTGAATGCTCCGGCCCGGAAAATCTTCGAATCCACACCCGAGGGACGGCGCAGTAAAGGAAGACCGCGACTCAGGTGGCGCACGCAAGTGGAAGGGGACCTTAACCAACTAAGCGTGCGAAACTGGAGACAGCTGGCCGAAGACCGTGCTGGCTGGAGACGCTTGTTGGTTGAGGCCCAGGTCCACCCCGGACTGTAGCGCCACCTTAAGTAAGTAAGTAAGGAATGTGTGGTACGTTTTTATATGTAAAAGCCATAGAAAAAGCCTATAAGAAACGCATTTAGCGACTCTTCAAGAAACCTATTACAAACATTTAAAAATGCTCAGTAAATTGACTTCGAAAACCCTTCGAGAACGGCTTTTGAAAACCGCGTCCAAAAATTAAATGAAAATAAACAAAAAATGCATTCAAAAACGCTTGAAAAAACTCATTACAACTCTTAAAAACTGTCATATGGAATTTGGAGAAGTTTATTCATTAGAAATAAGTATTAGGAAGGAGCAAGTACATGAAATTCTACCCAAAGTTGACCAAATCTGTTCTCGGTTCCCATATAATACAACAACAACACAACGAACGAACTGATAGAGAAATAAACATCGTCATCGCGATTAATACAACTTAATAAATTTAAGGATGAGCGTATTGGTACGAATTTTAAACGTTCGCCCAAACTGCCATAAACTATTCACACTTACTAATATAGGTATGTATCAAAACAGGGGTACATCACCCTTGAATGCCATTCAATCTCATTTTCTGAATGAACCCAAGATTTCATGGAAGCAAAAACCTAAACAGCATTGTACAACCAAACGCAAAACAAAAGAAAATATTGCAGAAAAATAAGAACCTAAGTCCCTATACAGAAAAGCAAATCCTTGAAAATATAATTAAGTACCCTCTTCGGCTAATTTGTATAAATCTCTTCCCCGCACATACGTACAATAGCATCACAGCAGCCACCCTCTCTGTGAAGCTGTTTTGATACAGTTTCCGGCGTTCAAACATTCCCCATCTGCCATGATAAAAGGGTTGCGTATCCTGCAAATATACACTTTAAGAGACTTCTAAACCAGTGTGGAAAAGAGGTGGCAAACGTTGTGGCCTCCTTCTAGCCTGACTGAGGGAATATATATATATTTTTTTTCGCTGACATCCTTCAGCTTTCTTATAAAGACGCGCAGTGAAACAAGGGGTTTCCTTGTGGCAGTGGCCTCGTTATGAAATTTTCCCGTCGACTTTACAAGTGCGAAATTATTCTCTATTCGGTTGTGGTCCAGTTTTGCTTCACATTTTCTGTATTTCATCCGCTTTTCTCCCGGTCTACTTCTTATTCAAAAGTTAATTACCTTAGAGATAATTAACTTAAGCATAAGTTTCTTGAGGGCGCGTTTATGCTAATAGCTTCGTAGTTTCGAGAAAATTTCAATAGATACTGGCCTATCTTTTGTAACTTTTTTTTAAAAAACTTTTTTGGTCTTCTCCTTCTTCCCGTTGGCTTATTATTTTGTTGTGTGCTGCTTTTGTTGGTTGGGCCAGTTAGTTTTCAAAAGGTGAATTGCACCTTGGGACCTGGTTAAAATTATTGCGGTTAATAGCAAGTTACAGCAGTTGATCATGGGTACCCGCGGTGGTTGTTTTGGATTAGTGGATATTATGGCGAAGTTCTTACCGTGAAGGCTTCTAAGAAAGACTATTTTATTTATTGTTCTTCGACAAGTAAGTGCTCAGCAAAGTGCGGTGAAGTGTCAGGGTGAATTCCCCTGAAAACTTTGGTGCTGGTGAGTTCTTCTAAGCTTTAACAACATACTGTCGCTTTCCTATTTTCTGCTCTTTATTTCAGTTAATATTTAAAAAAAAAAAATGATAAGTGAACTCAGAACTGTGAGCAAATACATGCCGTCAGGATATTTCCGAAAATTGAACTGAGATAAACTATACAGAAATATGGCATCGTCTGCATTTGCCTGACTCAATTCACTGTGGCGTATATGTAACTATTTGCACGCTCCAAGGAAAAATAAAAATCAGCAGCAAAAAATGAAGCACACCCACGCGAATACTTACAAACGCATTGATCAAATCAATCAAAGAATTTTCAAGGATTTTCAAGTTTTTCTGTTGCTGTAGCCCTCCAGAGGCACACTGCGGAATGAATCATATTTGTTAGCGTCTTGCATCTTCGGGTCCCATTGCCGTAAAAGAGATCTCATTTCGCATAGTCTTCTGCTTACTGTCAATAAAGTGAATCGTGTGCATTTTAAATTGATTGCAATTCCACAAGAGGAATATGGTTTTCGCGTTCGATGCGCAAAAGGATGCAGAAATTCCAAGTGGATTTACAACTTGAAGAAATCACAGCGTGTGCAGAAAACCCAATTGATAAATCGATCATGGATAGCTAGGGAGATTGGGTTTCATATAATTGGAAAATGCAAGCTAACGAGTGGAAAATAACTTGCAACATTAAATTGTGGTGGAATGAAATGGGAGGGGTTCTTCCCACCAGAGGCAGATCTGTTTGGGGAATGCCTGGCACTAATGGCAGACGCCTACGACATGATGGATGTGTTAAGCGATGGAGAAATGTAGATCCTGTTGGAAGCAGCACTGCCCCGCCGATGTTTTAAAAACAATTCCGAGTCACTATAGAAAACTTGACGTTCGTCGTTTTTGGTCTTAAGCAACTTCATCTCACAGTTTTTTGAACTACGACACAAAAGCCAAACCAATTCTGACACATCTATAGCCAAAAGTCTGCCGAGCTAAAGCGATTTCGGTAGCCAAGTCCTCTTCTTTACACTCACCTGGGTACACCCCAACTCTGCTGTCCTGAAAAACTGCCAATACAATACTCTCGTCTGCTAACATCCAAAGAAGGAGCTACCTGAAACCCTTAACAATTTAATTTTGAATTTGCGAGATATCTCAAATTATCCTTTGAAGATTATCATCTCTATGACGAGACGACTTGATTCAACGTTTGCGTAATTGTTTCGTTTCGCCACTACCACGGTTTTAGTCGTGAAATCCCTTCGCCGAATCGCCTTTCGTCCTTATTTTCCCCCAAACAAATAATCAAATTACCACAAATTTAATCGGAATCTGGACTAGCAGGTATAGCCTAATGCTGATTGAGGACGAGTTCATCTCCACTTAACAAAAGTCTACCCAAAATCGGTATAGTTAATTTCGTTACTAACCCGGGCCGGCCCGGCCTACTTTGTGCTGGGTGGAAAAAGTTTCGAGTATACATTTTTGCGTATACTACACCCAGCAACGGATGCAAGGGAAGGAAGCGCGATTGGGATGGCAAACAAAAAGTGCCACCCATTAATGAATTGCGACAAAAGGACAAAAGCTAATTAAGTTTATGTCACAGAAAATTTGTTTCCAAAAGACTTCTGCTCTCCGGGACAATTAATATTACGGACACACACTTACCTACACGGTAGCTGGTAGCTGGTAGCTGCTGCTAGTAGCATTCTCGAATATTCGCCACTTTGCGTTTGGTGCTTTTAGAACCCGTCAAAGTGCGAGACAAACGAATGGAGAGACAGAGAGTGAGAGTAAACGAAAAGACAATGGCCAGAGTTTCGAGAAGAGCTGTGCTTGGTAGGAGCATTTGATGGCGCGGGCCAATTGATTGTTCTAAGAACCTTTTCGTTTTGTCCTTTGGAAGTGCTCGTTTTTTTTTTTGCTTTAGCTTTACCTTAGCACACACAACGTGCTCATAAAGGTCTTTTTGGATGTCTCGGCAGCACGAGGAGCGACGGTGGAAGGATTGTGTATGTGTATTCGTGGAAAGCAGAGCAGCGACTTGGAGCGGAGTTGATACACTGGTACTGACTGAAGTCACTCTACTGGAGTAATTACGCTTTTGTAACTCAATTTGTTTTTATGGTAGAAAATTACGACTTGAAACTTTGGCAGAGATTTTTTCTTCCTTTTCCCCGTGTTCTCTTCTTTGTTACTGTGCTGGGGGTGCTGCGACCTGCGAGGAATGTGTGGTCTCGTTGTGGTGCTATTCTGGAGGGATGAAATCAGTTAGGATTAGGTTGTAAGGGCATTTGTTTGACTGTGCCAAGGATCCTCCGAAGAAAAATGTCTCTGATGACCCCAAAAAAGTTTCCACTTCACCAGTAGAGTAATGTGCAGACGATTTGGATTGGAAAGCAGTAAAATCGAACTGAAGAGTATTTAGAGGGTATGGCGTTTCGGCGCAAGTTACAAATGCAGTTTTAAGGACAAACGTGGATTGTTGAGTGTATTGTAAGAGGCAAATGGATTGGAGAGAAGTTTAAATTAATGGACGGCATAATGCGCGTGTAATGAATTACTCTTGAGGCTTGTCTGGGGTAACGTAGCATGGAGTACTCGTCAAGATGGTTACTCAACACGCTTTTAAAATGAATTGGATGTTCAGGTGTTACATTGAGTTATCTGCAGGAAGTGGAGTGAAGTGTTGCGAGCAGAGGACAAACACATTCACAAGGGTTTCAGTTCAAGGAGTGTACAAATTATTGGAAATAAAAAATACCCTGGCACGAGCTCCAGTTGACCCAAAATTCCGCATTTTTCGATTCGCAGTAAATCCGCCTGTGAAATCGAAACTATAACAAAGGACTTTGTTGGCGTGCGTCCAGAGACACACTCACTTAATAGATGTGACTTCTTCCGAAATGATTGTTCTGGCGGCACAACCATCAAAACCAAAAACCCAAACCCAAACCCCAAAGCAATGAATATGATTTATTTACACTGATGCCGATCCATAAATCCAGTTGCTTTTTTTTTTTTTTTTGTTGTTTTACATTCAAATCCACTCACATAAATCAAGATCTGGCATTTATTCAAAATCCCAACATCAAGCCAAACAGCTACCGTGTTTGTTGCACTTTGTGTCGGTCCCCCACCTCACAGCTGGTTCGACTGCAGTAATACGGAAATCCACAAGAGGAAAGACAATAAAAAAAGACGACAAAAAAAACTCATAGGACTGAGAACAGATGCCTTGACATGGACATGAATGCAAAGCGCTTCTTCCCACCAAGCAACCCAGATAAACTCTAACATAAGGACGTTGACGTTCACTCATTAACATAATTTGTCACAGCATAAAGCGTTCGCCTTGTTCTTATTCGCTTTTGGCCAGCATCCATGGTGCTGCTGGTTCTTCACTCTTTTCGACGCTATACCACATACCACCACCAGTTGCCACCAAATATGGCAACACTTTAACATTCTTTGCGGTCGGTTGTTAAAATAAGTGTGAAAATGATTTTTTTTTTTTTTTTTCCTGCCAACTACTCCCCGACTCCGGTCCAGGCTTCCTTTCATTCCACTTGTGTGGCTGCCTTTGTGCACTTGTCGTGTCGACTCTATGGGCCCACAAAATGTGGTTTGAGTCTTTGACTTGGCACTGACTGGGACTTTCCATTCGGTTTGCATTGTCTGCTCGTGAGAAGCCATCAATGGGCTCGGCAGGAGGGAGCAGATTTGAATTTTTCATTTCATATTTAGGCAGTAAGCCAAACGTTCGGATTGCTCGTCCTTTTTTTTCGCGAAATAATTTCTCTGGTGAATGGTTTTTCTGAATTGATCATCCTGCCAAATGGAAGCGAAGTTAACTTGGGTATGCCTTGCCTACATATACCTTTATATATATACAATCTCTGCGCTCCAGCCGTTCTATGATGAAGTGAAGTCCTTTATGGAATCGCACTCAGGTTGAATTTAAATTGAGCGAGTCAGTTGACTGCATTCACTTGAATTTGTGATTACTTCAGCGGTTTTGTTTTAGCCGTCTTAATGAGACGAGTTGCTACGCAACCAGTGCTTACACAAACAGTGCTTGTACTCTGCCTGGGTAGATAGGAAACACGTTTGGGGACTTGCACATCAAGTCTCCGCACCGACTGCGACTTTGCCTGTTCGTCTTTGCAGGTTTCGGCAAATGGGGGGCGTCACATACCTGATATGATTTTCGAAACTGTTTAAAACATCTTTGGATATGTACCTGCATTATAAAAAATTATATAAAAAGGCTGTACATACTGAACCTCCTAATCGCACTTCACACAAAAATCAAGCACACGCACCGAGGAACTGCCATATTAACTCGAGATTCGTCTTTTGATGATTACATCAATTGATTTTTCTATAACTGCTGATCGCTGTTGAAAAAAGGCTTAATATTGTACTATTTGACTTTTCAATTTTGAGTACTATCTGTACTAGTTTTAATTTTGGAAATTAATCGAACATTTCATTTGCAGCCATACTATTCACTCCAAAAATTAAACCCCAGTCCACAATATTCAGTCATTAAACCCGAACATCAACTCAGGTTCTTAAACTTGTCGACGTTTAATCCGATTGAATGTAAACTGCACTCCGGAGACCCGGTGATGTGTCGTTTTCCATTGGGATTTTCAGTTTTTGTTCTTAGATTTCAGATTTTTCGTGCCCAATGGAACATGAAACGAGATTCTTCTTTCTTTGCTATAGTTCGTGTTTTAAGAGTCAGCTGTTCTTAGATTGTAATTTGGGTTTATAAAAATCTTTTCAATTTATGTTAATATCCATTACAGCTGACAAATGTCTATTTTTCACAGACTTGTCGCCTCTAAAAACCAAAGATAACACACTTTAAGGTTTGACGAACGACAAATGTTTTGGTGTTAGTGTAAGTGAGTGTGAATCTCGCTCAGAAATCGAGATTCGCAAAGTTGTTCTCTTGCTTTTATGCGTCCGATGGAACATGAAATATGACAGCCAACTGATTTCGAGAGCAGATAAACTGTCCCAATGGAAAATGACATACGTAGGTGTTTTAACCTTTACAGTACCGTTTTTGTCTATATTCCGTTAAATAATAGATAATCGCTTTTAATTCTTTTTTTAAGTAGTCAAGTTTTTTGGCATTCTTAAAAGAATTGGCAATTTCTTAACTACAAAAGATTAATTACCACTCCACTTCGTAATTTAAGAAATATTTTTTTTTATTATTTAAAAATGGAAAATAGTCGATTTGTCCGAGCTTTTATTCATTCTAGCAACATTATTGAAATCATGCATTTGAAGAAATCTTTATATTTCTAAAAAAAATATTATAAACAACTTCCATCACAAAACTAGAAAAATTCGTGCTTTTTATGAATTTAATGAAAATAAACTTTGCAAATTGCATTTCTTAATGTATTTCGGCAATATTAAAATAAACTTGAATAAAGTTTATATTTGACTTTAATTTGGGGGACCTATGGTACCGCCCTCCGTCTCTTGGGTATCATTGGGTCTCAAAATTTACTTGGTACCTACTCTAAAGGCTAACTCGGGTTTAAGTGTAGTAGGCAGATGTGGAACGAAAAATCGCATACAAAAGTGACACAGCGAAATCATGAACGAAAAATTTCGCTCTCCTTTTCGTTTTGCAGTACGCAGTAAAAGTGTGTATTTGTTGTAGATTGCTTGGTACAATTCTCCACTCTCTTTTCGCACAAGTTTATTTTTCCGGGACATTATTTGCTTGCCAAAATTTGACATTGCTCCTGCAGGGCGGCCAGCTCTTAGAAGAGGAATGGAGCCAAACTGAGAAATTTTGAAGGCAAAAATATCCAAACTCAAACATGAAGATCAGGAATACGCATTTGTTTGTTGCTGGAAGAAGGCATACATACCACACACATGCAAAAATGTGTTTTCATTTATGCATATCTTGTGAGATGGTTTTACTGCTGAGATTTGAGAGTATGTTCAAAAACTGTATGAAAATGGAGTCAGCTCATTTGCAAGTAACTGTATAGAAAGCTTTAGTTATTCGAAAAGAGTTGAAGTATGCATTTTTATATTATAAATACCTAAAGAGAATAAAAATCGCCAAACTTCAAAGTGCATAGTCTTAATTAGGATAACTCCAAAAATAAAAATTGTAAGAAACCAGTGAAAAGTTCGATTATCAAAATCGATGATATAAAGATAGTGCTGGTAGCACTGCGCAGCATCAGCTGATGGAACTCACCACAAATTATTTTCCGCTGCCTTTTCGCAGACGTTTCGCTGTCCATTTGGAGACCACCGGAAAATTTCGTTCCCGAACATTTGCGTACTACGCTTAAAACTTAGTTTCAAAAAATTGACATTTCTTCGGCAGTAAAAGTTAAATAGAATATTTATAAAAAGTAGCAAGAAGCTAAAAAAAATGGATTTCAATTTCCATTTGTGAAGGCTTCGTCGTCAGAAGACGAATTTACCGAAGAGTTGACGGAACAGCAGATGGTTAAGCAACGTCGTCCTCGTCTTTGACTAAGTATAGGTATATACCGAATGCACAAGCGGGCTAGGGCTTGCGTCAATGATTACAATGTTGTGCATTTTCGGAAATATTTCCGGCTAAACAAAATCCATTACAATAAAAATGAGACTCGGCACACAGCAAATCAAATCAATTTCCAAGTGACAAACAACAGAAAATAAAAGTCATTTTATGTGAAATTTGACATAACGTAGGTTTAAATCGGGCTAAAATCGGTAAAGCGCGTAAATGCATCTTTACCCTTTACCCTGCGTGTTAAATGCAAGTTTTTGAGTGAATATTGTAAATGTAGTTTTAAATCATCGGGAGTAAAAAATTCAAATGCAAAATTACCTTAAACCTACCTTACATTCTGAGTTATGGCCTTTAGATGGAATAAAATAAGATTTTTTTTTTCGCTTGAATGCAATATTAATGTTATGTTACTCAAACAAATTGTGTACTATTTTGTTTCATTACTATATTTCTTTTCAGTTTTCAGTACAATTGGGAGAAGTCGATATGCACGACTGTTGCTTATCGTCCATCAGATATTATCCTGAACCAGCTTATCGTTCTTGGAGCACCGATGACTCGGACGAGACATAAAATAACTACACCTGCTCTCCATCCGCCCATGAAACTCGCACAAACGAATGGATGTGAATAGCTACCTTGCGTCTTACTTGTATAGTTCATATTCCTACAACGTTTTAAGTTGAAAGTCTTTTAATCTTGGCGCATAGTCGTTAGGGGTGGTGATAAAATAAACACTTCGTCGCTCATCCCAGTTCAAATAGAAACCACTCAGACCTACAGCTCAACTCTACACTAATTACACACCCACATGGAGGGAAGTTCCTCAAGCTTAATCCGTTCCACAAACATCATAACACAACCAACTGAGACCAAAATATCATCAGATTAAAAGCTTTCACGCCAAAACAATCAGCTACTACTGCTTCCTTCCGTACTTGCATTTATGCTTATTTCCGAAAAAAAAGAAACCCCCCCTCCATTCTAAGTGCGAAAACATGAAAACTTCCTCAAATTAATGTTACAGTTAGATTTTACACAAAACGCTATAAATGAGGCCCTTATTGCTGCACCTGTACATCTATCCACATCCAGACTCGCAGGACGCTGCTGTTAGTGGCACATTAAATTTCATTTAAGCAAGAACAAAGAATTGTGCGAAATTATTCCAAAAATCCTTGGAGTTGTCAGCACATCAACACGCTGGCTAGTATATGAAACCAGTTCCAAACAAACCCCAGCAGCAACCAGCAACTATGGCGGACAAACAAGCCTCGATGGATGGCTGTGTACTCGCAGAATAAATGAATAGGCGCTCTTCAGTTGCACTCGCTCTCTGTTCTTTGTTTACACAGCCCTTAAGCTAGCGCCAGCAGCGAAGAAGAAAACGAATGCCAGCGAACTAGGTGAAAATGCATGGAACTAAGAACTCTGCTTATCTGGATTAAAACACCTCATAATTTCTATCTCCTTCTGCGGAAAAGCTAAGTGCTTGTCGGAAGTGAATATAAAAGTTGGAAGTTTTCTTCTTCAGGCAAATATGTGTATGACTGGGAAAAACAGACGCACATATGTATGGCACTGCCAGCTGCATACAAACACACACGCCTGCATGACAACAGAAAGTTATGCTTTCTCTTCTGATGGAGGATTGTCCCATACCGCACTCTATGACACATTTCTTCGAAAAGGGACCAAGCACAGAATTGCGGTCTCAACATCAGGAAGAAAAATGTAAGAAGTATCTACTTTTAATTTGTGAAAGGCTTGTGAATGAGCGGGTGGGTATGGGTGGTTTTCTTGTTGTGATGACAGACCGACAATGCAATATACCTGAGCTGGTTTCGGTGTACAAATTGGTTGATGAATTTTTAGCAAACTCATGGTAGCTTCGGGAGAACATTTAACGATCCCCAGATTGGCTTTAAATATTCCTTGTGAAATGAGTTTGTGTTTGCCAACGGTTGGTGTTTCAGGCTAAGTTGATTGCCCCCTGAAATGTTGGTATGACAGTATTTGGAAGCTAGAAATATGAAGGCAGCTTTTCCGGTCTCTTGACTCTCCCCCAAAGAATAAGCTATAAGTAAGATACGATTTATTTAGAGAAATAAATTTATAAAGTGAATTTGAGATATGTGTATTATTTATCAACGGGGAAATAAGACAATCGTCATGATTTTCATAAAAAGGAATTCATGTAAATCGCTTTTTAGCTAAATTTTCTTTTACCAAAAATGATCGTAAATGTTAACAGACTGCGTTTTTGTTTAAAGGTTTAATTATCTTTCCATATATTATATACATTTAACATTTAAAAGTTAAAAATCGAACGAATTTAAAAGAGCTTTTGCGGTGAAAAGGGAACGATTGCCATCCTTCGTGGAAAAACGACGAGTGAGTCCTAACTCTGGTTTGTGGTGTAATTTTTTTCTATTTCTGCAACTGATCATGACGCGAACATCGTCGTAGAATTAATTGCAGTTAAAAGAACAAAATGTGCATGACTGGATCACAGAAAACTTGACATAAAACGTCTGAGTACTGGTAACCCATTGGGGCGAATTTTGGGCTGCATTTTGGTTCCCTTAACAGAAGAGCCATATTTATATTCTGTGCGCCTGTGTATTGACATCAAAGTTGAAGACTGAAAGGATACCTACAATAGGAAGTGCTTTTTAGTATCGATTAAGATTTTGGGAAGTTATATTCAGTAATCTGAGATATTCCCTTCGAGCAAGTGTCGGATAATAAAGGTACAGCACAGCGCGGTAATTTGTGAACCTTTTTTTGAACCCACAGGAAAACGATGTTACTCCGTCATAAATTTAAGAATGAGTTAATTTAACCATCTGGTATAGTGAATTTATCATTATTTTATTTTGGAAACAGCTCACCTAAGTATAGCGTGACCAACATACTGATTCATGTTGACAACGTGTAGCTTACCTATTTTGTTTTTCATCTACCTATTTTAATAGGCACTGTGAAGCCTCATCTTTTCAAAAAAGTCATCACGAGATCTACCACTATATGCATCTTCAGAGCATCATTCATTATGTAAGTCGGGGCTATGCCAGCACATAAGCAATCATTCGTTCAGTTGGAAGGTGTTCCAGCAACATTTTTTTAGCACTGTAGGTAATTGATTTGCAGCAAAACAAGGCTCAAAGCTGATTGGTTTGGGATGAGCTGGGAAAACTGGAACATTTTGTAACAAAAAATTTGTCTGTGACTCATAACCATATGCCCTTGCGATTTTCATTTAGTGACCACTTATTAATGTACAAGTAGGTACGCAGCTTATAACAAAAATATTTTTAAAATTAATTTTGCTGATTTTCTGCTGACTTTGAGCTGAAACTTGAAAGGTTTCCACTGAGTAAAGCCACCTTCCTCATTGATGTAGCCCATAAAAAGCCCATCTGCAAGTTGCATGTGTTGCCACTTTCCAAATCTTACTTTCCTACTCGATGTTCAGAACTATTACATTACATACTTGGACATTATCCTCTGCAGCATCCCAGTATTTGTATTGACAACTTTTGTGTTCCGAGTTACTGGGTAAATACGCCATCAGTCAAAAACAGGCGTAAAGTTTCAAACCTCGCAAATAGTTCAAATTCAGTTGGTAATCAACGCCAAATGTCTGACTTTATCATTTGCCTCTTCTTAAGCAAACAGCGGCAATTCGATAGAGTTGTATGAGAGTACTCTAAATAATCCGCCAAGTTTCATACTCGCTGGAGAGACTGAAACAGCTGGAAATGCATTCAAATTTTGACCAAAAACTCGACGCCTTTTTGACTACATCGCTACATCTACTACATCTACTGTCGATTTCGGAGCAATGAAAATAAAAGAAAGGCAAAACCTTATAATACCGGAAAACTTACTGATTGATATGGATATTGGGCCATTGATGGGTACGATTTATGCCAACTCACTGAGTCATATAGAATTGAACATCTCGGAAATCTGCCTTGAAACAAAAAACATATTCGCCACAACGTAATCAATTTATTTTTCTTAAATTAATGGCTGACCCTTAACAACATCGTAAATGATACCTACAACGTATATTTGAATATATACACTCATTAAAATTACAAATACCAGCAGTCATTCACTTCACATCCGTTTGTAAGTGACCTCAAATCCCTGTAAATGGTACGCATTGCTTAAATTTAAAGTTCAAATCGTACTTCATTTTTGCCCCGCAAAATTCCCATTTCCAACTCGATGATAAATTTAGACCAGATTAATAGAAATACATATCCGTGCTGACGATTCCCTGAACGGGAGTCCGTAGAGAAAAATCCAACAACCCCCATCATAAATCAATGCTAATGATAGCCGTCTAGTAGTCATCATACTCGACTAAATGCCTTCGGACTCCTAGCCTCCGCGTCGGCCATCATTTATTAGATTTGGATTGACTTTTGGGCTTCTTTCGGGATTAGGATGTGAATGCTCTTAACATCAAACCCTCCTGGCTGCCATACATAGGTTTATTCTTTCTAGAGACCAATGGTTCGTAAACATACCCTCTTCAAACAATATAACAATGAAATTCGTTTATCAAAAAAAAAAAAAAAAAAATCAGTAAAGCACTCCTATAGATAGAATGCAAAGAGAGAGATCATTATCCATATCCATGGCACACAATGCGACCATTGCGAATTCCTTTTCTAGTCTCTTGGACTTTTTATTCACCGTCTTTTGACCTTTGAGGTGAAGTGTAGCCGTCTTAAAAAAAATGGCAAAAAAATATGAATTCTTCTGGTTGAATATTTATGTGGACGTTACAAGGACCATTCATCCTGCAGATGAATATACGCAGGTAAATCTCCGAATTGGATACTTAAATATGCAAATTAATCTGTTTGCCTTCGTCCATTTGCAAAATGAAAGTTTCTGAAGGCGAATTACCATATCGTATGGTTTTCGGAGATAAAGAGAGTTGTAAGTTGTGTAGCATTCGGACGTGATGGGAAATGTCTGGCTCTGTGATTCGAGGGTTGCTCGAAAAACACGGTTTACGGGTCAACATTTATGTATTTTAGCCGATTGAAAAGGAAAACCATAAATCGATATAGATTTGTGTAATACGAAGGATCCGCTCAGGTTTTTAGTAAGATGGGATTAGTGAAGAGAGTATTTTAGGGACTTTTAGCAGAATATCGTATTTCGCATGCAAAAATTTAGCAGAAGAGAGACAGAGCTAAACGCAAAATCACTCGACATCGCAGTTGAAAAAATTGAGAACAATGAATACCGGGGAACATGTACATCAATAAGTGAACATGATTCTGCAACATACGCTTCATGAGCTAGGAGCTCTAAGAAATAGGTAAAGAACGTCCCGAGCCGAGCGATGCGAAAATGGGAGCTTAGTATGAAGCGGGGAACGGGTGGATAGCGAAAGTGATACTCACGGGATTTATGGTAGGTTAACAATCTCACATATTACCTTAAGATTATAGAAACTCTAAAGGACAACGCCAGCAGACAATGCCTTGAAAAAGTGAACAACAAATGAAATTTTTAAAAAAGGAGGTACATAACCTAACATATCTTTTCACACGTGCTTTTGACACGACTTGAGTTCACTTCCAATAAAGAATTAAAAGAAATAACAACACGACACTCTAATCGATAGGAAAACCAAGTTCCTAATCATATTATGGTCTCTAAGATTTGGCAAACAATGTGGTCGCACCAATTGCTGCTATACCTGATTTACTCCCATAATTTAGAATTGGGGGTCCATTCTGGTTCTGTGAAAAAGTGAAACGAAAATGTTTTCATCCTTTCACCGTAATTTCGATTCTCGTTCAACGAAAATGTGAAAGGTGAAACCAAACTTCAAAAATTTCCAAATGAATCATTTTTTTTCACGATCACATTTGCAAGTGAATGCTTTTAGTGAGAGTTTGAAAATTGAGAACCTAATTGCTTACATCGATATTGAATTCATCACGACAGTTTCACTTATTGAGCGAGAAATGCTTTTTAGTGCCGAGCGAATCGAGAAAATGAAAGCAATATGTGAAGACGATTTATTCGATTCACTCTTTCACATAACTAGAAACAGACCCCCTGTTCCCAACAACGGGTAAAGGGTGTCCCTAACGCGAGTTTTGAACTGGTCGCCATTTGATAGGTAAGTTATGATTGCCAAGCTAAATAAAAAGAAAACTTTGACAGCTGACAGCTTAGCGTAAGTAAAAGTGAAGCACAATTTGAAAATTTTAAAAATTTTGAAAATGTTGCTGCCACAGTTCGATTCGGCATCGTGGACAAGAATTACAAATTTCAGAAACCTCTTTGCAGCGTGTCTTCAAATCTGTTATTCTATACATAATACATCTACTTTTTGTTTAAACTAAATAACAAAAAATTAAAAAAATTATAAAAAAAATGTGTTTTCTTTTTAATTATTTTGAGACACCCTTTATTTCTCGCATGCACTATTCACTCGACGAATACAAAATTGAATGTTAACTGGTGACTGGAAATATAAGTAATATAAAATCCATTTTACACAAATGTTTACAAAAAGTCTTACATATTTTTTTTATTTTACAAGATTTGGAACATTTTTAACACCCTCCCAAATCGGAGATGAGGTATCGAACTTATTTTTGAAAACAAAGAGAGATCAGCCAATTCTGCTAAATCCCTTGCAAACTGTCTTACTTGGCACTATTCTAAAAGCATTTCGTACGTACAGGGTGTCCCAGAAGTCCCTTAAACAAATTTAAGAAAATGTTAGCTGGGTACTTATAAAGCAAAATTTGGAAGGTTTTTTTTTTAATGAAGTTCAATGTAAATAACATTGTTAGAAAAAATTAAAAAATTTAAAAAAAGTCGTAGTCGCTTCAGCAATATTGGCGAAGTTGGTTCACTTTGTAATAGATAGATATATATTGAGAACTGATTGTCAGAAAAATGCAACTGGGGCCCTACTCTTTATTTCGTTCCGAAAGTCAATCCTTTTCGAAATTGCTTTTAGGTTCGTACTCTGTAATACTTTCGGCTCTCTTAATCGGAGTACTAGTACATTTCATTCAGCTCTCGAATAAGAGAGTACAAAACGTTCATTTTCGAAAAACGTTACTTTCGAAACGAGATACAGAGTAGGGCCCCTACTGTAGGAAATGACTTGAAAGAATGTAGAATTAGAAATAATAAATAATTAGTATTAATTACTATAATTCAAAAGTGGAAATGTTAGTTTCCTTTCTCGAAACAAAAACATTAAATGAAAATTTCTCAAAAATTCTCAACTGAAGTTAGTCAATGGGTGCTTACTGTTTACTGTTCGCTTTTCCATCATTCAAATACAAGTTGTAATTATTAAAAAATTAGGGGCTGATTTCTGTCCCACCCGCCTTAAAACTCCAACTATCTCCTATCACAATCACAGAGTTTTAATAAATTATGGTTAACATATAAATTTCAAAAGAGCTCTTGAATTAGATAAAACAACATAATTCGATGCCACCGATGGTTTCCAAAAACTGTGCAGCAAAACACCAGCTTGAATAAGAGCAAAATGCAAAATGACAAAATAAACCAATCTCTAATTGCAGTTTGTACAGCGAGACGTGCACGCATTTGAACATCAACACAGAGCTGCCAGATGGAGCTAGCACTAAATTCATGAATCATATTGTTTGCAAATTTTCCATAATTGAATTGTTGGTGCTATGTCTATGTGAGTCCTTTAAAATCATGTTACGGGAACAGCGTTTCCGGTTTAATAAGCATATCGATGTCAGATGCCTGACGCATACAGTGTCGCTCACTTGAATAGCGGCCCCCCATTGAAATGAAACTGCAAACAACTCGAATCTCTGTATATGCAACGGTTGAATATGTTTTTATTTTGAATATCTCTTTAAACTATCTCTCTGTGAGCAAGTTCCTGCATTGGAAATGTTCCGTTACTTAAATTATTTTATGTTGTTTCAAATTACTGGGAAAAACATATATTATCAGTTTTCGTCTGGAAGCCAAAGCAGGTAGTTAGGCAAAAAAACTGTATAATAACTTTAAGTCATTTTAAGATATAGTTTCAGTTAAAATGGGCTCGTGGAAAATCATTGACAGAGGATGAGGGAGGAAGCTAAAATCAAGGCTAACAGCGAGTGTCTATTCAAATAGCTAAAAAAAAACTCAACGGTGCCGCAAAATCATATCCACATTCTTACGGAACGAGTCCAAGTATGGAAAAAATATGAAAGGCCAAACAGTTAGGGCCGTTAAATCTGCTGGCAAAAGAGCAATTCTGCGGCTCGCGAAAAATTGACACGACCAAAATAGGAGATAAAGTGGCCTTGAAGCAAGCGTGTCTACCGTAAAGGGGATTATTTCGAAATCTAAGAACTTGAAGCGGTTAAAATAAAAAAAAAGAAACACCCCTTAACCTATACCGTAAGGAGCAACGCCTTAGTTTCTGCCGTGCTAACATGACGTGGAGTAAGGAATGTTACCGTGTTGTTTCCTTCGATGAAAAAAAATGTGTTTAGAGGGTCCTGACGGTTTTAATTATTACTTTCATGATTAGCGTAAGGAGGAACTTCACCTAGATCGTTTTCACAGCCGAGTGGATGGTATTATTGTATGCGGAGCATAACGTAACATGACACCTTGGAGTTGCAGTTTCTAACTCCTCGTATGAGTGCACAGTCCTACATTGGCGAACTCGAGAAGGCTTCTATTCTATAACTGCACTGTTTGGTTCTTTGCCGTGGAAATTCCAGCGGGATAACGCATCCTTTTACAATGCCAAAGTGGTAAAAAAAATTGTTCGGCGTCAAAACATCTCCTTGTTGTTTTGGCCACCATACTCGCCAGACCTTAACACTATCGAAAATGCTTGGGGATGGCTTGCTTGGAAAGTGTATGAAACAGGGAAGCAATACTCCAATAAGGAGGAACTGATAATAGGAATTAAATGTAGCTGGACCTGCATTTCGCTTGATTACATCAAGAAATTATATAATTCGCTACCTAACAGGATGTATGAGGTTATTTATAACCAAGGCGGAAGCTCCCGTTACTAATTTTTTTTTTTGTAATGCCAAAAAAATATCTTAATTATTTTCCTAATAAATTTCTTTGTTTAACATTGGAAAGAATTTTTAAATTATATTTTTATAGGGAGGTGCTATTCAAGTGGACCAAAATTATACGCTTCAAAATTTATAAAAAAAAATCTGACTATAAATATGGAATTCATTACTTCTGTTTTACTTACAGAATTTAATAACCTTGATTTAGAAGAAGAAAAAAACGAATCAATGACATTATTATTTATAAAGACATTAAACTTCAAACACACAGCAAAGGGGGGGATCTATTTAAGTGAGCTGCACTGTATATTGCACTTTTGACTGTATTAAAAACCACCCCTCATCGCATGATATAGAACTAGTGTGCTGGTGAATGGATGATTCCATCACTTTAAAATCAAACGAACAAATTTAGAGAAGGGAGGCATAGACACTTCGACGGACACCACTGGCTAGCGTTGCTATTGACTCTTTTAGTGGTGCGGCTACACGTGAAGGACCGAGAATCAGTGATGAACTAGCTGTGTGTTTCCTGGTTCAGAAACTGGATTTGGAATGGTTTCCAATCGAATGGGCCAATTAGTAGCGCAAATAATGCCTAATTAAGCGTACTTCATTCCGAATGCTAATATTTGACTGAGGCTCTGCTACATTGATGTAAATGGTCAATTCGATTAGCGACCGATAAATACGCGTAGTTAATACATTTGGGGGGAGCGTTCGTCCCGACAGGATGGTTAGACGAGATGGAACTCATCAGAAGCGAGACGAAAGCACAATTTGTTGCCTATTTATTTTAATTGGTTTGGCAGGGCCTATTTGCAGATTAAAAGGTTAGTGTGAACATAATATTGACTTTGCTAAATAATAAATGTATCGAATGGTTGCTGTTCGATACTATTGTTTAACTTATTTAAACGAAACGTCCCAGGACATTCGACCTGTCTGCGAACACCGATCTTTTAGATAAGAAAATTCTACTGGCTGTGAAATAGATATTTACAAATTTAAAAAAAAAGTCGTTATTCCCAGAATTTACAGTGTTACTTTGAACCAATGTCATCTTCATTCAAAAAAGGCTCGAGAGCATTATTTCGAAGCAATTAACTCCGTCCTAGCCTACATTCAGAAGGACTGAGAAAAAAATGTCCGCCAACTCAACAATAACACTTCAGTTAAATAAAAACAAAGTCACTGAACTAATAATAAATTAAAGTGCTTTCAATAGCAAGGGGATTATCTCGCTCGCTAACTTTCTTGATATCAATGTCAGAAGCAAGGATATTCCTGCTGTGTACGTGCTCAGAGTTATGATTATATCTTTCGTTGGGATTATGTAAGTTTTTCAATTGCCAGTTGGTGCCCACTCACTGTGTATAACGCGCTACAAACGCTGGATATTTATTAATGAATTACTCTGCGCTTGTATAATCAAATCAAATAGTTGAACTTCACCAGGATCAGTCCTGGGCGAACAAAATAAGGAAATAATTCCCCTAATCTAGCATGCTTCCCACTCGAATTGAATATTAGGAACGACTCAAAACCCCCGCTGTCAGATTCAATTTACGATAAAAAAAAAACAACTTAAAAATCCTGGAAATGTGTTTCCAATTCAACACCTTGAAAAATGGTTGCGATACCATTTTTAGGGTAAAAACTAAAACGAATTTGGCTCCATGACAAAACACCGGAACATCAAATCTCTCTTCGTAGAGCATAAAAACGAACAAAAAAAAAACAGAAAAACAAATTGCAGTTCGGCAAGTTTTAAAGATTTCTTGTGAGCGGATATCCTGTTGGCTTTGCACGGTTTTATGGGGAGCGTTACATATATCGGCACGTGTGTGTAACCCTTTTGCCACCAAATGACACGAGCGTCTTTAAAAGTTCAACGGTGAACAAATCCCCTGTCAGAGTTCGTAGGAAGTTCTTCTTCGACTTTGTTCATACTTGGTTTCGTTTTATTTCTGCGCCTGATGGAGCATGTGGCATGTCCCAAAACGGTTGAGCTTTATGGAACGTGTTCTCGCGTTCAACTTAGTTAGGTTGCATTCGTTGGCCTGGCAAGATGTGAATATGTAGGAGTAGGTACTCCATGCTGTTGTAAATGAAATGTTAGCCCCAATTGTGTAATAAGGCGATGAAGTGTGATGTCATACAAGGACAATTAAAAACAGGAGGTGTACCGAATACTTCCAATTGACGGATCGGTGAGAAATGAGTTTTGCGGTTGCAGTACTTTCGCCTCCTTCTCTTTCGACTCTTTGGTAGTAAAGCCTAGTACGTGGCTGTTCCGGTGGTCTCCAAATGGACAGCGAAATGTCTGCGAAAAAGAGAACAGAGTGCTAAGAACACGAAACATGTATTCTACAAAATTGATAACTGCTTGCGTAATCAACAAAAATAAATAAAGTTATAGACTGTGAAAAATTCATTCGTGGAAATAAAATAAGATAAGTTTGTTCCTGATCGGCGAAAAATCATTTCGCTGTGAATGTCCACAGAAAAACGGCAAAGAATTAAAAACAGGAATAACATTAAGACTTAAATATGATTTTTTAGTTACAATCTTTTCATGAATATTCCATTTAATAACGGAAAACAACAAAAAAAGCACATCATTAGTTATCAGACATTTTATATTAGTTGATTTTTTTTTATTTTCCTACAATAATTCGATCATTTAAAAAAAAATTAATCGAAAGAGAAGCAGCTTGCGAATATCGACAGAAATGAGAATGTGAAAAGAGAAATAGGTTGCGAACCTTAAAGGAAATTCTATGGCGAACATGCGAGCAATCTTATAATATCGATATCATAAAAATGATACATATATCTATGTATTTAAAATTCAATGCGAAATTATTTATAAAAACATTAATTTTCTTTACATCGTACAATTTGAACATTCAATGCACTTCAATTACATAATTAGTTTCACTTGATGTCAAAAAATAAGAAAATCGAACAATGATTTCAACCTGGAACTGAGAAAATCTATCATTTACAATACATAACCACACTCGATACTGACATGAGAATCAACCTCTGGCTACTTGACATCCGCTTTCAACTGAAAGTGTAGACATATAAGCACAAAAACAGGAATTCAAACTGGGCTACACAAAAGGTCAAATTCAGCTTGTAGGCAATCCCTCTTTTTTGGTTGAAGCTAGACTGACAGCTACAACTTAGTTTATGATAAGCTGCTACACAAGTAGCGTGTTTCCAGCACAGGCTATTTATCGCCGCTTAGACTACTCGAAATTTTCAGTGGTTCCTTGAAATTGTCATTTGGGAAATATCCTAATTTAGGCTATTTACTTTAAAGTTTGGCAACTTGGGAAATTAGAAAAAATTCGTACTTCTATTGCGAACGTACTCTTTTCGTATAACCAAAACGTTCTATATTTCAATTTGGGTCCATACCTCTTTTAAAAGCTGGCAAAATAAACGACAAGTGTCAAATTTACGCACGAAATTAATGTCCCGGACAATAAATGTGTGCGAAAAGAAAGTTGAGAACTGTACTAAGCAATCTGCTACAATTATCCAATTTTCGCCATCCTTTTGCGCACTTTCGCAGTAGCAGCGTACTGCAAAACGAACAGGAGAGCGAAGTTTTTTGCTAACGATTTCGTTGTGTCACTTTGGTATGGGATTTTTGGTTCAAAACAGGTGCAGGGCCTTAGTAAGACAAGCATTGCTGAAATGGAGGAGATTTGGCTTCGTTGATGTTGAAAGTACCAAAACCTTTTAACAATTGCCAGCGATTCTTAGATGAGCTTGCCGGTGCTTAAAATCTTCTTCTGCGGAACTCAAAGCCAGCCACTTGCTTACTTATTTATGTTTAAATTTAAATTTATATTTATATTGTTTTTACTGAGAACGGTCTTTCCGCTAATATGTTTAGCTCTTTGTATTCAGGCCCTCCACCGCAGTGCCAATATTTTGGGCAATATTGACCACGTCACATACCAAGGTATTAAAATTATATCTTACGTCAGTTCTCAGTGATGCCAACTGAGATAAAACGGCGTAATTTTTTGTGTATCGTTTTTACAATCAATTGACATAGATAAATTTTGAATTTAGTAAATCTGTTACATATTTTGATCAAGGTCACGTCACTAATTTTCAGTGACAGTTGTGCGTTATGCACCAACTAAAACCTTGGATTACCAGAAAGGAAAAAAGGATTTATTACCTATCGATTGACCGCCATTTTGTTAGCAAATTTAAATCAACTCTTAGGTTCGTTGCACTGGCATTGTAAACATAAGAATCTTCTGGCAAATATTTCCGAGTATTACTCACCAATTCCGACTCGGCATAAAGTTGATCGTCATTGAAACCCACTTCGACATACATTGAAATATCCTGCAATTAGAATATTCTTCTCTTGCCTTGAATGCGCCATATATTTAGATGCAAATTTTAACACTAAATGTTGAAAAAATTCCTATACCAGAAAAGGTACCATCATACTAGGATAGCTTGTTGGCCGCGTTTTATCCGGTGTATAATCAACTACATATTAGAAAAGTTGAAATCTATTTAAAGAAATTTCTGCAAGCACAGCAATCTACAGCGCAAACACCAACGTCTGTCCAAAAAATGATTTCCATTACGGAAGGCCCACTCCTTATCCACTTAATCCATTTTATTTAAATTAGGCACTCTACCTATAAACCCTCATCGGTTTCATCAATTGCCCTCATCTGGTCTATATGATACTCCTTAATTCGCTAATAAATTGCCATTCACGGCAAATTACCATGCGAACCTGTTAAATCCACTGCCTAATGGGCAATCTGTTACCGCAAAATAACAGCAATTACTCAATTTGGTTATTCATCCCTTTTGTGTCGAAGTCGGATCCTGGCCTGCCTGATGTAACGGCGACATGGCGACAAGTGCTACCTCCGGGAGAATGACATCTATACACCGCTGCTGCCTCGAGAATGCCAATCACGATTTTCCAATAAGTCAAGCGAAAGCCATTTTCGGACCATTATAACACCATTAGGGTTTAATAGGCTGCATAATAAAGGGGAGTCACGTCCCACTGTCATATTCCTTCATTAGAATGAAAGTTTCCGTGCGATTTTTCGTCGTTGTCCTTGTTGGGCTTGCGAGTGATGTGACAAATTTTCTTTTTGACGGTAAAGTCATCGAATGTTTTGTTCTCTTTTTGGGGAATGCTCTCTTGGATTTTTTTTTTTTTTTTTTTTGTAGGTACCTCGTCATTAGCATCCTTTTTAAAGTCATCAGGACAAAAGGGCACACTGAGTGCTAATGATGTGAAGGGCATAGTAAGAATTCATAAGTGGAAGGGTAGACGTATTTCCTGGGGATGGAATTTCACCTTGACGCACCGCCGGTTGGTCGACCCCAGTCTGGCTGAGGGTTGTGTGGTAATATGCAAATGAAATTGTCACTGTGGAACATCTGTGTCGAGGCCAAACAGCATTGGAATCTTTTATACATTCAGGCACGTGAAGGGTTGGATTGACTGAATTAAATGTTACTTTAGGGGATTCAATAACAAATTGATTTGGAAAAGTGTTCTGCTATCTATGCATGGGATTTGTTTGGCTAAGGGTCGATTTTCGAAAAGCTATAAAAACGAAGAGATTACAATTTAGGGGATAATCGTGCTGAAAATTTTGTGGCAATGCCATTCATAGTTCTGTCTGTTTTATTTGGATTTCTTGAACATTTTTATTTTCCTCTCATTGGATCCGGAAGGGACTCCGCAAAACTATTAATAGGCAGTAACATCCTAAAAAAGGAATGAAATGGAGGCGAACAGTTATTTTATAATAACCTAGAGCTGAATAACAGAATTTCTTTCATATGACATCGATTTGGAGCGATAATACTGCAACGGATTGGTGACATCATTTGTAGTGAGCATAAGTAAAGCTTAATGTAAGTGGTCATAAAATGCCAATTTCTGACAGTTCTCCGGTCAAAATATGGTCATAAAATGTAATGGGCATATGTAATATCCTGACATTTTGTTCAATTGACGTCTAATCTGGTCATTTGCCTTTTGGCATTCATATGCATAATTGGCATACAGTCTAATCTTAGCTTAAGTATTAAATAGACCCAGCGTCGCCAACCAATTTTGTTTATTTAGAATAGAACTTGTTTGTCCTATCCATTGAGTTCGGTCTGTTGTTTTTAATACTATTTTGGTGCAGAGGAAGACTTCTTTTCGAAGTGTTACCTTCCAAAATGATTTAAATAACCTTCATAGCAACTAACAATTAATACGACATGGCAAACAAATTTGTATGACCAACCAATTTGTAGATGAAGTATAACGAACAAATTACTATGGCTGACAAAAAAAAAAATATTCTTTCAACTTTTTTAAATTATTTTTTTTTCAAAGTGTTCATTGCACTTTAATAACAGAAATGTCTCATAGCTACAGGGTCCGCCAAATAACTTTTGGTTTTTTTGAAAATGCTATAAAAAAAAACTACTGAATATTTTCTCAAATTTCTTTTTTTATTTGAAAGTACAATCCTTCCGGTTAATAATGGAAAATAATTTCATTCAAATGGCTGGCTCGGCTGGCTATGCAGTAGCCTACACGATCGGTCCAATTTTTAAGCACATTATCGATTGTGTGCAGCTGTATTGCACCAATGGCTTCACGAATATTGTCCTTTAAAGCGTCAATTGTCTCTGGCTTGTCGGCGTAACACTTATCTTTTACGGCACCCCACAAATAATAGTCCAACGGTGTCAAATCGCAGCTCCGAGGTGGCCAAACGACATCAGCTCTGCGGCTGATAATGCGATCTTCAAAAACAGGGCGCAAAACATCGAGTGTAGCTTCGGCTGTGTGGCACGTAGCGCCGTCCTGTTGAAACCAAATGTTGCCAATATCCTCCTCACCAGTGACACCACACCAAACAGTGACTCTTTTTGGGTATATCGGCTTTTCAATGTATGCGTGCGGGTTTTCTGTGCCCCAAATGCGACAATTTCAGCAAAATTCCAAATAATTATTTGTAGATACTGATTTTATTTAATTTTTGCAAATGATGCCTATAGTTCATCGATTTGCATTGTTTTCAACCACATATTAAACATCAAATGCATTCTAAAGGTACCTAATTTGGTCGTTCCTTTAACTTGACAGCAACATCAGCATTTCTGTTAATTATCGTGCGACGGATTTCCGAGAAAAAAACACGCATTTTTCTTAACTAAGTCTATTTTCATATCACAATCCTATTGATAGCGAATCGAATCAGTAGTCTGAACAAACACAATCTTCAACGTAATTTAAATTAAAGCCAAGTAATTCGACCAAAAAGTATGACAACTAATGTGATGGCCCAAAAGTCAACCTATTCCCTTACTCGTCCCCAATCATGCGACTTTATTGACCAGTTAAATGAATTTTTCACACCCCATAGTCCATACTGTTATCTCACCCTCAGTAAAGATAACTTTCGAATATAAACCAATTTTCATATGACACCAAAAGGGATGCCACACTCGTAAAAGTTAAACAGCAAAGACACACAGAAAGGACACATAGCGCCCTCCCAAAGTAGCACCCCTAAAAACACATTTAACTGCGGTTACACCTTAGATGCCAAATTTATCCCAATTAACCTAAAGACTTTGTAATCCTGTGAGATCTCCTATTTAACTTTTCCCATAAAAGAGGCCAACCAAACAAACTGACTCAAAAGCAAGGAGAACACGAATGTTCACAGGATAATCCATTCCAGTCGGCAGGCATATTGGTGCGGTCGTTTTCTTTAAACTCTACCATTAAGAAAGAGTCCTATACGGTATATGTACCATACAACGGGTATTTGTGTCGAAACTTGCGTCCGGACTTGGTTGTGTTGTATAGTGCGGCATAAATATTTTGTTGTCCAAGGGTTCTGCTTCCTTCCTTCGTCCATCGTGCTCACCAACCAGCAACCACCCCAGGAAGTGACTGCATATTTTAAAGTTTTACTACACCGCCGCCGATTGTTATTCGGTGTCTAGACGAAATTTATTATTGTTTCTCCGACTTTGAGAATTTTTCAGTTTTCATATTCGAATGGTTTTTCTGTGTGGCCCTCGCTCAGAATTGCCTGCTTCTTTGGGATAATTTTGTTTTATTGTTTTTATGGTTCAAATTAGCATAGAATCGCGATTAGGGTTTGGGCCCCCCGGTAATTGGTAAGTTATTATGCGGTGGAGAAGTTGTTTGTTGGAACTGAATCCGATTAAGGGATGTATACCTATATAGTAAACTTGATCATGGGCGTCGGTTTGATGCGATTTTATGGGTGGTTCAGAAGCGATAATACTAGATGGTTGAACAACATGGAGAACGCACTCTATTCTTAAAACAGTTTTATGCCATTTGCATTTATTGACAGCGTGGGCCTATTTTTATTGTTTTTAACAAGGGACATAGCTATGATGGTAAAACCTACTTCCACTTGTTGTTCTCGTAGTCCCACTTCGATGAGATACCATGAATGGGGCCGACTTCCAAGGTGAGCATGCGTTTTAGCTGAGCTTTCTGGTGTTCCTCATCAAATGACTCTGGCATATCCTGATACACTGAAAAGACAAATCACTCAGCTTCTCCACGACTCTAAGGCCATTACCACTTACAATATATGTTGTTTATGATGCAAACCCATATACCAGCAGCTGTGGCCCAGAGAGCGAAACCCAAATGCATCTTCCACTCTCCGCTGGCGGCTTTCATTTCGGCAAAGGTCTGACAGAAGGAGTGCCGGTAGAGGGCTTTCTTCTCCTGCATCGATAGTTTGGTCCAACTTAACTTTTCCTTAGCTTGCAGGCAGAGGGACTCGTTGTTGGGCTCCTTGAATCGAACTGCTGGCATGGGAAACGCTGTGTTGTCATTGTAGCAAGCGGTGCCATTCAAGCCGTGACCGACAATTTCACGTTTGCCAATTTTTTTTAACGTGTGAATTGATGCTCTGAAAAACGGCCTTGCAAGAGCCGTTCGGAGGTAGATTCCAGACGATGGTAGGGCCATTTGATTGGGTTGCAAATAATGCTTTTCAGTCTTTGTGCTTTAAAGTCTCAAAAATGGAGATTCAAATTGAAAGCTACTTACACAAGGCAAGTTTTGACAAATTGAAAAAAATACATGAAACTGATGATTTTCTGACAGTTGGAGGGGTATTTTTATTTTTTTTTTTTTTTTTCAAAAGACCGAGCTGCTTCGATCGTACAAATTTTAAAATTTTTTTTAACTGATAGGTTTTTATGCTTGTATCACAGTAGTTTTCAAAATGCTGCCTTATTATCCCAAACGCGATCTTAAACGATTTTTTTCTTAACTTTCATGATTACTAAGAGAAATTTATTGTTTTCGTACAAAATTTCGAACTCGAGATGTTAATCAATTCTGACATTACGATGATGGAGGAACTCAAAAAAGTGGGTCGCAAGACCCCCTAGGCCTACAGCCTAAGCGGCTGCATGGATTTCGTTCAATTTGGAGTTTGGGGGCTTACAGTTCGGGCCTTTTTATTTTTTTGCAAGGTAACCTCAATATTAATGGTACCTACTTCCCATATAAAATGTTGATATCAGTTCGATTTGTTCGAAAACGGCTCTAACGACTTAAACCAAACTTGATATTTGAGCTTAAGTAGGTAGATGGGGTTAACATGGATTCATACCCAATTTTGGCTAAGAAATGGAATAACGATACTTTTGAAATTTGGACATGTCTCGAAAACGGTGCATACGATTATAAGAAAAATTCATTTCTAAGGCAATATGGTCATTCATAACCTAATATCAGACTGAGTTTTTGTATATATTATCGAACAACTGATTTTTGAAAAAAGACGTCTTTATAAAAATTTGGTATTCCTTAGTTTCCCCGAAATTAAAATGCATGCTTAGAGCAAAATTTATGGTTTCAAAGCTATTGTGTCCACAATTTTCAATCCAAATCGCCGAAAACGCGTATCTCGAAAACCCCTATTTCGATATCGATAAATCTTTAAAAACCAAGTAATGCAATACTTATACTCAGTTCTCAGTTAAATATCTAAGCAATAGTATTTATTACAATATACATTGGAATATTTGATACGATTTCGACCAAACCAGTTAGAAAAAAATTAAATCTATAAAGGACCATTCACATGAGCGCGAACTGTGAATAGGCGAATTGCGAACAAATCAATTTAACTGTATTTATGAATTGAAAATTGTTATTTATTTTACCACAAAAGCATTATATTCAATTAATCTAACATCTTATCTAAAAAAATGAGTTTCAATTGATCAAAATAGCGAAATTAACAATTACAGCAATTTCCCCGCGAATTGAAAATTCTTGCCGCGAACTGTCACACTTCATTCACAATCCACATAAAACACTCGCGATCCACAAACCCGCGAATGAAAAATTCGTTCGAATTTAACCTTCGACAATGCAAATGATTCGCGGGTACCTGCGACTAAAAAAAGGTTTCAAGTGAATGAAATGTCAGAATTTACGAATATTCGCCAGTTCGCAGTTCACAATTCGCTCTCATGTGAATGGACCTTAAGATCGAAGCAGCTCGGTCTTTAAAAAAAAACAAAAACACTCCACACCAACTGTCACAAAATCATCAGTTTCGTGTATTGTTTCAATTTGTCATAACTCTGTATCTCGTTTCGAAAGCAACATTTTTCGAAAATGAACGTTTTGTACTCTCTATTCCGAAGGCCGAATGAAATGTACTTCTACTCCGATTAAGAACTCCGAAAGTATTACAGAGTATCTACCAACTTAAAAGCAATTTCGACTAGGATTGACTTTCGGAACGAAATTGAGAGTAGGGCCCAAGGTTGGCTGCTGTCCAACCAAAGCGAAGATTTTGCAGATAGCATATTTGTAGTCTAATCGGTGTCATGTGTCATTCATTTAAGACTATAGGGATGTACACTTTTCCGAATAGATCAAGGTCGCCTTATAGTCCGCTAATTAAATATCAATCGAAGAATCTTGGTTTGAAACGACTTTTAATTCTTCGGGAAGGGTTAATTGCCTTAGCCGAGTCATATAAAACTGCATTTAATTTACATTCGTGTTATTTTGATTAAATTTGTGAGATGTTTAACACTTCGAATCAGAAGTTACCTATATACTAAGTAACATACATTCACCATTCACATTATGCTGTCATAAGACCAGAGTAAGAGTGTTTCAATGAACTGTGTCCAAGGTAAAGTTATGGCAAAGCTATTTAACTTTTACCCAGAATGCGATGAAATTTCCGCCGCTGGGTCTTCCAACTTTCTATAGAAAAAGCTTGCTATGAGTGTAATTATTATTCGTACAGGTTCCATCTGTGCCAGCGCCGTTAGATTTAATTATCCCCCATCGAATTGATAACCAGTTCGGTGGCAGTGCCATGAATAAATACCCAATAAACGTTGAAACTATTTGCCCGACACTGTGCTAAGAAAATTCACCCTCCCTTCCTATTCAGTGTCAGCCAATAAAGATCATCTGGTTAAGCAATTAACCGCGCGCACTTATTATGACTAAATTCCCTACAATCACGGCCAAGACGGAAGTCGGCCACTAAATTGCCTAATTGCAAAAGTTTTAATTGTTAATCCCCCACCCCACCGACTCAACGACTAACATACCAACCACGAAAAAACACAAAAACGTTCATCACTTCGCTATACTTATACTGTGCTGGCTGTCTGCCACTGCCGGTTAGCGGTTGTTAGCTGTTCTGTTGGTTTTTCCTGGCATTTCCGCCAGCCCCAAATCGAGTTATTAATTCTTAATTCATCCTGTTTTTAGGCTAATCGCTATTCCGGTGCAGCGCAATGTGGCGCGGCAAAAAGGAGAACCCAAACAGCGATGGCAGAGTTGGTGGCCTTTTGGCCCATCTTCCGAATCACCAAATCGGATTTCAACTGTCCGGGTTCGCATGGAGCCTGCCACAGCGAAAACTTAGAAGTGGTGATATTTTTTTTTTTTTTTTTTGTTCCATCTGATTAAAAATAAACTCGTTAAGATAAGGAGCAATCTTGCGAGTACTAGGTACATAGTCGGGGAGGGGGGCTGTTGAATACTGTGAGAGAAGGATGCGCATAAAGTTGTTGCCTCCACTTTGTCGTTTTGCGACTGTTTTCCGGTGAGTTTTCATTTTCCGTTCTATACTATTCGGCGCGAGTTATTGCAGTTTGCCTAACACGTTCGGGGGTCACAAATTCTCGTTGACGTATCAAAGTTTCCCAAATGAGATTATTGGATCGAGTTTCACTAATGGCTTGAGTGGATCTCGAGTTGAGGTCAATTGTTGAAGTACTCCGTGCTATGTCGTTGAAATTGTGCATCAGAAAAGAAGTCATTGTCAACAATTTCAACCTACAAACATATTGCACACAATTTTTGTTCTGATGCCAAATCTGAAAGAAAGTGCAAAGAAATCAATTTTTTAAGTCGATGCGGTGTGAGGTCCTAGCTTGTTTTGGATAGCACAGAAAACATCGAACACATGCTTCGCAATAATTTGTCAAAACGAGTTCTCCTCAGGGGCTACTCTCTAATTTATTCGAGACAACCTCCTAACAGTCGCCTTCTCCCATTCCATTTAAAAATTTAAAACTTGTGGACGATTACGCCTTACTCAAGACCGTAGTTAACCATAGAACAAGAACTCACCTTCAAAAGCGTCCCCTCCTGCTCGTTCCTATTCCCAGCATTGTTGTCGCAGGTGATTTTCTTGGATTATAGAAAAATGGTAGGCCCCGCTGAATAGTTTGCAAAACAGATTCCACAAGTCTTTTCTTATCTTTCTTCGCCATCTAACCTGACGAGCAGCGATTAGGTACTAAAATAATTCTTTGCGAGTATAAGCAATGCCGCCAAAGTGCCTTCCCCGTAAGTGGCCTCATTCAATTTACGTTCAAGCTGTTCCCTCCCCATCATCACCATCATCACCATCATCAACGTCGTTCGTCTATCCGCAGCTCAATGGTGTAATGACAATTATCAAAACTTGAAACTTTGAAACGATAAAGATTTTTCCAAGGCAAAGGATTAAATGCCAGCAAGCAGAAACGACTTCTGACAGCCGTCTGTCATGTTATAATCAAGATAATTGGATTAATTTCGAAAACAACAATTTCACGATAAATTATCCACTTGCCTGTGGAATGGTGAAATTAATTAAAATTTATTGAATTGAATCAGAGCAGAGATATGCCAATGGGCTGGATGCGATGACGTTCAGTATGTCAACGAAGGCAAATAAAATCAAGATGCGATCAGGCATTTGGTGGGGAACAGAACGGAGTAAAAGGAAGTTGGCTTTCGATGGACTTAGAAGGACAAGTCGAGGAAACATGCGGAAATACTTAGACTCACGGACAATATGAGGTCATGTCTAAATACTAAGCAGTTTGTCCATGTCACTTTCGCCACTTTAAACCACCTTTGGCTCTTACAGATCGCATATGAATGACACTGAATGACATGAATGGGACTAAATAGCTACCTACATGATAACTTGGAAGACGCGAACGTCTATCGCTGAAGACTTCGACATAAAAAACCCAAGCTGGAATCTTTAGGTATAGCTAACGAATTGGAACCCAAGGACTGACGTCAATTGTCAATGCAAAAAATGTAAAAAATAAAATGCTACAAAAAAAGGAAAAAAAAACAACTCAAACGACGATAAAAAATACGAGAAAAAAAAACAAATAATGCCTTAAAACACTATAAAGATTCCCCAAAATTGTCCCGAAAGTGGCCCAAAAGTTGCCTTACAAATTTCATGAAAAATGCCTCTTTACAAGTCAAAAGTCCCTCAAAATATTCCAAACACGTGCTTTAAAAAACAGCCAAAACGGCAAAAAAAAGTACCCAATACGAAAAAAGTCCCAAAAATGATCTAATAAAAACATTCCGTAAGACCTCACGAAATATGTCCCAAAAACGTTTAGAAAAAGGTGTAACGAGACCCAGAAAAGGCCACAAAACAGCCGCCACTAAGAAAAATAAAACACGTTCACATGTTAAAAACGCCACAAACAAAAAACTAAAATACAACCCAATGCAGATAAAATAACAAAACAATAGAATGTATTTAAACACACAAAAAAACATCCAGTTAAATCACATAAAATGGTCCGAAAGGTTTCCTCAAAAATCTCCTAAGAAGCTTCAAAGAAAATGCTTCGAAAACGCTCGGAAAGTATTGTGAACAATTTTCGAAAAATTCACTATGAGAGCAATGAAAAATTCCCCAAAATGGATCCGAAAGGTTGCCTTAAAAATCTTCTAAAAAGCTTCCAAAGAAATGCTTCGAAAATGAAGCGAAATAATTTTCGAAAAATTTACTATAACCTTAAAATGGTCCATAAAAATTACGAAAAACAAAAAAACCCTTCAAATATGTTTAAAAAAAACTATTCAGAAAAATCCCCAAAAATAGGAAACATAATGAACCTGAAAAATGCCTCGAAAAATGGACAAAAAGCGCCCCGAAAATGTTGCAAAAACTTACGGAAAAACGGCATAAAACACAAAAAAAAAAGTGCAAGAGATGTACATGTTTAAGGATCCTATCTTCAGGCTGCAGCCAGACCCGCCCCTAAACCCATGGCGAGTAAAAGCTTTCATCATTCAAGCTTCTCCAGCTTGGCTGCTTTTGATTCGAATTCCACTCAACAGATCTAAAATTTTCCTCGCGCAGTTTCATACGTTACAGACAAATTGTTTATAAAAATGAAATTGAGGTGACGAAAGTAATCTTCCCCTACGTAGGTCCCATGACAATATCCAACGTCTATAATGAAACTAGTTTCCCCCTTCACACGTATTCCTTCCTTCGAAACTAATGCATTTAAATCAAAGTGAAAGATACATAATTTGGGAAAAAGAAAACCCAAAGACACTCGATATTCAGTTCCACTCAGGAGGAGAACCAAATAACACTACAATTCCATTTCATCCGCAATGTGAACGACCATTGTGTGTACTCAATTGAAAGGTCCACCGGTACGGCAGACACAAGCGAGAGAGCACGAGTACATCCCCCAGCAGACTTTGAATACATCATCCTAGCATAATTGGTTTTTCCAATACTTAAAGTCCGTAAAATCGCTTGTCCTCGAATGCAATTCGAATGTGATATGAAGAAAATGGACAGCGCTCTGCCATTCCATATGAAAGCGATTTAAAAATTGGAGTCCTTTGCTGCAGTTATGACATCTCATTCAATTCCAATTTATATCTCCTGCTACGACTACACTAAAGTAATGGTTGCTTGGTCGTCGAGCACACGTGTACACTGTACACAGAATGGAATGCAAATGTGCCTGCGAATCAATACGAACGAGGCTATTGAACTTCAGGTACCTACAGGGACAAAAATCATAAAAAAAAAGACACACAGAGGATGAATTATTTGCGGTTCTGCCTCGGATACAAATGGATATGTGGAGGGGAATGCGGAAAACCAAGGTAACCACTAAGAAGAATGAGCACACTTACCCGGGTCGAATGAATTTGTCCAACTCCCAGTGGCATGTCTCGAGGTCGGATTTGCAGATAAAGCGCTCCGCTAGCTGGGGGTAACCTTGGAATTTATTTCGTTCCAAGATACCCTTATCGATAATAACCATTATGAATCACATTCCTAATCCGCAAGGTGGTTTTAGAATACGAATCGTGCTCAGGGCACTATGCCGTATGCGTTATGTATCCCTCCTTTGCATACCACACGTGTCCTGCTGCAGTCAGATCATCGAAAGAGTGGTGATGTCAGAACGTCAACGTATGCAAATTCCTGACATCACCACAAACACGATGGGCCATAAATTCACACTGGCCATCCTAGTATCACCGAGTGGATCTGGGGGCCATCTGAACTCCGTATAAAGTCTGAATGGCAGTTCTTCATCCCAGATCTGGCATCGACGTAATCCAAAAATTACATTTTAAATGGAGTTTTAGACAGAAAAACGTTAGATGGTGATTTTCTCCCGGTTCCTTTTTTTCGTATCACTTTTGTTTGCAACACTTGGAGGAGGATTTTTATTTCACTGGCTTGTCGTGCCGAAATGGGAACCATTCTCCAAAGACAAATAGGGCAGAGGAAGGATATATTGCAGATTTGCAGCTATGCACCAGTAGTCACTGTCGTCGTCAGTGCGATGAAAGCCGGGCGAAAGGCGAAACCCGGAATCCTTTTCGAATTGTCCAGAATATAAATTGTGGAAGCTGCCCCATAAATCACTTGCTATTGATTATCTCTGATTGCGATTTGAATCCTTGGCAGAGGACTATGTGGAAAGGTCAGGTGAGGTTTTTCTAAGAATTTCGGGTGGTGGTAACGTCCTTGATGCAAATATATGGTTGACTCTTGCCCCACCAAAGTCGGTCAATTTGTTTTAACAACATCTCGCGAAGCCCTTGCCTAGAAAAATCCTCACTCTACGAAGTGACAAAACGGAGTTGAAGAGGTATTACAAGATATCTGTTAAACGGACTATTGACGAGATCGTTGATTTAACCAAGCGACTTCGCCCGACGTCTTCCTTCGAGTGGCTCATGCCGCAGACTTTACTACCCATTCAGACGGCGAATTTTCTCGTTTCTTCCTCCAAGTGCAGATGGAAAAAACAGTCCCCGGTACAGCGGTAACTGGGCAACAAGTTGGCGCCATTCAGAGGCATAAAAGCGCCAACCAAGCCTTGTGTGCTATCTGAATACATAAAGTGATGGATTAAATTTAAAGTACAGATTCAAATCCTTTGGCGCCACAAAAATTGCCCATAATGCCCCCGGGGTGAAATTGCAAAATATCCAAAAATGTCATTAATCTAATTTACACACCGCAGTTGGTAATATCGTCCACGAGGTCGGTACATACAAGCATTATGATCCCTTGTGGAATTTTGTCCCACGCAATGTATCATAATCATTTTAAACATTAATCTCTTCACTCTATCTAATGGAATTAGGAGCCGCGCTCACCCCTCAGCTACCACCACAAACACACATTCCCAATTTAGTTAACGTCGGACCCCAAAAACAATATAATTGCCAACTTTAGTCCAGCGTCAGCGCCAGGGACTGCATGCCAAAATGCAGAAAATAAAATTTTAATATCATTTAATTTGCACACGGAGTTGGCGTACATAACGATAGCCCCTTTGGGCGGCACCCCTCGAGGACTGCACGCTGGCCAAATTCAATTGCGTTCAACCATTGCGGAGCGTTGTTTAACACATCAGTTGCATAGCTCGCTTCCCTCAAGTCCATTTCAATTAGGAGTCGTAATTTTTGTTTGCGAATGCCGAAATTTGTTTTCCCGATCGGCCCCACGCGGCTTGCATCCCTTTCGGAGTTGGAATCCACAGTGGTCACTTGAGTCGGGGCGGAAGGTATCTATTATCCAATGGAACTATCTGCAGTTACAAGTAGTTTTACCCAAAAAGTGGTGGCGGCGGCCTCTGCCGGAACGAGTTGATATCCGGATGAAAAATTACTTTTAATTTGAATGCAATTAAAATGCAATTAAGCGCCTAAGTACTTTATGCAGGTATTCCCATCAACCTGAATTCTGGACACTTTTGCTTAATCACTTCCTGTTTGTACATGAAAAAAAAGGAGGCACTGCAGTTCCGCGCCGAACGATTGGCATTTGCATTTCACGCCAGCTTTGGGGGATTATAGGAAAAATTTTTCGCAACCGCCCGCTTTTTGCATGCACAATCGAACGTCTTCTACCAAAAGTGGTATCGATGTGCAGCAGCTACTGACATCACGATGGATTTGCGTTTGCTACGTGATGGTTTGCATTTGGTTGTTGGGGTGCCGATGCGTTTACAATGAAAGGATTGACTTTGATTACGAAAATGCAATTCCAAGGACGCCATCAAGAATTTTGGAAAACGTGACGAAATTTCCATGCCACTATTGTAATCGTGTATACCCAAGTTGGGAAGTGGGAAAGGACTGCCACTTAGCTCTGGAGTATTTGTAGAAGGAATTTGTTGGAGGATTTCAAGCCAGTCCATCTGATACGCTTGATTTCTGTTTCATTATACAGAAACAGTGGTGCATATGAGGTTGGTGATTCAATAGCTTTTCGGCCGAAATTTTGAGTACAGTTCGCGAGATATACAGGCTAAGAAAAGCTCTTCTGATTACTAGATTTTAGTTCAAGTAACCTTAGTTTGGATTTTATTCAAAAACATTTATTGGGGACTATCCTTGTTAAATGAACATTTTCTACACATGACCCAGAATCTCGTTACTCCAATACTCGGCACTTTAGAGTGGCACTGGAATGCTGAAGGGGGTATATAGAGTCTGTGAAGGTCCTTCAGATTTGTCCAAGTTGCGTTCCGTTTGTTTTTTTCTTTAGTTTTCATACCAAAAACTTAAGTTAAGTTAGGTTGGCCAGTGATTAGTGTGTCCGAATCGCCAGTTTTAAGTTTCTAGAAATGGAAAAGTTTATTTTGGCGTTTTTGAGAGATTTTGGAAAAATTTGAGTCAGAAATAAACACATATAGTTCAGTTAAAAGAAAATAGAAAGGAAAAGGAAGGAGATCAGGAGAAAGGAGGTGTAGGGACAGCACTTGGCGAAGAAAATATAAAACGCCAGGACGGCAGAGTAGAGTATAGAAGAAGGAAGATCAACCCAGTAAAGAAAGATAAGTAAAGTGGAATAAAGTGATCGTTAGTTAGGTATTTATCTAAGGAAAAAGTAATTCCGTTGGCTTTTATTACGTAAAATTCCCGAAAAAGAGCGGGACGCGCGACCCTTTCCCTTGTTATTTTAACCGTTCAGACAACGCGATGACGAGCCAATTCCTAATGGTTAGAAAGTCGTCATCGAAATGAAAATTCAATTTGTCGTATCCGACAACTTTTCTTTTTAACGACCGTCTGGTCGCATCGCAACCAAATCCTTAATAAATATCTGCATATTTTCGATGCGCATAATCGTGCTGACGGTTCATCTCCGGGGAGACAGTGAGTGACTGAAGCAGTTTACCCCCGCTTAAAACCTCGGACAGCCCCTCTTATACAGTATATACTTAGTTGTCGATCTTTTTAACTGCACAGACTGTGAATTTCTAAAGTCTGTGCCTCTATTGTTGGCTTACGTGGTTCTCAAAGCTTTCTCAAGTTCGATATGACAACGCATCGCCTTGTCCATTTTTTATTCTTTTTCTTACATCAAACGTATCTTCGAAACTGTTTTCGACTTTAATCCGAAACAACATCTTGAATTGGCGTGTTTGAGAGGGTCTGTCAATGTTGGAGCTCCATTTCAATTAACTCAGTTTATACGATTGAATTTAAACTGCAGTCCCGAGACCAGTTTAGTTACTTTAACTCGGATCAAAACTCAATTTATAAGCCTTGACAGTTCTTCGTTCGCAGGAGGCAGGAAATAAGCAAAAGTGGAATAGAATATAAAAAGTAGATACCAAGAAGCTCAAACAATTGATTTCATTTATAAAGTGGATGAAATGTTGATATCGTCCTCGTCAGAATAAAAATTTAAGAACTAATAGAACAGCCGATGGTTTGATTGCTCGGCACACAACAAATCGAATAAATTTCAATTGACAACAAAAATTATAATTTTACGTGAAAATTGATGTTACGTAAGTTTAAAACACGCTGAAATTATTTTCAACTGTTTTAAACCCGCATTTAAATCCGAGTTTATCCAGCGGGCTTAATGCATGGTTTTGAGTCAATATTATAAACGTACATTAAACTTAAACCTTATTTACACTCGAAATGAATAATATGGTTGTTAGATTAAATGGGATAGGTGAATAGGTAGGTAGAAGGTGCGGCCCAGCTTTGAACCCAATTATTGCATTATTGACTCGTAGTCAAAAATTTAGGACAAATATTTACGTCATAATGACGTAGACATGTCAAAAATTGACATGAAAAGTTACATTTGTAATCGTAACTTAAGTCTTGGTCACAATTTAATTCTTTGTTCCGACGGTAAATCTACTGCAAGGTTTTCTTGTTTGCATCCAAAAGTCTTGTTGGCTTTATACTTTCCTCTAACCATTTGGTAAGTTTTGCAAGCTTTGGTTTTGAAGTACAACCCCTCGTTATCTGCCTATGTTCTTGCAAAATCTTTTGAACCCAGATTTCCCGACGTATAGCTCTCGTCATTCCTTTTAGCAGCACTTTTTATGCGAGTTATTTTGCTGCATATGCACAAAACTTTTGCACAATTCAATCTCAAATACTGATCCCAAATACCCTCAGACCCGATCCACAAATGCGCTTTTGTCGAACAACAATAAAACACGACAGGAACACTCGTCTAGATACCGAAATAACAATCGAAGTCCGTTCCAAATACCTACAACTCCTGGGAACTTCTGCAGGAAACCCGAATTAAGTACTCTTAAAACAAATTCCCTTCCAATCGCCCACTTCGCTTTATTTGATTTTCATTAGGCATAACTCAATTAGAATCAAATACAGAAGCATGCAGTCGCGTAGCTAGACTCGCATATATTCCTAATATCATCTCCACAGAGATTCGTTCAAACTTTCCTCGAAAGCGTATCCTGTGCACACACTCAAGCACAGTTGGTGGTCGATGCGGTTGCTGTCCAGAAGAGAAAAAGTTCCCCCCATCGAAGAAGCTACTTCTCGAGTTTCAGATCTTATGAATTGCCGCCCACTGACAGGACATGCTTATATAGTTGGGCGACTGGAACGGTTTTTCTTTTCGGTTGGTGCCATTTCCCACTGATGCGCTAGGCGGGTGGTAAATTGTATCGAATCTAATAAATCTGTTAATTCGCATTCGATCTGAGGTTTGCAGGGACGTGTACTTGTTTGGGTTTTTTTGTAAGAAGAAAAAAAAGATATAAACTTCTCATCTCCTCTTTGTTTGGATAGGTGTATTTATTTTCTTTTTTTCTCTCTCTCTCTCTCTGTTTACTTATTCCGCTTGTTTGGTAGAAAATTTCGTTTATTAATTTTTCAAATATTTACTCATCCATGGTCTCGGGATAAACATACAGAACGCAGGAGAGGAAGAAGTTTCCAAAGATAAAGTTTGCTGCTGGCCGGCGGTTGCGGTGCGCAAAAGTTAGGGCAATCCCGGTCCGGTATCAGTGTAGACTGTTGTACTGCCCTCGAGTACGGGCGAAGCCGCCTCAATCTGGCGGAGAAAGTTCATTGTCAAATATTTGCGCAGAGTGGTATAGTGGGATAGATTTCTTCAGGGTTGCTGTAAGTAGGGAATTTTGTCTCTCTTCGTTGGGAGCAAGACATGCCTTTGACAATTGTTGACATTTCCTTGCGATTCACGGTGGATTAAGCTAAGTGTGTAAATGAAATTGATGATATTGTGGTTATTTGGCGGGTTTTTTTATGAATGAGTGAGTGCTTACGCTGACGATGTTCCAAGCGGTCAATGGATTGGTTTTATATGACGTTAGGGTTGGTTTCGAGCACTTTTACGCCGCCCATAGTCGTACGAGTGCGTTGCGCCTAATCACTTTCGACTGAAGATAAATCGCAGATAATTAAGCTTTCATATTATTGGGCTGGATATGCGAGTATCCCTAATCATGGTAATTTTGGTTCGGCGAAAGTGACACAGGCATTTATCACAGCGTGCCGCGTGCTACCGATTTACGACGTATAATCTAAACGTTGGAAGCTATACTGTGCAATGTTTTAGGACTAATTTACTATGTTCGCACAAGATTGTCTGGGATACGCTGACGATATTTGTTTACAGTTTACTATCGTAAAGGGGGAGTGTATCGGCATCCTTCTTTTTAAGAATCCCGCTTCAGAAGTTTTAATACACCGTCTTCTTAAATCCGTGTTTTTTAAATACTGAATCTGAAAATCCCGCTTATTCTTAATCCCGATCTTTTATATTCCCGCTTTTTAAAATGCCGTTTAATCCCGCTTTGCCCGTTTCTCAGAATCGCACTAGAACTTTAGCAACATCATCGTTCAAAATTGAATATTCCTTGTTTCCCATTTTCTTTCATAATTTCATCCATTTCAATTGATTTTCTTTTATTTTTTACAAACAAATAACAAAAGTGACAACAAAAAAATAAAAGCTGTTTTGTTTTCCACTGTACGCATACTTTTTTGCTTACATTAATTGAATGAACTTTTAACCCGTGTAAGTGCACATAAGAACATAGTTTTATGTTTTTATGTTATTCGGCGAGTAAAAATGCTCGCGTAGGCTAACGGCTAACTTGCATTTGTTGCAGTTACCAGTGGTCGCAGTTAAAAAATATTGTTTAGTCTTTGATCGAGTGATTAGTAGAGAACAAATAATGGCAAAGCTTTGTTTCAATCTGTTTTTACTTATGAGTCCGTTTCTTTTGTTCCCGCTTTTAATAATAATCTAGTTTTTGCAATTGAAACTAGATGTTTTATTTTTATTTTAAGGAATTTTAAAAATGGCAAAAGTTGGATTATTAAAAATAATCGGGAATAAAAGAAACGGCCTTATAAGAAGCAGGATTATACAAAAAGAGATAATAAAAAAGCGGGATTCTAAGAAAGAGGATAAAAAAAAGCGAGATTTTAAAAAGCAGTATTTTGAAAAGCAGGATATCGTACCCAACCCTCATAAAGGCCATTAGAACCATGTTGCCAAAGGGTTCTGACTTTACAATCACTAAAACTGTAGGTATCTTTATATTTGTTACACAATGGCGTGAAAACTAATGGACAGAATTAGATGACAGTTTTGTTGAAATGTTTCCAGAAACACCGAGAACATTGCTATGGCAATAATTTCTTGTCAGCGTTTTCCACTAAAATGTATTTTATTTCCGACTTCACTGTCTTTTACTTGGATTACTCAAAATCCTCAATACGAATTTCTTATTTCCAATGAAAGGTTTCATTTAGATCTACAGAAACCATCACTTGAGCTCAGGCACTGAAGTTTTTGAGTGCACCCGGCAGCCATAGAGACCGCTTACATCCCCGACGGAAAATTTGTTCTATCATCCCGGAATTTTCTTCGACTTTGATCACACACAGGAATGCACTCGTCATCACCTATAACCCGAAACTATATAGATATGTGTACAGCAATAAAAAAAATGCTCCAACTCACCCTCCCCAGAGCAGACCCACTTAACCATAAGGACAAACTTTGCTCGTCATTGTTCTAAATAGAGTCTTTCTTATAAAAAATGCAAACGACTTTTATTTATTTTAATGAATTCCAAATTTGAATCGCAAAATTTCAGCGACATAGCACTGCAAGCACGACAGACTCGCTTATCCCGTCCTAAATTATTCCGAATATGCAACTTGGCGCAGCACAAGCACAGACCGTCGATAAGTTCGTCCTTCTAATCGTAGATCTGAGAATGTATTGTCTCAGATAACCCATCTTAGAGAGACAACGAAAGCAGTTTGAATTTTTCATAACACAAAGTCTGATGCTATATGCAAATTCCAGTAGTCGCATTGATCCAATTAAAAATTCAACGACGTAGAAAAAGCACTGCATACACACAAAGTGTAGTCCATCCCAGTGCCATTGCAAATTTGGATGAGCGAAAAGCAAACACTTTCCGAAACTACCAGCTTAAACGACACCAATTACAATGCACTCAGGAAGTTATTGTCAAATCGATCGAAATCCCAACCCGGAAATGGTCCATGCAACCGCAAATCGGATACTGGGACAGTGGTCGTTTACCTGCACTTGCAACCTCTAAGCCAGTTGGGGGTCTAATTCAATGGCCATTCAACAGTGCATTTAGGATTGAATTGTTAACTGGCGCACAGGGTTGCCAATACAGAGAACATGTCCTGATGGCTCCGCGCCGCCACCGCTCTGCCATTAGTTTGAGCGCATTTTTTTGGGCCACAACCACAAACGTCCAAATGCGATTGCATACTGTGGCAGGGGGTTAATTAAAACTCGTAATTAAAATGCGCACATGTGTGTGTTTGTGTGTCCTACTCTGTAGAACCGTAGTTTACCTTTGTGCCCGATGCCCACCAATTTTTGTCACATCTGTTCTGGTCCCGCAGATATATGTTCAAGTAATTAGACTGCAGTCGTTCGATGCCGTGTCGAAAAAAGTAACAGTTTCGATTGTGGATGAAGTATCCTTTTTTTCTGTTAATTAATACAAGTATTTTCAATTATAGCGCCTGCCGCTTAATAACAACAATGTCAATTATTTGGCCTTCGCAAATTATGCTGCTAAAACTGGGGAACATATATTTTCTGTTGTTTTGTTGTTGGCTTTTGTGGATAAGGGAGCTGTCGCTGGTGGTAATTGCGCTGATCATAATCAATATTTGGTTGCTGTTAGGCAGGGCTATAACCCGAAAATCACCCCATCTAGGCGATGTTACTATAATGCGTTGCAGCTCAGTTTTTGTCCAAACTGCAAATTGGTTTCGTGCCGAAAAGCGGACAATTTAGGTTTGTTCCTTTACTTTTTTAGTAAGAATGGAAAAGACTGTCAAAATGGCAGAGCTATAGGTATAAAATCTTCCACAGAGAGAGACACTTATGTCGTTTTCCGTTGGTTTCACTCGGGGATTCACACATTCTGTAATCTATTGGAACAAGAAAATTGCTTCTGATTGAATCCACAAACGTATTGGTGAAATGGCAAAAAATAGTCTACGGCAGCTGTCAGCTGACTTGTAAATATAAAGTACATAAACTACACTTGTGTGAGTGCTTCTTGAGTGGATTCTGACTTCAAATCCAGAGTCGAGATTCTCTCCTCAGAATCACCAGATGAGTATTTTTTGTGCCAATGGAACGGACGCTTCTTTTTGCCCTATGGAAATCGACATTAAAAACGAAAAAAAAATCAAAACAAATGCACGCATATTTCAAATGGGATAACAAGTTTCAAATCAGGTAAGTCTGACAGCTGTCGTCTGAATAGATTCGTTCGGGTCCTTTTTTGCGAACGTAAAAATATTAAAAATTTGCTAAGAGACTGTGCGAATGCAACCACGTACTGAGAAAATTTTAGAAAAATGAGAGAGAAATCCATTTCCCCTCTTTTCATTTTTTCGTAATTTTGTACTCGCCGAATTTCGACTTACTGAAAAATGAAAAATGAAAACTGACAACTAAGTGACAGCTCAGTAGTTTAACAGTTAAAACAATATTTATTTTCGTCTTCAACGATGTCGGAGGAAGAAGTTGTAATTGAATGTTGTCCTAGAACATATTAGCACATTCAAAATAGTAAGTTTAATAGTAATTAAGCTTATAAAAAATGCAATTCCAACTTATTTTGTAGATGCTGCATTTAACGAGAACCTGGTCAAATGTCGAAATGACATTTCTTAACCATTTTTGAGAAAACCGGTCAGGTACTTTTCTTGAAATTGAGAGATTTCTCTCTCGATTTTTTAGATTTGACATTTTTCATTTTTCTACGCTGAAAGTACACGAACGAACCTAATGTTCGTGACGTTAAAGGAGGGGAAGCCGACAAATATAGTCAAGAAAATCCTGCCTGCATACTCAGTTGACATTTCGAAGAGTCAAATTTGAAATAAACAGAGTGCCGCGGCAGAATTTTGAATTTTCGCAACTATTAGTTCACATAATACTTTACATAGAAATTTTGTGAAAGGCAACCGTGTTACATTTTAAATGCAAACATTTTTTGTAGACAAAATCGAACAAACGTTACGCTGACCGCGAGAATAAAAAACCAATTCAAGTTGACTAGTCAATGTGTTCGGATACACAGTCCCGATAAATCTAATTGACGTTTTACATAAACTAGGTTTCTGAACGTCCCCATTCTCAGTCATGGAAAAGTCGATACGATTGTATCGAATTCGATAGGGCGAAAGCGGGAGACTTGAACATATGGCAGACTTGAGCCACTCTCAATCCAGGTAGGTGTATGAGATGCAGACAGTGACGCGTTAATTGCACACAAAAAGAATTCTTAATCATCCGTTGTCTCTGGTTGGTGGTAGAGAAAAGGTATTTTCCATTGCAAGAACTGGAAAAAAAAATGTTTTCTTTTTTCTCTATAAAATTTATCTGAAACGCGGTAAGTAAATAAATTTGATGTTAACTAATAATATTGATATTCTACATTGTAACTATTAGCATTAGACCATTTTGGCTTGCATTTAACAAAAATGATAAAATAAATATAAATTTGTTATAATATGTTAACGGGAGACTTGAGACAGTTTCTGAAGGGAGAGTTGATCAGTGCTCAATGATATATAGTACGTAGCTTGATGCCCAAGTCATAAATATGGTTATTAAATATTAAATTAAGTTATTTATTTATTATTGTTATGTTTCTGAAGTTAAGTTTTTTTTACCTTTTTCTACCTTCTTTATGCTATTTATGTATCTACTGTAAAACGTTATGTTTCTAATTGTTATTATTAATTGTTGTTTGTTTTCAAACCACAAAAACAATCAAATGAATTCTACTCACATTGGAAGAGGATAAATTATTTGTTTTATTGTTTTGTTCAAGTCTCCCGGTGGGGCGGGCATTTGCCAAAAATTTCTTGCGTTCCTTGTAAGTTTATGAGGCTTTTCTTAAAATAGATAAATGTAGCTATAAGAAAATGTATTTAACAGGTGACTGTGAGCTCATATATATCAATTTCGGTGGAAATCGTTAAATCCATTTTCGAAAAAAATCAAACTAGTATAAATATTTTATGTGGGAAGTACCATTAATATTGATTCTACGATAAACAAATTTTTATGAACGATATAACAAAAAGTCTCCCGCTGACATTTTTTAACAAATTGAGTTCGCTCGAATACAAAAGTACAATTCGCTTTAATTCGATACAATTTATCTTTCTGTATTTTCAAATTCTCTTGCAATTTGTGTTTTTGAAAAATAGAAAATCTAATCAATATGAACGAACGACATATTTGTTTTAAGTTTTACTCAAAACAGGGATTCTACTTTTCATTAGGAACTCGTCCTGTTGTAAGTTACAAGCTTAGGGCAACGTTTTGATTGAATATGAATGTGCCAAATGAGTGCAGGGTTGTCACAATTTATTTTGCCTTAAACGCCCAAACCTTCAACAAATTTAGCCCAAAATAGTTGCCCAGAAAGAATATCGTTGAAAGTTTTCGTATTTTTCCCACTTACACATCTAACTTATTCGCGGCGTGAATTTTATTTGACTTCTATCTTCTGCAATTGGCTTTTGTGGCTGGTGTCAAATCAAGAGGCCTGCCAAATAAATGGCTGTGCTTGCCAGTTGAACGACTGTTCGATGTCACTTGACTGCAAGAGTGCGGGTATGTTCGAAAATATTTCTTTTCTTTTTTTAATTTTGTAAAGGAAAAAAACAAACAAGAAACAAACAAAATCAGCACAAAATTTGTAAATCGTGTTGGGCGCTCATGCAAGACATTTCTATTGTTTGAAAAAAAAAATTGCCCAAAATTAAACAATGCGCCGATACACAACAAATCTGGCAATACTCAATGAGAGAATTAAGCCTGAAGAGCTCATAGAATAATATAATAAACTTTGTTTTTTGTAGGTGTGACAAATTTTGTTATGAAGTCATTAATGTTTTTTTATGTAAATGTTTTGTTAATTTATTGTTCATGGTTTTGAAAATAAAATATTTTGAATTCCCTTTTTACGCGAAAAATTGTTTTCAATAAAATTGGTTCCATTTCAGTACAATCTTATAACAGAGTGTAGCACAAATCGAAAATGGAATTTTCCATCGTAATACGTATCTTGCTCTCTCGATGACGTTCTCTGTTGAATATAATGTAACACTGGCACAAACGCGACTGCTTGTGGGCTTCGGCGAACAGGTCTACGAACTGACGTTTGAATGACGTATAATATTTGACCGCGTGTACTTACTTTACAAACTTTTTATTCCGCCATTTTGCCACCAGATTCGTTCAAGTCCACAATCAGCCAGGGAAGTTGCCGAAAAGTAAGTCCTTTATAATTTAAAATCAATTGTTACCATCCCTTCAATTTACAGAGAATAAACTCAAAGGGTGTTTTATTCGGGCAACCGACGAAGGAACGGCGATTCTGGTGGACACTCTCTTTTATGAATTTTTCGAGTTAGGGAACGGCCGTAAAAAATCGTAAAAATTAGTAAAAACTCGTAAGATTTAAAAGTAAAGGAACAGACCATTTATTACACACGAAGCGCACACACGTATTGACTCAGAAAATCAGTCATTATTCAGAAAAGTAACCAAACGACACTGGTGCATAAAGTTCACACTCGCTTTTCGCAATAAAAAAATTACCAAGTCTAGCGAGCAAATTATAAATTTCGAGGACCTCCTCAGGACAGGCAACCTGTCTTCCACGAATACCAAAAGGAAGACTTGTCGGAACTATAGGAAAAACAACGCAGCCCACTCATCGAATTAAAGTGGTTCTTAGCCACGTTTCTTTATTCTTTTAATTGCCTCCCAACTTTCTCTAACAACTTCTTGAACCTTTGTGCGAATACTTCCACCACAAATGCCAAGAACGCGAACGTGTATCCAAAGGCTAGAGCCAGCAAGGGTCCCGAAATGTCCGATATCGGTATTGCAGCCCTCGGAAAACTCTGTCCCGATGCGAGGCTCAAAAGAGCTTCCTGAATCTGTTGGTCCAAAAAGTTCGTCACATACTAAAAGAAACGCAATTTCGTTCATTTCTTCTGCAACCTCTATCAAGCTAACCTTCCACTCCCAATAGTTTAAGAGTCCATGCTCAAGGCACCACAAGATGTGGGTGTTGAACTGCTCCATCAGTGGCCAACCGCGAACAGAAAAAGCTCGTGTCCAATCGAAAAACAAGTCGTCTTTGCTGAGCTGTCAAAAGGGAGGCTTAAAGATGCACTTTAAAGAGCTTTTCACTCACGATTATTTTGTTCAGCGCCCCAATTTGGATGTAGTCGCCAAAGGCGTACGTTCCTCCATGCAATCGCTCCACAGCAATTCCATAGTTTCCCCCGTAACTTGCATTCCTAAGCTCGACGTAGTTACGAATCTCGAACTTGTTCGTCATTATTTGCTCGTACGCTATATCGGAATGGGATACTGTTAGAACCCAGGCTGGGGCCGGTGCACCCCACTTCCAACTGGTTTCTGCAAACTTCCTGATCGTATCCACGGGGTCAGTGAATAATGGAATTGTTAGCAGCGACTTCAGTTGCCCGCTATAGGTGTATTCCAATGTGATGCCGGCCAAGAGCAGCGCACTCATGAAAAACCGTGCAGCGAAGTTTTTCAAACTGTCAAATCAAAATTGTTTACTATATCATAAGCCTCTTGAACTCACCAAGTTTGCGAGAAAGACTGCTGGAAAAATATGGCCATCATTTCAAGGAGCGTCAGCATGTACAAGGACCAGTGCTCAAACTCCCTCATCCCGTGTCTATTTGTGTTTCGAAACGAATAGTACTTGATGCCGTGCATCACAACCGAGCTGACAAAAATCGACAGTATAGTCAGCGTCCAGATAACTTTGCTGAATGGCAGAATGTTCGTCATGAAGGCCGGGTATCGCCTGCGGAAAGAAGCTAAGCATATAGGCAAGGTAGAGCGAATAGGTATTTCTTACGATGGTGCGGGCGCCAAGATGGTCACCGCGGACTTGGCGATTGCAATGGATGTCTCGAAGATGTCATTGTACCAGTTGTAGTAGCAGCCGATGCCGAACTCAGTCTCTCCGCTATAGACGGAACCGATCATTCCGTTCCATGATCCGTTGGGGTAGATCCCACCCCAGTTGTCGTTGCCATCTGTTAATAGAAATTATCGCACATTTGACAAGGCAATTTAAGTGATGGTTACTTACAGGGCATAGCTTTTATGGTGCAGTTCCGTAGATCACAGAAAGTTTGAACAATAGCTGCCTCGGATCCCATATAAATAACATTCATCTTGGGTTGATGTGGGTGGATGCTGTCAACGTTCCCGGTGCCTTCGGGCTGAAAGGGAAAGTTGAATTGGAAATGTAAAACAGTATCCAGCTGTCGCCAACTTTAAGCCTTTTACATCTACCTTGAGCTTGAGCTTAAGTCCAGTTTCTCTAGGAAGGACAGTTTAATTGTAAAATTGTTACGTCGATACATCGATTCGCAATCGAGAACTGTCAGCAGAGAAGTCATCAAAACGACAAGAACCATTTAAATTCTTGTGGATTTTACAAATACCTTCAATGAAAGCCTCGACAAGACACCATGTTTTGGTACTCTTCAATTAGATCGAATGCATTTTCCGCAATGATATATAGTGAATCCCCTTGGGGTGCCACAAGAGTCCAAACAAGGGCCGCTTTTATTTTACAAAATGAAACTCGACGGTGTGTTTTTTTCACTTCACAGTTCATCCGATTGAGGTAAGGCCTTGCGAAAGTGATACAAGTAGGGACAAGGCTAAGATCAACGAAGGTTAGAAAGACGATTCACTCCCAAAAACGTTTCTATGGAACGTGGGACTAGCATTATGGTTAAATCTGTTTGACTCAGAAATCCCTATGGAGTGCTCTTATCGATTTTCGAGCGCCTCAGTCTTCAAAGCGCGGAAATGCAGGGAAACAATTTCAAAGCGACTTGAAAGCAACAATTATGCACTTTTTTACAAACAGGACGAACCGGCGATGCTGAGCGTAGGACATGTATTTAGCTCAACTTTTGCTCGGGTGAATTAAGCCGTTTAATTGGCAGACTCCCAGATATAAGTCACACATATCGTTGGAATTTTGGGTTTTTGCGGGACTCGAACCTGGGACCCCTCGCTTAGTAGACCAACAAAGTAACCACTAAGCCACAGCGCCTGCGTCGCATACTCGTTTCACAAAATATTTGTTTTGCAAAATTATTCCACTGACAGTCTTTTGAGTTAACTGCGCTTTAAAATTTCCACAAACTTTGTGTTCAAACTGAAACTAGACTTCGGACATGCCGTTCCTTAATGACTTATCGCACGTCTCAGGACCCAATCTCGATTACGTAAAAAGGAACTTGCTGAACTCTCCAGGCTCCAATCGCACTTTCTTTTTCTTATACACCAGGTTCTCTTAAATTTTGGTTGCAAAACGGCGTTTCAAGGCTTACTGCACACAGGAACCAACCATTGGTTCGAGTTATTTACATCATCCCCCTATCTTACTAACTGCAACTCAGACCGACCGACAAGTAAACATATGACTCTAGGTCGACTCACCACAAAATGACTAACCAAATACGGGGCGTAGGTTATCGATGCCACTGCCAACGTTCGCCCCAGCATATCGACAAATTTATTTGGATAGAGTTCGTTGTTCCTGGCAAAAGTTCCATTCCCAAAGTAAGTGTCCAAGTACACTGCATCCGTATTGCCCTCTGTGCCAACAAACTTCTGTGTCCACAGCTCCAAATCAGGACAACTCCTTGCCGACACCAATAAGTGGTGTGGATAAACTGTTCGCATAAAGGAAAGAGGAAAAAAAGTCAGTTTGTCAGTGTGGCTAGGTTTATTTTATTTTATTTTTTGGCCACATCCTTCCAGCTGTCCTCGGTGAATTGTTGCTCAATCTGTACTTTGCAACTAATTCGCATAGCAATCAGTCAGTCCCTCTTAATTAAAATCCAAGCACACTTCACTTTAACCCGAGCCAATTAGTTGCAAAGGACACACCCAGGATAACTTCAAAGGACTTGTGAGAAGGAAAAAACCAAACACACACACATACACGTGGAAGAAAATTGGAAAATTCTACAAGTAACAAAATTTACGCTTCAAAACTTCCTCAGCAAGGACATCTTTTGGACTTTCATCCTCCGACAGAAATAGATAGTATTTGTCCTTCAGCCGTAGCAAGGAGTGCTGAGTGGCATACCAACGAGCGTGCAAAAACACCGCCACACTCGTCAGGATAGTGATGTAGCCCTATACCATACGAAGGATATCAAAATTTTGTGAGAAATTAATTAAGACACGTCCTCCCAGAGTGCGTTCCTGTCAGATATGAATTTTAACCAAACCTGTATCCCCATGTCGACATGCTGCAGCATCAACTCGTTGAAATCGGACTGAGTCGTCAATCCGGCGACATTTATCCACTGCACCCCAACTGGGAGTCCTTGGCGAGAGAGATTTTGAAAGGACGTCTCCGTTGCCTGCACATAACGCTGACTTATCTCACCGGAAGCTGATGAGTTGTGAACGACGAGAACACTCGTCAAATTCACAAAGTACTTGGATACTGAAAATGGTAGTAAGGACACTCTTAAGAAAACGTATTCCTTTCGATGGAATTACTTAAAACTCACTCAAAAGCCACACCAACTCGGTACCGCACATGTTTGTCACCGCACCTATGAACAGAACAGTCACAGCGCACGGCTTTATATCTCTGACTTGTGTCAACAGAGAATCGCTTTTCGATTTGACATATAATTGACATGTCAATATTTATCATAACATTAGCTATAATTGAAAAGCGTTTCTTCGGCAGCATAATTGAAAATGGAGAATCTATTTACCTTTCGTTTAGGGTTAGGTAGGGCAGTTGTCGTTCGTCTTCTGATGCCCGGAGCTATTAGGCGATGCAGTACTTTGAAGTTCCTCCATGCATAAGTTATGGGTAAAGGGTAAAGTTTCAGGGTAATGATTACAATTGATAGGGAAAATATTGAAAACGCTGTTGACAGGACCACTTATCTGCGTCATAATCGTTGTTGCCCTTATAAAATATGAAACGTGGCGATTAGCTTAAGGGTAAGAAACGCCGTTCGTACAGTGCGTGGCGAAAGAGAATTGCTTACTGTCAGGTGCGGTAGGATTGTGTTTTAAGCGGTATATAACCTACCAGCTACCACCAATATTTAGGCACTCTACGCTCACGCGAATACAATTCCTTTTTTCCTCATCTACGTACCTTCGATTTGCTTTCAAAATGTAAAAACAACAAAACTTTGGAATGCGTCGGTGGTCGGATTTAAATCCTGCCAATTTTGTCCGTCATATGTCATCAAATTGCGAGCTTTGTGTAAAAGTAAGTAATATCTGTTCCCCTTGACCTTACAAGTCTTGGTTTTACTATAGGGTCCTGCGTATTAAGTTCTTTCAGTTCTGCATCGAGCAATTCATCCCGTTCACCTGTTTCGCGTTAAAGGTTTGCTTTAGACACTTTATACACCCAAAACTTGTGTTAATCTACACGTGGCTTCTTGTGTAAAAGCCAAGCCTCACGTAAAATCCACATCGAAGGGCATTCCAAAGACCTTAGTGGGGTATGGTACGGTCCACTCTGCTTTACCAAACTTAAAGCCTAACCTTACATTAACTGCACTTGGTAGGGGTATCATGAGGGGCTTGATCAAGGTTTGGACGACGCCTAAGGACCTTAAGAAAATTATCAAAACGTAAAAAAGGACAAAATTCTCGAAATTGGCGCAAACGCTAATCTAAAATAGACAGTTTCAATACTCAGACGATGACTTCGATAACAACCTTGGAAAATTGGACTTCTATAGTTTGATTGCTGTATAGGCTTCGTCATAAACGCCTAGTAGAAAAGATTGTCTTTTACATTTTGAGTGGTTAGAGGTTAGACTATCAGAGGATGAACAAAGGTAACATAGAAGTCCGAAGAAGTTGTGAACTCGTCTTAGGGGATTTCCACTGAGCCCCTTAAGTGTTCGAAAAATATCCGAGATAATAGCCGTATTTTACTATCAGCGTGATCTGATCCGAATCAGAAATAGACAGTTTCAGCAATATTGCAAACATTCTGTACAACGTGACGTCACAATATGATGTCAATTGACATGACATTTCATTTTCTTGTCGGGGGTGTTACCATATATGAATCAAATTAATAATTTTCATTTTTGATATTGTTTTTTTAAGAACTAATCTAAAATTTTATGTTCAAATATGCAACAAATAAACAATTTTTTTGCTACTAGTCTTTATTTATAACTTATTTAATTAACTAACTTTAACAGAATGCCAAATGAAAATTTTGGCTAGAAAGGAAATTCTTAAAATGCTTGACGAATGGAATGACAGGTTGAATCGTTGAAGATCAAAATGCGAATGAACACGAATGAGAAAATATTCAAAATGGTAGGTTGGTTTAGTGTCGCACTCTGGTGATCGATCCATGAAGTTGATGTTATTTATTTGAGTCTTACATTTGAATAATAAACCATCGGTTGACTGAATACTCCTACTCCTCCTACATCATAGGGTCTATTGTGACCTACAGCTTGATTAAGGTTTTGTGAGAATTTTTTTGAAGAAAAGAACAGTTTTTTTTATAGGCTCACACACAACAATCTACCCAACCGTCTTACGTGTATGTGTCCTTCGTGCAGCACACACTGTACTCTATGCTCCTTCCCTATTCGCTGTGGTTGGGCTTAAGCAATTTGTTTGATTTAAATCTTGAATTTCCCTTGTTACCCCCATCGCTCTCTCTCTCTCGTTGGTTAATAGAATGACTTCATCCACGAAATGCTGATGGTCACCCAACCCCCTATCGTTCTGCGAAGCCTTGAATTATCGCACTGAAATCAAGTGTTTTCCCATTCGAAAACAGTCAACACTGTGATATTAATTAAAACATTTATCTCCGATTGACAGAGAGAATGGTTGGCACTGCTATCTGCTACCTGCCTATCCCTCAGCGCGGCGAACTGTGGTCTGGCTTAATCCCAAACGAAAATCATCGGCAAAAACTTTCCGATACCGACTCTGAATCTTATCTCTCGGAACAAGGAACAAGGCACTGTCCTCTTTGGCTATATGAATCGGACAAACAAAAAGAACAAACGTACAACAAAATCGAGCTGCTAACGTGGTTGTACTTAATTAAATCCTTAAATCACTCGAAACTATGTGTTCAAATGGGTGCTTTGGGGTGTAGCAGAGTTAAGAGTGACCTGATAAATTAAATCAGGACACACCAACAACAATGGTGTTTTTGAGGTATCCCTCTCTGTTTCTCGGCTCATCCTTCACCGGGCATGCTCTAGATGGTAATTAATGAGAGGTAATTACCTTTTATCTCTGTCCTTGAAGTTGAATGGAGCTAATTCAGTTCGATTGGTAGTGTGGTCAGGTACATACTCGCATAAGATTCATTTCCAAATTTAATTCCTATCTAATGTCTAGAGACTTCATTTTCGCGCTCAACTCAAAAACCATATACATCTGCTCAATTGAACGGTCCAATTATACCGAATCCGTATGCAGCCGTTCCAATTTCATTTACACACAATTTTATTTCCATGGGCAGCATTCTTTTTTCTTTGTCGGGATGCCATGTACACACCCCATCCCCACAGCATCGCATGTTCATTTGACAATTTTGTCTGGTAAATTGAATTGCCACACAAAAACGAGCTGCCAATTCCCACATGGAATTGAAAGACAAATTAAAGAGCTCCAAACACACAGACTAATCCGCCACAGGGCGAATAGCAAAGCGGGGCGAATAAAAAAAAAACAGTAACATCGCGCACACCGGGCGGTGATAAAGCGCAGGGTGGCCAAGGACAGACCATGTTTTGTGTGCTGAAATGTTTATGGCCACCTTTATATGGACACTTTACAGCTACGTTCATCCCGTTAGCAATTAGCTTTTAAATGCTTTCATCTTGGCTCCGTCCCAACAGGCAAATGGCCCTAATGGCCATAACCCTGTCACGTAGGTATTTCGGTAGCTTTGGAGTATTCCGGCCGGTATTGTAACTCTGTTGTGCAGCATCCATGTGCACTTTGCCCCGGTTGTGGGTGCTGGGGGCCAGGAACGGGTTATGTGGGGTGAATTTTTTTCTTTTCGGTCAATAACGGGTTATGAACCCGAAAATTCCACAACAATAAACGACCCTCTCTACTGAAGCCGAAGTGCTTTGTGTGTTTTTGGTCGGGAAGTTGTGCGGACGCCCAACGCTGTGTGCGCGAAATTGTTTGTACATTGGCTACGTTATGGTGACACTCAGAAGTGTGCTTGCTCTCCTATGGATCCGTCCCTTGTGGACAATTTTATTCCTCTGGTGAATTGGTTTTGAGCGATTCCGTGACTTTTGCTGACGTCGATGAGGCAGTTATTGTTGTTGGGTTGTTTGACTGCTGATGCTGATGGTCATCTAAACAAATGGGGCGGTAACACGAAGGACTATGGATGTCACCTGCCGAAGGAGTAGTGGATAATGGGAGATGAAGAAGTCAACTTCTGATCTTAGTTTAATGTTGCCATTTTGGGATACAGGTTTTATCTCTTTGTGAAGAAGGAAACCCTTAGATTTTGGAATATCTTTCTAATCTTTCTGATAATAAATTCAGTTCGCTAAAGACAGTGTCCCTGCCGATTGTGAGTTTCCTCAGATCGTACCAAAAGTGCGATTGCAGTAGAAGCATAAAGAGTTATCAACGTCGAAGTCTCTTATTGTGGCCGCATACCACAGAATAGATAGTGAATGCTTTTAAGCCCGACTTTGGTTGTTCGACCAAGTATACCCATTTTTTTAAATACCTTACTGAAAAAGTTTTGCAGGTGGTCGATCTGTCAGCCGTGAGTGGTATACTGTTGCGCGTACTCAACGCTTTTTTGGGTTGTTTCTCAGAAAGTTTTCTAGTTTATTTCGTTGGGCATTTGAACGTGCTTTTGAAGCATTTATTTCTGAACATTTCAATGCGTTTTATAGGGAATTTTTAAAACTTTTCATGCGTGTTTCAAGACTTTATTTTGCGTTGTTTTCCGGACTGGGGCCCTACTCTCTATTTCGTTCCGAAAGGCAATCCTATTCGAAAATGCTTTTAAGTTGGTACTTCGCTAGCCTTTCGGAATTCTAAATCGGAGTAGTACATTTCATTCAGCTTTCGAAATGGAGAGTACAAAATGTTGATTTTCGTAAAATTTTACTAGAGTAGGGCCCCTGTTTTTCATATCCTATTGAGGAGGTGTTTCGAAAAGATCATTAGTGCATATTTCACGACATATTTGAGGCGTTTTTCTTGCTTTTCAGTGGCATTTTTAGACTGTTGTCGTTCAAGATGTTTTTTGGGGGGTTTTAACGCGCTTTTTAAGGTGTTTTCCTGACGCTTTGCTGGTGATAGTTGCGCGGGACTTCTTGTGTCGTTTCTGAAAAAAATATTGATGGATTTTTCAGGGTAGTTTTTGGACTTTTTTTCAAGCCATGTTTTGTGGCCTTTTTCGGATGTTTTTTGGGCATTTTTGGGGAGAGATTTTTTTGGATTTGTTCTTTTTTCAGGATTTTCTTAAGGCTTAAGAAACCGGCTTTCGAAGAGTTATTTTGGCCATTTTTTGAGCCGCATTTCGGAGTTATTTTTTTGGTTGCTGCTGCTTTCCAAGGACTTTTTTCCTGACCGTTTTCTCTGCCATCTTTTGGAATGTTCTTAAGGCCAGCCGGGGGATTTTCAGAGACTTTTTGCGATTAGTTTAATGTTTTGGTGAGCGTTTTTAATGTATTTTTCACGACTTTTTTAGAAATATTCTCAGGTAGTGTTTTTTGGTGAATTTGTTGGGTCGTATTTCGAGGTGTTTTTTTTATAGTTTTTGGCTGCGAGCCCTTCATAAAATCGAATCTTCGTAAAGCGGTCTTAAGGTAATATCGAGGACAATTTATACAAGATCCGCCTTAAACTCTAGTTTGGAACAATAAGCCAAAATATTTGGTTTAACTTCTCCAGGTTATAGTCAGTCTAGGCATCAAATATAAGTTGTGAAAGACGCCCACAAGTCCCCCTCAATATATACTGCTTTCTCAGCAGTCTCTTGTCTCAATAGCAAGTTCCATTTCAGAACCTAAAATCTCACAACCATTCGTCAAAATTGGTTTCATTTGTGTTACAACCTTTTACTCGAAAAGTATTCTTGCTCTCAGGACCTTAGGCTGACTAGGCCATTAATCACACGTTCGTAGAAGGTGGAACAGTACAGAAAAAAAAACATATTTTGGGGCTATGCATACATATCCTTCACGTGAACTAACTCAAAACCACTTACGACCTCATATCTGTGGCAACAAGGAAAAACAGCATAAGTCGACTTATGTCAAAATTGAGTTTATGTTACTATCGGATGCACTGTATCCTGCTTTATATGTCATATTTGTTTCATTGAAATATCTCTTACGGTTGCTGTGTTATGGGTCAGGAAAAAACGTCGTCTTCCCACATCAGCAGGCAAACTTTATCCTTAATACTGCGCTCCTGAAAAGTGGCTAAAAATGACTTATGTTGTTTTTCCTTGTTGCCACAGATATATAAAACTCAAATTTAAGAGCCTTCCTACTTATTTCTGCGAATCATCCTCAAACATGGCATATGTCCACAAATTAGTTTGGTTATCTATTCAAAAGCATAAAGTCTTTATATAGCGGTACGAACTCCGTCACAGGCTCACAGGGATAAAAGAAGAAAACCAACAAACAACAGTACTTGTACTCGTACTCGTATTGTGCACTCAGTTTGGAATGAATAAGTTTACTGCGCGCGCCAAAGTAATCGAGTGCTATTAGTAGATGAAAAGCTAAATGCGAGGAGGCAAAACAGCGACGCTCCTGTCCGGAATAATGACGATAATGATGTCTATCCTTGAACTCCCCGCAAGGATATACTTTTTAAGCGGGAATACACTTTGCATACATTCAATTAGTGGGCGCCTCGTCATTCAGTCATATTTGCACATAAAAGCGATATCAAGGAGCATTATCCTTGAGCATCACACTTACCTGGAGTTAAATTTGTGAATAGAATGAAATAGAGTCTAAGTCTAGGGCAACTTTCTTATTAATCAAAGCAAGCTGATAGCTGATGGTCGTCGTTGTTCTTCCTTTGAGAAATGGACGCACCGACGACGTGCGTTTTATCTCAATAAGTGGATAAAAGAAAGAGAGAAAATTCCGTTTCGTGTTCTTCACTTTCTCTTTTCACTTTACGAGGTCGTGTGTGAATAATTCACGCATTGATGGCTCGCAAGCCTTCGTGCGTCTCCCTTCCTCTTGTCCTCATTGGCGGATTCTTTATTCCGTGTTGCGTCGAATTCTTCTATCCATCAGACCGATTGTCAATTCTTTTGATAATATTCTTTGTCCCGATTCCTTGCTCACCCACTCCTGCGGATATGTTTGTATCTCGTACCGTTGCCGTGTGCTTCGTTTCTGGCATTTCATTTTCACTTTTAATTAAAGAAGGACGAACGACAATGTAGGACACCAAAAAAATACCTGTTTCAAATTGTGTGCTGAAGTTTTATGTTGGAATACAAGTGGTATTCCCTGTGATGAATGAGAAGCTTGGGCCGGGTCGGGTCGGGTCTTGGGCGCCTCAAACCGAATCTCCATCACCATTCACCACCCATGAGCGTATCAGAGGATGTGTGTGGATTGGTTGCGAATATGGTACATAATAATGGCTCTGTGCTTATGTTTTTTTTTTTTTTCCAAACTATATGTGGGTATTTGTGTGTCAATGTGCTCCTATTGTGACTTTGAAAATGAGTGTTGTATTTATATGTTTTAGGTCTAATGTGATATCTATAAATGATTGATGAACGCCCAAGCGGTCGGGGATATGGATCCGAATGCCATTGAATTGGGCGATTCGGGCTGTGTTTTGTTCTACTTTGAAATGGGGTCAACGCAGTTGATGAGCTCTCTACTTCGAGTGATGGAAGAGTTCGACGTGAATGTTCGCAAAGGCTTTCAAGACGAATACATGTGAAGCAAAACACATACAAATTTGTATTTATTCCTTAGGAAGTCGAGCGCAGAAGATCTTAAATAAAAACACTTCTCGCATTGACTTATATTGTCACGGCTTAAGAAAACCCAACTGAAGTAGTCAGCACGAGCTGAATTCCTTATGTTACATTGGTTATCAGCCAGAATTGACTGCCTTTTACATATGTATTCAGTTGGTTTATACTGCATTTACAACATCACACACGCGCATCTTCGCACGACACGGCACAGAGAGATCCATTTGTCCGCAGTCAATGCTAATAAGGGCTTCAAAATGAGATCACAAATCAGACACCAACGAAAAACGTAAATAAACACAAGTTCCGGCGACCAACATTTCTGCAATCACTTCAAAACATTTATAATTCTGATTTAAAATATTTGAAATGAGAGTGGTAATTAGTGTCAGTAAACTAAACCCACAAATTATAAATCAGCTTTACGAAATAAATTAATAATTGTCCGTTCATGACTTCTGGAAGCCATTTTGTTTTATAGCAAAGCGACATTTTGTAAGCCACTGCTATAAAAATATCAACATGCTGAACTTTCCCATAGTTCCTACAACGCAAACAAGATGGCCGCCCAAAATACGTGTATTATTATATCGTGGGATTTATCCCTTTTTGTTGGATTTTCGGTATCTAAAAAGCCTCCCATGGGTTAAAGGAAAACGGCAAGAAATCGTGGGATATTTAGGAATCTAACAAAAAGCATTCAAACTATAAATTTTTGTTGCAATTTCATCAAAATATCTAAATTTTACCATGAATAAGTGTTCATAAAAAATTGCTCACGTAAATTGTCTTTTATGAAAATTTTCTAGTACCACCAAAAATAGTAAGAGTAATTTAAACAATCTGCGATTGTAATACTAATAATTTAATTATATTTAATAAATATTATCATTTTTCCGTGTAATACAAATTTTACTTAAAAAATTCGAATATTGCACAAAAAAGTATAGTGAGATTTTTAAGGGATTTTAAGGACTGTGAAATGGGAAAAAATGACAACGCTTCGTGGGATAAAGGAAGAGAGAGTCCTAACAACACTGCTTGTCACGTATTCTTCGTGTTGTATTTATAATTCTGTCCTTTTCAGTCGGACGGATATTTAGTACTGCCCAACCCTTTAATCTTCATAATTGGTCGTGTTGTGTGGTTTGTTGTCCCATCTGGTTGGATCTACATATCGTCCAAGTCATGATTCTCAATCGCCAGCCAAAAAAAAAATCGTTCCATTGCTGTGAACGCCGGGAAATCGATAAATTCGGATCATCAGCAACACTTGCACTTGCAGCAATAATATTTCGACTTAACGTGCATTACGATGATGCACAGGCCTTACGAAATCAGTAACGCTTCCCCTCTCTTCAAATGTCTCCACAATTTAACCGATTGCTTGCGTAGTCGGTCGATTATGACGACCATAATCATGGCGCAATGCGCGAAAGTGGCGACGTTTGAATCACCACTTTTGTGGTAAATTTTAATAATTTTAACGCGTTGTTTGATATCTAGCGATCCATTATCGTAAATGGCAAACATTCGACTACTGTTTGACATTTCAAATGATAGCTGAGTTTGACAGGTGTCAAATGCCAGCGCTACCAACTTGGAACCACGAATTGAATGACCCTTAATAAGGTGCAGTACTCTTATGTCCATTCTACCTGTTAACAAGAAAGTGACAGCTCTGATACTTTTTTGAGTAACCCAAAAATGAATAAGGAAATTTCAGCAAGTTAGTAGCATACAAAAAATTGACGTATAGCAGCAATTAATAAGACGTGTCTTCAAAAGGTTCGATAATATTTATGTTCAAAACAAGTTCTGATGACGAATCTTGTTTAATATAATACTTTAATTTAAATTTAATGTGACAAACGTCAATGCTTTTGACATTGCTACGTAAAAAAAAGCTGCCTCGTCTTTTACAGATTGTGTCGTCGCCTGAAGCTACTCTTTATTACCAATAAAAAATACACAAGACATTTACAAACCCACGAGGGCATCCTTCACTTTCTGTGTTCACGGCATTCTGGTTTTGTGCATACATCCTGGTCACCTACGTCCGGAATGGAAGCTTGCTTCGCTAGTACAAACTCCGCTTGAATATGTTTCTTGCGCCTCTCTTCGAATGACAACGAACTGCCCGACGTTATGCTTAATGAAGCACTAATCACGCTCTTCTTACTTGCGGCACTAGTCGAACTTGTACCACTAGCAGCGCTGTCACGTTTGCTGTCACTACTGTCATTGCTCGCCCTACATGCCAATTGGTCGTTATCGTCATCGCTTTCGTGAGTAAAATCCATCAATCGCTCTCGCAGTTTATTGGGATCAATTGGAGCCACCTCTCTTTCGAACGGGGTCTTCGCCTCCGTTACCTCCTCGAAGCCATAATCCTTGTCTGCGGGACGGTAAGTCTCCTTGATGTTGTCCTCGTCGAAACGGGCCGTCTTCGTTCTACGTGCCTCATTTTGGGGACTGCCACTGCAGCCGCTACTGGTCGACGCTTTCTTTATAATACTCTTCTTGGGAATGTCGCTATTCGATGACTTTCTAGACATTGCTCGATGAACACAGAAAGCCACAAATAGATGTCGAAATTGCTTAATCAAAATGCTTGTCACTGTAATTTAATTTTCAATATTCGGCCGTCTGGGGTGAGACTCTTTCCTCGCATTGCTCTCGGTTGAATTTTTAATAAAAACAAGTCGCAGATATTTAGGAGTGCGGATTGTATCTTCGGTGCATATTTGTAGTTAATATTGTCGTAAATCGCGATTCCCAGAGCATGTACCTTTACTTACTTACCTGTTGTGGATTACATGGGAATAATTTTATTTTTATTTAACTTTTCTTCTCAATTCGGAACATTTCGCTGGCGGCAAGGTATTCAATTATGGGATTTAATAAAATCTTTGTGGGAATTTACAAAAGGTTATTGTTTAATTTGCGGATAGGTATTCTTTTTGTACTTTTTCCTTTTTTATATGAAAAACGGATTTACATTTCTTTACATTACGATTGTGTCACGTGCGAATGTAATATTTTTAGGCTTATAAGATAAAGAGAGTTCAATTTTGACTACAATGTGAACAAATATGTGATATTTTGCATTTGTAAATTTCATCGTTCTCAAATGGGACTGACGATTTTGACATTTAGGTTTCAGAAAAGTCTTTAAAATTAGTTAAAAAGTGAAACATTTCATTTTTAAAACTTTTATTCACAATTTAAGAAAGATGCCGGTTATTTCACACTCTTCTTCCAATAACACAGAAAAAACACCCACCAAGAGGCTCGGTATGGATTACCCCCTACCTTCGGCAACGCCGCAGGATGGATTAATTTAAGCGGAAGTGCTCTTCGGTAGATGGCGCTATGGTTGGTTGGTTCGTTTATGTGACCACGTCTTTCCAATTCATCGGTTTTCTCATTTATCTCCTCCTATGGACGGGAAGAGCGTTGTTCAGGGGAAATTTTTGAGTTGAGTCATTTTGAGCCACATTAGTTAAATGAAAAGGGGAAGAGAGGTTTTTGTTATTTCTGAAAAAAATAAATGCAAAATTTATGGGTGCGTTCACTTGGTGAGTCTTTTTGACAGGTATTGTTTTTTTGATGGCGGCGTTAATCAAGTCAAGTAAATACTCTTTTTTTAGAAAGTATTGTTTAAGTTTTGAGGCAAATGTGAGCCATATCTATTTTTATAGCATTGAGCCAAAAGCTTTAATACTTGAGCCAAGTCGAGTGTGATTTGTCCTGGCCAGTGTCCAGTGGCGGACTAAGGGGGGGGGCGGTGGGGGCGGTCCGCCCCGGGTGGCAGACTAATAGGGGGTGCCATCAGTAACAGAAAAATAACTTTGCACACTACAAAAAATAAAAACACAAATAAAACAATAAATTTGTTTCCCAAATACCTACCTATATTATATGTGCGCATGAATTTCGTTACTGGCCTATTCTCTTAATATAAGTAATATGGAAATAAAATATTTAGCGCCCAAGAGCAACAACCAAGCATTTACCAAGCGTCGCAAGGAAAAAGGCTCAAGATGCTGGTTTGACGTTGGAAGAGGAAACACGAAGAGCCATGTTAGAATGTCAGGATACATTTTATACTGAACTTGTGCATCGATCTAAGGCCATGGAAGATATTGCGTCAGTTTTCTCAGCTCTTCAACCGAAAATATTGCTGTATGGAACGGAAGAAGAACTGCGGGCTGTGGTTCCAATGCTTACCTCGACATTTACAGAACTTACAGACAACAGTATCATATTGGAAATCCAGCGAATTCGGCGTCACATGGTAGCTTCAAAGATAAATTTAAAAGATGCAGAAATTTGGACAGCCTTTGAATTTTTAAGCTTCATTGTTAAGTGGGATTTTTGAGACTCTTTACCGAGTCTGTCATTGGCGATGAGAATTTATTTAACAATTTGCGTCTCAGTGGCATCGTGTGAACGAAGCTTTTCCAAATTAAAATTAATAAAGACTTATCTAAGATCAACGATGAGCCAAAATAGGTTGACTAATTTGGCTATACTTTCAATCGAAACGGAGCACACAAAAAATATAGATTTTAATGATATAATCGAAACATTCAGTACAATAAAAGCTCGTAAGCACCTTTAAATAAAATATTTGTTCGTGTTTTTTTCTTAAATTTTTCAAGGGGTGTAAGCTTGCTTTACCGCCCCGGGTGTCACTGCCTCTTAGTCCGCCACTGCCAGTGTCTCCCTGCAGTTCACAACAAGCTTGGACGTAGACTTGATTGAATCGAGATCCTTACTGTCGACCGGGCTGTCGACAAAGTTAACAATTTTTTCCCTGGAGTTCGCTGTTACTGCTTGCTTTTTGAATTGAATTTAAAGAAGCTTAAAAAAAAAATACGGGAAGAAATGCCACGTGTGATTCAGATCCTCTCTTCCGAAAAAAATGTAACCGAACTGGGAACCAAAAATTATGGTTGCAAAAAGTGCCGGATGATTGATGATTTCCAAAATATGGGGAAGATTGAAGCACCTAAAGGCTAAAGCATTCAAGGAAGCTGAAGGCGAAGGATCGTTGAACCCTGATTTGTCAATCATTTGCTACCGTGTTGTACCCATTTTAAATCCCAATATCCTGATGATGTCGCAACTTATTTTAGTTTTTAATTTTCCAAACAACTCCAGCCGACGAAATTATTCAATCATATTGTCTCTGTGATATGCCCAAGGGTTCGCATTGAAGCAAATGCCATTTTGCACAATGCCGGTGACTTAAATTTAATTCGGAGCCTTCGAGTACGAATTAAGGCCTTCTCCCTAACCCTCGTTCTATTCACGTGGCTACGGCTGGATCCAATCCTCTCTAACTATTTCTGTGTTTATGATAATCCTTTTTTTCTTGGTTTGGGATACACATATCCTTTTAGTGCTGGTGCATTTGGATTGGAAAATTCACACATTTGTTGGAAAACATTTTAAGAGACATTGTGTGAACAACTAACTCCGGTTAGGGACGAGGTGGAGTGAGTGTTGGGTGTATCGCCCCAGCACCAGAGTGATGCCATTTTAAGGCAACTTTCCCATGTTAGTTATATGCAAATAACTAAAATAGGTTAACAATTCGTCCAGGACTAGCAGTGGTATAGCAGCAGTAATCCGAACGGTACTAGACAACCATTCGATTCTGTTAAGCCACATGGTGTGTTGACTGCCCGGATGATGGGAGAAATGGGAGAAATGGGAGAATGTGCGATGGCATGAGGGGTGTGCTAAAAATTTACATAATATCTAACGGCAAGAACACGTCCCGTAGAGATTTTTGAGTTCTGTACAATTTTTTTTTTCGACGACGACTCATGCTAGATGGAAGTATACTAGTGAGAGTCTCGCTTCCCACACAAATACGAGTATGACAATTGTCGTTCTGCATGGATGGCAAGGGTTTTTTTCTCCTGCTATCCTTACGAAATGTTTGGAATAATGTCGAATCCTTTTGCCGGAACAATAACAGCAAGTTGTAATTTTAGTGGGAACACATTTGAAATCCTTGTAGCGACTGCCACTTGGTATGGTTTTTAATTAACATAATTTTTTTGCATTTTCGACGGCCGTCGGCTCTAATGCCCATTGTCACATCAGTCGGAATGAAATCGCATCAAAATGTTCAGTTTAGATATGATGTCCTTAAAGGGCATGGTTGCGTGAGAAGAATGTATACTGCTGTGATTTATGCTAATTGTCACAGGAGGCTGTTTATTGTTATTTTCCAAGGATTTGTGGCTTAATCCTTGTACATGCAAAATGGGTATAAAGATGAATTATTGTGTGCGCATTATATGCTTCATGGTGCACAGTGAGTCCTTGCCGTTTGATGGTAATGAAACAGTTGTTGGGTCGCCTTGTGCCTGCTAATGATTTTCATTTTTAATTTAGAACAAAATTGTACGGAGATACGTGCATTGTGAATATGCTCTGTAGGGTTTTGTCATTTTGATGTGGCGTAAACGATTTGGCATATTAAAGGATTTTTTTATATTTTTAATCTAGTGCGAGTCCTTATACCTAAGTTTTGGTTGAGAAGCTTTCATTAACTTGCAATATTTTGTGAGCTGCGCATGCAGAAGGAATTTATAGTTAACTAATGTGGGCGCAGAATGGGGCCATCAAGGATCATGCTTCGAAACTTATTTCCTGCAAATTCATCCTTCCCTGTAAAGGGGGTAGCATATTAATGAAACCGCAGGAGATCATTAATAGTTTTCGACTCGTTGCTCCTTTTATAGCACGACTTCCGAGGCCCTAGGATATCTATCTGTGTGTAGCAAATATGTGAATAAGATGTTATTGGGAATTTTTTTATAAATGATGAGCACTCGATACAGTTCAGCAACTGTTGGAAACTCAGCAACCGCCGCGTTTTAATTTAATATTTCTATACAACGCAACCGGTATGAATGTGTTTTGCATATAAATCGTCATCAAAAGTTGTTGGAAGAGAGAAAATCGACAAAATAACGAATAACGAGTAAAAACCAGCGTTGCCACTCTGCTGCAACAGCAGTAGATCTCCTACACTTTTCGCAAAAAATAAATCTGCTACCACCAAATCCAATCTACTGCACTTTTTTTGTTTGATAAACTATGCACTATGCCTTTCCAAATCTTGTAAAATAAGGGTTTTCGCGAGAAAACAACAGAAACATAGACAGAGACAGAGATTTGTTTCTGATTCATGATATCATGAATGAAAACAGCCAAGGCCAACTCATTTTATATATTAAAAAAGAATGTGGCCAAGTTCACAATAAGTTGGCTTCGATCAGACGTTCCTTACAGCTGTTATTATTATATTTATGTATGGGTTTTTTTACGGCTGTCCAAAATGAATTTTAGGTAAGTATATAGTATAATAAGAAGTGTAGGTAAGAATGTAAGTGTAAGTATATTTGTAGACAACACTAATAACGTGTGAGTGACCAAATCCAATTAACATAATTCATTTTAAAAGAACCTTTTCGGCTCTTAGGAGTAAATATTATGTCTAACCCATTTCCGTATCACACACCTTGCGTACCCAAAATGACAGAATATAATAAAACTGGAAAAATAACGAGTAACTGAGTTTTTGGTATTAAAACTCCATTCTTGGATTTAAATGGGTCCATTCGCGTACTCGATTGGAATCGACCTTACATCGTCTACATGTTCCTGAGCAAAACTGCCATGGAATTAAAAGCCCCGAGCAATAACGAGTAGCGAGTTATTTTCCTTTTCGGCTCTTAAGAGTCCAGATAACAGATTTATTCTAGTAATTGTTTTGAACTGATCTCAACCTCAACCTAACAACGCCTTCAATCAACTGATTGCAAATAAAAGGCAACAAGAGAACTAGGAAAGTAACGAGTGACGGGTAACTCTGGCTGGCACTTCGCCTTCAGTGAAAATAATACAATTCATTCCCATACCTGGACAAAGTCGGTATACGTGCCTCAGAATGAATGACAGGGAACGATAAAAGTAGAAAAATAACGAGTTACAGTGGCGTACGCAGGGGGGCTTAGGGGGTTGTTTTCCCAAAACTTCTAGCCTAACAGCTCAGAGAGCTGTGAAGAATTCTACGAGCGACTCCATTTTATCACAAAATTAAGTCTTATCCCCTAGTTACTCACTTTTTGACTCTAAGGAAAAAAGACAGTAGATCCATTCGTGTACTTGAGTTGATTTGAAAGCAACCACAAATAATTTCTACCCAAAACGACGAAGATCCTTTAAGATCCAATCCAAATTTGACAAAATTTACGACGATCGCCTAATTGGACACTTTCCAACAACCGCTGCACTGCTCCACAAACAACAGCCATTTATAGCGATCCATAAACTTCTAAAGTTTCCGAAAATAACGACCTCCTTCGCTGCCTATTCCGATTCCAACTACCAGCAACTGCACGAAATGGAAATACCCCATTAAACTTAGCTTAGTGTTTAAATTTTGTTCGGAGAATTATTTCCCAACTACATATCACAATTATCCTAACAGCTTAACATCAACCACCTGGTGACTACCTCTTACGGTTTTGCGCTGCCAATCCAATTTGTACAAGTGTTTTCGCTCAAATTGTCACGGTTTCACCGTCACAGTGAAACTTTTTCCTTTCCCGACAAAACTTCATCTTTTGTTCCAGAAACCAAACCCACCCAGAGCAAGACAGGAGAAAAATCTCAACCGACAACAACACAAAGAAAAAAAATTGATTCTCTTGGAACCTTCATTTGTCGCGATTTTGTTTTCACAATTTCACGTCTCTTCAAACTATGTACCCGGTACACCCAACGAACACACTATTCTTCATTTTACACCTCCTCTAGGACTCTGCCAGCAATGCGCCTCAGTGTGCAATATAACACTCTCCAAAGTGCCAAGTGGTACGCTGTGCAATTCTGCCACCAAGAGATGTCGTCAGAATCCGTTTGCCGTTGGTTTTGAAAAAAACAATTTCAATGAAACTTTCCACAATAAATAAGTTGAAAGGTCTCGATACACTCTTTCGGAGAAACCGACTAAAAAAACAAAAAAAAATAAATTCGGGAAAAAATATTGCGACGAAAAACCGCCGTGTGTCTGAATTTTTACACGGAAACTTTTAACTTGTTAAACGGAAACCAAACCGCTTCTGTCGGTTAGAATGATGGAGTACGGAGCGTGTTCAAGGAGTCAGGGCTCTATGGGGGAATAGTGCAAAATATCCCGATACACACATTCGTATGAGTATGTGCAATATATAATGCATCAGCTTTTCGTTAAAATGGTGACATTATGAGGTTTAAAACGACACGATTTTCCGGTTTCCGCTTGCCATGGCGGGAGACCGAAAAACATTTGAGGAACCCATATACCTATACACACATTCGCCGGCGGATTGATCTGTGTATCCAATGGAACTTGAATCGAATCAAAGTATGGGGCCCAGCAGCTGTTGACGGGTAAATGGGACGTGAACCGCATTTTCCAAGGACGTTGATACACGATAATGGCGGTTATGGTTTTTGCAGTCCTGCTTTGGCGAGTGAATAAACGTCAAAGTGTTCGTTGCAATAATGGAGATGACAGACGTATACCGCAGTGATGCATAGAAAACTTCGCTTCTAGTTCGAAGCTGTTGTCGGTGTACCAATGCGAGGTCGAGTGTCCAAATGTGTGACATAAAGCGTATACGATTGGCAAGTGTCAGCAGAGCGGGACAGGTCAAAAGTCGTGGTTTCGATATTTAAGACTTGATCTTAGGCTAGACCTACCTGTGCTGCATCACGCGGATAGGTTTAACTGGAAACCAGAAACTTCTCACCACAAGCTTGAATGAAAAGACTCCAGTATATCGATTTCGGAGCTCATCCTGTGCAATTGGGACCCAATTATTTCTTAAAAACTTATCAGTTTTCAAATGCATTTTATCAACAATTCCAATACCAAAGGGACTTGTCCCTTTCGATCTAAAATGTCTATTCAATCTAGAACCTAGAAATTTCCGAACTGACTTTGGTCTTTCGTCAAACCGGATTTTCCAGTGAAACGTATGGCTTCGTATGGAAAACACATTTACCTCACATTTTATTTTCCCTCCTGTCTAAGAGCCGACCGCATGATGTCCGAAAGCATAAAAAAGAAGGATGAGCTGTATATAAATTGAAAGCTGGCTCATAGACATAGGACAAATTGAAAGCTTGTCGGAATTTTTTTTGCCCCAGAGGGACTGGGAAAATTATGCATTTCCGGTGGATTTTTTTTAAATTTCTTAGTCATGAGAAAGAAGATTAAATGAGAAATCCATTCGAAAGGGGGTCATTGACACAAACACCTCCTAACCCTTTTTAAAAAATGCGTTTCTTGGAGCACATACCATTTAACAGCTGAAAACTAACCAATAAAAAAATAGGCTTTAGAGCGTCGATCTCAGCAAGGCAAAGTAATGTAGGATTTCCAGCACGCAACTACAACAACTATTGCGATTCTCGAAGGTGCGTGCTGAAAAACCTACTTTACTTTGGAAAATATCCTTCACTCAAATGTGATGAATTGAAGTAGAATTCGAAAATCTGCAAGAGGAGGCCACTTATACGTTCTCTGAGAAAAGTTGCGAATATTACTATCTACAAACACAAAATGAAGGACATTTTGGGGAAAAAAAACAGGGATTTCGACAAGAGAGTCAATATCACTATCGTTTTCGTCCGAGTTCTTGGACCCCTTGACCGCTTTAAACGATAACAAATAGCTGAGCGCTCTAGAACTTTGTTCGAGATCTCATCGCAATTTTAACCACAGATTGCATTTCGTGGCCGCGAGGTTTTAATTAAATTCATTGCGAAATTAAATTTTCATTATTAAAGAATATAATTAACCAACAGCACGCAGTTATACTCAAACAATTACCTGTAGCGTGCTCACCTCTTACTTCTCTTTTGTACATTTAACTCATTAAAAATCATCTGTTGGGGTTAAGAGGATTACATACCCATTAACAACAATGGGTAGAGAAATGATTGTATTTACGGTTATGGGTATGCTGATGTGTAAGGTACGTGTTCTGTTTAATGTACTTTATGTACTTAAAAATGTTCCAGTCAACTTTGATATGGCACATATAGCGACCACCAGTAACAATGCTGTCGAAATGGATAATATAGTATCATTTTGATACTCTCGACCCGACACGCTAAAATGATACCCTTGCTTTTACAATCTATAGCGTAAAATAATTTGTAGAAAATTACGAATAAATTGCACATATCTATGTCAAATTATTTAATTTTATAATTATCTATCTTTTTCATTCATTAGGTTCGTTCGTGTACTTTCAGCATAGAAAAATGAAAAATGTAAAATGTCAAAAATCGAGAGAGAATTCTCTCAATTTCAACAGAGTTGCCTGACCGATTTTCTTATTCAAATACATTGAGAAAAAATGTCATTTTGACATTTGACAAGGTTCTCTTGAAACGCAGCATCTACAAAATAAGTTAAAATTGAATTTTTTATAAGCTAAACACCTATAAAACTTACCATTTTGAATGCGCTGACTGCTGATATAGTCTAGGAGAACATTAATAATTACAACTTCTTCCTTCGCCATCGTTGAAGACGAAAATAAATAGAGTTTTACTGGTCAACATTTTGAGCTGTCACTTAGTTGGCAGTTTTCGTTTTTCATTTTTTATTGTGCTTCCACCTCAGACAAACCAAAGCATTGTACTGATCGTAGCCAACTTCAGGAAGATATTTATATACAGCTGCGGCCAACCTCGGAGTGTCTTCCGGCATCCGGCAACTTCCAACTTCGGAGAGTAGAAAATTACGAAAAAATTAAAAGAGTGGAAATGGATTACGCAGTCGCATTGTCTTCGTTTTGTAGTACGTCCACCTGATTTTCTCTTTCAACCGTTTGCAGCAAGTGGAAATGAGATAGCTATATCCTATAGTAGCAGTGCTAATACAAATACATACTGATAATTTTTACATAATAAAGAATTTGTTTGAAAAAAAAAAGGTATAGATGCTTCATGTTAATTTATTTTGGATACTCTTTGCTGGGAAATGCTACCCAAAAATGTTGGCTAGGGATCAACGTTACCACTTGTACTACTTGTAGTACTGCGCTAAATATTTGGTGGATATTTTAGCGCCGTATACTACATACCGATGCCCTAAAGTACTATATTTCTAAAGATCCGTCTAACCATTTAACTTTTTTACGAACAACATTTCGCTTGTTCTCAATTTTGCCACTTTTGCTATAGTATGCGCAAATCTTCAACGTACGACATGAAGTCTCTGTCTCTGTCTATCAGCAGGACAGCTGACAGTCGATTTAAATTTGTTTGTTATTGCTCATTGGTTTTATTGTGCTGCATCCGCAAACAACTGCAAATAACAAATATGTATCGGTTTTTGAAAGTAGTTTCGGATTCCGACTCGGACACTGGGAGGTAATCTTCGTAAGCGTATGAAAAGACAATAAACTATGCTAAATGAACAGGTGTTACATTTTGTTTAAAAATGCTACATTTTGTTGGCTAACGTACTAAATTTACTTAAGATTTAAGTGGCAACGCTGCTTGGGATACCATTAAAATTTTGAAAACGACGCCCTGTCAGTAAAGTGAAAGTGCTGGGCTTAATTGCAACGGACAAGTTTTTATTTTCTTATGGATGGAATATTTAAGCCTTGTGCTTCGGTTGTGCATGTGTTGTTGCTGGGGCCCTACGAGTGTACCTATATGCGGTGTATTTAATTGTTTGGCTGTCGATGAGCTCTTTCAAAACTTCTGGGACTGGGACTGACCCGATCAGTATAAGACAATTTACACTCCGTTCTGTTCTGTATTGCGTTTGCAATAAATATTAGATATCAACTATCTACCGATGATCTGGCGATGGAATTTCAAACCACTCTAGGTGAAATTAGACAGCTCTCCTTTTTAACTTTTTCGTAAAGGTACGTAAGAGAGAGATTTTGTATTTGTACAAAATTTCACCCTTGAGATGTTATACAATTCGGACTTTAAGGATGCGTTGACCAACTCCGTCAGTCTGTCCGTCTGTCCGTCTGTCCATCCGTATGCTCGTGGGGCCTGCAGCCCAAACGGCTGGACGGATTTGTTTCAAACTTAGCACCAATATTAACAGTATATATAACAGTTTTAAAACGAGTATATGCCCTCCCATCGATGCTGAATTTAATGACAAAATGTGTTTTTTTTTTTATATTTATCCGCAGTCGGCAGTCGCAATTGACCAAAACGCAGAAACACAGCTCTGTTGATCGTTGTTGCCTGTATATGCCGGTCGTGCGCCTGGATAATTACTGTGTAATTAATACAGATTGTGCCGCCCTCACTAAAAGAGCTACGAGAGTATAGCTACAGTTGATTTAGCTTCCTGTTTGTAAACCATCGGCTGACATATCTCTGCCTTCGAAAATTAACTGCTAATGGTACGTAAACTGAAATCGCCACCCCCACTAACTGCGACAGTATTTAACCCTATTAAGTTGCCGGCAAAATTGTTTATGTCCTCATCCTATGGCAGTCTCTGCATACGACTCTACGAGTTCTGCATAGTTGACACTCAACGGGAACAGCAATATTACCGGTAGTGGACTGGTAGCAGGTTTCATTTCTAGGGCGGTTCGGTTACCAACTCAGGGTGAATTCCTGTTTGTATAGGTACCTCTGTTGCTCCTGCTGCTGCTACTGATGATGATGATGATGATGATGATGATGAGAACGACTATTCATACATCCTGCTTTCGGCTGTCATTTCCGTTTGCCAAGGATTTCATATTTCCGGCTGTGTTTGGAATTTTTAAGTGACTCGCCCTATCCGAAAATTCCAACTCAGTTGCCATGCATTAGTTTCTGTTACAGTAGATAGGCTGCTATCTACCTGAATGTTTAGCAGGAAAAGTATAGAGGTAAGCTATATACTGTTTGGTGACATTCTTGGGTTTTAGTTGCGGCGACAAGTGTGCATTACGACGGCGTGGTGGACGATGGGTGGCGTAAGTTGGTAAGTATGGAATAGGAAAATCAGAAAAAAATAAACAGGAAAAATTCAGCCAAACAGAGTATAAACGCTTAAGGGTGTTGTACTCGTATAATTGCCTCAAAAGGACTGAGAGGTAATACACAATGCAACCGATGCAAGTATACGCTTCTCCAGGTTATGCAGTGAATCATGGATGGCTTGGAGTTGTTGCCAGTTTGGTATTGGAGTGAAAAGGCAGCATATTTCCCAAAGCGGATGTTAAATGGAATTGGGTTTCATTTAGCCGAAGGAATGATAAAAAGGACATGTCTGTAGGATTCATTAGAGAATTCCTTTGGGGCACCTATCAAGCTCTTGGAATCGTTTGCTATATATATTTAGGGACCTCAATTGCAGCAGATTGAATATGCGAGTTAATGGAGTGTAACATGCGTCCAACGTGAGTCCACATAACTTACAATTTATGACACTAATGAGTCTGGAATGGATTTTCATTCAGCCAGTGAAGTGACAATTATCTACGTACAGCAGCAGCTTAAGTTACTTAGGTTCTTATAACTTAAAGGGCTGTTCAGCTGTGTCAATTTTGCGACAGCGATTGGTGTCAAAACTTGTTCCAGATCCTGCCTCTCGCATGAATAGCTGAGACGATATTGACAACCATGACGCTAATCAATAGTTTAAAACTGAAAGCTAGCAATATAAATTCATAATTAAGTGGCAGTTCATGTCCAGAAAAAAGAAGCCACCCCAATCATCCACAAACTGCTGTCATAAACTGTCACCAATTCTCAACAGACAAAACCCTCTACAGCCCATGCATATACAACTTTACACACTCAGTGTCAGCTTGACATGTTTTGTCGTCGTCGCCAGCACCCAGCACGCAATTATTGCATCAATGAAAAAGCTTGTACCGCCATTCAGCAAAGGAGGCTACCGACATGGACCCGACCAAAGGAATTTATTATCAAGGCCTGACCCAGACAATAAGCCGCATCTCCTGCCACTTTGTTGGTGGTGTGATTTATGTTCTTCTACTACACAGCGAAGGGGTTGCGTCCAGTGTTAAATTAATGAACATTTAGGGATGAATTTGCTTGGCCATAGCTCCAAACTCCAATGCCACTGCAGCTCGACAGTCTGTCCAATGGAATAATGCATTCATCGCGAATCATTCTTCATTCAGCCCCATACTGCAGTGCAATACAGAGAGCGCTCTTCCCCTCAGAGATCATCATAATTTGTTAGCTTGCGTGGCACGTTTGTGGCTTAGGTTACATTCAAATAATTTCGATTGTAATTTGATGGCAACATCTGCCAGCGCGAAAGCATTCATAAATGCATTTCAAATAGGGTTCGTGCCTGCGGTGAGCCTCTGGCCGCATGGATGTGCCAAAGTTATTAGATTCAATAAAGAGGCGCCATTGTTTGGGATTGCAATAAAGATGGGTCAGATTTACGTATCTGTTAGTCGTAAAAACGGAAATGAAATTGATTTTTGGCGGTTAATTAGTGTTCGGTTGTGAATCACCAATAATGTCGGTCAGTTATTACATACGGAAGTCGTCCTTGGTTTTGACTATAGTAGATTAGATTCTATCCCCAATAGCGAGGCTAACCTAACCTAATATCGGAGGGTTTTATGTCTGTACCCAGTTGGCGTGAAAACTACTGAGCAGATTTTGGTGAGACTTTTGTTTAAATGTTTCTTAAGACAGCGAAAGGGCTGGGGGCTACATCGTATATCGCCATTACGTACTTTATTTAAGTGTTTTAGACCAAAGTACATTTTCTCTTCTGTCATCTGACTTAGCTAGCTCTAGCTCTGAATTAGGGCAAGAAATAAATTGGTAAGGCAAGACAACACCGAAGTCTGTTTTAATCAAATTATCGGCCACATAGATCCGACTCAATTTGAGCGATGGCATTGATTATGGTGGGCTCAATGCCATCGGTTGATTGCGACTTATTGTCATTGCAGTCTTCGGGCCAACTGAAATGTTTATTTTTTCATTGTGAAACTCACTAAATTTGCCACGTGGGAATGAATGGGTGCCAGCAATTCAGCCAGTCTCTGAATGAAGCGGTTTTAGTAATTAATAATAATTAATAACTAATTGCTGTAGCTGACGATTAGATGTTGGAGGTGGCAAATTCGAAATTGTCTGAACCCATTCCTCTGAGGGAGCGCTGCGTCACCTTAGAAACATTTCGATGGTTTCAAATATAAAAAAGTCAAAGACAAAGTCACTGAGCCTTTGAAAAAGCAATTTTAAGTGTTCGCAATGTTCCGCTTCGCTCTTACTAGCTATAAGAAGGTCATCAATGTACAATCGAAGTCTGTACTACTGCGTTGATGAACCTCTGAAACGTCTGACTGGTATTTCGAAGTCCAAAAGGCCTCCGGACAAATGCGTTTAAACCGAACAGAGTAGTAATCGCGGTCTTGTACACATCTTCGGCAGTAATTGATATTTGATGATCTGCCCTCACAAATTCAACCCTGGAAAATGCCTTGCAGATATTAAGATGCATCGAGATGTCATAGATATTCGGGATTGAATACCTATCAGGTATTGTGGCCGCGCTCAGTCTTCTTAAATCCCTACATGGTCTGCAGTCTTCACTACCTTTCGTCTCCTCCACATGCCTAAATCGAACGTATGCTGAAATTCTACAAACCGCCTCGTCCATTAACCTTGAGCTCCTTATGGGTCAGTTATGGATCTTTAACGGATGTAGTCCCACGTCCCGACGCAAAACTCGCCAAGTTGAAGTCTGTAAGGCGAGAAATTGACTTCCTCGAGATCTCCTGTACACTTTCACGGACCGCGGCAATTTTCTCGGCCGATCCAGCGTTCGTACGTTTTGTTTGGAATTCGGCCACCAAACGTTGGACAGTCGTCTTTGAAGGGCTACGCGCCTAAATTCAAATAGGCATAACGCGCGCAATAGGTCCGTTCCTTTTGTTAACGCCGCCTCACGATAAATCTTGCTTACAGACAGTGTGGAAGCGGAACTTAATTTAAATCCACTGTCCTCAATCTCACTTTGTGTTTTGTTTTTATTTTTAAGCGTTCGTTTTTTTTTTTTTTCTTGTTATACTTTCTGCGCCTTACCAACAACCATTTTTAGTTTCGACTTTAAGTTTACGAGAGCTCACAGTAGCGAAATTTGTATGGAAAATAAAGCCACTGTGAACTACAAGGCCCTCTGTTTCTTTTTATTTTTTTCCAATTCCAATTTTGCTTAGCTTAAAGAAAAGTTTATTTGTTTCTTATATGATTTACCAAGAGGAATAGAAGCAAATAAAAGCAGGTAAAAAGCAGTCGACAGGACAAAACTGGCTATTGAACACCTTTACTTTTAAATCCGCCGCAATTAGTTGTCGGAGAGCTTCGGAAAAAAACTGCCGTGTAGCTGCGACAAGTTGCGCTATATGTCATCGGAGAAATTTGCCGAAAGTTGTATCGGAACGGATATCTCGAATGGAATTTTTCCGATTTCGTACAAATCGGAGAAAAATCTGTTCCGAACGGATACCTCGATAAGGGTAACAATCTCCTCCACGTAATTTTTAATGCAATGTCGCTTTTTCCTCTTCTGGGATGTTTGTAGTTCCATCCGTTCAAACTCTTGCACAATCTTGGATTCATCAAAAAGATATTCGATTAATTCCAGAATCCAGATCAATTTCGTCACTAGGCAGAAGAAAAATCTTCGAGCTAATCGGATATTTTAACGACTGACATTTTTCATGCTGCGGCTATCCAAGTAGCTGCTTACATTGCTGTTTCAATCTCAATTGCTCGCATTATATTCATAGCCTACTAAGCCATTTAGCAGCTTGTGAAGATGCTGCAGGGTTTCCACATTTTTCCATGTTTTTCCGGTGAACACATCCATTATCAAACCACCGGGAGAATTACAGAAACAAAATTGATTTAAATCGGCTTTTTGCAGCAAAACCACACTTTAGGAAGGTGTCTCACGTACTCTAATTGATTTCAGAAGAAGTGACAAGCCTTTAACCGGAACTCGCAATAAAAGTTCATCGTAATACCGTTTCGCAATTCTGGCATTTATCCCTTCTGAATTCATTTGGCAGTGAGTGAAAATGAACATGAACACACAGCAACGCGACATACTCGTAGCTATATTGATAACCTATAAAATGATCACGACTTATTTTCATGGCACAGCCAAAAATGTATAGAACAGTCCCGGCTCCCGGCGACGACCCTACAACTGCCATTCAGCAATCCATTAGATAAATCCTGTCTCATTGGTTACGATTATGTTAACCATGCTCCAATTTGTTCAAAATTGAATATACGATCGTCAATATGTTGCTCTGTAATCCGCATAATGTCGCATCATTTGTGTCCTTCGTGTATATAAAATATTCATAAAGTCCCTCTCATGGACGGGTGGTATCTGGTATGTGGCTCTTCCTTTATAGTGGCCCCACGGGTGTTCTGTGCTCTCCGAAACGAACCCCCACTGATTCTGAATAGAGCGGGGATAAATATGCCGAGGGGGTGGGAAGGGCGGCAGGCAAACACTGTAAAAATATTATGCCAGGAGGTGTGGTTTTTTTTCAGCTGCAGGGGTAACGATGGTCCTTTTTCCTATGCTGCGTGTTCCTCGTTTGAACATCTCAATTTGTTAATAAAACGATTCCCTATTATTTGGCAATAATGCGTGCATATGGAGGCTATTTGTTGATATCGCTTAACGTAATCATTGGTCCTTGTGTATAGTGGTTCGCCACAAAGGGATCACCAGATGTCGCCACAAATTGATGTAGTATATATCGGAGGAATGATGTTGGTTTTGTGTGTGGGTGACACTTTGGAATTTGGCCAAGTATATTGAAATGGAATATGATATGAGTGACACCCACATGTCTGAGTTCTTAGAATGTGGTTGTTGCTTTTTTTCTCGTTCGTATATTGTGTTGCCAATGAATTCATATTAAGGCGATGAATAGAGATTTCAAGGAAATTGGGCCTATCAACTACGCGCTGCTGGCGATGTCCTTGGGAAATTGTGAAATGAACACATTTCCTCGGTTTAAATGAAACCATGAAACCATTTGCGTGCAAATGATTGAGTTGCCTTGAGATGATATAGGGGAGACTCGGATGTGTGTGTTTTTCTTTTTATTTTGGTGGATTAAATTGCATATTGTTCTCACATAAGCCGCATTTAAATGGCTTAAGTGCCGCATAAATTTGGCATTATAGGGAGGCGTATGTGTTTCATTTGGTGAAATATAAGTATAAACTCTGAGCAGGGCAATACCGCCCAATGGTTCTGAATAACCGAAACACGGAGGTGGTTCGCGTTAAGTAATATGAAGCAAGACCAACGTTAAGGTGGTATGGAGGCGACCGTTTAAAATATGAACTGTACAGTCGATTTTAAACACTAAATCAAGTTGTTTTCTTTTACGAATTTTACGCATTTCAATAGAAAAATCTAGAAACACCTAAAAATACATTTTAATAATGCCTACAATAAGGCGATGGATTCTTCATTATTCACTATTCATTATTCATTATTCATTAGTCATTATTTATTATTAGAACTTCAATTGCACCATTCTCACCATCTTATATTCTGACCTAGGTATATAAAGGGTGGTTAAGTTTTAAGAGCCGATGTTGATTTTGAATAAAACGCAAATTATTTATGAAGTTACTGTCATTTCCTTTTATTATGAAAATATCGTCCAAATGCTCGGCGGCACACCTCCGATGGTCCAAATTTTCGATGACGCTGAGGCATAATTTAGGTTCTTTGCCGTTAATGTGCCGAATTATCTCATCATTTAGCTCTTGAATTGTTGCTGGCTTATCGATGTACACCTTTTCTTTCAAATAACCCCAAAGAAAGAAGTCCAACGGTGTCAAATCGCATGATCGTGGCGGCCAATTAACATCGCCACGACGTGAGATAACACGGCCATTGAATGTCTCCCGCAAAAGAGCCATTGTTTCGTTAGCTGTGTGGCAAGTGGCACCGTCCTGTTGAAACCACATATCGTCCACATCCATGTCTTCCAATTCGGGCCATAAAAAGTTCGTTATCATATCACGATAGCGAACACCATTCACAGTAACTGCCTGACCGGCCTCATTTCGGAAATAATACGGCCCGATGATGCTGCCAGCCCATAAACCGCACCAAACAGTCACTCTTTGTGGGTGCATTGGTTTTTCGGCAATCACTATTGGATTATCATTCGCCCAAATGCGGCAATTCTGCTTATTGACGAATCCACTGAGATGAAAATGTGCCGATTAAATTGACCGAAAAAATCACGAAATGCACGATATGCATTTTGATTATAATAAGCCTGAATAACTTTAACGCGTTGCTCGATTGTGTATCTTTCCATGGTTCAAATTGAGTTAGTCTGAAGTTGAAAAATGTCAAATGAAATGCAGAAAAAAACCTTGACGTTTAGGTGTGGTTCACATTCAACATCGGCCCTTAAAATTTAACCACCCTTTATATGCACAGGCAGCCTTCAGTATATTAAGGTGCCTTAATTTGCTGTTGATCGAGTTGAGGAAATTTTGCTTCGTAAAATATCAACCAACGGTTGCAGATCAGAATAGCCCTGCTGCTCGTGCATGCCTTTATTTTAAGCTTTCACATATACAGCACACATTACGCACAAAATAGGTCAAGGGCCATTAATACAATATGAAGGAGGTCGCTCTCTATATCCAATCTAACAATAAGCTGCTAGCGCTTCGATTAGTTCTCCAAATTCAATTTCGTGTACAAGGACATAGTACTGGATGGAAAAAAGGACAAAAACGATTCCTCGATGACATTTGCAAGTGAAATCCACAAAATGGGGACATCTGTGAGAATCATCCGCTGAAACACATGTAGCCATCCCATTCGTTAGACAGAATGCATGCGACATTCATCTAGCAGAAGTTGCCACACATACCCACCAGCCTGTTAACCACAAAAAGGATAACCGCAGTACCAGACCGGTAGCAACTACAACCCTCCAGCAATGAACATTCAGCAAAGTCAACTCAATGTGCTCCCACCTTCTATCGCAGCGCACAGGTCAAACAGAGGGACCACTGCTATGTCGTAATGGGCTTCCTACCGTTTAGATCGACCTTCTGTTGTTCAAAGATTACTACCCATCAGCCACTACTACCATCACCCCAAGCAGCCGACTAAAACAACTCATATCACAACAATTGAATCACTACAAAAAGAATGCGAAACAAAACAGGTATCCCTGTTCCGTCGCATTCTTATTCCGGATTCTGTTATCGGAAACGCTCTCTGTTCAGAATCAGAGACACAAAAACCAGTAGCAAGAGGGAAGACTCGGTTCGAGCAACAAAAGTTTTCTGAAAAATCCAACATCTGCATAAATACATCATCATCGTCAGAAAGGTGGGAGTCATCACTGCTTTCGCCGAACAAGGATGCTCGGCATTCAAACCGCAATAACTGATTGATTTGCTTACCAGATAGATGGCTGGTTGGGTTTTGTTTGGTTGGTCGGCTGGTTGGATGCCTGGTTAGATGGCTGTGGTTAAAAGGGCACTGAAGGAAGAGTGAAGCTATTGAAAGCACAGCTGTATTCCCTTCCCATAGCGGGACTAATTAAAATCAAGCGAAACAAAGTATGAGCTCGGTGAGTGAGTAAATTTATATGCTGTTGTACACCCCCTGTGGGTACGAATGCGTATGTGTATGGCATCATTATATGGAGAACAAGAGTTAACCTACCATACCATCCCGCTGATGACTGAATTTGATGAGGAAGAAGAGGAGAATTGTGTTGGATGTTGACTGCATTCTGATATTGCAATCAGATTGTGAAAGTAATTAAACTAATGGAACATTTAATAGAACGAGCGACACATGGTTTGAGCACTTACTCGTACGCCGTACGATAACCATAACCCATCGCCATCAGACATCGTATTGCGGTTGAGCAAGCTCAAATCTATTCAGGGGAAGGCGGTTTTCCAAGGCGTTACGTAGCTGGGTTAGGAACCTGTCATAAATATTAAGTTAATTGGAGTGTTGTGAATGACTAAGGTCAATCTATGATTGGATGTTAAGAGATATCGATTTCCCTTTACTGAAATAAATTTAAATAACATTAAGTTTGGAAACGGTCATGATTTACGAAAGATCCTTATAAAACACAAAATAGACGAACAAAAAGTTTATGGAATTTTTTTTTTAATTTTAAATAGCGAAATATACTTCCAAACTTATATTTAGCTAGTCACAAATCAGAATTCAAATTCGGGAGCACCTTAAATTTATTTCTGGTGTAATTCTCACGATTAAAACTGTAATGATTCTTCCAGTCCTTACGTAAGCGCGCACAAAGCCCTTGCGTTTTTTGCAAACCGATTCGGCTAATTAGGTAGCTTCGCTTCGTTTTCCAATTTACCAATTGTCGGCCTTCCAAAGTCCTTACCTATATCTACATCACTTTTCAACTTTTTCGCGTCCTTTAGTTCGTAGTACCTACAAATGTATAGGGGCTATTTCTTTTGTTTACGTTTTTTTAGGCAGCTAGGAATGGCTTTCAATTAGAATGCGAGTTTGACAATATTTCCGCAACCGAATTGAATTGCATTATTCGTTTTTCTCTGCCAGACGAGTTCATCAATTCTTTGTTCTATTTTGGATTCACCCAGCCATGGTTAATTGAGAGTTGGTTCGATAGTTTCCAAATGTTGTATGCATACCGACTATGGTGATGCGAATATTTGTGAATTTCGCGTAGCAAATATTCGAACTTTTTTTTATTTTTTCCACTACAGAGTTGATTAAATTGCATTTACATTTTGTTTACACGCAGTTAGTTAATTCCATTTCGATTGGTGCTAGAAAAAGGATGCTCGCTTAGACATATGGATCTGTTCTGTGAATGTAGTACTTTAAGATGTTATAGAGTTGTTGTCGTTAAATCTCTCTGGGAGCTTATTAGATTAGGTTTAACATAAAAAGACCACATATTTGATTGAAGTAGGTCTTAAAACCAGCGTAGATGCTGTTTCAGTGTTTCCGAACTGGCAAATTTACAATTTGACGACGATCTTTCTCACTTTGTGTGGCTTTGAATGCATTATCATACAGAAACTAAATTTGGTTTTCGAGATCGCCAGCCACTTTTGACACATTAAAACTATATGAAGACACCTCTGGAAATATATTCTCAAATACTTGCTCAAACATCTTATTTTTCATAACTTAACTTAAACCCTAGCTACGCCATGCAAGCACTAGGTATGCAAGAAACGTTTATGCCAACGTAGACGTGTGCTTCTGACGTCGGTTGCAGTTATAATGCATATAAATAAGATTATTTCCCCAATTAGTCTTTCTTTCTAATGCAACACACACATTTTTGTTTTTGTACCCATCCGCTGCTCCAAAACCATAGATTTATTTGTTTTCGCTTTCCATATTTGAGAGTAGAGAGATCAAGTTCGAGACAGGTCAATTTTTTTTTTCAAGAAACAGATGTAAGTAAATGCGCAACAGACAGACCAAGTCGATACTCAAAAAAATTCTTATGAGTGTGTTTATTACACCCGTCGTGGACTGATATTAATAAGCTATATTTTCAGCATTTAGGTAAGAATAACACTACTAAGGATTTACTTAACGTAATTTATTGCAATAGGCCGGTACACATCTACAGGTTCTGTTCAAACTTATTAACTAAAGAGTGTCTATCTAATAGGCGTCACAAATCCGAGTTTACTTGGGCACTGCAGCAGCTGACTTGCCACCCGTTGGTTTCTCATTCAGTTCGGTTTTATAACCTCCTTCAGGGGAAAGCTTATCCGGATTATTTTCCTCCTTCAATCGGGTGTGTTCAGACTTTATCAAATCTCTTAATTCATCGCCCCAACCCAATGCTTCAGCCACGGCGTAGACACCATCATCACAGTCCCCAATATATGCCACATCCCTTGTGTTTTCTGGTTTTTCATAAAGCAGGCCCGGTCCAAATGTGAACCAAGATCTTTTTCCCCCTAATCCAACTTTGTCCCTATTGATCAAAAGTCGGACGCAATTGGGCCCAGCCTTGTCAATTAGCGACGCAAACGGCTGTACTTCCAATGACGTTCCCATTACAATGAGTAAATCGCAGTTTTTGAAATCCTTTTCAGGCATGACGTAGAACTCTTCTGGCATATTTTCGCCAAAGAAAACAATATCCGGCTTGACGATGGCATTGCATTTGGTACACGATGGTACCTGGTCGGAGAAAATTTGCTCCTTCATCCATTGCATGGAGTAACGCTTGCGACAACCCAAGCAGTGGTTAGTATAGAACGTTCCATGTGCCTCTACCAGTTTGTCGTCTGGTATTCCAGCAATTCGCTCTAGAGTATCAATGTTTTGGGTGTAGTGCCTCACTAAGAGGCTTTTCTCGTGCAGCAGTCGCACAAAGTAATGTGCTGGAGTGGGATTGAAATTTCCCGGATACAGTTCCTTGGCTAACGCAAAGAATGGCTGAGGATTGTCCAAGAAGTAATCCATTTCGAATATGGAAGTCGGATGTGGAAGATTGTATTTCTGTAAATTGTCGTATAGCCCAGAGCCTGGAGATCGGAAATCCGGAATTCCAGCAGCTGCAAAAGAAGCCCAGTTATTCTTTATTCGCAATGTAAGGAATGCGTGTTCCTACAAGTTGAAATACCAGCTCCAACCATGGTAACAATTTTGTTGAAACCCTTATCCTTCCAGTGCTTAGTTAGACCATCGAATGTTAAATCTTCAATCACTTTTGACTACAAAATATACGCAAAAGTAAACAGACAATATAAATGGACATAGACTGTAGATACAATAAACCTTCTCAGTGGTATCGGTGCTGTCAGAAAATCCCAACTTCTCTGCGAAAAATTTGCGTATCGCCTCCACTGCAGGTTCAGCTGAAGTCAAAATACAAATTTTAGAAAATATACATTGGTTCATTTTTCTTTCCTCTACTGTGGTTTTTGTCTGCACTCGTGTGTCGTGAAATACACAGAGAGCAATAGACTTTGTACCAAAACAAACGAATTTTCACAATTTACATGGAGAAACACTTACCACTAGTTCCTTCCTTAGGTTTATCGTCAGCCATTCTATTTATTGCAGTGAAACGAATGTCTAAAGATGACAAACGACGGAAAACGCTAATTAATTGGGTGGAATTTGCCGTGTTTACAATCACAATATTCACTTTCCGATGAAAAGAAAATGTTCTTAATGTCGTGCGAGAAAGGCAAGTGGCGAATCTGACAGCTGAGGCGCATGAAAAGGGTATGTTCGGAAGGCATGGAACAAAATTGTAGTAGATTCGTTATTTTATTATGTACATGTATGTAGGTACCTAGGTACTAAAAAATAAGCAATCATTTTTGTAATAGATAGATTAACAGAAATATTGTTGACGGATTTATATTCACAAAAGTCCAATGTCCACAAAAATCGGTGAAACGAATCAGATTTGCTCTCAGATTTCAGATTTCGTGTACCTAATCGAACATAAAAACCAATAAAAACCAATAAAAACGTCACTTGCTCTTTTTAGTGCTGATATTCGTGCGACTTGAATATGTGTAGTTTTCGACAGTTTGCTAGGCGCTTAACGTTCAGTGGTTAGATTTTATATTAAAACATTCGAAATTTCCGTCCCTATTGATTTCTTAATAATTGTACACAAATTATGTAATAATAATTCACAAATGCCTTTTTTGCTGTAGATATAATTGACGAAAACCTTAACAAACTCCAACAGTTGTCAAACTCAAATGCACTTGTACTGGTAAATCTGAAGCAAATCTGAAAAAATATCTAGATTAGCAAAAGTGCTCTGAAATATGAAAAAGATAGCTTTTTTTGTACCAAACGAACATAAAACTTGCTCTGAGAGCAAAAAAGTGCTCTGAGAGCGCCCAATCGAATACATGACATTCGTAAATAAGGAGGGGTTCTCCTCTGTTAATCTTGAAATATCTCTGAGTGTCATTTATTACTGAAGTCTAATAAAAATGGATTGTCTGGCATTGACAATGCCAACAATAACATAAACAGATTATTATTCTTGTTTTCCTTTTTGCGGTATTATGTACGCTCAATGACTGTGAAAAGATGCTGAAATGTGAAACTGTTGTACTAGATCACCTGTTCTGTTATCATATTATTTATATTATTATATTTGAAATTATTTGTATTTCATCGAAGAACCATGTTTCATTTATATGTAAATCGCATTAACAATTGTTTTTAGTTTTTATTTTTCCAATGCGATAATCTAGTAGCCTATTGTTAGCACCTGGTTAGCACAATTCTTAGCAAACTATCTTGAATTACGCTCTCCAAGTTGGTTGTCTTTTTCTTCGTCCTTACCAAAGATAATGGAATACAGAGATCAATAACTTTCCAGTGGAGGGGCGGCTGCCTACAAGCTGTTTTCCCAATTAATGCATGAAGCCACCAACAGCCTACACTTGCTCATTTCTTTTCTAGTATATGTGAGTTCATCAATTGAACTAATGCAAGAATTCGATATTCTCTACTGTGTATTTCAGAATTTTTTTTCATTTTTATCAAAACTCCAATAAAACCAAACAAATTCAATACTAGACACAAAACAATTAAACACCGCGATGCTCAAAAAAGCAAAATGATTCGTGGTCGGGCATTAGCAACATGCTTTTTTGTTGCTCACACGTATTCACGCACGAGGGTTGAAATTACAGAGCCAACAATGTAAACAAATGCGCTTTGGGGGGATAGACGTACGAAAGTTATCCATCTCTTTTAAGCATGACCAATAGCAAAAAAACGAAACCTGTAATCACTATTTTCAATTTCAACGAATGACCGCTTTGGGACACTTTCTTTATCTGCATCGGCAGATTTCCCAATTCCAGGTTCGCCACACTTATAGATTTGCGCCTTTAATCACAAACGTTACTTATTACTGACCAATAGCAACAACTTTGAAACGGAATTCCGTTCATGCCTCTTTCCATCAGCTTTCCATATCAAAGAAGTACCATATAAAACGAATATCAGTTTATTTGAATCATAACCTACAAACATTATATAGATGTTGCCACCATTTTATAATTTATATATTATATTTTATATTATGTGTTTCTAACAATTAAACAGGTTTATTTTTTGTTCCTATCTAGAGAAGAATTATTTCGTTAAACTGACATGAAATGTGAAAATTTAATAATTCGGGAAGTAAAAATTATTAAAATAGGTACGCTACGTTTAAATATATTTTATAGTATTATGTATGTATAACTGGGCTAAAAAGAGGGACGACGCTTAACAAAGTTGCGCATCATTTACATAATTTTTGAAAATACGTAGTAGATTACAATACATATTATTAATAATTATTAAAGCGTTTTCGACGACTGAATGCTATTTTTCTTAATATGCCTTTGCGCACTATTACCCAAACTTAAGACCAAACTTCACCCGCCTTGTGATATACATAGTTTACATGATAAATCTTATTAAGCTACATTTATCAGTAATATCTATTATAATTATACTAAGTGTGTTGTGTACAAATATCATTATCATTATCCGAGAAACCGAAATATTATTAGCGTGTTTTTTTTTTGTTTGCGGAAAAGCTCTTTCTTATTAGGAAATGTTAAAGTTCGTTTATTTCAAGATCCACTTCAGGAAAACACTAAACACAATCGCTATGAAGGCATAAATTAGACCCTTTATAACGGTTGTTTGTGATATTGCAGTTGGCATAAACGATGTAGACGGGTGTGCAATGGGTGCGTATTGTATCCGCTCCAAGGTTGCTTGGATCCTTTTCAATTGCCTTGAGTGTTCCTCTAGAGTTTTGTTCACCTGCTCAACTGACGCCATTATACTGAAAGACGGTGGAGATTTAAAATTGAATTGATTTATGTGGAATAAAATCTTACTTCTTAACGGATTTTCCGGTTAAAGCTTTCTTAACGCATTCCTCATTAGACTGACTGGAGTCGGAATGGATGTTCATTCGGTCGTGCGATAGCTGAGTGATTGATTTACTGGAAAGTATTGCGGTACGCTTGGGAGCCTTTAAAGCAGATAATGATTGTCTAGAGTCAGCACGAATTACATGTATCGGATCGGAGCTTACGATGCTAGCGTTACGAACCATTGGTGCTTTGTGACGGGTTTTCGTTAAAACCTGAAAATCGGATTCGTATTGTTTTACGTCATTACGCGGATCCCACGGACGGAGGTCTGCGTACTTGTAGATCCACTGAAAAATAGAACAGAAAAATAAAATTAAGATCTTGAGGTTGTCTGAGAGCGTTCATTGATGGTTATCTAATCGTCCAGCAACGGTTGCTGAAAGAATTGAGTCTTCCATTTAATCCTATTGATAGTTTAAAAATCCAGAACATAACAACGATACGTAACTTGAATTGCAGCCAAACAACAAAAAACGAACTGTAAGGGCTTTTGGGTTTTATGGTTTTGTGGAAAGCCACCTCAGTTAGGCAAAAATATTTAATTTAAAAAGGGCTAAACATCTTGAAATTATCATCGAAACTAGGAAGCTGATATTTGCTCCAACAGACTGTGGATTTCTGGAATAATTGACCCAAAAACTAGTTGGAATGGAATCGATATGAAATGGACTCTCCTTTGGGCCACCACTTACCTGTCCGGTTATGATATCCTGTTGGAATAACGTCGGCACCCATTCCGTACACATTGCCTTCCGTTCTTTGGCCGCATTTCGTTGCATTTCCTCTAATACCGTCTTCTCTTCGGTTGCACCCACTTGATCGTCACGTCGAATTGCCGCCGAAACTAGTTGCCATAAACGTTCAGATTCCATTGGTTCCTGCGAGTCCATCGGAACGCAATACCTCATAAGCCGTTTCTGTTTTGTCTCGGCCGTAGCAGTAAACAGTATCGTTTCCTCGGATGATTTGGAATCTTTTATTCGGATTTCCGTGTCCCAGTGGCCATTTATATTGGCCAGTGTCTCTTTTCCCAATTTTATCTTTCCTGTTACCAGGTTTGTATATTCTGATCCTCCTAGGAAGGGTTTCAATTTAAATTCGATATCTGTCTTGTAGCCAGTATTCTCGCATTCAATGCTGACTTTTCCGCCCAACTCCATGGAGAGAGTACCCATTAGAATTCCCTTGCAGTGGGCATAGGGAGTCGTCAGAGTGTAACTCTCACCACGTGGCAAAAGTGTCAAAGTTGCTACACCCTCAAGCACAGCCGAAGTGCTATTGCCATAGAACTTGGATCTAGCCAATATGCTGCATGAAATACAGAATCCATCCTGACGGTTTGTCACGTACAAGGCCGACACTGGCGGATGGTGCGACACCTGTTCGGCGATATAGTAAGTCCGACTGCCATTCGGATGGGCCCAATAGCAGCGAAATGTTTCTCCTATAATCGGATTGTACGGCTTCTTTAGACCTTTGGGTTTTTTATAGAACCCCGACAAGTACCACTGAACGACTTTTTTCATTCGTGTAAATGGATCGTCCTCCAGAACGGCTCTAGAATGGAAAGACAATGTAAAAAATAGCGTATACAGTGAAGGGGGTGATTACTTACGCTGATAGGATATCGGCGTGATAGTACGAATCAGCTAGCTTGTCGAGAAAAGACCTTGGCTCCAATATGAAGGTCGGTAAGACCACTTTGCTTAGATCCATTCCAGGACGGACTTGTTTCACCAGAAACCAAATTAGACTCTTGTGCTCTTCGGCTAATTCTTCAACTTGTTCTCCTGCCTGAAAATAAAACAGAGAGCTATCAAACAAACGATAAAGCTGATTGTAAGGCAAACGTCTTACATCGCCGAATTCATCCTCGGGGCAGTGTGTATAGGGCGTCTCTGGAGGATCAACGCTTACCGGCTCTGGTCCATCACCAAGATCAGAATCCGACTCGGAATCCGGTCCAGACATCACAGCAGCAGCACCTTCGTTCTGACTGTCAGCATCAAGATCTATAAGGATATGGGAAGAATATTGTTACTGGCGTTAACTATGTTAGTTTGGGCAAGTCTTAGCCTACAAAAGATGGCTACCAATAATGCCAGTTAACGTGAACTCTATTGTTTACTATGGTTGCCTAAGAAACTTTGATAACAAACAATGCTGACGAGCAGATCTCATCCTGATATCATACATAGTACATGAATTTTATAATGAATTTTATCAGACTCTCTTACATTCGGAGTGCAGAGTACAACTAAAAGATATGTGTTTCCGAAACATCGGTCTCTGATAACTTTAATCAAATTCTTAACATCTAATACCATTTGTAAGTATACGTCTGAAGTAGATGGTATATAGGAATAAACTGCACGATCGTTTACTTCTCGAGAGAATGCTGGACAATAAAAAAAAATATGTTTATGGGCCAGTTTTTAATGTCGCCGGTTGAATGTGGCTAAAGCTTTGGGATAAGTTTGCGCTCTGTGACAAAGCATCCACTGGTGTCCGCAATGTCAGGACTTAAAAGTCTGCTGATTGGATTCACATTACCGATTTGGAGTTAGACAACAAACTGTTTTTCTCCTTTCTGAATAATTGACACATGTATCACTTACGACTTTGATCGGATTGCACAAAATGTGGAACACTTTTGGGGAGCCTATACAGAATTTACGCAATTTTTTGTTTCCTTTTTTAATACTGTCTATGAATATTTATTGATTGATTATTCGAAAACAAATATTTGTATTCCCATATACAGTGCGAATTGAAGGATGACGTGTTCTTCACAAAGACGTGGCTTCGGTTTAGCTTATATATGCAGCTATTGTGCGTAAGCGTCGCCCTTTTGTTGTACGTTTGTGCAAGACTTCTCTTGAAATGAAACATAAAAATGTATGCCTAGCAGCTAAAATGTTTGTCCTACGCCAACCCAATGATTCAAATCAATTGAATAGTACCAACGAGCATATACAAATTCTTTCTCCCCCACCATACACAAAAACTATCATATCCAGTACCAGAAGTGAACTGGTTCGTCAAAAGGCCCGGTGTGCTAAGCCGTCTTGGTGAATCTTCTTCGTCACTCGTTTGATTTTTCCGGCCAAACGAATGCATCGACATTGACTTCGTAAGCATTCGTCGTGTTGGCTGGATGAAATCAGCGCAACTAGACACATCACTCATATCGCCGCAATCTTTACTTTCGAGATGACACAGTTTCCGAAACTTTTTGATTTTTTGAAAATCTGGTGTATTCACCAACATACGATCCCAATTGGTCATCGCCAAATACAACTGTTGAAATATTGGCGTTTGGGTGGTGGCCAAGCTTAATGAACTCGATGAAAATTTTGCTCCGTTATCGACAGTCAAATAGTTATTCGATGCATATCGCTGATTATGCTTATCGAGTAGGGCTTGCATTTGAGTCACCCTATCTAGTCCTTTCGGTAGTAGGTAATTGCATTTAAAGAAAACAAACGGCAAATTGTGTTAACCACTTAAATTGAACTACTTACCCTGATCGTTGAAATGCTTCTCGTAGTCCGCTTCGGACCACTGGGTCTCATGTGAAATTTGTCCTGTTGCATTTGCATCGGTACTTGGATTTGCTCCTGAATTACTGTTCGAACGCAATAGCAAAGCTGAACAGCGCAAGGAGAGCTCAAGGGCATCCATCCAACATTTACCAGCAGCTTGACTAGGTGCTCGGAAGATTAGGTAAGCCGTTGGTAAGGGTTGAACGACTGCACCTGTAAGAAATGAAGAAAAGTTAAATTCGGTGATGGCACAGAATGTTGATTTGATTATACAACCTATGGTCTCCTTGTCTGGGCCTCGTGGTGCCCAGATAGATTGCTCGAGTGGATGAAAGAGTTTGAAGCAGAAGCCATCCTTTTTGCTTGGTCGTTCAATAACTTGACAAGATGTTAGGAGGATGGTGCCCACCCAATGACTGCTTTTTGTCTTTGGACTTTTATAGAGCAGAAGCAAGCCAGGCTTAAGGACACACCACAGCTTTGTCCATGACTTTAGTGTCCCGCGAACCTGAACAATTTAAACTTGTTATTTTGAGACAAATAACACATACAAGCAGGATGCAAATTGTATAAGATACGCAATCAAATTGCAATCCCCATTGTGTGCTTGGCTGTCAAGTGGAAAAGGAATGCTTTAGTGTTCCTGGAAAATCCGGTTTGCAAATAAGTTACTACATATTTTTCGATAAAACGTATGGACGTCAGCCTTAAAAATAATAGGATAGTGTGGGATTAAAACAGAAAACATTGAGTTGGCCTTGGTAGTCGTGTTTTTCAAATTGCAAAGTAAAACATTTTTATATTGTCGTCATCGTCAATCCTAACTCGGTGGCAGCGTACATTTCGATTCCTTTTTGACAGCCCGGACTCCGAACACATCTTTTTTCAAATGAGTCAAATCAGACTCATTTTTGTCAAATGTAGGATGTTTTTTCTGTTATTTATCATGAACTTCTGAAACCCCTTAAATTGTCTTAATCCGAAAAAAACATTACACTTACTAGAATTAACATAATTTGTGCGTTTTGTCAATACATTTGTTGAAAATCCTACTCGTACATTTTGCGTCTTTGTTAAGTTGAAATATAATAACAACGTTTTATAAAAAGGGTTTTCCTTTAATCGGTACAGGAGTATAAAAAAACATAAAGAGCGGGTAAAGTATAAACAAAAAGATAAGATGGGGGGACTCCTACACCAATGGCTTCACGAATATTTTCCTTTAAAGCGTCAATTGTCTCTGGCTTGTCGGCGTAACACTTATCTTTTACGGCACCCCACAAATAATAGTCCAACGGTATCAAATCGCAGCTCCGAGGTGGCCAAACGATATCAGCTCTGCGGCTGATAATGCGATCTTCAAAAACAGGGCGCAAAACATCGAGTGTAGCTTCGGCTGTGTGGCACGCAGCGCCGTCCTGTTGAAACCAAATTTTGCCAATATCCTCCTCTTCAATTTTTGTGAACATGGCCCGATAACGATCGCCATTGACTGTAACGGCCACTCCTTGCTCATTTTCGAAGAAAAATGGTCCAATTATGCCTCTGGACCAAATTCCGCACCAAACAGTGACTCGTTTTAGGTATATCGGCTTTTCAATGTATGCGTGCGGGTTTTCTGTGCCCCAAATGCGACAATTTTGCTTGTTTACATACCCGCCAAGATAACGAACATACGGAGCTGACGGTGCTTCTCTTCTTCCAAATTCTGTACGCAATTTTCGCACACGTTCTGCAACATTACCATGATTTTCAAAGTAATGCCGCAATATTTCCCAGCGTTGTTCAAGCGTATACACAACCATATTCGTTCAGCCAAACAAACCTTTCATTCCTAGTCTTGTGTAACTCTACAGCTAAAGTAGTCTACATCTACAGCAATAGGAGAGCCTCGAATTGATCCAAATTTAAACAATTTCAATTTATAATTAATTATGTCGGGGCGGCGCGAACGCCATCCCCGGCTACCAAAAATTACACGCACGAGTTATTCGCATTAGGAACAATCGCAGAGGTCAACTCAACCGAATGTGCAATGGCCAAGTCTCACTCCGGGGGAACCGCCTTCATGATCACGGTAGCCCCTACGCCAGGTAAGTATGCTTTCGTCCTCTCATGACCACCTATTTGGCTATTCGGTTTCAAAAACTCAATGTGAAGCGAGAAAACGAATGAAAATATATTTTGGTTTAGAAATTAGTGGGAAAAGCAATTCACGCAAGACATACGATCAATGATCAAAACGAAATTCAACAAAAAAAAAAAAAAAAATGTGTTCAAAACAGAACAGAAATAGGCACAGAGGCACATATACATTCGTGTACACGGCGACGTCATATTTATTTCACATTACTTTGTTTCATAGCAGAACGCTCGTAAAGCTGGGTGATAATGATAAATTTAAGGAAGGTCTATGTATGATGACGATGAGGATGATGACGTAGCTGTTTTTGAAACATCGTATTGATCATCCCATACAAATCTGAACAAAGCGCGTGTATTTATTTTTCTTCACTCGAACCATCCCAAATTATTATTGATATGAGTGATGATTTACTCGGAAATACTATATATATCTCGCTACTGTTCGGTATGCCTATGCCTACTTCAAATTTTAGAATTTTTACAAATATTTGCAGTCAAAAACAAATAGGTACCAACAAACATGGGAAAATGAAGAAATCATTGGTAACGATCCGCAACGTGATGTTGTGAATTCGTCTATCGAAATGTAGGCTAAATGTTAAGTAAACACATTTAGATCGACTCTAGAAGTCTATTTTTGCATAATGTTTAACAAAATAATGTGCTCTTGCACAGGTAGATTTTCTTTATTTTTTATAATTATTTTGTTGACATTAATTAATTTGTTATTATTTCTGTGCATTAATTGCACCAAAACGAAGTTCATGGTTGCACAACGTGTTGTCTTTCGGTTTGTATTTACAAGAGAACATTTATTCACTATTCACCGAGACTGGCATAAGGAAAACCTATAATTAAGCTAGAGCCGGCCGCTCTGCTGTCGGCTTTGATGTAGGCACCATTTGTGAATTTATTTTTCAAATTACGATGTATTATTACATGCAAATACATTTAGGGTCCATTAGGGAAGTTCATTTCGAAACACATATCTCGAAGGGATGCACTTTCAACAGAAATTAATGTTTTTGTATAAAACTGTATAAAGTTTATAATGGGAAAAAATATAACAACTAAGAGAACCAGTAGTGCAAAACTGCCATCCACATGAAACGCGAATAAGGTATAGCGGCGACGAAACAACTTTAAATTAACTTATGCAACTAATAAAACTGCACATTTTACAGTACAACTAGTAAAACATTGCGCCTTACCAACAACCATTTTTATTTTCGACTTTAAGTTTACGAGAGCTCACAGTAGCGAAATTTGTATGGAAAATATAGCCACTGTGAACTACTTAAACTTAGAGTCGAAACTAAAAATGGTTGTTGGTAGGGCCCATTTAATTTATCGTGCAATTAGTATACAAGCTAAAAAAAAAGCTAAAAAACACGTATACTAACATATTGCACGCAAACTTCCTCATGAATTGTCCGTTGGTATTGGAACACACTTAAAAGAAACTTCCTATATACCTAACTGCGACCCTGAACGTTGAACTTAACCTCAAAACACAACCTGCAACAGAAAAAGCGAAGAACGAAAAACCTGTTTTCCCCTCAAGGTATAAGAAGATAAGAACTACCTCCCAAATAACAAGTTAGTGCTCGTAATTAGAAAATAGGAATCATTCGCTCAATTTGCAACAATTAGGTCCCTTCCCTAACGATAAGTTGGGTTAAAAGGAACCAATTTTGACTAAATTTGAGTACATATTGTGTTCGAATGTATTATAGTTAGGGATCAGACTTATTTTCATTTCTGCTATCGACATTTCGCTTACGGGTGTCAAAATTATAGCACTCGTCAGCGTGCGCAGAATTTAAGCCTCACAAGAACCACTTTAAGTCTAATCTTATGAAAAAACTAGGTGCTGCTGTTTTTCAGCGAATAGGTGAAGAAACAAATGCCGGCGACAGGTTTAAATTTCCAAAGTAATGTAAATAAGCTTTGCAAATGCTGATGGGTAAAATCCTTAGGCGATGTTAAACTGACCAACATCGTAGAGGAGTTGTAAGTAATTCAAATTAATTCGGCTTAGTGCTTGTAGATATTTTGTATTATGAATTTGAGAACGATATTATTTTAAACAGTGCATTTAAGTGGGTGTTGTTACAGACTACCTAACATTTTGTATACTTGAGATTTGTGCGTACACTTTTATACAGTTTACATAAAATATCAATATGAGGCAGTTCATAATTTGCATGTTATCTTTTGCTTTCCTCTTACTATTATTACAATGTACAACATACAAAACAGAATGCGACACAGGTTCCAGGATCATCGAATACTAAAGAAATTATTGACAACAAGCAATGAAGAGATTTCTAACCAAATATAGCGACCAATTCACATTATGGCATTACTTTTCCCCCACCTTGCAGTACCTACTGTGTGTTGGTGACATTGGTCGAAATTTATTTTTTAACATTTGTTTATAATTGTTTATAAAAAGAAATTAGTCTATGAGAAAAATAATGCAGAAACCTAAGCTACTTGTCATAGTCAAATGCACTTGAAAATGTGTGTAGTTAACTCTCCATCGAGCTAGCACTCAGATGGCAAAAGTGTCAATGGACCATAAAGAAGTGTTCTTTTCTACTATCATACTCGTAGAGTAATGTGGCAGATGGAAGGCTTATGGAAGACTTCATCGCAAATGTTACCGAAGCGATTTTTCAACAAAGTCTCTGCCTCCAAGTAGTTTTTAAATAAAAGAAAACTCCCGATAAATTAAACTCAAAACAGAGCAGCAATACAAGGGGAAGAGCAAGGCCTAGTTGTATACAATCAATGATCATTGCAGTGCTGTATCATTTGTTTATATCTACTTGACTGAGTAATTGTTTTAGAAAAACCATTACTTCCTCAAATATGTAGTAGATTTACAAAAAAAAAATCAAATTTCAACGAAAAAAAACAAATACATTTAATAAAAAAAAAAATGGTTGACACATCAGGTCTGTAACTGTAACTACTCTAGGCCTAGCTTATTACAGCCTTTCGTTTTGTATGAGTTAAGTTGTACAACACATTAACCACTTAATCACAATGAATTTAGCAACAAGTATCAAAAAGTTTTCACAACACAACGACTGGCCTTAAATTGCGCCAGAATAACTGCGAATTTGTTAATTTTCCAATTGCTTTTAAAAGTAAATTTGACAAAATAGTAAATACCTATCGAAAGAATGGGTTCATATTTTCTCTGCAGGAGACAAAATGTACTGAAAAGTATTAAAGATGACCCGTTCAATACCGAACTGGCGAAATCTTCAGTGTTCAAGATTGGCACACAAAAACGTCAGTTTATTTGACGGATTGCGACAACTTACCCAACAGACATTTCTTCCATAAGGCGTGTTTTATTAAAGCAAAGAAAAGTAGAAGAAGAAGTATCAGCGGTTCATGTTGACAGCTTTGTAGTTGTTGTGTTTATGAAAAAACTGCTTTCGGAGTAATTTACCCTCACCGAGTGGCACCTACTGTACAACGTTGAGCCACACTTTACCAACCAAATATACCTGTTTCTATCAAATAAGCACAAAAGTCTCGAAGAGGAATCCACTTCTTTAATTTGCCGAGATAGAAGTTGATTGAAACAGGCTTACGCTCGGAGTAGCAAATTGTTAAGGATGGCAGCGTTCCATTGACTAGTTCTAGTTTCCACGTTTGATCGATTTCCAACTTCATTCAGCATTGTTTAGTATTCTAACTAGTGAATTTCGAAGGATATTTTGCACAAATTCACGTATTGAGAAATATGAGAAACGTATGGGAAACTGAATTGCAGTCTTTTATTGACGGCTAAATTACCAGCGGCGTCATAAACTCAATATAGAACAACAAATTTACGTTTTATCATTTGCGGCTGGAGCTATTTCGAGCCTCACGGCCCTTGGCCCTCACTTTTTGAAAAATGATCAGAATGGCCCCTGTTTCAGTTTAAGTAGGATATTATTCATCATTGAATGAAAAACACTGCAAAAATACTTGAAAAGAAGTGTTTCGTAATGAAAAAAAAAACGGTTTTTTGTTAAAAATAAATGTCTTTGTTGCTCTTTTTTTTTTTGCTATATTATTATTTTATGTGGATTATTTGTCGGTTCGAGCCCCTTGTTAGACCCTTTTGTGACATTTCCCTTTCATCGAAAAAAAGAACGAAACAGTTTTTCATGAAATGGAATGGAAGGTACACTTTTCACCCCTCGTACAGTATTAGCAAAATTGATCAAAAATCAGTTTGATCAGTCCTCAGTGGCGCCTGGCGCTCCCGGCATAAAACAACGCACACGAGGCATGAGTTCTTGGCAGCCACTTCTTCGAGATATTTTTTTATTGTTTGCTCTCAATTTGTGTTCCCTCTTTAAAGATAATCGGCAGCGTCTTCGAATTTGAGAAATAATTAAATAATTTTTATTGCGTTGCCAGTCCAAAACATACGAGAATGCTCGCGCAATGACATCACACGAATTCTGTTAAATTATCAATTAGCCAATCCCCTCACGCATCAATGTGCCATCGGTATATGCTATAGACACTATCTATACCCTACTCGTTTCTAATAAAATATTGATGAGGAGAATCGCGCTATCTCACTTGCAGTTGAGACTCGACTACAATTTAAATCGCAATACTCGACAGTCCAAAGCACCACAACCGGCATTCATAAAATGTTGCAAATTGTATACCCCCTTTCATGGCGAAATATTAATCAATAGACGACATGGTGGTCTTACAACTCATGAATAATATATAAACACTAACCTTCAACCAGTCGGCGAGAACAATAACAGCTGGATCCTGCAGCGAATTTAATAATTCAGATGCGACGCGCTTTTTCTCTCGTCGATAATTTTTCCTCTGTGCTTTGTATGATTCCTTGCGATTAAGTTTCGATGTATCTGATAACTGATATTGAGAAGAAAAAACAATTGTTTATCGATCTAAATAACAAAGCAAATACTTCATTGCCAACTCACCTTATCTGTTGAATTGCCATCAAACTTCGAGCTGCTATCTCCCCAATTGGCGATGCCTAAAAAGAATTTCATTGCGCGAAATTAGCGATTATGCGGAGCACTAAGAAATTTTTAAAAATAATAGTTGCGCGGTACAACCAGTTAGCTGGCTGCTGCCTTCTTCCACAAGACCGCCAAACTATACACTTTTTTTTTAACAAGAAATCAAAATTTACAGAGAGAACAATCTAATAAACTAGACACTAATTTATCTGAAGGTATATGCAAAGAACCCCGAACACCGCACTCTACTACACAAACATGCATTCTATTTATATTATCTTTTCTTATTTTACTTATAGTTTATTTGATTTTTATTTTTTGTCTATCTTTTGCTATGTACAACAGAACACGAAAATTAAGATCGTACTGTCCACTTTGTGGCCAATAAGAAAACTAAACATACAGGGCCCGAACCCCGAATCAAACTAAACATTCGACGGCGCGATGAGTTGAAAAAACAAACAAAAATGTTTATAATGAGTAGAGAGAGACGAAAAACAAAACAAAAAAAAAAAAAAACAAACAAATTTCTACTGAGCAACAAATAGCGAAAAGTATACGCAGAGTGAGAAAAAGATACATCAATGCGCGGCTAGACTACGGTCTACAGCAATACTAACAAAATCAACAATTAAAATGAGCGAAATAACAAAAACATAAAATAATAAGAAAGCAGGCAAGTTAAAAGCCAACAAACGTCACCGAGTATAGGTACTTGTGCTTGTTGTGTGTGCTGCTTTCTGAGGGTGGATTGAGCCGAGTGCACGACACAACAGGGCTTTTTATTTCATATTTTTGAGTTTCTTTTGGCGGACAAAGCAGTGAGTATGAGTACGTTATGATAAGAACAAAATCACAAACACAACAACAACAAGCACACAGGTAAAAGATAATTAAGGTGGAGTACATGTGGCAAGGCCAACCAAGCCAGTGGGTTCAATTGTTATTGCAGGCGATGGACAAAGAGTTTCCTTGAAGATTTGTAGATTTTGGTAAATGACAGCTCGCCACTGAACACTGCATTCGAATATACGCACTAAAACTTAACTGATTGTATTATTTACCACAGCTTGGTACTTAGTTTAGGGCAGGGGGTGGCATAGGCCTGCCCATCCGGATTGGAAGAACTAGCACTTGAATACGTCGCGGGTGTATTTTTGAAAACGTAAATAAGCTTCTCGAAATTCTAATCAACAAAAAGTAAGGAAAGTATTACCTGTCATTTAAGGTGGGTGTGGCACTCGGTTTCACTGCAGTGTACGCACTGTGGACGTTCAATTATATGCCCATAGTCTAGTAAGTCTGACAACTGGCCGACGTTATGTGTCCTAGGTTGATTGGCCTGAATCGATGACAAAAACAGTTTTTCAGTTGGCGTCCATGGAAGGGTAGCCGACGAATATAGTCAGTAATTGTTTGACTGAGTGTTAAGTTGACAGCTTGTGTGTATGTGCCTGACGTGTGAAAAAAGGCGTTACCGACCAATCTAGTTGTTGCGTTCAGGGAACATCTAATCCAGACCAATCTACAATCTAGTCTACTTAAGAATTTTGAGTGGGACAGTAAAGTATCGATTTCCTAAGAAAACCGAACGGAGGTCGAATGCGTCGAGCATGCTCTGAACTGAAACGGCTGTCAAGTTGTTCCCTTCTTCTTATTTTCCCTACTTTCGAGCTACGTTCTTTCTATTTTCTACACTTATTCAGTAGAATGCAAATGATTAAAGGGAACTTAATCTCAAAATCAAACTGTTTTTGACAAGTTCCAGATACTTTGAGCCTTAAAATAGAACATCGACATGAGAACAGTATATATAGCAGGTCTACTGTCAAACGAAAGTAAACATAAAAACAGCGAGTGATGTGGCGTTGCCAGCAAATACTCGCAAAAAGTAATTTATTGGCAAATAACTGCCGCATTGATGTGTTGTAATAGAGAACAAAAACTTCTCTACAAACAGCACTTATTCCAGCAAATTTGTTAGAACCAATGATGTTTAATGGTTTATAAAACATTTGCAACATCCACATCGATGATAGATTCAATGTTGCTGCGCAAGTGCTACCAACCTCACGGTAGGTTTGTTTCAGTAATCCCAACTTTTCAACGCTGAAATTCCGCAGCAGCAGCGTTACAACCGATTTTAGCACTTTATTTCGTGTCAAATACTTCACACCAGATTTCAATACTAAAATAGTTGACAGCTGCTATATTTTTTTTTTCAGCAAATTCCATTAAAATTGTAATTTAATTTCCACTGAAATAAGAACCCGTACTAATTTTCAGCTTAATTTTTATACTAACGGGTGATTTTTTAAGAGGTTTAGAACTTTTTTTTAAAAAACACAAAAAATTCGAAAAAATTAATGAAATATTTATTTGAATCGATAGTTTGAACCTTGCAATTTAATGTTTAAAGATAATTTCATGCAAATGTTGACCGCGGCTGCGTCTCAGGTAGCCCATCCGCTGAGTCCAATTTTGGCATACTCTTTCACACATATCGGCCGGTATCTCACGAATGAATGCATGGATGTTGGCTTCCAGTGCGTCAATCGAAGCGGGCTTGTCCCTATACACATTAGCCTTGGCATACCCCCACAAAAAATAATCTAATGGTGTCAAATCGCACGATCTAGGCGGCCAATTGACCGGCCCGAAACGTGAAATTAACTGTTCACCAAACTCGCCTCGCAATTGCGCCATTGTTTCGCGTGCTGTGTGGCATGTGGCACCGTCTTGTTGAAACCACATATCATGCAAGTCAAGAACTTCCATTTCGGGCAAAAAAAAGTTTGTTATCATCGCTCGGTAGCGTTCACCATTGACAGTAACGCTGCGATTCGCATCATCTTTGAAGAAATATGGCCCAATAATGCCGCCGGCCCATAAACCGCACCAAACAGTGGCTTTTTCGGGATGCATTGGTAGCTGTTGCAATGCTTCTGGCTGATCTTCACTCCAAATGCGGCAATTTTGCTTATTTACGTACCCATTCAACAAATATGAGCCTCATCGCTGAACACAATTTTTCGATAAAAAAGCGGATCCTCGGCCAGCTTTCCAAGAGCCCATTCACCAAAAATTCGGCGTTGTGGTAGGTCGGCTGGCTTTAGTTCTTGCACCAGCTGTATCTTAAAAGGCTTTACGCCAAAATCCTTCCGCAAAATTTTCCACGTAGTGCTGTAACAAAGGCCTAACTGCTGGGAACGGCGCCGAATCGACATTTCGCGGTCTTCTGTCACACTAGCTGATACGGCCGCAATATTTTCTTCACTATGCACAGTACGTAAAAGTGTTGGTGGTTTAATGTCCAACAAAGTAAGTTTGGTGCGAAATTTGGTCACAATCTTCCGAATAGACTGCTCACAAGGTCGAGAATGCCGATCATAAAATGGAAGCAGCGCGCGATGAACATTTCGAACCGAGCACGAATTTTGATAGTAAAATTCAATAATTTGCAAGCGTTGTTCATTTGTAAGCCGATCCATGGTTAAATTGCAAACCAAACTGAAGCTGTTTGACAGTGACACAAGGTACTAAACACACGTCAGCTGTCAAAACCAGTGTTGCCAAAACCAAACCAGCTAAAAAATCACCCTTTATAGTAAAAAAAAAAATGGGTCACAAAAATGCCTAATCATACACACTCAAAATGTGATTTCATTGATGGGCGCGATAAGGTGCTTTTAAAATAATTGCACCAATACTTGTATGTGCGGCAATTATCTATGTGTTATATCTATCGCGTCTAATCAATGAATATCAACATAGAGCTCGATATCTATGAACGCACCTACTCTTTTTAATTGAAAATAAAATTGTTTGCATTATATATCTATGGTCTTGGTCGTCACAACAATCAGTATTTTTTTTTTTTTTCAAAATTAGTCACTGATTGAACTTATTGATGGGCAGAGAAAAAAGCTTTTCATGGTATTTTCTGCGGTAAAAATATGTACGCTCAATAAATGTCATAAAAAAGTAGGTTTATCGATATCAATTTTCGGTATCAACTCAAATATTTGAAGAGCGGTAACAAATGATTACGATGTGATTATATTTGGCGCAGGCAATTAAGTTGATTGGATGAATCCCCGTTTTTAAATATATATAAACCTTTATAAAAATAAATAAATTATATACATTCGCTTATCTAAAGAGTTTGATATTATCATCGATACATGTGGTAACGATAAAAACAAAGTCAAGGATGTATTGGTGGATCGATGGGGACATTATTTGTTGCCGTAGTCAGGTTTTGAAATTATTTTATATAGATTTTTGTATTTTACACAAGGATTACCCCCTTCATGTGCTTATAAAGAAAATAATTTTCGTTAAATTTAAGAATTTAAGTCTTCCGGTGATTTTTACTGTATTTCCTTTAATCAATTAAATCTGATCAGTTAACTATATTAATTTGAAAAACCACCAATAAAGCTGCAGAAAACCATTAACTTGGAAAGAAATGTTTACACTTTGTTTTTAGTTCACTTGTCACTCCTGTCAGATCAGTGTTTTTATATCGTGGGAATTATTTCTTTTGATGTGGGAGTTTCAGAGCTCACAACTCATTTTGAAGGGCGAACAAGGAAAACCGAAGTATAACGGGGAAATTCTACCAGTATATAATACCACCGAAAGAAACTATTTACTTATACTTAAAAGAAAGCAACTTTCGGTATTTTTACAAAACCGATCTTGTAATCGGCATAAACTATACCCTCTAGAAGTTTTTGTTTTTGTAAACGACACAACGATGCGTGTTAAACGCTTCGATGTACGTTCGTAAACAAACTTGGGATCCACGTGGGTCAAAAGAACATATTTATTATACTCTTACAAACGTCAAAGGTCTGAAGCTGAAAGAGCTTCAACCGGGAATGTATAAAAACTACTTTTATATGCAACTAAAAAAAAAACCTAAACACACGTTTATGTGGTTATGAAACAGAAAACAGCTACCCACCCCATCGCAAACCACACCAGCATCCATCGGAAACAGTAAATTAGACATTTAACAACTTAATTGAAGTGACACACCTTGTGCAGTACGACAGACGCCACTTGCTACTTCAACTTAGCATATTTCTACAAAATACTATCCCGCCTTCCGACACTTTACTACATCAACTGGATTATCTGTTATTACAAGCAATTTGCATCAGTAATGCGAAAATAAATATGAGAATCCATTTTCAGTTAAACTGATTTAGCACAAGTGAATCTTGAAATGAAACTTGTACACTTTAAGAAGCCCCACTCGTTACTCAAGCGCTTACAAAATGCCTTTTCATTTTACCATTCATCATCTCTTCGCTAACGTCGCGTCGTTGAGATTAATGAGGAATTGTACAACAAAAGCAATTTGAAATTATAATAGAGCAAGAAGAAAAAAAAAACGTTCAGCCAGACGATTAAATTTTTAATATGAAAAGAAATGAAACTGACGTCATTTTAATGTTGTCCCGACGTGTTGGCAATGGTAAGTCGAGCGTTGCCATATTAAGTTTTGCATAATTTCGCATGGAATGAAACTAAAATATATGCCAAACAGAACAATGGTGTGCTGTAAATTTTACGGCCGAAAGGTGAACTTTTGACGACCGGTTAACTCTGAAATGATATTAGGAAGTTTGGGGAAAGAGGAACTAGTGCCTTGATGGCGGAATACGTTGACGCTTCCTGGGGGTCAATTCTGGTCCTGTGAAAGAGTGAGTCGAATAAAACTTTTTCACATTCGCTTTCACACATTGCTTTCATTTTTTCGATTCACTCGGTACTTGATTCAACATTCTTAAAAAATCTAGCCCAAAAAGAATTTTATATGTAGACCCGGTCTTAAAGAATTTGTTTCCACCTTCAAACTCTGCCATCTTTGCATTCTTTAAAAATAATTCCACTTCCAGTAAGTGGATTGAAATTGGAAAAAAATTTGAAAGCTGTTTGTTTTTTGTTCGTTACTTTGCTTCGGCTGGGTTTTTTGTTTTCAAGAAAGAGTTTGTTGTTAAATAGAAGAAAAAGTTTGTTGTTAAATAGAAAAAGTAAGTAAAAACTAAAGGGTGATTTTTTAGCTGGTTTGGTTTTGGCAACACTGGTTTTGACAGCTGACGTGTGTTTAGTACCTTGTGTCACTGTCAAACAGCTTCAGTTTGGTTTGCAATTTAACCATGGATCGTCTTACAAATGAACAACGCTTGCAAATTATTGAATTTTACTATCAAAATTCGTGCTCGGTTCGAAATGTTCATCGCGCGCTGCTTCCATTTTATGATCGGCATTCTCGACCTTCTGAGCAGTCTATTCGGAAGATTGTGACCAAATTTCGCACCAAATTTACTTTGTTGGACATTAAACCACCAACACGTTTACGTACTGTGCGTAGTGAAGAAAATATTGCGGCCGTATCAGCTAGTGTGACAGAAGACCGCGAAATGTCGATTCGGCGCCGTTCCCAGCAGTTAGGCCTTTGTTACAGCACTACGTGGAAAATTTTGCGGAAGGATTTGGGCGTAAAGCCTTTTAAGATACAGCTGGTGCAAGAACTAAAGCCAGCCGACCTACCACAACGCCGAATTTTTGGTGAATAGGCTCTTGGAAAGCTGGCCGAGGATCCGCTTTTTTATCGAAAAATTGTGTTCAGCGATGAGGCTCATTTTTGGTTGAATGGGTACGTAAATAAGCAAAATTGCCGCATTTGGAGTGAAGATCAGCCAGAAGCATTGCAACAGCTACCAATGCATCCCGAAAAAGCCACTGTTTGGTGCGGTTTATGGGCCGGCGGCATTATTGGGCCATATTTCTTCAAAGATGATGCGAATCGCAGCGTTACTGTCAATGGTGAACGCTACCGAGCGATGATAACAAACTTTTTTTTGCCCGAAATGGAAGTTCTTGACTTGCATAATATGTGGTTTCAACAAGACGGTGCCACATGCCACACAGCACGCGAAACAGTGGCGCAATTGCGAGGCGAGTTTGGTGAACAGTTAATTTCACGTTTCGGGCCAGTCAATTGGCCGCCTAGATCGTGCGATTTGACACCATTAGATTATTTTTTGTGGGGGTATGCCAAGGCCAATGTGTATAGGGACAAGCCCGCTTCGATTGACGCACTGGAAGCCAACATCCATGCATTCATTCGTGAGATACCGGCCGATATGTGTGAAAGAGTATGCCAAAATTGGACTCAGCGGATGGGCTACCTGAGACGCAGCCGCGGTCAACATTTGCATGAAATTATCTTTAAACATTAAATTGCAAGGTTCAAACTATCGATCCAAATAAATATTTCATTCATTTTTTCGAATTTTTTGTGTTTTTTTTTTTAAAAAAAGTTCTAAACCTCTTAAAAAATCACCCTTTATAACCTCATTTTATTATTCTTTCTTGAAACTTAAATATATATTCAACAGATCATCACTCTAAAATGGATGAAACAGAACAAATAACCATCGAAGGTGATAAAAGTCATGAATTTTGTTCCTATTAAGAATTTCTTGTTTTTTTTTTTTTTTTTTTGAATAGGCGAATTGCGAACAAATCAATTTAACTGTATTGATGAATTGAAAATTTCCATTTGTTTTACCACAAATGCATTATATTCAATTAATCCAACATCTAATCTAAAAAAAAAAGAGTCTGCATTGATTAAAAAAGCGAAATTTACAACTACAGCAATTTTCCCGCAAATTAAAAATTCTGGCCGCGAACTGTCACACTTTATTCACAATCCACATAAAACAGTCGCGATCCACAAACCCTCGAATGAAAAATTCGTTCGAACTTAACCTTCAACAATGCAAATGATTCGCGGGTACCTGCGACTAAAAAAAGTTTTCATGTGAATGAAATGTCAGAATCTACAAATATTCGCCACTTCGCAGTTCGCAGTTCGCTCCCATGTGAATGGTCCTTTAGGCATTTTTTCGTCAAAATTGGTTGGAAACGCTGTGGCGTATAATTTGTGTTCACTTCCAGCTGTCAAAGTATTGGGTAGAGTTTGCACTTTCATCATAACATAATACACTAAGGCAACAACTAAACTGATATGTTAAACATCTGTCGCTCATCGTTCTGTTCAACCCCTCTATATCTATTCGGAACTACAGTACTTTTAGGGTAAATGTTAAAAAATTATAAGTATTTTTAGTACTAAGAAATTACCTACATAAAATGAGCACATTCAAGAATCTTGTTATCTTAAGTCGACTATATTGGTCGGAACGTCACTTTTCCTACGTCAACACATGTAAGAACTGTCAACTTAGTAGGTACTCATACTCAGTCACGAATCTCTTGACTAGATTCGTCGGCTCCCCCTCCATAAACGTCAACTGAAACAGCTGCTCATATGACCGATTTCAACCAATCAAAACCGAGATACATCTAGTCAGACATCGCTGTCAGACTCACTTAACTAGATACTTGAACGTCCCCAATTATATAAACAAAGCACTCTCGAAACACTTGAAAAAATTGAATTGCGCAGGCATGAACAATTTGTAGTTCTATTTGTTAGTGCTGCATGATTCGAACAAAGTGCGTTCGATTTTACGAGCATAACGCACAAATGTATTTCTTTCTTTGATGAAATCGAAATATTTTCTAAATATGTTTTAATAATATGCATTTCCAGTATCTCAATTCAAAAGCGATAACTTTGCCGCCCGAAGTTGTTTAAAATCATTCAAAACTATGCTCACATTCCTTTCTTTGGTTCGCTAAAGTATTTCCAAAACTGCCAGAATCTGCACGATATCTCGAGGTTATCCTTCTGACCTCATACCCACATGACATAGAATTTAATCAACTGTGCTCTTTGTTTTGAATGAATTTCCACAGGAATTCCTGACAGAAATCTGAAATATTTTGTTTCTACGAAATATTTTTCCTTTTGCATCCTTGCACATGGGAAAATTGTGTAACACACATCCTTTCAGCATTTTCGTATATAGATATTCCCACGTTGCATAGAGTTAGGCATCGCCCTGGTATTATACACCCACTGGAAGTACGCTACAATGAACTTGTTTTCTCATTCAAAGATTTATCTATACGAGTAGGTATATCCTTTACTGTGAAAATTGTGTAAAACTAAACCAATGATAGGCAGGTTGTCAGCGGCCAGAAAATCTGTTACGCAATAAAGGTGAGCGAATAACCGATAAGGCAACGGCCAATGTTGTGTGCGCACAGTTAAATCTGCAAGCATTAAGTTGGAAATAGAAATTAATGACGTGTGAAGTGAACTGCAATCGAAACGGTGCGGATAAATGCAATGGCAATGCTCCTCTGTATGTGTGCCAGAGTTATATTCGGCTACACAAGTGTTGTATATGCTGGATGGTATTATGCGGTAAATTAAGATTGCTTGTCAGCCCGCGGCGTAACGTGGGGACAACACAAAAACTTGAATAATTAGCGAGCATGCCATGTGGAACGTGGATTAACATAAATGCGGGTAGCTAAATCAGTTTGTCGAATGATTTATGTGTGGAATGGGGAAGGATATTTTGCAGTTTACTATATCAAACACCCTTGCTGTCGATTAAAGTTGAATGCAGTTAACGGACAACAGAAAAATGTAACAATAATTGATATTTCTTACCTAGTTTCATGCAACACAAATGAAGAGGGGTCGTGACGTAAATTTCGAAAATTGTCTGCGAATGTGGTAGTAATTTACACCTGTCTAGCACAAACGCTGAAATCTCAGCATTGTTAACATGGACGATAGTTTCCTCGCTGATAATGATATGAACGTGGCCATTGGAAAAGATAAACCCCTGATAGAAATGGTCACAGAGACAATTATGTATTCCACTTCTGGGAGTAAGTTCTGGCTTCCGTTCTAGAAAATCCAAATAATACGTTAGACCGAATTTAATATACGTGAATGATTACGAACGACAAAACTGTTCACTGACACTGCCTCAGAATTTAGCATGTGGCCAACAAAATAATAGTTCCAGCGATTGCTTAACTGACACTAGGTGAAACGGCTTGTGCCTGGCTGGCTCGTCACCGAAAAGTGGATGGAATAAGCATTTTTCGAGGGTTAAGTGCTTGGTGTTAATCGTACTGAAAGTGATTTACGTTAAGTACCCACTGCAATGACCTGTTTGCCTTGACAAGTCTGGCTGTGTTTTCATTTAAGACAAAAGCATTTGTTACTAAATGAAGTACTCTGGCAGGCGTAGTTGAAATTTTATTTTAATATAAATGACGAAAGTCCCCAAAAGCGGTTGGTTTGTCCAAATTGAATTTCCAGAGAGAGACTCCCAATGTGAAAAGTTCAGGAGACTGTTGAAGAGTGAAAAAAATGTCTTTCAAAGGCACAGCTCTGCCGCTATTTAGAGCAATGTTAATTTAAGCGATTGAGTTGAAATTTAATTAGCAGAATATTGTTGAAGACTTACAAACAATTGAATGAGATTTAGCTTTTATTCGTTTGTTTGCTGTTGGTTGGCAGTAGGTCAAGGTAGGCTGTTATGGTTTTATTCAGGTTGCGTTCTAGTTGCGAATATGAAATCGAAAGAAGGAAGCTGTTTTTACCAGTGCAAGGCCTGGATTGTTTCAATGGCAAAGTGTTCCAAATAAAGCACAATTAGCTAGTTAATCAAATACTTCCTTAATAGATTTACTTTTTCCGTATCGTGTCGCTCTGTCAAATTTAAGTACAGAGAAAATATTTTTTTTTTTTTTCAACACCACGTGCCGACTGAGTTCGCACATTACGTGTAGCTGTGGATTGATTTTGCTGTAACGTGTTCTGTACTGTTACTTTGATTACGTCGCTTCACGCCTTCAAAGGGTGGGGCTCAGAACTGCAGCTCACTGGGTCGAGAATCGATCAAACGATTGAATATTAACTTTGAAAGCAACCCACTATCCCAAAATTATTTGAACCACTTGACTAGCTGATCTTGTCTTGTTTACTACGATTGATGTTCATTCTGCTTCCCTTTTTGTTTGTTTGTTTTTAACTCCAATCGTCTGGTCTTAAACATGTCACCCAACAATCATATAACTTAAATCAATTCAAATTCGTTGAAACCACAAATAAATTGTGTAATTGCCACGTAATTACAAATTTAACGCCCCGAAACTAGGATAACAAGTTGCGCAATCTATCATAATTATTAACACCTCAAAACAGGAAGAGTGTATAAAAAAATAAAACATTATTTTTATGTGCACTTTGTAAAGTCGAGAGCCTTGAACGCAATCAACCACTGAACATAATGAAGAGTAATCGTCAGCCAACACCACACTTGTGCTGATTGTCTGCTGACAAATTACAGTCAATTACCCACATACCTATGTCCATTTAATATTATGAAGTGGCGGGGACATTAAATTACAAAAACAACAAAAAATACTCTTCTTTATGACATTGACATTCATGAACGCAAGCCAAAGCAGAAAATCCAAATGAAAACGAAACGGGAATAGATATACAAACAAAATAGAAAGGTAAAAAAACAAAACACAAAACAATAGTTGCAACAAAAATGGGGAAAAACAATAAAAACATAGCAACAACTACGACAACAATGCCATTTTTGAACCCGGCAACGCACCGCACATGGCTTGGCTTTTGAGGGCGTGATTTATGTTTGTAGTGTAATTGCCTTCTTTCCTTGAATGGATTTATTTTCTTTTATATTTGTTTGTCAATTTAATTTCTCGGTGTAAAGTTGTGGGTAGGTATATATTATATACTTTGTGAGCTTTTATGTTTAGTCGCACGTTTACATCTAAATTGTTACATCTACCAGGCAAAAGAAAACAAAAAGTCCAAAGAAAAACAAAACACGAAAATCATTAGGGATACATTACATATATGTACATAAAGTAATTTAATTTTTAAGCCAACACTACTATTTGATATTTGATCACCTGGCGATGAAGGACCTGGACTGTTGCTCAAACTATCGGTTGAAGCGCGTTTTGGCAGAAGAACTTGCATGGATGTTCGTCGAAGTAATTTCTCTTCGGCTAATTTGTTTATCATGTTTATTTTTCGTTCGTTTTGTTGTCAGGCAGATTATATTACACAAGTTATATTTATGAAAGAAGATTGTTGATTTTTTTTAGAATATATAGCATACACAAAAGACAATTAAAAGAAAAACAATATAGTCAAAAGGGCCTTATCAATAAACATTTTTAGTTTCGACTTTAAATTTTAGTAGTTCACAGTGGCCAAATTTCCGTACAAATTTTGCAACTGTGAGCTTCCGTAAATTTAATGTCGAGACTAAAATTTGTTATAAGTACGGCGCAAAGAAGAATGTGTAAATGAATGAAGTTAGTTATGCACACAAGTAAAATTTGATAGTTTTATTTGAAATGTATTAAGAGAATGATTGATTAAGGGCTCCAATTTCATGTATATATCAAACTATGTAGTAACTAAGATACTATTTCTATATAAACATGTGTAATTGAAGAGTTTTCACACGCACAGAGCACGAATAAATTTGTGAAACTTAGCAAATAAAAAAAAAAACAACTTAAGAATAAGTAACAAGTTTTTAAGAGAACTGAATGCAGCCAATTAAACGGAGAATGACACACATTTCTGTTTTTGAAATTAAATTAAATCAAAAATGTGTATTGAGTGTTGAAATTTGAAGCTAATTTAAAATTTGATTGAGTACAATATATAACATAATGCGAAACATGCCATTCAGCAAAGTGACAGACCTTTTCAAATCCCAGTATAGATTTAGCGTTCTCCTACCCATAAGTGTCACTGAAAGTCTACCACTACCAATAGAAAACAGCTCTCTATTAATATGTTTCATATACATATTTCTATGCTCATTTCTTTTCACCGAGCAAATAACGTCCCTGAACTAATTGCATACCTATAACTATCCACTGAGCTCTAAATAAGACATTTTTTATTAATGCGCTAACGAAGTTATGACTGCTGAAAAACTTGGCTTTTCTAAGACATATATTACTCGCTACTAGTCACTTTTTACAATTGTTGATAAAAACTTTATAAATTTGAAAAAAAAATTAAGTAAAAAGCTTTCAAAAATAAGCTCTTCCCATACAAATATAATCATTTCACTAGACATAAACACTCACTTCCGTTTTAATAGATACCTGAACGTCACAATCCAATAACGATACAAGAACACGCGACTATTACATTCTTATTTATGAAAAAAAGAAAACAAAACTAGGAACACATTTCTTTTTTTTATTGCTGACGAAATCATTCGTCACGGCAGCATGAAACATATCTTATATGTAGTCATTCAACGGAATTCTTTCCCAATGGTTAAGAAACAACAAGAGAAATGTCCTTACAAGACGCCACTGATTTTTATCATCATCCCTTCTCTATAAGATAGAGTTATTCAAAGGCCAATAGCAAATCAAAACATTAGGCGAAACAGAAAAAAAATCCATACAAACAGAAGGATTAGATAAAAACGACAGAAAATCAATTTTTCATGCCAATAGTGTAGCGCCATTACATAAATTAGAACGTCAACGCACACCGGAAAGCACACAATGCCCGGGAATATAGTTTCTGTTTTTCATTATTACCTACAAAACGTAATGTATAAGCTGCCGTACGGTAAATTACTGTATCAGGCGGCCAGGGACATAATTCGGTTACTTACGTTTACAAAATATTCTACACTGTACACTTGTACAGGGTGGTCCAACTTTCTAAAAAGAATGTTCAGAGATTTGTCTACCTTAAGATGCACATCCTAAAGAGAGTTTCTACTAAATTTCATATTGTTTTTTATACATATTTTTCAAATCCGCTTAAAACTTTTATGAATATGTTTCGTTTAACATGATTTTCAATTGGTGTTATCGATCAGAGCGATGAGAACTAAAGGTTGATTAGAATGAATGACAATGAACTTTAGAGTACGTGACAAATTTGGCCAAAATGGTAATATTTGCATTGTCAATTAAGGAATTTGTTAAATGTATAACCAAAAGTTACTATAACAGTATATAAGTTAATGCAAAAAGTAGAAATATCGAACCAAAAAGCCAACCAAACAATTGATGCAAAATATTGATCCAATAATCACAGGAAAAAACAAAAATTAGAAGAAAATACAACAGCATTGCATTGGATTAGTAAGCTTCTATGAGACAGTTGCAAAGCAACTACAAAGTTCGACGAGCACCACTAAGGCTGTGCACAGCTCTTATAAAAACATTGGGCTTGCCCAAGATTCTATCAAATTCTGACAGCATACTGACTTGATGTGTTGCAGTTTTTATTGGCCTAGCTGTGTTACGTGGTTTAGTTGACGTTTATGGGCTAGTTTAGAATTCATTGACAGAGCACTAAGCTGGCGCAGTAAATGTGACGTTAAACTACCAAACGTGTTTTCAAGTTCATGCAGTCCATATAAATATAGTGATTTCAAGTAACTAGACGTTAGAATATTCTGATTTGTTACCAATGACATTTGACTTAAAAAAAAAAAAAAAAATCGTTATTATTTTCCGCACTGCATTACCTTCAGCTCTAGGTGAAATAAGAACTTTGAATCTTTAAAATTTGTTCTTATCAAATGCTGGATTATATTATTTTTGTTCTTCTAAGTTTGGCTAAAAACTGGTCTAGATTAGGAAAATAATATAATATGACGTTTTGGGTGGGAATAATGTAGATGTAGGTTTGAAAAACTTTAAAGACTTTGCGCCGTACTAATATCAAATTTTAGTCTCGACTTTAAATTTACGGAAGCTCACAATTGCGAAATTTATATGGAAACTATAGCCACAGTGAACTACTTAAATTTAGAGTCGAAACTAAAAATATTGATGCTAAGGCCCTTTAATTCTAACGCCGTGTCTCAGACTTTTGGACTAAAATGTTGCTGTGACAATATTTGCATACACAGAGGCATTTTGTTATATGTTTACAAACTCAAAAGCATTGACATTTTAACATTTCCACCTGTCACATACAGATTGAAAATTTTAAGAAGAAAATCCAAATGAGGTAAAGTCGAGCTGGCTAATGCACTTCAGAGTGTTCGTTTGACTTTGCTATCGTTTGTTGGTATTGGTTTTGAATGAATATTATTTTTTTTTGCATTCTGTTGAAAACGAACGAACGTGTAGTACTTCTAGGTAGAATTAAGTTAAGCTGTCTGTCAGTTGAAGGCTTTTGAGTATATTTATGTTGACTCAATTTCTAAAAAGCTTTAACAACTATAAAATACTCCTCTAAAAAGACGATGTACAAGTTGCGCCACCCTTTAAATGCCTCGCCTTTGCATTTGGAGGAGCGAGCAACGTGTTTTAATGCAAAAATCACACTTCCGTTAGGGGGTTGTAAAAAATGAATCCATCTCTCTGGCCGGTATTCGAGATTGATTTTATCGAGTTTGGCGCTACGCTCAATATTGCAATTGCTTGATAGACACAGTGTAATTCAAGATACTTTTCCACATTTTTCCATTTTTCCGCCAATTGATTGAACGCAAAAAATTGAGATGGAATATTCAACGAAGCTTGGTACTTTGCAATTTTTCAATCACAAGTTACTCGGACGGAAGATATCTAAGCAGAGTGCTGCTGGAGGATGAATGCGAACATTGTAATAGAATCTCGTTGAGTGGACTGATTGCCATGTCACAATAATTGACTTTAAAATGTATTGAAATGTTTTCATATGCCGCCAATGTTATGAGTTTGACGGTCAACCCATAATAGTCTCGTCTTATTTCTGTATATGAACCCGAAAAACGATCAAAAACAAAGGCTAATCGATTCGCCTTTCCAATCAATCAAATGAAGCAATGGTCAGGGCTTTCATTAAGTAATATAGACCAATCATCCAGTAGCAACTTCCACGCGTAAGTGCACACTCAACTTAGCCCACCCTCAAATAAACACCCGTTTGAATGAAGCCAATTCATACATTTGGCATTTAAAAAAATACCCACAAATGGCTTTGACGCACTTCTTGGAAATAGTAGCATCTGGTCATAATATTGAGTAGATATTCTAGGTCAAACATTTCAAAGTCTAATTGATTCGCATGAATAAGGCATGTAAGGACTAAGGCAATGGATATCTAGTGTCATTAACTTTGTTCCGCGCATAAATTATTCACGTGGGAGGCAGATTCACAAATGCGGAATGTGGATTCGATTTCCTTGCGTTGCTGTGTTATCAACAATTACAATCGTGCGAAGCCAACGAAACCAATCAAACGCTATCCATCATCGGCTACAATTGGTGATTTATTACTTACTGACTGTTGGTGCACACATATAGGGACACAAATAAATAGATATCAGATATCAGTCGGAATCACATCAAGCAGTTGTTGAGCGGACGTGGACTTGGGCCAGCTAATCTAGATTTATTGGAATGTTCTAACTAGACAGATGCAAGCAAAGTTGTCAACAAAACGTGAGCGGATAAAATACGTATCTGATATATTTTTTAAGTTGTTTTCAGTGACCCCGATCAATTGGCAATGCCTGAGTTTCTATATTCAGAGGTAGAAATTACCGGAAAAAAATATTATTATAAAAATTGCACAGTGTTCGTTTTAAACGAAATTTGATGGAGTTGTTGCGTGAAAGGGATATATCTAACTGTTACCAATGCTGACTTCATATCAAGGATAAATGCCCAAAACACAAGTAAAACAGATGAGCAGACAATTGTTTGACATGCATTGCATCGGCTAAAAGGCCGATGTTTACAACAAAAACAAACACGATGAGCAGCGTTAAAAGGCGATGATACTAAGTACTTTTGAAATTGCAATTTATTTTATTTTGTGTTGTGGTACCCTTGAATTTTGCAGAAAATTTAGAAATAGAGACATGTTGCAGTGAGTGCAGAATTTACGTGTGCCTATATCCATATAAAAATGTGTATTCTAATCTTGTTGAGCAGTTAAATCCACCCCTGAAAATGTTCCTCTACATATGGAGACATTATTTAACATTCCGCTGAAGAAACATACAGATTAGGTCACTTTCCCAGCGATGCCAGATGTGGGGAAAAGTGCTCTTAAAATGGGGAATAACGAAACACATGCAATCACACATATTTATTAATTTTGCATAATTCAAAAATAAAACTCGTGTAGTTAACTTTCAAATATCTCCCGAACATAAAAACATCACAGCGTTTATAGAATCTAAGCGATTTAGCTCTAAGCGCATTTCGAACTGTGTCGTTTTCACATTCAGTTCACCAACTGTAACCCTTTTGAAAATTCAATTTCAGCTGTAAAGTTCGCGGTTTCATTCTTCGTTCAACATTTTCAAAACAATAAATTATCATTGTTTTACGTATTCTTTTCCTTGTTAATTTAAGAAAGACAATGGGTATGAAAAGCGTTATCACAAGGTTTGTTTGACGTGCTTAGCACTAGTGCGCACTGAGAAGTGTCAGCTGATTTTCACACCTGTTAAAAACGCTGCACAACCCTTAAAACTCGGCTACTATATCAAAACGCAAAGTATGTCGCCCTGAAGTCTGTCAGTTTTTCACATTGAAAAATATTTATCTTTTGGTGAACGAAGCGTGAAGATATAAGACTATTTTTTATTTATTGTTAAAAATGACTGAACTCAATTCTTTTGAATAACAAATTCATTTGTATCTACCTATATCCCTATAAGCAAGTGAATGACAGCAAGCGAAATGACAGCGCAACTCAGCACTGAATTAATTATTTATATTTTAAATTCATATGAATTTTGTATTAGGTACCTCCTTAAAAATAAGATGTCTTAATAAAAAAAAATGTGTATTATATTAGAAATTCATCTTTACTTTTCTTCAATAAATCGAAATGGGAAAAAAGTGGGGAAAAACCGATATGGAATGGGGAATTTCGGCAAAAAAAAAAATCTGGCATCACTGCATTTTTCTCGATTCCATTGCAATAATTTCGGAAAAATAACATCCCTGTTCAGTGTTCATGTTCATTCACCGTCTGCCATAATACTAATGTGATATTCGATTGGGCTTCTTCAGATTTGCTCTCAGATTTCAGATTTCGTGTGCCTAATCGAACATTCACTTGCTCTTTTTTGTGTTGATATTCGTGCGACTTGAATATGTGTAGTCTTCGACACTTTTTCAGCGCTTTCCATTCACTGTTTAAATTTTATATTAAAACATTCGAAATTTCCGCCGTGATTGATTTATAAATATTTGTACATAAATAATTTACAAAAATATAGATGCAAGTCTGTCTTTGCTGTAGAAAAAATTCACGAAAATGTATACAACCTCAACCAGGTGTCAAACTCAAATGCATTTGCATTTGGTAAATCTAAAGCAAATCTGAGAAAATATCTAGATTCGAAAAAGTGCTCTAAAATCTGAAAAAGATTGCCTTTTCTTCTGAGAGCAAAAAAAGTGCTCTGAGCGCACCCAATCCAATACCACATAAAATCCACCAATTAAATCTGCATTCACAATACCATTGTCGCCAACATCTCCATCTGTATAACTTGTTGGCACTCTGGCAGTTCTTTCAAAATGTCAAGAAAGAATAAACTCACAAGTCCATTAATATGCATTTGACTACCAAGTACAGTTCGATCGTCGCAATATGCAGACGGGTCTGACGATTGCATTGCATGACGTTAAATTTATTCAGTAAAATTTAAATAATTTTGTCGCAAATTTCACTTCGATGTGCCAACACGCAAACTTGAACCTACACGAACATTCGTTAAGATAAACACGGAAGGTCGTTCGCCATAGACATATTTGTGTGAAGTTAATTAAACTTTATTGTGTAATATAATTTATTTTTATTTACTCGTCAATGGTTGGTGAATAATTCAAAAGACCCGCTTTTCCTATACATTTGAAGCTGGATGATACGATTAGAATGATGAAAGTTTTATTCGAGTCGACAGACTCCACCAGAAGCGTGAGTAGAAATAGTATCAATGTCATCTTTTGAGTGACACATTAATGTGACAAAAGCATAATATGACATCGCATTGTTGACTACATTTTTATATTCTAGAGCAATATCAATGTATACTATAACTACTAGGCTGAGTGGAGAATGACATTGGAATTTTTAATTTAGCGGTCTGTGGTCGTCAGTATACTTTTGACAGTAGTGGGTACGTCAGGTGGCTTGCATTGCGTTCGAATAGAATAAATACAAGCAAATAACGTAAGTCATATGTAGGTATACGAAATGAAGCGCTTTTACGTAGAATGATATAGTTTTCCGATGTATTTTAATGGTGAACTTGGGTTGTTCGAGAAGTATTGTCTCAAAATCAAGCTTCAGCAAAAATCGTTTTTGTTTTCCTTTAACCAGTAGATAGTTATATGTCTAGACAGATGTGATGGTTCGATTACAGATGAACCCATCTACCCCATTCCTCGCCGATACATCGAAAAAAATCGGAAAAATCGACTAAAATCCCCGCTAATGAACAAATTGCAAACACCCGCAGAAAGCTTTTTCGACAAGAACTAGTCAAAAGGTTTCGCCTAGAAATTGTTATAGACCCAGCTCCCAAGAAAATAATAAATAATAAAATAATACTACGATTTTCCCAGATGTTTGCAGATTTAACTTATTTTGACTTGCAACATTAGATTAGATATCCTTACCAAGGAAAACTACGAAATCCATCAATAGTGCGATGCCAATTCCACTCGGAAGTTCGCTTGCTACCGTCGACCCACTGAAGATATTAGCCAAATTTAAAGTAAGACCCGAAATACCCCAGAACTTAAACGGAAACAAAACTCTAAAGAAACTTCCCTGCCGACAGTTACAAAGCGACCTTATAACATCACTTTCAACGAGCCAACAAAATATCATAACCCAACTTAATTGCAAAACAGTTTGATGTCCAACATAATGTCTAATCCAAGGGATAAAAACCTGATGGCATTTTCAGGTTCCGGGAATCTTAACGGCTGTACTCTCCGCACACGAACACGACCCATACTATGTCCGTGTAATATCCAATCAATTAAGTTGATAATATGCTCACAAGGGACACGACCAGGAGTCTGTAGCAGATTGCATCATCGCTTAGTCAGAACTGAATAGCACAGCTTGATGCGAGTCTGTTCTATACGACACCATACCGACTCCTTCATTTATTAGTGAAAGTATAGACGATAATTATCATGGATTCCTGTCGCCTGCACTAAATTGTTATGCTTGGCTCGTAAAGCACTCTGCACCTATGTACACACTCTGATTTGTATAAATATATGTATGTTCATCAGAATCATTCTCCACTTTGGTGGAAATTGAATTTTTCATCCACACTCATCGTAGAACCCTCTTCTTGGATTGTTGCTTTGTCTAGTGTACATAGCAACTTGGACTGCACACGGGGTGGGAGGGAATGATACGAGTATGTATCTCTTTAATAACCGGTTGAGTGACTTTGTATATTGAGGGCTCTTCGGGATGAAGAAGGAAAAGTTTGCAAACCTCAAGAATAATCGATTACATCAATCAGAATATGCAAAAAACCGAAGGGCGTTAGGAGATTGGACTCATTAAAAATCACTTCATCAGATTTGATTATCGGATTAAAATGGAAAGCCACAACAAATAGACTAAAACTGATTTTATTGGCACTACCGGACTGCAATTAATACATAAAACTCTTAGTCAATGCCGCACTAACCCGCGCACAATAAAACGTTTGCATCTATACCTACTCACATAGCTTGTTGCACCAGTCGTAATTCCAAAAGCCCATTTTTTTCTATATATTTACACTCAGTTTTATTGCACACATACCACCACTTTGTAGAAGCCTACCATCACTTTAGGTAAAAGCCACACCACTAGTTAAGGGGGCATGGAAAACCGATTCAAAAAAATATATACATATCCCCCATACCGGGGTATCTCTGTCGGCAAACAATCTCCAACTATCTATATAAAGGTAAACACACCAGTTAACAAATTGCTAGCAATCTCTGCTAAAGGTATTACCCAAACGCGCATTCAACACCTGTAACTATATGTTCTAAGCTTCTCATCAATTAGAATTGGAGAGACACAAAGCAAAATGTTGACGATAAAAAAAAGTCTCGTTCCGATAAGCCAGTTATCGCAAAATAAATGGATATACGAGTATAATTATTTAATTGTTATAGTTGATTGTAAAACTCATTACTGTACATATTTTTTGCATATACCAAGTTGGCGCAATGAGCCTTATCGATGAAAATGCGGTTTAGTGAGTACTTACGCGTCGATAACGTTGCTGAACACGTACGAGTAGATACTCGGTAGATGGGTCGTAAGTACTCAGCGAGGACTAGCGAATAAAAGATGTAAGTCAAAAACACACTTTGTAGCGCGTTTTTTCGACTTTCTTTCTTCGTGAGTTGAGTAGGGTTAAAAAATACTACACAAACGTAGCAACTGTTATATCGATTTTGTTATCGACTGAAGGTTTTTGTTATCGAAGTCAGTTGTGAAAAATTAGTTAGCGATTTTACATTTTTACATTTTGCTAAGCCAAGAAATGTGCGGAGAAATTTATGCAAAATTAACAAGCAATAGGTCCAATCGGAAAACGTATCTTACAAATATCGATTACGATTTTCAACGCATCCTTACCAGAAAACGTTATATTCCTATTGGAAGACGCTCGCAATCTCGCATTCAACCGATCACCAAAGAAAGGAAAGTCCACACCACTATCGTCCATTAGCGTAATAATGGCGACGTCTGACAGCTGGATGACTTGGTATATTTCAGATTTTGTTGGCCTAGATTGGTCGTTTACGGAGGGGCAGCCGACAAATCTAGTAAAGATTCTCGCGACTTAGCACTAATTTGACAGTTCGCATATGTGACTGACGTGGGCAAATTGACGTTACTGACTAATCTAGTTTCTGCGTTCAGGGTATACATCTACTCCAGATCAATCTAGGCGACTTAACAGAACTAAATTTTTAAAAGTGCTAAATTTCTCGAATCATTGCATTTCCTAAGGAAATTTTAGATTTTGTCGATTGTCGAAACTAAACGCATATTTTCTAATTCTGTAATTAGTGCGAGAAATGAATATAAATGAAATGAAATGAATTTCATACTTGCAAATAATCAGCTGTCAGACTCTATAATTATAAAGCCGTTGTAAAGATGTAATTCAATTTTCCGCTGTCAAATAGTAGCACTTTTTTTACTGTAGCCTTCTTGTCAATGTGAAATAAATTTACACTCCTTGAAATCTAGTGATTCCATGCTTGATTTTCTAAAAGTACCCAATCGAACCCAACAAATAAGTTTAATTAAGTTAAAATTTTTTTATATAGGGAATTCTAGATTTTTGTTTAGTTAGTCTGAGGGCGGACTGACCTGACAGCATTTGTTTCTCTTTTGGTTGTTCTTAGCGATCGCACGAGACCGATTTTTCAATTAACATTAACAGATCGGTAGTCGACTGGTCTAGTCATGCAAATTGTCACATTCAAAACTCGTTTTTAACCGACTAGTTTTGTTTTTACTAGATTTTCCTGGTCGTGGAAATAAAATTGGTCAATAACGTCAGCCATACAATTGAAGGCAATGACAAGTGTAATCCGTCAAAAAATGGTGACCAAGAACTAGGAGAAAATTTAAGTTTTCGCTCATCACATACAACACAACCTAAAACAACTAAGTATCGAATACTGATCGAATTGTGGATCTTCAGAGGATAACGCAAATTCAGTTTCAATGCAAAACTGGCATTTCAAAGGTGAAGTCACCCAAATGTGAAATCATAATAAAAAAATAAAAAAATATACGTAACTATAGTTAACCAGTTTTTAGCTTTGAATCTGACACACAACGCCCCACCGTTTGCAAGTCTACAACTGAAGTAAATAATGACAAATAATCTTCTCTTTCGTTCCCAACAAAATGACATCACTACCAGAGAATATACCCAACCCCAAGGTTAAGCAAAAAACTCAGCACAGCAGAACTATTCCCCAAACCCAACACAAATTAGACCAAATAAGCGAGACTAATCAATATAAAAATGTGAACATCGTTAAGATTGGTGAACCGCCAAATTGCCAAACCAATATCATAATTTACACGAGTCCGGATTCTTGTCAAATGGGAGTGTAGGACAGCAGCTGCAACCTTACGAATGTCTAAAGCCTTTGTTGTCATTTCAAAATATTTGCCAAGGGTGTGGTTTGATTTTGTTATCTAGCAGTCTCTCCTCTTGTTGCGTTGGGAAGAAACCAGCACACGCATATATATACAGACACGAAAAAACAACTTGCTACAAATAGTAATCTGATCAAAGTGTCGAATAGAAGAAATTCTGGCCCAAGCACAGTACTTAGACAGAATATCAAGTCGATTATGTAAATTATTCAATTGGACAGTCAGTCCGTAAAAAACAGTGGATAATTGACTACCATTCTGATTGCGTATACGCCTATACGGGTTGGAGGGGAAAGGTCAGGGGCAGAGGGTGTGCAATGCCTACATTGTGATGTCAGTTTCTGTTACATTGATAGGATATTTAGCTAATAAGTTTCGTTGCATCAAAAAAAGGTCAAGTCACTTGTACTTCATTATCGAAATGAATGTAGTGAGTACACTCTTTCACAGAGTCCACCATTCCCATTCTGCCGAGTAGTGTCAAGGACAAGTAAGAAAAATTAAGGTAGAAGCGCTTGCTTACGAAGGCATGACATTTCCCAAGGTATTCGTTGAGCCATACGGGAACTGTACATATTTTTGTGGAGGACTTTTTAAGTGTAAACATTGAAGCATCGCAGACAGCATCCAGGGCATATCTGAGCAGCAAGACACAAATAGTTGTACAACTGAATTGAAAACTTTAAGAGTGAACGATTATGACCTAATTTGGAGTCCTCACTGGAGTATATTTTACAAACGGCAAGGTCATTTCTAGTGAAAAAAAGAAACAAATAAACGTACTGAAAAGCATTCCGCAGTATCGGAGTGATGCACAGACAGAAAAACGCATTTATCTACATCCTGTGGGAGATTTTTGTTTCCTTTTACCAACAGATGAAAGGAAGGACTTGAAACTTTATGGATCGATGAATGAAAGTGCATTTTGCAAATGGCTTTTTCAGAAGGGAGTTGAAGTGCAATTCAATTTGAATTCAACAAATGAAACCTTTCGGAGCGAATTGAGTTTTATAGTTCATGGTGGGTATTACTTGCAAAAGCATCATGGCGCTGAAGTGAAGTGGAAAATAATACATTCTTGTGACTTAGAAAGAGAAGTCATAGAGATGAAAATTTCAAGTCCTTCAAATTTCTAGAATTTTTTCGCTTTGCCGGATGATTTAGGACAACAATTGCATTGAAACCTAGAGCAGGTGTCAATGAGGAACTGCATTTAGTCCGAGTTTTAAATGCAAAAAGCCAATTTTACACTGGAATTGATGTCGCCATACACAGATGAGTGAAACGTTTGTATGAACAAAATAGTAGGCTCAATAGAAGCTTAAGAGTCTTATGTCGTTTTCAATTGGGACCACCAGAAATCTTTTTCAGATCTAAAATTTTACACTGCTAATGGAACGCGCAACGAAATTGATCTGCTCTTATAAATGTATTAGTGCGTTATTTGGCAGCAATATCAGCTGTTCAAATCGATTTGTTTTTGCAAAAATCACAAATGGATATCGACTTCAAAAATGTTTTCCCTATTGTAGATACAAATTTAGTATTTTTGGTGATTCGTAGTCTTCGGATGACGAGGAAGACTATGAAAATAATAATTCCTCCAAAATTATATCCATGGCTGTTTATGTTTTCCGTTATTTTGATTTGCACGAAACTTTGCGCATTTGGCTTGAAAGCAAACTTCTTAAAATGAAGTAAAACAGCTGTACAAAGCATATTGGTATTGTGGCAGTATGTGTGCTCCGAATCGAAAAAAAAGATTTATTTTTTTGCCCAATAGAACAAATAAAGTGATTTAGATCAAAAAAAAAAGATTGATATTTTGTCCCAATGGAAAACGACATTAGGTAACTGCGAAACTGCGAATAGTTGAAAATTCTGACATGTCGTTCACATAACAAATTTTTCGTCGCAGCAATTCTCGAGCATTTCGAGTTTAAATAACATTGTTCGTAAGTGGTTTATCCAACCAGAATCCGCGCTAGCAAAAGACGGCTCAAGCTTTGATCGGAAAAGAAAAAAAAAATAAGTGGCCATGTATTATCACAGAGAACCGATCTATGATTGAAAACCAGTGTAGAGCAGTGTTAAGCAGTGAGCTTGGGTGTTTCCTTTTTTAAATACAAATTTGACAGAAGCTGTCAGCTAATTTGAATGCGCTCAGTTTGTTTTGACATGTCAGCAGACTAATTCCACAGGTTTTATGATTCTTACTACATACCGTACGTGTGTGTGTGGCATCACTCTTATGATCTCTATTTTAATTCGTAACTATTTTTAATACTCCATGTTACCAATAATATAAATGGCAGCAGTTTCGCAATTTTTGTTTGGCAAATACAACTGGATACGTTCGAAACTCTAGTTTATTCTTACAGCTGTTTGATGTGCTTCGAATTTGATTGCTTTAATAGGTAAATAGTTTTTTTAATTCGACGTAAATTTAGGGTTAGCCGAAAAATCAAACATTTTTTCGATTGAGTATACGAAGTTGACATTTCGTATGTATGGCTAAAATGGCAGTAATGAATAAATTTATTTTGTTGTTTTAAATAAATGTATTTGCTGCTCTGTTTTGATTTTTTTTATTTGCTTTATTAGTATTTTACGTGGGGCCCCTTTTTCCTCTCGGCCCCTTTTTAGTCCCCTTTTTGAAATTTGTAAGCGGCAACGCTGTTTTGTAGTAATCAACGTAAATAAAACAGATAATTCATAAGTTGAAGTGGTACAAAAGAGTCTTTAAAGGAAAAAGGGATACTGCATTACATTGAGGAAGAATTTCTTCGCCAACTTCGTAAACCAAGGAGTTTTCCACAAAAATGTTAGTCTAAGATTCAAACGATTCTTACTACAAGAACTTTGTTTAGTTAAAAACAAGTAAGATTCTAAGTGGATTGCTAATATCTTTCTCTTTCGAGCAGCTATCTTTTACGATTTTTTTCTAGGCAATTTTCGGCATTGAGTACAAATTTGTAAATAATTCGTAAGAGTTAGTAAAAACTCGTAAAATTGAAAAGTAAGGTTTTCAAAAGTTTTTTTCATTAAAATTTCAAACATTTGTGTAATCTTCCATGCAATGAATGTTTTTTTTTATTATTAAATCTCACTTTTTTAAATAAAAATAATGCATGTCTATGACTATTGCATTCCGACCTAGGTAGGTACAAAAAGGTTTGATAATTTTAGTATTTCAAACTAAAACGGCTATTTTTAAAAATTACTAAGTTGGTACCTACATCAGCACTAGATCTACTTGAGATTGAAACGTTTGCATTATTTTATATACCTACTCAATCAAATTCAGTTAACAGGGGCATAACGAAAGAAAACAAAAAAAAATACTCCATTCTCTGGCAATTTACACTCGTAGGTATCTACTTTATAACACGTATAAATACTACTCTCAAATTGACTGAAATATGTGTTAACTGTTTAACTGGATAAACTAAATTAAGAAGTCAAATCAAAGTTCAAATAAAAATCCAACAATTGGTCAAAGTTTAGCCAACAACTTTATGCCTTCATCTTGTTTAACAAACTAATAATTAATAACCAAGGGGAAGTAATATTGTCATACCCGTTGACGAATGCTTGCCTCCTGCACTACTTGGCGGTGTTCCACCCAATCCACCTAATAGCGCATTCGCCGTCGATCCCACATACGACGTAGATACGCTTTGATGCAAACCATGATGATGCTGCTGCGACGGAGGCTGAGTTTGGAGACCACTTCCGGCCGCTGGAACACTGCTGGCCATAACATTGCCACCAGGTGAAGATGTTTCACCAGTGCCAATTCGAATTGGGGTGCTACTCGAAATCATACTTGTCGACGATGTTTTTGCAGTGTCAGTCGCAGATGGTTGCTGGTTATGCTCCTCCTGCGGAAGGTCAGAGTTGTTCATAATAGATTACGTCCAGGAATAAAATGTTCACACTGCCGGTGAGAATTGTTTTTTAAGGTTTTATTTTGCACAAGGGTTGATAATGGTCACTCGTCTTAAAACGCAAATGAAAATCTCTCTGGAGAAAATAATAATCAATTGCTTAGCGGCCAAACATGATTTTCCGGTTTCACGTTTGATTACACAATACACACGCGATTTTGTTGTGCGATTCTTTTAAATAATTCAATTATCTTTGCTAAATAAACTTTTCTCGGTTTTAGTTTGAAAGAAAAATATAAAAATTGATTTCGCCACTTTTCTTTGCGGATATCGAACGAGCAACTTTTTTTCTTTTTACTTTTTTTCTGCACCAAAATGGGACACGTTTTTGTGGGTGGGAGGGCGACGGATAAGGGGGATGGAATAAACAAAATCTCCAGAAAATTATGAATTTAGGGTTGTTTCATGTTGAAACTTAGCTTCGGTGGAGATTAATTTAATGAACATAATCTTCACTGACATGCTATTCAAGCTGAACTGTGGGAACGAGAGAGCTTCGCTAAAAAGCGTACTTGACACGACGAATGACGGCGATGACCTGTTCTTGGGGCGAACCGTATTTATGACCAAGTGAAATTCGGTGTTTTCTATTTTCTTATATGCTTGTGCAAATCGAGAAAAAAGTCCAAACGAATGAACTTTGTATTCATCCAGCCAGTGGATTTGTAGGGTAAGCATTGTGTGTTGTCTTGATGTGTATGGACTTTTGGAATGACATTTGTCTAGTATGTTGGAGTCACAATGGACAGGTGCAGTTGCTCTCAAACTGTTTTACAAAAATAGAAAAGTGCAATTGTCCTCAAACTGGAGATTAGGTCCCGATTCGTTAATTGTAAATTGTGTAATTTATCTACAGCAAAGAAAGGCATTGCGTCGGGTGAATCTTTTTTTGTACATTATTAATGTATAAATATATAGAAATCAATCGGGACGGAAATTTCGAATGCTTTAATATATAATGTAACCAGTGAATGGAAATCACTTAGAAAAGTGTCGAAAACTACACATATTCAAATCGCACGAATATCAACACAAAAAAGAGCAATTGACGTTTTCATGTTCGACTAGGCACACGAAATCTGAAATCTGAGAGCAAATCTGAAGCAGCGCAATCGAATAACACATAAATAGCTGTCACAAAAGTCCAAAGAATTGGAATTAGGGATGCTTACGATCCATATATCGAAGTTTATAAATTGATACCTATTTTTATTTGACAAGAAGTTACGTATGCATTATGTACCTATTTGCATTTATTATAGAAAAAAAATATTTTAAGAAAAACACCTAGCTATAAACGTATTGTGCAAGCGCTGGAATTAAATGGAATTTTTTCAACTCCCTGTTGACTAATCTAACTAGAATTATGTACGCACCTGTTTTACATAAGCAGAATGGAGTAGGCAGGAGTAGGTACGTGCTTTCTCTTGCTCTGGATCAATTGATTTTTGATTGACAAAAAAAATTATCTTTCTTGAATCAAGAGCCCTTTTTTCCAATCTCGATTTCTTTTCAAAGCTGCTAACGTTTTAACAATACAAGGACCAGCGTCTGAGTTAGTTGATAGTGGAAAAAGGAGTTTTTCTTTTAAAAGGATATGGTTTTGGTACCTACTAGAAAAATATAGACAGCATTGCACTGCTAATAAAATTCCTCGTTTTGGTTAGTTCATGTCTGTTTTTTTTCTCCATCAGAATTTACTCTTCATGAAAGACTACACTATATTCTCAGCTGAAATATTTTTCTTTTACGATTTGAGGACTGAAGTTTTTCTCAGCAATTAGAAGTTCCAATTCAATCTGTCGGTGTTTCGTTTCATCAGAGTTCGGAATTACAGTTCAATACTGGATATACGAATTATTACTTTTTAGAAGATCAGCAAATCACTTACCTACTTCTTAAAATTAGAGAAGTTTCTGCCACCACTCCACTTAAGAACACTTATAATTTTTTATTTTTTTTTTTTATTATAGTGACAATGTAAAAAAATATTGCGTAGAAATTCAAAGACTTTTATATAAATGAATTTAATTAGGTGTTTGTGGTTGCGAAACTACAAAGAATTAAAAAGAAAAATTAATAATAAACATTGGTTAATCTATTACAATGGTACACACATAAAAAATGAGAACAATTAAGAACAATCACATGTATTGTCAACAAAACATCGCGTCATCCCAGCAACGGATTATAAAATTTTATATGAAAGGAGTAAGAAACGTAAAAAAACGTGTTTATAAACTCAGGGAATACTCATGTCTTTTAGTTTTGTATATCGTTTTTTTTTTGTAAATAAAAAAAGAAAGATATTTTGTGCACTTTTTGAGAATTTGCTTCATTTTAGTTTTGTGAGTAAATATCGATAGAGGAGCATGCTCTACGAGCAATGTTCGTTCCATTTGAAATTACATAGTTTTTCATAATTATTATCTCATGCTTTGCCAACGACTACTTTGTGAGACATTCACTTGTTGGTTTCGCTTACTATAAATTTCTGTTTGTATGCTTTTCTAAATAAAAAAGAAAATGTTTAAATTAATTCTGTTTTACATGTAATATCGCTAAGAGTGAGTGTGAGTGATGCACGCTTAAATTATCAGCCGCTAATCATCAAAATCAATGTCAGAGTCATCGGAATCATATCCACCACGGATTGTCTTCTTTGGTCGATGGATAAAGCTCTTTGCTGATTTTTTTGTATCGGGTGGAGTGATAAGATCGCCCTAAAAATTAAAAGAGAGAATTTAGGAAACCGCTTCAACTTGATGAGTGTGTAGGACCAACCTTGTATTCAATTGCACCGGATTGTGCTATTCTCCATTCCATCATTTCTGTTGAAAAATCATCACAGTTGCCTAGATCAGTGAAACCAACGATGAAGTCTTTTGTCTTGCTATCCTTAACTAGTGCGATTGTTGGAATAACTTTTATTCTCAGCCTTTGGGTGAGGAATGGAGATTTCTCTGCATTAACTTTACAGAATTTCGCTTCAACATGCTTGGCAGCGAGTGCTTTTAAATGCATGTCAACAATTCGACAACGTTCGGTTGAATCTCTGTAGAAATGACAGACAATGTTGGGCGATTTTTTCGACACTTCGAAGAATTCCTTTTCGTCTGCCAGTTCGGAATATATTCCATGACCCTATAAATAAATGAAACACAATATTAGGTTGTCTTGTACGTTCATATGTACTCAATTTTAACGAGTTGGAACAAATTGTGAACGGCAATTGTTGCAAAACAGTCCCCCTGTCTAGAAGTTTAAATAAGCTTAAATGGTCAGCTCGAGCACTACAATAGGATAACTATGAGTAAACAGCACGTTAAATGGAAAAGGGATTTCAGATTGGGGAAAAAACCCAAATTAAAACTTAGCGTTTTTTTCCACCGCGCCAACACTCGCGAACGTCTGACAAACATCCGAGAGTAAAACTGTCTTAAAAGAGCTTCTCAATTAGCCGTTTGGACTAGACATAAAATTGTAGATCCCTTCCATTCGTTCCAAAAATGAAAAGCTCACACAAAACGATTTGTTGTGAGAAGCTAGGCCTAGGGTCCCTACGGACCTGTTGAACCAACTATTTTATTTATTTATTTTAAGACGAAATAAACCGACCCATAGAGAGAACACAAACTAAACATGACTATTAGTCATCGTATCTTGGTGACTGTTTTTCGTTCAAAACCTAGAGCACAGACAAAATCGTGAGACATGTTACTCCTCACAATGAAAGCCTGCCGCCGGATATCCGGACATAGCAACCGTGAGAAATTAGAGAAATATTTATTTTTAATAGTTTGTCTACTTACAATTGAACTGAATTTGGAATAGTCGATAATCTATCGTCGCTGTTAGGAAGAAGGCAGCAAAATATACCCCTACCACCATTTTCACATACTCAGCAAAACTGTAATTTGTTTTTACGAACTACTCAGTTTCTAGAACAATACTTACATTAGCCAACCATTCCTGTTTTTTTTTATTCAAGTCTTTCATTTCCTTGATTCTTTGCTCCCGAATTAGCTGAAGATCATCGGTACCCATATTATCCAAGCGATCCAATTGCTGGTCCAATTGCTGTTCTATATGCTGAGCAGCATTGATTAATTGATTTTCTAGGACATTAGCCATGACTTTCTGTTAGAATCCTTCTAGATAAACGGCTGAAGAGAAATCGAAATTAGCCTGCAGGGATTACAACGCGTAGGTGCGGCAAGTGTTGAACCTAAAACAGATGAAATGTTTTTCACTTTTTCCATGTGATAAATATGTTTTTGTGATGAAAACACTATACATTTATATTTATTTTCTATTAAATGACCGATTTTAATCAACTTACTGGGGTTTCAATTTGTATTTACTTATTTAATATAGAGAACAAAAATTTTGTAACACCACACGATAGAAATGTATGCTATTCAATTTCCAAGTAGAGATGCAAACAGTACATCGAATACATCGATACATCAAAAATTGATGTATCGTTCATAAACATCGATGTTTGGACCCATCAAAACATCGATAAATCGTTCACAATAACCGATATTTTATTATATTTGTAAGTAGTGCCATGAGTGCAGTGTGTCAAGCAGAGACAATACTGATGTGGTATTCGATTGGGCTTCTTCAGATTTGCCCTCAGATTTCGGAATTCGTGTGCCTACTCGAACATAAAAACGCTCTTGCTCTTTTTTGTGTTGATATTCGTGCGACTTGAATATGTGTAGTCTTCGACACTTCTCTATGCGCTTTTCATTCACTGGTTAAATTTTATATTAAAACATTCGAAATTTCCGTCCTGATTGATTTCTTAATATTTGTACACAAGTAATTTACGAAAATAGATTCACCCGATGCAATGCCTTTCTTTGCTGTAGAAAAAATTTACGCAAATGTAAACAAACTTCATAGTTGTCAAACTCAAATGCACTTGTATTGGTAAATCTGAAGCAAATCTGAGAAAATATCTAGATTCGCAAAAGTGCTCTGAAATCTGAAAAAGATTGTTTTTTTTTTTGTACCAAACGAACATTAAAACTGCTCTGAGAGCGCCCAATCGAATACCACATAAGAGTACTGAGACCCCCAACTCGCAATCCTCTTGCCGCTGGCCCATTTATTTATTTTTTTTTTTTTCAAATTCGCCATTTTGTGTTCCTATCGGTGTTATGTCAATTAAATCCGTGTGACAGATAGTCTAGTATCAGCGATGTTGCATCCCTAATTGAAATTCTTTGACAGCTATTTTGAACACAGTTCTCCATGAATAATACTTCATAGCTTGCTATGAGTCAATTTTCATAGAAACAAATAACGATGGTAGAAGTAGGTAGATATGCAATAAAATGAAGAGTGGGCTTTAGGCATTTCATAGCTTATGTAATATTTCATTCAATTTCATTCGTTGAAATGTCGCTAACCAATTATGTCGTTGCATTCTCGAATTAGATGCCTTTACGTCCATCCGCCACACAGCCATCGCGAAAATTACAAGTGTCAAACTTCACAGAAATGACATATCATATTTTCGATAGCATGCTATGAGCTCAGCAATACATAGAATTACATTTTTTATTGCAATTTTCAAGTATGATGTATTGCAAGCTAAAAAATGTACCAAAATTTGGTTTGGATAGGATGTTTGTTTCAAGACGTACAACAAAAACACAGGTGTGGGGATGGAATATACAATTTGAGAACAACTTTATCTGAATATGTCATTCCAACCACCAGGTTTGTTCGCTTTTTTACACAGACCTGTGTCGTACAAATAAAAGCGAACAGGCCTCAAGATAAGGAAGTCCTTTTCGATTCCATAACATTGAGGACGCTGACGGATGAACGTTGACTTTATCCCCTAAGACTAGGTTCATACTATCCATTTGGTTTGTACATTATCCTAAAATAAATTTTTATCAATTTTGCATGACAAACAATTAACCAATAATTGATATAAATATTTTCTTACATTTGACATCTAGGATAGTGACGTTTAGAAAACAATACAATGTAACTTAACACTTTTCATTTTAAATAATATTTCATGTTATTGCAATGCCTCAGGAAAATGGTTTTCGAAGGTAAGGAGCCCGATAGGCAGTTCATAAGTAATTACAATTAAGAGAGAGCAATGCAAATAAAGCCAATAGGAGCATATTTTCACATAGTATTTTGCTACCATAACAAACATAAGAAGTCGCCCATTTCAAACGTTTGACTGAACTAGCGTAAATTTTTGACCATTTTGACTTTTTAACTAGGTAGAAAGCCAAGTTAAATTGAACAAGGCACTCGAATTATGCTATAACACCAACATACCTATTTGATAGTTGAATAACTATGTTTTACTTCCGAGCTCCATAGTCCATCATACTCGAATTTTAATATTATTGAAGCAGTTTTTCGTTTAACAACAAACATATTTACAGGTATAGATAGTTGTTTTCGCATTGGCGGAAAAGCCACTCAGCTGATCATTTCAGTTTCAATGTAAGCAGAGTCTACGAAGCTGTAATTTATTCACAAAGCTTCTTTTATAGAAACGGTGAAAACATAATTTCAAAATGGCCGCTCCAACAGCATTCATCGGATGAACATTAGCCATAAATTCAAAAAAAAATTTCCCTTCGTTGTTTTATAGGAATTATTCCCATATTTTAACGGAATTTGCTTCGATATGTGGTATTTATTACTTTATTAGTTCAGTTTGATTCGTCGCCTTCGTTGTTTGTTTTATGTTGCGTGAGTTTATATAAAAATATTGCTCTTGTATTTCGTTTGTTGAATAAAAAAAAGATCAACTTCAAATTAAACAAAAGGTTAGAGTGAAACTGCCTTAAATTAAACTATTTATGAAATGTTTTTATTTTAAGTTATGTGGAAAAGTGTCAGGCCTGTGGCCTTTTTATCTTTGTGTGGTTGCATAAAAGTGGCGGCGTCTTGTTGGGGTAGTACATACATACAACAGCCATACATAATTTTCACCCCACTAATATGAATTTAATTGATAAATAAAAAAACAATTTTCCGGAATCACTGCTGAATAAGTTAAGATAATCTGAACCTTTTTGCAGAATAAAACCTAAAGTAGTTACAAGACAAGTAGGAACAAAGAAATTTTTTTTATTTTCTTTTCGTTTGGTCAGTGGAAAACCGCCATTTTTTTCAAAAAGAATTCGACTCCCTATCCCTATCGACAGTGGTGGCTGTTAAATAAAGTACCCCGAAATCAGATGCATATTGTTTTTGTTATTGATAGGTTAAATTTGTTGTCTTGATTCTGGAATATCTTAAAATGTTGATGTTGATAAAAGATTTTTTGTCGTACATTACATAAAGAAGAAAGAAAGCTTGAACTGTAAAGGTTGCTGCAGTTGCGCGCATTTTTTTTTGCTATATTTCCCGAGTACACCTCCATAGGAACTTATCTACATAGTAAAAATGTAAAATTGTAACGCATTGGAAATAAGACGCGTACATGTTTAAAACCCTCAGATATTTGTGAGTATTGTTTTGTAAATTTCTGTACTTAAACATGAACAAGTTTTATTCACTTGGAACAATAGATATACCTTTATTTATTTCTTCACATTGCAATACATTTTCGTTTCTTATTCATCATATTAGACACGGTCTTAAATGTAAGGAATTGAAAACAGTAACTATATTTTATTTCGATTGATGAATGAACGGTAACAGCAGGCCGAAAATGCATTTGAATGCACACAATATTTTCTATGCCAGCTATACACTGCGTGTTTTCCGACGCTAAAAAGTCGTTTGGTTTATTAATGTCAATCGTTTTCAAACGCCAAGTAGGAAGTGTCTCCTCCCAGGTAGGTACCTAGGTAATATTCCTCTTTTAAGCAAACATCTTCATTTCCGATTGTTTGAGACAGCAAAACACTCAAACAAGTAAAATCACAATCAAAGCCAAGGCATTCATACCAAGCACTTTACTTCATGATTATATCCTTTTTGCTATCTGCGTAAGAACAATGCTTTTCTTAAATTGTACGTATAGATCTACATACTCAGATATAGTATCTGTTCCATAAACTCAGCATGGCAGGTACCTACACATATATCACCTATAGTTACATAAATTTTTTTTATAGCGATGAAATAAGTGCAGTGACTCCTTTCTTCCATAGGTAAAGTTGAATGTTCCATATTCTATTAATTCACAATCTTGAGCTGTTATTTCTATATTAAACTTATTTTTATATATCTTTTTATAGAAAATAAAGAGAAACAAAATGCATTGGTTAAGAACCTGTCCCTATTTGTGCCATCTGTCATCTAACCTGATCTTTTTGCTTTCTCCTAGCTTTGTTTTTGTTTATATTCTTTTTTTTTTTTTGCAAGACAAACAACCGCAACAGCAAGTTGTCGAGGAATTGCTTGTTTACTCGTGGGTTTCTCTTTATGCAGCACATTCCTTAAGGGGAAAAGTATACTTACTAACAAACAACCGCCACATCTTTGTAGGTACCCACGCAGACAATTCCAAAGAATTGAAACCGAATTAACGGCTTGTGCTTATAAATCGGGTGCTGTTTTGCTTCATTTTGTTGATGTTTTTTTTTATATTAAAGGACATTTAAATTGCAAGACACTCTAATATCAATTACCAATAGGTAAACAAAAATACAACATTCGAAGTGTGAAACAGAAATCGAACACCTAGCTCATTGAGTCCAAGGCCAAGGCACCCTCAGTCAGGAATTTAAGATATTGCCATTTCTATGGACTAACTAAATTTGATCTAAGTTTCCGGCTACTAACCACCAACCTTTTCATTCTACACACAGTATCAATGTCAATGTAACGCAATTCCAATCGATGGAAATTAGCTGCCTGTGTGGACAATTTCCTAGTTTTGTTATCGCTTCCACGCGTTCGTATCCAAAGATATGATTACCAAAATAGAAGCTACAAGCTCTTCACTTCGTTATATCATACGCGATTTGTTTTGTATAGGTATCAAAGTCATTGGCCGTTTTCCTGAATATATATAGATACCCGTGCTTTCGAAATAGAATTTAGAGAGATCTCAAAACACTCTCCATTGTTCCCTTTAAAGCTACAATCCCTGTGGAAATAATACAATGTACCTATTATGATGCAAACAACGTAAACATTATTCGTTTCATTCAAAGCATTTGTGCAAATGAACAAAATTTAGATTCACGGTAAATAGTGTGTGCATTCAAATTGATATGCAACAACGCATTCTCTTCCATTTGCACAAATACATTTTCAGAAACTGCACTGAAGTGGAACCCTTTATGCATATACCTACATATGACGATAGGATATTACTGAATTACTATCTGCTCTTGAAATCGTGCCCCCAATGCAATCGAATTGATACGCGCAGCGTAAATATAGTGAAAATCGGATGTGGCACGTCGGGTATTGATGTTTCATTCCTAATCATTAACGCTGAACGTCAACAGTAAACAGTAAACAATTTCAAGTGGGCACTAATTTGTTCACTCCAGAAAAAACAAACCAAAATGAAAATTGTAAGCAAAGAAATAAAAATAAAAAACAGGAAGAATGTGGTATATTAACAACTCATAGCCATATTAAGCGAGAGGAAAGCAACAGCGCAGCTTCGCTATTATTGATGTGTGCTGTACTTTTCAGCTGCATGGTGTATTTTTATAAGAAGGCGTTAAATGGGGAAGCTGTGCCTGTGCAGTGTGGTCATGACGATTTTTTTTATACAAGATTCATTTTAAATTGCTGACAACTAGGCAGTCAAACTCAACTCTATGCAATTCAGAGAGAGAGAGAGGAAGAAATAAATTTCTCAGTTTGTGCTCATGTGCTCTTGTGCATAAATAAATGGTCTACAGTATAGGGCGTAATTTTTGGACAATTTGTTTTATATTATAGAATTGACTGTGACTAGATAATCAAGCGGTACCAACTACTACTACTATCTTTTTTATTTTTTGTTTTGCTTACAGAAAATCATCTTCATTGCTTTTATATAAAATGTCTGCAAAAACAACAGCTTCACAACCGCCTGGTCGTCGTACTCCGCTGTCGCTTAATGCTTCCACAAAGCAGCACATAAATAAGCCCACAAACGACAATACCAGGAAGGACAACAATACCAACAACCAGAAGACTGACAATTCCAAAAAAGACTTTCAACTAGAGCGAAAGCCATCCTCGGATAAGAAGCCATCATTGACTGATACACGAAAGCCATCGTCCCATGATTCAAAGAAGCCAGAAGACATAAAAAAGAACGACGACAACAAGAAGAACCAGAATGGTGTCAACAGTAATAATGGGGTGAAAGACAAAGAGAAACAGGCTACCAATGGAGGAGGTTCCGCCAGCAAACCTAAACCGGAGACGTCGTCTGTCAGCGTGAACACCCCAAAGAAGGAATCTCAAAAGCCTATTGAAAAGAAGAAAGAAACCAGCGCTGAAGCAGTAGCAAAGGTTTCATCCAAGGATATCAAAACCGATGACAATAAGAGCAACAAGGAAAAGACTAAAGAAGACAGTATCAAGAAAGATGATGGACAGAGGAAACAAAAAGACTGCAAAGAAGAAGTAAAGGACTCTGCCGAGAAGATGAAGATGGATGAGAAGACATCTGAGACGACATCTGAGAAACCTTCGGAATCAAAGGCAATCAAAGGTTTGGAAAAGCCTCAGCCAGAAGCCAAAAAAGAGCTGATGGACATTACGGAAATGGAAAGTTTGCCAGAGCAGATTATTGCTGAATCGACCGTAAAGGAAAAAGAGCAGCAAAACATGCCAGCAAAACAAGAAGAAAAGACGGAACAACCCATTATTGATGCGGAATTAGAAGATATGGAAATGGAACCGCTAGTTTTCGAGCTTAAACGATCTCCGAAAATCTCAGCCGCATCAACACCAGCAAAAAGCTCAATCTATGGCGAGGGTTTACCAAAAGCTTCTCCGAAATCAGAAACAAAACCTCCAAAGCCGCCATTGACCCAGAGTCCCGATAGAAAATCATGTCCGCGAACATTCTCTTCGATTTCTGGCCGCCGTACCATACGCCCTATAGGCGACTACACTTTCTCCGGGAATTTACATATTCGCGAGTCGTATCGCAAAATTAACACCGAACTGGATTTCACCACATCCAGTATGAACGTCACCGTCGGCTCTGAGGTGCCCAACAATGATTCATTTTCGTTCTTCTCTCGATCGCGTAAGCGTGACAGGTCGTCACCCACCCGTCGGTCGACCATCGAGATTCAGGGCGACATCAGTCCTAAGAGTCCGAAACGACCACGAATTGAAACCGGCATGTCTGGATTCTTTAATGCCATGGCCAGTCCAATAACTATGTTGCGAGCTCGCTTGTCTCGAGCAACGGTGCAGAGTACGCCGAAGAAGCTGGTCGAGATCTCAATCGAGGACGACATCGTAGAGAATGTGTCGGGCATCTCTGTTGAAGAAGAGATCACTGCCACCGATGACTTGACTGTTAATCCAGATAGCACTGTTGAAATACTGATGCCCGAAGACGGCAATCCAAAAGAAGAGCCCGCTACATGCTCGGCAAAACTCCCAATCGATGTTAAGTCTGATGATGATATAAAAATTAAGGAAACACTCACCAACGCCGACATGCAGGCAAAGAAAAAGTGTTCTATTATGTAAGGTTTTTGTTTGGTGGTAATCTAGAATTAATCAGCAGAAAGTTTAGTAGTTAAAGAGGGGTGTGACGTATCGAACAGAATCGATACATGGTTCCCACTTGCCCTTTCGTATATAAATGTATGTTAAGTGTTTTTTTTTTTTAACCCTTTCTTTAGATAGAAAGACATTTAATAAATTCACATCATTTCTACAGTTTGCATACAAACACCCTTGATAGTAGTGTTCATGAGATGTTTGAACTGGTCGATCAGGAGTAGGTTTGGTTAAATAAAATCATCATCTGACTTATTAATTAATATCCTTTTATCAATTTCATGAAAAGCAACCTTCTTTATGTTTTTATAATTGTGCAACTTACATACAACCTAAATTTGATAAAGATACCGTAATAAAATAAATGTAACTGTAATATATACATATTTTTTTTTACAAAATGTAAATATCTGATGTTTTGTTTACACAGTCAATATGTAATGTATTAAAGAATAGGACAGCTCCATGGGCAGATCAGTCGGGAGGCATGTTCAGTCACCGTTCTTTGCAGAAATTGGTTATAGATTTGTGTACTGTGTTAACGGTCATTTGGAAACACTATTTTTGTTAACTCCATGCACAGATCAAGATTATTCAGGAGTAAATACGTAAGAATCGTATGCGCAATGGTGAGTATGTCTAGAACACAAACTCCTTATTTTGTTGCGGAATTCATCCGTCCTCATTCGTTGAGTCTTATTTTACTGTATGCACCTTATCGCCTACAATTTTTTAGGTAACTCTTCTGTTGTTGTATTTTTTCCTTGATGTTTTATTTTTGTGAACGAAATTCACGGGACTCTGTAACACATCCCTAGCCACTTTTACACTTAACACACATTCTGTCTTTTTGCTTTTATACAAAGCAGTAAAAACCAGTGAACGGAGTCTGCCGCTCATCTGCCACCATCGGGGCTTGAATTCTTGAACGACTGACACATTATAGAAAACTATGGAGGATTGGTATGATGAGTCTTGGAGGGATGAGCCAGAAAAGTTGTTTGAATCACGTTATGATAACAGTCTTGAGCCTGATTACGGTGATATTTCTTTAAGATAGTTGCTGTTGCTTTCCCAAATTATCTGATGAACAGTTAAATTCAAATCTAGACAAACTTCATACTTCGGATCCTTCTAACAACAAAAACAACTCTTCTCTTTAAAATATGTAACAGGTTTATTTCGTTTCGTTCAACTAAGTATGTTTATGGATTTGCTATTGTCTAAAAATGTTTTACCTAAACAACGAAACGGTAGAAAAATATGCGTACAAAATTTCATTTTGGCAAACTAAGTTAAATCCTTACTACTGGTTACAAACAAATTGATTGTTAGTGAATTCGGAGGTCCTACGATTTTTTCAAATTTATAATTCTTAAATACTCTATTAGATATTGCCCCAAATGCTCGCTTATATAAAACGAACGATTCTCGTGCTGAGAATCCTTTTTCAAAATATCGTCTAAGGACTCTGTTGTCATGTTCATTCCCATGTGATGGCTGGATGTCTGAAGGAATGACATGATGCGTTGAGTTGTGTATAAAGAGCCCTGAAAAGAAGCAAACCGATTAGTTGTGCACTCGGTGAACTAGTGGCTCCACATTAACTTACCTCCTCGAGCTCATTTTGTTGCTTATTGACCGTAATCTTCAGCAGCGTCTTATCGTTGGCATCGGAAGAAACTTCTACTCGCTGCGCAGGATTGATCAATGAAAACTTACCGCTTTCGGTTTCGAACAGAGCCAGAATCGTTGAAGTGAGGAAAACCGATCCAGCCCGCAGTTTTTCGGTCACCACCAGCGTGACTTCATGATAGAAGAGAATCTGATCTTTCTCTAATACCGAAGGCAGAATACTGAGCAGCTGGTTCCACAGTTTTTGTTCCGAAACTTGTGCGGCAATATTTCGTGGAACAGACGGTGCTCTCTGATGCGGCATTGCGTTGAAGCCCACCGTATGTAGGACACCCTGTCCGGTGAGTGCAAGCAGTTCAGCAGCTCCGCTTATAGGTTTTGCAATTGCACCAACTATTCCTTTGCCCATTCCCGTCACAACCTGAGCCGGTGAGCGCGCTTCGAGGGCATGCCTAGCAATGCCGCCAACAGCACCTAAAATACTGATTCCCAGACCCGTTATGCCCTGTGTAAAACCTTCGGTAAATCCCTGTGGTCGGCATCTTCGCAATGCTTCGGTCCGTTGAATGTGTTCCGGGTCCAAGGTCAAGCGGTCCAAATTTCGCGACACGGACGCTGCCAGCTTACTGACCGAGTTAACAGTACCAGCCGTGATGTTTCGCAGCAGCGAAGCAGAGCCTTGAGTCACTCCGACGACAAAACCCCATGGACCACGCAACAGACCCTGCACAGGCATTGATACGAAATCCTTCAAACCCACTGAGAATGAACGCGCCAAGCCACTGGGGCTGCCCAACATTTCAAGAGATCCGACAACCCAACCGGCACCGAAAAGCGCTCCCGACAAGTAATGCATTCCCAGTGTATGACCAAAACGAAGCGGTAGTGTTAAAACATCCCGCCGCTCGTAAGTAGAGAACTGCAATGGGCTGTGGTCAAGCGCAATATAGAGACGCACGCAAGTGTGCACCGACAGCATCACGTTCATTGAGTCTATTCGAAAACATTGCATCCTTAGCGGTTCCGATATATACAAAGCTTGAGCGACGATATCCCTGGGAATCAAAAACTCCCCCGGTGCCAGGTCTACGTAGTAGTCGATGGACTTGGGTGATACAACCACATTACTGGGAGCACAATCCACCATGTAATCTAACAAGTCGTTCAGATATGTGTCCTCAATGTACGCCCTGACTGGGCTAACACGGCAACCAATCGACCGGATTTTCAGTTCATCATCATAGAAGACAGCTGTTATCTCTGCCATGGCAGTAGGCCGAAGCTCCTCGTTGAATCGTTTGATGAAATACACAGATTGGTTCGATGAAGGGCGCTTATACAATTCCTGGGCACACAGAACGACTGGAAAGTCATAGTTTCCCGACGAGAACAGCTGGTTGTCGATTTGCAGATTCGAAAGGAGCAAATTTAGCGTACGCTTACTGTTGTCGTACGTCAGCATAAAGTCGTCTATGTAGAGCGCGAAGATCTCCTTCTTTAAATAGTCTACCGTCTTGCATTCAACAAAGACCTTCAGATTGATTTCGTTCACGGAAAAGTGAAACTTAAATGGGGAATTGGGAACGGACGCTGGATCAGCTGATTGGTGGACACATTTGGATGATATGCTAGGTTTAACTCGCCGCAGTAGTTCGTCGTCGAGCGCAGCGTTGGCGTCAATTGGTGCGTTGCTTCCGACGTTCTCTGGTGAATCGCTCGGCTGAGGGGTAAGTAGGCGAGAACGTAAGTCTTTCACGGAGAACTCCAATTGCTGAAAGGAAAACAAAAAATTTAATATTTTGAATGGAGTTTACCACTGAAGCATTCGGCAAGTACTACCGACCTGTGCAATGTAGAAGATGGACACCCTTATAATTCGGTGCTTATCACAGACGACGATTTTAACATCTCCATATGTGGGCACATGCAAGAATTTCTCCCACGAGGCGTCAGTATGTATCGACTTGGACCATTTGATATTCTTCTTGCTGTGGTTCTCTGTAACACAAACAATCGAGGTAGATCCACTTCCACAGAGCCAAAAAAAAGCCGTACTCACCATTATGCAATGCTATACTTAGATTACATACGGATGGTTCGACGTCTGGGAAGTTGGCATACAATGTCGGTGGTGTATAGTACAGCAAACTTCGTGGTCTCGATAGCTGATACCACTCAATATGCCTCCCATCATACTCGGGTATCGTATTCGATACTTTGTTGTTCTCAGCAGTGATTGTCTGCGCCACAATCAGTGTCAAATCAGTTTGGTTGTTGAGTAGTACCATCGGAGAAGTATCCTCGAAGATACTTACGAAATATTGACCACCTTTCTCTAGAAGCGACGCCGAGAACGGAATCTAGGGGAGGACAACAAAATAAAACACAATCACAACCGGAGCGTGTGAACACTTTTCCCCAAATACTCACAGACGACTCATTGTGCTGTATACTAAAGCACTTTCGATTGAATGGATGCATCAGCGCTATCGGAATGGATATCTCGGATGTTTCCTGCAACATAATGCACACGAAGAAAATGAACGCTGAATCGGTTGATCGCTTGGCCTTGTTTACATTCGAGTCATAGAACCCATCAAGACAGATGCCAACGCTAAAATTAAACACAGTTTAGTGGGCTACTCATGGAACAGCAAATAACGTGCGCACTTGTACTCTGAGGTTGTCATGACCGGTACAGCAGAAATGCGTTTTTCAGCAGCTAGTTCTGCCATATCCTTTCTGGTGATGCTTTCTTTGTGATCCAAAGAAAATGGCACAACCATGAGAGGCTGGTTCGTCATGTTTGCTATCACATACTTGGGCTTCAATATGAAGATGTTCCTCTCGTTCTCTGTGCAGAACTTCAAGTGAAACTTGTATATCTGTTCACCTCGTAGTATCACAACATCTGCGGAGTCGTTTTCATTCAAACGATAGCATTTTCTCTTCGAAGTATCAACGCTCTTGTCGAAGACGATCGGCAGCGACAGCACCCATGATTGGCCATTGGGAATCCCCAGAGTGAACTCCGTCTTAATAAGTGACAACATCGCTATTGCGTTCGGCGCTATTTCAACTGATTCACCAGTTTCTGCACCCTGAACTGTTACCCTTTGGCCAGTTGCATTTATAAATGTTCCCCAAGGGGCCACCTCAAGGCAAAGGGTGCACGAGAACTCTCTACTCGGAAAACACTTGTAAAGAACAGTGCTTTTAGTGGTATTGTCCATGCAAGCACGCCTAACTCGGAGTTCTTCATCGTCACTCATTGGCCATTTGGATGGCACGGGCCTGCTCAATTCCGAGAGGGTTTTCTCCACAGTCCACACCGTTTCGTCGTACCAAAAGAACTTATTCCAATCGATTGCCTTGAGGGTTAGATTGAAATCGGGCGCTGATTCAAACCTAAAAAAAAAACAACAGAAACTTTTATAGAGAACGACTCGCAGTTTAACACTGCTTACTCATTGACAAAGGATATTCGATGGTCGGTCTGATGGGTAGCCGGAACACTTAGGAGACAAGTTTTTCCTTCAGGCGCAAGTTTGAATTGGCTGTTTGTAGAACTCTCCATGCCCGTCATGGGGGCGGTCATCATCGATCGAATTTCAAAGATCGGCCAAATGCAAATAAGGATTTTTTCCGGATGACTCGTGTCTGTGCGCAGTTCTGATATTGATTCACGCACAATGCGCACCCAGTAGCTAATGAATTTATCAGAGCCCACGACAGGAACTATGATTTAAGGGTACAAATTATAGAGATCCAAGAAACAGATTTTGAAGACTTACCCTTAACAAGCCAGGGATAGTTCTTGTTGGACTTTAAAGGAATATTGCCAGTTTGACCTTTTCCTCGAGCTCCTTCCATTTTCAGTCTGTGAGGAATAGACAATTTATAATTATATCAGAAACGATTATGATGTTTAGCACTTGAAAGCATATTACCTTATGCAAATGTTGGTCTCCTCCGAGACCGATTGCAAGAATGTTGCTCGATCTTTTTTCTCGACATGAACTTCACTATCGTCAGTCTTTTTATCATCTCGATAAAACTCCATGAGAAACGATTCATTCACCATGGATATCAGCTCTATCTGTCCTTTTATTAAAATATAATACTGCGTTGCCGATAGTCGTTTTATCGTTACAACCAAACATCGATCGTCGACCGGAATGTGATTAACTATACTATCAGAGGATGTCGGAAAATCCAGTGTTACGACAAGGGAATCACTTGCGTACTCTGTCTTGCCATCGAATACGTAAAAGGACAGCTGCTGGTCGAAATATTCACTCTGGAAAGAGTATTTACAGCATTCACGTGGCTGTAACAGAACTCGTTCGCCCGTGTTGGTTTGGCCGAAACTTATGATTGCATGTGTTCGGTTTGCCACCATAAACTTACTTATGAGCAGCGTACGGCGGTCTTCTTCACTTTTGAAATAGCTTTGCCAGTTTTGTTTCGCGCACAACAAATTATGCAGAACTGATGGGCCTGCATTAAGGCTGATCTTGTCGGCGACAATGCTACTCTCCACGGCGCCATTGACTCTAAAGTAAGCGGCAATGTTTGCTTGCTCCAAGATATAGATTAGATTAAGATAGCCGTAGTCTAAGCACTTTACGCCGATTGTCGTTTCCGAATGTACGGAGTAGTTGTTGAGCGTATGGAATGATGCGTGAATGGTCGTCTTTTCAAGGCTTACGCTGAGGAATGTTTGACTGATGGGCTTGTTGTTTTCGGCAATTTTGAACTTTTTTAACTGTGTTGGCAGTTCCGAGTGTGTGTTTTGGTAGTTTTGAAGATTCACCAGGATGTCGTTGATGCTGAGCAGTATTTGAACCTTTGGAATAGCAGACGGCTTGAATACTGTGTCTACGCGCATGCAGCCGACCAGCACTTTGGGGTGAAGGATGAAGTCTGATTCTTTTTTCGCCGAGTTTAAAATATCATTGATGCTTATGTTGACCACCTGGACAATAGAGAAAGAGAACATCCAGCAAATGGTACTCAGATTGAAACAGAGGAGACGGGTAAGCAATACAAAAAAGTAAATTCTTTAATTCTTTGTGGATCGATACGGCGATAAGACAACATAAGTTAGTACCTTTTTCAATTTCACGCATGGAACATAACAAACTAACTGTTTATTGCAAAAAGAACCAGGAGTGCAAACTAAATTACTTACCGAACGTAGTTCCTCGTCCTCCTCGCTGGTATCGAAGCACTCCTGATTTATTGACACCAACGATTGCAGTATCACAACGCGCCATATGTGTGCCGTTATCTCCCGTTCCGGCAGTTCAATTGACTTTGAGTCTGTCTCCGAGAGCCAGAAATCACAAAAGTGCAGAAAACATTCATGCGCGTCACTAAAATACTCCATTCGACATTTGATACTGATCGGATTGGGGACCTAAATCGAAGATAATTACCACACCTTACCATGTACATAGTTGTATCCACTACTTACCGCCATTGGAACAGGAAAGACATGTATTTTGTGCATCTTCCGGGGCTGTGGATATCGCCAACAAATGATGCCATAGTTCTTCTTGATAATTTGAATTTGATATGGCAGTGGCAGGAATGTGTCCGACACCATTTCCACAAATTGAAAGGCGCCAGCTCTATAAAATAGATAAAACACTAGTACGAAAAATGAACATAAACAAAAACCAAATCACCTAAGATCATCTTGGTAGAACTCCTCTTTCGGATCGGCTGCTTTCTTTCGTTCAACCTCTGGAAGACAGACCTTCAGTAAGCGATCACGGTTTATTTCAGCACAATCGCCACATCGTCGGTATAGGAAATCTTCCCAAAGGTTATTGCACAGCTCTGTGCTTGCTTTGAAGGCTCTCACTGCCTCAGAGAATTTGCTAACGATCTCCACACCGACATCGCAATGGATCATGTTGAACTTGACATTCGCCGTGATCAGCGGCAATCGATTCCAAGACTCTTGAACAAAATCCAAGTTACATTTCACGCCAACCGGGTGCACAACGATCCTATTGTCGGACTGTGTGTAGAGCCCTCCCAGCGAGACTTTAGCATTGATCTTTTCCGGTCGGCTTAGAAACTTTGTCGACAATTTCAGATCTACCAGGCTCATCTTCAAGCTGTAGTTGTTCGCCTCGGTGAACTTAAGCGACAGCATATCGATCTTCAAATTAAAGCGGTCCGCCTTGAGGAGAACGTTTTTCATCATTTGGATTTTTGTCGCTCGGAATATCGACTTCTCTGAACGAATCTGGAAGCAAGGGTTCTCTAACAGAGCCTCGTAGTATAATATCACATGTTTGGTCAAACTTTTGAGAGCATTTTCCGATAGCCGCACTGTGGCCGGCTTCGAGAAGTTAACATCGATTTCCAGTTTCTTCGATTTAGTTGTGTGCGACTTGAGCACAATCAGGGGTGGCGGGATTCCGGATGAGCCCACTTCTCCACGCTTCGTATCGAATAGAATTTCCGGTGTCCTTTCTTCGTCTTCATCTAACTCGACATCTTCGTCTGATGTATCGAGCAGGTGGTACAGACTCAGGGTGAAATTGAAGAGGGAAAACCTCTTAGTGACTTCGTAGATCGACTGGGAGATGAGAAAACTTGGTTGGCTCAGGTTTATCGATATTAGCGGCGTCAGCTTTTCCACAATAGTTGGTTCGTCGCCTTCTGGTAGCCCCACCACCGTGCGAGTGTAGTTGTACAGGTTTATAATAAACATGCCTGCGACAAACGATATTGTGTGCGGCATTTGGCGAACACCGGTTTGGAGGCTACTGGCAGGGTTGTCTTTGATAATCTTTCTCGTCAACGATCGCCTGCTTGAACAAAATCCAGAATCAGTTACGGGTTTCTCAAATGACTCCTCGTTTGCGCGTGCATTCGTGTCAAATATTGTATCCATCGAGTGGTAAGACGCGGAAGACTTGATTTCCATATGTTGCTGCTTGGATGTCCGCTTTAGCGTTGCCTGCGATGACACTTTTCTGGCTTTCAGTTTAGACCTCGTCACCTTATACTGCGGGGTACTCTTCGGTTTCATTATACTTTCCAATTTTATAAGAATGCAACTAAAGAGACTCAGCTGATCAGTGGTCAATGAAGCAACTAAATCGTTGGAGCAGTTAAACTCAACCGCCTGTCCACACACCAGGACGCCGTTGCAAGTAATGCAGGGGGCGTATGTCGTGATAAATGTGAAATTGCTGAAAATTTTCCTTAGTTCAAGGGGGGTTTTGCGACTTTGGTTGTTCCACTCGAAAGCGGGATTGGTGTTGTGGAAGTTATCGGTGTGTTCCTTCATATGCGCCAGGATTTCGCTCCAATTGCCAGTCGCTGCGGAGATGTTCTGAAGTGTGACTTCATACTGGCGGTCTTCTATTATGGAGCCAGGGGTGCCTAGGATTCCCATTTGGGCGGCCTTCTGGAACACATCAGTTCGCACAGGACATCGCTGCAGAGGATTTTCCAAATTCGGAGAGACTTTGATCGAGCCAACCTTCAGAATCAAAACGGAACACCAGGATTTACTAGTTTCTGTTGGCATATAGACCGTGAATCCCTTACTGTCCAGATGCACCATGGGCAATTGACATGCAGTACGTGGGGTAGCGGTCGTCTTTACTGTTGGTTCGGTTTCCTTGGCAGCATTTTCTGCGCCTGTCAATGCCACGATGGCTGGCGCCAATATTGCCACTTTATCCATATCGACGATCATTTCGATTGCTTCCATTTTAACGATAACTTCAGATATGGCCCGACAGAGATCAGCCTCTTTCCGCTTGGCGCCAATCCGTTTGAAAAAGTTCTTCACGCCAACCGTGGTGACGATCATATTGAATAGCGGCGACTGCGTGGAGTCGGTTTGCATTTTTATTTTCAAGCGATCGCTCAGAACGGACTCATTCGCTGCGTTCACTTCAAAGAACCGCGTGTTCAATGTTCCGATTTTGCTGGTAAGCTTTGTAAAGTCCTCCCGTCTGTCCACTGATGATATAAGATCTTCCATATCGAGTACGAGTTTACATCTGGACACCTGCGATGCGTCAAGTTCTACTGTGAACTTGGTAATCGTCCACTGCAGGAGGATGGAGGCAACGAATTTATTTGGTGACTTGTCAAGCGATAGCATTGACGACTCTGAGTTTGTATCCATTTCGAGGAACTGCTTTATGTTGGTGTTCTCCTCTACACTAGTTATGATTTGTATCTCATCTTGCTGCTGCTGTGTCACTTTGTTTTTCGACATTTGCAGAAGGCCTAAAGCCTTTAAAAGCAGAGAAAGATCATCACGCGTGAGCCGAGTCCTCTCCGAGTTGAACTCAACGTGTATGGGTGACGTGTCAACGTGCAGACTAATTGCAACGACATCTTTTGTCTGTGATTTCCTGCGGCCCGAGAAGACAGTCTCAACCGCCTCTTGGAGGTAGCTCTTTTTTTTCTCTGTTCCTTTGCTAATTTGTTCGTTTTCTTCGGACGACTGGCTTCTTCCATTAGCTGATACACTACCGCCCGCCGTTGTCCTGCGACGAAAGTCTTCTGAAGCTCTTGGACTAAAGTTCACGTCAACACTCGGCAAAGAGGGTGACAGTACTTGCGCCTGTTTTGATTTTTCTGCCTCGCTTTCTTCTGCTAACTTAGGCTGTTGTTGTTGTTCGGCTTTGCCGACAGCGACTGTTTCCTTTTTATGTGTCATAGCTATCGTGATGGAAGTTTGAATGGGATGAACGACCGCTCGCGTTACACTGCTTAGTGTACTTTGAACGCCGAAGTCACATATGCCACAAGTCCACGGAAACGTGTCTTTGGAGGATTTGCCGCTTAAATTTTGGAATTCACTTTGCACGTTATACCGCGTTATGTTTTCAGCTGATGCTGAACTGAAAAGGAGTCTTGGCAGCCTGCAAATAAAACTTTTTGTAAGAGTGGCTCCGCAACTATATTTAAAACAAAAGACTTACGTTATATGAGTAAAATCGGTTTTGTGTGACCCCGAAGTGAGGTGTACATGTCCGTTGGCGATTTGTATTCGCACTAGCATACTCTTAATGAACGGCAAACTACGAAAGTATTTGTTATGAATTTACGCAAGAAAAGCACAAGCGAAACTTACACCTTGCTATAGGAAAACTGTTCGCGCAGCTCTTTTTCGCGACTAGTCTCGACATTCACTTTCTCATCGCGCTCCGAGCTAACGTGAATGGTCTCTGCAGGGTAGCACGCTCTTCGCGCTTGCCTCTCGGAGGGCAGCGATTTCTTCGATGATTGTCGCACAAGTGGCGGTCGGGGGGTGCTTGGATTTGTTTCTGGGGTTGACTCTAAGAAAATATAAAATGACTGAAGCTCGTTTTTGGAAAGGTGTCTTGCAATTATTTAAATTGATTAAATCCACGACACACGTTAAAAAAAAAAAACATTTTAAGCTTACTAACCTTTCAGTACAGGCAGCTCTGCTTCCATATAGTTCAGGAAATCCACCAAATTCTCGTCGACTTTCAAATCGTATTCTTCCATCCACAACGCAAACACTGACCTCGTACAAAGATCGTTGGAACAATTGTTTGGTATTTGCGAATACCATTCTAACCATTTATTTCGTTGACCGCCACAGGTTGTGTTGAGAAGTATATTACCTTCAATAGTTGGAACATCTTGACGTTCTATGTGTGACTGCAATTGCTTAAGACTCCCGCGGAACATGGTGGTAGTGCAGAACTTTTTAATGTCCACATTGAATTTCTTAAACTGTGTACGCACTTTAACCGACTCTGCCCCGTCAGTGACAGCTTGCGAAACCCGTTGAATAGTTCGAATATCAAATTCCTTAATCAAAGCTACGAGCCGCAAGGCGATCATCAATTCGCTTTTGGAGAACTCTAGCAACATGCTGTCAAGGGCCATGTCTAGCTTGCGAACTGGCACCTCTTCGTTTTTCCACAATAAAGGCTGCAAAAGATCTCCAAAGTTCAGACTTCCTTTTGGAATGTACAACAATTTTGAGCTGTTCGAGTGTTGGTTCAGTTCTAGAGAAATATTCTTAAAACGAATCTGTGCGTTATCATAGCAGGCGTTAAGGAGTTCTATAGGTTTATCTGGCAGCTGACAAGTTGTGTGGACAAGCTTATCGGCGTCTAGAGGAGTCGTCCACTGGCCCTCGACAGTATCAATGGAGAGCTTAAAGTAAGGAAGACTGTTCCTAATAATCGCTGGCAGTTTTTTTGTGGGTTTCACGCTGATCGCTTCCGTTTTTGGGAAGAACTCGAAATTTATTGCATTTAAGTTGAATTTGTATACTTTTAAGGGAATGCCAATCATAAGAGAGTCAAAGTCATCCAATAGCGGTGGGTGAAGTTTCGGAGATCCCCCATTTGCCTCTAGTTTGTCTTCGTAGTATGGTGGATAATCGTAGGCGCGAATGAGCTCTTGTAACACGGTAGTAATTCGAGAGTAAGTCTGGTTGTATCGTAGGGTCATCGAAGATGCTAGAATTCGGTAAATCACTCGAGTCCGATCGGTGTCTTCTTCAGTTTCAGTGGCTGCAGTCTCTGCGTCTGTCTCTTCCTTGTATTCAACCAAATCGAAGGCGAGTCCGGGGCTGCGATAGAGGAGGTAGTCTTCAGTCACTCGAACATTGTACTCTTGTATACCGGTTATGTTCCAATCCTTTTCTACGAACGTCTCATCGAAGAGACTTCGATCAAGAAATGCCCTATTAGTCAAGGCGGCAGTGGTCACCAAAGAAACGGCTTCAGATTCATCATCTCTATATGCGTCTAGTGGTTCAATGTGAATTCTAGAACATCCAGCTTTCGTATTGGACCAGTTTTTATCAGAAACTATCGTCGTTTCAGAATATATTCCTCCCAGCACCAGTTTTACAATGGGTGAGTATCGTATTTTCTTTGTAGCACCAACAATCGAATCGGTTATAAATTCCGAGCTCTTCAACGTGAAGTTCAACGTCTCTATGTAGAGGCCTATGTCAAAATACTGACCAGAGGTGTCTTCCTCAACCTTTTGCTCTTCGTCTTCCTCGGTAAAGCCGAAATTTGGAATAAGATTCCATGCCCAAGATAGGTATGATCGTGGCACACTTACCGTACCATCTTGAATGTCATTTTCATCATCGTGAACGTCTGTCGTTGACTTCGACTTGAGCTCACCAGCTTTGAGAGCCAGTAACAGTTTGAACAGTCGCATGGCCATTGGAAACTGCAGGGATGAGACATTCATTTCCATTTGTTTTGTAAAGATAGCGATTCTTGTCGTGCTACCAAGATGGGCTGTGTTGATATTGTACTTGCGTACGATGCGAACTTCCAGTGAACATCTGTGAAGAAACAAAACTTTGATTTAAACGACTTTTTGATTTAAGATCGGCTTACCTATAGAGTATAGGCTCTTGGCACACGTCAATCTGTCCTGCAGCATTCCGTTTGTCCAGGCAAATAGTCAAGTCCGAGACTTGTACCAGTTTTCGCATAAAAACCCTCACCGGGTGAATGTCTGTGAATGCGGGTTTCCAAAATTCATCAGCCGAACTGAACGACAACAACTGGATGTTCATCGAAACAACAATGTCTTCTTCTACATATTTCAAGATAATGTTGTGGCAATTAATCACAATGTTGTTAATAATCTTGTTCACCAGACCAGGCATATAGCCCTGTTGTTGTGAACCATCCTCTACTTTGGAGACTTTCTTCCTCGTTTCCATTTTTTTTGGCGAAGGACTTGCCTCTGCTTTGGCATCTTTAAGTTTGAGCACAAACTCGATGGTGTTTATGGTAATCTTTATAGGTTCCGATGTTATCTTCATCCATGGTACCTGAATGGAAAGTTCATGAACATGACCAGATAGGAATTCAAATGGCAAATTAAGTTCCTCTTCCAGCACATCCAGTCGAAGATCCAAATTCTGAAATGCAACTTCGCCTTCCCACAGAGAAACCTTAGTGGAAGAAGTCATATGTACAGAGGTAGCTTAAAGGCAAACAAAAATATACTATTTGTACCTGTGAATCCTCGGGACGTATATTTTTCACATATTTAGCGACATGATTTAGAATTATTGGAGTAATGTAGGACTCCAGTTTAAACATTTTAAATGTTTTTTTTTTGGAAATTTCTTAATTTGCACACAATTTGACACCCGTTTAGTGTTGTTCCATATTTTTTAAAGCCTTTCGCTTAATTTTGCATGTTTTTTGGGTGATTTTATCTAATTTGATGTCGAAATTCCTTTATGAGGAATTGATTACTTCGAAAACGAAAATAAATTTGACAACTGATTACTTGTCACTTATTGACAGATTACAGCTGAGAGGGGTGTTTTTGAGCCGGTGAATTTCCGTAGGTAGGTAAACAAACCGTGGACGAATGTGTTCAGCAAAGATAATGGAATACATTCATCTCTGGTGTTCAGCAGGTGTTCAGTGCAGTTGGGGTTTCTTACAATTCAGCAATTGAAGGTGTTGTGAATTATTTTGTAACTCTTTTTTTTTTTTTTTGTTTTTGCAATTTTCTCTATGGATGCAATTGTGAATGAGTTGAATCCAAGAACTTGAGACTCCGTAATGTATATTTTACTATTTCCTTTCAATTTATTCAACGCCTAAACACAAAACAAAAAAAAATCAATTCTAAACACGACACAATTGGACAGCGCGATACCCATAAAAGCAAGAGGGATTGATGGCCCGTCAATTAGCAACATACTTTTTTGTAGCTCACACGAATTCACAGACAGTGACTAAAATTATAAAGCTACAAAACAAAAGGATTTTGGGGGAAGAAAGTTACGCATCCCTTAAATTCATTCTCTGGTGGAGGTAATGTTAACCGGTGAATTTCGGTAGGTAAACATATCTTCGGTGGATGTTCCGATAGGTAAATGTTTCCTGGTAAAAAGAGTTTCTTCGGTTCATGTGAACATTAAAATTCCAGCCCCTAGCAAAGGGTAGCCACCTTTCAAAATTTAGAACAAAGTAAACTATTGTTAATTTTTTATAGTTTGTTAATTTGAAAACAAAATTACACAAAATTAGGAGTTGCGAATAAATTTTTGTGAAATGTATCAAGTGCCGCTACCTATTCCCGATTTAATTTTGGAAACAATCCCAGACGAGACCGGATTTACGACTTCTGAAAAGATTGCGCTAAGAAATGCCTGGGCATTGCTGAGCCCTGATATTGAAGAACATGCAAAACAGCTATTTTTGGCGTGAGCTCCTAAGCTCTCATACAAAGAGATCGATGAACCAATGTGTTTGCCTTTGTAGTTTCTTTACAGAACACGATGGAATTCTTAATCGATTTCGCGATGAAAATGGACAGTTGAAAATGAAGGCACTGCATTCTCATCCTTATAACATATTCAACACTTTGGAAGCTATGATCTACGAGGGCTTAGAGGGTTTGCCGCAAATGCATGGAATAGTTTCTACAGTCGTTGTCCGTCACTGTCAAAAAAATGTTGAAAGTGATGAAATAACGGTAGTTATTGGTTGATAGAAGTATTTACAATTTTGTTTTTATACCATGGGTTCTTAGGTAATGTCCAATGCTGTGGGGAAATATTTGAAAGGAGTTCTACAGAAAGTACTTTCGCCGACTTTGGAAAGATCAATTGATAAAATTTGCCGGATTATTATGGCGAGCCACTGCTGCCAGTAGACGCAACCAATTATAGTAGTTTGAAGAGTTCATCCAGTAAATTGTCACTAACTTTTTCTGTGATATATTTTAATGAATGAGTGTAATATCTTTGCGTTCAAACTGTTGGCTGTTTTGAGTTAAGGTGTTTTTAACGCCGGTTTTAAAAATAAATTTGCGAACAAGCTAAATCAGAGCTATTTTACCTTGAGGTAAGTTTAAGTTCTACCTTACCCTCTTTATATATATATAGATAAGCAAGCATTTACGTAGAAGACTCTGGGCTTTTCCAGTAATAATTTTTAACCTTCACGCTAAATATTTTTTTTTATAATTTATCATGGTTATGTTTTATGAACAATTTGACTTTGATGCGTGAATCACAGCTAAGTGATCAATCGATAATGCACACTTTTTTCATAAAAGTCAATTGAAAGCTAAAACAGCTGTATACACTAGCAATTAACTTAATCCGTCCTTCTTTTTATTTGACAAACAGTTATTTATCAGCTTAACACTTAATTGCTACCTACGTATTAGCGGTAAAAGATAATTGGAATTTCGTCGTGAACACCTTGTCGTAGCGTGTTACCTTTTTCGTATCATGAAATATTTTCGGGCACGATCTTATTTGCGATAGTCTGGGACTTTCCAGCTTTTGCTTAAAACTACGATACGATAAGACATCAACGAGCCTCTTGATTTATGTCATAACCTTCATATTATGTGAGTATATTATCATGATGCTATTGGCTAAAAAAAACGTGCACAGCACACGCACCAATTTGCTTGCAAGGTCGAGATGGATTTAGTCGAGCAACAGGTAGTGTTGAGGTTTGCGCAACAAAAGATGTCATTTCCTTTTGCATTTTCATCTCGAGGGAAGTACCTACAGGGTTTTCCGTAAATCTTTTTTTTTTCAATGATTACTTCTTTAGGCGCGTTGGGTACTTTTGACTTTTGAGATCGGAAGATACCAATAAACTCGCGACACTTTTACGGACACCGGAAAGAAAAAGAAAAAGCCACGCTACCACACACACTCAGTGATGCCAGACTACAATATTTTCTGCTGTAGGTAAATTTAAATAACACAGAAATTCGTAATCGTTGGAGTAATGCAACCAACAGTTGAAAGTTTAATCTTTGCAAAGGATTTCTTGCGCTTTAATGCACCGACTTGCTATGACCTTCATATAAGGCGTTTTTCTTTTTTAGTTCAGAGCTGAGCACTAAACACAAAATAGAGCGCGCTCTGATCATGCTCTGAACGAAAAAAGAAACACAAATTTGAGCTCTGATGTGTCTGAGCTAAAAACGAAACACGAACTTTTTGTATAGCAGTTCAGGTTCTGCTCTGAACTAAAAAAGAAAAACACCTATAAGCCAAGAAATTATATGTCATTATAAATATGTTCCAAAATTTCAAAAAAAAAAACAATAATATTAATTTTTTACTTTAATTTTGCGAAAAGAATAAACATAAGTCTTATTCATAGTAGATATACATACATTTTGAAAAAATCTTGAAATTTTTTTTTTTTCTTGGAAAAACAAGGTTTTCAGGTATTTCATTTGGAAATACGACACGCTTGCGATTGGGAGAATCGCATAAGAGTTCAGTTGTTCAGTATAGAGGAGCGAAAGAGAGTCGATGGCCGAAGAGAGTTACAGCTTACAGTATGAGTACAGTGACAGTGACAGTCATATCATAACTCATAAGAGTATTATAAATAGTAAAAACATACTACTCTTATGAAATATAAAGAGACAGTGCTAAAAGCATTGAGACTGACTGAAAGTAGAGTATTACTAAGTGTGTTCTTTTCAGCTGATGGAAGCGATCCGACACCAACAGTTAACATTTGTTGTTTTATTTCAGCAAGAAAACATGTATTTTGCAAAATGGTTAATAACTAATGTAATCAACACATAAATAGAGGAATAAACTGAGAAATATTCATTCTTAGAAATAAATTAAGACAATTTTGTGGCTACAAATATTGTGTCTGCAATTTTTGGAGATATGAACCTTTCTGAGTGGGTAACATTTTCTTAAGTGATAATCTTTTCATGAATTTTCCATGTAAAAAACACAAAAAGAAATTAAATTTAAATAAAAATCGACCATTAATTGAATTTTTAAATAGCAAATTTGATTTATCGATGACCAATGATCGCAATCTTAGCAACGAGATATAAGACTGTAATTGATGCAGTCTTTACGAGATATTTAAATAGATTCGAATCAAAATTGTTTGCTTTCTATTTTAGTTACCATACAACTATAGTATCAGTTTTGGTATATAATGATAAAAATGATGATGATAATGAAGATGTTGTTGAAATTGTGGATGAAAATTCATAAGTTTCATTGGTATTCATTTCAAAGAATACCAATTAATTACATTTAATATTTCATGTACTTATTTATAAATTAACGTCTTAAGCAATAGATTACAATTTTTGTATGTAAAATAATATGCATTATTTCTCATGTACAGCATTAAATGAAAATGAAAATTGTAATATAATTCTTGTAGTAGTAGTTTATAATAATGAAGAAAAAAACAAACACCTCATTTCAAGGTATTTCCTGCACAGTAAAATATTTCCCGACGATTCGAAATACGCACGTAATTGTTCAAGTTTTCACTTCTGTTGGCACTCCCGTTTTTGTTTTGTCATATAAGTTCTTTCGACAACGAAATGTGCGTTCGTTCAAACGACTTCTTAATTGACACAGTAGAGGTGTGATAAGTCAGCCCGTGTCTATGCAACATTCGATGTAATAAATGCATGCTCATCATCTAAAGCTGTAACATCACCACTGTCAACAGTATACTGATCAAAACAGCTATTGCCATGACAATGTCACACCATGTGGCCAGTGTTAACAATAGACAAACACAAGCCACCCCTCAACCCCTAAATCCAGATGAATTACATCAGAATACAAATTTATATGGGCATTATTTTTAGATTTGCAAAAAAGCTGCAATTCCTTATAAGTCAACTACCCTCAATGCATCCCCTTCTATTCAAAGGCACACACATTCGACATGGCAGATTCATTTCACAGCTTTTGGTAGGCCTGATCATCGTCGTCAGTAACACCGCATATCATAATTCAAGATTTGTATGTACAAGTGTGGTCAGTCTGTGTTCCATCGCACCCTACCACAAATCCTATCGCCCAGCAGGGGTGTGGAGAAGAGTGTGTATTGCAAATACACATAGAAAATACAACGTATAGGGTACAGGTATTGTATTTATCTGACTATGGCTTAACGCGTTCGGAATTATGGAATCTCCTTTTCAGAAAATCAGTTCGACTTTAGCTTCCATGTACGCATTACATAGACGATTCCGGTCAGTGGTGGTCCCAAAACCTGTTCCAAGTTAATACGATCAAATGATAGAACGCATTTCTTTCCGCGTCTAATTAGTATTCCTAGCTTATGAAGTTTTTGTTTTTGCTATAATTTTTCTAAATTCGTTCGAGTTAAACTGTCGTCTATCCCATTGTGTGGACGTTTTGTGCAGGTTAGCACAAGTGTTGAGGTTAAGTAGTGCTAATTACAATCGTCTGTTAAAGAGTTATTTCAGTTGAGTGTCATAAGGAAAGTGAGAGTTAATTTGTTGCAACGAATGGGATTGTGATTTGACTGTAGCTAAAAATTTCGAGTTTCACGAATTTCACGAAATTCAAACAAACAATGACAACAACGATGCAAGTTCCTCAAAATGGGAAGGTAAGTCAAAGGGCATTGAATGTTTCAATTTTTATTTGCATACTATTTTTATCTTTTCTGTAAAGAGGAATTCGCATTAGTGTGTTATTTGTGGCATTGTCCTTGAATTTGCAGTACTTGCTCAGTAGTTAAAATAAATTAGAATAGTTTTGGGGTGCCCATTTACAATATTTATAATTAATGTGCAGCCGACACAATTTCTTTCAGAAAATAATTAACCCTTCTTAATGAAAACCCATTCCATTTTTATTTTACCAAATTGAAGCGTACCACTCACAGATCGGTCGAAAAGAATAATAATTTCATAAAAGTATTTGCAAAATAGGTAAAATAATGTTTTTAAATTACCTTGCTTACAACAACAACGCTGTATGCGTACAAAGAAAGATAATATTTCGCCTTCGCTATTTCTGCGGCCGGTGTCACGTATGAGTGGTCGGACGTGGGAGTTAAGCGAAGGAAGAGAGAAGAGAATATGCGCAGGGGTAGTTGGATATGTCACATTTTTCTTTCGCTCAGTCGAAGTCCTGTAACTGTATCCTGTATGCATCAAAAATTAAAAAAGAGAACCTTACACAGAGAACGTTGCTATTCCGTATATGTTGGAAGCAAATCTGTTATTGTCATTCGATCGGTAAAGACATACAGTAATTGTGGTTTAATTGTGCTCTGATCCTGGTTTTGGCCAATTATTGTTCCTTGGTAAGTAATTTTGCTTTCTTTTTTAATTAGAAGAAAAGATGGAGGTGTTCCAGATATCTCAAATATTTGGAGATGATGGTCGAAATAGAGCTACACCAATTTTATTTATCAAAAGACACACAGCTAAAATGCCCGGACTTTTAACAATCTCGTCGTATTCCAACTCTTAAGTAAATTGTATTCTTGAAGTTAAAACAATTTTTACTAACAAGGCCCAATAGCAACACAGTTGTAAGATCGTAATCCATTTTCTTACACAACATTCATTGACGAGCTTGTTATTATTATGGGGAGATCAAATACAAAAGCACATCAACTGACAAATTTAAATTTAAAATTTAAATACTAATTTCATACTTATCGAATGGGTGAAGTAATTAACTAATTATATCTACTAACCATACTCAACAAAAGTACGAATAGTTTTCTTTAAATACTTTCTAGAGCTCCTACAGTAAACGGAGTTTGACACATCGAAAGTTATCTAGCGGTCAATAAAACATGACATGGTCACGTTCACTCTTGAGAAATTGAATAGTATCAATAAGTGTTTTCATGATATGAGACTACCTGATAAGTAGTCAAACTGATTAAATCCTATGATTTCAAAAAAAAAAAAAAAATGGCCTTTGCAAGCAATTGGAAGTCATCATAATATCGAAGACTGTGTGGAACACTATTTATAAAGCCGAAATAAACAAGACGGGCATATACAGTCAATATAAGTAATAGAATATTTGGTTTACGAAAATTGATGGTCATTTACACTAACGTGTGTCTTGCTTGGTCAAAAAGTCTACTTCCACTTGTTATAATTTATTTAAAATTTCTGTTCAGACAATATTGTATATGTTTTTTTTAAATGACATTTTCAAATGTATTTCTGACAATTAATCATAATTTTCGTATGCGCGGTAGGTAATAACAAGCATTTTGAGTACTATGCTACAAATTAATACATTATATTTTAGCCTAGAATAAATCAGAGACAGGATCTAGATAACGGTACACTGAATGCAAATGTACCTATACATATGTATTCGAAACGCAATACTTCAATAGGAAATGTGTTTGATTTGCTCGAAAGGCCAATTAAAAAACACTGTATTAAAATTGATGTCAGTTTCAGTTATCAACATGACGAGTAAAAGTTTCGTAAACAATATTCGACACACGAAATCGCTATTGCTAACAAAATGTATGCAGTTTGAAAATCCACAACTGTTTTAATATAAACGGAGTAAAATAGTTCCGATTTGTAAGCACAATTTTTTGATAGAATTTGAAAGATGTGTAGATCTGTTGAAAGGAGTTTATAATTTACTTTTGAGTTATCTAAAACTGAATAGAGCAATTTGCTACTATCGCTTGAATATAGCTAAATTGCTGGCTGTAAATTGAACGCTGCCATAATCTCATTTTTATATTTGCGATCTACATAATTTGTATATGCTGTCAGCAAAATCTGAACATATTATCAATTATCAGTGTATACTAGTCGAAAATGAAAACAACCAAAACCAAACCAAAAAAAAAAAAAATGAAAAATGCCGTCGACCTGAAGTAATCAATCAATGCCATAATATTTTATCGTTATGACTTATGATACTCGTAATAAATTAAGTCAGAAAATGTAAGAAATGGAAAAGCAATTCACACCCAGTCACAAGAATCTAGTTAACATGATTAATATTGCGTTTACATATAGCGATCAAATTCAATTGATAAATCATTCTACTCCATTTTTGGCCCACGCCATTCACAACTTTGGTTCAATAGGTTCAGTTGACAGTTTGGGTGTTGACGTGAATCACCAAATCGAGAGTTACAATTTACTTGACTAAACCTTGTTCCTTCTTACTTGAGTTTCTTAAAAAGGCAATTTCAAGTGGCACCGTTGACACTGTTCGTTCATCAATGAATGGCATGCGGTTATTATGCAATCACCGCAATAGCTATATGTTTACGACACAATTACCAAATTGGTTCCCATGTGTTTCAAATCTAATCGACTATAGTGATTATAATTTGTGAATAATTTGGTATTGCAATCGATAAGAAGAGATTCAGTGAAATAAAAAAATGTGGAAGAGTGATCCGATAAGCTATAGGTAATGTCAGTCAGATTTTTTGTTTTTGAATTATTTTTATTTTAGGAATGATAAGATCATTTTTTAAAAGAAAAATACGAAAGAGTAAAATTGAAATTTGAACTGTCCTGAGAAAGCTTCTCAATTCAGACGTTCGGATTTGACATTATGTACTAAAAACATCTGTTGCGTCAAATACAACTGCTAATCTATTTTTACTTTTATGAAATGGTAGGAAAATAACCCGAGTGACAAAGAAAACATATAGCCCCCTCCAACAGTGGTTACACCAATCATAAGTGCCAAACAAAATTAACAAAACCTACCCCAATATTAATAAAGCCTGCAAACAACCAACCTGCACAGTAATTAAACAATTTTTGCTATTTGCCTCCAGTTCGTGCGCATCGGCACTTCCATCCAGTTTAACATTTAATTTATTCCCCTTCGCAATAATTGGCATAACTAATTAGTGTCTATTTGCGAGAATGTCAAATGTACTCTCATTAGACACTGTGCACAAGCAACAATGAAAAAAAAAAATCGAACTAAATTGGAAGAAAATCATCTCATATTGATCCAAGTTTATTTGACTGCCGACACCGACATAGACGCATTAGCCTTGACAGTGGAACAGCAGCCAATGGGGGTCGTACACATTTGTATTCTCCTCTTTGATATGACGTTCCGAGTGGATAGGTACGCAATTGACTGACGATTTTTAGTGGAAAAATAACTTTCAATAAAAATCAACCCAAACTTTAAACGTGTGGACGGTGCTTCTCCATTACTACGTCTAAACAGTGCAAATAACGATTTTAAAATACAGCGCCGAATGATGCCCGTGTGGGGGTGATTTCTCAAATTTTATTACATTTATCTGGGCTGTCAAAATATTTATTTTTCTTTAAGACTGAAATATGTGCGAGTATGTGGAAAAATATTGATGGTTCCGATTGTGGATATCGTTTGGAGATTAATTAAATGGTTAATGCAAGTTTCCGTGCAACAGGAAGCATATGGATCGTTTTAATACAAATTTGTTCAAACGGAATTATCTATGACGTTAGTTGGCACTCTGTTTCTGTTGTATGTCACGAATGAGTAATGAGAACAGAATTCACTTCGGAATAGGTTGTTTAATGCTTTGTAGTAGCTATAATGCAATAAAGTTGAATTTTTAAATTCCAATTACGGCTGTGACCTATTTGACAGTTTGAACTTGACGTTTATTCGTGGAGTCGCTGTTATGCAAAAATAACTATATTACAGTGGGTTTTATTAACTCCTCTTTATACACAGTTATTCTTGTGATAATTGGTGAAACCTTGTAGTATTGGGTGCACTGGGGTATTTTTTTTAACGGCAAACATTAGCGTTACCCTTAACATTAAGTGACGTTTCAAGTTGACTTTACCACTATCCGAAAAAAAATTATAAAAATTGCTATCTGAAATTTAAGGGTGAGCACACAAAGGGCTTTTCGGAATCGGAGTAATGTGCGTCCTTGGTAATACTCGTATTGGATTATTCTTGACAAGATGGTGTACCAATTATAAAGGCAGACTTGCACAGTTTTCGGCTAACATCGTGAACAACGGGATTCCTGTTACTGTCGTTATAGGGATCACTTTTAAAATGAAATCCACCTTCTTATGGGAATTATTTTTCAAGGTGAAGCTAAACGTTCTTACACCACCATCTGAAGATGTCCCTGATCGAATTCGTTTGGAAGTTTGAATTAGTGCATTAGTATAAGGTTTAATCACCTACCATTCGAACAGGGTAATGTATATCCAGAGGAACCGCCATTAGGCATTACTTCGTGGATGTCAGAATGAAGTCCTTACGCTAGCGCTCTAAAAGCCTAACATCGCTGAATAGCTCCTCATTCCACCTGACTAAACGCCATTATAGCCCTAATTTGTTTTAGTGTCAGTTGTCGGATGTGATTTAATATTATCACACTGAACTTGCTACTATCAATCATTCAAATCCAAAATTTATAAACCACCCACAGAATAATACATTTACTTCTAACCCTGTGTGTCAATTAGTAGCCAATCATTATGTATCCGCCTTGAATTGGATAGTTCCTATTTTGTCTAAATACGGCTCTCAAATCAGACAAACAATTCAATTCCAATGCATCCCGACATCCAAAGAACTAATCACTAACAATTAAGCTGCCAACAATTACGCCCTTTTCCCACACAGCCTTCTCGATCGAGTTCGTTCATTTGTAAATTATTTTCGAGTACCAATACCCGTTCTCCTAATCATGAAAATCACTGAAATTCGCCTTAGCCTTCAGCATCTGTGTAGTAATGATGCGGTGCATCGACTTTAGCACACTAGTTCTGCTTCTGTTTTGACTACTGGCGCCTTACGCGGGTAAGGTGAATCACGTGCTGGGTTAAACTGAATGGACGTCATTGCCCTATCCTCGAAGTATTTGGTAAATTGCCCACCGAGGCGTTGGAACTTGTTTTCATAAATATAAATCAATCAGTCATTGCTCACCAATAGATGGAGGTAAGGTAGCGCTGCAGAGCACGCTCTCTACCCACAAACACATCCACATGAAGTTGTCTTACTCACGCGGTGTGAGATCTCGTAGTGACGTGGGACCGATACAAAAGAGGGTGTGTTGCGTCGGTCTAATTTCAGAATGAATAATTTTCAATTTACATCAGCGATACTACGAGTTCAGAACGTATAAATGTATATAATACGTTGGGGTTATGCATTGGTGCATTTCTTGTTATTGTTGCTCTTACGACGGTGTGCAGCTATTTCTGTTGGGCGACAGAATTCTGTTTTGAGCGCCGCCACCCAAATTACTCGAAGCGCTAAATTTATTCATTAAATTCAAATGATTTACACTTTGTAATTATACATAATGAAAGTTTGAAATTATTTAGATGCGCATTTTATGCCGTCTGCGCGGACAGAATAAACTGATTCCAAAGCATTGAATTGGAAGGAAATGTATTTTCTTTTGCAAATGGTCTTGTAGTCAGTAATCGACAGTTATAGTTTACCAGAACAAAGTAGCTACGTCTGTTGCCTAATGGCGTAAAAGCTATGGCTCAGATTTCGGTGAAACTTTCCTAAAAATGTTTCTCCAGACTCCGAAAGGTTTATACACAGTTTTCCACAGAAATCTATTTTTTTTTCTGACTTCACTGCCTTTAGCTTGCTATTTCTCAAATAATAAATCTTAATCAATATAAATAAATTGTTTGCTAAGGAAGCAAATACAAATACCTTCATAAACATTTCAAACTATTTATCAGCGTTCTGTGACATCTAAAAGCTGGACTATTGTACACGAATTGACGGGTATTCAAAATATCAACTTGCGCGAATGTGATAACGATAAGCAAATGCAAAACGATCATAATCGTTGTTGTGCTCCAATTCTTGTACTTCATTTTGACAACCCGATATCCTACAGTGCGATACACTCCATTCTTATTGAGCAATAACTTGAATGCTCGTGCGAGAACGCTCGCATAGTAAAATTCAACTTTTTTCAAATGGGAATATTTTAGTAAAATAAAAATGCTATGCTCCAGGAAAATCGCTTTTGTTCTTTGACAGTTCATTTGTTAAAATTAATTGAGTATGAGAAGTGGGGATCTATATTAATAACACAAACTGGATTAGCAATTCCGAGGGTAAAACTGAGCTCGCTGCAGTAGGTGGACTTCCTAAATGTGCCAAAGTATCTACACTACAATTTAATTTTGAACTTAATTGCATGCAGCACTCAGATATGTTGCGCACGTGATACGTATTTTGGCGTTCAATCAATTTACGTAGAATGTAAAGCGTTCATTTGTTGCCTTTCGATTAAATGTTTGTTTCAACTTTTTGTCCTATTCTGGTGCATCTTATTTAATTGCATACATGACTTTTGTTCTGACGAAGATCGGATCCTCTTTAATTGCTTTGCATCTTGGGTATGCAACGCTTCGTAGACATGGCCATATTCTACGCACACAAACAAATTAGAAGAGAAGCACAGAGTTGTTTCTAATTGATTTCAAAAGAGTGAAACGTTCTTTTCCTTTCTATTTGTATTTTCTTTACAAAAAAACGAAAGCACACCAACAACAAAAAGAATCAAAACAAAAATATAATTAAAGAGAAGGACCACCATCCAACATCGGCCGACATCATTCGACGTTGAGATTTTCGAAATGATGCAGTCTTTTTAAATATTTCGAAGAAAACGGACGCCGCTTTTCGACAAGAAGCAAATCAACCGAATACCAGTTCGTTATCACAAGTTGTGAAGGGGATTTTCCAAAAGGGAGTCGCTTCCCAAACGGGAGAATTTTTCACAAATCAGAGTGTTTAAAGTGCTCGTGGAATTTAAGATATTTTTGGATTAGTATTTCGGTGACCTCTAGCGGTTGAATCAATATTTTTTTCTCTTTTCTGGTTATTCGTTATATAATATATAGCCAAAAAAAGGGGGCGAGAAATAAGTATGGATGCGGATAAAGTTGTCAGAGCGATGGCTCGCTGGTGGCAGGTAAATATTTCAAAAATGCACAACTCTCTATTGCGAGTTAAGTGTGGATTTGGGTTATGTAAACATTGTGTTCTATGTTTAGAACCAACAAATTTGTTTCCGGTTAAATCAAGTTCATGAAAAGATTCTGTTCTTTGCAAGATTAGAAAGGAATTTGCAATTTGAACGCATCCCTGTGCGTTCACGATCGAGATGGCAGCCATGTGCCAAATAAGTTGTCGTGGGTTGTTTTTAGTTGAACGATTTCCGAAAATGGATTCGGAGAAAAGTGTTTTGAAGCGCACATCACACGGAATCGCAATAGATGGATTTAACAAATTCGCAATGGAAAACTGAAATAAAATGAGAATTTCATCGGACACTGTGGCGTATGTGTACTAAAATTGAGTCAGTGGCTCTCTTTGTTGAAAAGAACTAATTTTTACTCATTTTTAATTGCATCGCACCGAGGTATATAAAAGACCTGGGTGTCCTTGCCCTTGCCTCAACGATTTTATGAGGGAAATAGTGGAAAAACAAAATGATTTTAGGCTTGCATCTAGAAAAATGATTATTTATACTTCCAGTCATTATTTCGACACCAAGTGGCAGTAGTAATTTATTTTTGCAAGTATTTCATTTTTTGAGAATTTGAATCCCTTTTACTATTGACAGAACATTCATCACTTCACCGTAAACATTGCTGATTTATGATTTCAAATTACATTCAATTTCTGTTGCTGTTCCATCCGACCAATCATGAAAACACTTGTTTACATCAGTTTTATTTTATGAAAGGTATTTATTGAGTGTCACAACAGACAAACTTGTAGTCGACTTCATTTGGTGAGCTGGTACAGCTGCCATTGATATTGAGGAGTACTGTCTGTCATAGAAAATGGCATGTGTGCCATATTTTTAATTCTTTTGAAGGTTTTTCAGTTGTCTTGCCGGCACAGAAACGTATATGTTTAGAAAATTTGGAATAAACAGGTGTGTTTTCATTGCATGACGTTAAGACTTTCAAAATAGAAAATATTCATATCTAGAATACTGTCAGTATAGTACTCGTATTTATAGCCATGGAACTTTATGAAATCTTAAGTGCTACAACTTTCAGGCGTCGTTCTTTAGACAGACAAATAACCAGGAGAGTAGCGTTTGGTTGGCTTTTTTGGTTGTGGCTATGGCTTGACCTACATCAAGCACATATTTAAAGCACAGACATTTTTTAATATAATTTCGAATTTTGAACTGAACAACGAATTGTATACCTATCTATAAATTTTTCGTTTTTTGGAACGGAGATCTAAGAGTGTTTTATTTTTCTAACCATGTATGCCTAGCTGGAAATAAATGTAAGCAATCATAATCAAAGCTGTGATGCAATCCACAACGGCTCTGAATCAAGTGACTTATAGGCAATTACAAAGTTCTCTTTTCGGTCTCCTATTTACAAGAAGGGGAACTGGCAGAGCATATTCAAAGCCCAGTGTGCCCTTTCACTTAAAATGCGAGTGATCTACATGCATCCAATTAATATTAGGCAACTCCAAAAATATATGGTTATCCGCCAGCAGAAGCCACGCATTTTTTTTATTTTAGTACAACCTCCCTCTTTTCAAGATCTCCCGTCAAAAATAATTATAACAGAAACTCATTTTACTGTGAGAAGTAAGCTCTGGGTTTTGTGTTCTATGAGCGCTTTTATTGAAGAACAGTTTGGCAAATTAGTATAGTTTACAACAGAGGCGAGTAAACCTTGCCTCCAATTTACAAGCTTTTCCTCAAAAAGTATGGCCACAAGCTTGTATTCACTTGGAGCTTTCAGTGAGGGCTTACTTCATTTCATGAATCGAACAATCTAAATTGATCAGTATAGGTGCCTAATGTAGCGCTGATTCCATCTCCCAGCTATTATCAAACAAAATAAAAAAACATCAAAAATGCCAAGCTAATTGCTTAAAGTACCGATATTGAATAATTGTTCAGATCGTTATACACATGATGAGGTTTTTTTCCCTTATTTTGTGATTCATACGAGTCTATTAAGAAATATTCAATTACCGACAACACTGCGTGTATACAAAATAGAAAATTTGTATTAAAAAAACAGAATATGTAGTTCTAAAAATTAATTTAATTAATATAAATTCAATAGAACACATAACGAAAAACCAGACAAATTGGAATTAAGAAAAGCTGAAGAAGGAGAGGAGTTTCAATTGAGTATTAATCATAGACACACATGCACAACTGAGAAATTGGAGTCTATTTCTGTTTTCCAATTAAAAGGTGTGCATATTCATAGTATGATGCCATCTTCAGTTTATGACATACACTCGTATATGACGTCTTCTATTATTTGTCAAAAAATTCTAGTCTAAATGGCCCATCGAATTTTGATGACTTCTCAAATGAAAAAGCACTTTACAATTAAGAAGTGGTGTTTATACTTTTATTAATTTTTTTAAATACATTCAACTATACAGTTTTTGCTATGCGAACAACAAAAACAGAAAGCGCTGCCCATCAACAGATTTGATAAATCAAACAATAATTTGTATGGAATCTCATAATGCCTTTTGTCATCGTTTAATCTTTGGATGAGCGGCCCAAACAATATGTCTGCAGCCACTTTTGGAAACAATTTCAGTAACAAAAGAAGCATATGTTTTTCCAAAACAAGTTTCAACTCTCTGGGAATCTACAGATTTTTTTTTAATTAATTTAATGTCGGCCCACAACCAATTCGAAAGAACACAATCTTCTTTTCAACACTCAAGAACCTCGCCCAATTTTTCTACACTTTACGTCACTTCTGCGATCTAACTAAATTTAAATGGCGCCATTTTGATTTCATTTTGGCAACATTGTTCCTGAGCACGTGTGAGATTGATATAAAATTCTATTTTGTCACACGTTTAGAAAGCGAAGTACAAAGTCGAAGGCGCGGCACTTAAAAAAAAGCTTTAAAGCAGGAAGAGGTGTATGATAAATGTATTTGTATGAGTATAGTAATTATTTACTTTATTCTTCTAATTTAGTATTTTGCACAATGAAATATGCTATCCGATCCGATGTGGCTTAATTTTTTTTTTTTTACTATCAATTCATGAATATTTCAAAAAAGAATATCCGAAGATTTGCGTCAATTTATTTTTCTAGCATTCAGATTGGTGCTTTCGAATAAAATATATCTTTTCTATATTAATTTCAGACTGTCAGTCAAGAAGATGCTGATCAAAATGCAAGGAATCCAATGCTCTATGATCCTCTTACAGAGGGAACAGTTAAAACATCGAAAACTATGCAATACTTTGCTGCTCTAGTTGGTGAGTTTGTTACAAATAATTTTGGCATCCATCTGCACAATCTGCCAGTTAGAAATCATCTAGCAAAATCAGCCTTAGGCTCGATCTGCTTCACCCCTTAGCATTATGTCCTTCGTTAACTTAATCCTTCAAAGAGTCGCTACATACATAATATACCGGCTAGATTTAAAACAAAATAATCTTCTTTACAGTGTGTCTTGGCGCCGTCTCTGCTGGTACTGCGTTAGCGTGGACCTCGCCAGTGCTGCCACAAATAAGCGTTGATCCGACAGTGAATATAACCACCAACTCAACGGGCAATGAAGGGCTACAATTGACTATGGAACAACGTGAGTAAATATTACCTTAAATAAATATAACATTTCCCCAGATGCACTTTATTTAAGACCGGATACTAACGGAATCAATGGCTGTGTAAAATGTCCGTCATTGAAAGACAGTTTAATAACTCTATTCCAACCATGTGTTGATGCCGGTTGAAGTAGTAAATTCATATTCTGATTTATTTGCTGTTGGGTATTAAATTACTCCCACGGTGTTAGTCTGGATCTGGATTTGTCTTACAACTCAGTTGTGCGACATTTGCGGTTCGAATGACGTTTTACTCTTGACATCAGATATCTTATTATTTCATTGTTTATTTACATAAGACGTTGTGTACTATAGTTTGTCAACATTATCGAGCTGATGACGATGTACACTGTACAGTATTTTATAAGATTCCACAGAGAAGACTATGCTATTGATGATTTTTCGATTTTATTAATTGTGAAGGTGAATTGAAGCAAGGTGAATCATTTTGAAGCATATTTTTGTGTTCATTTTCAAAGTATCAAAATATATGAAAATGCGAAGAATATATATTTCCGATTCCGATGTCGTGAAGAAATTTCAGAGCTAATGCTCATATGGTTAGTTAACGTCAAATAGTACCTACATAAGCTGTTTTTTTTGTTAGTAACTTCTACATAACAGTCATTCATGTGGTAGCTTATGTACATATCTTACTAAAAAGTATATTTTAGAAATAGCTGTCAGTTGTGTATGTTAAGAGTTACACACTCGCAAACGTCAAAATTAGACCATAACACTTTTTTTTCGAATATCAAATAAACAAGGAAACATTTTCACTGTCCCGAAGAGGTTAATACATTAATACATCTGTTCAGGTAAGATGACTTCATCGATAGTCAAATTTGAACAAAACGAAATTCGAAAGTCGACTATCCTTCCATAAACGTCAACTGAAAAAGCTGTTCATGTGACTGATCTAGGCCAATCAAAACTGAGACGCATCAAGTCAGCCAGATACTTGAAATTCCCCATTTTGTTCATTGGCATTATTATTGTTTTGTGATTATGTTAAAATAAAAGGGGAGAGTAAATTACTATTCATTTTTGTGAACATTGATGCAATAAAAATCATTAAAATTCAGTGCTTCTCAAAAGTACGTAGCAACTGTCAATGTCGGTGGCCCAATTGTTAAACCAATAGGCTATCTTTTTTGTTCAAACCTAAAATAAACTTGTAGGATAAAAAGGACGATTTGTAATGGCCACAGTAGTGTTTTTTATAAATATTTTTAAATGGCGCACAATTCCCATTCATGTAACATTTAAGCCCATACCAAATACGTTTAATAAGCAGTATTTTTCAATTCTGCAATGCTTTCACTCAAATTTTGCACTTTATTGTAAACTTTTCACAATTTTTTTTTTTAAATTAATACGCTGCACTCCAAACTCCGGGCACTATCCTATACCCTTTGTCAATAAAACTGATTGCGAATTTTCTTTGACATAATGTAATGACTATCCAAATATTTTGCGCTACGTGTTAAATTGAAAAAATGCAGAACACTGTCTTCCTTTTACATTATTGCTCTCAAACTTATGAATTAGAACTCGACACACTTGATGAATTGTTTTTCTGTCTTTGTTCGACGTCTGAGTTTTTTCTGTTTCTAGCTCGTATCGTGAAACACAAATCGTGTGTAATTCGCATGATAGAAGTGTCAAATGCACAATCAATACAATTTGAGAGTTGCGTTTGAGCCCTATAATGCCAACAAAATTTGTATTACAAAACTATTCGTACAAATTGTCAAAAGCTCTTTAAAAAAAATCAATAGCCATCTTTCGGATAACGCTAGTAGCTAAGCATCTATCCGATTCCTAATAGAATGCGAAATATCAACAGAAACTACACCAACTTGCAGATAACCTTAACAGTAGCTCAAAACTTTTCTAAATGTAATCCTGACGCACCACAATAACACCTGTTTGATAATTCGTTCATAAACAGCAATATCGGCGAAATAATTCACAGCACTTGAGTGCATTTAATAGTCCGTAATAAAAACTGCCATACGCTGTCACACTTGAAATTTTTTATTGCCTTGTAAAATCATTCAGCAAAGTGCTTTCATTTGAAATATAAAACATCAAGTGGCCGGTTATAAATGCCAGAGAGACAAGGAATGCTGCTTATTTGTCAAACAAATAAGAGCTTTTGGTTTGTCTTACATTGAATAATGCTGGCCTATCATTGAATCATTGAATTACGGCTTCGGCAAATCAATAGTTTCGTTCGGCGAATATAGAATTGATTGTTGCTGCTAAGCCAATTTTACACGAGTTTCAAAATCCCAATCGTCTCGGCGCTATGTTTACAAATGATTAAGTGCCAGACTTTCTGACAAACTTCATGCGTCACGGTAAAATAAACGGATAACAACTGAATTCCGATTCCATAAAACTGAGTTTTATTGTCAAACACAAACAAGTTCGTACACCTCGTGAGAGTAATTTCTCTTAGACAGATGATGTGTACACAGTTGAATAAATTTAAATAATCTGTCTCCGAATGTAAGGAAGGTTTGACTTTACCTTTCATTCAGGTAGAATTCAATTCATCTATTTCGACTGAAAAAAAAAAACTTCTTTATTCCGCTCGTCAAATCTGTCAAAAGTTGTAAATGGCGTACACCGACCTTAAGCGTAAGTTTTGTTGAGTCTGTATACGAGCGAAAAATTGACATTCGGGACCGCAACCGGATACAAAAAACAAATTTCGAAGAAACAAGAAACAAGAAAAATCGACCTAAATAAATTACTGCACTACACGTGCACTGCACACGCAGACATGTCACCCATAAAGTCATATCCTTACCACCGGAACACAAATGATTTCTACTTAAGCAAATGCAGTCCTGGCATTATTGTGCACAAAGGCAAGACTGTTTGCCTTGCAATTACAATGGATAATAATTTATCAGTCGAGCCGTCCGCACTATGATAAGATTTTTATTGTATACCTTCTCGTACATCCTTCTTTGCACACTAGTGGCAAACTTATGGCTGCACCTTTATTAACGTATACAAGGAGTTGATTTAGTGAGTATGTATAGCCTTGGCGTCGGTGTTTAGTCAGATGTTTAAAGCTGGGAAAGGCATTTGGTAATCTACCCTTAAAGTGAGTTGGTACTTTTGCTCGACAGTATTTAGGAGGCTAGGTCAAGAGGTTTTCTTACAGTGCCAATCAATATTGTTGTGTTCGGAACTTAGCAGAAAACTGACACCGCCTACTAGTGCAAAAAATAAAGTGCACGCTATTTCTTATAAGTATGTCCTGACTTTCAGTTTAGGTTGATTCAATGTTATTCTAGTACCCGTTCGTGAAGGCGTTTGACACAGAAAGCGGCTTACTAACAGTGTCATGAACGCACCAGTCATAGTCTGGAAATTGATTGGTCGGTGGCGCCACTTTTCCTACGTCCGTCACATATATGAACTGCCAAGATAGTAGTCAGTCACGAAATTCTTGATTCTGAAATTCGTCGGCTACCACTCCACAGATGTCGATTGGAAAAACCTGTTCATGTGATCAAAACTGAGGCACACCAAGTCAGACAGCTGTCAGACTTACTAAACTAGATACTTGAAGGGTCCCATACAAGAAAGACAGTCAATGTCAAGTAGTTCTGAAGTACGTAACTTAATTACTATAGTACATCCAGACGTATTTGACATTCTTAACAAATCTATGAATCTCTCGAAGATTAAAAATTTCGGACAGATAGCAAGCTTTGAAATGTCAAACATATTTTCTATTATGGCTGACGTAATAAAAGATTTATAAATTTGTCCGCTACTCCCCCATAAACGTCAAACAAAAAAAAAAAAAAAAAGACAAAAAACTGCTCACTGCTTTCAGAGCAATTTTTATGTTCATTTGTTACAAAAAAACAACAATCTTTTTCAGATTTCAGAGCACTTTTGCGAATCTAGATATTTTCTCAGATTTGCTTCAGATTTACCAAACAAATGCATTTGAGTTTGACAACTGGTTGAGGTTGTTTACATTTTCGTGAATTTTTTCTACAGCAAAGAAAGACTTGCATCTTTACTTTTGTAAATTATTTATGTACAAATATTAAAAAATCAATTCCGAATGTTTTAATATAAAATTTAACCAGTGAATGGGAATCGCTTAGAAAATTATCGAAGACAACACATAATCAAATCGCACGAATATCAGCACAACAAAGAGCAAATGACGTCTGAGAAATCTGAGAGCAAATCTGAAGAAACCCAATCGAATACCACATAAGTCAATCAAAACTCAAAGGGGTCGTTCAGACTCTGACAGCTGGCTTGATTAGCATCCGACATTAGAAAGCTGTCAGATTGAGTAACATGGCGTTTTAAACTTCAACTAGTCCCATTGTCGTCAAATCGAGGTGTTGTTGGGAGACCATTTCTTCTCATTTCAAATTCGTAGAAGTCATTTCGAGGAGTACTACAGATAGCACTTCAAACTCATTTTGGCCTCAAAAATTATCCGTTTCAATTTTTATTGAATTATTTAGCCTTAAGTTATGAAGAAAAAATTAATAATAATAACAATTTTAAAACCTGTGCACCTGTCACAAATTTTTAAAGGCATTTTCATTTGGAATTCCAGAAACTTGGGTGAGCTCACTACTCGCTATTGGCGCCTTTCTTGGAGCTCTGCCGACGGGGTACATAGCTGATGCGATCGGTCGACGGTACACGGCTCTTCTCATGGACATCCCATTCGTTATCGCATGGTTGTCAATCATTTTTGCCGAATCGGCCAGCATGCTATACTTTGGACGGTTTATGATTGGTAAGTACTACACGTGTTGAAATTTATAGAAGATTCTGAAATAAGTGTCGTCTCCTTGCAGGATTATCAACCGGCAGCTTCTGTGTCGTGGCTCCGATGTACATCTCTGAAATCGCCGAGACGTCAATTCGCGGCACTCTGGGCACCCTATTTCAGCTGACGCTTTCTTTTGGCATCCTCTTGGTGTACCTGTTTGGTGCTGTGGTTTCTTGGCGAACTCTCAGCGTGTTGTGTCTTTTTGTTAATATTGCACTGTTCATCGGAATGCTCTTTCTGCCGGAAACACCAACTTATCTTCTAAAGAAGGTATTTCTCCTCAGATTCAAACATGCAAAACAGTCTCTTTACCAATAGCTTTCCATTTAGGGTCGTCGTGGAGATGCAGCCCTCTCGTTGAAGTGGCTCTGGGGTAGATACTGTGACTCTCGCTCAGCCATACAGATAATCCAAACCGATTTGGATTCTGTCGGTGGCGAGGCATCCTTTATGGATCTCTTTAGAAATAAGGCTGCCTTCAACGGACTCGTTATCTCTATGCTACTGATGTTCTTCCAACAGTTTTCCGGTGTCAATGCTGTCATTTTCTACACAGTGCCCATCTTCAAGTCAGCCGGAAGCACATTGGATCCGTCGGCTTGCAGTATCATCGTTGGTTTCGTACAAGTCGTCATGACTCTACTGTCATCGTTCCTGATTGAGCGAGCTGGTCGTAAAGTTCTCTTAATTTTCAGCAGTGTCTGCCAAACGGTTTGCCTGGCAGTCTTGGGCGTTTACTTCGACATGAAGGATGACGGCAAAGACGTCAGCAATATTGGATGGCTGCCATTGCTGTGTGTTGTTTTCTTCATGATCACATTCTCGTTGGGTTACGGTCCTATTCCTTGGCTAATGATGGGCGAGCTCTTCCTACCCGATGTCAAGGCCACGGCCGTAGCGCTGACAGTCATGTCAAATTGGTTTTCTGTATTTCTGGTGACCAAATGCTTCGGCCAAATGATAGAGGCTTGGGGTTCGGACTTTACGTTTTGGTTCTTTGCGTTTTGCATGTTTGCCGCCACGCTCTATGTATGGTTTATGGTATTCGAGACAAAGGGCAAGAGTGCGGCTCAAATTCAAATGTTGCTCGGCGGCGATAAGTAAGAAAAAAAATGACATTAGAAAGTTTAGATTTTGTAATTTTTATTTTTGAGATTTTATTTAATGAATAGCTTAGCGAAATTGTATAAAGTAGGAAGTGTAGAAAATTTCAACGAGTGTCATGGAAAGGGTTTTGGTGTGTAAATAAAAATGGTTGCCTTATAGCTTACTTCGATACTTGGCACACATTCAGATGTTGTCATATGCGGTAGTCTCCTATACTGTATTATTGTTTTTTACAATGTTTTATGTAAACGAACAGTTTACTGAATAAAATTAAACGTATGTGTACATTCATGCATATATTATGTTTCATAGACTGATAATCGAAAAATAATAAAATTTTCAAATGAAATACTAAATAAATAAATAAGTATTTGAAAATTTTACTTCGTTACTCATATTCATATTAATCATCGTCGTTCATCTAGTTTGAGCAGATTGAGACTAGCCATACTCGTGTACATGCAAAATGTATGTTACCTATTTAAACGAAGATTTATACTATAAAATAAAGCTTAAAAATATTTTTGGTATATTTAAGTTTTTTTTTTAATATATTATATTTCTGTATCATATTGTACAACTTTGTTAATAAAAATATTTTATGTATAGAGAAAATGTTGTCGAATTTTTAATCTGTTTTCCACGAGATGCAACAAGTGAGGCGGCGAAAATGGTTTCGTTTTAAAATAGCAGAAAGCATTCATTGTCCAGGTTGCTCACCGAAATTGTAAAGCCTGCAAGAATGCTATGGATGAGTTCCTGTTCTATGGACTGTTTTTTTTTCAGGCAAAGTACTACATTTTTCGGCAAAAGCTCGGTTACAATTGGCCCACCAGTTTTCCTACAACTGCATTTACATTTATTAATTTTTGGTAGGAATAAAAAAAAAAATCCAATTTATAAATATTGGTACAATTCCTTAAAAAGTGGAAATATAAGGACACACAGTACTTTTGTGTAGACTATGTCTTAGAAAGAGTTAATCCTGGCTGATTGCCAACAGCCCTAACCCGTATACGAAGAGTCATATGACAATTTAATGTGTTTCATTCAAACCGCAATGATTGACGTGTCGGCCAACCTTCCGCTTTTTCACTAAAGCGCTTTATGGTACACGACGTACAGAGCGGAAGGTTTGCGCACATACGTGAGCGCGATACAAACAACCGACCATGCTAGTAACATGGGAATTCAAGATTGACGCAACAAATTTCCAGCGACTGTCCTTACGACTTATTAACTGTCATAGCGAAAGCGACACGGGAAATTAAAGACGCCTTAATACGAATGGCAAATCGTTCTGAATAAGCGGAATCCGCGGAATGAGAGTATTTGCCTGTGAATTTTCCCCTCAAAATCGTTTGCTTGCATGACATTTGATTTAAGATTCTTCACAATCAAATCAAAAGCGTTCCGTTGCAAATGTTGGGAGCATTGAAGTTGCGCAGCAAAATATAACTGAGCCGACTTTCAATTTCACTCGGAACATCCAAAGAATTAAAAAATTAGACATTTTAAATAATTTTTGTTGTATGTATGTTTGGTGCCACTACCCGTTTTCCATCCGGTGTATTCGTTTCAAAGTCTATACAGACTTCTATCCCCAATCTAATCCTCTTAAAGTTTTGTTTTCACGACAAAAAAGTGGCATAGTCCTTACGAATCCACCAAGCCCAAAATCGTAAAAATCAAACCATCCGTTCCAGAGTTTTGAGTGCACACACGGACGTAGTCTCTTTTATAGATAGCTGTACCCACCCGGTTTTTCCCGTGCCTTTCGCATTAAGTCCCGACCTCATTCCGCAAAGTCCAACTTTAGAGATAGCGTTTGAATTTATTTATTTTTATATGGGAGGTGCCACTACCTGTTTTCTTATCCCTCTAATCTTTTTTAAAGTTCCACCAAAACGAGTCTGAGATTATCCTATCTTTCGAACTGGAACCAACCATACCCATCCACAAAATTTCATTGAAATCGGTAGAATGGTTTCGGAAATCGACAACAGCCCCACCTATCGGGTCCAAAAGTATCATATCTTTTAAGTCTTGCTAAACAATACAGCAAAACGAATAAAACAAAGAAAGAATCAAGAAAATTGGTCCAGTGGTTATCGAGTTATAACGTCAATACATATCATCATATTTATACGTGAACATCAAAAGTTTCCGTACAGTTTTAAAGTATTTATTATGAAATGAGGAGGACGAAACTTGGATCATTTGAAAGGTACTCTGCCAAAGATGTGCACAAACAACAAATTGTTTGTATATGTCGCCATTAAAGGACCATTCACATGAGAGCGAATTGCGAACTGTGAACTGCCGAATATTCGTCGTTTCAGTTTCATTGTTGAAGGTTAAGTTCGAACGAATTTTTCATTCGCGTGTTTTGTGGAACGCAACTGTTGTTGTGAATAAAGTCTGACAGTTCGCGGCAAGAATTTTTAATTCGCGGGAAAATTGCTGTAATCGGAAATTTCGCTATTTTAATCAATTAAGACTCAGTTTTTTTTAAACTAGATGTTAGATTAATTGAATATAATGCCTTCGTGGTAAAACCAATAGCAATTTTCAATTCATAAATACAGTTAAATTGATTTGTTCGCAATTCGCCTATTCGCAGTTCGCGCTCATGTGAATGGTCCTTAAGACTGGTAAAATTAAGTTAATAATAATGCTTATTAGTTAAATGAAACCATTTTGTTGAAATTCAATTGCTTCCTGCCATCACCATAGTTACGTATTCGACTGTAAAACATCTTAGATAAGAACCCATTTTCGAAGGAGTACAATTAACCTACCCCTAAAAGCAAGCAATTGTTTAATTTAATTTGCTTTTCACTACGGAAAACTATTTTTCGACATCAATATACACGTATTAAAATGTAATTCATGAGTAAAACTTATTTTCAAAGGGGCGTATTTTGTCGATATTTAAAAGTCGCTTTTTCGTTTATAAAAAAACACCATAAATTTCGAATATTGTGTATTAGGTAAGTTTTTAGTAATATCTGTGGCAACAAGGAAAAACAGCAGAAGTCGACTTATGTCAAAATTGAGTTAATGTTACTATCGGATGCACTGTATCCTGCTGTGTTATGGGTCAGGAAAAAACGTCGTCTTCCCACATCTGCAGGCAAACTTTATCCTTAATACTGCGCTCCTGAAAAGTGGCTAAAAATGACTTATGTTGTTTTTCCTTGTTGCCACAGATATACTTATAAAAGGAAGGGTCGATTTTCGACCACAAGCAAGACTAGCGTCTCATTATAGAAGATAATTAGGATTTAAGATATTTTTTTTTATGTTTGTCACTACTCGACTGTATCCACATTATTTTTTTTCAAAGTGTATTTCCTCATTTCTACCCACAAAGTTTTGTTTCCGCGACAAGAAGTAGACGAAATCGTCAAGCCCAAAATCGTTCTTTAATATACAAATATATAGATATCGGTGTAAGAATTTGGGTATATCATGATCACCAATCTATACCAGTTACAGATCAGCAACTCCAGCTATGCTTGTCCTTGCAGGTGCATGCTCAAATACCGTGTAAGGTGCAAGAACCAATGACCAGAATTTGCTTTTAACTGGTAGCTTAAGCCTCACATTATTGTTTGATGCACTGCCATCTGAAATGAATATGTTTAAGCCAAAAGTGCACTTTATTTTTGTTTTCTGTACTGTTTATCTAGACTCTAGAATCGCTTCTGAGTTTCGTCACTACATACTTAATAAAACAAGGAGCAATCAACGAAAAAGCAGTTGACATGAACGAGAAAGTTTCATGCGACCCAGTCGTGCACACATGTTTTGTTTGCTTTACGGTTATCGGACAGATTTGATCAATTGCAATGAGCTGCCACTCACTCATAAGTTAAAAGTAGGTATTTAGTTGATTGTAGAAACTCGATTGCACCAGTTCATAACGACGTTGGACAGTTTAAAGGCTATAAAATCTTTCTTATAGCTGAGCTGTGTTATGCAATTGTTTTCGAGCTTCAATGTCCTGGCCATAACCAGAAGTAACATTGCGAGAAAGAGACTCAATCTATCATGAACGACGTTTGGTAGTTTCTTTATGGGAGTGAGCCCAATCGACGAGCAACAGCTGTCAGTGCCAGCACTTATTTTAAGACCTAAACTTACTTAGAATGAAGTCCCCCAAACGGACGGTTTGAGTCTTAGCTAATATGAAACATCAGATATGCAAGCGCATTATAGGGACAAAACGAACCAACTACAATATTGATTTGAGCTAAAATGCTGATCAATAATTTTCGATTTGTGCCATTAATTGTGCCACCATTTGTCTTTGACACTCTTATCAGCCACGAGTGTCAAACAGAAGCGCCGTCGAGTACATTGCCCATGTTGTCTTTACATAAGAATGTAAATAGATGGGCGTTGTTGGAATTGAAATCAATTTTATCAAACGTCGCCTATGATATTGGCTATCAATGCAAACACTTGCACTCGATATAATTATGAAACCCGACCGGGTACTTTGGAAAATTTCCCGCATAATACCATTTCACGTGTGCGCTCGACGATGGAGCACATGTTGCTTCTGCGAAGCTGCACTCCCGTCTCTGTATGCAAATTTCAAATGCTTGTTGGTATAAACAGTCCGATCACGTCCCATTCTGCCCGCATAAAGCGCCATGAATTACGATCGCATGTTAGCCATTAAGGGAGATCAATTCCTATCTTCAATCGCGGTGCCAAAATGTTATCAACCTTATTTATGGGGCTTGCATCATAATTGGAATTCCTTAAAAGGTATTTACCTTAGCAAGGAGAAGATGCCCTGTTTTGGGTATTCACAGGGTCCCATACAAGTACAATGCATGTGTGGACAATTAATATTTTTTTTTTTTTTTTGATTTTTTATAAATAAAAATAGTTTAACAAACGTCGCAGTAAATCTCGTGTGAAGAAAGTTTCATAACATTAGTGATAAGAATATTAGTAGGTAGATAAGGTGTCATCCGATTGACGCCCATCGAATAGAGGGACAGTCCTTATCAGCTGATTATTTATTTAGTTGTGAATTTGTGCTGTTGGGAAATTTGCATACATTTGCATACAACGCACATATGGTTCTGATGATGAGGTGATAAGAATCGTCAATTGTAGAGTCAAGAGGTCGTTTGTAAGGGAGTGTCTCAGACGACCGACGGTTGACCCCTGAAATGTAGGTACGGCTGTTGATAAGAGGCTGGCACCTACTCGAAAATAACTTGAAAAATTATGATTTGAACTCGGGGCTAACACGACCTTTATATGCAGAGGAAGACTATGCCGGGGTCTGGCTTGGAGCATCCGTTTCATCTTTGTTGAAGCTGCCTAAAGGGTACCTAAAGCAGGAGTAGTTAGTGGTTTATTGGTAACTGATGGGTGAAGAGCTGTGGAGAGGTAATCCAACAGAGCACAAGAAGACACACAGGAAAGCATGTTGCATATGAAAGACTATGAGCATACAATGTACTTATGTTTTTTGGCAGTTGTTGAAATATATACCCAATTTTGAGTTTGTGCAGACTTTGTAAGACTATACCGGTATGGACCAGGATCTGAAACAATTCGCCTCCCCAGTTACATCAACTGCATTCAGTTGCAAACTTCATTTTAGTTGTTGACGCTTTTACTCTTCATTACATAGAGTTACCTACTGCTCAGTCCTAGTTATCTCCAAGGCGAATGGTTTGCACTTTTCTTGCAAAGTCGATTTCATTGTACATTGAGTACACTTCACTCATTCTCGAAGTCCTTTAAAAAGATCTCTCGCAGAATTCTGCTTCCAAAACGACTAAGGATGTCTTCATCAGCCTTGAATAATGTCCATGCTGGGTTTATATCGAGTCTCCTTGCTGTTTCTTATCAAATACTTTCTTGGGCCAGAGAACATAAATTGATAAGCATCAATCTTCGCATCATTCTTAGCTTGATTTTGGATGTAATGTCTTTTTACGAGTTTATAGCGGAGCCGAGTTAAACAAAGTAGTAGTTTTCTCAAAGTAATAGCTGTGAATTATTAAGTTGTGTATGGTTTTGACATCATTTATGACGGATTCAATATTTTCAAACTTGGCGAGTTTTTATGTCCTAACTGTATGACCTTTTCCCTGTACTGGAAATCAACATGAGAAGTTTTAAATAAATTCCAGGGGATCCGTTTGGAGGGATTACTTTCATTTTGCAAATTCCTTCATGATTGTCCCAATTTTTTAACAAAAGCAATTTCTTTCCTTTTTACGTATGTACACGAAAACGTTTTAAATTTGGAAAGAACCAACCTACATTTGTTCTACATGGAATTTTTCTTGTCGAACCGAATACGGCGTTGTTTCCAAACAAATTTTTGTACAAAATTGACTTAATAAAATAAGTAAAATCGCAAAGATAAGACTTGCAATACAAAATTAGTAAAAACAGAGTTTTTTTTATTCATATCCAAAGGCTGGTACGCAGTTCAAGTGAAATATAATTTTTCATACAAATTTTTCACTGCGAAATGTAAAAATTAACTTTTCACATGAAAATTTCGCTAGGCAAGACGCAGTTCGAGTGGAAAATAGGGCTTCCAAAACTGCGTTGTGGGTGGCAACACTAAAATCTCTACACAGCTATTTCACTTGGTTTTTATTGTCTGTCGAATTAATTTTTTGACATTTCAGCGCGAAAAATGATTTGTAGGAAAGGGGTTTGGAAATTTATTGGAATTTCAGGTGTTTTTCTTAGCAGAACACTAAGTTTTTCGCATTTATCAAATAGATTTTTCATTGAATATAGTGCGATAATGTTAGATGTACAAAGATTTGGTGGCATGGATGACCTGTTCCATAAGCCGAGTGCTTCAAGAATATTTTTCTACCCAGTTTTGCTCAAAAATTCACGGTTCTTTGAAAATATGTATAATTTCCATGCACTGTTGATTGCCTAAATTAGACGGCTGTCCTTATTATATAGAAATCAGACATTATTTGCCAAATTGAAAACTATTAAAACTGTCATGAACAAAATATACTTTTTTTTTTCTGTTTGGGGGTTCACTGGAAGGAAAAATCATCGAATTCCAGAGGTAGAAGGTACGCGAGAGATGCTTCCGAATAGAGAGTGACCTTGACTGGGATTGCATCTAGCCGTTCGACCAATCGGCAATTTATTTATGAATTGTTTTAAAAATTTTAAACAAAAAATCTGAAAAAATTGTTTTATGTTTTTCACCTTTTTGTTAGAAAATATTACGGAATTTCTTATCTTTGCTAATTTTTATAGATCAAGAGGTCTTATCCCCCTTAATCTCCTGATTTGTCTGTATTTAATAATTCGGTTATTTCTAAGCTAATGTGGTTGAGAAACTTAAATCTGTGCATTTAAACAACTTGCTTAACTTCTTTTTCAACTATTTCAATATTTAGATCGCTATGTAGTTCAGCGTTGTACATGTACCAAGGGCCATGAGTACTATGGCTATGTTCTTTTGTAATGTATTTTGAAAGTCCTTGATATCTTAGAAACTCGTTTGGAGTGGTCATGCCCATGTACTTATTGTGGTTGGACAGGGATGAATATCTTCCAATAAGTCAATACAATTTACTGTATCACATGATTCACAAAAAGGGAAGTTTCCAATTTGTTTCCTCCAGCTGTTTTTTTCTTTAGTAGAGTAAAAGTGCGAAAGTTGAATACTGAAGTATTTTTTACTTTATAGATCTTCTTGAACTACCACAAAAAAAAAACATTTTTGAGCTCAGTCAACCTACATAAAATTCTCCACGAAAAAACTCAAAAAAAAAAATCACTTTATTTTTCACAGCATCTTTTGGTGAGGAGTGAAAATTTCACTCGAACAGCATTCAGTTTCAATTCAATCGCTCCAGTAATAATTTACCAGTCAGAGAAACAAAGTGTAATTTCTTGCACTTTTGCACGATTTCTGGGTAGAGGCCTCTTAGGGCCGTTTGCTGAACTACTCATAGCGATTTAGGTTCCACTAAGAACTTATGTGACAGTTTATGACATAGAAAAAGTAGAACTTAAACCGCTATGAGAAGTATTAGCATACGGGCCTTAAACAAACAAAAACAGAAAAATATATAATATATTGCATATTCGTAGGCTACACATTCCTTTCTACCAATTATGCATGAGAAAAAAAAAAGTAAATGTGACGCCATTAACGTAGTCTAATACTACGATATAAATGTTTTGGTTGACCACATTCAATGTCAATTTATCCACTTAATGTAGGTACATAGAGCGACGAAACGAAAGTTTCCCTCGGTTTGCACTCAAACTGTGCTCATTTATCATATTGCATTCCACCACTAGTTTAATTTTGCACAGGTTTTCCTTTCCTTGTCCTTTCGTTAATCGCTCGCTTTTTAACTCTTTTAATTTGTTCGATAGTACATTTTTTTATAGTCATGCTTTTTAAACTCAAGCAACAAAGTGATTTATTCAAAGTGTTCAGATTTGTTCGTAAATTGGTCCCCTGTGGCCGTCATGCATGACCGTTGACCAGTAAGTTGATGGCAAAGCTTATTTTCTTCATGTCTGAATCATACGGCTGAGTTCAGTTGTTCCCGCTTTTGAGAATTTCTTTGGGACACAGGAAATCGTATGCTTTTATACACGAAAGTCAATCGTGCGTTTTAAAAATAATATTGTTCGTCTCTTGTTTTCTAAATCTAAGGTAAGGACTCATTCTATAAAAACAACTAGATACGAGTATTGCGGCTGGAATGGCTTTGAAGCAGTTTTTGTATTGCAAGACCAGTTGCATTCCAAAGTGGACACACATTTCGAAATTGAATTGTGTAGACAGTTCAAAGGGACTCCTGAGTTCTGTTAAATTGTTGGGTATTTTACTTTTAAAAAATCAGCGGAATTTAAGATGCACTTTCTGTATAGCTAGCACTCATATATATAGAATTTGAGGAAGCTACTGACAGTATAAAATGCTCCGCCCTATGAAAGGTGGCATGCCCGGATTACAATTTGGCATAGTGCTTGTTATTTAAAATACCCCCAATTCGCAAGTCCAGCAGCTATAAAATTGTTTTTCAAATGATTATGGCGTAGAAGTATGTATAACTGATGCCACGCCCTCTTGCTCAATTCTGCTACACATTTTGCAAAAGCAAGGAACAGTCAAAAAGACATTCATACCAAATTTCGAAGTAAACGCTGCCATAAATGAGAAGGGATAGCGTTTTAAATGGCTTGGCTACTTCGACGCCCCCTTTTTCTAGACCCGCCAGCATGTTTGGTACAAGTAACATGGATCTGTAGGTATGTCCCAAAATAAGGTGTGTTAAGGAAGTTTTTAAGTATTTGTTTTTAAACCCATAAATCAAACCATTGATGTTAGTCGCACGCTATCTATCATAAAACTTTTGAAGTTTCATGCAACTTTCCTATAAATCAATTTTCTAAAGATCTGTATCAATCGGTTGAACTGTTGAACCTATGTGTAAGGTGTAACAAACACAATCATGTTTTGTATTTATAGATAGATAGATTTAATAAACGGTTGCAGTTTTCATTTCAACAGATCAGATTGGTTGTAGCTGACGTAGATTCATATCGATGCTCATGAAGAGATAACAAATATTTTCAAAAATTGTTCCTCAGTTTAAATGTTAAGCTCGACTTTAAGGAGCTTAGGAAATGTTTGACAGTTGCTTGAGGTGTCATAGTGATTGGCGTTCTTTTGCGAAAATAGCTCTAGCCTAATATGCGTGGTACCTTCTCTTACATAAGCCTCAGTCAGAACCAAGCAATTTGTGTGCTTAAGATTCGGAACCACTGAATATAGAGGGGAATTAAGAAAATCGGAAAGCTTGCTCGCTACACTGAAAAAATTTGTCCATTATTTCAATGAATGGCATTCAAGTAAAAACCATCCGATTTTCACGCATGTTAACAGATTCTTTTTACAAACCTACCCAATCTTATTTACCAAAAGGTTAACACTACAAATAAAAAAAAAAACACAATCTCTGCTATCAACAGGTTCACATTGGTTATAAACTGTTCAAATTGTAAATTAAGGAAAGTAACCAACTCGTTAAAACATTCATTTGCTTAAAGTAAGAGACACTTGTGTTGACGCAATTAATCTTGTACGCAATTAAACTTATCGTCACACCATCTCGGGTACACGTAAAACTAATTTCTTAATGAGAGCGTTTTGGACAAATGTTACCATGCCACCATCATATGCTCACGCCTCCGACACGATGGAATTTTCCTCACCCCTTTAAATCATTTTAATGCGCTTAGTGACATTTGAAAACCTGATGGACTTACTTGTATTTATTACTGTCACTGCTATTGTTATTTTTAAAAGAAACCTAAACTCCCGTTTAAGCTGCAAATTCAACTCTGATTATGGTGAGTACGAGTATGTGTACAAGTATCTCTGTATGCCGTGTTGCGCCTTGTAAAGTAAAGCTTTCATCTCATTGTTGTGTTGTTTTTTTCTCTTCACTGTATTGGGGATATCATTTGAAATTTGTTCTCATGCTAAGCAGTATCAACAGTATGTACTAGCAAGTCACTTAGTGAAGAACCAGCAATGAACTCAATGAATTAGTAGCCACTAGACGTTTGGTGTGGATGTTAAAGCATATCTTAAATTTAAATAATTAACACTAAGTGTCGTTTTAAGTGAAGTGCGGATGTAAATCTAAATAATTGTGCTGCACAACGAAAAACCATTTGAATGTACCCAAGTTCGGTATACATCTTTGATAAGGTATAAGGAAATTATTTGGAAATCAAGTTCTATTAAGTGTTCATTAGCAAAGTTAACTGGCAAATGATATTGTGGCAACCCGTACAAGTGTGACATCAGTGGATACTGGATACTTAGAGCAAATGGTGATTTTATTTTTTAGTTTTAAAACAAATGTTTTTTCTTATAGTCGTCTTGTGAGATCAAGTAAAATAATAAGTTCGTAGGGGTTCGCCGTTCCCATGCACTATTGACTGCGGTGTCTTCAAGTGTTTGCAAAGCACACAAATGTAATTTTGACCCCAAAATATGTATGGCTGCCGATATGCCATGAGTGGTTGTTTTGTCATTTTCCACTTTCATAGATAAGTGAAGTCGAACATGTTTCTGTACCACTGATGTTCTGCTCGTGATAACGCATTGCTTGTATTTCTGATGTTGAGGCTCAAAAAACTGCCAGTAGTTTCACAAACTGCGGACAAGCAACAAGCAAAAAGCGTGACAAGTACATCGATTGTGGCAGGATTTTTATTTGCCTGCCAAGGGTGAATGAAAATTCTACGCAACACTTTATAGCATTTGGGTTTTTACTTGCTGCTCAAGGTAGATAAATCAAAACTGATTTCAAAAAAAGACTTTACAAAATTTGAAAGGCTTTTTTGAAGAATAAAAAACTGTGTATGGTGCGTATATTGTTGATGCTACGAGTATTATCTTTCTTCGGATTATTTGAGCATTAGAGCTAAATATATTTGTAGCTATGATTTGATATGCGGGAGCAAATTAAACTTGTATCAATCGAAAGGTGCTGTGCCATACTGCTTAAGGGTAGAAATTTGTTTGTTAGCTTTAAAGCATTTTAAAAAATACCGCTGTGAAAAGTACTTTCTCTTCTTTTTACTATATTGCTTTCTGTTTTTTTTTTGTTGTTATTAAATAATTACTGTTTAAAAAAAACGAGTTAGTGCCTATACGAAAGCCTCTATGATGTTCATAGTTTATAGTTTGTTTCACGCAGCTCTGTCTTAAGTACAACGTTACTATTTTAGGTGGGTAAGACTTAACGCACTTGTTTGTTAACAGAAGTGCTTGATATCTCCTATAATATTATGTGTGTGTGGGAGGGTTAAATTAATGTATTTTTAAAATGTGTGAAGATATGGTTGTTGTCTTTGGATTATTTAGCCATGAATATCTTCTTTTTTATGAATATTAATCATTGAATGTGTGGTATATTTGTTTCATTGACTTTCAAAATAATTGTATTTAAACTTAGGTTTTTGTTGCCATTGTCTCCTTTTGAAATGAAATAAGATGAATTTTAAATAAAGAAACATAAAATCACACGTGTCAATTTCTGGACATTCGAATGCCTAAAAGGCATCAAAGAAGTTAAGCCCTCCCTCTACCACCAAGATGACACTGGAAGGCCCTCATTATCTGTTTGTTGTAAAAGAATGGATTTGTCAAAAACGTAAGGATATATCTTGGGACGTATCAATAGAATTATTTCTCGGGCGATATTTGCGGTGCAGTCAGTTCTAATTTGTACTATAGGGTCGCTTGTAGTCGAAAATCGACCCTAGGTTAGGTTAGGTTTGTTAAACTGGGAAATGTACCAGTTTTCTTAGGATTCTCTTTTCATTTACTAACCTTCGTTGGGTAGTCATTTTTCTCATTTTTGTGATAGATTCGAATTTTTAAAGTAAAATTTGTATTACACGAAAAAAAGTATTAAAATAACCTTAAATATTTAAATCGCAGATTGCTAACATCTCTATGACTATTTTCGGTGGTAGTAGAAAATGTTCATAAAAGACAATTTTTTATGGACATTTTTCATGGTAAAATTGATGAAATTGCAACAAAAATTTATAGTTTGAATGTTTTTTGTTAGATTTCTAAAAATCCCACGATTTCGTGCTGTTTCCCTTTATCCCACGGAAGGCTTTTTAGACATCGAAAGTTCCACAAAAAGGGATAAATCCCACGATATTATAACACTGAAATGTCCCAGAATTTTCGATACTTATATTGTTTTTTTTTTGTAAACGAAATTTACCGAAATTGTTATTTATAAACATTCTTCCGCGGTAACTGTACTAAACGAGGTTTGTACCTTTTTTATAGAGAAACTATTACTCAAAACCGACATCTTCTGCTGATCTCCAAACGACGTCGCTTAGGTTCGTAAAATTTGTATAAATCACATTTCCCTGCGTAAAGCCATTTTAGAGGGTGTGTAAGGTTACGCACTCTCTACGCTCGGTTTTTAAATATTAACTTATATTAATATAACGATGATGATTAACAATATGGAGGACGTGTATAAAATGTCCTTTACATAAGACTCTGATAGTCGCTATAATACAATTGCTGCTTTGTTATGCCTGACAGCAGCGTTACCGATAATTAGAAAGTCACAAAAAATGTGTCGGAAAAAGGGCCAAAGGGTACAAATATACAAAAAATACAAAGCAAAATATAGATCATAAATAAAAAGGATATCCAAGTTTATAATCAAAGACGGTAGGGCAATGGAATAACGAGGGAACGGAATTGGAATGAAGTAAAACCATACTTATGGACATTAGAGAATATTTCCTTAAATGTGTTCACTATGTATGGGGAATGGAGGTTGTTCAAAAAGTTTTGTGTGTTTTTTTTATGGAAATAGTGGCCCGAAATTCGCCAACGTCGTAAAATTGGGCAAAAGCTGAGAATTTTTGAAAAGTCGTCGCCAGGGGCCCTGAGATGACAAAAGTGGCCAAATGTCGACTAAAGTCGCCCATCGGTAATGCTGCCTAATAGCAAACATAAACACACATAAAGTATCCACCTAATTTGTCATTTAGGTGAAGATAAAAGGCGCAATTATCACCGGTTCGCTGAATAGGTGTTTGCCTTTTACTTCTCTACTTTGCCAGCATTTAATTAAATCAAATATCTGCTTAGCACTAATCATCGAAATATTTCCGCACTCTAATGTATTTTTTCACCGAATCAGTCAATGAACGGATGCACGGTTGTAGTCTGTACGACTTTGCGAATCAAAGTGACCGAAAGCGTCAACAGTATTTCGTGTCATGTCCAAGTATATGCAGAGTACACGTTAACTACATATTTAGACAGCGGACAAACTTGTGTAGGAAAAGTGTAGCTAAGTTCTAATAACTTGTTTGTGTTCGACCAATATTGTTCTTGCTCTTGAAAATTAAACTAGTTCATTGATAGGTAATAATTTTAATTTTTTTTTTCTGCATGACTCAAAAATTATCTTACAATGGTGCCAAGCGCATTTTTTCAAAAAAAAATACCGATATCAATGTGACTATAGGACTACTGTGAGCAGAATACGCAATCATCTTTATCTACTCGATATCTGGCTGACGCACTTCAATATAGCACTGATAAGGACTCTTGAGAGATTTGGAGGGTACCTATTCAAAAGATTTTGGAAAATCTTTAAATTCACCAACAAACCCCATCGACTGGAGTATTGTTAGTTGAGTTCTCGAATTGTAAGAACCGCGAAATCGGGGAACGCTTTCGCGGACAACAGTCGAATAAAATTATTGTGTAAGTTCAGGATGCACTCGTAGATTCTAGTGTGAAGGAGAATTGTTATTCTATAATCGCCATTAGGGAAATACACTTTCTTTGTGAGTCGTACGATTAGTCTATCCAGCCCACTAATGGAGCTGAGATGACAGTACGCATTTGACAAGTCTCACAATTGTTCAATTACTATGCTCAAGTGATTTTCAAAAGCCCAGATATGCACCAACAATTTAATTGACTGAATATAATGCAAAAATAAATAAGTGCCAAAGGAAAATTTTACCCTAAGTATCGTCAAGTGACAAATTGTGTGTGAATGAGATATTGTGTTGTTAATTGCTGGGCATTATGCAGATTTCAATATCTAGTCATTTAACTGATTTTTCAAATGGTCTTGCTGGAATCGTAATTATGAAAGAAAGTTGAAATTGCATGAGCTTTCGAATAACTCGTATGAAAGGCGTACCAGACTTGCACTTCAATTGTGAGATAACAAATCTGTGAACCACAATTGGAATTTTTGGTATTTTCGGTACAAACTATCAGACCAAATTTTATGATCGCCTTTCGTTTGTGTATATACGTACTTAAAGTGACACCGCGAATCGAAGGGTGAAGCGAATTTCCTTCGCAGATAAGTGGGCTTACATTTTTCACTGTCGCAATTTATTTTCAAACACTAGGCAGGACCTGTTCGAATATTCTATCGAAAATTGAGGAATAACTTTATATTTTTGAAATGATTTAAAAACAAAGGACCTATGTGGCTATACCTTGCTAAGTTTAAATACTTGTGTGATGAGGAAGACCGGTCCTTAAATTTTAGACGTCAATTTTACAACTCACCCCAAATTAGAACAACCTGACGATATATTCTCTGGGTTATTCAAAATTTCGTGTTTCACATATTTATTGTATTCAATTTTAAAGAAGTCCGTAAAAAAATATCCCAACTATGATTATTATAGACTACCCCATAAAGACGAGGATATCTTTTAAAAACAAACCTTTCCATTTACCTATTCCCTTGCAGCCATTCCAATAATTGGCTATTTGCTTGAAACTAAATGAGTTCATCGGAACAACATACGAAATATACAGAAGTAAGTCCTTTTGAGATCGATCACGGACGTAGTAGAGGCAGAATGGAGCCAGTTAAGAAGTCAAGAATTTTTTTAGCCGCCGTATGCGGTAAGTTCAATAAAGAAACTCCAACTACACATATATCCTCAGAGTACAATTGATTTTTATATCGTTTGCAGCCAATTTATCAAGTTTTGCTGTCGGAACATGCTTAGGATGGACATCACCTATTATGCCGAAACTGAAAGAAAAAACCCCCGACAGTCCACTGGATGTTATGGTCGATAAAGAACAGGAAGCTTGGATCGCTTCATTGATTGCTATCGGGGCTTTAATTGGTAAGTAAGACTTAATAGTAGAAGGCCTAGAAAAACATTGAAGCAGGTAGTTCTTCCCTAACTTGTACTCTGTACTAAAAAAAGGATCTAAAATCGGCCCAAAAAACGAAAGACACACATGCGATAAAGAGTATAAAAAAACTTGTCCCCAATAAAACAGATGCCGGTCTTTACTTTGAGATCTATTGTAAAGATAAGTAGAAATGTGTAAACAAGAAAATCAGTTAACAATTATTTGTGTTGACAAAACAAATCGTTTAGCAATAAATCAGATGCCCTGACGGTTATACAGAGGAACACGTTTAAATAAAATTGTCTGTGATGATATTTTCAACTATTGCTTTCAAACTTTTGAAAATTAATATTTCTGTGCTTAGAATTTATCATTTTTTTTTTGCATACAATTTTTACAAACAATTTTTTTAATATCAAAGTCCTTCGCAACCATCTCCTAGTTATTTAAAATTTGTGTAGGTTCATATGAAATTGTAAATTATTCTGACATTCATCACTGTACTTGAATTATTTATATAAGTACCACTTGTTAGGGAGTTTTATTTCGACCAGGTGAACAAATGTGACATCACAAGTGGTAATGGCGCCTTGGAGTACTCGACAGCAAATCACGATTAGACATCTTGCTTATTCACACTTACATAAATAAATGTATACGACGATTCGATCTGTCAACTGAAATGGTCTCGATATTGTTTTACGTCTGGGTAAATTAAGTTGTCGAATGTTAGGCGATAGTCGTGATTGTGTGTCATGATTGCAACGAATCATATGATTGCACTTCAGAGATGATCACATAATAAAGCCGTCAACTGATAACGCATGGAGAGTGTTAACACACTGACGCTGGCTGTCGTTCGAATTCTATGTTCTTTTATCGGCTGAGTGCATTTCCTTGTTAATTGCAGATTGGAATTTACATTCCATCATTTCAAGATAATGGTATATGCCATCCGGTTGAGTTATGTTTAACTTTAAATTGTTTTTTTTTTTTTTTTTTTTTTGCAAATTACAACTTCTGCGACGTAGTTTTACTTGAAAATGTTCGGTCTTTGGTTTTGAAATGACGCTGAAGTCATTTTTAACCTTCACTTTTTTATTTTGTAGGTTACAATATGCAATTTTGTGTGGAGGAATTCTGAGTTCGAAAAACTTGGTACCAAAAATAATTATCGGTATCGCAGAATTAGTTCGTTTGATTTTGGCTAATAATAAAAATAGTAATAAAATAAATAGTTTGTACAACAGTTCCGTAGGGAACCTAGGTGTAGCTTCTCACAACCATTCGTTTTGTATGAGTTTTTTAATTTTTTGGACGATTGGAAGTGATCTACCATTTTATGCCGGGTCCAAACGGCTCTTGGATAGTTGTCAGATGTTCGCGAGAGGTGGCGTAGAGCGATCACTGATCGGTAAAAGCAAAAACAAACATCACATTTGTTTATTTTGAAAGCCTTGTTTATTGAAAGCCTATTGGTACTTAATTTTGCATTCTTTTTTTTTCCATTTTAACAGCTCCCTTCGTTGCTGGACCCCTGGCCGATTGGATTGGACGAAAATGGACAATGCTATCAAGTTCGATTTTCTTCGTTTTGGCATATATCCTGCTTATGATTGGAGGCAAAGTTGGAGTCATTTATGCGGCCCGTTTAATTCAGGTAAGCTTCCCAGAAAAGCTGTCCATTTTGAAACTCTTCAGCAAACTACTCTCCTGTATAGGGTTTCGGAGTTGGTTTCGTGATGACCGCCCAACCGATGTACGTGGGTGAGATCGCCACCGACGATTGTCGTGGTGCGACAGGATCTCTCATGCAGCTGTTCATCGTTGGTAAGTCATCAACTGTCATCCGCTTGATCCGCTGACTAATTTTATTCAACTTTAAGCTGGAATTCTGTATGTCTACGCCATTGGCCCGTATGTCACTTATATGGCACTGCAGTGGTGTTGCCTGGCCATCCCTATCGCATTCTGCGTGATCTTCTTCTTCCTTCCCGATAGTCCTTATTATTTCGCCGGTAAAGGGCGCAAAATAGACGCCAGCCGAGCTCTGCAGTTCCTTCGCGGCCAGAGCCAGGAGGGAGTGCAAGATGAAATGTCCCTAATCCAATCTACCGTCGAGGAGTCCATGGCGAATAAGGGAAGTTTCGTTGACATATTCAGGACCGCTGGCAACCGCAAGGCTCTCTTCATATCAGCTGGTCTGATTACCTTCCAACAGTTGTCCGGCATCAACGTTGTACTCTTCAACAGTCAGACAATTTTCATTAACGCCAACACCGGTCTGGACCCGGCAATTGCAACAATCATTGTGGGCTGTGTTCAGGTGGGATCCAGTGGCCTGACCCCACTCATTGCTGATCGCTTGGGACGAAAAATCATTCTGCTTATCTCGGCGGGTGTCATGTCTTTGGCATTGTTTGCGCTGGGCGCATTCTTCTATGTCCAAACTACTGGTGATGCGTCCGGAATTTTGTGGCTACCCGTGCCGGCTTTGATCATCTTCAATATTGTGTACTGTATTGGATTTGGTCCATTGCCATGGGCGGTGTTGGGGGAAATGTTTCCAGGCAATGTCAAGTCGACGGCTTCGTCGATTGTGGCATCGACATGCTGGTTGTTGGGTTTCTTGGTGACTCGCTTTTATCCTGCACTAGATGAACTTGGACCATACTACGCGTTCTGGATGTTTGGTATCTTCTGTGTAGTTGCCTTCTTCTTTGTGCTGTTCATTGTGATGGAGACAAAGGGCATGAGCCTACAACAGATTCAAGACAAACTCAATGCCAAATGAGGTTCTTCAGTTTGTGTTAAAGGGTGATAGTAAAATGATTTCGATTTTGTGATTAAGATTAGTTGGAAATATAGATCTTAGGAGAGCAAGTTGTCAAAGTATTGTTAGATTTAAGCAACTAAAGATGTAAATAACGTTCCAAATATATGTGTAAAATAAATGTGATCAATCAAAAAATGGTTTTTGATTGTCTCTTACTTGTGATATACAAAACTGACAACTACAACTTTACCGCGATTTCCGGGAGAAGCATTTAAAACAAAACGAGAGACTCTGGTCTTCAAAGCTGATGTAAAATAACTCAAAATTAAGATGAACAATAGTTCTACAAGTCTTGAAAGTCGTGTGCAAGTTTTAAATTGATGTCCGTGCATTTTTGAGGTGCACTATCTAGCTGGAGTATTTTCTAGATCATCTGGAGAGAAATTTGACAAAATGCAGCTAGCAAAGATCTTTTAGCTTTTGATTGCGATAACCAAAGATGCACTTGTAATCGCTGAATACTAAAGAAAAAAAAAAAGTGAAAGTTCACAGTGATGAATTAACTTGAAGGAAAAAACGCTACATTGAAATCTAGATTAGAATATAATGTGAAGCACTAATTTCTTAAGTGTACCAGCTCGGTTTTTCGAAATCACAATGGCAATAAGGAAAAACAGCACAAGTCGACTTATATTAAAATTGAGTTAATGTTACTATCGGATGCACCGTACCCTGTTCTACATGTCATATTTTTTTCATTCAAATATCTCTTACGGTTGCTGTGCTATGGGTCAGGAAAACACGCATAAGTCGTCCACCCACATCTACAAGCAAACCTTTAACGTGCGCTCCTGAAAAGTGTCAATCTCACGAAGATCAACTTGTCAATGGAAACCTTAAGTAGAGCGACGTCTTTTAAGGAGGATAGATATTGCGAATGCTAATAAATAAGTAATCAATAAACTGTGGCCACAAGGAGATTGCTGGTGAACTGACCGAATAGTAGGTACAGTGAAGTGTTGGGTGAATGAAAATTTTTCCTCTGATACTGAAGGTGTCGGAAGACTTCATGATGAAAGTTGTGCGGAATGGATGGAGCGAGGTTTTGCATTAAATGGGACAATTTTGACTCTTGTAACTTATGCGTCATGGAAATGAAATCGAGACTAAGATGTCTTCACAGGAAACAACTCGCCGTACCGTAACTCGCCTCAAGTTGAGTGTCAATTGTTTACAATTTATTTTATTAGACACCTACAGGTAGGCAAGCATTTGCGATAAAATGAGATAAATGACTTATTTTGGTGTATGTCTTGACTATTCGTTGAATTCAGCATTCTTCTACTACCTACGCACTTGCTGAAAAAGAATGGCGCTGAAAGTAGTTAAATTTTTATGAGGTGCAGACTATCAAGTTAAATTGAAATTTAAAAAATGTTTATAGGATGCTAACGACCGTGTCACTGATTTAACAAAATAGATCATTTTATGAAATTAGTTTCTGTTTTAGTACAATTTGAATTATGTATAAACGACAAGGGTTAAGTCGAATAAAGGGGGCTGTGTATTGTAGCGGTGAAATGGCAAATGAAAATGAGGTGAAAATAGCATATAGCTATCAACTTGGTTATCGCTTATCGGTGGAAAAAGTGTTGCCAATTGAGAAAAACAATAATAGAAAAAAACATTCCTTAAGGACTATTCACATGAGAGCGAATTGCGAACTGCGAACAAGCGAATTTTCGTAGTTTCTGACATTTCAGTCACATAAAAACTTTTTTTAACGCAGTTTCATTGTTGTAGGTTAAGTTCGAACGAATTTTTCATTCGCGGGTTTGTGGATCGTGATTGATTTTTGTGGATTGTGAATAAAGTGTGACAGTTCGCGGCAAGAATTTCCAATTCGCGGAAAAATTGTTGTTATTGTAAAATTAGCTATTTAAATCATTTGAGATGCATTTTTTTGTTTATCAGATGTTAGATTAATTAAATATAGTACTTTTGTAGTCAAAAACAAATATCAATTTTAAATTAATAAATACAGATTAATTGATTTGTTCGCAATTCGCCTATTTGCTGTTCGCGCTCATGTGAATGGTCCTTTAGTTTCCAATATTTGACTATACAAACTCATTATGTTGACAATTTCCAAAATTTCTGTTTCGTAAACAATAATTATACAACTTTGCAAAATTATCGGAAAAAACAGACTTGCAAGATCTTCTTCCATAAATTGTAATGATTTGCTGACAAGTACTGACAATTCTTTTATGCAACAAAATACGTTATTGATAATTTTGTCAGTAGGTATGCAACTGAGAATTGTGACCGGCAATTGAGCTTCGGTTAAGTTTTGAATTAAAATACTTAAACTGATTTCGTATGATTTGAAAACAATTGGTCGAGACTATTCTACTCTAAATTAAAACTGATTTCTTCAAGTACCTAAATGTTATGGTGAATCTCAAATGCAACGTCGTGCATCTGACAAAAGGGAATCACCTTCTTGCTAAGATCCATATTGATTATACCTAAATCCAAACCAGATCAATCAATGGCAGGGAATAATAAATTAAACCTAATGTTGTGTACGTAGAGATAAATATGTCATAATCTGCCAATAACAAAATAGTCATGAGAAATTTTTCAAAACAATTATGTCAACTGTCATATTTTATAAAACGAAAATATGGCAGTAGTGACAACAAATTTATAGAATTGTCACGTGAAAAGTTTTATGAAATAGGACCTTGTATTGTAAGCTTTATCATGGTGAAATCGACACACCAAAAGTATCAGAGCGGTCAAGTTGAATGTGGCTACTAAATCTAATAGTGTTGCCCATTAGACTACCAAGGCTGTTTTTATGTAGGAGAGAAAGAGAGAGTTAATTATTTGAGTAGATCCAACAAACCCAGCTTGTTACCAAGTTTTTGTTTCCTAAATAAAAATACAAGATGAACACTTAAGAAAAAGTCCCCAACATAAATGCCGCTGGCTGCCCCCTATTCAAGAAAGGTATTTCGATACCCGATTTGCTTTCTTTTGAAAAGGAGTGCGTTCAAAAAATTGGTGCTTTTCTATTGGGGAAATTTGATCTAGATCGAGACTCTCACATACCTATTAATACATAATAGAAAGCTGTTTAATGCGAATCTGCCAAAAAGATCTTTGGGAGTTCAAAAGTATGTGTTTGCTAGAGCCTGTGTGTGGTTGGCATAAAATGTAGAAGAAAAACTAATTGAGGTGTCAACTTGAGCGCATATCCACGTAAAGTGTGAGATCTGAAATAAAACTGCGAAACTATAATATCTTCAATGATTTTCAATTCCAAACTAACATGACTACCCTTGTGTCAGTAGCTACAATTTAGTCAACAAATTTAGTCGAATGCACTACTTCCAATAAAGGCTGTAACAACGTACCAAACCAATATGTTGGGTTATTTCTGAAAAAGCGTTAGGAAAAATGTCCATCCACGGACAGTTATCACCCCCTTACTAACGGACCACTCATAAAAAGAAACAATGCAAATGTAATCGAAAATATGTGCACGCCAAATAGCTTTATCTATATTTAATGCACTTGTCAGTGATAACGATTCTTAGCTCTTGACAGATTTGAATTTTCTTCCATTTAAAATTTGTGAAATCTTTTTTAGTTCAGTCGCGTCAATGCTGAGTCGCAGTATACACCTACTAACTGTTTTAATTGTGCAGTGCCAGATCGACAAATGCCAATTGAGGGTGCGTAAAGAAATAGTTTCGATAAGAATATTAATTTTATATTCGAATTATCTGAAATGGATGAAAATCCACTTGTGAAATGCCTGTTTAAGTGCGATCATTCCTTTGCATTCCTATACCTATAACGTGTTCGGAAAAAAACAATTTTGGGTATAGACTATAAGGCTTTCCCGTGCTAGCACTGCTGAGATAAAACTTTAATCTATCTTTGCGACATTAAATCTATCCAAATCCAGAGGACTTTCTTTGAATCTTCCGAAGCCAAGCGGATAAATTGAGAAGCTGTGTTTAACAGAAGGTTGTAAAGCTAATATTACAATTGTCATTTTTCGTGGCAAATTTTGACATGCTGACGTCACAAAAAATCGCTCTTTCTATTGTCACTCGTGTAAGTACGCTGCGACATCCAGTGTGACCAGACGCTTGACAGGCGACCACACGTACTGATTAGGTTCGTTCGGGTACTTTTATGCAAACGTAAAATTATTAAAAAATTGCTAAGAAACTGTGCGAATGCGACCACGAACTGAGAAAATTTAGAAATCCATTTACCCTTTTTTCATTTTTTCGTAACTTTCTTCTCGCCGAATTTCGACTTACTGAAAAATGAGAAATGAAAACTGACATACTTAGTTGCTCAAAAGTTTCACACTTTATTTTCGTCTTCAACGATGTCGGGGGAAGAAGTTGTAATTGAATGTTGTCCAAGAACATATTAGATCATTCAAAATGGTAAGTTAAATAGGTATTTAGCTTATAAAAAGTTCAATTCTAACTTATTTTGTAGATGCTGAATTTAAAGAGAACCTTGTCAAATGTCGAAATGACAGTTCTTAACCTTTTTGTAAGAAAACCGGTAGATTTTTGAGATTTGACTTTTTTCATTTTTCTACACTGAAATTACACGAACGAACCTATTAGGACAAGTGTTAACGTCATAATGACGTTGGCATGTCAAAATTCGACACGAAAAATGACAAGTGTAATCGAAATTGAGTGCAATTTGTGTTTCTGTGGGTAGAAGCCTTGGTCACATTTTTGTATACTCCACTCCAGTTCGGAAGGACATTGCCACTCCACGAACCTCGATGTATTCAATGTCGTTTTCCATTGGGCAAAAATAAGCGTCCGGGAGTGTCCGGAATCGAAAAAATCACTTCTGAAACCGTTCCATTGGCACAAAAAATACTCTTCTGGTGATTCTGAGGAGGGAATTTCGTTTCTGGATTCGAAGTCGGAATCCACTCAAGAAGCACTCACACAAGTGTAGTTCATGTATTTAATACAAGTCAGCTGACAGCTACGTAGACTATTTTTTGGCATTTCACCAATACTTTTGTGGATTCAATCAGAAGCAGTTTTCGTGTTCCATTGGATTGCAGAATGAGTGGACCCCCGATTGAAACCAATGGAAAACGACATAAGCGCCTTCACGGCGGGACTCCTTATGAATTCATGCCGAGAGCTTCTATCCCCTTTGAGTGTACCCTTCCCTCGGTGTTTTTATGCGGACATTTTTCCTTTCAAATTACTCGTATTTTCTGTTAATTATATGTGTTACAGACGCGCCATTTTTGCGGACTCATACTCAAGAAGTACAACCGTCAACTATTCCCAGAATGGATCCGATTAGAAAATATCGCATTGTTGTAACTGCGGTTTGTGGTAACAACATAAAGGGCTAAAAATGTAGAACTTTTCAATGTTATACAATTTTCTACTCATATAGCGAATTTGTCGATTTTCGCGTTGGGCACCTGCGTGGGATGGGCATCGCCTATTATTCCAAAATTGAGAGTCCCTACCGCTGACACTCCACTGGCAGTTGGTATAACGACAGCAGAGGCAGGTTGGATTGGTTCCATAATCGCAATTGGAGCATTCGCATGTGAGTTCAGCCTTCGACTTGAAATCGCACATTGCAAATGTTATATTTTCCTAGCAGCCTCGCTTGTAAGCGGAACATTGGCCGGTTGGATTGGCCGTAAATGGACTATTATATCCAGTTCTGTGTTCTTCATTGTCTCATACATTCTACTGATGGTTGCAAGCAAAGTGTGGATCATGTTTGTGGCTCGTGCAGTGCAGGTAAGCTTCTGTAGCCGCACAGTCCACTGGCATGATTTTTAGTGTTTCAGGGCATTGCAGCGGGCCTCGTGACGACTGCGGCGCCAATGTACATTGGTGAAATAGCCACCGACGACTTACGCGGACCATTGGGCTCAATACTCACACTTCTGATGATTGGTATACTGTATGCGTGTATGTGACTTGAACGTTAATAACAGATTTTGCTTTTTCAAAGGTGGCATTATCTACTGCTACGTTATTGGTCCCTATGTGAGCTACATGGCGTTGCAATGGTGTTGTATCGTCATTCCCATTATATCTATTGCAATATTCGTCTTCCTGCCGGAGAGTCCCTACTACTTCGCAGCAAAAAGACGGACATTGGACGGCATTAAGTCCCTTCAATTCCTTCGCGGACAGACCGCTGAAGCGGTTGAGCAGGAGATGGCACACATTCAGGCAACAGTCGACGAAGATATGTCCAATAGGGGAACTGTGGTGGATATATTTCGCAGCCGTGGTCACACCAAAGCGTTTATAATCTGTTGTGGCCTTATGATATTTCAACAGCTTTCCGGCACCAGCGCTGTCACCTTTAACAGTCAATCAATCTTCAGCAGCGCCAAATCGACTTTAGATCCTGTTATTGCAACCATTATTTTGGGGGTGGTGCAATTCGTTTCGAATCTCCTCACTCCTTTCGTTGTAGAACGAACAGGACGACGAATTATTCTGTTAATATCGTCCATTGGTATGTGCTTGACGTTGGTTGCCTTGGGGGCATTCTTCTACATCCAAGCTTTTGGTGATGCGTCCGCCATTACTTGGCTTCCAGTGCCAGCTTTGATTTTGTACAACATTTCCTATTCCTTTGGATTCGGGCCGATCCCATGGGCGCTTTTGGGTGAAATGTTTCCATCGAATGTTAAACCAATAGCTACATCGATTGCAACTGCTGGTCTCTGGTTGATGGGATTCGTGGTGACACGTTGGTTTCCCGAACTGAATGACCTGGGTGCGTACTATGCGTTCTGGCTGTTTGGCTCGTTGTGTGCTTTGGCGTTCTTTTTTGTAGTATTTGTGGTGTTCGAGACGAAAGGCTTGAGCTTGCAACAGATTCAAGAGCGGCTCGGTAAATGAGGTTTTGTCCAAGAGAGTTATTTAATAAAACTGAGAATACAAGATTTGTAAAAATGTGTTTTTCGAAAAGGTTCATATAGGTTCTAAGGCCTAGATGTATCTACTCACTAATTAAATGAGCCGATAAGACATCTAACCTTTGCGGTGTGCATGGATTTTACTTACACCAAAGGAAAAGGCAGAGAGTGCTGCAGACGCAACGATCCTGCGGTATAAGAACTGTTAACTTTCTAATGAGGACATTCGCCATGGTTTTGTGATAAGACTGAGTCAAAAGGTCTAAGGCCTCTGCGATACAAATGAGCTAAAATTCACATTAAAGTTCATTTGCACAGTGCATGATAAGAAAAGTTTTTCCTCGCACAAGAGATGGCTTCTACGAATCCCTTTAAGAGACCAACGATAGCGTTTAGAGTACCGAATAACTCGATACTGGGCTTGTGGGCTGCGCGATAAATGTGGCTAATCATTCCGTAGGTACCTTTCTAAAAATCCACCAAAGAACCAATCCATAATGAGAACCGGAAACAACATTTTCCCAAACCATTACATCAGCGCCATCTCCTTGGTCAAACTTAAAACTACCAATCGCACCTCTCTTACAATGCCTACAATGCCCACACAAAACGTCACTTTGACATAGCCCTATCTCTGTCACTGTCAGTTTGACAATTTACAAACGCCCCACAAAATCCAACTCGAACGAAAGCAACAAAACATAAGTTCAACGAAGCAATCGAGTTTTCGTTGTTCACTCGGTAGGTCGGGTGGTGGATTTGTTCGGAATATATTTCCAGTATTAATTAAGAAAAAAAATTAAAACAAGTAGAAGAACAACTCAACGACAAAGAAAATCAATCGAAAACTTTGTGCAATGCAGTCTCTCGTGTGTGTTTACCAATAAAATGCACTTACATTAGCGTTTAGTTTCCCGTTCGTTGATTTCCAATTATAAATAATCATTTTGACGCGAATTGTTTATGAGTTATAGGGCAATCGAAATTACCTACATCTTTGGATTACAAAACAAAGCAGAATCCAAAATCGACAACCAGCTCCAGGCTCCACTTCAAAAAGAAACGAAAAAAAACCCCCAAAATTTCTCATGCTATTTTAAGTTGTTTCGTGTTCCTTTTTGTGTGTTCTTTTGTGTTGTTTGCGGTTTGTTCATTTCCTTCGATTATTCATTATTATTATTAATTAATTCCAATTCGAGATTGTTTTCGTTTTTCTGTAACAAATAACGAGTGCGTGACGTGAGTGTATGCCAACGCCAAGTGCAGTGCAGTGCGTGTTGTTGTTATGGCTCTTCGCATAGCATCGCTTAATTCAAAAAATGGAAATAAAAAAAAATCCTCTCGAAGCAGTGAAAATGCAATTTGTCAAGAGAGCTCTGAATTAATTTATAGTGATCCAGCTAACGAATGTCAATGTGGAGTGAGGAATCGCCACAAAGGAAGCGTTGATAGTGAAACAGTGAAGCGCATCCCGATGGGAATCCATCGAGCAATGACCAGTTTGTGGTTGATAGTAGCACTGTTGGCGGTCATTGTGCTCCCTGCGGATATTGTTGAAGCTCATGGCGGCTGGAGTGTGAAGGATAGACGAGCTGACATAAAAGGTAAGTGCACTGAAACGGGTCCACATTTCTTTTGGACTTGAAAGGGAGTGCTAAATAATTTGTTGACGCTATTACAGGCAGGTTTAATGCAATAGGAAGTGGAAATAAGTACGTATGAAATGCAAATCTATTCACTAGCACAAAGCTTTGCGGCTGCAGTACTTAATTTTTGTGCGGCGAATAAGACAAAGTAGGTGGACGTTATGTACTTCAGGTAGTTGGCAGTAAAATAAGTAAATGGGACCAGCATACTCTACATGATATGTCCCTCTTGAAACAAACGGGCTTTATTTTGCCTTGCTGTTGGACGTTGCGTTGAGCATAACTTTCGCACCTCAACAACATTTATCATGTTGCAATCGATGTATGGCTCTTCTTCGGCATAATAAAGGGTGATTTTTTAAGAGGTTTAGAACTTTTTTTAAAAAAAAAACACAAAAAATTCGAAAAAATGAATGAAATATTTATTTGAATCGATAGTTTGAACCTTGCAATTTAATGTTTAAAGATAATTTCATGCAAATGTTGACCGCGGCTGCGTCTCAGGTAGCCCATCCGCTGAGTCCAATTTTGGCATACTCTTTCACACATATCGGCCGGTATCTCACGAATGAATGCATGGATGTTGGCTTCCAGTGCGTCAATCGAAGCGGGCTTGTCCCTATACACATTAGCCTTGGCATACCCCCACAAAAAATAATCTAATGGTGTCAAATCGCACGATCTAGGCGGCCAATTGACCGGCCCGAAACGTGAAATTTACTGTTCACCAAACTCGCCTCGCAATTGCGCCATTGTTTCGCGTGCTGTGTGGCATGTGGCACCGTCTTGTTGAAACCACATATCATGCAAGTCAAGAACTTCCATTTCGGGCAAAAAAAATAATTTGCAAGCGTTGTTCATTTGTAAGACGATCCATGGTTAAATTGCAAACCAAACTGAAGCTGTTTGACAGTGACACAAGGTACTAAACACACGTCAGCTGTCAAAACCAGTGTTGCAGCATAGACTCGGCTTTGTTTTTGCCTAGGTGCAATGATCCAACATTGAACGGCTTCAATCGCATTCAAACGCAGCATAGACTCGGCTTTGTTGTAGCCTAGGTGCAATGATCCAACATTGAACGGCTTCAATCGCATTAAACACCGAATGTTTGTCAATGCAAGATGCAACAGACGGCATTGATTGCCGTCCCTAGTCCCGCATTGACGCCAAAAAATTACGACAGTCAGCTGTTAAAGTTCGCGGAGGGAATAATTGTTCGATCGGTTTCCTACTATAGATACTGGCTTGCAATAAAACCGCACAAAAATAAATCCGCTGCAGAGTCAGTTAGTAATTCTGACAATGTCTACGTCCCATTTTTTCATTTATTACGTCTTCGCTTTTCGCAACCTTACTGAAAGACTCCTCAGGGATTCCGTTTGCCCAACACACGCCATCTATAAAAAAATAGATACTATACCCATTATTTCATCGTTTTTTTTTTATTAAATGGCAAGCTTAAAAACGTTATCACCTTCTCAGTAAAATTATAATATTTGCCTCTTACAAATTCATGCAAATCATCTCCATCATTATTCAGTAAAAAATATTCAAACGTATGCTGAATATTAAACTCGTTATGCTACATGCCACTGGATTAAAATTATTTAATGAATTACCACTAGAAATAAAAAGTGAAGCAGTTTTAACACGATTTAAGAAACTTCTGATTTTACATATTAGAGAAACTTTAAAATGATTCTGTATTCTCTAGATTTTGTTTAAATTACTTTGTAAACTAAAATTTTGTTATTAAACTTAAACCAAATACTAAATAAAAAATATACGTATACATACATACATGCAGAACGCAAAAAAATGCAAAATAAACAAAATTCATTATCAAAATCACCAACTAAAAATAAAAACAAAACATAAGTATTCACCACAACTCACAGATATCACAATCTGATACATTCTTACCTACTTATTGTTACCTCTGCTCAACGGTAAAATTGTTTTACTCTTACTCACTTTATCGATAAATCTTTTAGCCTTCAAATTACACGTTTGTTTGGTATGACGACATCTTGATAAACAATTTTAAAAATGAAAAGAAAAACATTTAACTAAACGTCGCGTAGTCGTTAAACTTATGAATTTCATTGGAAATTAACTGTTTGGGAGTGAAATTGATGCAATGAAGTCAAGATGTGTCGACATTATCATTGTATAAACAATTATCAATAATAAATATTTAAGATACTCACGCGGATTTTGCGAAAGTTAATTTTAGCTATAATCGATTGCGTATGGTTGCTGCAATTATTTTACACATTAAATTTAATTAGGTACGATGGCTAAATATATATACGAATTAGTCTTAGAAACTGAACGCCAATGAAACAGGATGACTAAAGTTAACTACAGCACGTGTGTCTGTCTGTTTTGGGATATTTACATTCAGCCAAAGACACCATTTACATTTTGGCTCGGTAAAAAAACATGTTTAATCTGTAGTAATTGTGAATTTCGAATTGTGAAGACCAACTGTTCGAGTTGTTTGCATTTAATTGGGTCTATTTCATGAACAAATACACTTGATCGATAGGCATTTTCACTCCACCTTTCTTATTCGGTAACAAAAACCCCTACCAAAAGTTGCGACATAAAGTACTCCATTAAGAAATCCATCGTGTCGTCAATTCCAAGACTTGTTTTGCAATGACACTCCAGATGTCACCTCTTTCTGCTGCGTAATTCGCTGTTGGGTATGTGCCCAGAATGCGTCATGTGCCCACCTGTGCTCGAGAGGGTTAAAGGCCATGGGCAACGGAAATTTGAATAAATGTCAATATTTACAAATCCGCTGATGAAGCTGGTGATCCCCTAAAATTCAATAGATAGATTCTTTCACGCCGAAACCACTTCTCGAGATTGCTTTCACATTTCCCATTTTTGGAGACCCATTCTGAGAAGCTGTGAAACCACACAAAATACTGATGCACGGCACTAAGGTCGAGTCTTTTCAATCTCGCAAACGCTGATAAATTGCGACTTGGTTTCCGTGGCACCAGGTCCACGAGTGATTTAATGATTTATTACACTGTAAAGCGCTTATATTTTGAAAGTATATTCGACAGAGTGTGTCATCGAGCTTGTTTGTAAAAAATATATACGTGCTTATGAGATCGATGTTCTTCTACTTGAGTGGATTAGAAATTGGTGGATTAATCTCCGTTTTGAGTGGATTAGAAACTGTACTTTTCTGTGTTAAACGTTTTTAAGTTGACATTCACCATTTTAATGCTGGTGTTCCCCAAGGTTCTTCGTTGTCTCCAACACTCTTTTCCATACTGATTAATGATCTTCTTTCTGCCATTTCTAATCAAATATATTATTTCGCTGATGATAGAACTTTTAGTTTTATATACACTTTCCCTGATCCATGTCTCTGCTCTTCCGTCGTCGAACTGGAATAGCAGGTATAATCATAATATTCAATTTGTACCTTGATAGCCAACTTAAGTGGGGTATATCAAACACAGTGGAGTTTAAAGCGTCTAAAGCCCCATTTAGACGATCATTTCAGTTTCAGTTTAGCTTTCAGTTAAGATTTAAGTTAAACTGAAGTCTAAATGCAAAAATTGAAGCGTTTAACTGCAACTTAAACTGATGGAATTCCATCTAAGGATACATTCTGTTTTTGCCTAAATTTCTCTGTCAGTCGGTTTGCCGGCTACTTAAACATATTTCGCGTGAATTTGTTGGACGAATCTCGGTAGATTCGCAGAAGAACAAAATACGAACATCGATTTAGGAACCCAACATTAATTCGCGGAAGAACAAAACACGAACATCATTCTGGAATAAGTAAAGGGTTTTGCAATGAGAGGTGTTATTGTGAATGACCCGCTATTTCGGTAGCTGTCACTTTTGAAGCTTTTATTCTTTGACAATTGACAAGTAGAAACTATGCCATTACTAAAAATGGAACGATACACGCTTCAACAAAGTCGTGTCTTTGCTGATTGGGTCCTTGAAATGCATGAAAATGATCCGGAATTCCATCGAAAAATCATGTTGACTGATGAGGCCCATTACCACCTCGGTGGCTACGTCAAAAAGCAAAATTGTCGCATCTGGGGCTCGGAAAACCCAAGAGTTATTGTTGAGAAGCCTCTCCATCCTCAACGTGTGACTGTTTGGTGCGGTTTATGGTCCGGCGGGGTCATTGGACCTTACTTTTTCGAAAATTAGGTTGGATCAACAGTTACGGTGAAAGGATTGCGCTATCGAGAGATGATTAATGATTTTTTATGGTCGGAGTTGGATGGTATTGATCTGGACAACGTTTACTTTCAACAAGATGGCGCTACGTGCCACACAAGCAACGAAAGCATTGATCTTTTACGGGAAAAGTTTCCGGACCGTGTTATCTCTCGAAGAGGTGATCACAATTGCCCACCGAGATCTTGTGATTTAACACCTTGCGACTTCTTCCTTTGAGGCCACGTGAAAGATAGGGTCTACGCCAACAGCCCAGCGTCGATTCAAGAATAAAATCAAAGATAAAATTCGTGAGGCTATCGAGGACATAGGGCAGCCACTTTGCGATTATGAAATAAACATCCGATCATTCATCTCCAAAAATGGCATTTTTCTTTGAATACCAAAATAACACCTCTTATTAGAAAACCCTTTAAATGTGAATGACTATATAAATATATGTCTATGTGTGGAGCTCTGACAAGGAGAATATGTTTAACAGGGCCCAAATTACCACATCCGTGACCGCAATTTGTTGTTCTCTTGCGTGTAAAATCAGCATTATTCAACAACGTATTGCTCGCTTAATTCGACCCCTGCTTTTCATTTCTCTTCGACAAGTCTCCTTTGGGCACGCAAATTAATTGTTGTTCAAGTGACGGCTAGGTATACTAAGTCAATATATTCCCAAACTACATTTATGTCACATTTTCAAGACCAATAACAGTATCTTAGCCTGCCAGATACCTTTTACGGTAGATTATTCCAATTTTAGAGTGCGTTGGCTTCTTCTGGTAAAATAATTAGATAGACGAAAGGTTCCAAAAAACACAAGCCCAACATTTATTTAAAAGGCTAATTCCCTGAGCTCAAAGGTATTTTATGCAGTGAATATCGTCATCTCCCAAGTGCAATTTTCTATTCCCTGCTTATTTTTCAAATGCACAGTACAACCAGATAATGTAGTTGAAATTGTTAATTTTGAATAATGCCTACACAAAACATACATATTTCATCCGCATTCCTCGCACGCTCCCATTTGGTATAGTAGCAAAAAAATCAATTTATTCATTACTTTTTATGATTCCTCGTTTTGGGAACTTCCGGCGCCAGAACAACACACACACAAATGATAGGGAAAATCGATATATACCCATCTGCCAAACAGCTTGTGCTTCAATGTAGAAAATAAAACACTCCAAGGATGTAGTTCTACATAAGTAAAAATAACACTGAGTACAGCCTGATGTCAGCCTTGAAAGTTCTCTTAACTTAATCCTATTCAGAGTCCGCTCCAATCGATATTGTACTAGTTGTCTGAGAAGACATTGTTGAGGAAATATTTGTAGTAAAAACAAGCATAATTGTACAAACACAACAAATAGCCGAACTAGCGTGACCACCAGCCAACTGCAGATATTGTGCCCTAAACAGAAATCTAATCCGATTGAGTGACCCAAAATAACAAAGAAAATGAGCGCACATTCCAAAGGGGAGAAGTGACACCAGGGTCAGGAATGATTGCATCAACGTAAAATACCTACCCACCTACCGTACATTTAGTTACCTTTTTACAAAATTGGTCTTGCGGTGTGGTCTAAGGGGAAGTTTATTAATTGTCGACTTGAGAAGTGTACCCTTATTATTGTTTGCTGGGATTTTATTTTTATTATCTGACAGGACCAACTACTGCATACCTGCCTAAATAAACATTCTCGGACCCTTGTGCACCACTGGTGGTACATATTTTCTTTAAAAATTGAAAAGAAGACATTTCTTATTTTTATTGGGTTTCTTACCTAAACAATGCTGTTTCGCAGTTAACCATGGAGGAGGTTGAAAGATTATTATCTGCCCGAACAGGTGAAGCTTGAGTTTGAGTTATTATTGGCATTTTTAGATCGGGTACTATATAGACTCGGCATTGCAGTCGCCTGAAAGACGAAGGAGACGAAGGAGAATAATTTCGAAGACATTCGACTTGGAAAGTCGTTGTGCACTTTTTGGGTGCTGCATCCAGGCAGGCAGAGGTGTATTCGGTGGCTGGATAAAACTAATAACGATGAACGTACTACTTGTGAAGCTCAAGCTCTGCTGGGTTAACTTTGTTAAACGTTCCATAAATCGTGTTTTTCTTATCTCTTTTGAAAAAAAAATTCTATGAGGAAGTTCAATATCTAACAATTGCCGATGTATTGGAACGTGGTGTTAATTCCCCAGTTGGGCAGGTGACTGCCCTTTATACTCCCTCGCTTTCGTTTCTAAAGAGCGCCTTTGAACTCTATTCCAATTATGGGTGGCAACTTTAGGTATACTAGCATTCTTCACGTTCTACTCAGAAAGATAGTCATTTTAATAACCGCAGCTGCAGCTTTTAGATCTCAGATTGGAATAGGAACTCTTGGGCGCCCTCATCTTGGTTCACATCATGACTCACCAAACCGGTAACCACCTAAGCTTCATAGAGCAACATACCTCGCTGTGAAATCTTTACCTAACTATAACAAATTGCATTTAATGTCCAAACAGCTTTACCTCTGAAAGCGATATAAGTATGGTAAACCCATCAACACAAGTCATAAGACCTAAAAGCCACATCAAAAAGTAGGTACACGTATATTTCTTATTTCGCATCATTTGACGCGTTAATAGTTTTGCCCCTTTCACAATGAGACAGTTCACTTTGCCTCAATGAAGAAGAAAAACAGAAAACCACTTAAAAAAATAACTTTACTTAAAGCCTACTAAACTCCTTACCTAACCCTGCCTACATATATAAGTATTGTGAACACTTACAACAACAACAACAACAACACGCGTAATCGTCTCCCATCGTGTAATCTTCTTTCAATTCATACTAACGATGACGATGTACTCGTAGTCTTTGCCATTAACCGAACCCAGCACCTAAACCTAACCTAACTATGCCTTGTATCTACGTATATATATATATATACACATGTATGATGATAGCATTTGCAATAATTACTTGAGTGGATGTCGGTTCAGCGAGTGCAATCGAAACGGTCACAGGGTGATCCACCGGAGAGGTTATTGCAGAATTTAATGCTTGCGTGTTCAGTTAGTCGTCTAAGTTTTGAAATATTTTTTATTTATTTTTTTTAGAGGAGGGATGGATTAATTAGCCTTTGATCTTTTAACTGTGAGCAGTTCGTTGTATCGTGAATGTGTATGAATGAAGTGCCTACTATGAAATGCGAAGCGAGTTAGTCACGTCAAAGTGACCCTGGTACAATGTGCGAGTAGTTATTAAGCCAAGCTGAGCTAGTCACAGTAGTTTTGAAGGTTGGTACAATGACTTTGCAAACGTGTTTACAGCAAAACTTCGGAAGTAAATTAAGGCCGGAATGGAAGCGGGTGGCTGCGTTGCTGAGTAATCGGAGCGGAATGGGGTAATGACGGGAGAAACGGTGCGTACTTTTGACGAACGGATGGATCTGTGAGGGCAGACTTTTCGGACTGAATTGGCCACGATGACTACAAAAAATGGAGTCAGATTTTAACCACCCCGACTACTTTTGCAGACCCAGTATGCAACAAAAGTCGAAGAAAAATTTTAAGATATGTTACTAATGGAGCCTTAAAAGTTCGTACTATTTGGAGAGCATCAACAAATTGGACGAAGTTTATCCAGCTAAATGCAGCCTAGACTGCTACCCGACTTCAGACGTTTTCAGGTGTTAAGGCCACTAAAAATCAGTAAGACTCGTATCTCTCATCCAAGTACAACAAAAGGCCTGGGTTTCAGATTTGTAGCGTCTATCAGAGTTACTTTTCTGCCACGGGAAACAAATATTTTTGCTTCGGGACTTAAATAATGATTTGTTAAAAAGGTGGAGGAAGACGTTGCAGCAGAGAAACATGGCATTACAATGGTGTGGAACTAGACGTAGTGGTTGTATATAAGTACCTGGGTGTTATCCTAACAAAGAGCTTATCCTTGCAGAGACATCTACAGGAGAAATTGGCAAATGCTAAATGCGCAATCAGCGAAACTTGGGAAAGATGTTTTGCTAATCGTTTTATTTCCCATAGCAACAAATATAAAGTATTCTGATTAGTAGCAGAATCGGTTTTGTTTTATGCGGCTCAAGTATGGGGATATAAGCAACACGAAGGGAAACTTCTAAGGTTTTATATTAAGCTCATTTTTCGCGTTACGTACAATGCACCAAACTATTTGTTAATGGTCGAAACTGGTTTTTCACCCTTATTCATTAAAACCCTAAAACAGGTTGACTACATCCTAAAAGTAATGAATATGTCATCTATTCGACTGCCAAATTAGCAGCTTTGAAAACTATTTCCAATAAATCAAGCTGGTACGCAGAGTGGCTGGATCTCGCAATTCAATGTGGCATAGAAGCCGATAATTGTTAATCTGGCAGGCGGCAAGCCCAAGCTCAATTGTTTTGTAAAATTCTATGATGGAATAGTACTGAAATAAAAAAATAAAATACTGAATACTGAAATACAAAACCTTCAAGCCGCCGACAGTGGGTCGACCCAAAATCGGACTTCTTATCGACCGAATCTGTCAAAAAATTGCAAGTTCAACGACTGCAATTACAACAGACTGGACAAGAATCTTTGCGCAACTAGTAGTTTTAAGGTTCGCCCGCTCACGGTGGTCCGTGACTGCTACCGCTTCTGTTTCACAATCTTAAGAGGCCTCTGAGATGTATTTATAACTGTGGTGTGGTATGAGATGCTTTTTTAAAAACCTCCTCCGACGTTTTTGAAAAGGAAATTCTGGGGTGGAATCGGCTAAGTTGATAGTTGACAATCGAAATCATAGCTTTACGTCCACTTAAGGTGATTATCAAATTGGCAATCGCTTTCTTGCGATCAATTTCATGTGACAGCTATTAAGGTATCGCTTTCACACATTTACGTCATTTTCATAGGTATATGCTGTATGCACCTCGGTTTCAACTCTTAGTTAATTAAACACTTCAGTGAAAAAAGAATAACATATTAATAGATTAAAATAAAAAACTTTGAGTGAAATTTGAATACTCGAAGTGAAGTTTACTTCATTGGAACTTTTCTACAGAAATGAAGGAAATAATTACAAAAATATTGGAAATAAAGCAAAAATCTTGGAACTGCCAAACCCGATGTAAGAATGCATATTTATAAATGTTCATTGTTGATTGGAAGCATTTATTATTGTGTATTTAGATTTTTTAATAACTTTTGCTCAAGGGAAGCGTTTGTTTGGAGGTGGTGGCTATCAAGGACAATTTGTGGCTGACTGGGCTGTACCAATGGGTCAAAGTACGCGTGGCTGAAATTACTGCTGCAGTCATTAAGCAAATGCAGTCAATACTTTGCCCATTTAGGATTAAGTTTGTGCCTAAGGATTGTATGGCCTAGCCAAATCCGGATTTTGTTGTGTAAATAATCCGTATTTGCTCTTATTAGCTTGAAACCTTAAAAAAACAAACAAATTTATTTTAATTTTAACATATTATTATTCTCATTTTCACTTACGTTTTTCACAATAAAAAGGAAACACTTCGAATATGTCAAATATTTAGGTATCAGCTGCTCGGAAGGAGGTGTCGTTTAAAACTCGAAGTGCTGCCAATAATCAATCATTTTTTAGTGATCGCTTTACGCAGAGCGAAAAAGAGTTGATAATCAAAAACGATAATCAAAATAGCGACAGTCAACTATCACCTTAGCCGATTCCAGCCCTGTTCTTTTAAATGCATTCAGTTTAAGTTCAATCGCTCCAGTCATAATTTATCAGTCAGAGAAATAAAATGTAATTTTTTGCACTTTTGCTCGATTTCTGGGTAGAGGCCTCTTAAGGTGGGTAACCCTAGGTACAAACGCAGAGAACAAAGAATATATGGAGGAATTTTTTGCTGTCGGCGTCTCGGCGAGTTAACTGTTTTTATATATATTTTGGACTGGGAATTGACAGTGGAACTTATTAACTCGTCGAATTTCCCGCATTCACTCGACCGCCTGTCAAGTTTAGTGACACAAGTATCGTTTTTTTTTTTTTTTTCTTTTAGAATGATTTACAACAGTAATCTAAAAATCGAAGTCAATTTGACTCATTTTGCTTGTTGCATATTGAAAACGTAGGACAGTCAAATTTTAAAGAAGGCATAAATTTATGTCGTACAAGCATTTAACTAAACGCATTCTCTCTTCCTGAAGGTATGGCAAGACTACAGACCTCCCTGGCACTATATAAATCAATTGAGTTGTTATCTCTGCCTATACTTAAAAGCCTGTCAACGTCGACGTTACTTATGACAACATTCCTAGCACAAAAATTCTGACCACAGTCACACCCTGTAAATTTTGCTTCCATTCACTATCCTCCGCCCCCACACTTTTCCATGAATCGACGACGCTTGCATCTTCCTCCTCATCAGACAACATAAATAGTTATATTCAACCACATGCGAGGAAACATCAGTTATACTCTGCGACAGTCCCCTTATTTTTATTCAGTTTCTTTCTCATAAAGTTCGTTTCCTTCCTTCCGCTTCCTTTTGTTGTCTCCCATGGTCATGACATGACTCATGCAATTTTTCCAATTCGCTGGCCATTTGAATAATACCTATAGGACTCATCGATTTTCCCAAAAAATCCATTAGATAGAAAAACAGCTTATGGACTGGACTAACTGAGATAAAAATAAAAACGGGAGATGCGTTGTGAAATTTGCGAATACATCCCTAAGGCCACTGAGGAGGAAAAATTAATTTCAATATTGCGAAAATGCTACAAAGGAGTTTTTGAGTTCAGTGAACTGCATCACCAAGCGTAGCTTACGGTCGCATACATCCATATAGCGACTATACGTCATCGAAACTATGTTTGTGATGCAATTTGGGTGTATGTATCTCTGAAAATGTTTATCTTTACATCACCAAGCGTAGCTTACGGTCGCATACATCCATATAGCGACTATACGTCATCGAAACTATGTTTGTGATGCAATTTGGGTGTATGTATCTCTGAAAATGTTTATCTTTACATAATTATTCATCATCTGCATATGGAGTATGAGGAAACTGTTCACACATTGCGACACACATTTGATAACTGGTTTGTTATGTTTCGCGCTGTCTTTCGGTGCTATCAGTTGTTTTGTATTTGGTTGCGCTTATGTGTCGGGGAACTTGTTGCTGTACCTAAAGCTTAAATACCCCTTTCTGTGGTTATCATCAAATGACGCGTATAAGTGTTTAGCACGATAATTGTTTGCCCAGAGAAATGCGAGGAGACGAGAGTTTTTGTTTTATTGTTATTGTTATTGTTGGAGTCTTTTTATCTTGCAGGCTTAAAAGGTTTCGTTTGTTCTATATTTTTTATTTGATAGATAACTTCGGTGAGTTGCATGCAATAAAAACTGATAACATATTTTCTTGTGGGTTAGATTAGGTCTTGAGACAAGAATTAACTGCAACGTCGAAACTGTTTGCGTCTATAGAGTATTCTCTCGTCGGTTGCGCCTAGATCGTTTCAGAGGAACATAATCAGCGTTTGCATACTGATTAAAGTGTTTTATTTTTGCACAATCTATGATTGTTTAAGATATATTATTAAAGAAAAGATGTCAATTGCCTTTTTCAGAGGTCACTGTAAAGCCAGAGGCAAATCTAAAATTCTCTACTCGACGTTAAACGTAAGAATGCTTCGTATGCAAACAGAGTCTTACATCATGGTCACTGAGCTACCAGTTAGTTGCTACCAATGCAACGAAAACTTCTAACTAAAGTTGTGGCAACAGTATCCATCCATCTGCAGAAAGCTATCCCAGAAAGGAAATCAATCAAACGACCACATTCCAGGGGATTCGTGTTAACCCAGACAGTAGTTTTCATCATCTTCTGTCCGCCGTTTGGGATGTGTCTTGTTATTTATTGTCATCTGTCATCTGTCACCTGTTTGCTCTTTGCCATTTATCTCTCAAGGCAGTTATATATCCACGCTCAGTTCTGTACAGAAATAATGACATTTGTGTATGTATGCCTAATATTTGCTGGCTTTCTTCATAAAGGAAAATTTTGTAAGACAAAAACTGCCACCAATGATCGCTGATTGCCAGGAGCAGGGGTCGGGGGAGGGAAACGTTTAAAGAGCTCTGTTGTTTGCTGCCTGCAGCTATAACATTGCAGCACGTTCTCAGCTCAGCTGCTGTTTTGCTTTGAGTACATCCAGGTGTTTTATTTTCTTTTCTTCCGTTGCTTTTATAGCTCCGATGAAAGGAATCCATAAGATGAATCATATTTCCTCTCGTTCATTGTGTTGAGTTGAATGCGAAGTAAAAATAAATAAAATACAAAGGAATGTAATGATTTGTGTTTAAATTGGCATCTCGAAAAAGTGTATGAGTTTTCAAAAAAGAAAAAAAAAAAAAAACGTTTGCTTTGTTTTTAAATTAATGCTGGAGTCATTTTGCTTTTCATTGATAAAGAAGGTGTTAAGTGGCCAATGACAGAAAGAGTCAAATGGAGGTATCTTAGAAGCTGGACCATATTACTCACTGTAAAGTTCAATTTAACAGTTCTCCCATTGCAATTAGGCTTGAAAAAAAGATAACAATCAATTTTGTAAGTGAGAATGACTTCTGTTTCGAACCGACTTCAACAATAAAGCGGAAATGTACCGTAAGCCAAAGCAATTAAATAACAACACAGCTGCTTGTGAGCTACTGATATTATCCATTGCGTTAATTAGTGGAATTGTTTATAAAAAACACACTCATTTGGGTAAAGCGCGGTAGATTAAGTTGTTTACTTTTGGGCTAAATGGCCGATCGACAGAAGGCTGTCAGGTGGTTCCGTTTTTCTCATTGGTTAGTTATCTACAGGAACAACAAACTCATGTATCTTGAAAAAAAAAAAATAAAAAATTTACTGGTAATGGAAAGTTGCCAATTTAAGGCAAAACCAAAAGTCCTAGCCTGGGCCGTTTAATAGAGAAAACTCGGGCCCGCATGTACGTTTAGGGAGGTATTCAAAAGCGTCATAATACGAGTACTATACTGATTATTGAATATCATTGAATGATTTGAATGTGGATTTTTAAATTTCTCGATTACGTAGTAAAGAAAAATTTATTTAATTCGTACAAAATTTCGAACTCGAGATTTTCATCAATTGTGACATTACGATGACAGAGGAACTCAAAAAAGTGGGCCTCGAAATTCTCCCTTTTTTTTTGCACGGTAACCTCAATGCTAATTGTACTTCCCATGTAAAATGTTCACACCAGTTTGATTTGTTCGAAAGCGGCTCTAACGATTTCAACCAAATTTGAGCTTAAGTCGGTGAGGTTAACATGACTGCATACTCAGTTTTTCGCAAACAATCGTATAACAATACTTTTAAAATTTGTATCTCGAAAACGGTCACTAGGATAGCAACAAATATTAATTTCGTAGGCAATGTGGTCATTTCTAACTTAATAACAAACTCCGTTTTTGTCTATGTTATCGTACAATGGATTTTTGAAAAAAGTATTTTTTTTGTTTAAATGTAGTTTTCTTTAGTTTACCGGAAAACGGTAAGAACGATTTTGACCAAAATTAATACTAAGAGTAGAATTGATGTTTCCAAAATTATTGCGTCCTTAATTTTCAATTATAATCACCGAAAACGTTAATTTTAAGAACCGCTCGTATCTCGAAAACCCCATTTTCGATTTTCGATAAAACGTTAAATAACCAATTAATGCTAGCATCCCGAACAATGTCGAATACGCTGTTCTGAGCTAAATAGTTAAGCAAAAGTATTTTTGAAACCAAAAATTTCAATATTTGTTACTGTTTTTTCTGCATAATGTAACAAAAACCTCTCTAACGGTTTTGATAAAAATACATATTTAGTATAATAAAATAACACTAATTAAGAAATTCGAATAAATCAGTTTTTTAATTATTTCTCAAAAATTACTACCATATATCTGTTCATATATTTTTTTAAAACTCAATAGCGCACTTCCATTTAAAATACTATAACAGCTACGCAAACCTTATTTTTAGCATTTATTATTACTTTTTTCAACCATATCGAATATGCACTTTAATTCTAACCACTTGTAGTTTACACAATTTGAAAATCCCACTTCATTTGCACCCCCACACACGTCCATTGGCATATTCGGCTTATAACTGCTAATGCAAATTCAAAAACAAATCTCTTAAATCTTACATATATAGTAATCTGTCCAATACGAACCCTACTCCCAATCGCAGACATCTTAAACCAGCCTTACCAATATATATCAGTAAAAAATAATAACGTGCCCAGATCTTCGATCCGAAACAGAAACTTCGCTTTGTACTCAAAAATCTTGTAAAGTGTAAGAGTTTTAGAATAGTACTGTAGGCGCTTACAACTCTCTAACCGGAACTTGCGACAATTTCCTTAAAAAAACAAACAAAAATCGTTATTTGAAATTTGATACATTTATACAGCCGTATCAGATGAATAACCCAAAAGTGGATTTTATTTAACACTAGGTATACGTATATTTCATGTCGGCGTTTTCTAATTTTCTGTGCAGCAAAACTACGTACAATTTCATGGAAATCTCTAATTTCCTCGGTAAAGGTGCAAAGAGTATAGAAATTCCTGAAATACGATCTTGTGAAGAGCGATAAAAATGTTATATTCTTTCAAGGAACGCTAAGGAAACTTTCAGCACTAATTACAGTGACAGATATGGCGCAAAATACAAGCAGAGCAATACAAACATTTGGAAAAATCCGTATCCCAGTTCTGTGCAAAAAACTGCATTCCAGAAACTCAATAGTGAGAGGTCCTCTTCAAAGTTGGCGTCGTGGATACGAGTGTTTCAGATGGATTAACTCTTCGTTCAATTCTGCAGATACGTGTGATTTGTATTTTTGGACGAAACTCGTTGCCGCATTTCGAATCTCTATTTTTAAAAATTGACAAAAAATAAAATGTGTTTACTTCTTCAATAAAGTCATACATTTTGTACATCATTTGGACATCGGTCTTACGCTTTGAAATCGTAAACTATTATCAACAGTTTCGAAATAAAAATATGTTTTAACTTTATTTTTAAGCAAATTACGTTTCACAGAGATTTTTGATTTTTTTCTCCTTTTTCAAGCTTATCCTTCGTTTTCCCCTTCTTCATTCAAAAAGTCCCAAAATTGACTCAGGCTCGAAGCTCTTTCGTGCCACCTCACGTCTTGCAAAGCACTGAGAGTGAAGATCGGTGTTTGCCATACTTAACCATAATATACGCTTAGTCCAAACCTACTTCAAATATCAAACTACACACATTCTACTTAATGTGTACCTTATACGAATGCACATTCAACTGCGTCAACAAGCCTTGCTTATCAGCACGTGAATTGTATTATTTTTTTTTAACATTTTCGTAACCTTACCTAACCTAACCCAAGAGAAAGTTATTGTATTCGTACAAAATCGCAAACTCGAGATTTCAATCAATTCTGACATTACGATGAACTTAAAAATGTGGGTCTCGCATTTCTATCCGTCTGTTAGGCCTACAGCCGGATTTGGAGCTTGTGACAGTTCGGGCCACTTTTTTTTACTATTAGTCAGTCCTATTATTAACGGTTTTTCCCAAATAATGGTTTTAAACAGGTTTGATATTTTCGAAAACGGCTCCAACGATCTTATCCAGAAATAATATTGGACCTTATGTTTTTCGCTACACCTAACGGTTCTTTTGAAAATTGAAAATTCATTCTCAAAATTCTTTCGCACTTCATTTACAATACGAGTCACCAAAAACTGTCCTTTTAAGGACCGCCATTTTCCATTTTGAGAACATCCAACCATAGGCACGAAAACCAGCATCACCAGTCTATTCCAGCCAAAAGCAAGAACTTGCCCTTACAGATCAGAAACTCCTTGTAATCAAAAATCTTGTAAGGTGTAAGAGTCTATTAACAGTACCCAATTTTTTAGCCAGAACTTTTGAAAAATGTTTTTTAGTAAAAGCTTAAGCCTACAATTTTTATTTGACATCTGAAATGAATATTTTTAAGCCAAAGGCGACTTTATTTCAGTATAATCTTTTTTTCTGTACGGTTTATTTTATCTAGTATCGCTTCTGAATTTTCTACATATGTATATACCTAATAAAATAAAATGCTACCAACCAAACGAGAAGGTTTCGTGCGACCCAGTCGTGCACTTTATTCTCTTTGTGCGAGCGATAGTTATCGCTAATCTAATTGAACATAACTGCTAACTCTGAGTCAATAATATTATTGAAGCCCTTAAAAATATGATGTGTTCCTAGAATTCCACTTAAATTGTAAGCTATCTTTCAAATTTTAGTTCACAACTTTGAAATGCTCCATTATTAACCACTTATGTCTTGTTCTTTTCCAGGTAATTGAACCATTTCAACGCAAAACTTACATAATTCGTTCACTTGGTGAGTATTGTAACTATGCAGTGGGTTTCAGACTTTCAGACTTACATTGGTTTGATCAAACTTCAGCCCCATTTTCTCTCTTCAGTGTTAAGTTCTGAACCCACTTCAAAAATTGTTGCTCTTCACAATACCTCGCAGTCCACTTGGGTTAATCTGATCAACAACATCCTGCAGCGAAGAGCACCAATCTATTGTGCCAATCACAATATAAACAAGGAAATTTGCACTTCTCTGCTTAATTTCCAACTTATCTGCTTTCAAAGAAACCCTCCACTTCCGTAGTAGGTGCTCTCTAGACCATCGTCTCGGTCTCTTGTGTTTTTAGATACAAATAACCAGAAAAAAGAAAAATAATTCGAACCCATTGAATGCAAATTTCAATTAGTTCAGCCTTCTAGCAAATTAAAGTCCGCGATGATTCAGCGTTTCGACTAAATCCAAATAAATCCAAATTGGCAAGCTAACCGAAAAGGGAACGATGTAGGAATAAAATGAACGATAAACATCTCCACACACTTCCATCTAAATGCGCTCAGCTTAGTTTCCTCTGTACATGGGGGTGTATGCATATATTGTCCGACGATAAATAAAGATTCACTAAGACCGCAAATAACAACTAACTCCACCGAAAATGGTAAAGACCGGGCTAGTCTGACGATGAGGCTCAAAGATGCACATGAGTGGGCACTAAAGTTGTTTGCCCTCACTTGAGAGATGGGTATATGGATTTTTGTTCCTCTTTAGTTTATTTTTTATAGTTCCAATGAATCCGTTGGTGATTTTAATCATGCTGAGCTGAGTTTGATGAATATTCAACAGCTTTTGCAGTAGCAATCGCATAAGCATTAGATTGAAACAAAGACTATTAGGAATGGTGTTGGCCCATCAGGCGTCACGAGGCTCAGTGGGTTGGTTGTTTTATTGTTGTCTAATTAATAGGGAAAGGGCTTTTAATTCGTCAGTTTGTAACATGATACAGTGATGAAGATTGTCAGAAGATTATCAGTTTCAAATGTGTATTTCATGGGGGACCCTCTTTGAGGAGTAATTATAGCACGAGTTAAACTTAACTTACCTTCGTGTTTTAATCGCGTTTCATTGATAAAGTTTTACCAATTGACTCTTCTTAACGAAGCACAAGACTGCCAATATGTCTTCGGTTATTCCATTTCAAGGCCGTGTGTCAATTGCGCTAAATTATTATATTCGGCTGATTTTCTGACAGAGATCTCTAATTTTAAGCTTTTAATCAATTAAAGTGTTTTATTTTCTTCCAAACGGTCTTCCAAATGACAAGCGAAAGAAGACTTCGACAAAATTGCCATACGTTAGCATATTACCTTGCTCTCGGAGCAGTATAATTTTTGACAGCTGAAAAGTACGCTTCTCTCCACGATTGCGTCAGAATGTTATCTTAAGTTATACTTAAAAGTATTTTAGTTCTTATTTTCAGAAAATAAGAAATACTGATAATGGATCGAGGTTGTTTTTTAATAAGTTAACTTGAGTAGCTTTAGCTGGAAAATCCCACGCAAACTTTGCATAACAACTTTTATTAAGACTGCGCCTTAAAGAGGTACAAATACCCAACGTGGGATCTATTTTTCAGATGATGAAGTCGAATACTGTCTTCGGCCCGAAGTAATCCGAGTTTGGTACAAAAATCATTCAAATGCAGACGCAAAGCCCGATGAACTTCACTTTTACCTCTGCCCAGTTCGACTTTTGTGAAGTTCGTGTAATTTTTTCCCCAGATAAGTAGTGTAGACGTCAAACTTGAAAATGAGACCTTTGTGCCAAGTTCAATGCAAGCAACGCCTCGCATTGCAGAAAACTGTCACTGTGACATTATTCCCACGTAATGTTTATTTTGCTTATCCAAAATGAAAACAATTAATTTGTAATTTCAAGTCACTGCCAGTCGTACTGCGTGTACGTATACGCAAAGTGAATAAAAAACACATTAATCAGACCTTCAGCTATCTGCCATTATGGCTGCCCCTCCGCCGGTTTTACGGTGAATGGAACTTCGAACACGACTTGAAGCTCCTTTGTTCGAATTTGAATGGATTTGGGAAAATAAATACCAACCAACAACTGGGTAGTTTGTACAGAACGCTGCGCACGGCAGCACAGAGCACAGTGCACAGAAAGAACGTTCGCCTAATCAAATGAGTGATGGATGTGGATGTGCTGTGCACGGAAGTGCGTTTTGTTTGGATGGGTTGCATTTGTTGTTGATGATGATGAGTTCAGTAACTATCTGGGCATTGTAACAAGGGGAACCAAATACATAGTCGGACGAGTGCTTTTACTTTTATTTCTCTTTTTTGAGGCCAAATGTGTTGGGAATACCGAATGCGAAAGACACAGCTCGAGAGGTTGTTGACTTTGTGTTGGGGTACAAACACGTATGGTGTGGTATTTGTTTACGTTTTGTACTATTTTTGTGTGTTCAAAGTTGCAGCCAACTTTGATCGATCATTTGGATGACATCTGAAGTCTGTCTGTTATGGATTAACAGGAAATTGATGCCATATTGCAAACGCTTGATTTTGCAATCGGATTAGAGGTCCTTCAACCTGTTGGGCTGTGGAATTGCGAGATGCATTCTGCATTCATCAAGATGTTGTATGTTCTGACTTGTTTGCTTTTAACTCAATAACTGGCTGTCAGATTATCAACGTCTCTATCTCGTATACATGAATGACTGAAAGAACAGAGTTGACGCCGGGATACAATGTTGACAACAACACAAGTCTTAAATTAAAAATTTTGACTTGTAATCGAAATAAAAATTGAAACAAAAAAAAAAAGAATTTAATCAAAAACAATAACAAAAAAAAACCCAGCGTTGTCAACACGATCTGCTAGATTCGGATTTAAAAAAGCGGACCCTTCGAAAAAACGTGCACAAAGACCCTGCGTAAATACAACCCGGAACAAAAAACTATTTTTATTCGAAGCGTTTCTCACTTCATTATATTCCTCCGAAATGACATAACAGCGAAGAATTGTATGCAAATTAAACAGCCAAACTTACTTACGCTCTTGCGAAGCTATGGCTGCACATTTGAAACTTCCGTACAAACAGGTTTTGAGTATTCAATTGAACTGCTGATTTTCCACACGATCACACTTAGCTAGCGCAGCCAAGTTGATTCATTGTAGGCTCAATTAAAGTTTAACTGAAGTTGAATGCTTGTGTTCGCATATGTATTTCGTTGAAGTGTTGCCAAATTTTCTATTTTCTTAAACTCAGGTCAACGTCTTTGTACTGCCGTCAAAGTTCGTAGTCTGGTCTTCTCCTAGACAAGAATAATGGCCCATATCGAGTTTGGTTGTACCTGCTAAGTTCACTCGATTACGTACGATTTTGATGGGTGATATTCTTTGCTACGATAAAGGTTGGAAATATAAGACTTAGGTAGGTCTGTATGAAGTTTGATCAGATTTTTGTTAGGATTGTTATTGACAGATTTTCAACACTCGAAGAGCTCCAAAGGACACTGTAGAGTCATAGTCAAGCAACCCTAAAATCGATTAAATCTTATAACATAAAAAGCAGTTAGCAAATGTCGCGACGCACTGATCACCATTATGAATACCATTCGGTCAAATTCTAGTGGGTTCCCGGGCATAGTCAGTCAGTCATACGGAAGGTAACGACAGGAAGGATTAAATTGCAATAATCGGGTCAGAAATGAACGTCAGTGAAGCTGAAACATCCTTATCCTCATTTACCAATTGAAAATTGTATAGCATAATAGAGAAAGAGACCAGTTAGATAGTAACTTGATAGCATTTGTTTTGATGCAGCGTTTTTTAAGCCCCTTACTTTAACTGGGGACTCACAATGAACCGTACACGCAGAAAAATCGCTTATTTAAAAACAACCGACTTTCGGTTAAAAACTACCAAGTGATACTGTTAATATAGCTCCTACAGAGTTAGTTGATTAAAATAAACCGAGTCAACTTGTTTAACGAAACTCTGTTAAAAATAACCGATTTATCAATTTCCCCTCCAAATTTGCTCGGTCGTAAATAACAAACTAACTTGGTATAATTTAACCAAATTACTCTGTTGTTATTAGCCAACCCAATGGTTGAATTAAACCATGTTACTCTGTTGTTATTAGCTAATACACATGGTTGAATTTAACCAAGTTACTCTGTTGTTATAAGCGAACCCACTTGGTTGAATTTAACCACGTAACTGTGTTGTTATTATCCAACTCACTTGATTGAAATTAGCCAACCTACTTGGTTGTATTTAACCAACTAACTTGTTAGAATTTGACCTACTTAGTCTGTTGCTATTAGCCGACTCACTTGGTAGAATTCAACATATTCAATCTGTTGTTATTAGCCAACCCACTTGGCTGAATTCAACCAAGTTACTCTGTTGTTATTAGCCAATACACATGGTTGAATTCAACCATGTTACTCTGTTGTTACTAACCAACCGACTTGGTTGGATTTAACCATGTTACTCTGTTGTTACTAACCAACCGACTTGGTTGGATTTAACCATGTTACTCTGTTGTTACTAACCAACCGACTTGGTTGGATTTAACCATGTTACTCTGTTGTTACTAACCAACCGACTTGGTTGAATTTAACCATGTTACTCTGTTGTTAGTAACCAACCTACTTGGTTGGATTTAACCATGTTACTCTGTTGTTACTAACCAACCGACTTGGTTGGATTTAACCATGTTACTCTGTTGTTACTAACCAACCGACTTGGTTGGATTTAACCATGCTACTCTGTTGTTACTAACCAACCGACTTGGTTGGATTTAACCATGTTACTCTGTTGTTACTAACCAACCTACTTGGTTGGATTTAACCATGTTACTCTGTTGTTACTAACCAACCGACTTGGTTGGATTTAACCATGTTACTCTGTTGTTACTAACCAACCTACTTGGTTGGATTTAACCATGCTACTCTGTTGTTACTAACCAACCTACTTGGTTGGATTTAACCATGTTACTCTGTTGTTACCAACCAACCTACTTGGTTGGATTTAACCATGTTACTCTGTTGATACCAACCAACCTACTTGGTTGCATTTAACAATTCCAATTGGTTAAAATTAGCCAACTTTCTTGGTAGCATTTAACCAACTAAAAGTTAAATTTACGTAACTTACTCGGTTGGAATTAGCACATCTACTTGGTTGAATTTAACCAAACTACTTACTTCTTATTAGCCAGTCCATGTGGTACCAATTTACCAGTTTACTTGGTTGAACTTGAGTGCACCTGAAAATTGAACCATCTAAAAGGGATAATTTTATCCTAAAATAAAAAAAAATCTTTTTCATATTAAGTACATAGATTTTTTATTATAATATCGTTGGTAATGCATTTTTGAATACAAAATATATGTTTTCTGTTTATTACATGTTTTTATTAGTTTTAATGCAAAACTTAATTTTACTTAAAATATATGGGTCATAAATTTCATCATTTAAAAAGAAATGTGCAAAATTGTGTATTTTTATAAATTAATTTACATAATATTATTTTAATTAGCATATTTATGAAATCTGCAGTGTTAAATCGAAATCATTTACATTTATAATTTAATCTATTTTTTATTTATAGTGGACTTCTTAAAATAACGTACTGCTTGGAGTTAGATAAAATATTTAAAGTGTTAGGAATTGGCGATAGAAAAAATTCAAGTGGAATAACAATTTGTTGAGGTATTAATGGAACTTCTACCTCATATGCATAGTAGTGTTCATCGAAACATTTAGTTTTAAGTACTATACCAACAAAAATCAATTGACTTGAGTCATACAAATATATTTTTTCCAATACAAAAAAGTCGTACAAATAACAATCTGAACTAAGACTTTTTACTAAGACGGATCCCTTTTTATAATGTACAGAAGACATGGTCGCCCAACTGACCATAGTCAACGTTTTATTAGGGTCCAGTGATAGCTGTGATCGTATATTATCAAGTTCAAATAACATGCCATATTTTTTGGGTCCAACGTCAAGTAGATTAGAAAGTTTTCCCCTTAAAAACATTTCATTAAGTTGAAGTTGATGTTTCATTGCTAAGGTTAAAGTGATATTCATTCGGTTACATGATGATCTAGCCGACATTTTGGATTGCCTATGCTTAGCTTCGAACCTCATTGACCACAAAGATGTTAATGGGCCGTATTTTTTAAAAGCGGTATGGTAGTGAATGAGATTGTGGAACTTTGGCTTAAGACAGTCATCGGTAAGTGTAGTATATTGTTCATTAAGTTCAGCTATTAATACTTGCAAGAAATCTTCTGTTCCAACAGAAACATTTATACTAAGAAGTATGTCAACAATTTGTCTTAATTTTATATACATTTCCCAAATAATATTACCCCTCGGCACAAAGTCACCTATAAGTAAACCCAAAAACCGCAAAAGAGTAAGCGTTTCTCCTGAAGATAAACGCACATTTCCCCGCCTAAGATGTTCTCTTTCGATAGGGCAAGGTTTGTTTTTAGTATCAGGGCCATATGAGAAAGCTAATAGCTTATCATTGAAAATTGTTAAAGAAAAAAATTTGTTTTTTTCGGTATACTCTGAAAGTATAAAACTCAAAATGTATTTGGCAACACCCTCTAGCATATCATGCATAATATCGACGCCCACCTGTTGAAACAAGTCGAAGTTGTTTATGCCCAGAAAAACGCACTTTTCCTTAATGCCGGTTAAAGATAAATTATTTAAAGCCAGATCTGCTTCATAGCTTGCCATTGTTCGAAGAAGTGTTGTATCTTCGTAAAGTTGCTTTTTCAATACATCTTTTGTAACTTTGCACACTCTACAAGAAAAATTTGCTGAAAAGCTCTCTACGAACCCAATCAGAGAGTGTATTCCTAAATTGTCACCAAGAATCAGAGCTAGTTCAAAAAATAAAGATCCCTTGAAAGATGGAATATCTATTTCTATGCCCACTTCGCTTAAAAAATTAAACTCATCAATAATTGGTTGAAATATAACATTATTACCAAAAGATACTCTGTCGGATGAATGAAATAATAAAATAAGGAATATGTTGGACAGAACTGAGGAGCGCCAAGGTGGAAGACATGGAACTGAGACGTACACAGCTCCTAGTTTGTGAACACCAGCATGACTTCCTAGAACGTTTCCGATTTCATAATCATCGAAGTACATAAATAGAGGTAACACAATGCGATTTGAATGGTGCTTAAGTCTTTCTTTCCAATGTGAACCTTGAATAAAATTTTCCATTCCATCTTTATTTCGAAGACTGTCCATATATTCAAAAGTTTCCGAAAGTACGTTCTCGAGGGAGAAAAATCTTTGCAATATATCTCTTAAAGATATAAAATGTTCTTGGCACGGAATAGGTTCCATACGTGTTATTCCACCTTTTTTGACATAATCGAACCTTTGGCCGATTATTATTCCCTTAGGCTCAATGTATGATTTTTGTTTTGTGAAATAAGAAATTCTTTTTTGTTCTGTTCGGAAACATTCTAAGGGGGAGGTGATTGAAGGAACAAGTGCTTGCATTAATTGATTTGAAACATCATTAGATAGAGAATGCTCAATACATATATTGTCTACACAGTTCTGCAAATTTGAACTTAATGAACCGAAATATTCTGCTAAGCCATCAATCACTTTTTGCACTACGTTTCTAGGCAAGATCACATTTGCATAAAGGGATGCTATAAAAAGTGATAGTGATTTATCAAGTGACAGGGTTTCTGTATTTTCAGTTTTATTGGTTTGTTCTAATTGTTTTTCTGCAACAACACTTTCATTAAGTATATCCGCATTCTTCTCAGAATTTGTTGGATTATTTGAACATTGAAAATCGTGTTTTTTTTTAAAGTGTCTTCTAAAGGAATTGAAAATTGGAAACGATCGCTTACAATCTCCTTCGCGACATTTATAAGTTGTGAAGTTATGGTCACTGTGATTGAAATCAAAGTGGTGCCTTAGAACTTTGAGATCCTTTAAGTAGGATCTGCATAAGAAACAAACAACCATTGTAAGAAAATGAATTGGAAGGGGAAAACTCTAACTTTCCTTGACACCTAACTCTCCCAACAAGGTATTGGCCGCGGTAGATTCCTTATCGAACTCTGTCTTAATTTTAAAAAATGCTTTTTGAATAAACAGCCAAGAACATCTACTCTCTGGCGGATATTCAGCATTAATAATAAAAATTAGTTTGAAACAAACATCTACTGCCTCTAAAATGGTAGGTAGTAAATATTTAGTTTCATCTACAACTACAAAATAGGACCCAATAGCATCGATTGAGTTACCTACTACTATAATGAAGGGCTGTAATGTAAGGCCAATACCTTGTAGTTTTTCTCGCCTGCTGGTAATTGCTGCATCTATCTCTGCATCCGTTGCAACTCTCGTTATGAATCCATCCCTTGCTTCCGCCTTAGAGGGTCGCCAAATTTTCTGCTTCGATCCTTTGACCTTAACGTTTGATGTGGTCAACAATGAAGGGATTAGCAGGAATGCCGCGAGGTTGCTGATCTCTTCAGAAACTGAGAAAATATAAAATAATAAAACAATTATAAGTCATATGCGTCCAATTAATTTTTCTACACAAAATGTGTGCAAATCTGATTCGAAGAATTATACCTATATAGAGAATGCGCTAAAAAATATAGAGAAAATATGATGCAGATTTGTTTTTTTCTTCTAAAGAAAACATAATGGTCAAAACAAAAACAAATTTTTCGGAACAATCTAGTAAAGCTAAAATATCCACGCTTTTTCTGAAATTCGATCGAATCGGAAATTCTTCGATTTATTTCGATTAGCAGGTTATGTATTTATTAACAAATGACGTTTTCTTACGATTTTCCCGAGTCAGCAGGTGAGCGAAGTATTTATCCTTTCCTCTTACTCCTTTTCCCTTGCTTCTAGCAAGTTGGAAAATGTCCTTTTTTAATTTTGGAAAATTTTCAACCAGTCCGTTGCAGTTGTCGCTGTATATTTTATCGAAATCCCTTACCAGCTGTAGAGAAAAGAAGAATTACATAATATTATATGTAAAGAAAAGCCTGAACTATATCCAAATAAAAAGAAAAGATCGAAACTCATAGATAACGCAAGCATTTATGTGACAACTATGAGTAAAATCTGAACTAATAAATATAAGAGCTTTTACTTGTGAAACTGTAGTTCACGTTAAAGACTAAATATATGTATAATGTATTTCTGATATAATTATACTTCTATGAAATATTACCAGTTTAAATCCCAATGGTTTTTTTAAGGCCGGATATTCCTCAAAATACTCGGATATGCTCATATCCTTTAAATGGTGAAGTCGGGCATGGGTCGTTTTCTCCCATTTGTCCTCGGTTGTTTCCCATGGATGGCTAGAATTTTTTAGCCATTGGAGATCTTCTTGGAATTGTCCTTCGAAGTCTTCGAAATTGGCAGCTGTTGCTAGGCGCTTTATAGGATGTGATACTGATGCGGGAGAGGATACTCGACTGGAGGAAGGTGACGACGTCGCAGAAGCGGAAAACGAACGCTTCCTTTTAGTGATAACACCACTTTCCCGGTATTTTCGTTTTAGATTGTGGATGTGATCTGGCAATTTTCCAGCCAATCTGTTTACAACCCCACGACTCGAATTTATCAGCTTGTTGTGAAAATATACCGATCTATTCTCGGTAGGGAACAAATGAACAATCTGATTTGTCCAGTGCCCATAAATTTGAGCTGTGATATTTTTTTCCGGGTTTTTCTTTAAAATGTTGGTGCAGACAATACGCACCAATCGCAGTCGAGCAACGTTATCCAGCGGTCGAGTTTTATCCAGCGACAGTAGACCGGTTCCTTCCAGTGAGCTTTCGAGCAGCTTGTTAAGTTCCTAGTAACAAAATATTTTAATGTGCATATAAATATAAAAAATTAGTGAAATATATTAATAATTAATAAAATAAGTGAAAAAAAAACCCTTTGTACTATCGGCTAAAGCTATTAGTGGCAATCACCTATTATAATCACCTTCTCTTAGTTGATTATAAATGCAGTGTTTTTTACTCAAACTGATAGATAAGTCAATTTATTCTGATTGATCTCTGAATGCATAAAGAAACGCAAATTGAAAGCAGAGACCATCAATCAACACTAATCACCTTTCCGATTTAAACCCTGTACTTACATCTAAACTTTCGCTGAATTGATCATCAGCAACAACGCTTGAAGGGGAATCTAGTGCATCCCCTCTGTCGCTAACAGCGAAATTTGGCAGAATCTCACTAAAAGAGAAATTAAGGCAGTCGTTTTGTTCTTGTGTGTTTGTAGCAAGAGATAATTCTGAAGTTTCAAAAGTCTGAAAAATAAAAAGACTTTATTTCTACCATTTCAAATGGTTAAATAATATGAACCAACCAAAGTCGTGGACGCATTAGGGTGCATAGCTTTCCGCCATTCTTCGAAATTCCGTGTAAACAGAACCCGATGCCCTATAACTGGGATCATTTCCTTTATCTCTCTGGCACCAAGCAGCGCCAAAGACATTGAAGTTATAGCATTTTCTGTTATAAATGAAAATTAACCAATGTCACGTAGTTAATCACTTGCAAAGTATAGGTTTTTATCAGATATACAAAATGGCGCAAATTTAATCACCCTTTCGGAAGATTTTATAATTTTTGCAAATAGCTTCGTACGTCAATCAAATTAATTTAGCAAAAAAGTAATTCAAAAACAAAATTGGAGGATTAATTTTGCACCACCTTGCATAAGAAAGTCGCGTATAAGAAAGAATCGTCTGTGAAAAACACAAGCTTCTAAAAAGCTTTTCAAGCGCAAAAGAATTTTCGTGCCGTAAGGAATCGAAATCAAAAATGCAAAACACATGTGTAGCAAAAATACTTTAAGCAAATTACAACTTTCTTATATGCGAATAATATTGTATAAATTTACGTTTTGGTATATAAACGAACCTTTAAAAATGTCTACGTAGGCTTCCAGGCCCCACTCCTTTAGTAAGGTTGACACTTCTTCATCCATTTTAGATAACTGTGAAGCACGTGTTAATATGAGCATGTGCATATCAAAATACGATCATTTAATTACTAAATTACTACTGACAGAAACATTGAGAACTAAGGCTATGCCTGGTTTTAAGACGATGTTCGCCATTTATTGGTGACAAACGATTCGAAATGATGAAAACATAGACAGAAATCATTTTAAATAGTTCGTCCCAGAAAAGTTGCGAAAATCGCCATAAAAGAAAAAAAAAGCCCAAGAAAAACAAAACTAATGCACTCGCTAATGAAGAACCTGAATCCCAGAAGAAAAAAACATGTCAAAACACGATACCAGACTGAAAGGGTTGATATTAACCGAGTGTTTCTCAACTCGGCAATTATTAACCGAGTACTAGGTTGAAATTCTTTGCTTTGGTTCTATTTTTTTTTCACTTGAATATCACCAAAATTGACAATAAATTGTTTAAAACTCGAGAAAAACAACATAGTTAATGCACTCGCTAATAAAGAACCTGAATCCCAGAAGAAAAAAACATGTCAAAACACGATACCAGACTGAAAGGGTTGATATTAACCGAGTGTTTCTCAACTCGGCAATTATTAACCGAGTACTAGGTTGAAATTCTTTGCTTTGGTTCTATTTTTTTTTCACTTGAATATCACCAAAATTGACAATAAATTGTTTAAAACTCGAGAAAAACAACATAGTTAATGCACTCGCTAATAAAGAACCTGAATCCCAGAAGAAAAAAACATGTCAAAACACGATACCAGACTGAAAGGGTTGATATTAACCGAGTGTTTCTCAACTCGGCAATTATTAACCGAGTACTACGTTGAAATTCGTTGCTTTAGTTCTATTTCTTTTTTCACATAAAAACCACCAAAATTGACAATAATTTGTTTTAAACAAGAGGAAAACAAGATAATAATATTATGTACTCACCAATAAATATGAATTTTTTATTTTTCCTTGTCTTTTTTGTTTTTTTTATTTTCACTTATCACAGATTTCACACCACCAGCCACTACAAAGGTTCAACACTTAATGACTCAATTACTAGTCGCGAGCAGCGTGCGTCGTTCATAATTCGCGATAGTATGCGTATGCGTATAACACGATGTATGTGTTAAAATCAACCGAGACACACTGTTTTACAGATGAACGAGAAGCCTTGTGTTTGTAGATATTAACCGAGTTGACTGTATCTGCAGCCACACACATATTTCTACCTACCAGGAATGTAAAACGAGTTTTTGGTATTGTACCCAAATGTTTTCCATTGTTCGTGAATGATCTGTATCAACAGCCACACACATATTTTCTACCAGGGATGACAAAACTGATTTTTTAGGTGCTGTACCGAAATGGGTTCAATTGTGCGTGAATAATTTGTGATCGCAAAGGCCTAGCAAAGGCAGCACAGCAATGAAAAAGACGATTTATTCAAGGCTGCTCCTGGAAGTCGAGATTGGTTACCAATACTTCCTTGGTTTCTTCAAATTCTCCTAACTGTGCTTTACAAGATGGTATATATAATTTTCTGTTTGTATCTTTATTTTAAAATGTGTATGTACCAATTGCATTATGAGTTTAGTTATTATCAACTCTCACAAAACGCATAGTTCAAAACAAGTCTGGTACTAACAAATTTTGAAATAAAGTGATAAATGCAGGACTATATATACCATATTGTAGAGCACAATTAGATGAAATCTCAGAATCTATCTTTTTGATTCCGGACTCTGCCGGACGCTTCTTTTTGCCGCGTGGAAAACGATATAAGTTTTATTATTATCATCTCTCACCAACGCATAGGTCGAAACGAGTTTGGTACTTACAAATTTTGAAGTAAAGGGCTAAACTAAAGACTATACCATTTTGTTCAGCATGTGCAAAAGTGTAGCTTTTTTCATTAGCTTGGTTCTCAAAATGATTGAATCGCAGAGTGAAAAATTACTTAATTTTACTTCATTATATCTACAGAAACAGATTAGATTAATATTGCGTTAAGGCCATTATGTCAATTGGACTCAATAAAAAGCTAATATTTATTTTGCATTAAATTTGTACCTTTGGCAAATTTTCTTACAATTAGATACCTATCTTAAATTAGTTTTCAAGTGCCTAGCTACAATTAAGAGTAAAAGCCATATTTTATCAGACAAAAATGTAAAAAAAAAATTGTTGCTTTGGCCATTTTTGTCTGTGTTCTTTTTTTCCTATTGCAAGCCAAAAAAGTAGTAGAGAAAACTTTGTTTTTAAGGCTGTATTAGCCTGTTTAGAATTTAGTTTGTTCGTGAAATGTGAATGTACTAAATTCGGAAGGAATGTCGGAACGTATTTTCAGAAGTAGAATATATTCATCAAAGTTCTGAATTTGGGCAAATCGTACTTGTATATATCTTTAAATCAACTGTGTCGATAAAAGTACAATTGCGATTATTTTTTCATCCCTGGTTTCTGCGTTTTGAAAAAGCAGCGTCGTAATTCGTGGTGTGCGTATAACTTGTTAAGAAACAACAGTATGTGTTTGTTGAAATTTACCAAGTTGAATGATAAAACTAACAGATACACAATTTCTACGTATAACAAATATCAGATAGGTACATATTTCGATGAAAATGTTTTATAGAATTGTTTTATGGAAAAATGGAATGTAAAATAAATCGAGGAGAATTCTCTTTTTTTGAACAGAATGTTACTTTATTTTTGGGAAATTCTCACGAGTAAAAGGGTTAAAAACAAACAAGTCATTGGTTGTATTTAAGCAACGTTTATTGGTTGTTTTCAACAGAGAGCTTGTTAGATTTTAACACACATTCGCTTGGTTAAATTCTCACGAGTAAAAGGGTTAAAAACAAACAAGTCATTGGTTGTATTTAAGCAACGTTTATTGGTTGTTTTCAACAGAGAGCTTGTTAGATTTTAACACACATTCGCTTGGTTAAATTCTCACGAGTAAAAGGGTTAAAAACAAACAAGTCATTGGTTGTATTTAAGCAACGTTTATTGGTTGTTTTCAACAGAGAGCTTGTTAGATTTTAACACACATTCGCTTGGTTAAATTCTCACGAGTAAAAGGGTTAAAAACAAACAAGTCATTGGTTGTATTTAAGCAACGTTTATTGGTTGTTTTCAACAGAGAGCTTGTTAGATTTTAACACACATTCGCTTGGTTAAATTCTCACGAGTAAAAGGGTTAAAAACAAACAAGTCATTGGTTGTATTTAAGCAACGTTTATTGGTTGTTTTCAACAGAGAGCTTGTTAGATTTTAACACACATTCGCTTGGTTAAATTCTCACGAGTAAAAGGGTTAAAAACAAACAAGTCATTGGTTGTATTTAAGCAACGTTTATTGGTTGTTTTCAACAGAGAGCTTGTTAGATTTTAACACACATTCGCTTGGTTAAATTCTCACGAGTAAAAGGGTTAAAAACAAACAAGTCATTGGTTGTATTTAAGCAACGTTTATTGGTTGTTTTCAACAGAGAGCTTGTTAGATTTTAACACACATTCGCTTGGTTAAATTCTCACGAGTAAAAGGGTTAAAAACAAACAAGTCATTGGTTGTATTTAAGCAACGTTTATTGGTTGTTTTCAACAGAGAGCTTGTTAGATTTTAACACACATTCGCTTGGTTAAATTCTCACGAGTAAAAGGGTTAAAAACAAACAAGTCATTGGTTGTATTTAAGCAACGTTTATTGGTTGTTTTCAACAGAGAGCTTGTTAGATTTTAACACACATTCGCTTGGTTAAATTCTCACGAGTAAAAGGGTTAAAAACAAACAAGTCATTGGTTGTATTTAAGCAACGTTTATTGGTTGTTTTCAACAGAGAGCTTGTTAGATTTTAACACACATTCGCTTGGTTAAATTCTCACGAGTAAAAGGGTTAAAAACAAACAAGTCATTGGTTGTATTTAAGCAACGTTTATTGGTTGTTTTCAACAGAGAGCTTGTTAGATTTTAACACACATTCGCTTGGTTAAATTCTCACGAGTAAAAGGGTTAAAAACAAACAAGTCATTGGTTGTATTTAAGCAACGTTTATTGGTTGTTTTCAACAGAGAGCTTGTTAGATTTTAACACACATTCGCTTGGTTAAATTCTCACGAGTAAAAGGGTTAAAAACAAACAAGTCATTGGTTGTATTTAAGCAACGTTTATTGGTTGTTTTCAACAGAGAGCTTGTTAGATTTTAACACACATTCGCTTGGTTAAATTCTCACGAGTAAAAGGGTTAAAAACAAACAAGTCATTGGTTGTATTTAAGCAACGTTTATTGGTTGTTTTCAACAGAGAGCTTGTTAGATTTTAACACACATTCGCTTGGTTAAATTCTCACGAGTAAAAGGGTTAAAAACAAACAAGTCATTGGTTGTATTTAAGCAACGTTTATTGGTTGTTTTCAACAGAGAGCTTGTTAGATTTTAACACACATTCGCTTGGTTAAATTCTCACGAGTAAAAGGGTTAAAAACAAACAAGTCATTGGTTGTATTTAAGCAACGTTTATTGGTTGTTTTCAACAGAGAGCTTGTTAGATTTTAACACACATTCGCTTGGTTAAATTCTCACGAGTAAAAGGGTTAAAAACAAACAAGTCATTGGTTGTATTTAAGCAACGTTTATTGGTTGTTTTCAACAGAGAGCTTGTTAGATTTTAACACACATTCGCTTGGTTAAATTCTCACGAGTAAAAGGGTTAAAAACAAACAAGTCATTGGTTGTATTTAAGCAACGTTTATTGGTTGTTTTCAACAGAGAGCTTGTTAGATTTTAACACACATTCGCTTGGTTAAATTCTCACGAGTAAAAGGGTTAAAAACAAACAAGTCATTGGTTGTATTTAAGCAACGTTTATTGGTTGTTTTCAACAGAGAGCTTGTTAGATTTTAACACACATTCGCTTGGTTAAATTCTCACGAGTAAAAGGGTTAAAAACAAACAAGTCATTGGTTGTATTTAAGCAACGTTTATTGGTTGTTTTCAACAGAGAGCTTGTTAGATTTTAACACACATTCGCTTGGTTAAATTCTCACGAGTAAAAGGGTTAAAAACAAACAAGTCATTGGTTGTATTTAAGCAACGTTTATTGGTTGTTTTTAACAGAGAGCTTGTTAGATTTTAACACACATTCGTTTGGTTAATTTTACATGAGTAGCACGGTTATTAATAACCAATCAATGTGTTAAAACCCCAAATTTAGTAGGTTTTTCTTAACCAAGATACTTGTTTGAATTTAACCAAACAGGAAAACGAGACTGGTTGGTTAATATTAACGAAGCAACTTAATTGATAACAAACATTTAGTGTGTTATTTTTAACAACATGTATTTAACCTTTTTAACACGGTAGTTTTTAACAATAATAACTCATTTGTTTTCTACAGAGACTTAGTTGATTTCAACACATTTTTTTTTAACCGAGCGAAAATTCCACTCGGTTAAGGTCAATTTTTCTGCGTGTATATAGGTGAACGTGATGAATTTTTAGTCATTCACTCTCCCCTATATAACCTAACATATGTGTTCCCAGTAAAATTATAGCTCGGGTGCTAGTGGAAACCGAGCAGATCAGCTATTTAGAATTGTCCATATAAAAGGTTTGGGAGTATGTCAATACACCTAACTGCACATAGTTTGTATAAATTTGGAGCAGAACCGATTCCCTCGAGGTAAACACTGGTGGTAGGCGCAGTGGATTAGTGGTTAGTGTGTTGGACTACTAAGCGAGGGGTCCCAGGTTCGAATCCCGCAAAAACCCAGATTCCAACTTTAAGGTTTTTTCCACTGCGCCACCTCTCGCGAACGTCTGACAAACATCCGAGAGTATAACTGTCTTGAAAGAGCTTCTCAATTAGCCGTTTGGAATCGGCATAAAATTGTAGATCCCTTCCATTCGTTCCAAAAATGAAACTCACACAAAACGAATGGTTGTGAGAAGCTAGGCCTTGGGTCCCTACGGACCTGTTGCGCCAGAATATTTAAGTGTCTTGTGTTTTTTATGAGCGATGGATTGCTTGGTGTCGAGTCTTAGTACTTTTGAGACAACTTAGTCAACTTGCCATCAGGAGGTCTGAATTTGGTGTTGGAACTATATTCTTGGCCTTTGCTTCAGTTCTACACTAGTCGGCAAAAGTATTTTGACAAAACTGAAAGTAAAATTTTTTGAACTCTAGGAAGAAAGTAAACAAAATAATTCACAGTTAAGCTTGCTTTATTAACAAGGTAAACATGGGCAAATTTTATTTTTAAATGGCGAAAAATTATAGACATCGTGTATAAGGAGAGATTAATAGATAAAAAATAAACAGCAATCTAACTTCAAAGCCGGTGCGTAACTTTTTAGTTCATTATAAACGCTTCGTAACCTGCCTACAATAAGTACCAACCTTGGAGCGGGCGCGACGCAAATTTTTGTCAAACAGACCCAAGAACTTACAGTTTGAGAAACTAAACACAGTTTTGGGAACTCTCCTTAAACCAATTTGAATGAAATGACAGCAAAAGAAAAAAAAAAAAAGAAGAAAAATGCAGGAATGGAATGAACAGTTTTTTATTGAATCTGCAGCGTATAAAACTCTTCGTCATCAAAATCTTCAAAAGGATTTGTTCGGGTTTTATTTTGTTTTTCTTAAAAGCCTAACATATTTAAACATTTAGAGATCTTCAAAAATATAAACATCCTGGAAATATTTCTTTAAAAATATTCGAAAAAAAAAAATGTAAACATGATTTTTTCAATATAAATGGCCGCGTTCCACTGCCCGCTAGATGACCAGCGGTATGAAAAACTCCATATAAAAAAAATTGACATTTCACCCTTGGCGCTAGATGTCTAGCACTTTTTGTGAAATATCCTATCAGGGATCGTTCTTTCGACGAGTTCTTGCAGCATTTCCGGAGGAACGTCATCCCAAAGCTTTGCTACTACTAAAACGATCTCCTCTCTGGTCTATGTCAGAAAAACAGTAATTGTTCCTTTAATGCAACATCATACATATTCAATAACATTAAATCTCCACCTCGGGGTGGTCAGTTGTGTGTTTCAGGATCAATATCCAGTAAAAGTAAAATCACCATTGGTTTTCTTTTTGACAAGGAACGTTATCCTACGTCTGCTTATGATTAGTCTATCGCCAGATTGGAATGCGTAATTGTTTAGAGCTTGTGCTGGATCATCGTTCCATCCATTGGAGGCAAATCTGCACAATCGTTGGACGGTATATATATACAGCCCTAAAACATTACAAACCCGCCGCCATGCTAACTGGGTTTTCTAAATTTTCTTGGAAATTAAAAAACAAAACGAATTATAGATTGATTGATTTGAGGCCGAAAGGCAATAATTTTAAGGATATTGATAAGCTCAGAGTGCTCGCTAAGAGCAAGTAAGCTAGAATAAGAAAAATGTCCATTTTAAATTAGATTTAGTCGTTTGTCTAGTATATAAGTTAAATTAATGATATACATTAAAATTTAAATTTGAAATGACCATTTTACGACTGGTGCGTATTTTTGACGAGATAATTTCGGAATCCGAACAAATCTTCCGTCCAGTGATCCATGAGGCTCAAATGAACATTCTTCCGTTCATAAAACCCGATTCCACAACTTATGGGTAAATTTTTTAAACTCTTGGACGAATTGTAGCCTCTTTATTTTGTTATCCTAGTTATACACGGTATTTTTCTTACAGGATATGTTCCCAAATCGAGTTGCGCAAAGCGCCTCTGAATTATCCTTTAGATAATCAGTTTTCCAGCATATTTTTTATTTATTTTAAGATAATATTTTATCTGTAAACTTTGATTTTTTACCAAACTTCCCCAAAATATATCTTGCATTCCTCTACCTTCTTCGGTATAACTCTTTCGTTTTCTACCCGAGGGAGGTAAATTTTGCACAGAGATCATTCTATTGTGATTATTGATTTTGATATTTACAGTTTGCTTCGACAAATTAAATTCTTCCCCTATTTCTAAACAGGAAGAGCGCAATCGTCTTTTGCGACAAAAGCTACTCGATCTTCCATATTTAACTACCCATAACTATACTCGATGCAACGTCGCAATTGGAGATAATAATCTTCTGTCGGATCGTAATTCAATTGCTGCTTGTAACAATGCACATCCTATGCGATAAAACTTTAAACAACTTTGAACTACGGGAACCGTACATTTGTCACGATTAAATGCATGTAACCACTTCCGTTTGCATTTCCAACGAAGCAATATTAATCGCAGTGGAAACAAAATGAAAGTAATCATTTGTTAACTGCCAATGACATTACATTGTCGACCTTAGCACCGACATATGACGCATTCTAATTGACTTGTTATTTAAATGCTTCGCATGTGCTGTCCAAGTCACTTTTCGCACGTACCAAATGTCGCACGTATAAACACATAAGCCATCCATTTGCACTTGTTGCGTTCCGATATATTCATCCACTGGTAAAAAAGATACCAAGCCAACAGCGCGTGTACACATCCACGCGTATCAATCTGTTGTTCTCATTTCTCATGCTGTCTCTTATCGGAGTGCACTTCCGGGAAATCATGTCACAAGTATTCATATTTTCAGAAAACTTTTTCTACGTTTTGAAATATAGTCCATATGCGTACATTTGGACGAAAGTTCATTAGACTGTGACAAGTCTGTACACAAATGGAAGCTTTTGCCTTGTACACCCTCTGTTTGTAGATATACTAAACATTAACAGCAATTAGCATTTTAATTGCATTTTTGAACGTACGACGACCAGCAGCAGTGCAACTTTCTACACGACAACAGAACGCCGAACATAATTGAGTTTCATATTTTGCAATTGCATTTGCATCTGATAGCAGCATGGACAGTCAGAGTCATCCTGCCCATAAAGACGAAGAGGCAGACCTATGTTTGACCTACAGCATGGTCGGCAAGGGAGGAGCGGTGTTCGTTAGAAGGGAAGTTTATTTTTTATTTTATTAGAACTTTCACATTATTATTCTCTGCTGAAAAGTTGTTCCCTGCTCAACTTTCTGAATGACATAAAATATTGTATAGGTATCGCCACAAACATCATCTGTATGTGTTTGCTTTCACCTACTAAATGAGTCCTATTGGCGCCCCCTGAAGATAATAATTAGTTCAACGACTCTCGCCAGTGCAAACAAGTCTTGGTAAGTTTTTGCCAAGAATATTCGGTACTTAAACGAAACATCAACACACGGCCATGACCGGTAATTAAGTAATGAATCACGCAACACTCTACACATGTACATCTCTCTAACTAGCATATTTAATTAAATTAAAGCTGATGCGACTTCCCCCCTTAGTCTGTCGAGTTGAAGTCAACAATATTCCGTCATCATCATTATGGGCTCGTTCCCGTATAGCCAGCCGAATACGGCTAATGAATATCCGCACGAATGGCATATTAGATTCCAGTGAGTTTTTGAATTAAACAATTTTATCATATATATTGTACAGTGGCCAATTAATAATTACTGCACAGAGTGCACTCAGCGTACATGTTTCGTTTATGCGTATTTTATATGCGTTTTCATTAGAATTAAATTGAATGCCGCAACGCGCCGGTTAGGGGCACACGCATTTAAAAAACAATAAAAAAAATAAAACTCTCTAAAACCAAATTAGGAAAATTAACCATTAAGCCACTTGGCTGAAACCATAAATATCAAATGGTCTAAGTGCCATATATTCAAAATTAGGTTTATATATCTAACGGATGTGACAATATGATGAATGTCTTCGACGCTGCGCGAGGGTGAGGCATCATTAAAGCTTAAAAAAACGCATTCGTAGTCGTAGTAATGACAGTGAAGAGAAACCGCTTGAAAAGCATTCCATCGCACACATTTCATGCAATGTACACGGAGGCATATTTTTGAGGTTGTCTTCGAGTGGAGCAACAATATTCGCTCAATTGAATAGATTGTGACAAGCTAGACTTGAGTCTAGACTCTGGACACATACTTGATGATGACGGATAAAGATATTTCTAGAGACGATGATGTGCGTGCGTAGAGGGAAATGCAATTAGCAACACACTCGGAGATTGCTGAGGTTTCCATTTCACAATTGCCTTAAATGTCAACTGTCAGCTGTCAACAGTCATTTGTCAGTTGATAAATCCGTCACAATAAAGAAAGTGATTAGAGTTATGAAACGCACTTATAAATACTAATGCTGTCGACACGTTGAAGGGGGAGAACAATTCAACAATTTGAAATGACGTTCCCATTTATACAGACATCCGCGGCTGGAGACGCCACAGTATTTATTCTACACGTGCAAAATATATACAATACAATGGGAATTTAATTTAAGTGTAGGAGAGCACTCTCCTCACTTTTTCTCTCAATGAATGTGTATATCCGAAAGAACGCGATGAAGAGGGGATTAATAAATTCCCCAATGACTAACGCATTATCTGGCACAAGAACCGGAACATCAGTTGTCTCTCATCTTTTTGTAGTGGTTTTGTATATTTTTCCCCCAAAACGGGAAACATGTGCTCGTGTTGTGTGCACTTTTGTCATTGTACACTTGAACATTAGCCAAGTTAATTAAAAATGTTGTCCCGTATGCTGAACCGTTTCCAAACAATGGCCGAGTACTGTTTTGTACTTTGGCTGCAGCGAAGCAGTTGTATGTATAAAGTTTGCCATGCTTGCAGTCGTTGTGAGAATTGGCGTTGTTTCACAATAAGTGTGACAAGAATGGTGTTGCGGCGACATTTTTAGAATCGCAAGCGGAATATTTCCGGAGCAGTTGTAGAAGTTAGATATTAGAGCGGCAAATCAAACGATCTTGGCTGCTAATCGACATCGGCTCGATTACGAGACCGAGAAATTTCAATATTATCAGTTTTTCAATGTGAGCCACATCGTCCTGCGGAAAACAGATGTCGCCCATACCAAAACAATCAATTTGCAGTCAAAATAAAGTACACGACTGGGTCGAACGAAACTTTCTCGTTGATTAAAAGTGTAGTTGGTTGTTTTCTTATTTTATTATGCTAGATAAAAGAAACGGTTCATGAAATATACGAATACCTGTTAAATAAAATCCACTTAGCTCAAATATAAGTTTTGGTTGAAACCGTTGAACCGTTTTCGAACAAATCAAAGTGGTATTAATTAACATTTTATATGGGAAGTACAATTACCATGCAAAAAAAAAAACGTGAATTTCGAGACCCATTTTTTGGAGTTGCCACAATTGAAGAACATCTCGAGTTCGAAATTGTGTACGAAAACAATATCTTTTTCTTACTACGTAATGGAGAAAGTTAAAAATATTAGTTTGACTAACTTTGGAAAAAAAAAACTTCCGAACCGACCACGCCATTGATTGGTCCCTCATTCACGCCAAACATAACATTTTTCAAAATGCTATAGGGAGTTAGATTTGATCTCTCTTTCAATCAAAAGTACTCGTCGCTGCAAATGATTCTGAAAATTGGGATCCGGTTCCAAATGCTTCAAAGCTCAATCAAGGACTGGAGCATCGTATATGGAATGATCAGCAGGCTTCACTTTTTGAAGGTCTTTTTTTCAAAATGCATCAATTAAAAGCTTATACAAAAATTTATGTGCAGTTTTGTTTTCGGGCACAGTCAGCGTTTCGTGGACGTATATGATCGAAAAACTTTTGTTGAATTTCTTCATTATTCGACGAATATGGTAAGCTCTTAAGGACGCTCATTACGACCGTACGCTCTGCGAACAGAACTTGCATTTTGTTAATAATTCTTTACGATATGAGTTGTGTAATCGATGATAGAATATAATGACAGCAAAATATTTTCGAATATTGGCGCAATGACAACTCATGTCAAGGCCCAGTACTTTGTTGACAAACAAATAATCTGCTGGCTATCAGTTATATCCTAGCTACCTTGTCCATGATTTTCTTGCATGCGTGTTCTAAATGGTGTTGAGAACTTAAAGAATTGTCGATAATCACTTGTGCTCAGTGAATTGTTGAGTAACCTTGTAACCTTTGAAGATCTTTGGTGCATCCCTTAAACAAACGGCGAAACAATTTTCATGAAATATACGACTTTCTAAGATGGAAGGAATGGTAAACACCACTTTTTACACCTTTTTGAACGTTCCGGTGATTGGGAAATGCGTAGTCCAACACGCGCCACTATGTCCAACTGAAATTCCACTAACAAAGCAGCAACTTCATGACTTATTGTTGAATTTTTACAAACATATTCCTTCTGAACTCTTCAGAAAATTAATGGCAAATTGTCTGCACGCCAAATTGCACATTACCTATTTTTTTTTTCACTCAAAAATCACAAACAAATCTGAAGCACACACACAATCGGCACATTTATATTTCAACAATGTTCCATGGCATCATCAAGTCAGAATATAAAAAATGGCAAACGTATTTTTCAAAAGGCCACTTTCACGTGCAGCACTTTCTATTTGACATATATAAACAAAAATAAAGAACAAAGAGCACTGCACAGATAGCCATCAGAAATCAATTGAATTTTGAATAACAATTTAGGGGATTAACGATCAAAAGGAAAGAAGAATTACAATCCCAGAGATACAATGCTGAAAAAATATGCGGGTTTAATTGAAAATCTCATCATGTCGGCGCTAATGAGGACGATAGCAGATTTCTCGCTAAGCAGACCGGTTTTCGGGTTCAATTCGTGACTGCCTCTTCTCGGTGATTCACCTTCGCCGGTCAGATACATATATTCATTCTCCAGTAAGAACGATGAGTAAGATTAATCAAAACTGAAGAAGATTCATTGACACTTCAATGGAATCAACATAAGTAACTATACATCGGGTAGCAATTAAAGAAGATAGAACAGGGGCACCCGAATTGTGAGAATTTGTCGTATTTTTGTCTGAAACAATTAACGCCGTCATTGGGTTGACCGAATTACATTTGCATATAACCCATTTAGCTGATGAGAGATACATTCGTCTTCTCTGGTATGACTCGTCATTCACCTTATAGTGCGAGAATGACCGGATTTTTACTCGATTGCACATGATGTTTGTGCTGGTCAGTGCTCTTGTCCTAATGAGTGTACAGACTGTTGTTCGTTTTTGAAGTTGCTTTGCGCTATTTCGGACAAGAAATACAATATAACAGTCTATTTTTTTTTTTAATTTGATCTTTCTCTGACTAGGTTCAAAAGTGTCATTGCAACGAGCCGAAGTATAATGTGCGTCTGACCCAAAAAATAGAGCCACATATGAAAACCTCATGGAATCATTCATAAAATATTTGAGGGCGAACTTTATAATATGTGAATTTTATTATTAAAATGGCATGTTGCGAGAAACTGAGCTCACGTACAAACAAAATTTGGAATTCTGACCCAAGTACGAATTTCGGAATTTTGTAATTTTGGCCCTGATAGATAAATAATTGATGTTTTGACCTGGGAATGAAATATTTTAATTTTTGACTCGAATGTGAAAATAGTTCTGATTTGTGACCATGAAATTCGGATATAAAAAAGTTCAAAATTTTGAGCTAGTCATGAAAAATATTAATTCGGATATAAAAAAGTTCAAAATTTTGAGCTAGGAATGAGAAATATTAATTTTTTACTCGGGTATGAAAAGAACAAAATTTGTAACTCTGAGCGAAGCATGAAAACTTGTTTTTAGGTCCTAATATGAAAATAGTTAATGTTTTACCCTGAGAATATAAAGATAAAATTTCTCACTCGAATATGAAAATAATTCGAAATTTGTACCCAGTCAAAATTTTGACCCAGTCATATCTGGATATAAAAACTTTCTTTTTTGATCCCGATATGAGCGTAATGGAAGTTTTAGCCTGGACATAAAAAGATTAACACTTTTTTAACTGAATATGACAATAACATGAAATTTGGACTTGATTATTTATAATTTTTATTTCCAACTCGTAAGTGGAAAAACTTTGTTTTCGAAAATTTCCCACCATTTTGCTCTGACGGAGATGAACTTTTGAAGAGTCTAACATTAGCTTAAGATTCTATACATAGAGTAGAAAAAGAAAAGGATCATGTAGAAAAGGTCCTCAACCAACTTAAACTGAGTAACTGTTTGCAGCTAGCTAGTGGCGAGACTAACTGACGAGGTCTGTTACGTCAGGGGTAAGATTCTGTAAGGCGAAACGAACAAACGTTTTCGTGCGCACGAATGATTTGCCCCATTTTTACACAGGAAAATTTCTTCGTGCACACGAAAACGTCTTAACGTTTCACCTAACAGAACCTGACCCCAGGATTCATGTGACGTCAAAATGTAATACGAATAATAATAATCATGAATCTTGATCTGCCTTGTAACTTGCTGCTTTATACTTGCATGTTAGAAGATTGGTCCAAACTTGGGGTGTGGGGATGTTTTTTTCTCTCCGAAAGGGGAAGATCAATAATTTTCTGGAGCAGTTTGAGTCGAAAATAAGTTTTCAACATGCGAACAAGGAAAGAAATCTATGCTTAAGTGCGCCTTATGTACTTTTTCTGATTTTTTTTTAAATTCAGCAAATATTTTGTGCAACTACCGAGTGGGCAAAAGATTTCACTCTACATGAACAAATTTTATGAATTTTGACCCAAAAATTGTTTGTTCGTAAATGTCTGACAATTGTCAAACGGACTGACCCTTGCTAACTGCGAAAATTTCCTAAGTTTGTTGTACAAACAACTTTCGTATTTTTTGGTTACTTTATCTTTGGCAAGGAAAATCGTTGCCCACTCTCCTGAATCCGAAATTTTCTTATTCAAAAAAGCGCTTACATGTGCAATTAAAGGATGTAGTAACTATAATTAAAAAAATTATGACGACCAATGCGCGAAAAGTGGCAACACTTGAATCATCACTTTGGTAGTAAGTTTTAATAATTTTAACGCGTTGTGCGATTATTAAACGATCCACTATCGAAAATGGCAAACATTCAACTCTTATTATTGCACTTCAAATGACCTCTGAGTTTGACAGGTGTCAAAAGCAGCGCTACCAACTTGAAACCACGAAATGGATGACCCTGTACATGAAATTCTAAAATCAGTAATTCAAAGTGTCATGATTCGTATCGTCTCTTTTGGCGGAAAGAATTTTGAACTGAATATCAAGATAAACAGTAATCAGTTGTTTTTTTAACTCCAATAAAAAAAGACAGTTACGAAGCTGCAACCAAATTGTTTTGTTTGATTAATTTTTTCTTCCATAATCTAAGCATACCTTATGTCAGCTGTCATGTCAGACTTCTATGAGAGTTCATCTGTATTTTTGTCTTGCTTGATTTCAATGAACAAAATTAAATGAAATGAAAAACATTATCCGAGTACTCTTGAGTAGCTCCACAGAAAATCTGATGTTATTAGAAAAACCGAAACTTGTTATCCACCTTAAAACAACAAAAAAAAAAAAACCGAATTCAAGGCCGAACGCGTGACTAGCGTCCCGCTCCCCAGTATTTAAAAAAACGGCAACATTTCAAAACAAAACATCCCGAGCATTCAAGGCCCAACTTCATGTACGTGCGCGAATTCCGTTTCAAGGACAATCTACTGCCCTGCAAAACATATAACTTCCCCCCACCCTTCGATGACTTATTGGCTCTGTTTCCCTATACTGAAAGTTAATAGGTATAGCTATACAACAAAGTTTCTCCAATGTGACGACTGGTATAGCGTAGAGTCACCTTTGATATTCGGGTCACCATTTATGTGTCCGACTTTACAGTTCGACTGTTTGGGTAAACTTTCTCAGAACGTACATATACACGTACACAAATGGTTTTTGCACCAAATACTCTTATGACACCGGAAAAAAATGTAAATTTTGACCTCCGATTTTGTGTCCATTTCGATTGCATATACACTCGCATGAACATGACATACCCAAGAGTGGATTCACTTGTAATTGCAGCCATGAAAATTGATTTATGGCCTACACACATTCTAGGTGAACAAGAGAGTCGAGATGATGACAATGTGACAGCGTCCGGGGAGAGAGCGGCACCACAAATCAGATCAACTGGGCGCTAACTGTTGTGTTAAATGTCAAATGATTAACCCAAAAACCAGAGAAGAGAGTCGGTTCTGTTGCACGACGACGAATGCATGGTGATTATCGATTCTGTTCACATGATGGTCGGTTGCCGGTAGTAGCTGCCTTGTTGTGATGCATATGTACAACAGTACAGCCCAAAGTGTGTGTGTTGGTCAGTTCGCTGGGAAATCTGGGTCGATATGGGTATACAATGTACGGTGCATGAGTGTATAATGTGTTTCGCCAATTGTCCATTGACATACATATATAAACAAATTGAACAGTCTATTACATCGAAAAGTGCACGGGGTGCAGTGGTGGTCGTACGTTTATCCCTGCATCGCATGTGACTGGAGATGAATGATTTATGTTGATCTGGGAAACTGATTGCCAGCTTCGCATTCGGTCTGCATGTTCAATGAGAGAGTAAGATAGGTTATGTTGTTTCTGGTTTTAACAATCCCAGGAATATTTGGGCTTACATGTGGCCGCACGACGTTGAAGTGGTAAGGTGTGAGGAAAAGTTTTAGTATGATGATGGCCTTTCAAACCACGATTCCTACCTCCGGCCGACTGCTGTTGAAAATAACCGCCGATGAAGATCTACATTCAAGGGAACAGAAAGGAATTTCTTCTAACTGAATGCCAACGTTCTGTAACATATCGTATGGTATTTGTGTAACCAGAACCAGGACAGGATCGTTGAGGTGTACATTGCAAAACAGTTCAGCCGCTGGCTGTCTCAACATTCGATAGGACCAGAGGTCTCACCTCAAACACTCTTTTAACTGAGGTCTCTTTTTTGGGAAGATATCGACAATGCTGCCGTACGGCTGAATTAGGAAGCTTCCTCTGAACAGTTTTATCTATACTCTTCAAACTTAAAAATTGAAAAGAGACATCATCCTAAACAAATTTACGAATACAAGGCGGATCAGCCTTCAAATATGCGGGCACAAAAAAACTACTTCCATCAAGGCCAGACACTCTCATACCAGTATCTCCTTGAGGGTTTTTCTGAGCCACACCCCTGGACAAGAGGCCTAATTAGTCTCCGTGTCAGTTTGCTAAAGTTTCCGGCTCATTTACGCCACGAGCCAAGTCCATGTTCCATGTTCCATGTCCACATGAGTCATATCAACCAACCCCAATCGCACCACAGAAGCAGACATTTTTTTTTATTGCTCTCCCAATTTTAATCAAAATGAATAATCCACCAAACCGAGACCAAATCCACCCTTATTATGTCACCCGATAATAAAGAAAGAAAACATCATCGTTCATCATGGGCAACCCCTTTTTGAACTGCAAGCAAAAATCTCTTTCTTTCCTTTTCCGTTCCGTTCTATTATGTCATTATGTCGACAAAGCAGCACATAAAATGAAAATAATTCCTATAAAATGTAACTCGAAGCAAAACATAAATACTTGGGTGAACGCCTTAAGGCAGAACTTGCCACCCTCCCATTTGCACTTAAATAGACATGCCAACCCTAACACATCAGCACAGTTCGTGTCCGCTCAGGGTGTCGAATCAATTTCGCTTTGGGAACAGCCCCCCCTTGAGGGAATGGTCCGTGTTATTGTGTGTAAGCAGATTTGCCGGGATTCCAATTGATTTCTCGAGTGATGAAAACCGATATACGGTATTCGGGTCAAAGGGGACAACCTGATTGATTAAGGTTTAATAGGCGGACGGTCCATTTGTGATGCATAATCTTTATTACTCAAATAGAGTAGGTAAATTGTCAGCATACAAAATTTATCTTAGACACATGAGTCTCCACGACAGGCCAAGTATTTCACAGTACCTCGTGAAATTTAAACCTCGTATTCTGAATGAATGCGTCTCTGGTAAGTAGAATAATGACGGTGAGGGATTTCTTCACAATTCTATGAGTAAAGCCAATAAAACCGCAGTGCACAGGAGCGGTAAGGTCGAAATTAAATTAACACCCTCGCTGTCGGGCATGCGTTGAAAAGATTATAGTTCATAGTCAGAGTAGTGTTGATTGATTTTGTGATGGAAGTCAAACCGGAAACCGGATTTAGTTACTAATTGGTGATTCATTTGATTTAAGAAAGCGCCATGTTCGTTAGCATCTCTTTGCCTGTCTGGAGATTCCAAGAATATTGTGTACTTTTGGAGTCGAACGATTTTTGTCTCTAACAAGTTTTTGCATTTTTGACCGGTTTACAGATTGATCTGTTGCCTACCGATAGATGGTTCTAATTATACTCTAACATCAGACAACCATTCTGGAACGACACGTCGTTGGGACTGATCTACTCTAAATACGCGTATATGTTGTGCAGTGAAAAACATTATTTCTGCAGACATTTTTCGCTGCCTTTTTATAGGAAAGAATTTATGTTCAACAAACTTTGAGTTGAGTTTTAACAAATTTCGAAAATATTTGAAGTTATATAAGCAAAAAAAAAATGCTTTTTACATTTTCCAACTCAAAAGTCCTTCTCAAAGGGAAAATTAACTCGACCTGGGGCCGAATTATCGCATCCGTGAGCGAGTCACTGAATTTTGTGAATTTTACAAGTTTCAGTCAAGTACTACTCGATCACGGATGCGGTAATTCAACCCCTAAAATCCCTTTTACCAATAAACTCTCTTAATCTTTTCACTTAAATTCAACTCATGTACTTCAAACGACTGCTGATGCATTTTAAACCATTTTCCTTGCCCCCAAAGTTTCATTTCAAAAGCAGCCCTCCCACGGTGCATGCAAGTCCGTCAGTCACTTTTATCCACCTACAATCAGCGCCTGCATGTCTGCAAGCCAAGCCCTTGTGCTTGCCTATTTTTCCCGTCAGCGTGAGAATCGTGGTTTACACTGCGCCTTGCATGCCGTTGTCACTAATAATACACAACGTAGTTCAAAGTGACCCAACCCAATTTATTGTTAGTAAAAAAAAAAAAAACAAAAACCGTTTTCCCTTCCCTCGGCTTATCTCTACAAAAAAAAAAAAAAAAATAGGCGTCCCCCAATGCGTACGATGACATTGAAAATTTATTCAATCCCCAGGTTCCAGTTTGTTTGTGAGCGCCTTCGTCACTTGGTACACTGCTATCAACGCTACAACCTTAAGCTCTGTTCCCAGTTTTGAGCGATAAGCAAACACAGACACATATATCCGTCAATAGACTCTGTTGGCTTCATGTGCATTTGTCAATATTGACACATGAATGGGCTTTCCATTTGTAACTATGACACTGTGCAGTACCTGTCACATGAAGTCACAAACATTCGAAAATTCTTAGGCTGCAATAAATTTTGATACCATCTGTTGATTAATCGCATACATCGTCATCTATGTGTTACACAATTTATTTCATTCCCACAGCTTGGCTTTGCGCCTGTACTTGTGGTCGACTTTTCAAGGTGAAATCGATCAGACAGATTGATGAGCTGTATACGAAAGCATATAATGTGTGTCGATTGGTGGACCCCAAGAACCAGTGGAGGCTTCCATTAGTGGCTAAAATGGAGCCACACGTGAGGTAGGTAGATTGGTAGTAAAAATTATGGCTCGCTTATACGGGATTTTTTTTTATTTTCATTTCATTCAATTTTAATGTTCCTGTGGTAAATTTTTACTAACCACAACGCACATGATGTTTAATGTCGAATATAAATTGAATGAAAATGCATATATGGAACGGTTTTCGTGCTGAATTTATGTTAAACTTTCCTCGAATATATGTCAAATTGTGGTCAGCTTTGGTAGGGGTATCGTGTTCTTTTTCGTCGGCCGAGAGTTGTGTCAGCGGTGTCGCTTGTTCCTTATGGAAGCTGGTCGTTTTGAGCCCACGCGGATTTAAAGGTCATGAAAATGCCTAATAGGCTTAAAGCTCATTGATCGACTTGATTCGGACTTAACTACTTTTGTCACAAATTTCTATGCATATCGCCTTGTTAACTGGTCAACTAATTAATTTGTTTAATTTATTTTATTTCCAGGTAAGGAGTGACGATACTTGTTGGCTGTATTATTTCTACGTATAACCAAAATTCATGGTGAAAAAGTATTCTTATGGTCTCAGTACAAAAATGGGGATAAAAAACGTTTACGAAGAGATTTCAAATAAAATTCAGCTTGTGTAGCAGAATGTGTATACACTTTGTGTGGCGGCAATTAAAATGCTACGCATGAATGCTCTAAGACAAAGGTATTTGTCACCCACCTTCCAGTATGGGTATGTATGAAATAAAATTCAGAAATTAATTGCGATTCAGATGATTTTCTTTTGCTGTTGCTATTTTGTATTTCCGCATCGAACAGCCTTGAACCATTGTAGACGCTTTTTTTTTTTAACAAAATTAGAGTACAATATGGAGGCGTCTATAGTTGCTGCCCACCAATTGACTGAATAGAGTTGCCAGAGGAAAGTTATGCATTTAGTTTGAACTGAAACGAACAGTTTCAATAGACATATCAGCGAATGTAGTAGATGCCAGGAGGGTGTGTCAAAACCATTCAAGATATATAAACGATTCAAAACACAGCAAAAGCCAGTTAAAACGCACACAAAAAGCCTATGGCCAAATACGAACTCCTATAGATGAATGTATCGCGTATTTAAATTTTATTTGAAAATAGAAAAAAACAAATGTGAACTTTACAGCCCGATTCTGGCAAACCTCACTTTTACCTCATAAGTCACAAAACCCTCACAAGGTGAGGTGAAATTGATTTTGTGAGGTTTTCGTATTCTGTCAGCATAAATACTCACAACTTGTGAGGCTCACAAAAACAATAGAATTTGTGATCTGCTATGGAGCGAGTGACAAGTGACAATCATGATTGCATTTGATGATCCTGGTTCGCTATTTTCACACACTATGACCTGAAAATTACATTTTTTGCTACATTAATAACCAACCGGGAAAAATACGTCTTTGTGTAAAAAAACTAAGCAAAGTGGGGAATTTGATTTGTTACAAATGTCGTTAATAATTTCTATCCGTCAGTTCTAAAACATTTCTGTGTATATATTTCGCGTATTTTGGCCAACAAAATTTTATTTTATATATTTTTACAAACTTCGTGTACGAGCTCGGACTTTTATGGGAACTTTAGTGCCAATTTGAAAGTAACCATGCTGAATTGAATTTTTTGTTAGTTTTGTTGTGAGGATTATCGTAGAATACGGAAAAAGTTTTCGAATCACAACAAACCTCACAAGACACCAACCTCTCAAGAGCTTGTGATTTCCACAACGGAAAATCGGGCTGTTAGTTTTTGAAGTAATGGTGTCCCCCTTTAAGTTGCGAAAAGACTGCGACTGGAAAAAAAAACATAATAGGAGTAATACGCCATCGGACCTTAACTTGGAAAGCGACATATGCCAGAATGTTGTTATGGCCAGAAAAGTACGATCAGTAACAGTCTAAGTATCCTAACTGGTTATCTTACTGGTCATTGGCCACTAAGATACCATCTCAAAAAAATGGGACTTTCCGACGATGACTCCTGTCGACTCTGCGGAGAAAATGAGGAGACAACGGAACATATACTCTGCGAATGCCCTGCTGTAGCCAGGGGCAGAGATATCCACATGCAAGGGGCGTTTTTAAGTCCTGCAGATATAGGAAACATGGAACCAAGAAGGGTACTGAGGTTTATAAAGAGCCTTAACAGCTCCCTGGGTTAAACAATAGGGGCCAACACAATAGATCTCTTCTGGTCGCAGTGTACGGGGCCTAATACTTACAATACAACAAAAAATGTCGAAATGATTTTGTCGAAAAGGACATTTTATCCTTTAGACGGCAATATTTGAACAGAACTCTAGTCCATTCCAATAATTAAAACTCTTTCGAAGCGCATATGTTTGCCACTGGCCTGGAAAGTCAGGGAACGAACATTTAGTCAGGGATTTTTATTTATTTATTTTTTAAATAATTAGTAGATTTTCTGCTTTTCTAAGTACGGAAATAATATTTCAGGGCTTAACAGTTAACAGTTCTCTGAAGAAAGTCTTTTTTTTTCTAACTAAATAATAAAAAATTAATTAATTCCATGCACGTGCAAAACTTCCTATGAATGAAAACTGAGTTAACTCCATCTTTTGTTAATATGTTCGAAACGTGGCGGCACTGAACTTTTACTCTGATCGGTGTCACTAAAAGCAATTTCTACGAAAATGTTTGCTATTTTGCTGAATCAGAATATTTTGAACTCACATTTTTTACATAAAACAATCTAAGGATTGTGAATTTTCGATGTTTTATAAATAGTTCAGTGAAATTTTGTTTGTGCGGAAAAACCAACTAAATGTGGGTGCGATATGTTGGCACGTTATACTCGTACATAAACTTTCGTGAAAAACGCCACGCTTCGGTTTATGAACCATATTGCTGGCCCATGCATCTCTGTTAAAGATCTCTAAGGAAAAACGTTCATTGAATAATATATTCTTTGTTTTAGTTTTCGTTTTGCAATTTTGGAGAACAAAGTCATTCGTTGTGAGTATTAGCCACGACTAGTCTGATTCTTTTGTGCCAAACTTATATGTATGTATGTATATGACAGCTATGGGGCAGGTTCGCATGGCTCTAAAGAGACCAAAGCATGCGAGACGTTGTACCCTTGTAAGCTTTACGTTTGCTACCTTTTGGCTTGCTACCGTCCACCATATTGCAAAAGCATACCCTATGCATACATACGGGCCTGATCATTATTGTCTGGATCCAGTCTCCAGTGTGAATAAAATACATATCTACATAATAGATAATGTATAAGATATGCATTATAAAAGTTGGTCAGGGAAAACTATTTCGAAAAATAGTGGCAACTCTGGCATAGAACAAAATTATTCTTCACCACCATAGCCACTACCGTAAATTTGCATATCGTTTTGCAGTTCGCATATAAACCTCATCTGATCTTATTTCGCTCTTTTGCCCTTGGCTCCCTGACGATTTATTTCACTTCACAAAATAATACATCGCCTGGGATTCGCAGATGAACTTGTCCGCGAACGAAACTTTCTTCCGACGAACTCGAAGCGAAAAAAATGCAAAATGTCTTATTTCGCTGGTATGTAAATAATATTCACATAGGGATGACAAAATGTAGTGGAATTTTGTGTACTCTAGGTGCGACGGATCAGCACAATACTCAGAAATGGTTGTAGAAAGGATTACAGTAGTCGTTCCATTTTTTTTATTTCAATTCTTCAGAAAATATCGGGAAAAGCATTAAAAATTGGCGACGAACAAATAAATAGAGTTTAATGCTACCCTTGCCGTCTCGATGAACCCACAAATAGTTAAAAGCTATAGGTTAACGCCTAAAAATAAAACTACTTTTGACAGCGCTTTCGTAGCTGATCTAAACCGCTGAAATAGAACCTTCCTTTTGGTGAGCAGTCACGCTTTATTTTCTCTCAGATCAGCATAATCGGCTTGTTGGAACTTATAGCTTGAGTATAGGCTCCAGCTCACTCGCATACAATTTATCTACTGACAACTGCATTTATCACGCAACTGACTCTTAAGTCAACTTATCTCTCGAGCATTTCATCCACCATAACTATTATTTTCTGCACTGCCTTTAAAACCCACCCCTACACAATAATCAAAGTTGGCTCATAGAAGATTTGGTTCATGTGGTTTTTAGATGAAATGGCCATCGGTAAGATGGTTGCCACCGTCCGTGACCTCTTCAATTACACTCTGTAATTTTTTTTTTCTGATTCCACCGTTCTCCATGAAAGAGACACTTTCAATAGTTCAAATGGAAGACCTTGTGATCAAGCATTGTTCCCAATTTCAGTTACTCCTCTGCGGTTACGAATTTGAAACATCAAAGCCAAGTGTGTTTTATTTGTTACAGCAATACCACGCGTTACCCTATAAGCGAAAACACAAAATGATTCAACGATGTGTTTCAAAAGTGCTGAAAGATATTAATGACCATTTAGGGGCCACATCGACAACGAGTTTGTGTGGTACATGGTGCTGTGATTACCTTGCGCTTGTGTGCTCTCCACAGAAACCGAACCATATGCACTACATTCACTGCTCCACACCCTTCTCCCTCGAGTAACGCACGTAAACACTAGATCTTCCGTTCCATATCTATAATCATGATGCTGCTTCCCAACTTCTGGGCATGAGTCAATAAAAATGCAGAAGCTTGTGCGGAGTAACGAGAAAATCGAGAACAAAGTTCCTTCAATTACGCAGTTCCTTGAACTCTTTGCAGTCGTTCGCTTCTAGACTTCAACTTTACAAATATGGTCAGAGAGGTGGATGATTTTTCCTTCTTTTTTTTGCGAGCAATTTCAAACGATTTTTGGTTTGTTTGGTCTTTTGTAGTCTGTCTGGGATATTGTTTTCTTTTTTCAGTCCCGGAAAACTGTTCTAAATTTCCAATTATTTGAACGAATTCAATCGAAGAAGGCAGAGCAAATCATATTGTTGGGTTCGTAAGCAGCGATGGACAATGGGTATACAGCAGTCCAATGATACGAGGCGTATACCAAGGAGGGATGCATTTCCGTTTGGGATGGTTCCCTTTTCATTTGAGTTTTTAAGAACAAATATGAGCTGGAATTGAAAATGGTCAAACAGAGTTCTATAGGTTCATCGAAGTCATTGTGACAATTGCCGTGGGAAATTGCGGTTAAGACGTTTGTGTCGAACAGATGCGAGTATTCGCGCAATTTATTTGAAAACAGAAATATAATGTTTAGCTCTTAGAGTACTTAAAAATATTAATAGAAGGACCGTTCGGATTTGTCAGAAAATTTCAGACTTAATATATAAAAACTTACACAAGGGTGTGAGGATATTGGAAATTAGGTTCTTAGGCTATTTACTTTAAAGTTTAGCGAGTTTTAGGCTCCTTAGGTACTTTCATGCTTCAATTGCGAACATACTCGTATAACTAAAGTTCTATACAGTTAATTGTAAAAGAGCCAATTCCATTTTAATACAGTTTTTGAACAGACTCTATCATCTCAGCTGTAAAATCATCTCACAAAATATGCATGAATAAGAAAACACACTATCCAAGTATGCAGGTATGCGGTAGGTGTGCTCCCTTCCAGCAAAATGTTTTTTTTTTCTTAACATTGGAAAATTGAAACTAGAAAAGTCTCTCAATTATGAGATTATGTATTTTTTTTTTTAATTTTACTATCGTCTTCCAAAACAATTTAATCCGAATAATTGGGCATATAAATTACAAAAAAAAATGCGCATTTTTGATCTTCATTTATGTGAGTTTAGGTATTTTTGACTCCAACCTTTTTTCAGTTTTGCGCCATACCTTTTATAAAAGCTGGCAACATCGCAGTACAAATGTCAAATTAATGTCCGGACAATAAACGTGTGCGAAAAGAGAGTCTGGAATTGTACCAAGCAATCTACTAAATACAATCTACTGCAAAACGATTTTATGGGATTTTTCCGTACTAGGCTTAATCGTAAAAAATACCGTCTGTTTTCTCATTTCATCTCCGTTTTCACTCGTCCATTCGATGACTGTTTTCTTAGCAAAGAAAATGTTTTTCTTAAAAACCAAGAAGTTTTTCCTCAGCAGATCAATAAAATCTTCAATACCACTTGTTTATTTTATTTATGGTAATCTTTAAAGTCGGGTGCTCAACTTGTATGATTTTACAGCTTGTTTTCGACCTCACTGTTGACAGATAAGTTTCTTATACCTTCAAGTAAAATGTTCCTCCTTAAACTGTAAGCCAATTCAAATTCACTTACCCAAGCCGAGTATTGCAGCCTATTAAAAAATTCGTTAGCCAAATATAAAATCAAGAACTTTAACCAATTTTGTACTTGACTCATGCTCGAGTCAGGAATGGAAAAGGCAAAACTCCGTCACTTGAAACAAACACTTTTCATTCCGCAATTTTTAATGAGTGCAGCTCGGAGTCAAACTAAATATATATCTGCAATTGCACGTACGAGTATGCATCGGCTGCACCCTCTTTTGTTCGGGGCAAATGTATCAATGCAAATACCTGCACCACAGCCTCCCCTCATACATCGACTGGTCCACATGTTTCATGGCCCAATTTAGACCATAATGCACAGATGATTGGAGATTCGATATGGGGTACAGCAAATCGCGAACTCATACAGCAAATGAATATCAAAATGCGCGATGCAAATACTGAGGAACGAATTTTGCTTCGTCGATTTGACTTGATTTCACGAAATCGTAACTTTGTCGGCAGAGCAAAGTGCTCCGCTCGAGGGCACTGGCCGTTATAGAGTTTTTAGTGCGTAACGGAAGTGAATGAATGCAAAAATAATACCAAACATCACATGCTCAATTCGAATTCAGAAAGCGAAGTATTCTCGGAATGGATGTGCTTTCGGTTGCCCTGCGATATTTTTTCTTGCATGTTTTTTTTTTTTTTCGTATCTTTTTGTTTGTATAAAAATTATGTGCGCAGTTGGAAAACCTTTTCGATTGCATGTTATCAGGAGATTGTCGGCTGAAAAGGCCAATCTCATCGAAATGAGGATATTAGCATGAGGCGAAATAGGTCTATTGACCCGATTTGCTGTAGTTTATTATGTTGTTTTTGGCGGGGTGAAATTAATTTGCCATTAAATGAAATGGGCGGATTAACCCGATTCAAAAAATGGCGGGAGATATTGTTTCCGATAGGGTTTTCCAATTTGCTAATTTGCTTGGAATAGAGGTGGTGTTTAGATGTGGAATTCCTATAGTCGTTCTTGATAGTTGTACTAAAATCGAACTATAAGTGATTGGAAAAGGTCGACTGGAAAATATCTGACGTTGCAAGCGGAAGTAAAAGGTAAAAGGTATGTCTTTTGGTGATTTATGGTCCCGTCTGACGGCTTTTGAGGAGGTGATCTAACAGGTAGCTCTAGGAGCCTTACAGCGACAGCGATCTGGTTAGAAAACTACTCATCTGTCGAATAGCGAATAAACACCGTCCCGGCGACTCTTCGATTGCAACCTGAAGGGACAACGATGTAGAGGGAAGTAGTCGCGAATAAAATTCGGCTCATTCTGTTTTTTTCCAACTAGCAAATGTCAATATAACAAAAAAAAAAATAGATACAAAAAACAATCTTAAATTTATAAAAAATCCAAAATTAAGACATGAAAAATAGAAATAAAATTGAAACTAATAAGAAGTAGCACAAATTAGATTAAAAAAAAAAAATTAAAAAATAAATAAAAATTTAATAAAAAACAAATATTAAATTTCAAGACAAGAGGAGTGAAATTAAAAAATAAAATAACAAATTAAAAAAAGAAAATTCGAACTCGATCTCTGCTTTACAAAATTCTGCAAACAATAAAAATTGGTTTGGAAAATTTTTGTATTGCTTTTTAATTGTTTTGCAGGATTTTGAAAAGCAGAATTTTTTACAGTAGAATTTAGAAAAACAATGAAAGCAGAATTTTGTTAAAATAATTTTTAACCATACAGAATTTTGACTCCAACCCAATTCAATCGCCTTATAGTTTCGACAGGCGAGATCATCTATACTTCGCCATCGATAGAGACATCAGTGATAACGCCTGAAACTATCCCTCAACGGACTTTCCGTCCGATAAATCCACTGTAACTTGCTGTTGATGATACAAATATCGACATCAGAAACGCTGCCAAATCAAAGCAGTGCCTATAATGAATCAATTAATTTACCGTCGGTTCGAAGGACAACTGTTTGTTTCAGTCTTAAACAAGGCACCATTTCTGTTCTGCAACTCCCTGTGGGGCGACATATTTACGGTGCAGCTTTTGGCTGGATATAGAATACGGCCATCGGATCTTCTGGTTACATTGTAGACGGAAATAGTCGCAAAATATGTGAAAAAAAAAACACATTTTGGAACTATCTTCTGTTGAAAACATTTCATCTGTCACATTTTTCAAAATTATGAGCAAATCACTTTACTAAACACTGTTGGCATCAAATGGTAAGGTAGTCCCCGAAACCGGTTTTTTTTTGCAGAGTTCCCTCCGAAAATAGGACAACTTGCCGAACTCTGCAAATGGAACTTTTCTTACACCGATGACCTCTAAATGCTAGACTTAGTCAGAAGAACTACGAAGAGGTTATTCATTTCTTAAGGTCCGTACCCAAAGGGGATAAACGGAACCTCATAGTTTCGCCTTGACCCACTTGACCAGTTTTGTACCCAGGCCTATCTCAGAAACTAATATAACATCCAGTATAACTTCTAGTTAAACGACAAATACCAAAGGTAGGGATGCATCGACTGGTTTAAGAGTACCTAATTAGTAATTTGGTGAAAAAAATATTTTCACTCGAACAAAAAGTTTTTTATTTCTTGATTTACACAAAAATGAATGCGAACCTTTTTTGTAGATAATGCTCGTAGCTATATATGTGCCGAAGATTGTTTTGCGGAAAAGTTCATATTTTAAAAGATATTTACAAAAAACTGTCAATCACTATATAAAGTACGCTCCTTTCAACCATTTTTCAATCGTTATTGGGGTAGTGTTCTCTTAATCGATTCCAATTGGAATTTTATATGAATACTCAACTCATTCATACACCGACACCACACTCCATGCAGATACCAGACTCCAGATTCCAGAGTCCACATGCTCAGCTACACTATTGTTTGTGATCTCGGTGTCTCCATTCATTCAACCGTGTTTTCTTAATCGTTTTCCTTCCTTCCATTGGATACTCATTCTCATCCACACATATTGTTGACTGTTGTGCACAAACATCCTCTCGGTCATCTCATCCTTAAAGCGTGTTCTCTACTCTTACGCTTATTTCTTGTAGTTTGTAGTTTAACTCATCTGTAAAAAACCTGCATCTCTTCTTTTTGCAAGTAAATCCAACTTTGAATGGATCCAGGGGTTACGGCTGACCTGCAAATTTGTCCATTCATAAAATTCGTCTTCCTTTTTCATTGAACACCTCTGAGATATAGGAATTAATTGCATTGTGAAGGTTACTTACACACTAAGACCCTCCGTATCTACGGTGCCAAATCAAACGTTTATATCCAATGTCCGCACATGAAGAGCTGGCGTACGAAAATCCTTCCATTTGTGCTGTTAATCCCACCACAACAATACATTATCCATAAGTAAACTCCTAAAGGAAACAAAATAAGAAGAGTATTAATGGAATTTACATATGACCGCGTGACCGGATTTGCGCACGCCCTTTCCGCGTGGCAAAGACAACATGTCCAACGCATCCCAGGTAGACACGGTAGAGGCTATTCAAATCACACATCCGCATGAACTGAATATCTATGCTCTTGGTATAGTAAAGTCCTTTTAACAAACGTGTACTCCATGCCGTAGGAGGTAATCACAACCATTATGAATGAAAGTGGTTTTTACTTATGAATGGCACCGACCACCGATACCATCTGAAATTGAAAAGGATCTATCTCTTCTCTTGTATTCTTCTTTTCACATAAAGTATAAGAAGGTACTCCTCTTACGAAATTTATTTTCTTTCCTCTTGCCACATCCCCCTTAAATAATGTCGCTATGAAAAGGGATTATTGAGGATATCGTTTAAGGTGCGACAAAAAGGTACGCGTATACATCCGGATGATGGGATGATATATACTTTTATTGTTAGACAATTGAAAAGAAAAGGATAAGTGGGGAAAAGATGCAAGGAGCGATAAACCATCTGGTGGTCGTCGACAACTGGTAGAAGGTCAACGATGATGGAATGGAATCTGGAAAATAATGTTCATATTCCAAAGTCGCGTCAAATAGAAACAGATGCATGACGAGATTAGACAAATTAAATTCAATTGAGCAATGAAGATTATGACAAATGTGTCAAAGTGCTCGTAAAATAATTAAATTGTTTTTTCTTTTTTGAATCCCTCTAACCGCACGCACGTTGGGTGTACATGTACAATACCCCTTCGATGGTGTATATGGGAACTCGTAATGGGTTATATCCATCGAAACGGCTATTGAAGCAATTCAACTGTTCCATGTTTCAATGTGAAGTTCATGAGTTATGGACGTTTTATTTCCTTGTTTCTTTTTCTTTTTTTTTATAAAAAAGTGAGCGAGTCTGAAAAGTGTACAGTATGTGGAGCAGGTCGAGTTAGAAGATGCGAAATGTAGAAGACACTTTTGAATCGGTGATGATATGCTACATTTTCACCGGAAATTATCTCCGAGATTAGGATTAATTTCAGTGCAGTGGCTTAGTGTTCGACTACTACAGGTTCGAATCCCGAGAAAAGCCCAAATTCAAACATAGTTTTTTTATTCCACTGCGCCACCTCTCGCGAACGTCTGACAAACATCCGAGAGTATAACTGTCATGAAAGAGCTCCTAAATTAGCCGTTCGAACTCGGCATAAAATTGTTGTTATGGACTTGTTGCGCCAACTTTTTATTTATTTAGGGATTGATTTCCCTTAATCCCTAAATTTATCATACAAATGTCATCAATACGAGACTAAAAACTAATCTCGAAAACCAACCCGGATTGCATGTAGTGTCCGGTTTGTGAATACACCAGGCACAGCTCTATATGTCAAAAATGTAAAACGAAGAGAGCTGCATATGACAGAAATGGAAAAGAAGACGTTTCGCTTGCACAATTTTAGAAGATCCTATATCTTTCTGTGTTAAGATTATTGCAAATATATTGAAATTGAATTGAATTGACGTCAAAAATGGAAAAAGAGAGTCAACCCTCTCACCTGACGTCAAAAATGGAAAAAGAGAGTCAACCCTCTCACCTGAAACGTCATTATGTCTCTCTCGAATGGAGAGAACCAGAGAGAATACGTCAAATTAATCTTCTTTTATTCGGTGGAAACAATTTAATATCGTTTTCCATTGGGACCACCAGAAATCTTTTTCAGATCTCAGATTTTACGCTGCTCATGGAACGCGCAACGAAATTGATCTGCTTTTATATAAATGTATTAGTGCGTTATTTGGCAGCAATATCAGCTGTTCAAATTGCATTTGTTTATGCAAAAATCACAAATGGATATCGACTTCAAAAATGTTTTCCCTGTTGTAGATACAAATTTAGTATTTTTGGTGATTCGTAGTCTTCGGATGACGAGGAAGACTATGAAGATAAAAACAGCTGGGCAAAGCATATTGGTATTGTGGCAGTATGTGTAGATCTGAAAAAATATCGAGATCTGCAAAAAGTGCTCCGAATCGAAAAAAAACGATTTATCAAAAAAAAGATTGACCTTTTGTCCCAATGGAAAAGCACATAATATTCTAATTTTTAACCTCTTGCACTCACACTCGGGATTTGTGTCTGGTGGAAAGGTAGCATTATACTGTATAAATGGCGTCCTGCTACTTACTCAGAGCACGCGATTGACTCGCATATCAGCGGTAATTGTCGCCTTCTCGAGATAATCAGCACGCAATTATACTTATCCTACTAAAAAGCGACCCGCGTGCTTACTTCAAATTTGGGGGCTCAACTGAGGTACCTTGCCATTCATTTTGCTCTCTAACGAGCTACCTCGCACTCTGATTGGTTGGAAATTGATACAAACAGGAAATGTATGCTAACCGAATGCTATGGAGACAGGTCTACGCACGTTTTTAAAATAAAATGGTGTGGTTTTTAATCGTGTTGAATGAAAAATGACAGAATTTCGCTTCCAGATTGTTGTATCAATTTAACTAATAAAATTCGAATTACTTGACGCCAACTTTCGAGCCACACTATAAACAAAAGACTTAAAGTGACAAGCATGATTCACACACACACACACACACACACGCACAGTCACCCTCATCCGCCCTCTTTACTTAACAAAACCGTTGAAGATAAAAAACGACCTAATATTCAATTAAGTTATCGATTTTGAGAAATGAAAATGTATGGCACGCTCATAACTAATTTATATACCATGGCACATTTGTTTTTGATGTGGTCGCCATCAACTACGAGTATAGCCACATTCCTAGCCGAGGGAACACTCTCAATACCCGCAACGATCGTTTTGAATTATTTCGAATGCATATCCCATTACTGTACCATACCATTCGGAGCGAGTACTGTGAGTATTCTTTCATTGCAAATACATACCAACCACTCTGGGTACATGTGCTCCCTCTCTGTCTCTCCAGTCGCCACTTGATATGCTAGATATGAAATTCCAGAATACATTCTGCTCCATGAAATGGTATTTGTTTCCGTTGCGGTAAGTACAGATACGACGAGTGTACTAAGGGCAGGGTGTAGCATAGCACTCGATGAAAAACGACCAGATGTGACTAGTCCCGCTCTTAAATGCATATGACTACGGGACTGATGCACATTTCATTGATGGACTAGCGACACAGTCGAAAAATGTTTGTTTTTCCTGATGTTTATGACCTTTTTACACCGCATGCTGTAACGCGTGTTATCAACACTGAAAGAGTTTATTGATTTTCGTTTTTTGCTTTTTATTGCTCTGAGTGCGCCGTCCACAAAGATTTGCAAAATGTGCGATAAGATACTGTGATTCTTTTGATGTGCGATGAAAGGCACTAGTCCTTGTTCCTATTAAAAGGTTGGTGTCAATGAAGATTTGTATCTCGGGTTTCATACTCGTATACAACGAACCATGTGTGTTGGACTCGAACACTTTGCACTCCCATCCTTGTGCGATGGATTATCTACAAATATTTGTAACAGAAAATTGTTTACGTAATTTGATATGAAGCTGGGATAACAAGGGTCGAATTGTAGTTGAAGGATATACACAAAAGGATGCGATAATTGTTTAGAGAGTGTTTCGAAATAGCTATATATGGTATAATACTTTGCTTTGGCGGAAGATGTGCACTGTTTACACGGAAACGTGTGTTTGGATTTGAAAAATTGAGGGTGTCAACAGTTTTTTCTTTTAAATCAAGTAGCTGCGATTATGCATAGTTAGAAAATTTCCAAAGAGAGTTATTTAAAAATTTACTCAAAATTGGTTCCACACTTAAAAAAAAAAAATGTGGCCCTGTGAAATCATCTGAAACTTAATCTGTGATATTTGTGTATACTAGGTTTAAGTTCTGTTTAGTGTGTAGCGTATGCAATCGTTTATTTATTCATTTATTTAGTTATTTATTTGTTCGCCTCTTCTGGAGCATACAATTTTAAATGTAGTTGTAAAAACCAATTCCCCAATAAATAACTTTGCCCGGAAGATGTTGGAAAATACCAACGAAACGTAGGGTGAAAAATAATGGAATACTAGTTTTATTATACGCATTTTGTGAAGAATCGACCAAAAAGCCCATCAAAAAAGACATACGTAAAACAAATGAATTTGAATATTTTCTAAACGACATTTTTAATGTTTTTTTAAAACGCCAAGAGAATCGTGCAACCTGCAAATACGTCCTAGAAATACTCAATGGCAAAACGAATTCATCATTTTTGTAAATAAGAAATGTGTGATTGCAATTTTCTTTAATATATTCTGTCTATAGAAACAATACTCTGTCCTTGAATAAGAAACAGCTCTATTGCTGGAGGCAGTTGTATGATCTTCGGTGCAAAAAAAAAAGATACAAAACACATGCATCTCTTCCTTGTGGCGAATTAAAAATATTATTTTCCGAAATTAACGAAATTAACATAAAAGAATGAATAAAAAACAAAATTTACCCTTCCACAGGAACTTGGATATCGTATTTTATTTTTAAAGGAAGCAGAGAATATATTCAAAATAGTGGAATTATACAAACTATACTACGCCAGTGGTTGAAATTCTACCATTATACTGACACAAAAAATTGGAAAACTTATTACAGACCGCATTTAATCACTGCCCTATCTTTCCAACAAAATAATTTTACGAATATATTGTGGTTAAGGAAGTGGAAGTGGTTCTTAATTATTTCGCCCACTTATATATAAGATATCTATATTATATATTTTCATTTAAAGAATATAACATCACGTGACAGAATAAAATCGATTGATCTCGTCGATTTCAAAGTGTATAGTAAAATTCCAAGGGGTATATTTTATATTAATTTCATCATATTTCCTTTTGTTTTTCCTTGAAAACCAAAAGAGTTTTAGGCCGAACTGCCATTAAAAAAAATATATGTATGTATTTGAAATTATGGGCAACATTGAACAACTTCTCCGATTGAAAATTTCTCCAGAGCGAATGAATCGAAAAAAAAAAATATCATTCAAAATTCAATGTGGCGTATCCAGCTTTATCGGTAAGCTAGGTCTGCCACAAAATCCCCCACCTCCCGAAGAGCGTTAAATTCAAGAGTTTAGCAATTAAATATCGATTGAATCCCTTAAATACCTTGTTTGGCGTGATTCAAATGTGGCGGACCCGGCTTCACCCACGTTCATATTGACTACGTACTACTTTTAGACTTAAACTCAACTTTAAATGACTATAATTTTGCGGCAATATTTTTATACCAGTATGACTTTTAGTGTAGTTCATTAATACGATTATTTTGTTGACCAAGTATAATTTTGTGTAGGTCTTTTTTGGGCTTTTTAGTCGATTCTTCTCAAAATGCGAAAATTAAACCCTTTTCCACCCATAAATAAAATATTTAACACGCGAACGGTATACTGCTCCACCAAACTGATTCGTTACCTTTTTTCGATTTATATATTTTTTTAGTTTTAAACAGAATACTGGACTTTAATATATACAAAAAAAAACAGACCCTGCCATGTAGTTCTTAACAACAAACATAAAATAAATAATTGAAATACCTTCTCTCAACCATTTGTGCTTGCAAGTTTAATTTTTTGGACCATTGAAAGCGACCAACAGTCTTATGTAGTATTCGAGCGACTGTTTCAAATATACAAACATTAATTTCAAAACTGCAAAAATTAAGATGAGACAAATTTTAAGAAATCGCATCTATTACAGCTCACGTTATATTTTGTTCTATTATAATATTCATAAAATTGCAGTTAGTAGTTTTTAACTTACAGTTTTGGAAAGGTTTGTGTACAAAATGTTCTCCCGTATTAAAATTTGTGGAGAAGAAGGACACCCTCACGTTAACAAGACAATACCATTTATTGCGACATTGTTATTGCTCCAATATTTATATTTGTCCGGTAGATGCCACTGCTGTGGTTTACAAAGTATTACCTTAAAACATGAAATATTGGAAAGTACACCCATTTCAATTAATCAGAGAATACTTATTCAAACAAAGCGAACCCATCCCACATTAGTTGCAAGGTTTTCAACATTAAATGAAGAAAAAAAAAATTGCTTCTAATTTAGACCCCGCAGAGCGATCTCATTTCTATTGTTTACCACTTTTTACAAACTTTTGGTCTCACAACTAAAAGTAAAAGTAATATAACTAATATTTCTCCAAAAAAAAAATAAAATACGAACTAAGTGAAAGCTATAGAATGGCCCAGATTTGAGGTCACATAGAATTAGATTTAATTTTAATTTGGGTTAATATTGCTTTGTTATTATATTAATTTCTATAGAAGTAAACAAAATAAAGGAAAGTAAATGAAATTGGTTGCTTATAATTCGTTTTCTTCTTTTTCCAGGTATGAAGACCAAATATTCAGAGAGTAATATTTTATTCGAGTGAGTAACATGATATCATGACTCAAGTGATGGATGCTTTTCAGTTTGACGCTTTTGAGTTTGACGCTTGTTTCGAACTTATGAAGGTTTTTTTTATTTTTTTTTAAAAATAGCCATCTACATAACTTTGTTTTCCCCTTTTAAATAAGTGAGAATTCTTATTAAAGACCTTGATGGAAGTTATGAGCTCGCAAAATGTTTTAAACTTTTATGCCATTGAAATTTGTAGATTTATTTAATTTGTAACCACCTACAGATGGGACACAAATTAAAACCGCTATGAAAATGCATGTGTTAAATTTTCACCAATGTCAACTAGTGTTTACGGTTATATGGAAATTTAATATTTTAAGCTATGAATCAGCTTTCAGCTCCATCTGGTAGATGAGCTACAAACCAAATTCTTTTATGATTCAATTGAATTTATTCGAATAAATTGAAAAATATTGGCAACGACTGTTCCTCTTAGTTGTTCGAAAGTGCTGTTTGTGTCGTTTTCTCTGTTTTACCGGAACGAAAGAGAATGAAAAAGAATGCAAAGTGCACCAAAAGCTCAGCCGGGAATGATGCACAATTAGTAGAACATTTTACCACTTTACTATTTGAACTCTATTGAAGCTTCGAAAACGAGAAATGCCAGTTTGGTTGTGCCCCGGCGAGGCTTACTGATTTATTGCTCAAATTTAACGTAACGAATTTGCATAGCTCAACACACGATAAATTCTAAATGAGTTCTTACTTTCCATGAGATGATTCGTCTGTTTCAAAGTTTTACGCATTATAATTGAAATGTTCCAACGTACAAATTAGTATATCCGAAATCCGACTGGCTGTGTGCCGACTTGAAAGGTTAATGATCTCACTCAAGCGGTGAGCATTTAAAAAGAATCATGTTTGCAGAAAATGCCGATACACGTATTGTTGGGTCAATATATGTGAAACAAATACCCTCCGGCTATAGGGAGACCTGTTCGCTTTCATTTGAAAGATGATCGATGAATAAAGCGTTTCAGAATTATTTTCCCTCCACATACTTTCCAATTGAAAGTAAAAGTACAGACTGTCTTTTAATGCCTGCTCATGTCTCTCCATTTTGTATGGAAAGAAAAATCTGCGCCCACCAGCTATACATATCCGTCTTGTGCATAAAATGAGAAATACCTTGAATAGAATGGAACGATTTTCAACACTCCTATACAAATAGCCGAAACAGCCTTCAAAAGTCACCATCAACACCAACAATGCATTTACCATTTCCATTTGGAAACATAAATTCCAACTAAGCAAACCACGTGCTTAAATCATTTGGGGCTGTGTTGCTGGGTATAATGGTGGGTTAGGACTGAGGAGGGGTGGTTTTTCGCTGCGGAAGCTCTGCACAAGTGTTGAGGATTTATTTTTGGGTTTCTCTCCGGGACTTTGTGTCTTTAAAGCTAATTTAATGCGGTCGGAGGTGGCTTTAGAGTGAAGATTTTATCTTGGACGGGTGATGGTTATATGCATGGAATGGTAGAGGAATTCCATTTGGGTAACTATTTTCATTCTCTTGGCAGGTTTTTAGCGGTCTGTATCTTTGAAACTTCTTATGTAAGCTACATACTCGTAAATTGTACCAACCACCATGTCTGTCAGTACCCGCCCCTACTGTAACCACTCCGCCATCGTTTAACTCCCCTGTTTCGTTTCTCCGACACAACCATTGACTAGAAAGTCCCTTAAACTGGGTTAATCCATCTTAACTACTTGCCTCTAACTACAGAGTAAACATATCCCGGCACTTATTGTATCCTTTCTGTAAAGCTAATCGCACTTTGTCCCTCTTTTCTAATCGCCTTTTGATGTATCATCTGTTTGAATATTCATAACCATCTGAGGTTATGAACCCCACCATGCGAAAGATGTTGATTACTTCTCCATGCCAACGGGTTGACATTAATAAAAGAGGACTGCTTTAAAACAAGAACCTTAATCATCAGTTATCCGATGGAGAATGCTGAATACAGCATGAAACCCTACCAAGTGCACGCAAACGGGTTAGGCAAACTAACTGCATTTAGTTGGGAGTTTGCCGTCAGCTGATGGTGGTGATGGTGGTGCTGGCTTGACGAACGTGCGCCTATACCTCAGGCATGCTATTCCGTATTCATTGACTTCCATGTGCGGTTTATTCGCAAGTGAACTGTGTGATACACACATTATATCAGATGCAGCCGGTTTGACTTGTGTTGCTCCATATAGGCAAGAAAGAGCGGCGCTTGGTTATTGGATACAGGAGCTGCACCGCACCTGTACACGTAGTAATATCGAGTGCGGAGTCTGGTTTTATGTAGCAGCTGGTGGCGCACACGTATGCGTAATTAAAATTCGTTTTTTATTTTACTATGGCGTGCGGTAGCTTTCTAATTACCATAATTACGATGTGAAAAGCTTTGAAGTTACTTAAGGGGATGATGGGTTGTTACACAACAAGGAAGAAAATAATTAACTCATGCGATGGGTGTTGCGTCTGCTAAGGCGTCGGAGTTGCAGCATCCGAAATTTGTTCGTTTTCACACCAGAATTAGGTTCAGTCATTAATTTTCGTTGAAGAAGTCGTGGTGAATCAACTGGGAAGATGTCGTGTCTGACGAATTGTTTGGGTCATTTTGTTGGTTTTTTGGTAGCGTCTTCGAGTTGCATGTAGGGCTTGGATTTGCAACTGCTCGTGCAATGTGTTATTCGCACATTTGCTCAAGTCGGGACGGTTATTCTCTCGGATGTTTGGCGAAATGCTTCCAGTAAACTATTTTTTCTAACACGCTTTTATTGACCTGTATGTATCTTTCAACGCAATTTTCACCCACTTCAACAAGTGTAGTCTCTAGTTGATTTGAAAATTTGCACACGCATTAATGACCGATGACAATACAAAAATGTAACTGTCCCCCCCACCCTGTGAACCGCTCTCCCAAGTAACTGTACTAAAAAATAAAATAAATTTCAATATAAAAAAAGCGTCGGGTGCTTGATATTCATTGTTGTAAATATATCAGTGGTATCTATTAAAAAAAGTGTAGTTATTATAAAAATATAATAAAAAGCACCACACGCATTTTTTTACAATGAAATTAATTTTATTTTTTATTACTCTATTTTTATTTAAGAATCATTGAAAATGATTGAAGTAAATTGAGTTGGTAGGCTTTCTATGTCTGTTGAATAAAATATCAATAATTTAAGATTATTTTCTTCTTCTTATTTCAATTTGCTATAAGAGCGTGTTTTTTAGTTTTTTTTTTAAAGTTAACTATACACCAACCCTCCCGATTTTGCTTAGATTGAAAAATTACGTCCGCCTTTCATCTCTTGAGTCGATTTTTTAAGTATGCATCTCAATGAAGTAGTTGATCAGTACAAGAATCGTATATCCTTTCCTCTGTACAGCAAATAATAAGCAATACCGCTCAAAATTTTCTAAGGTACTTTCTTAAGCACACATCATTTATTACTTTTTCAGCCCTAAACAAATTTGTCCCAAAAGCTACAGGTTCTTTTAAATCCAAGCAACTAAAAGTTTCAACAAGCCGAAAATGGAATTTTCATTTATTTTAATTTCCATCAATTACGGACCCGTTTCCGAATAAAATTAAAAAATAAATCAAAACATCAACACACAAAAAAAAAAAAAATGTTCTCATATTCAAATGGCTTCACTTTCAAGGTTCAGTCTACTTGTATGAAATTCTCCTTTTTTTCATTCGCAGGAATAGACGTTATTTATGCGGTCATTCCTCTGTAAGTTTTTTTTTTGAAACTCCCCCAGTGGACATTATAACTTCCTGAATTGTGTTTTTTTTTATTTTCTCCCTTTTCCTTTTGGCCTGACGAGGAAAAGTTCTCCGTTTTCCTGATGATTTGTTATTGTTCTTTCTTCAAGAATTTTTCTGTTTTTGAAGGGAAAAGTTGTTCATGTTGTTGGGGCGTTATTTTTATATATTTTTTGTTCCTTTGAAAAGCGTGTACAACTTAAATCGAGCATCCTTTTCTGGTGGTTACTAATCAATAAAAAAAAAAAAAACAATAATGAAAAGGAAGTGAATGGACGCTAATGTTGTTATGGTGATTGTTTACCGGCCTGTTGTTATGGTCGCAATTCATTTTAATTTATTTCGAGCGCTACTTATAAAATGAAAGAAGGTAGTGAACAGATTTCGATTTGAATTATATGGGATTATAAAATGTGAGAATAAGACGCTGGGTAGAAATACCTAGAAGGATTTGTTTTTAAGAATATACAAGGAGATTCAGTTGCAAGAAATGTGTAACTTGATGCTGTCACGCGACAAAGACAGGCTGGTCTTGGTTTTATTGTTAAGGCGGTGGTGGAGGCCCCCCATTCAATTATTAACTACCAGCAATTTTGGAATTGGTCCGAAAATGTGCAGTCAGATTTTTTCAGTTAATTGAAATACACTTTTAGGGGTGTACGATTATACTGTCCCCTGTTAGAGGCTATTAGTGCTGTAATAAATCGTTCGCTTGTTGCGTTGGAATTTATTTGTTCGGTTCTGAGCGAAGAATAGACGCTTAGCGATAAACGTTGACTTTATGAAAATAACTAATAGAAAATATAAATTAATAAAAAGCAAACTCTACAATCGCAGTTCCCCTAGTTCTCATAACGTCTTCCGTGGCTACTATTTTTGTTCCAAACACGTCCAAAAAAAAAAAGCTGAAATATGCATTCGAAAACACTCGCAAGATGCCGTTCAGAAATGCGTGAGTACAAAATATCGTCAACGAACGCACCATTCGGAAAGGGTGTTCAAAAACCTTACAAAAACTCGTCGAAAAACGCGACAAAAACGCTTTCACGAATATAAAATGGTACGAATACAAGTCAGTAAAAAGTCTAAAACATGTCCAAAACTGCCTCAAAAAAGCATCGAAAATGACCCAAAAATACGTCCAAGACTTTGTCCAAAAATGCTTTGAATAAAGTGTAGAAGGTGTCAAATATGCGCTTAAAATGCATCCAAAAACGTGCAAAAACCATTCAAAAAGGCGTCCAAAAAGTCGCCCCAAGTAAGTCCCATCCTTATTCCCATATGACGCTTAGAAAAACCCGTCCAAAATCGCACCCAAAACATGTCGTATGTGCGTCGAAAAAAGCTTCCAAAAGCACGACTAAAAACTTATGCAAAATTGCTTTCCATTAAAAAGCGGTTCAACTTCGCATTCACAAACGAGCCGAAAGACGCGTCAAAAAACCGGCTCAAGAACGCTTCGAAAAACACGCTCAAAAACATTTCCACAAACGCTGCTGCCTTCTGGAACAGTGTGTCACATTAAAGGAAATTCTAATGTATAGTTCTTCACAAATATTTGACATTTTCTGGCTGTAATAGTAACTGCACAGTCTTCATCAAACTTCCCACAGTTTCGCTGTACGTCTCCAGTGCACGCAGTAACACAAAGTGCGATAAGTTTTATATTTTTCTTAATAACATATTTGCGCAGTTAATCGTATTCACAATCTTAACACCAACCGGAAACCGCGCAACATGAGTTACACAGAATTGCACTTTGATATGAACTAAACACACCGACTATGCGTGTATGTGCACTTGTAATGACAAGGAACACTCCACATGACCAGGCTCAGTTTTATTATCCGCTTGGCGGCTATTGACTCTCCACATGAGTTCAACAAAATCACCGCACCTGTATAGCGCAACTGCAATCTGCTACAACACCGTTTGGCACTTCACCTCAAGTGCAATCACAGTTTATGGCTATGGAAAGGATACCCACAGCGGCATTGTTAATTATTATAGTCCCAAGTATCCTAGAGGTATGTGTACCTTCTCGACGGGATACCGATTACGCAGCTGTGAAGTTTTTCTCGAAAACAATGGAAAGGACTGACAATACTCGTTATATTCACTTTAACAGGCAAACATAAATCCCCTTAAGGCTAAAGAATTAATTTAATTTAACAGGCAAATATCCTTCAAGGTCCTTTCTTCGCCAGCAAACAATTGTATTCGTTCCGCTGCTCATTTGTAGTAAGATTTCTGTTTGTTATATTTTTTTGAGAAATCTCCTTGAAAATGATAAAAGTGACAGGTGCACATTTGACCAACGCCAGCTGCGTCTATCCGAAGAATATCGCAGGTAGATCTTCTTGTACACCTACATTATAGCAATAGCTGGTAGAGTCTGGCTCCGCACTTATTTTCGCTTTAATTGGAGGAGAACCAAAGTTTGTCTACGAAAGTGGGTTATTCCAAGTAGACGATTACAAAAACATAAATATGGGAGAGGATGCACGACTGTAGTTTGTGTCTTGAGCAATTATGACTGTTAATTTCTGTTGCGATGATTGTGCTCTTTTGATTGAAGCAGAATTCAGATACAGCTGTATAATGATATAATTGAGGTAATTTAATGTTGTTGGCTTGGCGTTCTTTTGACTGATGGCAATGACTGAATCATTGTCTGACCCAAATTTAGATAACGTTTCTTGGCGGAAAATAAATGGTATGTCACTTTTATTTGTAGCTCTCGGAGCCATCCTCAGATTAGATCAACTAAACCGTGGACACCTACCTATATTGTTGAAGTCGACATCAATCTGACCTTGGAAATGAAGATTTTATTGACTATGTCGTCATCATCATCGTATTTGCGTCTCTCAATCTGATACTTCTGCTAAGGCGATCTCAATGTCGTTCTTGGTCTGATATTCAACTGATATGGTGTTATGTGGATCTAAGACCCATCCACTGCAGCTTTAGCTCTAGCTTCTGTTGAATTTTTCGCAACTTGGGGCAAACGATTCCTTCAAATCTAAAGCCTGTAACTTCCTGGTGATGTTTGGCGAGACTTCCCAGCTTTGACAGGCATTAGGTATACAAGAGCACACATGCAACGTTGAAAAAGAAGTGTCTAGACTTCCAGACACGAGATAGAATTGCAAATTGGAGGCAGGATACATAAGGCAGTGGGTTTTTATTCAATTTTGTCAAACAGATGAAACAAAACTGCTCTCAATTAGCTTATTAGACCTAATAAATTGAGGTCTGCTTCGGAATAACACGCTGGATCCTTGCAGCGGTCTATGTGAAATATTTCATTCGTCTTGCCATTGATCCTGAAACCGATCGGTTCACCTGCAGCGAATGAGACATTTCCCTTCTTCTTTTTTTTGAGACTTAAATTTCAATTAATTTGCAATACTCTTAACACAGAAAGATACAGTATCATCTAAAGTTGTGCAGCCCGTTGATGGTCGGCTTGTTGGTTTTTATGGCTGTTTCCTGGGTCTCTATCAATAAACGGAACCAGCGCTCGGCACCGTATTGAGACTCACTCAACCAACCTTCGGATAAGGAGAAGTTGTTGAAATTGACGCGTGAGAAGTACGAGCGGTGTCCAAGGAGCGTCTTGTCTATGCTCGCCTCCGTTATGGGCAGAATTTCTATCTCCTGTAGTTGGGGAAGCAGAAGGATATATTTTAAGTCCGATAAAAGAATCGCCTGCTCCCAGTTCACAGTCAATTTAAGAATCATCCTTGAAGATCGGTATTTCGAATTCTTACTTATCAGTCTTTGATTCGCACAGTATGGAAATCTTACAGGGAAATATTTTAGAAAGTTAAGTGTGGTGTAGTCAGTGGAAAGGTCCTATTAAAGTAACTCTACCGGGGAATGTTAGGAAAGACTCTTAGCACTTATTACAGTACTGAAAATAAAGCTCTTAACTAATCAAGTGAGGAAACATTCTAATAAATAATGCAAACTTTGACTACGTCGCTGTCAAGTATTTCCGGGAATTTAAACAAATAAAGTGCACGACTAGGTCGGACTTACCTTTGCAACCGAAGTGAGACTTGCTGATTTTAAAAGCTCCAATTGTTGGATTTACCATTTTTAGCGTGCGTCATTAACGACGAAATCATTTTCGAAACATCAATTTTACTGTTACTTAAAATATTCATTTGTGGTCGAATTCGTTAGTGCCGTTTCAGGTTGACTAAAGAAAACCAAATTTTAAAAAAATGTCTTTTTTCAAAAATCCATCGTACGAAAATAGAGAGAAAAACTGAGTTTGTTTTTAAGCTAGAAGTGACTGTATTACCTTAGAAATACATTTTTGTTACCGTTTTTAACATATTTCCAAGGTTCAAAAGTACCGCTATTTGATTTTTTAGTGAAAAACTGAGTATTCTGCTTAAGCCGAAATATTGGTTGAAATCCTTAGAGCCGTTTTCGAATAAATGAAAATTTTATGAAAATTGTATGTGAGAAGTACCTACCATTAATATTGAGGTTACATTGCAAAAACAAACGGCTAGAACTATAGGCCCCCCAAACTCCAAATCCAAAGTTTGAACCAAATCCGGCCAGCCGCTTAGGCTGTAGGCCTCGGGACATACGGGCAGACGGACAGATTTTTGCGAAACACTTTTTTCTTGGATGAACTCATAGTATGATCCTTGGTTAAAGCTTCTTCAATACCTCGGTAGATGACTATAATGGTATAAAGGATGGTGGCTTGATCTCTAATATGCTCGCATTACTTCGTGCAGGGCTGACGTTTTCTCCAGTAAACCAGTTAAAGGTACTTCAAGGTGGCTTGTCCATTTTCCTTTGTATGCGAAGGTCTAGTACGAACGAGACTGTCAGGAAACACTCTGTTGCGCTTCGAAAGAGTTGAAAAGCTGTCCGTTCCTAAAACAACTTTCTACCTCTTCTGGGACCTTAACACAACACTTCAAGTAACTGTAGCACAAGTAAAGTTCTACAAGTCTACAACTTTTTGTAACACTGAGTTACAACTTCAATGCTTAGTCTATTACCACTTGTGGACAAATTTGATAGGCAATCATCGACTTGTCTCCCAAGTACGCCATCTAAGTGAGAGCAACGGAAGAGTTTTGAAAGTGGATTATTCAGCCCCCTCAACCACAAGCAAAAGCCATCATTGAAAAAAAGCCGACTAAAGTCTCAACCACCTGAAAAATTCAACCAGAACTATTTCGTCACAGAATTCAAACGAGCGCTTGATAAGATATCACATCGCTCTTCCGGGTTTTTACATTTCAAGCTTTCATTCGATATCTTACTGTATGGCCACCTTGACGATGCGGGCTTTCTACAGACCTGCCCGATAGAGTTCCCTCATATGAGATCATAAAACTGCATTCAGTCAATTGGAAGCAACAAGAAACAGCGATAACTCTGTCAGTGCCGAAAGTGAACAGAGGGGACGTCTTTATTTTTATCACCTGCATACGTTATGGGGGAAGGTCATAAAAACATCGTCAGCACACAAAAAAACATTTCCAAGTAAATACACTCGAAGATAACCTGTTTCGCCTTATATCTGAAAGGCCACCTGCACCGACAGGCACCTACTATCTACATTCTCTCAGGGCAAATATTGACTTGGCACGTTCCCTTTATTCACTATTTCCGATTCCGATATCCATTGGCCTGCCTTCTGCCATCGCCACTCACACTAATGAAACTGCAGCACTACTTCAAATGCGCAAACAAGGACATTCTGCGAGGACCGTCTTTTGATTGCCATACACACTTACACAGTGGGGTGACAAAAGTCCACGACAACCACCGCCACCGACTGTCAGTTTGCATTTGCATCTCACACTCTCTTGTCTCTTCATTGTTCGCATTGAAATGCCATGCCAGCATATTCATAAATATTTAATTGAATATAATCTCCTGTCGACGACGCCAGGCGCCTTGATTCTTTACCCAGTGCTGGGATGAGGCCACGCGAATAAATTTAATTCACCCTGGTGTTTGAAATAATAAATTTAACTCTCGCGATCGTTTCTTGTTCTCTTTGTCGCCAAATCGCATCGGACAAATTGCATGCGCGGCATCATCAATTCCAGCAATTTCAGATACAATTTACGAGCACAATAAACTGTTATCATCGTCTGGTGATTTATGTAATGGGAAACTAAACTGTGTGGTGGTTTATACCTTCGCACACCAAGAACGGCATCCAAGTGTCTGCCTGATACAAGATACTTAGTGCTTGGAGTGTAATTGACATTAACCGAGCCAAGTTATGTGATCTGATCATGTTTCAACAACAACAACAACAACAACAACAACAGCAACAAAAACACGAACAAGGGAGATGTTCAGCCTTACACCTGCAGCCGAGTCAGAGATTGTCACAAGGGAGCAGTGAATGTCACCACGCGTATCTGTATAGTGGAATGGGAATGAAGGCCATTGAGTGCACCTATTTACGGCGTGGGTGGAACGTGTAAATGAATATGTGCCAGTGCAAGTGGTATTTGTGTGTGTGTTTTTTTTCTTGTTTTTCTCCGTCTTGAGTGTCAATGCTTTGAAGTGCATAATAATCATAATGCAAAGGGGGATTGTATTCTGAAGTTTAGGTACTCTCGCAAGTTCATTCGAAGCGTTTTAACGGGACTGCCTTGAATTTTTAAAACTGTGATGCCCACAAGACATGGCATCAGAATTTTCTATGCAGTGGAAATATATCCCACACGTTTAAATGGGAGAGGACACATATAAATTCAGCATGCGTTGCAGTACTGCAACTTGTCGCTATTTTCTATTTCCACTGCAAAAAAAAAGAAGAAAAAAACTAAATTTTAACGGATTTGGCATCATTGTGTTTGACGTTTATTTAAAATATTTTCGGTACAAAATCGGCTGAAACAAAAATGGAAGAAAAGCTTAGCGAATTTTTAAAGGAATATGACACAATCTACAACAAACGCCACAAGCATTGTAAAAACATATATCTTAAGGATAAAAAGATGGAGGAGCTTTCGAAGAAAATTAATGTTCCAGGTAAATATGACAGTTTAGATGAATTCCACATTAACACTTTTTTTTTTTAATAAAGCTAAGAAATTAAAAGACCGATGGAGAAGCCTAGACGACAAATTTTACACGGACATTAAGGCAATGAAGCTTCCTTCTGATGTTCCTCAAAGATGCCGACTTTATGAACAAAAAGTTAGTTTATTCCTATGAGAAACTAGAATTATAGTATTAAAGAGTGCTATAAGTGTTTTCTTTTTCCTTTCACTACTTCAGGTAACTTTCCGCGGTTAGAGATATCTTACGAAGAACATTTTTATCCGGATGACGGAGAAGAAAGCCTAACATCCGAAGACCATTTTTGTCCGCCAGGTTAAGACGACGAAGCGGAAGCATCCTCCACATCCACACCAAAACCAATGAAAAAACAAAGTTCGATTGAAAGGATGGTATATGAAGCTCATAAAGAAATAACAGATTTGGTCAATTTGGCCAAAGAATCATTGGTTGAGCCAGCAGATAAACCTCCAAAGACGTCGTTCTGATATGTTTTTTGAAAGCCTGTCAAAACAAACCAACGAGGCAAACCTTTCGGCGGAACAAACTTCCGAGTTGCAGCTACAACTTCTCAAATAATTCCATACATTTATGTACAAATAATAACTACTTGTTCCTTTTTATAAGAATAAAAGCTTTATTAATTTAAGTAATCTTTTAAAAAATCTCTCACTTTAAAAACGTTCCGCGATGCATTAAATCTCGTAAAAAGCCTGCTCTGATCTAATGGGCTAACTTCTAGCCGCCAGTTTCCTCTAATTATGTCTCCTGCTTCCGTTATTTGATCAACGTAATTTCCAGGGCAATAAATAGAACTGTCATGGAATACAACAACATTGTGAAGAACAAGTGTAGCTTTTACTATTCTTTGCAGCGTTTTTAGGAACCATGTTTAGTGAATTCGTCAAAATTCTCCAACTGGCCGCAAGTATTCTAAAGGAGTTCTCAATTCTTACACGGGCCTTAGACAATGTTTTGTTGAAATTCTTTTTATCGAGAGAAAGATTCCTTCCAGGATATGGCCTCATAATGTTCCTTTTCAATGGAAAGGCCACATCTGCAACAAAATAAAACGGAAATTCATGGTTCGAATTCGGCAACAGTTTTGGTTCGGGAATGTTAATCGTTTCAGCTAAAATGCGGCTTCCAAATCCACTTGCCTTTAGAATACCTCCATTGCTTTGGCTACCGTATGCTCCAATGTCGACTGCGGTAAAGGCATAGTTCCTGTCACATGATGCCAGTAGGATGATACTGAAATACTGTTAATAATTATAGAAAAGTGATCCGGAATTCGGTGGACCCTTTATTTGTAGATGTTTCCCATCGATTGCTTCTTCAACGTGCGGCATTTCCGTCTTAGTAAACAAATCTTTTGACGTGTAGAGAACAGCAAACTCATTTTGAATGTTCTTTTATTATGCGTGAAAAGTGGCTACGATTGAATCACCACTTTTGTAGTCAGTTTTACTAGTTTTAACGCGTTGGTCGATTGTAATCGTAAACGGCAAACATTCAACAAATATTATGACACTTCAAATGACAGCTGAGTTTGACAGGTGTCAAATACCAGCGCTACCAACTTGAAACCACGAAATGAATGACCCTTTATTTATTAATTAAAATGTGTTGTACAACCTGCCCCAAAAACAAATCCCACTTTAACAAAATCGTAATACCACGTAAAAAAATCAGGAAAAGTATCCCTGTGCTTCATCTAAGTTGTGGGGCTAGTGCGCAGAATGTGCTTCCCTCGGACTGGATCTTAAAAAAACAGTTAAAGTTTGTTTAAATCACATTCTAGGGCCAGTCGAATTGTTGTGAAGCTTTAAACCTTAAAAAATTGGTGATTGGCAGCACTTTAAGGTTTCGGTTGCCAGAGGCTTTTAGGAACTGTTTCGAGCAGGTGTACAGTTGTGAATAGGGGTGTCAGAAATGCTTTCCCACAAGTCGGGAGGTTTCAGAAAAACCTCATTACTTCATAGTGCAAAAAAAAAAAGAAATTGTATGTTTCATTTCAGGGTTTTCTTCAAAACAACAATAGCAAAAAGATTGAATTAACAAAAAATACAGTATACAAAAATAATAAAAACAAAATTGAAAGCCACCATTCTCCTTCGAGCAAACAAATGTATTTGAAGAAATTTCAATGTACGGCAGTTTAAAAACAAAAAGAATAATGCCAAATCTATTGTATAGTTACATTGGGCGCTGATTACATTTGTTCGTCATAAAACTTTTTCTGAAATACTCGTAGTTTGGTTTTTAAACAAATAAATATTAAATATTGGAAATTCGGGAGATTTCATAGAATTTTCGGGAGACCAAGAGATTAGTAAAGAAACACGTTAGACTCCCGGAATATCGGGAGAACTGGCAACCCTAGTTTAGAGCCCTCTCAATAAAAGTATGGAGATTTGTTTTTCAAGACATACGAGTATTTTTCAAGAAATGTGGCGTAAAGTTTACTTTTTCAACCAAACCTAGTAAAGTGAGCTCATTTTCAAATGAAATCGACAAGGAGAGACATTGCGGAATTAATCCACCTATAGCACTCCACCTACTCAGATGTAAGTATTGGTATATTGGAATAGTTGAAGTTTGAAAAACCTCACAGCACTATACTTAGCTGTATAAGGCCATTGTGATGCCCTTTTTTGGGGTTAACCGTTGGTGTTGCATCGGTGGTCTTTATCTCGTTCCCTCTTGTGATTACCAGACGCTGTCTTATTCCTTGAGGAATAAAGCAAACCTTTCATCCACGTGGCTTTGAACTTGATGACAGATCAGCAGGACCTGAACTTGTTCCGATATAAGTCCACCTAAATTTGAATTCAACTCAGAAAATCAATGAACTCGTCAATGACGAGCTTTTCCCCCAAGGACCGGGGGCCAATGCCTCATTATTTTCTCTCCAATCGATTTCAACGAACGAATGAACGAATAATTTCCGCCTTTATCTCTGCAGCTATACCGAGCTTTCATTCTTGCTGTTCTAGCAGCAAATTCCCAGACAGTATCGTGAACTTCTGGCCTTGTCAAAGATGCGGTGCAGACATATAGCTCTGCTGCTCACTATACGAACGCGATAACATTCGCAACTGTGCACACAACCCCACAACTGCAAAAAAAAACTTCAATTAATTAATCACACAAGCAAAGGGTGAATTTGTCTTGGTTCTCTCTTTTTATTTTACTTAAGATGCGAGATATACGCGTACGCACGAACCCCAGATGCAGTCTCTAAAAACAGATCTCAGCTCCAAATATTTATTTTCGTAACGAGAATTTGCACACATTTTTAGTTGAACACACTCATCCTTTTGCGTGCGATGCGTGTGTTTGCTCGCTTCCGAGGTATATACTTTAACACTTGGATGCACCTGATAAACAATGTGAATGTCTACAAATGGTTGCGATCCCGCGAGCGAGCGTTAAACAAATGAAACAAATGGCAAATGGTTAACGCGTGCCAATGGATGAAACATTAAGGAGAACCAACTCCGTAAATAGCTGCAGATACGAGTACTTCGGCTGTTCGGATGGCAGCATCAATTGATTTTCTGCTATCCCGAGGACAGAATCTTCTGCCGTTGTACGCATACATGTTCCCATTTTATTGTAAATCGCGTCATGCTGGAGAGGAAGGTGATTCACATAATTGAAGGTCCTTTCTCCATGGACGCAAAAATAGTTTTCTATGGCAATGGGGGAATTGTAGTTGACATTGTCGGGCACTTGCTTATTATTCAGCACAGCAAGTGCAATGATTTCTAAATGAGGCGGCTAATGAGTAACGAATAGAAATAAAAAAAAATGTATTGAAATGCAGACGCCTGTTGGGCGGCACACATTAGGGTGCAACTGTCGTCCCCTTTTGGTTCCACGTGTTTTCGTTAGTCGCGCTGGCGGCTAATGCCGCATGCATAGGATGTTACATGTCACTCCAGTTCTCCACTTTCGACACTGAAAACCGAGGGACTAAGGACCAAATTACGAACGGAATTGTCATCTTGTGTCAAATGTCTGCGCGTTGATGGAGACGAAAACAGTCTCAAGTGCGCTCTCTTTTTTTTGTCGATTTTATTTTTCCTTTTCCATTGTACTTATGGAACATCCGTCAACATGCTGCATTCCACGATTTTGTTTATGCCATAAGGCAAGTTGGTGTTGTACGTATTGTAAATACAAAAAGGGATACTCGTGAGGTTGTAATTAAAAAAGTATCGTTATGACTTTTAACTATTTCTCGTTTCGGTTTTAATGCGACTGCGACTATATAAACGAGACAGACGGGAAAAACTATAAAAGAACAACAATCGTGTCAGGGTCTAGGATTGTGACATATTTTGTATAAATACGAGTATATAAACGATTTGAAAGGATTACTTGTATCTGCATAGATTAAAATGGAATGTTGTATGGTTTCCAGCAGACATATCAAATGGCAGCTCACAAATGTGGCGCCAGCTAAACTAAACACTGCGTAGGATATATGGGACAGTTTCCAGATTAAAAAAGCTGTTCAATGTAATGAGAAATGGATGGTTATCAACTGTTGTAAGGGAAAGGGAAATGGCGCGATAGAATTATGGATTGAGATCCGCCAAGTGATTTGAAATGAATTTAATCGGAAATTTACATATTTCAGACTCACAGGGCGAAAGGGGACCACTGAAGCGGTCTCTTAAAATGTTAGTACAGGTTGGGGTGTGCCTAAAATGTGTGATAACTGCTATTAAACTGGGTATAACGTAATGGGCGTGAAGTTTCGTGTCGAAAATCAAGGAGTTGATAAAGTGAATTCTTAGTTATGCAATTTATATTCAACATCGTTTATTGATGCATCACCTTTATACATATATGCATCTCTCTGACAACAATAGTGAAAATCAAGACCACCGTGCTTACGTAAAAAATGGGCACGTCGTCAATATGAAAACGATGGGTGCTTATCAGTGTTAACCTCTGAAAATTCTCAAAAAGTGTCCAAAAAAAGAATCTCGGAGGAAAAAAGGAGTCCCATTCCGATTTTTATATTGTCTTTTCGTTTTTATACTTTACGTGCTCGAAAAACATAAAATAAAATTTCAACATAAACATTTAAGGTACCTACATAACAATACGAGTACTAATAAAATTCTTAAATAATTCTCAGCTAAAATTGATAAATACGATTTAAATAAATTTAAATAATATGTCCAGATAAACCGACAACAAATCCAGGAGCAACGACAAATTACAAAAATAAAAAGTGTAGCGGTAGTTTTCATTTCCAATTCCAATGTGTTTATTGCAACTTATCGCTGACGTAGAATGTATAGGACTTTTTGTAAAAATGCATGAAATTATATGAATACAAGATCCGAATGAATGCTACTAAATAGGCTCACAAATTTAAATTAATGCAAAAATGTCCTACATTTTGAAAAGGAGTCCGAATTCACTGATTTTTTAATAAAATGAGTCCAGTCCAGGCGCTCAAAAAGTTGTCGAAATGATTCTTAAGCGTCCCGAAGGTTACACTGGTGCTTATTATAAGGCCTGTTCAAATGGCAACTGTTCGCAGAAAAGCAAGGTTAAGTAGAATATTAAGCACGCAATTACAATAGCTACACTCTAGAATTGATACTTCCTAGATTTAAATAATCGTAAGTTAAAGTTGCTCCCAAGTCACTAAATTCTGAATGTTGTGGAAAATGAGCAGTCGAGGATGACACTTTTCTGACAGGATGCGGTCATGAATGATACTGCCAGTGACTTGCTTTTAGCGCCATTCATTAACAGCGGGTACAAAGAGAACCTTAAATAAAATCAGAAATTGAAAACCAAAATAACCGCAGTTAATTGAAAATGATTTCATACCTGCAGGTTGTAAAAGGCGCAGTGGCTTAGTGGTTAGTGTGTTGGACTACTAAGCGAGGGGCTCAGGTTCGAATCCCGCAAAAACCCAAATTCCAACTTAGGGTTTTTTCCACTGCGCCGCCTCTCGCGAACGTCTGACAAACATCCGAGAGTATAACTGTCTTAAGAGCTTCTCAAATTAGCCATTTGGAATCGGCATAAAATTGTAGATCCCCTCCATTCGTTCCAGAATGAAACTCACACAAAACGAATGGTTGTGAGAAGCTAGGCCTTGGGTCTCTACAGACCTGTTGCGCCAACTATATATATATAGGTTGTAGAAAGCCAACTCAAATTGTTTTATTGAACATGGGTCTACTGTTGCTTTGCTTTGCTGGGAAGGACGTTCACTGAAACAGACGTACGGTGTATGTTGAAGATAATGGAATTTATTGAACTACCTAGCGTTGCCGCTGAAAAATTGCGAAATAGGTCCCGAACTAAAAAAAGGATACCCACATTAAATACTGTACTATAGCAAGAACAAAAAAAAAAAGTGAACGACTGGGTCGCACGAAACTTTCTCATTTATCAAGAGTTTGGTTGAGTCAATCTGTAGGTAGCTAAAATGTTCGGAATAACTTTTAGGTTGTTCATTTCACACATTACATATCAAATAACAATGTGAATTTTTATAAGTTATAAACTGAAGATGCCTATTCACGTGTGGGGTGCAAATGAAATGTGAGTTTTTTATTGTGTAAGCTCCTAAAGTGGTTGGAATTATTCTAAGATGCATGTTTAATATGGTTAGAAAAAAAAAATTAAAAGTGGGAAATATTTGCTAAAAAGAATTTTTAATAGTTGTGAAACGACAATACTAACAGAGGGAGAGCCCTATTAAGACGATTCGGGCCGCGGCACCGCACCACAGCATTAAGGAAAGTAAAGTGGAAGAACTAGGACGTGTAGATTCATTGATTCCAATAAAATATTACAATACATATATATATTAAAATTGGTTCCTTTATTTTCCCTTAAAGTTGTAAATGCATTTTTATCGGCAGTACCGCATTGCGTTTTGTAAAAATATACGAACAGAGATCGGGTTAAGGTTAGGTTTGTGGGCAGTGAGGAAAACTGTCCGCGCCACACTCAATTCAAAATTGGCCCATTGTGAGATCGGGTCTGGTTAGTGAAAAACTGAGTATGTGATCTTTATTAGAATGTTTTTATAATCCTAAATATGTATTTTAATCAAAATCGTTTGAGAGGCTTTTTTAAAATTATGCAGAGAAAAAAGTAACTATTAATTAATTGCATTATTTAGTTTGAAAAATTCTGTTGTTTCACTATTTAGCCAAAAACTGTTCTGAATATAAACATTACTTGTTAAAAATGGAGTTCTCGAGATATGATCAGTTTGTAAAATTAAAGTCGTTTTCGGCGATTCCAATCGAAAACTAAGGAAGCAATCATTTTGGAAACATCAATTTTACTCTAAAATGTGCATTTTGGTCAAAATCGTTATTGCCGTTTTCCGGTAAACTAAGAAAAGAAAATTTTTTTAAAAAAAATATAATTTTTTAAAAAATTCATTGCACGATAATGTAGACAATAACTCAGTTTAATATGGGAAGTACCATTAATATTACCTTGGGTCTGAACTGTAAGCCCCTAAACTCCAAATCCCAAGTTTGAACGAAATCCGGGCAGCCGTTTAGCCTGTAGGCCTCGGGACAGACCGGCCGACAGACAGAGAGACAAACGGACAGAATTTCCAGACCCATTTTTTTGAGTTCCTCTATCATCGTAATGTCAGAACATCTCGAGTTCGAATTTTTTTCCGAATACAATATCTTTCTCTAACTACGTAGTCGAGAGAGTTAAAAACATTAAAGGTGTCAAACAGCAACGCTGCTACCGTCTACCGTCTTCCATTCGTCAGCGGTTGAGATTAGGTATACCTTAGGTCCCATGAAGATCTGCTGCGCCAATCTCCCACTATCAGATTGCTTAAGACTATTTTTAAAGGACTTCTTAAGGCAAAGCTAACCATCTTCTACCCCTTTTTGATTGCTTGTGCCTGCATTGATACTGCCTTTCTCGGGTCTAATATGCTCTAAGTGTTGAGGATTTAGTTATGCCATTGAACTGACTATAAGACATTTTAACTCAACTTTTCGCATTTGGGAACAACTGATCTTTTAAGAAGTTATGCTGAAGACTAAGACAAAGATCCTGATGTAATTAATCCTTCCGGAAATCCTCTCCAGCTTGAACAAAATTTCAGCGGGCTTGAAAGCCTGATATGAACTTGACCACATGATGTGCACCTACTACCGTCCTTGGAGATCTGATCTGAGTTTATAAAAATTTACAACTGATTAACACTTGCTATAATTATAGCCGACCTAAAAACCACTTTATCGCTATAACCTGGTATCAAATTTAAAAGCAACAAAAGTACATTTTGTCCCTTAGTATTGATTCTCAACCATCTCCCATCTGTCATTTACTTTGCAAAATTTAACTTCTTAATCTTTTTTGAAAATTCACCCAGGATATTAATATTTTTGAACATCTCAAAATGTTTAAAGATGTTGAGCTGTTAGGAAAAGCAAGAGAATATAAAACCCGATCCTTTTGAAGATTTTGATGATGAAGTGATTTACGCTCGCTGCAGATTTAATAAGAAGAACTCTTCAGTGTTCAGTTCCTGATCGAAATTTTGAACATTCAAGAGCCTTTTACAAATATTTTGCAAGTTGCATTTAGTTTTTTTCTTCTTGCTGTCATTCTATTACAATTTGTTTAAAGAGAATTTCTCAAACTGTCAATTCTTGGGTCTGTTTGACAAAACTCTGCGTCGCATCCGCTCTAAGGTTGGTACTAGTTGTATGTAGGCTACAGAGCGTTTATAATGAACTAAAAAGTTAGGCACCGGTTTTAAAAGTAAAGGGTAGTTACTTAGTATGTGCTAAGCTCTCACAATACACGACGACTGTAATCTTGCGCCAATTAATTTTTGACGTAGCTTCAATGTCTCCTATTCTCACCTACCCCATTTGGTTGGTAACAGTGCGATTTCTGTTTTTGTTTATAGCTCCGCTCCAACAGATAAATCGACAGATTGTTTGTATACGATACACACCTGCACATACCACCTCTAAACAGACACTATCAGGAAATATCGTTCGAGTTTCAAATTTGATCACATAAAATCTGTTAGAGATTTACGTCTCTCCAATCTCATCAACAACGTTGCACAGTAAGGCATCAATTTTTGACGATTAGCAAGATAGTCTACGTGTTGAATAAGAAATAAATATGTGACTGACTTACATACATAGATCCACTTGTAACTTGCTGCCACCAAAGACGTAACTTTCTCCATCGCAATGTTTTTCTTCGGAAGGTCGCATTTTTCGTATTTAAAACTTAAAAAAAATAATAATTTTCTTATACACACCACAGGCAGATACGAGCACATCTCCTGTTAAGTGTCATTCAAAGAAGCCCACATATCCCACCTAAAAAAAAAACCTTTCCCTCTCAATCTACATCGTAAGTCACCAGCATATCTAACCCGGTTCTCTCTCAAAAACCCATTTGTTAAGAACACTCTTCAACCCTTTCGAACATTTATTGAAAAACCCCTCAGCCATGCCGTGATATCTCTTGTCTATTCGTTAGAATTAATTAGTAGGTACCCCCCCTAAAGGTTCAAATTGATTTCATCTATCAACGATTCGATAGAATTCCATCTTATCTCTCACGAACCACACCAATGAATCAAATACCCATTTAACTTGAGTCCTTTAAATAATTTTCCATTTAAAAAATCCTACCTCCACGTTCCTTTTTTCCTCTTTATTCCTACGAATGACTAATGAGATGCATAATTCAGTTCTGGTCCTCTCGTTAATGTTTTAAAACAGACAAAAGTTCTGAAGAGCGGCAAAAAAACCAAAAATCACAAATCCTTATTCGATGCATAGCATAATTGAAAAATGTGTGTGTGACGAGTAGAAGTGCTCCATTATCATATCCAATTCAATTTCATAAACGGTGTTACTCATTTTTTGTTAACTTGCCCCTCCCGCAGCAAGATGAGCACAGCACACTGTGCGCAACTGTCCCCAATAGGAACTTCTGTTATGCTGCTGTAGAATCTAAATACGCAGCAACGGAAGTGGAAAATTGAAAACTCAAAGTAGAGTGGATCTTAGAAGTTTTCAGGAAATTCCATCTCGTCCCGCAACTTGCAGAAATCAGATTTAAAATGTTAGCACACTGTAGAGGGAAAGTATACGGCTGTGGTGATAACTGACGTGGCTATGCCACTTAATCCTGAAGGCTACCGCTTGCAAGTGTGTGTCGGATTAATTTTAAACTGAAATTGTTTGTTTGACGCTTGAGGACGAAATGGAGTTACACTACTTGTGTATAGAAAGTGTGTATATATATAGTCTGTGGTAGATTTTGTAAAGGAAAGAAATTGAACTAAAGGACGATGACGATGACGATGATGAATGGCGCCAGGAGTCGGGTGGGTACTATTAAATGGAACTGCAGTTAATAAGTCGATGGGTTGGCAGTTTTTATCAACGTGGAGTATAGCAAAGTTGCATTTCAAAAGCAGTGGAAGGTGATTACTTTGAAAGGCGACCAGAGATTTGGAAGCTCTATGTAACTCATGTATGATGGGCAGAACTCTAATTGGACTGAGTAAGTCTAAGTACAGCTTCCCTTACTCCGCTATACGAGTATATATTGATACGTTTTTGTGGATGAAATGTCGTCGAGGCTTATGGATAGCTACTGTTTAGTTGTAGGTTATCTGCGTAGCAATTTAAGTAGCTCACACATTTACTGCACATCCCTTCATCATTCCGAAGTTGAATTACTCGACAGTTGACAACATCGTCCAGACAGTTGATAACATCACCATGCTCATATCCAAATTAGATCGTACTGTGCATATAAATTCGAATAAAAATTAATAAAATATTTCACAAATGTCCTATTCAATTGCAAAATAGTTAAAGAATTTTAAAATTTCGCATACCTACGCTATGCTAATGACAGACACTTATGTCATAGGGAGGTACCTGTAATGACTCTACGTGATTGGACTGCCACTGAAACTAATTTCGCAATACTCGTGTCGCATTCTAGTTTCCTATAGCGAACTTGCGAGTATCGTCTTCAGGAAATGCCGCCGTCCACTTTTGATTCGAAATTCGAATCAGACTCGCCAAATAGATAAATAAGTCCGGCAACGGAAATGCGTGGCAATTCAGATCGCCAATCAGTTTGATCGCAGAACTCATTGACGCCGCGAAAGGAAATGCCTGCGATGACGAAGCGAACACACAATACCGTGGGGGTGCCCAATGCGTCCTCATTTGCAGATCCAAAAAAGAAAAAAAAATATGAAAATAATCGGATGCCCGTAAAAAGCTGTTCATGGAGCTATTGAATTTATTCATTCTGATCGTGCGGAGACACGCGATATCCATACTTTACGTCGCGTCACTTTCTTTTTAGAACTTTATTTTCAGATGTTCACAATGCAGACAATAGACACATGCAACGCGCGTTGCCCAAAACAAAAATAGAAAACAAAAAAAAAAAAAAACGAACAACAGACTGAAAAGTGTGAGAGAGAATATCATAGAACTCTGTGCCGCAGTTGATTGATTCAGAAGCATGATCCGGCAACTAAATTAGCTATGCACCCCCAAACTCCAACTGATTTCGAGATAGAAAGAACGACTTCTTTTTGTATTCGTGTATGCGCATGGTGCAGGCGGGAGAAAATACACTCAGCCATGCGGTGGGAAATGTTTTCCATCGGGGGGAAAAACCTTAAATACTAAAATCGTTTTATGGCCAATAATGGATTTATATGGATCAGAGTCTCCAGCGGAGGTAGCTATACTTAACGAATCATCCACCGAAGATAAAAGATAATTTAATTAACTTCATTTCTGGTGGTCGCCGACTCGGAGACTGTTTTTACTTTTGGATTATACACTGCTTTAGGTTTTTTTTTTTTCTCTCTTCTCGAGACCATGTTAACAGGACAGTTTTACTGGAATTTTATTTGTCTTTTAATGGAGCGTAAAAGATAATTCTAGACAAAACACGTCCCTCTCGGAAATTAAATATTCGACTATGCTTTGAATGGTGTGCCGTTTTGCAACCGTTTATTTTTTCGATTCAAGCTCGAAATTTGTGTTTAACAATTAAAGTGAGCAACGGTTGACGTGTCGAACTTTGAGCTGAAAACTTAAGTGACATTTAATTGCAAAGAACTGTCATTCGTAAGACAGCATTTGTTGTGACAACTCTTAGGACTCTGTCTGAGATTTTATAGCTTCAGGTAAATCGCTGTGACTTGAAATCGTTGCCCTGACATAAAAGTGATTAACGACTTCTTTTGAGCACATATTAATTAAGTACTAGGAAAGACCCCACAGAAGCGACGCAGAACCACGTGTGTGTGGTTCTATCTTCTCACGTGTGTGTGTCATATAGGCACAAAGACCACCCAACCAAATTCATTGAAAATCCAACAGTTTCTTTGTATTTGTACCGAAAGTGTTTGATTCGACAGGTGGAGCTGTTGTTTAAATAGTGTTAATCTCTTAGTGCGTCTATCTAAAATTTGCTTTAGTTCTTTTTTAATGAAAATTGGACATGCCGGGAACTCACCAAAGTATAACGCTAGAGGAATATCAAGCTATATGCAGGAGCTAAGGTGGAACGAGTCAAATTCGGGGTTTCTATGTCATCTCAGGCCTCCGAGTATAATCTTAGTGACACCGCAAATTAGGAAAATTATCAACCAGCTTCTTACTCAGTGGGAGCTTAAATGTCTTCAATCTTGATAATGGATACACATGGATACTCTGCCCTTAACAAGAAACTGGCGAGAAAAACGGATGAATGTGATAGGCGAAATCGGACAGGTTGCAAAGGCGCAGTTGAAATAAATTTCTAAAGTGAATTTCAGAAGCCTAAAGTTGGTTGTGCGAGCCAAAAACACCAGTACATACTGCATAGTGGCGAGGTGACTAAAAAGAGAATAAAAAGTTGGCACAAGAGGTCCGTAGGGACCCAGAGTTGCGAAGTAATATGCACATTCCTATCAAACAATGCCCACACCTATCCATTATAAAAAGGCAGCAATGACAGCTCAATATATATAAACAAATAATATAATGTAAACACATTTTGACATTTACTTACATAAATTATAATCATGTACAAAAAAAAAACAATATAATATGGGATTTAAGGACTATTCGCATGAGAGCGACCAACTACCTATGAACGAACGAATATTCGCAAGTTTTGACAGTTCATTCACAGCTCATGACAGCGAATCCAATGACAGTCGCCGTAATATATTTTTTTTTAATAAAAAAACTCGAAAATTCAAGTTTGAGGTTAGGTTCGAACGCATGTTTTTTTCGCCAGTTTGTGGAACGCGAATTGAATGATGTGGATTGTGAATAAACTTTGACAATTCGCGCCAAGGGTGTATTCGTTCGCAGCAAAAAGTTTGGAATTCGAAATTTCATTATTTAAACTGTTTATTAACTTGTTGTCTTTATACATTTTGATGGGATTATTAATCATCCTCCTCTTGGAATAATAAAATGTGTCATTTTCTGTTCATAAATGCATCAACATTGGTTTGTTCGCATTTCAACAATTCAGTGTCCTTATCCCTACTCCAATTGCAGACAAGCGTTTAATCAATGAGTGTTTAAAAGTAATAACTCAATACGTGAATTGCGAAGCTTTCTCAGGACACTGATACATTCGAAAGTTTGTCAGACGTTTTCCAGAGGCAACGCATGGGAAAAACCTAAGATATAATTTGAGGTTTCCATGGGCCTGAGTCACCTTTTTTAGCACTGATCTACACACAAACTTTATCTTAGCAGCAAAATATTTCGACAAAGAAATAAAATAAAAATACCGGAAAACAAATTAGTGTCAAAGTCATAACGCGACGCGTGACTCGATCGCTTGTAGCTTCTCCAAATTTATTTTGAGTTTTATTTACTTGTCAACTTTTGGAATAGGCGTCAATATTTGATATTCTTTTCAGCACAAAGAGGCAGTTTGAAGACTGTTTTCTCTGTTTATTTTTTTATCAGCAAAAGCATTAGTTTTCCCCTAAACTCGAAAAAAAGTTCCCTCTTTTTTCCCTAAGTGAAATTCGCACTTGTTTTCATATAAAAAAATATTAAAAAATATAGCCGTTTTTATTAACAAGCCTAGATTAACGTATATTAATTTATAGTATACAATGCTTTCTTTTTCATTCAGATACAACGTAGACGTTCGATGGGCTCTGTTTTTTCATTCTTTTGAATTTGTTCGTAATGAATTTTTATTCATGTATTTATTTTTAAGCAATCTACGTTTCACTGGGATTTTTCCCGTTTTTTAAGCTTGTCACTCGTTTTCCTCTTCTTCATTCAATCAGAACCAAAATTGGCGCTTTTTCCCTCAATCTGGGATCACTGCAAACAGGAACAAATCCGTTGGCCCAGAGCTAAATAACTCGTTACTCGTCATTTCTCTCATTTTCTGTAGTTCTATTTTCATTGCGGTTAATCGAACTCGATTGTCTTGTATTTAAACTGAACTCGGTTCACCTGTCAAACTCTGATAAGCAGTTTCTTTCTTCTCATTGTTTTGACAGGCATCAAAAGCCATATGAATAAAATTCTTAAAAGACGTTTCAAACATATGACCCAGTGTAAACACTGTCTAATCGCACCTTTAGGGCAAGCTGCCCTCACCACTATTTCAAATGCAATTCTGTCAGAGTTTCAGAGTTAATTTGACCACTTAGCCATTACAGAGGCAAGTTAATTGTTAAAGGTAATTGCCTTGGTGGTGCAAAAATGTTACCAACCATAAAAGCCTATACATATCCCTACCGAATACCCGTATGCAATCTCCATGCCACTCTTGTGGTTATCTCATTAAAACCGACGTAACAAGAGCAACGACCAGATTATGATTATCCCCCTCGATTTCAAACAAAATATCGAATCGAATAAATCTTCTCCTGTCACAAAAACGTCTCTGTGTCATTTCTAGGTCAGTCAAAATATCTCCAACGACAAAATACCAAACTTAGAAAATAGTCTCGAAAAAATACAAAAAAAAATTGATTCTTCTCTGCTACTTATCTGTATCTGTCATCGCTCATACCCGTAAACATACAATTTAATCCCAAAGTTGCATCGCATGAACCCCTTTTGTCTCATTTCTGAATCTGTCCTGACAAATGTCTTGTTAAAAAAAATTAAAGCCCCTTTACGCGACATGTGTTCAATCTCTCTTACACGCACGCATTCCACTTGATAGGTAATCCCTTTTTAAGTTTTATTTGTTTTAATTATGCCTTTTCTCCATGTGATCTTTGGACGTTGAAATATTTCTGGATTTCAAAATGATTAAATGACACCTCCAAAACGGAGAAAGCGCATCAGAACGAATTTCCTTGATCATTTCCAAACACACAATCCTTTGTTCCACAAATATGGAGCGCTTCGTGACATATACCTACGTCCATATTGAGTGACACTTGGGACAACATGTTTCAAAGATTTTTCGATTGGTTTCGTATCAGTGCTAGACAAAAGCCTTTTCAAATATGGTGACACTCACAAGCTTTCAAGTGTATATCGTTAATGGGAGACGATTGCGCCGACTAGACATCAGAGCCGCACGGTGCAATTGACTTGTTTATAGTCTGACCTAATTACTCGTACATCCAGTAAATTATTCACGAAAAGGTGCAACGGTTCTCGTACTCGTATCTATTATCTGAACAGTGTTTAAATACAAATTTGTGTTTATTTTGTTGTAAATCCAAAACAGCAACTATATACAAAAATAATGGAATGCAACTTCTTCTTGTTTCTATTTCAGGATACATTCCGAGGAATGATTTTTTTCAATCGGTGCACGAGTTCTCGAGTCATGAGGTGATAAAACCGGAGCTACAAAACAGACGACTTAGAAGAGCCATTAGGAGCACATTGGACTCCGAGGTAAGCAGAGTTTCTTGAACTTTTCGTACACATGCTGGTGGTATCTACTATACAACGAAAATGTCCTCTGAGTTGTAAATCTTGAAGTTTATTGCCTGAGATTGTGGGCGGTAATGTGTACAAAGCAATGCCGTTGGGTAGGAGGTTGAGTGAGCTTCACGAGATGTATCACATCCCTAGAAGGGTTTCTTGTTCCAACACGAAAATGTTTTCAATTAGTTTATAGTTTTCTGACGGCGGGCGGGGGTGGCAAGATGTAGTTTCTAATTAGAAACTGTCTAGGAAAATATAGGTCACGAGGTGGTAATGTTAATGCATATGGATGTTTTGCTTATATCTGAGAAAGTGGGTGATTACTTTTATAATTAGTTGTTAACATGCGGGCTTAATGGATTTGAAATCATTTTCTACTCCATTGGATATGTTGGTTAACAATTATACGTGAAGTCTGTCAACACTTTAAGGGATGTGCGTTTTCCTTGTTGCTCGCATGTAGCTATTTCCCCATGTAGCCCATTTAGACATAAGATTTGAAGTGGAACTTAAATCGCAATGAGTATGAGCATCAGCAAACGGGCCTTAGACTGAAAGTCGCAAAGTCGACCACAGCTGTGTGAGTCCGTCTTCGTCCCAGCGTTGCTTGGTTAAATAGTTTTCCAAACTTCTGCCTTAGCTAAGCACTTCTAAACCTTGAACTGCGTTGGCTAGAGGATGACAAGGAAGCTTCATCTGACACAAGGTAGATTTCAAATGATTTTGAGTATAGCAAATGTGGCAAGCACCTCGTCAAGAATCGCATGCCTGAAACTAACCTCGCTTACAAACATCTATTTGACCACGCGACACTAAATTATCTATTTTTGGCATAATACACCGCCTTATACTGAATTATGTGCATTTGCATCGCAACCAATGATTTCGTGCTGGCTGATTTTCTCACCTAACAGCTAAACCCTTTAAGAGGTGTCGTTGTTATCAAGTCTTACATAACGATTTATAAAGGACTCCCCACTAAAACTGGGCACCTATACCTCAATGCCACTCGAAAACATTAACAATCCCATTTGAATTTCACATTTATCCAATGACAACACACCCCTAAGGCTCCTCAAGGACGTGCATCACACACAAACACAAATGTTTGCCTAACCCCTACGCAACCAACATTAAGCGATTAAATGTCACTAAAAAAAAATGCCATAACCAATCGCACACAATCTGCAATGAACGACCGAAACCCCATCTGATCTGGCACTAACACACTCAGTAAGCTTCCACCTCGCCCAAAGTGATGAGCAATTAAAGCGACGCTTTAATTAAAAGTCGTATCAACACCGCCCAGCAGTGTGTCACCTAACTGAGTCTGTTTGATAGCCGCCACCTTACAATTAGGCCTTCCTATCGCATATCGCACACGTCTAGTGAGCAGTCACACATGCCAAGCTTGGATTTTTGCGCCCAATTCCGATACGGACAGTACTCCGCTACGAAGTCACAGCATATCCATGTGCGATGACATAAAATTCGCACTCACCCCGAGTTGTGTGTGTGGTGTGGTACGATAGTGGCCGTTGACATGAGGACGTTCTAATTCTACTCAAAACACAAAAACACACGCTCCACAGTATCGGGTTTCTCATCCCCCGTTCAGTTAACTATACATTGCATGTTCGTCAGCTATGAATATACGTTCGAAATTAGGACGTCGTCACGTGCCTGGTGTCTCTGTTCACATGTATTCATTTCGACATTTTCTTTTCATTGACAGAGTGGACTGCATGTGTCTCATATCACGCTATCATATCACCATCAAGGTCAAAGGATAGTTGCTGACCTTCATTTGAATGAGCAACTTATACCGGATGGACACTTTTTACGGTCGCAGAACTCCTTCCATGGTGGCGGCGACATTGTACAAAACTTTACAAAGACTGATGTAGATCTCTGCCATTACAAGGTAAGTTGACGTTGCCGATTGACCAAGTGTGCTCTGAGCTAATGTGACAAATTTTATTTACAGGGTGTCATTAGAGGGAAACCCGAATCGCGGGTTGCTGTTTCGACTTGTAACGGAGGAGTGAACGGTGTTGTACACGATGGTGTGGATACGTATTTCATACATTCTGGTACAGACGGACGAATTCAAGATGATCACTATTTATTTAAGTAAGTTGGGGAGATGAAGCGCGATAAAATGGCTTTCACATGAGTTGGTGTCAATTTTTAATAGCTGGTCCTTCGCTTCATGTTCCTTAGTAAATCTTTCTTTGTTATTATTTAACTTTGGAAAAACTGGGGTTGAATCACCGCTTCCGAGATTGAGTACTACGTTTTGCTTGTTAAATCCACAAAATTCAGTGTCGTATGTGGCTCGTTCACGAATGCAGCAGTTCGACCCCAGTCTTCAATCCACTAACTTACGAGAGGATCCGTCTAATAAGGTGACTTACGAGTATATGCAAGGTTTAGACCATGGTACGCTTTATATAAATGATTGAACCATGTTTCTGGAACATTTTTATCGTAACCATGATTAAAAGAATCAAACAAATGGTTCCGTTGAGGCCCTTGGTCTCCAGACATACGATTCCCCCAACTGCACATTCATTTCCACTTCAAACCGAGAGGTTTTATGTGGCTTGAAGTCTGAGCGTAATGGGTTTTCATACGCTGTTTGTATACTCTTTTATGAGACAGATTTACGAACTTGTCGACTTACGCCAAACCTCTAACTATATAATTATGATTATTATTCAATGTATTTATTAAGAACCAGCTGCAAGCTGTAGATTTGATATCTTTTAGCAAGAATCTTTCGCATACAGTGCTCTTCGGCTAAACCGAACTGACAGCTGGAAGCACGCTCTGACGGTTCTATAGAAGTATTCAAAAGATAATGTACGCACATTCGATTGACCGCCAATCTTCAGCTAGACTGTCTTGTCCAGCTTTGTCTATCGAAAGTTGCCTATTTATTCAACATCTTCGCTCGAATAAGTGTCTCCATAGTCGCTCAGACTATTTGAATGAGCCTCATCCTGAAAATAATCACGCCTCAACCACCTCCATTCGGTATTTACATAGGTTTTTCGGATACCACTCGCGAAAGCATTCGTAAATATTTACTCTTTACCTTCAATGAAATCGAAACGATTTGTTGTGTACTGGCCTTCGCCATTATATTTACAATCAATATCAGCAACCTCTGCGTGTCCACTTATAGTTGGGTAAATATTTGCCAAATTCGTTTTCATTTCAAAATAGAACACCACGAGGGACGCCATTCATTCGATTGCACACTCAAAATTCAGGTGGTTTCTGTTTGTCCTACGCTTATTTTATGTTTGCCAACAGAGGCATATCTATCCACAAACAAGTGGCTGACCATTGAGGGAAGCCGGAAGGAATCACCTATCTTTGTTTCCAAAATAACACAAGTTCTCTCCTCTCTCTCTCTCTTGCAGACATGCTGATATATTACACAATGCAACATGTGGATACAATAGCGAATCGAATCACATACACGAAACAAACGAGAAGCCAAACGAATGGGATAGTATTCAAAATCGAATCGATGGCAGCGAGTTCAATCGAATTTTACGAGTAAGTATAGAAGCGATAGCGGAACCCTTGACCACTTGTTTAATGCTTTGCTTAATTTCAGTATAAACGGTCCAGCACTGATAACATCATCCGGGGACCGTTCAATGCCAATAAGCATTCATCGTTCGTTGAACTGGTTATCGTTGTTGATAACAAAGTCTATAAATCGCTGGGAGAGAGCATGAAGAAGGTGCACAATCACTGTAAGGATTTGGCGAACATTGTCAATGCGGTAAGGCGGTTAGAACGTTTTGTCAAAGTGGGACTGGAATTGAAATTGTCTAATTCCAGCTCTATGAACCTCTGAACATCTTTATCGCACTGGTCGGTGTTGTTGTTTGGAATGAATCGAATGAGATTGAATTCTCCGAAGATGGCGATGTGACATTGAAGAATTTCTTGCATTATCGTCGAACAAAGTTGGCTGTGAATCATCCGAACGATAATGCCCAGTTGTTGACCAAGGAGCCATTTAATGGCGGTGTTGTGGGTGAGTTACGCACCACTTTTCTTAGAGCCTATCACTTTTGTTGTGTTTTATAAGGCACACAAATTAGGCCCATCCTCATGCAAAAACTGCGACACCTATTAGACACTCAATAAAGTGATTTTTATTCCTCTCCGCAGGCAAAGCCCTCAAGGGACCAATCTGTACATTTGAATACTCTGGTGGCGTGTCGATGGAACACAGTCCAGTCGTCGCAGTAGTAGCAGCAACAATGGCCCATGAAATGGGCCACAATTTCGGCATGGAGCACGATTCAACCGATTGTCGGTGTCCTGACGAGAAGTGTATCATGTCAGCATCGAGTACATCGGTTGTTCCACAGCACTGGAGCTCTTGTAGCATTGATCAGCTGAATGTGGCTTTTTCGCGCGGCATGAACTACTGTTTGCGGAATAAACCCACCAAACTGTTTGACTCTCCACAGTGCGGCAATGGTTTTGTCGAACCGGGCGAGCAGTGTGATTGTGGTTTGCCAAAATATTGCAAGAATACTTGCTGTGATCCGCACACGTGTATGCTGCGCACCAATGCCTCATGTGCGACTGGAGAATGTTGCGATCTGAGTACGTGTCGGCCGAAGACAGCTGGAACAAATTGCAGACAAGCTGAGAATGAATGCGACTTGCCCGAGTACTGTACCGGGGAGTCCGAGTACTGTCCCACAAACGTTTTCAAGCGCGACACACAGGCGTGTGACAATGGAAATGCGTACTGCTACCAAGGTACCTGCAGATCTCGCACCAAACAGTGCCGCATTCTCTGGGGACCGTCTGGTGAGAGTTCAGAACATTGCTATTGGAAAAATCTGAACGGAAGCCGACACGGAAATTGTGGATTCGATCGGGTTAACAACAAGTATTTCCAGTGCCAGCGGGAAGACATCTTCTGTGGCATGTTGCACTGTCGCCATCTGAACGAACGACTCGAATTCGGAATGGAATCGGTGGCCGTGCTGTCGCATAGTTTTCTCAATCACGAAGGCAACATCATCCCCTGTCGGACGGCGATTGTTGATCTGGGCCTGCAGTCTACCGATCCTGGTCTAACGCCGAACGGGGCCAAGTGTGGCGAGGATAAAATGTGTGTCCACCAGAGGTGTATTAGCATAGAAAGCCTCATATCGGGTGGTATTGGTGTGGAATGTCCGGAGAACTGCAACGGCAATGGACAGTGCAACAGCAAAGGTCATTGCCATTGCAATGTCGGCTCCTCACCGCCTTACTGCAGTGGCCCCGGAGCTGGTGGCTCCGAAGACAGTGGACCAGCAACAAACCCAAATAGTAAGTCATTGAAATTCATTCACAAATGCGTTGTTAATCTTTATTTCTCTTTAGGTCGCGATGGTTTTACACGTTTCATGTTCATATTCTTTTTGGGGGTTGTACCAGCTATAGCGTTCCTGTGTTTCCTTATGTACTACTTCCGGAACCATCCACATATGCCGGGGAAACTCGTCGAGAATATGTATGTACAATCACCACGCTCATTGTGTAGTCAAATTTCTACTCCTTCTTCTGAAAACACAACCACATCTACACCTACTTCTTGTTCTACCACTGCTACTACAAACAATAATAGTATCGATAATAATAACACTACTAAAAGAAAATTACAAATAACCGATATTAAACTGCATTCGACTACTAATCCGCACGCACTTTGCAATAGCACCGACTATATACTAGATCAGAAGAATAGGTGTGTCTATCAGTTGACGTGATATCAAATGAAAAGGCTGGTGTTGTGCATTGGCGCTGTGCTTTATTTAGTAGTTTCCAACTGAACTCGAATGTGCTTAATTTTTTATTTTTAACAAATATGTAGATTTAAGTAGAATTTATGATTTTTTATCGTTTGTATACTCGTAAGGTTGAGGTGTGTGGTGAGATTTTGAACGAACATTAACCATTCGCTTGAGTGTCACAATCATCGCCGCAGACACTGGAGTTTGAGTTGAATTTACGTAGAGTTTTATCTGTTGCGATGTCGATGTACAGTATCAAGGTTTTTTTTTCGGCCGCGTCTTGACTGAGCATTCATCTCTATGTGCTCGTTTGTTATTGTAGGTCTGTTCCCTTATGATAATGCATTCGAGGCTCTATGTATCGACCTACTACTCGCTGTCCCTAATATAAAATTGGATCGCTATTTACCGCGTGCTAAATGACATTTGCGACGATATTTCGTGACGGAACAGCACTTCATGCTCCGAAAACATGTCGGCAAATCAAGAGATGGCATCGGTTTCGTTTCGGTAAAGCTGTAACTATCTAATACAGATATCGCACCTACAAATAAGGGCGCTTATTCTTCCCAATATTTTCCCATTGTATATAACGTCACCGACTTCACTCTTATTTTATTGAATCAATTACTGTCAGCAACCAGTCGAAATCTCACCTCCACCGTGTACCATATCAGACTTACTGCCAATCTGTGTTTTTATTTTAAGCGTGTATTTTATGGTTTCTCTAATTTCCTGTGCTCATTTACATTACACTTTTGTTTAGCTTTTATTTTAAGTCTTAGTAGCAAATATAGAAATAACGTATTTGTATTAACCTCTGGTGTTCTTTTGTTTTGGTCTAGCTAATGCACAGTTCGCATGGGTTATGGCTCACATCTATCTGCTAAAAGCAGCTCACGCTTATCTATGTGTGCACGCACTTTCCAAGTCCATGTACTTTCCAATAATTTAACCACAGTCTTGCAAAACTTTCTTTCAGTATGAAATCGTCTAGCAAGGGGCCAGCGCCACGGGGGCCGCCTTCAGCGCCTAATGGCGGACTGCCAAAATCAACGCCCAACAGTACGGATGACATGAATTCGGCCCTTCTGAAGTCGCCATCGGACTCGGATGCCTCAACGATGAACAACGGTATGTTTGGTAAATTCAAGGGATTCACTTTAAGACCTCTTTCGGATTCAACCACTCCAACGGCGGTAGTAGGACCCAATGTCGCCTTTGTGCATCCTGTCAGCAAGACGACAACGAATGAGTCCAGCAATGGAGGAGTTCCAGCACGTTCAGCACCACCAGTGCCCAAACACGCTAGCCTGGATAGGAACGATGTGCAGAAACTGAATGGCGTAATTGGGGGCACGAAGAAAGCCAGCACACTGGGCAGAATGGCAGACGGCTCTGCTCCAGCGCTTCCGCCGCCAAACCCGGGCTCACATCCACGACCGATTATATCAAACCCAGTGCTAGAGGCGTCCACATGTAAGGAGATCGTTCCCATTCGGCCGGCACCAGTTCCGCCGCCACAGCTGCAACCTGCGCCACCACCACCAGTACCGCTACACAGTGATCCAAAGTTGAACACGAGACCAAAAGACGGAACTATCAAGCGAATTGCTTCGTTTTTGAAGAAGGAAGACAAACATCCGCCGAAAATAAAGCCCGTCATCGATAAGGAGAAGCTGAAAAACATCGAAATTTCCGCTCCGATTCCGCAAGTGGACACATCGAACTCAGACTCTGAGCAACAGGACGAGACTAAGAATCTGGTGAAACGCGCACAGAGCATGCGAAGTCCAACGAAAAAGCAGCCAAATGTGGCAACCTTCGGGTCAATGAGAAACCCACCCGGTCTCCACCGCCCGAAGAGCCTAGTTAGCACTGCAAGGCCAAAGAGTCCACCCCCACGACCTCCACCTGTTATAAAGAAGACGCCTTCGACAACTTCGTCGGGCTACCAGCTGCCATTGTCGCCCAAAGTCGACCATACTTATGATGACTGCGAAGCGGTGGAGGTTCCATTATCTGATATCAAGGAGTCGCCATCGCCATCCGGCTCGGGCTCGGATAACATTTACTCTGTCATCGAAGAGGTTCCGAAAAACCATGCGCTCGCAGAAAGCTCCGACAGCATGGGTCTCCTAGGAGAGATCGTCAATGAGATTGAAAAACGAAACGTTGACTCTATATACTCGGCTTCAACGCTCAAGAGCACTAGTAGTAGCGAAGGGGCCAAGACAATGGCGCCTTATGAGAACGTTCCTGCAGAGGAGCCCGAACCAGAGCCGGAATACATCAAATCCAGCAGTAGCACCGCTTCAGGTGGATACATACGTCCGTCGGCGGTTAATACACCAATCGCCAGGGTCGCACCAACACGCTCGGAGGTAGCGTCGGCGAATACATTCTCAAGCTTTAAGCCCAGGACAGAGAATGCCCCTTCAGCCGCACAACCTGTTCGAGGAGGAAAGACCACATCACCCACACCGCCAGTCACCAATAAACCTTCGACAATCGTCTCTAAAAATAACAAATCATTTAGTAAATCTCCTAGTCCCCTAGCTAAGACAACTACCCCAGCAGCTGATACTAAAACGGACGCAGCTGCAAAGAAACCACTGCCTTTTGGTGCTGCGAAACCAAAACCACTATCAAAGCCCTCTCTGGCAAGTGCTGGCACCAAACCCCCAGTGGGTAGATCGATATCCACAAACAAAAAGTCTGCCGACACAATTTCGACCACAAAACCAACCCTAAGTGCAGCTCCACGCCCGGCGCCAGGCAAAGCGTCAACGTCAACTGTTGCCTCATTGCAACAGAAGTTTGAGAACTCAGCAAAGACTAAGCCCCCCATTACAGGCGGTCTTGCGAAAAAATGAGGCGGGGTACCCGCCTCCGATTCCCGCAGCACCATTCCTTTTATGTCCCGAAATTAGTTCGTCCTTCGTCGCAAAGTAGGTTATAAGAGTATGCTTATTGACAGGCCCTCGCCGTACATATTTTTGTTTTCAACAGAACTGACTGAACGAGAGAGACTGTTAAACGACGTGATCTCTGAGCGGACTTGGGCGTTTTAATTTATTACAAGTTCGGTAATATATACCCCCTGCGGCAAGGGCTTGACATTTTCATTTTAACGATAGCTAATTTATAATTATTGTAAATAACTGTAACGACTACTTAAGAGTTTTTGAGTTTTATTAATTTAGCATTTGCGTTGATTTTATTTTTGTTTTAGGAACATTTCCTAATTTTCGGAGCTTAAAGAGAAACGATTGTAAATTTTGTAATTTTTAAATAAAAAAAAAAAAAACAAATAAATTGTAAATAATGTACCAAAGATTTGTGAATTGTAGACAATGGCTGCTTTCTCTGAATTGAAACTAGTTAAGTGCTAGATAACGTAGCTTACTATTAGATACGCATTCGGTCGATGTAAGTCTTACGGAACAAAAACGAAAAACAGCAGAGAATGTAATACAACTTCTGCGTCTTTGAAAACGAGAAACTAAATAAACTACTAGGTACTAACTAATTATTAATTTTATTGTTTGTTGGCAACAACATGAGATATGTAAAATAGGAGTAATCATATATAGGCCCTATATATATACATAAATTAAAGAAGAACACTTTTTGACAAAATTATAAACCTTTGTTTTATTTTGAGGCGCGCATAAAACCACATCTTTGAATCCACACCACCCGCAAGGGACGCAGTAGAGGAAGACCGCGAATCAGGTGGTGCATGCAAGTGGAAGGGGCATTAACCAATTTAGTGTACGAAAATGGAGACAACTGGTTATACAAAAGTGCTGGCTGTTGGTTGAAGCCCAGGCCCACCTCGAACTGTAGCGCCAGCTTAAGTAACGATAAAACCGGTCAACGGATGATGCACTGCAGATTTCTGCTATACCTTATCCGCGTTAATAGTTTTACAAAGCCAAACAAGCTCCTAAATGCGTTGTTTAGAAAGGGTCTCTGGCGTTCATTGAGGAGGCGGGCGTTTAGCCGAAAAATCTGAACAAATTCCTGCGACTAAGAAGTCTACGTTTCGAGTTTAAGTTTAAGCAATATACGTAATACGGTTCGTGACAGTTTATTTTATAATACCCAAAAAAATGCTTAAAAAGAAACTCTCTACTTTCCTATGCGCCATCTACACTCTCGAACCGGATTTCGATTTCTATTCGAATACAGACACCATCAGCTGTAAATTGTCAACATAAACTTGTGACGTTTCGTCTCTAAAGTGTGGTTGGAATGGATAGTTATTTGTAATTCTTCTATCCTAAAACTTAATTTTATAAATCAAACGCAATTGTATTGAGATGTTAATTAATAAATTTGCACAACTCAGAAGTCTCTCTACCAAAATCAATGATTCATTCTACGTGACGACACCAATTTTCTATGTAAATGCATGTGAGTACCTATTGTGCCGGCGTAGCTACCTTCATAATTTGATTTCGATTTCATATTGAAAATAGCTCCTCATATTGGACACCTCTACTCGGCGGTTATTGCTGATGCCATAACACGTTATCAGAGTCTGAAAAATCCACAAATAAAAACCTATCTCTGCACGGGCACCGATGAGCATGGAACCAAAATTCAACAAGCTGCCAAAACTCACAATGTTCCCGTGGCAAAGTACTGCGATGATATTTCGCAGAGCTACAAGACGGTGTTCCAAGAAGCAGGAATCAATTACACGGACTACATTCGCACAACAGAAGAGCGACATAAAAAAGCTGTCGGACACTTCTGGGTTTGCATAATTGGTACTTTTCCTCCATCAGATTGCACTAAGTGGTTGATGTTTCTTTTAGAATGTTTTGAAATCCCGAGGACACATACACTCTTCTCAGTACAACGGTTGGTACTGCATTTCAGATGAGACATTCCTCACGGACAGTCAGTTACAAACGAACCCGGACGGAAGCAAGTGCTCATTGGAGTCTGGTCATCCTGTTCAATGGACCGAAGAGACTAACTACATGTTCAGTTTGTCCAAGATGCAGGATGATGTGCTGTATTGGGTGAAGCAGGGTGGTCGAATTCGTCCGGCTAAATTTGAGAAGATCCTATTGGACTATCTAAGCGAGCCACTGCCAGACGTGTCCGTTTCGAGGCCATCGAATAGGGTTCACTGGGCCATTCCAGTTCCGGATGATGACAGTCAAACTGTTTATGTGTGGTTGGATGCACTGATCAACTACATAACTTCGGCGGGATATCCAAACGAGGAGGTGAGTTTCTGTGCTGGTTTGAGGTGCACTCAAGCAAGCTTTTTATCGGCGTTTATCTCTACCTGTAAACTCTTTCACATTGCCACAAAGAAGATAGTTTGCCGCCACTCTTCGTCGCACACGCGGTTAGAGTCTTGACGATTTTGCCTAGAAATCGATAATAGATGATCTACGGTTTTCCCAAGGCAACACCTCATTATCGGCTTTCAAAAGCACACAAACGCCAGGAGTGATGCAAATGCACATTTCTGGAGTTCTATTCCAGACCTTGCATTCTTACGCAACAAACTGGACACTGTTATCACGTGTAACACATTTTTTGGCTGCTTGGCCTAGTTCAACAACTCCCTTTCTTTGTTCACCAAAATTGTTCACATAGCAAATGATTGAATCTTCCCTTTGTCGTTCAGTTCCGAAACAGATGGCCCGCTACTCAAGTGATTGGAAAGGACATCCTAAAATTCCATGGCATATATTGGCCAGCATTTTTAATCGCTGCCGGTAAACTCCTTAAACACAACTGGTTCAGAACTTTATTAACTTATCTTACCCGGAACAACTCTTAGGTTTGGAGCCGCCTCGGCAACTGTTCGTCCACTCTCACTGGACGGTCGATGGACAAAAGATGTCAAAGAGTAAATTCAACGTAGTCGATCCGATAGAAGCGGCAAAAGTTTACACAATGGAGGGATTACGATATTTTCTATTGCGAGAGGGAGTCGCCCACAGCGATGGCAGTAAGTAGAAAACTCTTGCCTCACCCCTTTTCATTAGTATATAGCCGTTTTCAGCAAAGTTTTAAGGATCTCCCCGGCGAGAGTTGGCTGATAATAATAACATTTAGCTGCTCCCGGAGAACTTTTATTTTTCCTTCGGTTGCATGACCTCTCATAAAGTTGCAATGCATGACTCTGAAAGGACATCATCGTCATGAGGACTCTTTTTGGTTTGTGTAAAATGTACCCCTTAACATCAGTAACAGGGGCAACTTGGGTAGCTTCTTGGCTAGAAACTAATGAAGTTTTTGCCTTTTCTGCCGTGTGAATGTAGCTGAGATGAGTTTCTGCGGTCCGGGTGGTCGTGGGAGGAGTGGGAAACTCCTCTATTCATCTTAACTTCTGTTGGGAAATTGAATTTTCCAAGGAAGTACTAAAGTTTTACCACAATACCTACACAGAGAGAACAGTTTTGAGATGTTGCTTCAAAGGTACAAATTTTGATTGGGTACCAAGAGTGGTCTCATTAGACAGCTTCATGGATTTGTTTTGTTTGGAGAGGGAACGAGCGGAAAGGCTAAGTCAGAGTTTGCATATACGATGTGAATTGTTCTCTAAACCGGATAAAGGGAAAGTTTAACTAGACTTTGATCATGATAAGTAGCGTCTATTGAAATGGGATGTTTTGCAAATGCAATTTTTTTTTGATATGGCTCTCGGTACGTGGGAGGCAGCTTTGGATATGAGTGGGGGAGGTTATTGTTTTATTTTGGTGATAGGAAACTTTGAGCCAGTTTTAAGAGACACTATGGCGGGTTTTTAAAACCTAACACAACTACCGGGCGTCTGATATTCACCTCCCCCTCCCCCTTCATTTGACAGAGTTAACATAGTCGAAATGTTTGAGTTGAGGCGAAAGAGTCTTACGATTCCCGTCAGCAAGAAGCACATCGCCAATCACCAATAAAACTTGTATTGCACCTTTCCAATTTTTCTGGCAGTCTTCCGCTGTGCAGATTGTGACAGTATTCTCGTAATTTACAATTACTTGTTGTTTTGTATTACAGTTAAATCAATCGGATACCGATTGCACCGTCTGTTTACCAATTGCCAAGAAGCTTTCGATAGTCCTGAGTTCTGACAGCAGACTACACATCAACCAAAAAAATACCCAAAATGCTTCGACGGTCTTCTGTTATCTATGAAAGTTAGGCATCTCGGCGCTTGCCTAATCTCAAATTGATCACCGAAACTGCCGCCGCTTAAACTCTCACCCAAGCTTCTATGATAAACCAAGCCATCACACAGCAATGAATGTGATTGGAAATTAAAGGGTTGATGTCTTTCCAAACCAACTCGTTCTAGATCCAGAATGCCATTGAATACCGTTTCGAGTGACAACTTAATTTGAGACAATAGAACTTTCAGTTCTAAACAAATATCAAACCGATGCGATTCGATTGTTAAGTGTAACCGAAGGATAATTTCAGCACTACCACTAATGATGCGTCCATCCACTAATCATGCACCCGCCCGATTTCGCTCGAATTTCGCTTCGAAAAGGATTTGCCACAAGCGGCACTCATCACTAATGACATTCATTTGACAACGCGTTTTCGATGTAGTTGTAGATTCGAAGAGCTCTGCCCTCTCGTCCGATGAAGCTCATTCCATTTTCACATTGTTAAACGGTGACATAAAATGTTTTTACGACTGAAGCATCATTGAAAAAGTTGGGCGTCTATATTGTTTTCAATGCGGATCAGTGAGAGCCATGGTAATGCTGGTGACAGTTGAGTAATTGCGCTTAATTGATTGTGAATAATGAGATTGATTAATTTTTAATTGATTCTGGGAACTGAGCGATTATCTTAATTCGCGTTGGCCATGGTGAAAATAGTTACTTTTTCAATTACCTCGATGTAATCGTTCCATGTCAATTATTGTGATTGCAGATTGCACTCCACAAGTGTGCATGAAGTCCATTACTTTTGACGTTGCTAACCCCTGGCCTCTCCAATCACCCATGACATAATTCATCACGCAAAACATCACTCGCCCGCGCTAGCATTCCCCAAAACGGCAGTCAGTCCTCCCAAAGCAGACATTCAAAATCTATATTACATGTGAACAAATAAAACACTTACCATCAATGCCAGTTGACCCAACGATCCTACGGTCCTTTCGCACATCCACCATAAGTTTAGAATGTGAACCACTGCACAGCGGCAATTTCAGTTATAGTTCGCACACGACTGACATTCATTCCCAGCTACCGGCCGGATAATATTGTTTACGACGTCTCTTTTCCAATTTAGAAAATAGTTATGATTTGTGATCCACCATTAATGTCAGAGAGATTGATGTCCGAGGGAAAACGGCCTACTGCATGTTCTGTCTAACTCGACAGGGACACTGTATGTAAAATCGAGTTTCCATCCGAAACAGTTTGCTTTTTTCACAGCCGATTTTTGAGCACTTCAACGGGGAGAAATAAATTTCAAAAAGTGTTCCATTCCATTATTCATCCACGGAAGGAAATTGCCATCAAATTGAGTTTAATTGAAGGGCGCCACTGCCGCCGGTTCCTTGACAGGCTTTCAAGAGAGAAAGTACGGTGTGCATCTGCAACCACTTTCTGATGGAAGTGAAAGTCTTGAGAAGAAAATGTTGCTTGAAATTTTCGTGACGTCTTTCTGAACTAGTTCGACATGACTATAATTGTTCTTTCCTTCCACGAGGGATTACCAATTAGAGGAATCTACTGCATCTGGCAGATGAGAGGTTTTTTTTTTTTTTTTTTTTTTTTTTTTTTGCGCCGAATGGTTCTGACTGCGATTGCTTGAAAAGCCATTGAAAATACATTTTAATGCGCTCAGGCGTTGCTGGTGTTACGAGTATCTCGTAAAGTGCGCTTTAAATCAACGCGTTATCCTATTAGGAAAGGATTCACGATGCGAAAAATGTGCGAGAGATGTACACTAGTAGTGAGCTGAAGTACACTCTAGGGTGCGAACATGTGGTTCAGGACATTCGCATGCACACTCATAAGTGTAATGTAATTTAAATTGCATGTTAGTGAACTTTCTTCCCCTGATTATATATATACACAGCTGCAGGGATTGGAATTAAATGATGTTAAAGGCTACCAATAGAGAAGGGGTTATTTTGTAAAAGATCACAGTGTGAATTGTCTGTCTGTTGTTAAGGAGTTCATTATAGGGACATCAGTAACACGGTATTTGGGACGATCCCAGTTGTACCCTTATAATTTTCTACACTAAGCGGTTGTGAGGGCAACGGCAACAGACCCACCGCCAAGGTGTTCCTTGGTCAGAGGACAGGAGGCGTCCAAACGGCGAACGTGAGTCCCAACTAGCCCATCGGCAATGATTCGAATAGTCGAATTTTGAGGAACTTTGTCGTCGTCAGTTGCAGATTCGATGTTGTTGTGTCGGTGGGACATCCGATTTGCCTCCGTATGCTGTCAACGTGAGTTTGTAAATCGGTTACGCATGTTGATTGTGTTTAGTAAGGCGTTTCCTTTTTTGTTTAAGTAGGCCGCGAAGCTAAGGGCCAACAAGTGGCCGTTGCCAGACTTGAAATGCGTTCGTTTTATATAGGTGAAAAAAGAAAGTTCTGGTAAAGCTTGCAGAAGAGCGTCACCTTTCACTCGTGCTGTCTGTGCGTGCATAGGTAGTTACGTATGCTCTTAGTCGGTGCTCGCGATAATTTTTACCTTTTACCTATAGCTGTCGACATTTTGCAAGATTTGCCAATTCGTAGAGTTCTCCAATACTGCTGCGTCACCGAATAATAAGTTCCATCAATATGTTTGTCCATTGACCATTCCACTAAGCACTTCTAAGTCTCCAGTGAATCTGGACAACATCGATCTGTTTAAAATCTGCACTGACTTGAATCGAAGGACTCCCAGAATGACGTCTCTCTCAAATATTTAACAAGTCAGTTCCGAAATGTGTTACATTTTCCGAATCAAAAATTCGTACTTACTATTCCATCCGTCCGCCTCTCATCGTCATGTCCATTTATCGATGAGTGCACTCTGTTCATGTTATTCACACTCCAAAATGATTTCGAATTCAATAACCGTCGCCGCTATGTATAACCCCCATTTCGGACTGTGTATATTCCCTAAAGATGTAATTTTCCAACAGAAGACACATCATCCCCATGCCCATTGGGATGCTGTGCAAACACTGTTCGTTGAGTTCAAATCCTTCTTTATGCATCGATCACCCGACAATACTTCTTCTTGAATTAAAGAGAGAGCGAGAGAGAGAAAAAGAAAAAAACAGAATACAACGAAAATCGGTCTGGTGACATCCACGATTTATACACTCGACGCTATACTTCCACTGGTACACATTTCGCTTCAATCCACCCAAGATGTTTGAACTGCAATTTGTAAATTCCTTCATACACACCATACCGAGGAGGGGTAAATGGATATCCTAATAACACTATCAAACCATCTCGATATGGAGAGTGGTTATTTTTCTCAAAGAAATCCCTTTTCTCTTCGGTGCCTTAGATATCGAATCCTTAATGCAAACCGAATGATGTATAAAGGATATTGAAATAGATTTTCAGCATATAAATTGTACACAGTGTTCAGTATACGTGATGCTATAAACTATTCCCCGGCAGATGGATTTATTTGGTTGAATTTACAGATGGGATTCACCTCCTTTGGGACTATACAAATCGATACTTTGTTAGCGATGCATTTGTCATCGTCATTAGGTGCCGTGGGTAAATTTGTCTGGATGCATTTTGATTAATCCCATAAAAAGCGGAATTTATCAATCCGAATAAGGTTCTGGTAACCGCTTGGACATCGGTCAACCAAGCCCAAGTCTTCTCTGTTTGCCCAGTAACAATGAGACCGCAGACAATGGAAACCCCTTTACCCCTAGTGTCTGACCCTGAAAATATCTCGACGCGTTTAATTAAAAATTTTCTCACTCGAAGTTCTGTCAAAGAATTCAAACACGAATTGCTATAGAAATTCCATTCCAGAAATATGGGAAAACATGGAGAGATTCACTCCTTTTGTTTCGCCCAGACAAGACACCAGCAGTGAGAAATTCCTAACCCAAAAAATAGAAATAGTTGGATTGAATTTCCAATATCCTTGCATAGAACACTGACACGTACGTAGATTTATTTATGAACTCAAGATAGATTGCAGTTTGTTGATGGGCTCTAGTTTGGGTGCAGATATTTTCAAATAAGTTGCTTGATCTTTGAATGGTACATTGTTTTTGAGAAGCTGGTAAGGAACTCATTATTTTTTGAATTACAAATCGAGAGATTAATGAACTCCCTTAGGATAAAATTGTCTTACACCCACTCTCACCCATATAAGGTTGTTGTGCACAAAAAGATCCAGCTTTTTGTGTAAAGTAGTTTGGAAAATTCAATTTTCTATTATAAACAACGTGGGGGCATTCTTTTGTGCATCGTAATGATGTAAAGAAAACAAGCAAAGCACAAGAAATGCAAAATCAAGGAGTGTTCCATCAGCGCGAACACAAGAACTAGTGCTGCACTCAGGGGGCAGCCGTCAGTCGTGTGCACATATGGTGGTGAATCCGAAGGTGATCTCTTTCTTTTTCGTGCTCACCATGTAAAGTAAGTGCATTCGCTGTGAGGAGTTCATACAGTGATAGCTGACAGGACGTATTTTTGCATTTTGTTATTTCCGCAATAACATGTATAGATGCATTTGCATAATTTTACTCGAGCATACATTTGTATATTTTTATCCTATGTAAATGAAGGAGTAATGTCTTTCAGGAGTTTGTATGTATATTCTGCTCTTGGGGCTGAGAGATGTTTTATTATTTTATATCAATAAAGGTGCATTTTTGAAAGGGTTCGCTGCGAGTCGTCTTCAACACACGTGTTCCACACATCATTGCTATACATGACATTACCGTTTGCGTCGCAATGGGACTAAAGCGGTGTGTTCCGTATTTCAGCTAGAACTCGTACTGATATTTGACAGAAAATGCACTCCACTAGGTCGCACATGGGGGACAGTGCAAAGCATATGGTGCATTGAACGAAATTATACTTACATGAGGAAGTCGTTTGACATTTGCATGCAGAAAGGTTGCTCGTTACAGTGGATTTGTAGGTAAGCTGGTCGAAGCGCTTTCACTTGAGCCGTCGACTCGAACTCTAACCCCTAGTAGTTGCTGGGTATTGGGTAACCAGTGCCCTATTGATGATTGTTGATGGCAGCTTCCGAGCGAAAGGAAGACTCCGTCCTCTAAGGGTGTTCAAACTCCCTGTGGACCCAGGTTTGAATTACCTCGAAGCGTGACCGATTAGGATAGTCCAGGTTGGAAGAACGAATTTCGTGAATGCAATTGAAGGACGCTAGTAATGTGAAGCAGAACTTCTGTTGGACTTGTTAAAAAATAGATTGTAACATTACGAAGTCAAATAGTCTCGTTGCAGTCAAAGTCTGCTTCTACTACAACATTTGAAGCTTCTTCTGCTGCCAAAGTCGAATAAGCCAGTTGGTACATCAAAAGTGGGGGATAAACAACCGAAGTTTTATCTCCAAAAGAAGCGTGATGTTTGCCACGACAACTGCGAATCAAGCCTTAAGAGTTTGCAAGACGACCATAGGCCTGGTTATATATTTGTGTTCTCCTGAGTCGCAGACCGCCTTTGAAAATTTCATAAATTTTTCTCTTAGATAGGACTAGGGGGAAGACCAATTTCCAGGAAAAGTTACGGTAACTTACTAATAAAAAACCAGCTGCTAAGATTCTGTGTAACATTTTCAATCATTTTCCCAATAAAATTCAGGAAAATAAAAAACAAATAGAACCAGTAATCTTTCTCTACCCACTCTGCATACATAAATTTCATTTCAATGATACTTATGACGTACCCCAAGTAACAACGAAATACGAAATAAGCTTCAGCACATTTCTGTTCTATTGGAACATATTTTAAGAGCTCATATAACAATGGCCCACTGTATAACTGATGAGAATTTCTTCTTCTGGTGCGGGACAAAAAAAAAGAAGAAGAAAACAACCACACAGCGTTGCTAACTGTGTTCGAACTGCCATTAGGGTAACCGTTCCACATCTTCCTGCAGGTATAGCGCATAATTTCGAACAGTTTATAAATATATCCCCCCTCGTCGAAATAATAAGACAAATAGTTGTGCCACCTTGAGGGCTAATACCACCTCTAAACATTATCCAAGAGAAATAAAGTCTACCACTGAGCGAGAAGAACAAGGATTCTGAGCTGATTTACTGCCACATGTGTGTGTCTGCGAATGGCGAACAGATTCGCATCCAACACAGCAAATTCGCATCAGAATTAACGCTTCACTAAGCTTTAGCTACTGTACTGTACTGCTCGATGTACCCTTGATTTATTACATTCCATCAGGATGAGTGAACAGAATGAGCTGAATGATTTTTTTTGCTCCTCTAGCTCAATAGCAATGCCAGTATAATAGTTACATTAACATAATTGATTTGCGAAGGAATTTCGTGCCAATATGCTCGGTTGTTGCTGTGGTTACTCTTGCTGTATAAGCCAATTAGGTTGTCCTAGATTCACGCCAATAACGCCCAACGTAGCGAGATCATAATTTGTCCTTTTTCAGTTGTACCTAATGTGCTGCTATCGCTTATTCGCTTGACTGGGACTAATTTGTGTTTGTGCTATTTCCGATTTCGTAGAATTTTCCAACAGTGCAAATTGGGTGATTGGACAGATGTCTAAGGACCTGTCGGGTCGGATCTAATTTGAATTGAAATTTTTCAAATTTCCAATTCATATCAATGTTGTGCCACAGTCGCCTATGGTATGCAAGCACATTTGCATGTAAATGACGCGTCAATGTGTATGTGTGCATTTTAATGGCATGCCTGGCTATAGACAGATGTTATCGTTTTTAGAATGTATTCTAATGTGTGGAGGCGTACTACCTAGTTGGGGTGGTCGGGCGGACATACCGTCATCATCGTAGATTCAGTTTTTTGTATGCACAGCTGTCAAACTGTGAATGACATGTCATGAATAACAATTAATCCCAATTTTGTCACATGAAGTGGGATTAGTTTGGTATGAGCTGTCAAAGGGGATTTTTACTCGCACTTGTCTCTGTGTTGTTGTTTTTACACGCTTTAGACTTGGCTATAACCATTTTATCCATAAAAAAAGAAAATCTATCAGAAACGGTGGCGTATACGTAATATTTTTCGGATTTTTTTTCTTCTGCCTTAACCTGAAATACAGCAATACGAACAAAACTAAAAAGAATCATGCAAATCAGACCAGCAGCTATCGAGTTATAACGTGATTGAGTTTCAGCCAACGGAATTATATAAATAGAAGAAGAAGACCAGCGTTTCATGTGAACCTGGAATCAAAGACTCCTCATTTAGCATATTTTGTAGATAGCTGCTTGTAGTTACTCACAGAAAGTTCATCTAGATTCATTGTGAAGATGACCAAATAGTTATGAATTCAGTATTTGTTGATAATCTAAAAAAAGTTTAAGTACATCGGTAAACTAATAAAATGCATGGAATAAAGAATGCGTCCATATAACTTCCTGCTCAATCAAAGAACGCCTTCTTCCTCCTAATCGTCGTCGATCAAAACTGATATTCATCAAGACGTTGCAGTGTTGCCGTTGACATAATTTTACTTGTGAACGACGTCCTCTTTTACCACCTTGACGCTTGGTAGGATTATTGTTCTAGTCATCTAAGGCTCCGAACTTCCAAAGCTGTTTTTGTTTACATCGATGCCACAGAAGAACTGTTTCTTCGAAATAGAATTAACGATGAGCGAAAGGAATAGCTGCACCAACGAACTCTTTGACAAATCATCGTTTTCGTTGCCGTTTTGTAATTGTGTTTTGGGGGCTATAAAATAAATAAATAAATAGTTGGCGCTACGGGTCCGTAAAGGACCCTCCCAAGTAGAAATTGTTGGTTATTGTGTAAGCGTTGTTCCTACATTTCAGACATGTTTCCGTAACAGTAAAAGTGTGTGTATTGTATCGAAGTGCGTACTGTTTCCAGTGCAGGATGGAACGTTGACCAAAGTGGGGAATAATTTTTAGCTCATAAAATTACTATTTCGGGGAACACACATAATGGCATTTTTGGCCATAACCGAAATGCGACCGAATTCTAGTGAGTTGTCAAATTTGTTTTCATGTGTTTGTAAGTTGGTTCACACGGAAAAGAAAACGTGAAATAGAAACACTGACACCAATATAAAACGTAAACACATAACCTTTCCTCTTTAATGGGGATGCTAAAGTATCTAAACAAACAGAATGTCATGAAAATGGTAATGCAGGTAATATTATGCGAATTTAATAATTGGATATCTTCGTACCCGAGTGCAAAATATTCAAACGAAAATCAGTTTTACCACAAATATCAATAAGTTGTAGTGACAATTAACATCGGCCATTTGCCTGTCATATGTATTTTTTTTAGGTGGGAGCACAGGGTGCAAAATGGCGAAAATGTTTTTTTTTTTTTGTGTGCGTTTATTATTATTAAGTCGTAGTATTTAAATAATTGATTCTTTTAAATTCCAACTTTTAGAGCATGAGAACATGAAAAAAAAGATTGGCGAAAATAATAAGAAACGGATTTTCTAATTTTAAGATGTTTTCCCAAACACATAATAAAGTGAACATATTCAAATGTAGGAATATTACGGAGGTGCAACTTAATAAATATAACGTTTCTAGTCCATATGGAAATATTTTCTTGCCAAAGAAAATGGGTGTACTAAATCGGTGTAGAAACTTCTTCATATTTCTGTAACATGCTATTTATTAAAATGTATTGCTAACATTTTGATTTTATGTGAATGATAGAAGTAAGAATATTTTTTTTTTTATATTTCGACTTTTTTTACAATGAAATTTAACTATTTCGCACTTCATTAATTGTTTCTAATTTAATCTGCTGCAGTTTTATGTAGCAAAATCGGAAAGCATTCTCATTTTCTCCTACTAAAATATTGGAACGTCGGAAAGCAGCGTGGTGCACATAATGTAGTAGAAGTACAATTGAAAGTTTATTCGATGTTGCACTAAAATGACAAACAATTTTCAATACACTGTTTAAAATGCAAATTTATTCTTTCGGTGGAAAGCTCATTGAAAGATATATCTATACGTATTCTAAAATAATGAAGTCTCTAAATTGCAAACTTCGATTCTTTTTAGATATATTCATTGTTCATCGTTTAACTATTCACTATGTTTTTTTTTTATGCCACCCTATATTCGCTTTTACGCTTGGTGCGCAATGCCATATAATTCTTCGTGCACGCTGCACACCTAATGTCGTTTTCCATTGGGACCATCTTTTTCAGATCTCAGATTTTACGCTGCTAATGGAACGCGCAACGAAATTGATCTGCTTTTATAAATGTATTAGTGCGTTATGTGGCAGTAATATCAGCTGTTCAATCTGCATTTGTTTTTGCAAAAAACACAAATGGATATCGACTTCGAAAATGTTTTCCCTGTTGCAGATACAAATTTGGTATTTTTGTTGATTCGTAGTCTTCAGATGACGAGGAAGACTATGAAGATAATAGTTCCTCCAAAATTATATGCATGGCTATTTATGTATTTCGTTATTTTGGTTTTCACGAAACTTTGCGCATTTGGCTTGAAAACAAACTTCTTAAAATGACGTAAAACAGCTGTTCAAAGCATATTGGTATTGTGGCAGTATGTGTAGATCTGAAAAAATATCGAGATCTGCAAAAAGTGCTCCGAATCGAAAAAAAAAAAATGTTTTTTTTGCCCAATGGAACATGAAAAGAGATTAAGATAAAAAAAAAAGATTGATTTTTTGTCCCAATGGAAAACGACATAAATCAAAAGAAGCATGTTGCTTGTGTGAGCATAAATGCTGTCTGGGTACAGCAGACATTAGTTTGTAGTATTTATGTAAATTTTGTTTGAAAATAAAAGCGGTTAAATAGTGTGGTAACTTTCGGTGGTCACAATTTTGAATGTGAGCAGTCGATTCGCGAAGTTGACAAGTGGTAACCTGGTAACATTAAATAGCTACCTCACAGTTTTTGTGTGCTTTGAAATGTTAAAGTAATGGACATTTATATCTTTGAGACACGTACTGGCAACAAAAATGTCAAATAGTTACCATCCTATTGGAATGGAGCTTATCCACACAAAACTGAGTCAAATATACCGTGTGGTGACTGTAATTGAAATTAAGTTTTGATAATAGTCAAAAATTTCTACTTGGGCCTAGGCATAGCTTCTCGTTTTGTATGAGTTTTTTTTTTTTTTTAATTTTTGGCACTGAGTTTTGGAAAGGGTCTACAATTTGTTCGCGATTCCGAAAGGCTGAATTGAAAACGGATCGAAATTGGGAGCCCTCGCCTCACTGCACCACTGGTGGCTATAACTTTATTAAAAAAACATGCGTCCCACTGAAGACGGTGAAGAGCACTCTCTTGAGGAACATGAAGTTACCACTTTTTTGCAATCCCTACTTTCTGTCTGTTTTCATGTGTATTTGTTCATGTATCAAGTGAAGACTGGCTGACTTATCCACATGGGTTTCTCAGGAAACATGGCATAACTGTGCAGTCAGAAGATGAACGAAGTTTGAGTTTTCTAAAATAGGACAGATTTCATGCATTTCATTTCATGCTAACTCTACAGTTTAAGAAGTCACCTCACAGTAGTGTTTCTCATTGGGATCTATTTGCGCATTTCAGTGGTAACAGTGGTAAATGGCAACTGTGTGTCAAACTAGGAAACCTTGGTTTTGATCACTCTTCTTCAAATTGCTTACTTTGTACCAGTCGTGCTGTAGTTACTGCTTATCATCATTAACCCAGTGGCGTTCGTCTTTGATAAATCAAACAACTTCATAGCATACCACTGGAGAACTTTGTGCCGATTCGTGCTGATCGGCTTTCATCTCTGAAACTGGTAAACCGGTTGAAACAAATGGAATTGCTTCAAGCACGATGGACATTGAATCTTGAAGTCGGATGAACTTTCGAGCATGCTTTATTGTGAGTCCGAAAGCCATCATGAATGCCGTAAGGCACCGAAGGAGTTTGCATTGCATTCTTAAGCGCTGCCACAAAATTGCAGTGAATTCCAAACAGATGCTGAGCTGTAAACGCATGCTGGGAATACAAAAATCTACATACACACTCACCCAAAAGGGAATACACAACCAATTCGATATCGAAATTCACTTGTTCCTCAATTAAAGCAAATCGACCGGAAGGCCTTCTCCACACCCTATTCTCCAGGCCATAACCATTAGTGTTTTCAGCTGAGTTGCACACTCATCTTAATACCCGCACCATTCCCACACATACGAATAGCCCACTTAACATCACTGGTGTGCTGGTCACGGCGCCGACAATACCATTAGCACGTAATGAATCCGGCCTCAGATTCCGCAGTCGATATCTCAGTTCGAAAACCACGCCAAGATAGAGTAAAATTTGCTATCACAACAGTTAAAGAGTCCCATCATGTGAGAACTGGAAAACCAGTTGAACTCTTATTGCAGCCTTGGAACATATCCCCCATATTCAGCAGGTCACACACAAATTGGTAAAGGTTTATCGGTTCGCACGGCAAACAGCGCAAATGTACCGTAGCACTTATTTATTGCCGATCAAATTCAAGTGGAACAAACGAATTTATTCAGGAGTAGTATTTTTCTTTTCACTGGGTCTTTCATTACATGAGTCCAGGCCAATCAATATTCATGGTCGTTGCTACTTGGCCGGTGGCTAATTTCACATTCACAGTGTTCGCGTTCGGTGCCTTACCAGAAGGATAATTACTTTAACAGGCACCTAGAAAAATTATGTTAAGACGCCCTGAGTGCGCTTCTCGGCGATTTAATCACACCCGCAGTGAAGAAGAAACAGATTTTTTTTTCCTTGCCCGCATCTTAAGTATTTCACTTGAAAAGAAGGATACGTCTATGAGGATTTAATTCCTTATCTCGAGTGGTGGTGGGTAGAAAACGATTCAAACAATTGCGAGTGATGGAATGCCTCGAAGGGTATTTTCTTCTTCTTCATCATAATGCTTCTCACAAATGGGAGAAGAAAAATATATTATGACTGTCTTGGGTTTTTATGTGGGGTTCTTGAAACAGCTCGCTCCGAGGAATGGAAACAATTACGCGCGCTTTCTCATAAAAGTATTATTTAAGTTTTCTTGTCTTCTTATTATTCTTCACGTCAAGGCTTATAAGATTAAAATTTAAAATGAAAACAACGTTTAAGTACCTACCGTCCAAAGCTAAGAACATTCGTTTAAATGGAAGACCCTTTTCGACGAGTGGTTGAAGGAGAAATTATTTTTCATGGTTAACCAGATTCTGGAAAAACGATGAACACGAATGACTGACAACAGACGTGTTTGAATTGCAGGTATGGTTTTATGTTGTAGTGGCAGTTGATGACATCAAACTGGTTACTTTTTATAAACGGTGTCCGAAAAGTTCACGCACGATTTTAATTTGGCGTCATTTGTGCAGTAAAGTGCTCAACGTACAAAAAAAAAAAAACAGACTGACAGCCGACAGTTCGTGTAGCTATACGCATTTCCATTGACTTATATACAAAAAAGATTCGGCAGCCCGAGCTTTTCTTTCAGCTTATTGGTGATTGTAATCGTCAAAATTGTCAAATTTGGGGGCTCAGAAATTCCACGAGTGATTGTTAAGTAATTTACCATTTCGTTGATCAGAATTCGCCGCCAAAATCACGCGATTAAATGCCGTTGAAAATTGTCCTTCTTTCGGATCTTTAAAAGTCTTTATGGAACAAATTGAGCACGTTTTTTAATCTTTCACTGTCTGATACTTTTTTTCCATCTATATGAACGTTCCTCTGCCGGTTTTTTTTTTGTTCGTTCGCCTTTAACTCGGGAACCAATTAACATTTTTTTTCTCTTCGTTTCTAGATCCATTCTAGGGGCAGGTTTTTGGTGTATGTTCCTTAAAGATACGAATTTACGTTTGTGCAACATTAATAAATGAGATGTGAGAAAGTTTAAAATAGCGTCATCGAAATTAAGTGTTACGCCTCAGACTTTATATACCTAGGACTGTTGCCTGGATAGGTCAGACGGGGTTTGAACCGTGAACTTTTTGTTGAAAACTCGAGCCCAATAAATAGTAAGCAGTTGTTCTGCAGGCGCAGTGGCTTAGTGGTTAGTGTGCTGGACTACTAAGCGAGGGGTCCCAGGTTCGAATCCCGCAGAAACCCAAATTCCAACTTAGGGTTTTTTCCACTGCGCCGCCTCTCGCGAACGTCTGACAAACATCCGAGAGTATAACTGTCTTTAGAGCTTCTCAATTAGCCGTTTGGAATCGGCATAAAATTGTAGATCCCTTCCATTCGTTCCAAAAATGAAACTCACACAAAACGAATGGTTGTGTGAGAAGCTAGGCCTTGGGTCCCTACAGACCTGTTGCGCCAACTATATATAGTTGTTCAGCTTAAAATAGCTCGATGTATAACCTAAACATTCATGCAATTTATGGCCAATTGGCCTTAAAATAGGTCGCGTGATTAGCTGAAATTGCGGAGCTGACTTAAGAAATAGTCAAAGTCCGAAAATGCAACTCATATGTAACCAGGAACCACCCAAACTACAAAAAAAAAAATGTCCATCTACATATGAAAATGATTTGAATTATTTAAAAGCACTCCGCACGCGATACGAGAACAACCCTTGCAATTTGATTTTATGACTTCCGCTCCAGTCATAAAACCAACTCATAGTACCTAATAACTTCGCCGGCCCAGCGCCAAAGCATACTTTACGACCGAATATGAATCTTTGAAGAATACCAGTTGCTGTTGGCGGCAGCTATATAGTAACTGCCACCGAAAAAGGCACCAAATTTATGAAAGGCTTTCTCGACATGGCCGCATCATCTGAAGACCGTATGAAAAAAAGAACAACGCTTCTTCTCACCTCTAGCTCTGCTGTGGAATATTTATGAAAAGCTAAAAGTAACTCGCATCCAACCACTAAGAGCTGGGCAAATAAAAAAAATAAAAAAAAAACCCATTGCATCTATCTCTGCGCAAAAAATAGGACGAAATATTACTTGAAATAAATTTTCATATTTTATATTTGGTATCCTTCTATTGCACTACATAAAGAGTCAAACTATGAAAATCACTTAGATATGCTGCTTGTATCTGAAATGGCTTAAACCTTGCATACAACTCGGATGGGCGGCGGAGCGAGGGCGGATAAATGAACAACCGAAAGGATGCAATAAGGGATGCAAAACATTTTTCAAATGTGAAAAAAAAAAAAAATCCTGGTGGCGGTGGTTTTCAAATATTCTTTATGAGCAGCCAGTTTGAAAGTCGTTTTCTGGTGCACACAATGAAAGACTGCAGCTTTTGTGGTTTTAATAATGAGGAGAATATTTTGCGAACGAAATTCCAGACTTTTTTGGTCGTTTTGCGTTTCTCTAAGGTCACGCTTTAATTTAACTTGTAAAATGAGAAAGACCAAATGAAAATATTACCCAAGTCTATGGTAAGGATCACGCATTCAGTTGTAAATGGCGTTCCATTGAATTCAATTCAGTGTATCCATTTGCAATGTGGCCAAAATAAATGACCAACAATAATGGTGGATGCTCAAATTGGTATATAGTCATTTGTTACATTGGACATGGACATAGAAGCTGATAGTAAAGGTTCATCATCCTCACCGAGTGATGGCGGTAAATCCCTGTGGCTTGGCTAACCCATGGTAATTCACCAAAGCGCCATGAGGGAATACGAGATACTTGCATTTTGTTACTGTCCGTAGCACTTATCAGTGACGAATACTGCTGTGCGGTTGAGAGGTACGGGTGTTTGGATAGTTCGGATCAATATTCAGCTATGGAATGAGAAAGAGGAACACTGGTGACCTTTGTCATTTTGTATTCGAAAGATTAAACAGAAAAACGTATTGTGGCCAAGGAAAGGCTCTCTCGTGGTCGTGGTCATGCAATATGGGGGCTTAGTAAACGAGAGATTTTGCGACAGGAAATCACTGTGTAAATTTAAAAAAATATGCTACGGGAAAAAACAGATCAAATAGATGCAAGTTTGTTTAAATACGATGAAGTGCAGGTTTGTATAAGTCTCGGAGAAATTCTCTAAGTGCGGTTAGCAGGAGTAACAAGCAAGACTCTTCTGATATTTCGTGGCCGAAAGTTCCTTCCACAAATTGGCCTTATAATTGTGAGTACACCTTCTGGAGTACGATTGTCCAGACGACAACACGCACCAAGGTAGAAACACTACAGATCCGGCAAACATAAGGTCAATGATTGTAGAAAAGACGGAACAACACGCGATTGCATGGAATAAAAGACAGAAGTTTCTACCCAATTGAGCATCGACTCATGCAACAAACGATGGTACCGTTCCAAAATTTGGCAAACACGTAGTGCTGTGAATCAAAACGACAGTCCACAAACGGAGGTTCAAATTTGATTGGTATTCAAAATCCACGTCTGTCGAAAGTGTAATGTTCACCTCAACGACAAAGCGGCCTTCAAGAGAATCAGGCAGTTGAAGAGCTGAATTATCACAACCAAAATCTAAAGATGTTCAAAATAGAGGCGATCATAAAATCCTTAGATTGAGGCAACTTCGTAAGACCTTCGGCAAAATGTACGGACTTTTTCTAACTAAACTTAGTGGAACATTGGCTATCTCCTGCCAATAACATCTGACAATAAGTCGTTGTCCCACAATGAACTATGTGCCTTGAAGCAAAAGTAGGAAGGAAAGTAGCGGAGCTTGCCACCCGCTTGGTCGACCCTGGCTCTAAACATATTCGACATGTTTGAGCTTCGTTTGCCTTCAATCGCTAGTCAACAACAGAAACAATTTAGGCGAAAGAACGCAGCCTTCCGGAACCCCAGCTTCAAATTTTAAAATTCTTCTGACAACACAACGCAAAATGTTGATCCACCATGTGCAGCCTTAATAATATAGCTATTAGATTATTACAAAATGTCTGTTGACTATTGAACGCATTTTCGAAATCGCTAAACAACAGGTGAAGAGCTGTTCTATGTTTGATGCACTGTTTAGAAATTATCTGAAAGGTTATAACATGGTCGATAGGAACACATTGCGGGGACCTACTTATTCAGCTAAGTTCAGACTTGACAGATTGAACTAAGGACATTTCTAGTGCGTACCAAAAAAGTTGACCTCTTAAAAATGCCCATAACAGAAATGACATGACAATAACCCGTGGTCGTTTGGATTTTTTGCCTGTTTATCGGTTTAAGGACTTTTTTTTATTTTTTTTTTAAATACTGATAGTGTCAAAGTTACCTACACAAATATTCTCTTTATATCAGAAATGTTAAAACTTGCAACAAACAAACTCTGAGGTGCGTTCCGTTTTTGGTACTTCCAAGGTCATTACTTGGAAATTCATACCCGTTGAGCTTTTTGTAAGCTCCTCCTCGGATTACAAGTAACCGAAACTCAAATACGTACTTAAATCATTAAATCCGCGAACTACAAGCTGTAATTGATTGACCGCATTATTGGGAAAACCATTCATAATTAGCAATGTTACCGCACACTAATTCAGAATTCGTTTGTTTATTCACGGACCACGCAAAGTAGTTCGTATTGCGTGTGCGAAATAATTCCATGAAATTCGTTTCGCCGCTCGCTGCATCTAAATAACTTATTGAACCCCTTCACCGAATAATCCTCCAATCAAATGTGTATATCGTCGCGCTCCTCTATGTTGAATTTCAATTAAAATCTCCTCATTGGCAGAATATGTGTGTATATGAAAGGCGATTTGCACAACCGAACCACTGTGCTTGAACTGAATTCAATTTAGTTTTGGGCAGCAAAGGAATGCTTTGATTTGCGCCAACCATCAGCATTCCCGATGAGCCATTGTGCGATGGTGTTTGTTTGAACAAATTGTGGGTGGGGCTGCACTTCATTTGATCACTGTTTTCTTTGTCATGTATGTGCAGAAGAATGCAATTGAAGTCGAAGTAGTGTTTGAAGCTTGCAGTTGAGCCAAAGGCGTCCAACTTTGGTTGTTATTGACTACAATGAAGAATGTGCCTGCATTTTTAGATACATATATGTTGATTCCTCACAATCATTCCTCTGGCTATTTTGGGATGAATGAGATGTTCCTACCTTTTGTTGCCGCAGTCAGACGCCTGAAATGAGAAGCTCCTCAGGACAGTGTTGGTCGTCGGATACATTGTCAGACATGCGCAGGAAGTGGCACAAAGCAAAAAACCTAACGATCTAATGTTTTTTTTTTCGGGGATTGGACCGGAGAATCCTTCCTTAGTAGTCCATCGCACCACTGAGCCATTGCTCTTAGTATCTTCTTTGAATTTGATCTTCTTGTGGGGGGTCTGGCAGTTGTATATTTAAAGTTGCATATTTTAAGTCTTTTCATTATTGAAATAGACTTCTTAATTGCGACCGATTTCGAAACATGAACAGTTGTCCATATCAAACGAAACACGTCCAAAACGCGTTTCTTACTACGCCCCATTCTGCTGCCATCAACGATCAACCGACATGGGTTGGGTATGTCGTAAAACTGTTTCCACGTCTATTTCCCATCACACCCGATCAGCAAAATCCAATACCTCTTCACATCGCACGTCCAGCCTATAAATTCCGAACAACGAAACGTATCTACTGCGTTAATAATATCCAACGCCTTGTTCAGCGTTAAAGACCAAATAAGAACTTGTTCTCGTTTTCGGTGCTTTAATTTGGAAAATAATCTAAGAGCTCGTTCGCCGCAACAAACACGTTGAAAATCTTTATTTGATGTGTTCCTTGCCGCCCCCGTAGCTGTAACTTTTACGATATATTTCACCGAAACAGATAACAAGCAATAAATACACCTTTCACCAATCACCAGGTGATGAGGGTAAAGTCGTCGCGCCATGAAGGACTCAACAACTCTCTGAAACATTTTAAAAAATACGAAACAACTGACTTCGCTTAAAATCATAGCCAACGGCGTATCGCAAAAAGTGCAAGTCTGGTAAAGGTATTCGTACACCTTTTACGGTGAAGATGGCTTAGGGGTTACCTTAACCAGAAAGAACCAACTTTATTCATTACTCGCTGTCACTCTGATTAAATAGTGTATATAGAAAGAGCGAAAGTCTTTCCTTATATTGGTCACTGTGGCGTATGTGGAATATTTGCTTATTCGAAAAGTCTATCGCAATCTGATTGCTTTGTCCAGTCACAACATGGAGAAATTAATTAAATCGAATTATCTGTTCGAAACCCATTCCAAAAATATAAAGGGAATGGACAAATAAAAGAAGATCCATATCCCAAGGACCGTACGATTATTGTGGGCCAGATTCAATTTCATGGTTGAGCAGTGAGAATTTCGCTTGAATTAAAATTCATTTTATACCCAAATTGATTTAGCTAAGAACAGTATCCCCCTGTGGATTGTGTTCCATGTTCTTCAAATATTCACTATTCATGTAAAGTGGAAATCGCCCTTTAGCTGAACTCTAAGCATTTATGAAATGTGTTTCATGTAAGTAGTTGTAGCGACAAAAATAAAAATTACTGGATGTTCGGATTAGGTATATAGGAGCAGGTAACCTTCGGTAGTTCCTTTATGCATTTTGTATTTTCTAGTTTGTGGTGGAGAACCTTTCTGTAGCGATTTGGTGTAGTTTATTATTTATTCTCTTAATTTTCCGAAAGCACAAATCTGTATTTGACAGGTTGGTTTCCTATTCCTACTTCCACGTTTAGATTTAATTCACAGCATGCATTTGGCGACATTTTTATGCAACTCAGCAAACCCTTTCTTAGCAAATTAAAGGAGAGGAATAAACTTTTCTTGAGAGATAAATTTTACTACAAATTGGGACTTTTTTTGCCCTGAAAAGGTGAAAAGGAGCTTTTCTTGCAAAGACTCGTAAATTACAAAGTACTTGCCTAATGATTTTCATTACAGGTGTTTTTTTTTTGTATGTTTCCATTACTGCGCTAAGGAATATTTTGCAGTTTCCCCAACCCTCAACAATTATATGAATTATGGAGCTCAAGCTTTGCATGAGTTTTGGTGATTTTTTTTGTTTGCTATAATTGAAAAATATTTTAGTATGCGCAAATGGCTTTTATTTTAAAATAACAAAAAACTACACTCTTATTGAAAGTTCTGGGACTCACGGTCGCGGTTGGTATTTGTCCTAAATCCCAAGTGATGTGAGTTTAATCCCTAAAGTTCAGGCTGACACCCTTCTGGATGTGTTCATGATACTGCCGATAAACTGCTTTCAGCGCCATTCGATTGAAGCGAGCCGGTACTACAAATCCCCAGACATACAATAAACAGTCTACAGCGGTTAATACAAAATGATTGCATACCTGCGGGCTGATACGGAGCAATTGACTCTGGACAGATCAATCAAGTAGTTGTCTTTCTTTGCTTCGCTTTGCTAATGCACATCTTCGTCAACCTAAACACTAAGATTCATTTTAAGGATATTGTTGAGCTTAGGATTTAATCGGTTTTGTCTTAATTTAAGATATAAATAATAAAAGCCCAAGCTAGGCTATAACAAACAGCTCTTGAAAGGTTTATAATAAAATACTTTTATATTAGAACTGAATGCGAGTGCAAAGTTTCCTACTTCAAATACATAATATTAGGCTTATGAAAAGCACATAAAAATCTCTCATCGATTATCAGAGGGAGAACATGCAAAGTACAGTGCTCATTGTGTGTAATGATGTAAATGAGGAAATTAGCTCGTCCAAACATCGAATGCCAACTATCGGTAACTTGGAAACTAGTTAGCTCTTGAAACCTTTATTTAAAACAAAAATGTCGGCCTGGAATCAAAGTGTTGATTTTTCCTAACAAAATTTGGAATGTACCTAGTTCAACGATTCCATAAAACGAAAGAACGGGACACAGCCCGCCAATACGATACGTATACAATCTTACTCTTACTCTTAAACCTTCAAAAAGCATTGAAAGTAATCTTTAAAGCATCTTGGCACATTCTCCTATTTCTACATTCACCCCTGGTTACCTCTACCTGCACGCTATCCATTATCTCCATTGCACTGTTTCGTGATGTTTTTCTAACCAACCTCCCCGATTTCTGATTCTTACTCTATCTGAATTTTCTCATTTTTATAGACTACAGCAGCACCAAAGCGTTGCGTATCCTCAACTCAGAGCTAGCAGACACCTTCGGGAACCTGTTATCGCGTGGCTGTGCCAAATCCCTAAATCCCGGTCAAATTTACCCTCGCATTTATGTTCATCATTGCGAGCAAATCCTTCGATTGGATGCAGCAAAAAGGTTGCACGAGGTACTCTCCGATCTGCCAGGTAAGTTTAAAGTTCATCCCTGTGTTGTTTTAAGTGTCAATCACCTCGAATACATACCAACCTCTATTCTATATAAAGGGTGATTTTTTAAGAGGTTTAGAACTTTTTTTAAAAAAAAAACACAAAAAATTCGAAAAAATGAATGAAATATTTATTTGAATCGATAGTTTGAACCTTGCAATTTAATGTTTAAAGATAATTTCATGCAAATGTTGACCGCGGCTGCGTCTCAGGTAGCCCATCCGCTGAGTCCAATTTTGGCATACTCTTTCACACATATCGGCCGGTATCTCACGAATGAATGCATGGATGTTGGCTTCCAGTGCGTCAATCGAAGCGGGCTTGTCCCTATACACATTAGCCTTGACATACCCCCACAAAAAATAATCTAATGGTGTCAAATCGCACGATCTAGGCGGCCAATTGACCGGCCCGAAACGTGAAATTAACTGTTCACCAAACTCGCCTCGCAATTGCGCCATTGTTTCGCGTGCTGTGTGGCATGTGGCACCGTCTTGTTGAAACCACATATCATGCAAGTCAAGAACTTCCATTTCGGGCAAAAAAAAGTTTGTTATCATCGCTCGGTAGCGTTCACCATTGACAGTAACGCTGCGATTCGCATCATCTTTGAAGAAATATGGCCCAATAATGCCGCCGGCCCATAAACCGCACCAAACAGTGGCTTTTTCGGGATGCATTGGTAGCTGTTGCAATGCTTCTGGCTGATCTTCACTCCAAATGCGGCAATTTTGCTTATTTACGTACCCATTCAACCAAAAATGAGCCTCATCGCTGAACACAATTTTTCGATAAAAAAGCGGATCCTCGGCCAGCTTTCCAAGAGCCCATTCACCAAAAATTCGGCGTTGTGGTAGGTCGGCTGGCTTTAGTTCTTGCACCAGCTGTATCTTAAAAGGCTTTACGCCCAAATCCTTCCGCAAAATTTTCCACGTAGTGCTGTAACAAAGGCCTAACTGCTGGGAACGTCTTCTGTCACACTAGCTGATACGGCCGCAATATTTTCTTCACTACGCACAGTACGTAAACGTGTTGGTGGTTTAATGTCCAACAAAGTAAATTTGGTGCGAAATTTGGTCACAATCTTCCGAATAGACTGCTCAGAAGGTCGAGAATGCCGATCATAAAATGGAAGCAGCGCGCGATGAACATTTCGAACCGAGCACGAAATTTGATAGTAAAATTCAATAATTTGCAAGCGTTGTTCATTTGTAAGACGATCCATGGTTAAATTGCAAACCAAACTGAAGCTGTTTGACAGTAACACAAGGTACTAAACACACGTCAGCCGTCAAAACCAGTGTTGCCAAAACCAAACCAGCTAAAAAATCACCCTTTACTTCTACAGTTCCATGTAACAGAAGTTCTTCTCATTTCTCTTTAGAACGATGTGCACAACATTATGAGGATAATAATTTCTACTTGGTGGTGGATGCTGTTATGGCAGCTCTTCATGCGACAAATAATTTCTTTGAGTCGTCGAAGCCATGGGAATTGAAAAGGACAACTACGTCGACTGCAGCGCTGTCAGAGTCGGAAGAGCAGCGCTCCAACAAGTTGGATACAATCATTTCGATGACAATGGACAGCCTTCGCCTTTGTGGAATTATCCTGCAACCCATTATACCGGACATCAGTGCAAAACTGTTGGATAAGTTGAGTGTGCCACCGATTCAGAGGACATGGTTCAATTTGAAGGAGTGCTTTGTATTCGATGTAAACAGCAGAAATAAGGATACACCGCTGGCGGACACAGATCCAGTTTTGTTCCGAAGAATCCTTTTGCCGAGCGAAAAGGATAAGCAAACACTGCAACTGCAACAGAAACACCAGCAGAAGAGAACAAAGAAAGCGCAGTAATGACAGTCGTTTGTGATAGAGATAGCTGCTGATGGAGATATGGTCCTATCCTTGTTTGGCATTTTACTTTGTGCAGCAAGCAGTGATAAAAATAAAGGGTGTACGAGTTAGGTACTTTTAGGAGTTGTACTTTTGCTTTTATGGTTTCGCCTTCTTTTGTGCGGATTCTCTTAAATTAAATTTGGTTGTGCCCTCCGACTTCGGTGGTTGGAATTTGTAGTAAATAATAAATAGGATGTACTTTTCTTTAAATGGAATTAAATTCCAGAGAGAATTTTTGGTCCCAGAGCATATATGTAGTTAGTTAGATAACAGGAATTTAAAAATGCTTAGAAATCATGCCTTAACGACACGCATCGAATTCATCGGCTAAGACGGTAAGGATATGAAAATAACGACAAGGGATTAATGACAGTAAGTAAGAAGATGAGTATGGCATAGCAATACAACGAAGAAATAGGAATTGATAGAGCGTGGAGATTAATCGTTAAAACTGTATTTAAAACTCATTTCAAAAATAGTTTATTTAAAAATTCTGTTGGTTAACACCAACGGGTTAGGGCGAACCATAGGAAACAGTGGGAAAACGTTGACAAGTCAACATAGCGATAAAAATGCCATTATGATCTTTCAAGCGAGTGAATATTCCATTTTGTTTAAAGCTATTATCGAGAGCTTCTTGTCGTGCCGTATTTTTCAAGTGGCTTAAAAATATCAGCATAATTCCGAAGGATGGAACGCCGCTTTCTTGCAATATTGCAACAACCCCCATTAAATACAAATTCAATTTACAAGAAACATCTTAATCAGCATGCCATTACTGGCTTTTTGCAAATCCACGAAACGCTTAGACAAAGACAACACAACTTGACCTAAATAGCAAGACTAGTTCTTATGTCTTAATCTTGTCGCGCCGCCAAGAAAAGTTGCAAATATGATGAGGACTTTAAGTAGCACTCAGGATGGACGAGCAGAAATTAATTCAACTTATTACAACGGACGTATTTTATTTGTATTGCATTTGCTTTTGAGTTTGTTTACGAGATGTTTGCAAGTTTCTGACATTTTTAAATTGGATTGTTATCATTCGGAAAAATTGCTCTGATGGGTATTTTTTATTTTATCAATTTAAAATTTGCAAATTGTTGCACAGGGTTTGGAAATTCGCTATCAATTTTTGTTTGGGCCGTGGCTACGGAATGACACATAATTACAGTAAAATGTTTTCGGGTTAGAAATAAAACCATTTCGTTTGCGACAGTTAGAGAGAGGTGGATATATCTGTTAATACAACCACACATTTGTAAGGAAAGACATGAAACCTCTTCTGCTTTTTTATTGGTTCATGTGCTACAATGGGAAACAATAAGTTTTACTCAGACTAAAAGAGCTTATACGCTCTCTGAATACCAATTTGCTTGATTATAATAATACAGACTTCGTTTAACTTACTGCGTAAGTGTTTTCCCAGACGTATTACTCGAAAATCACATTACAGCACTTTTTTTTTCGCCTTCCTACTTCATTGTTCTATTTAAAGCATTTCTTCGCACACGTTTGCGATTCCGTTTAAACTAAATACCAATCAATTCATCCTCTCCACCTTTAATTACAGAAGGACATCTAAACAAAAGCCTGCCACCCGAAACAAGGGTTTTCAATATGCCGTTCCAGATCTGCGCTTGTCCTTGTATGTACATCCGCGTGAGCTAAATAGACAAACAAAATCACACCCACAGGGGAGCAACAAATCCATCCCCGGCCCAATAAAAAAACACAAATAATTGCAAATTGTATTTTTATTTTTTTTTTTCTTACCGCGAAACACAAATGTATTTTCATGATGAATGGCAGGCTCAACATTAAGGGCTCTTGCAAAATATTTTGGGTTGGTTAAACATCTGACAAATGGGGGTTCGGTTTTTTTCTTTAGAAAATACAACTCATGGTGTTATCCCTTTTCATCGTGTATTCAACAAATTTGTGATTTTTCTTCCTTTTCAAATTGATTCATTGTTGAAATAAAAAAAAAAAAAAACGGCTATTAAAGCACTTATCTCTGCGTGAGGTTAGGGGAGCGATATCCAGCGGGGTAGCTATAATTCAACACTCTGTTGTGGAGAGAGGGGTATTTGTAATGTGATTGCGATTAAAGTTGTCTTATCCTTATTGTACCTTTTATTGCGCGATGGAATTTCTATGTTAGATTGGGAGGGAATCACGGTCTTTATTCATTTTATAGGCACCTGCATTTGGCTTCAAGTTACAAGGATGCATCTGACCGTTGATATAAATGTAATTTCATCTCAGCAGGAGATAATTAAATTTACGACTGCAGGTTGGTAAAGCGGCAAGGAAATTAAAATTTTCAACGGCCAAGACGTGCGGCGAGTTTCAGAGATGATTTAACACTTGAACTCGGAAAGTATTAGCAGTCATTTGGTGGATTTCACTTAACAATATTACTAATTCAAGTGGTGGCTAATTCATAGTCCTCTGTAATGATTATAAACTCATTATTCACTGCGAGATAATCATATTCCATCATCCAATCCTCAATCTTTTGAAATGCAAATTCGGCTTCCAAAATAAACTCCTAAGAGGAAGGTACCTACAAACTACCATATTTAATGGTGTTTTTATTTGAGGAAAGCCGATTACCGGATGAGACTGTGCGCGTATAATGCCTTTCATTTTATATCCCCAATCAGAATCAGAATGTTGCCTTTATTATCCTTCACAGTTTCCGTTGAGTTAATCCAAAATAAATAACAATAGCTTCTTGAAATATATGCTTCAAACTTCTCAAGCATCATAAGGTTTTAATACAGCGGCTCTCGCAAGAAGGTCTCATACAAAGCTTATAATGTGGTGGTTATGCACCTTAAGATCCGCAAGAAAGTGTGTGGAGAAGAATATTCCAAGAAAATAAAAATTATGTAAAGCCTTCCTTCCGAAAGAATTTACTGGAAAAGGATTAAAAAAAACGAATGCTATCCGCTTTCAGGGAGTAGCCAAATGGAAATATACTGTCACGGATCGTTGGCGCACAGTATTTCCTTGGCTTTTTTCCTAATCTCTCAACTGAAGGTCTTAATTTTTTTTTTTTGACGAGGAAGTTAATCTGTGTTGTCATTGTTGAGTCCCGTGTATGCATTAAACTAAACTCGAAGCAGTTGAAAGGATTTTTGACTGTCTTTGGTTCACTTACGTATCTATAATTACTTGTTTCGCTATTGGTCGAAAATCGACCATACCTGCTTTTATAAGGATTAAATAACAACAAATGTATATGTATACCACAATTTACGATAAACAGGTATGGTGTTTTTTTTTTTTGTTTTAAAGCGAAGAAACGTATTCTAGATATCGAAAGAATACGCCCCTTTGAAAATAGTTTTACGTATTTTAATACGTCACTATGAAAATTTAGAGAAACGTCATTGAAAACAACCGTCGTCAACACCTCGCAGAAATAATTCCCCTGAATGAAAAATTAGGTACACAATTGCTTTACTTTTAAGGGTAGGTAAAATGCATTCCTCCGAAAAGAGGTTCTAATCTAAGATGATATTATATTTGAATACGTTGACAATGTGGCGGCGACAAAAAAATGGGTTCAATTATTAACTGATAGGCTTTTTCTATGGGGAATTCTTAATTGCATTTTACCAGTCTTAATGGCGACATATACCCACGATTTTTCGTTTGTGCCCATCTACGGTAAACTCCCTTTCGAATGATATAAGTTTCATTCTTCTCATTTCATAATAAATACTAAAAAAGTGTACGGAAACTTTGGATGTTCACGCATTAAATTAATGGTGGGTAAAACATCAATGACACTTTAGTCGCCTGGGACTGGGACCCTACTCTCTATTTCGTTCCGAAAGTCGAACCTATTCGAAAATGTTTTTAAGTTGGTACTCTGTAATACTTTCGGAATTCTTAATCGGAGTAGTAGAACATTTCATTCAGCTTTCGAAATAGAGAGTACAAAACGTTCATTTTCGAAAAGTTTTACTTTCGAAACGAGATACAGAGTAGGGCCCCTGATTTGTTATTTCATCCTTACGCCTTTATTAGCATTGACTGCAGACAAACGGATCTCTCTGACCCATCTCGCGGGATGTCAAAATTAACGCATATTTTCTCATTTTGGAATTAAATTCCAAATATGTAGTTGCTTTTATGAGGTTATTTTTGGATATGCTTTTCGACATGCATTTCTTGACGTCTTATGCTGAATTTTTAGAAGAATTTTAAACTTGCATTTACATAACTATTATTGCATTTCTTTGATCGATTTTTAGGAGGTTTCCTGGACTTATTTATGCAAAGAGTCTTTGAAAGTCTTTGCTTTTTTTGCTAGTTCTAAAGTAATTTTTTGTAGCGTTTTTCGGGCAAACAATAATGTTAAGCAAGATTAAGGCGAATGAGATTTTATAATACAAAAAAAAGAGTAGTATGTGGGACATTATTTTTTTACTTGGATAGATAAGTGAATTCATTTATAGATATCGAGTAAATAAACATTTCTTGCTGCAGCACTCCTCTTGGTAATCTTCAAAAGTTTCCACTTAATGCCTTTTTGCTTTAAGGATCCAGACGTACCTTCGTAGAGCCTTCATAACGCTTGTTACTGTACTGTTGGCAGCTTTGTTCTGTAACAGTATAAAGGATATCAATCTTCTTGGGGTCACTGCAATGTATGTATCTCTGAAATTAGATGCTATCGAATTTCGATTTCCCCTGTGAAGAGCTATAAACAGAAATGCGGAATAGTATTCAATAATTGAATAAGAGGATAATCAGAATTAGTCAACATCACTCTTCTTGTAACGATTGTTATGATTGATTAGATACCAATTAGGAAAATTGCCTTTGAAAGGAGCAGGTAGTTTGTGAAGAAGGGCTGCATGAAAATTGGATGCAAATGTGATTTGTAATTAGTGATTCTCTTTAATTGGGAGAAATCGATGATTAGAGGAAAAACGGCAGCAGTAGTTGTCACTTTGTCAGACTAATTTTCGATTGCATCTACCTAATGAACTATGCTGGGGAAGTGTGTGAAGAGATGAATGTGCGATAGCTTACATATAATTGTGATGTGCATTAATTGTTAGAAGTTGGCACACATCTGTGTGCTTAAATAAGTTGGTGTTTCGTTAAAGAAGCTTTTACAGCGATTGAAGAACAGGGCGGAATCTGTCCGCCTTCAAGTAAATGCGGACAAGCTTAAGTACAAAAAAAAAACTAACAACAAATTTCGAGGTATTTAAAGAGTTTATTTACCTTGAAGTAATCATGAACTCAACAAATGACACTCTAATAGAGAATTGGAGATCCGGCGAAGAATTACCTTGGGCAACAGTCGCTACTACGGTTTGGAAAACAATAGGGTTCAAAACTCCCAACTCGAAGGACGAAATGTATGCCTTGAAAACTCTCTTCCATGCCAGTTATGTTTTATGATAAACAGGAAGTTAGAGCTAATACTGAGCTCCTATACAAATGTTTGGTTCTGGTGTAAGGGATGACTTATAGAGGAGAAGATACAACAGTCAAATCTATGAACTATACCAATACGTGAATGTAGTCCAAAAAGCCAAAATAAATCGACTTAATGGCTATAAATGCTCCAGCTAAGGATCTTCGAATCCCAGTTCAGAGGTTCCCTTGGTCTACATAGCTGGAAGCAGCGTTTCCGAGCTCCCATAGAATGGAAAGCTGCAGTGTCCTAGGCAGAGACTCTTCATGGGTCGGGACCCCGTCAAGTGGAAAATTTGTTGTCTGTCTAAGAGCCCTCGGGTTACACAGAGAACCAACTCAGTTATTATTTGCGACTGCATTTACGAGAAACTGCGACGCCTGCACTTGCAATTGAAACAGAAAGCCGAACAAAATTTATCCAATAAAAATCTGATCACATGCCTACTCACAATCCGCATTAATGCCAAATTCGCCAAAATCAGCCTATTTTCGAACACATCCCCTTCGTGAGAGGTCTGAGTTTCTCTGAGTTTGATTAACAGCTTTGCACTACTAAACCATCACACAAAACAGTCGAAAAACCCAATTAATTTCAGTAAATAATCCGTAAGTGCCTAATAACGATGCCCTTCGATGGTATCTCATTGTCTTTAGCACTTAAAGCCCGATTATCATTAATTAAAATCATACTAACTCAATTCCGAATCACATCCAGATTCTGGGAAAAAAAAATATTTAATTCCAATGACGAAACTTTTTGCAGGGATTTTCAAAGAGCTACCACTTCCAATTCTGTCTATTGTGGCTACAACATCAAAAACCGAGTATTATACACATAGCCAGGTGGGTTTTTGTGTAGAATGAATTTCAATTAAATAGTTCCCTGTCAGGGGCAGGGGCAAGGTATTTCTTCCATTATTTTGGATAAACAATCCATCAGCTTTGACGCAAAGTTGTTACTATCTTCCTTTCACGTTGAAATGTTGTGTATCCCTTTTAGGGGAGCCAGTATTTTGGTTAGCCACAAAATTCAACTAAAACTGAAAATATTTCCTTAATTCAATTAATGGTTCAAAATGAAAATGTTCATAAGTAACAACAAACACTGGCACAAATGTCTCGATTCATCAAAACCAATTATCGTATCCAACACAACAAATTGATGTATTAACTCGAATTGGATAGTTGTCCATTACTTGAGTAGAAATGGATTCGTCATCCATCCGACGTTTTCTATGGTCACCGATACAGATACAACTGCTGGTAATTGCATAATTAAATCAACTTTCAAGTTTTGAAGTTAAATTTTTCAATTTAAAATTTTTGATTGAAGAATTAGTGATATAGCCGAGAGGAAAAGTTTAAAGTGTGGTTCGGCAGACCTTTAAAGGGAGCAACTTTGAGGGACTTACACAGAAAGAAACTCTCGTCCTTGTGTGCATATTTTTAGTTCATCCAAAGATGATGTGATTGGAACTTGTATGGTGTTTTGTTCGGAATAGGTATCTTACTTCAAGTGGTTGCAACAGCAAAAGGTCATTGAGGTCACTTAGTTAGAGCTTGAGTGATTCGTTGGTGATTCGTTATAAAGAGTCAGCGAATTTGAAAGCTCAGAAATATGTTTAGGTTATAAATTACATCCGCAACTAACATATTCGTACATTTCTTAGTTTGTTCTTCACAACAGCAATTAAATAGTTTATCAAAAAATAGATCATAAAAGATGAATACATAAATAAAGAATTTAAAAACTGCAGCTGCAGCTTTCTAATATTTTACAACACCCTGCATAAGACATGGGGAAAGTTCAAGGGGATACAGTTTACAATCGCCTTGTCCAGGACGATCCTCATTTGTTTGCTATTCAGTCTTGCCTTGGCAATTGTCAATTCATGAGATTCTTCATGGGACTTTAGTCTCTTGTCTCAGAAACCGCAATCTATGTAAAGGATTTTCCAATAAGAGGTGTTATTTTGGTATTCAAAGAAAAATTTAATTTTTTGAGATAAATGATCGGATGTTTATTTCATAATAAAGAGGAAGGTATGCCGTTAATAATGAGAAACAACATCAGTAAAATGGGCACCACGAGCACGCATACAGGACCATATCATTTTCATGCAATTTTCTATAACCAAATCGCAAAGCGGCTGCCCTATGTCCTCGATAGCCTCACGAATTTTATCTTTGAGGTCTTTAATCGACGCTGGGCTGTTGGCGTAGACTTTATCTTTCACGTGGCCCTAAAGGAAGAAGTCGCAAGGTGTTAAATCACAAGATCTCGGTGGCCAATTTTGATCACTTCTTCGATAGATAACACGGTCCGGAAACTTTTCCCGTAAAAGATCAATGCTTTCGTTGCTTGTGTGGCACGTAGCGCCGTCTTTTTGAAAGTAAACGTTGTCCAGGTCAATACCATCCAACTTCGACCATAAAATACGGTGTAATGACGTTTGTGGAATGCCCAATTCCAAAGAACGACGAGGAATGGACAAACCTGGGTTTTCTTCAACACTTTGGGCTACAGCAGCAATATTCTCAGTTGTTCTTGAGCGACGTGCACGGGTTTTATTCTTCACATCACTAACTTGTCCCAACAACTGTAATTTGTCCACCAATTTCTGTATTGCGGTCCGACAAGGTGCTTCACGACGACCAAAAAATGCTTTAGTTTTGCGAAATGTGACTGCAAGATTTTCACCATTTTTGTAGTGAATTTTACTAATTTCAATGCGTTGTTGAAGCGTGTATCGTTCCATTTCTAGTAATGGCGTAGTTTCTACTTGTCAAATGTCGAATAAAAGCTTCTAAAGTGACAGCTACCGAAATAGAGGGTCATTCACAATAACACCTCTCATTGGAAAACCCTTTATAAAAAAGCAGACTCCACCATGAATCGTTCCTTGATTCGATGCAAGAAAAACCATTGGATCAGTCTTTCTTCGCCCGACAATCTCGGGTCGAATCGCCACTTCCATGAACTGACTATTCGTTCACGGAATTAAGTTGATTTTACATGTGAAACAAAAACAAACTCCGTCACGAAATGCTCGTTCGTGGGACGACGCGATTCGACCCCTGGAATTGATTCCTTTGCCGCCCTTCGAATTTATTTATCGTTGTCAAGTCGTCAGCCACTCTCAATTATGGGTCGAAGGACTGTTCTTCAACCTTAAATGATGGCAACAAAAACCTCAGCAGCGATATGTATGTGCAACTCTTTGAAATTCCTTGGGGTTGTCACGTTTGACAGACACTCTCAAAGATGATTCACCTTTTTGTAGTCTGCCCTTTGAAAGACGATTTGTAGAATTTTGCTCTCCTCTGTGCAGGAGCACCTTACACTACGATACATTTTTGGAAAGACTTCGCCCTTGCTCACTTGCCGATGTGGTAGGTAAAATACCCGACTGAAACTTCTCAAACGGTTGCGAAATAAACTCCGTTGATAGGTTATTATTAATTCCGAATTCCGAAGGTTTTTGTTCATTGCTTAAAGGGTCCTTTTAAATAAACAGGGCAGCAATTCTTTTATATTTTTACACTGGCTGTAATATTCATCCACTCCACTGAAGATTTAAATAAACACAAATGCCATTTCTGCTCGTTCATCGTTTATTTGCTTTCCCTGTAATCCATCGTACGAACAAATTGATATTTTATTACCATCTTGCGAGTATTTTTTCTTACGTTGTTTTTTCAATTTTAAATCCCAAAGGAAGAAGAGACAAAAATCTTGTATCCCACTTTATCCTCTTAAAGACACGATAACAATAACAGCAAAAAAAAAAGAAGAAGAAGAGGAAATTCCACTTTGTTTCGAAGGGAATACAATTCCTAAGTATTCGATAAGACACATCCTTCTCTAAAGGGTTATTATTCTTTTCGATTTGTGTCAGTTGGATATGTCTGCGACTTAACGAATTGTAAATACGATGAGCTGGTAACAAGTGTGTGCTGTTTGAAAACAACCACACACTTGCACAGAATACGTTTTGTGGAGCAAATGGGGCGTCGCGTCGTAAGCATGATTGATGAGCTCAGCACACATGGCGTATACGTACTAATGTTTTGTTGTTTTCATTTTTTTCTGCTTATGTTGAATTCCCCTTTTGTTTTTTGCTGGATTTATTAGGATTAACTGTGATCGGGAATTGGTGTCGTAAATAAATGGAAAGCTTCACGACTTTCGGTTATTTTTGAATTTGTCTTCATTGGCAATAGTGACAGATTTGGGTTTGCCTTCCTACGACATTTCTGAATAAATGTCTCACAGCGGATTGATTTTCTTAAATTTATTTCAAGTGTTTATCTACAAATTGCAGGGAGTTTGAAAATTCTATATATGTTGTTGTCTTGCCATAAATAATGCGATGTCTAGTGCAACAAAAAACAGACACACAAAAAATACAAAAATCAATTTCTCCAGACCGATTTGAACGTTGGTTTTTTATTTTAAATTTGTGTGACCTCTCTGACTTGGCCATGTGACGACCTCTATTAAGGCTTAACTCAATTTGTCAGTCAAGTTAAGTGATGAGGAATTGAATATTCACATGAGTCTTTACCCCCGAAAGGGACAAACTACCTTTGACAATCTGCATCGATTTAAAATCAGGTAACTTAGAGGAAATGTAGCATCTGTCCTCGAAAAACAGATGAGTAACCGTCTTTGATTTGGAATCAAAAAAAGAGGAGTCAACACCTTTGGCAGAACAATCGGAAGTACCTACTGTAAGGGGATCTAAAGTTGAACGTTGACCTTTTGAATACTAAGCTGAAGTCTCTTTTAAATAATTCATAATTACTTGTGATATCCATCGACAAACAAATTGGCCTGGCAATGAATTTTTAACTACACGACTAATAATGGCTGCTGCATAAATCACAAATATTGGCTTTCGTAAGGAGCGCAGCATCGCGAACAACATTTCCATTTACTACCCCATTTAATATTATCGAAAAGGTCGCGATTTTATTGCCGCCAATCGGAGGGTCTTATTGGATTTCCGAAATTAGTCTCCAAATCGTATTTAGGTTCTGTTTTTCATCACCAAAGTTCACTAACTCAAGGATACTGTTTTCATTTGCCTGTCTGCACGTAGCACCAGGTTGATTGAATGATATGCGTAAAGCGTATGGATATGTATCATACCACCTTCAGAAAATTATCGACCAAAAGGGTTTTATGCCTCCGAAAACAACTTTATATAACCACTCCTGTTGTTTGCAATCATTTGTTGTAGAATTTCTGTGATTTTTTTTCCCACGACCTATACAAAAACACGTATGTATTTCAGGACTAAGGAAAGTTTATTACAGTTTTACACCACGTCTGCCGAGCGTTTGTTTACGCTACTTGAATGGTGTGGCTGAGGGACATCGTTTTCTTTTGCGCATTACCTTCAGCCAAATGGGATTAAAATAGATGCCACGGATGGATGAAGAAAAATGTGTTCTGCAGTAGAAAGGAACATTAGTTACGGCTTAGTTTGCGAGGAAAGTTCACCCTGTCAAATGGAAAACTCGAACAATTGGAAAGTTCAGGTCTATAAATAATTATGTGTCGAAGTCGTTGAGTTCCATGTGCAATATAGAGTTGTTCGCCTCCTTAGAGAAATTCATGGGAGAACATAAATTTAAAAATTCCCTTAGACGGAAATATACGTAATTTATGCAAGTTAAATGTTCGCGGTGAAATTACTTACAACTCTCATTTAAGAAACAGAAACAAACAGTCGCCAACTTGTCATTCGAGAGCTACATAGTACATAGTGTTATCCTAAATGTAATCCACCCATCAACTCGATCTAGCTTGTTGAGCAGGGAAATCCCTCCTGCTCAAAGGTAAAACAGTTTAGAGTAGGTCTCACAATGCAGCTCGTCAAGTGAGACAGGCGTATTGAGTTTAGCTCTCATTATTCGTATCTGATCGAACAGGGCGCTTGGCGAGTTAGCGCAGTGTATCAAAAGTCATATGAAGTGCTACTTCCGCTTTTTCCCAAACAGTTTTAGGTCTGTCGGGCCGACTCATCTCCATGGGCACAATGCGCTAGAAGCCAAACTTGAATTTGTTCAAGTAGGAAGATTGTCCTAACCAACATGACTTCCGCTCGAACTCGATGAAGATCGCCCAAGCTCATGTGAGTAATAATAACTTCTTGAAAGCCAATCAGACTAAAACTGGATAAAACTTAACCTTAAGCGCCGACTAATAACAAATTTCAGTCGCGACTATAAATTTTCCTAAGCTCACAATTGCAAAAATTGTATGGGAAATATGCACACTGTGTTAAAGAATGTTTATTGGTGAGGCCCAATGTCTAGCAATTTTTGCACAAATCTTAGATACCCATTTCATCGTCTTGTAAAAGTTACATTCTGAAGAGATCTTATCAAGTGTCACCTGCATAATACAACTTGCAAGCTATAACGTCATCTTTTCTCCACAACTTCACCATGCTTTCGTCGAACTCCAAGTGCTTACCCAGCATCCCTATATCGATTGGTCGTTGCAAGAATTTCCATTGCTCTACACAGACAAGTTATCCTTTTCTCTATTGATATTTGCCATTCTTATCGGCTAAAGGTTTATCTAAATCTTCACACAAAAAAATGAAGAATGAAGTAGGTACTGTCCTGCTTGAGGTTGCGAAACTTTATCAAAGGAAGCAAGAAATTGGGTCAAACCTTTGTCGAATAGCCCTCTCCTTTAATGAGATTTTCTTATTTAACTTGGAGAGATGGGATTCTGTGTTTTTGTCCGTATAAAAACAGGACAGGCGTTCTTCCAACTGCAACACATTGCGGTAAGATAAACCCTACATATCCCAGTGCATTTGTTATTGTGACTTGAAAGCCTTTTCAATTTCCACATCCTTCAACCACTATAACAAATGAAAAGGTTGACATTTTAATTTTATTTCTGACATCTGCAATAATATTTAATTTAAAAACATTACGGCGCATGTAATTTTTAATTGGCTGAGCATGAAAGGACATCATTTCGCTTTCCTGGATGGATGGCGGAAAAAAAACACGCAAAAATTAATTCCATCAGGGGAAAGTAATCTGTGTGGTTGTTCCTTGTGGAAGGTTATTGTTCGATTCGCTTTAGTGGATATTCTATTACAAAATTAAAAAAAAAAGTATATAAATAAAAATTCAATTAAGGAACAGAAGCACTGGGACAGCAATTTAGGTTTTCCATAGAGGCTTCGGTAAATTGAAATTAAAAAATATGGTACGGAGTTTTCTGACTCAGTTTCAGAGGAGATTAATTTATGCCTGAGTAAGCGCGTCAATATAAATTATTTATTACCTGAAATGAGTATTTTTCTCAAAGGTCGGAAATAATTGCATTAGAGCTTTACGTCCTATATACGTACAGCGTGTAAGAAAAAGAAGCATACTCAAGTACGAAGGAACTTGAGTTTGAACTTGAAATTGTGCAGCAAGTTAGCTGCCGCTCTATATGGGGATAATTAAAGTTCTTTCTCAGCGTGATAGATGAGCAGAAAAGGAGGATGTTGCATTTTGATATTCACGTTGATGTACATACTATTTGAAATGCTATAGTAGAAATTGGTGATTGGTGATGATTTAGATATTTGTCGTCGCTAGAAAATGTTGTACAAAAGCTAAAGATGATACGAACATACCGACAATTGAGTGGTTAGCATCTTCCAAATTAAAAAAAGTAAACAATAAAAAAACAACCAAAAGTAATAACAACAATAAAATATAACAAAAAGTATCCGAAAACTTATAACTAACGAAGAATAATAGTAACGAAAGTCAAATTGAGACAGGTCGTTGCTTAGTGTTTAATGAAAAGGCGGAATTCTGAAGCCTGGAAGTGTTACCATGTTTACCATTGGTCACTGTGTACGACTATGAGTTGGTTCACTGTTGGCCAAGTGACTTTTTGGAGAAAAATATTTTTATATAAAAAAACAAATTTTATTCACAAACTAATTTTAATTAATAATAATAATCGACATTTTAAACGGTATCCCACAAATCTTACTAAGCACATTACTTTTTTAAATGGAACAAAAATAAGGAGCACGCTTTCTAATTTACTTGCAAGTAAAATCACTTTTTCTTGAGCACAACCGACACTGACGTGCGCAAAACTTCAACTTCCAGGTAAATTCACAGAGGATCGAAACGCGGTTTATTTCCTAATTACTTTGTTTTTCTCTTATAAGTAGAGGTTAAGGAAATTTAAAGGATTCACCACTGTGGGACCGTTTACCCTAATACATTAATCTGAAATTCTCGATTTTCTCAATTTACTTTTAGAAAACACAATAATATTGCACATACGTAGTTTGGTTATACATTTTTGACATAGAAAAGTTCTCCTAACTAAAGTGCAATTTAAATATTTTTGAAATTGTTCACCAAAAACTACTAACCACTTCTCTAAATTTTAGGATCGCCATCATCATCTATCATCTCCAACTTTGTTTTTAACAAGCTACAGAACGGAATAAAAACAAGCGCGTAAAAATACTTTCCATTCAAATAGTGTTTACAAAAACTTTCACACAAGCTGTGTATGTACCCACGGTGCATGGTATTCACTTTTCCTACTTTTAAAAACTAAATAAATTAATGCTCAAAGTTTCCATTGTAAACACTACACGATTACATCCCTCAGCAAGTGCTTAACGAAGCTTTGATAAGGATACCGAATGGAAATTTAATGGCTGTTTTCAAAGTTGTGTTCGTTTAATGTACTGGAGTAGTATTATATTTACTTTATAACCTTGTTATGAAGATTGACATGTAGATGTGGAAATAATTGTGTTTAAATAATACCTCTGGTTTGTAGTGTGCATTTGGGAAGCATTACTTTTATTGAGGTTGGAGTTGGTTTCCGTCATAAATAAGACAAAAAAAAAAAACACATGTAGTTTGTTATCTCAATTATGGGCGTTTTTTATTTCACCCACATGATCTATATATATTTAGCTATCATTGATCTTACGAGATGTTGTAAACCATGGAAATCGATTATCTAAGTAGAATACATTGGCAAAATAGAAAACACCGAAAGCTGCTAAGTCTAACAACTATTTTTTGGAAACAAAGAAAATGACTCAATCGTCATACTCAAAACCGTGGCTTCGTTTTAAGACCTACTCTGTGTTTCGTTCCGAAAGGCAATCCTATTCGAAAGTGCTTTTCGTTACGGTTTGATTTTGTACTTTGTAAAACATTCGAAACGGAAAAAAATAGTACTTGAAACTTTTTTACGGATTGGTTTTTTTCGAGTCTCGAATTATTTCTCATGAGATCTGTCAAATCAAGAAATCAAAACAAATAAAAAACAAGGCGGATAAGACCAAATTTTGAAGAATAATGCATTTGTCGCCGAAATGCAAGAGTTGTCTATGCTATATAATGAGTAACGTAATCCAAACAAACAGGTCGTTCTGATCTAAAAATGTATATGTTTTCACTAATCACCTTTTGTCTTATCTCTTTTGCTTACGTGTCCGAAAAAGGATCTGGAATAGTTTATTATCTTTTTGTATAAATTAAAACTTCATACGTTATTTTTCATTAAAAAAATATATTATTTATTTATTTTTCAAACCGGCAGCGGTTCTGCCTCGATACAACCTGCCCTACATTTTCCTAAGAACTATAGCTTAAATACTAACTTAATTCTGCGTCTGCAAAATCTAACGGCGACGTGTTCTCACAGACATATCACACCGTACGTGATGGAATGCAGGTCCAGCGCTGTCGTCAACTCATGTTGCAATCATATTCCAGCATGTGTTCCCAACTATGTCAGCCAATTCCTTAGCCAGAAACAAGGGATCCGATGTTGAACTTTATTCATATTAACTTATACTTTCAGTAGTTTTTTATGTCCAAGATGCTTGTAAAAGGATCTAGAATAGTTAATGGTTTGAGTTATTTTTTGTATTCTTCCTTTTATGACGCTTGTAAAAGGATCTACAAATGTTGATGATCCTTGTCCTTCTTTTATTGCTTTCAAGCATACCTGCTCTTCAGCATTTCAAATAGATGCTTTAATGCGAAATGCAAAAAGTTCGGTGTTTGCTTGGCGTCCGGGGTTTTTAAATGTCCCTTGGCCAAATCGGCATAAGAACACATGAACTCCACCAACACCTCGAATTGTTTCTGTTTCGTGTGAATATTTATGCTCAAAGATTCCCCGTAATCAAATTTATTTGCTTAAATTGTTATTGGAACTGAGTTTTTCTAAAAAAAAACTTACATTTCAAGACATTCGTAGTTAATTCCGTCATCACATTTGTTGTAGAAACAAATTTTCCGTTTAAGAATGCGTTTCGACCGGGTACAAAATTCCACAATTAGAGATACCAAAGCCACCGTTCAATACGTTTTTCAATGTTATTTTAAAGCGAAACCATCTAAGTAATCTCAGCTAAAAAAACAGAAATACCAGCAAAAGGACCCTTCCTTATAGCGGGGTAAATTCTTTACACTCGCTCGCACAAACACACATACGAGTACCTTACACGACACCGTTCATTGTTCGTTTGTAGGTCGGAAGCCCGTGGATCGTCAACGTCTCTGTATCTTTGTTATCCCATTTTATCAACTGGCACTTCCTCTCACTTCCACATGTGTTAATTTATCACTTCCTCAGGAAACAGAACTCATTGTGTCAAGTCCAAAGATAGGATGCGAAATCATGCTCATTAACTTTGCGAGCGAAATATTGTGTTGTTCGCATTAGGGAGACGTGGATGAATATTCACACTTTTAAGGCGAGGATATTTTAGCCAGGAAGATCCCCAACTCACACTGTTTTTAGCGCCACCATGGATATAACTTTCGAATTTCCAAGAGCACATTAAAACTTTTCAGCTATTTTCAAAGTTTCAAGTGCATTACGTTAGATTTGAGTTTCTGTAGTTATCCGGTAAAAGTATCTACAAAAAAAAATGCATCTCCATTGTTGGAAGTGGATTAAGGATGCAGTTGTTGAGTGAATTGTATGGCTAAAGCTGACGGGAGAGAGATGTAAAATAGATGCAAATTGTGAAGGGAAACTTTTCCATTGAGGTTTTCTTGTCCTGGTTTAATAATTTTGGTTTTAACTCTTTTAAAGCTTTGAAGATATTTATTGGGGAAGATTTGTAATTGCTTATTGCTTAGGCGACTCTTCTGATTGATTGTCGAATGTGCGTCTTGAAGTTGATGTGGCAGGAGAACACGGATGTCTCCATTTTCTTGGATACTCACCTTAGTAATCGAGTCTCACCCTCGTCTAACCCCACCGTCTATATGCCAGGAAAATATAATGTGAGCTGTCAAAAGCTTTCACCGTTATAAGTCACCCAGGCCCGATATTGTCGTTGATAATGTCGAAGGCATTCGCAGCAGTCGCACGGTTTTTGTAGCACTGGGCCCAACTCTGCAGTATTGCAAAGGGGATTAAAATTGTTTTTCCATTCTTTTGTATACTTCCTTAACGACTTTGGACCCTTTAGGCTGTCAACTTCTCCTCTTGAAGGTTGATCGTTGACCTCCATATCGAGGCCATTGTAAAATCATTGGTATCGAATTCACAAAACTACGCCTACCGAAATAATAAATTCATATTCTGTGAATATACAATATAATTTGTTAAGCGTTTATCGAAAAGTCGCTTTCAAACAAGATGAAACACAATGACTGTCTTCCTGAGAATAGAGAGTGATTGCAGCGAGACGCGCTCGTTGATGGAAGCTATACACAGGCCAACCAAAATGTCGCATTTGCAGCTACCTCCTTACACACATGATATTAGCATGAATAGGAGTTACAGGTGGAATACGGACAACACCAACTTGCGCATTCGAAGTGATCCTGGGGATCTTAACGTTTTTATTTATTAAGAAAACAGCGGCCCTAATGGCACTTTGTTTGCATCGAGATGCGAAATGCTACAATCGTGATACCAGCTATGGACATATGAAGATCCTGGGCCCCTACTCTCTACTTCGTTTCGGAAGTCAATCCTATTCGAAATTGCTTTTAAGTTGGTACTATGTAATACTTAATACTTAGTCTGAGTAGTAGTACATTTCATTCAGCTTTCGAAATAGAGGGTACAAAACGTTCATTTTCGAAAAATGTTTTCATGCCTTTTTGTTTACTGTTTAACTTGTCTCTGCGGACAGGCAGGAACTCGTTCATAACTCCAATATTTAAATCTGGATCGAAGCACGATTTTACCAATTATCGCCCGATTCAAAGACTTTCTTTGTGGCGCCATAATGATGACCTTCGCCTTAACGTCTCTAAATGCCGAAGCATGTCATTTTGTGATAGCCTCTCCCCAGTATCTACGTACCTGATCGATAATATCCCACTGTCTATTATCTCCTCTAAGAAAGACCTGAGAGTCATATTTGACAAAAAATCGATTTCTGTAGCAATATTGACTTCTTGGTTGCTAAGGGTAATTCTATGTTAAGTTTGAAATTGCGGAACTCTATGGACTTTCATGATCCGCATACTCTCAAATGTCTATTATTTGCTTTTGTCAGGTCTAATCTTGAATACTGTAGTATAGTATGGAATCCGTTTTATGAAGTGCATGCCAGTAGAATTGAGAAGATCCAAAAACGCTTTACTAGAGTTGCCGTTCGTAAGTTACGCTGGAATATCGAAAAGTCATCGGATGAGACAAGATTCAAATTACTGGGTATCCTACCTCTTTTAAAGTGTAGGCAATATTTTTCACTCATGTTTAGATATTCGGGACTTGATAAACGCCACCATATCGACTGCTCTTTTCTTTTATCATTAATTGGTTTTATGCTCCATCTGGAATGCTTAGAAATCGCTTTTTATTTAATGTTCTTTATCATAGCGTTAACTATGGTTGTAATGAACCAATTACCAGATGCCTAAGAGAATCTAGAATTATAGTAGTTTGTTCGAGTTTGATCAAAGTAAGGACTCATTTAAGAATTAATTAATTTTAACGTTGGGTTTTGGTGATTGTATTGAAGTATTTAAATGTTGTATTAAATTATCTAGCGAGAGCAGTGAATGTTCTCATTTGATGTGCATGAAATAAATAAATAAAAAAAAAATAAAAAATACACTTCCGTATACCAGGCTGACAGGATTGCATTGCTTCATGAGTTAGACTACTTGCTTGAGAGTCAGGTGGAGGGAAGAAATGTCCTTATAGCTCTGGACAATCAGGCGGTGATCAGACGCATGGAACAAGTAAACATCACAACATCATTGGCACTGGAATGTGAACTCAAGCTCAATAAGTGTTCATCTAAAAATGAAGTAACACTGACTTGGGTACGAGGACAACGAAATCGGGGGCAACGAAAAGACGGACGCCCTTGCAAAACAGGGGTCAACTTAAAGTTGCTAGGACCAGAACCATTCTCTTCAATTGGCCAGAGGAATGGTTGAACAGCTGATTCACAAATGGATCATGGCAGAACAGCTGAGAAGGTGGTCAACCGTGCAACAATGTAGACGGGTTAAAATGGCAACTAAGTTGCCGACCTGCTCCACTCAAAGAAGTGTTCTAAGAATGAGTCGAGGAACATTGAAATGGGTGGTGGCTTTGTCTACAGGACATGTTAATTTTGGGTATCGCTTAAGGAAGATGGGCCTTAGAGAGGATGAGTCCTGCAAGCTATGCCTATAGGAATCTGAGACAGCGGCACATATAATGTGGCGTTGGCTAGCAGAAGAATGAGGATGAGAGTCAATGAGGATGTGGGTGGAGACCTAGTCGATGGAACAGATCTCACATAAACAGATGAAAGCATTAACACTAGGAATTCAACCCAGGGAAGAAGAAATCCAGAGAGTCTATCTGGGTAAGATTTATAGTGGTAGAGAGACGTGGTCAGATTCGAATAGCTCTCAAAATCTATATATATACACTATGGTAAGGGATGGTAAGGCCTGCCTTACAAAGTCCCTTCAACAGCCCCACTCCTTGGGAATTTTTGACAAAAATGCGAGTGTTTGTCCGTCATGAGAAAGCTTCCCAAATAAGCTATTCCAACTTGGCAAATGATTGGAGACCTCTTCCATTCGTCTCAGAAATACTGGGCACTACCAATAACCATTTTTAGTTTAGTAGTGGCTATATTTTGCATACAAATTTCGCTATTGTGAGCTTTCGTAAATTTAAAGTCGAAACTTAAATTTTTTGTTTATTTATTTAGGTATGGCACAAAAGATCTTACAGGTTGCCTTTATCGCTTAGTCGTAGTCAGAAGGTTTTTTAAAAAAAAAAAAAAAAATTTATTAGTAGTCCTACATGAAAGTCCTTCATTTTTGTCTCGCCTGTTAAATATTTTCTCCATTACTTCACTTCTCCGCATATATATGAAGATGATTGAGTTTTATTTTTGTAACTTTGTCGTTGTCCTCTATTAGCCGTGGATTTACATATTAATTAACCGTCGCTTAAAAACACCACAGATAAGCAACTGCATCAAAGAGTCCTTCTTCGTTATGCAGCAGAGATACCAATTTAAGGTTATCCACCGTTTTTTCCTTATCAAAAAAACCCATTCACTTGGTACAAATGGGGGGCTTAAATGAAAACGGAATTTCCATGGCAACAGGACTTTGGTCAATGCCCACAGCTGTCAAATTTAAAATGCAATCAATGGGAATCTGCACATACTGCTACCGCTTTCATCAGAAGACCCTGCAATCGGTGAGCCTTATTACAATTTGCTCACCCAGGCCACAGTTTGAGCAACTGTATTCAGTACATGAATTGAGTATCAGTGGGGGCAATAGCCCCTAAAGATTTTTCATGTGGATAACAATCAAGCTTAAGCTAGTGGATACATTTTAAAATTTATTTTCACAGAGATAATTACATTTTCATTTCTGTAAACACTGAGGGGATTGCTTTGCAGGCTCGCTCTACCATTTTTATATGGAAATGAAGGGACATTATCTGTCTGCTTGGATTTTAGGGGCTATTTCAAAACTTGCCAAGCGAGATAAATTGATTTTATCGCCGGCTGCGAGAGAAAAGGGTTAAAAAGGGTGACAGCGTAAATATGCACAAGGTGATAACGACACGTTTTGCACAATGATACTCAATGACGACAAAATCAGGTTGTTGCCTTTTTAACATAATTTCAAGTTAAGTGGCATAGCCTTCGAATGAAAATCATAGACCGGAACAGGCTAGGGGAGGAGAGAGTGAGGGAGGTTTGTCTATTGCTGTAGACTGGCCTGTCCTTTGGAATCATTTTATTAAGTCAATTCGATTTTGTTTACATTGGAAGATACAGACGGTTGAACAGAAACGTGGCAGAGTGACACTTCACCTTTGTCCTTGATTTTGAGTCTGAGTAAGTGCTTTGAAAGGGTTTTGTTTTTTTTTTTTTTGCAAATTGTGTCTTGTGTACCTAATTCAGTTGTGCGAAATTTTGTTGGTTCAGAATAACTCGATATATTTTTTTTTATATAAATCGGACGTTGCACAGACACAAGCGAGAAGATTTGGGACGTGTTTTTTTTTTTTTTTTGAGCACTTGAAATTCTGTTCCTATCGGTCTAAGGCGTATTTTTCCTCAAGAATACACATAAACTCGATCAAACTCTTTGACTAGAGTACACAAATGAAATTTAAAACCACTTTGAATTGACAAACACAGCCACCCAAAGTCAATCACACTTCTTTCATATATATATATATATCTGCCATAGGGTACTCCGTATGACACCATGAGCAAATGATAGTGATCCCGTAATCTCTCACTTCGGTTCAATTGAATAGTCATCAAACCAATTAAAACCGTTTTAAGAATTCTCCATTCACCGAATGCACAAGACGGTGTGAAGCAATTTGATCAGTACGCGAGAAGAATTGAACGCAAGATGACAGCTTTCAGAATTGGAGAACACTCGGTCGGTTCATCCAATGATCCCATTTTCGTTATAGCTGAAATCGGTCAAAATCATCAGGGCGATATTAAAATCGCAAAGAAACTGATCGACGAAGCGAAGGTGATTTTATTTATTCTCTACAGTTCTGGTGAATACAATTTGTGCGCTTTCAGAGAATCGGATGCAATAGCGTCAAGTTTCAAAAATCGTGTCTGGCGGCAAAGTTTACAAAAAGTGCTCTGTCCAGGCCATATCATGGAGTGAATTCCTGGGGATCTACCTATGGAGAGCATAAAACTTTTCTGGAATTTTCAATTAACAAATTCAGGGAGTTGCAAAGCTATTGTCAGTCTGTGGGGATACTATTTTCCGCTTCAGCAATGGATGAGGTATGTACACAAATAATAGTTACAGTATACAGTATAGATGACTGTATGAGTGCACATGTTTGGGTAACTTGCTAACTAAGTTGGACAGCATTTTGAATGGTATTTCGCTCGTTTCAGTGGCTAAATAGATGCCCAAGAAACAGTGAATTGGAAGTGTAATCCTCCATTTGAGTTTACATCCAGGAGCCGACGTAGAGACAATTAAGAATTATACCTCGATGATGTAGCTGTCAATTGTGACGTTTTAGCTGTTTCTTTGCCAACGTTTTGTTGCCCTCATTCGTAAGGAAACCCATTTTAGACAAATTTACCAAATGTTTTCATAAGTTATATGCAGAGGAAATCAGTCAAAAGTGCCTCAGTGAGATCAGCTCCATCCAACCTCAATGGATCAGCGACATAGTTGCCTTTTATAAAAGCTGAGACGTAAAATCAATAGGAAGCTTAAAAGCATCGATCTGGACTTTTTTTTAGATCTTCTCGCAGTGTAAATGTGACAGTCGGCTGGGGCCTTTTAACCCTTATTTAGGTTCACTTGTTTTTCACACCACCACCACCACTCTTACCAAATCCAATAAACTTAATGTAGCGCCTCTTATTTATAGAAGATTCGACCCACTTTCTATTTTTTATTGTAGGTCTCGCTGGAACAACTGCACTCCCTGAGAGTGCCATACATAAAAATTGGCTCCGGAGATGCCAATAATTTTCCACTGTTGGAGAAAGCTGCACTAATAGAGTGCCCCCTCATCATATCCACTGGCATGCAGGCGGCAGCAACTCTAAGGAAAATAGTTCAAATTATGAAGAAAGCAAAGAAAACCAACTATGCACTCCTGCACTGCGTATCCTGCTACCCAACCAAGGCAGAAGACTGCAATTTGCTAACCATACCATTATTGCGCAATATGTTCCCCGATGTTGTAATAGGTTATTCCGGGCACGAAATCGTGCCGCAAATATCGCAGGCTGCAGCTTTGCTTGGTGCAAAAATAATCGAACGACACATAACATTGGACAAAACGCAGAAAGGATCCGATCATTTGTGTTCGCTGTCACCAAATGAGTTTGGTCGTTTGATAACAGACCTAAGATCTCCTGAAATGAAGTCCCTCTTGAAGGAACCGCAATCGACTAGATTTATTCTGAGGTATTTTAATGGTTGCGATAACGTACGCAAAGCGTTGCGTGTAGTTACCGATAAAATCGTACTCGGCTGTGAACTCTCGTGTCGAATGAAACTGGGCAAATCGCTTGTAACGTCTAGATCTATGAAGAAGGGTCAAATACTGTCTTTACCTGACATTGCGGTGAAAGTGAGCGAGCCGTCCGGCTTGGCTGCTGAATATTTGGAGCACTGCATTGGGAAGATGCTGCTGTTTGACTTGGGCAGCGATGTACCGCTGCAAGGCAAACATATGAATGGATTCGAATTGGTGGTTTAATTTGAAGTGCTTTCTAGTCTCTAAAGAAGGTTCAAAGTAGTTATTATTGTTTGATGGCGGCATGCGGTGTTGGCACAAATTAAAAATTCATTTCCAATCAGACTATTTGTTTACAAAAATTATTGTTTTTCTGTCAATTTTAGTGTAATTAGTAATTAAATCAATTTTACGGACATAAAACTGTTTTTTGTTTTTTTTTGTATAGATGTTTAAAGTAATATTATAGCAATGATTTTTTTAAAGACAAAAATAAGTGACCTTCGCAAGAACTCGGAGAATTTAAAAGTAAGAAATAAATATAAAATCAAACAGCAACATCGAGAATAGATTCTAATGACTTGTAACTTTTTAAGTACTGCAACATCGATATCAACTTAACTATGAGCTATGACTACTTTAAGAATTTCCCAACCTCTTAGGCCACAACAGCATTTACATAAAAATAAAAAAAAACAACCGACTTTTATAGCATTTTTTTTTTAATTTCACAAGTTTATAGCTTATAAGGAAAATACATTTTCAGGAGTTTAGACTTTGATTATAATATATTTGCGCTTTGTATAGTTAGGAATCAGTTTTTAAGAAATGTAACAAATTTTGAATAAAAAATAATTAACTGGTGACTTTACTCGTTTCTGTCAACTGAGACTAGGTTTTTTCAACCTTTGATAAAGTTTTTGTCTATATTCTTAATCTGTGAATTTACTAAAATTTTCTAAATGGCAGACAGAGAATTTTTGTAATAAGTTCGTGCCAGCGTTGACGGTTGGCTCCATTTTTGACCCTCAAGACCCTTTTGGCCCCCACTTTCTTAAAAATATTGGAAACGGCCCCTTTTTCAGTTTAAGTCACTTTTTAAGTTTTTATTCTTTATCGAACGAACAAGAATGCAAACACGTGAAAAGATGCAGGCCCCTTTTTTTGATTAGGTCCTCTTTTTATATCCCCTTTTTGAAAATTTTCAGCGGCAACGTTGGTTCGTGCTGTGGCTAACTTCTTGTTAACTTTCCCTATTATTATTTGTATTTTATCTTCACAACTGACAAGCATTTTAAGGTACTATCTCGGATTTAAGCTCGCTACCCAACTGTATTAATTTGTTAGCACAGCTTAAATACATTTTTTTCGCACCTCACAAGCAAAAGAGATCCCACTAATCTGTTAGTCGTGATATGAAACAAAAAATAAAAATTCACGAAATCCATTTGCATTGAAAATAACCTCTATGAAAAAAAATCAAGCCAGGCGGAGCTTTTAGCAAAACGCGATTATATTTCCACAGTCACGAATCATACGCGGCGACAAATTGGTCGCTAATAGTGGAATGAATTCAGAAAACGTGCCATTCGACCGAATAATCACCCCAACATTGGTTAATTTAGTTTCGATTGTTTGATTTATTTTTTTACCATCATACGGAAGCTGGAAACTGACAGTTTTTGTTCGTTTTCCGGCGTCGGATGTTTGCGGTACTGGGATTTTCTTTTTTTTATTTAGTGAATTGCTCAACATCCTTTTGTTACGATGGAAAGTTTTCAACAAAGATTTTTTTTCTTAAAATTTATCGCATTCGCATAACAATGAAATTCAATTCGAAAACGTACTGGACCAATCTATTTCGAATTCCTATTTGCACAACTGAGTGGACCATTCAAATTAGTGGGAATATTTATTTGCATTTCATTTTGTTGGTGTGGATGTGTGAAGCTTAGGAATGGGACACCACTTTAGAGTCTAGATTGAATGGGGTTCCCTTTATGTGCCTTCGTATTTGGTTAATTGATTCGGTTTTGGTTTAAAATTTGAAACGATTGTGCGACTAGATGACTATGTGACTTTATAGGCATTTGTCCTATTTTCCGTGATATCGGAAGCTCCTACTTTCGGGAAGTCATCTTATCAATCGGAGAAGTCCAGGAGCAACTAAACGGGTCCAATTGGAAAGCTCTTGCATTATATTGTGAAACAACTTTAGCTTACCGGAAAAGAATCATGAAGGAAGATTTTTAAATGAAATGCTAAAATTATGTTGCTTGCCATTGTCATTTAAGATAGATTTAACATTTATTTTTTTTTGCAACTGAAATGAAATGAATAAAATCTAAATCTATCTAGTGGAACATTATATTGCAATTTCTCTAATTGTGCTATGGTATTACCATTCAATTAGAGTGTGAATAGGAAGTGAGGATTTGAGTCAACAAATGAACACAAGGAAAGATGTAATTTATCTAGTAGGTAAATTATCACTGTAAAGTGCGACCCAACCTATAGCAGCGAAAACACCAATACAGCTGAAGGTGGATAATTAATTTTACACAAAGCGAACCGTCTGAGGTTTTGTTTTTATAAAATACAATGAACTTTTTGTTTTTGCTAATGTACCTCATTATTAGGTTCACTTTCTGTGATTCGATACTGGACTGGAGAATACACAACTCTTTTCGGTTTTTAAACAACTTTTCTATTTGACTGCATTATTTGGGCTTCCCAAGGCTGTTTCGATCGTGCAGTACTTATGTGGGAAAATTCAGAACAATGGTTCCGAAGCATTAAAAACAAAAACAAAGTAAAAATAAAAGGTAAGCGCGACAGGTCCTTAAAGTTACCATACCCCTAGATTCTAGCAACCATTCGTTTGGTGTGAGTTTTTAATTTTGAGACGATTGGAAGGGATCTACAATTTTATGCCGAGTCACAACTGCTATATTGGGAAACTCTTTCGTGACATGTTTGTCAGCCTTTCGCGAGACACAGTATGAATTATCTGTGGACTACCGCATTTAGCGCATTTTGAATTTGAACAAAAGTGAGACATGCTTTATCAAATTTAAGGAAACACATATAGGTGTATTGAAGTAATCCAAATTTGTGTTAGTCCCACAAAACAATAGAACGATCCGTTCATCTCTCACAAAAAGACAAGTCGCACCGTCCTCATTTCTGACTAAAATTTCGAGTCCGACATTTTTCGCTCAAATAAATTTAGCGCTTTATAAATACATACTTCATTTACAACAGTACGCACACCCATTTTTGCACGAGACGGGACAGAATGATCCGTTTACCACAGTCAATGCTAATAATGAGATCACAAATCAGATGCCTAAAATGTCATGGATGTTCTACCCCTAATTATAGATACGTTAAAGGGAAAATGAACACAAGTTTCGGCGACCAACATTTCTGCAATCACTTGAAAACATTTCTAATTCTGACTAAAAACATGTAAATTGAGCGTTGTAATTAGTGTCAGTAAGTTAAACCAACAATTCATCAATCAGTTACACGAAATAAATTAATAATTGTCCATTCATGACTTCCGGAAGTCATTTTGTTTTTTAGGAAAGCGAAATTTTGCAAGCCATTGCTATAAAAATATCAACAGGCTGAACTTTCCCATAATTCCTAAGATGGCGGACCAAACTACGTTGCACGTATTTTTACGTATTGTATTGGGCATCCCTTTAATCCGCTGTGTTTGGTGATGTTGTATTTATGCATATTTGTCGCTTTTAGAACGAAGTAGGGGAAAAAGAGGGACAAGGTTAAACAAAGGGGAAAAATAAAAAAAAATTTTTGATAATGTCTAGTAGAAAAAGAGATTCTTTTATAATATATATGTTTTTATGTGATATGCTTATTTTGAGCTACAGTTCTTAAGCTTTTCTTAAGAAAACAAGCGCAAATTTCACTTAGGGGAGAAAAAGGGTTCTTTTTTTTGGAATTGAGGGGAAAAGTAAAAAATTTTTCCTGATAAAAAATAAAGGGGAAAACGGTCTTGAAAGTCTGGAAGCACTCCTAAGGGGCAGTAGGAGTGTTCACATTCTGTGATCGCAATCCGAAATCACTTAAATGCAGCCCCATTGGGACCGACACCGAAATTCAATTGTTACGTATGTGTTACTACAAAGTGGGCCAAAAGAGATCACCCTATTGGAAGTTGCTCTTATTTTTGTCAAATGCCCGATTTAACCGTTCCAGACTTTTTTTTTGTGGGATTTTTTGAAGTCCCGTGTTTACGTGAACAAACCCGAGACCCTAGAAGCCCTCAAGGACAACATTCGACACGAGTGCGAGAATCTGTTCTCTGTCCGAAGTTCTCGCCAAAGTGATGAAAAATGCCATAAAACGAGCCCATACGTCCCAATCAATTGTGACGGCGCCCATTTGGCCGATATCATCTCCAATAAAATTCGAAAGGTTCAAATAAACATAATCAAAAAACAGAATCGAATTTTTTTATTTAGAAAAAAATTTAGAGCCAAACAACATCGGATGACTTCTTTTGGCCCACCTTGTATGTTCACACAATTCGCATGTATGACTGTCCGAAGATCTGGAGTCCCTTGGCCTTCTTATCACTTCAAAACTTTGCAGAGCCGTCTATCTCAATAAGGGGCGTGTCCGGTGCCCGCTTTTTTTGTGTGTGATTTTTTAAAATCACAGATTTATGTCCATCGCTCAATGACTATAAGATCTGAAGCCAAAATTTAAACAGAAATTGACAAAATACCTGCTGCTCTTCTAATAAGGGTCATGTCGTGAGAAACGCCAGATATCTGTATATTGAACTTTGCCATTCGTTTCATTGCTAAGTGTTTTTTTTTTTTTTTTTAAATAACAGAGTAAAAGTATTTTCCTCCAAGATAAGAGGAAAATTGCTTCTCAGTAAAGACAACACGATTCCAATTGAAAAAAAAAAAAACAATCAAACAATTTTTTTCAATGCTTGCTTTGAACTTTCTTCTTCATCTTTCGGCGCACTGTTACAAGCAAAGAACTTTCGTGCTTCGACCAGTGTTTGCTAATCTACTTTTGCTTTTAAAAATATTTACAATGAAAAGTCATTCCTTAACCTCCTAGATTCGAATTAGGTAGGTAGGTAGTGGAGTACTAGCTCAGAGTTTCCTCCATTGGTCAATCGGTCAACGTCAGAACACCATTCACCAGCTTATCGTTGGGCCTCACGGAACCGCATCTGTCGCTTTTCAGCTCCTTCCATAAATTAAGGACAAGTAAAGCGAAATAATAATAACAAGGGTTAAAGACTTAGATCCAAATGACGTTGATCTAGTTGTGGTGAGTGCTACATTTCCCGCGTCATTGTCAACCAATCTTCACCACGACCTACAAACACTTACCAGTTATTTGGTCACTTAAGTTGAGACTCTAAGTCCCCAGTGCAATACCAACTTTCAAGCTTTAAGCTAAGCCCCGGATAAAATGAGTTTTGCCCCATGGCCACATGACAATCAAATAACTCTCATTGAAATTGAATTTGTTCCCAAAAAAATTATTCGCACACACATACCAAACCGACATGATGCGATTTCTATATTTCAGTTCAATTCTATTCATGATTTAAATTGTTGTCAACGAAATAAATTCCGTTTTTATTATACTCGTAGTAGCAAACTTCTTCTTCATCCTTTAACGATCCCCAAAAGTAATCCATACATGCGTAGATACTAATCCCTTGGGAAAAGTTACAGCGCAAAAAAAAAGAACAGGAATTTTAGTATTCATTACCAGAAGGAGGCCCAATTGTTGACATTGGACGCTATCGATGGAAGAATATTATACATGAACGAACATATTTCATTCATCACATACAAAGTATATGGTAACTTTTATGCAGGAGAAATGAGAAATGAGAAAATTCCATGAGCAGAGCGTACCCCTCTGGGAGACATACTCAACTTCGATATCATATCAAATTGGAGGCACACAAATTGGGTTACATTCAGAGATATTGCCTGAGGCAATATGTATTCGGTTATAATCGCGTAGTATTTGTGCGTGTGTGAGAGTTGATTGCCATTAAATCATCTAACGTGTTGCAACTTAATGAAAAGCCTTATTAACGTAACATGCTGTTCTGTTCGGGTGGTCCTGGCCCGAGAGGCGAGCAAGGAAATTCGAAATTCGAGGCTGAGGCCTCGTGCATAGTTACTTCATTTGTATTCCGTCGGCTGTGCGTCGTTCAACTGTCCAGAGTTATGCTTAACCGACCGCAAACTTAATGAAATACTATCCTGCGGATTAATTCGCCAGATAGAATCCATGATTCTTTTGTACCGCATGCGAAACGGAGTCGTACAGAGAGATGCCTTATGCATGGCTAGACATACCTAGTGATGGCGACGCAAGGAACCGGATATCGCTTTCTATCTGATATTTGTGGAAGGTAATGAAAAAGTCATAGCACAGCAGACAAGAGCGTAGTAAATGTTTAACGATTTAATGGCTACACAGTAGTTAACTCCCTTGGGATAAGTTTGATTCACTGGAATGCCAGTGTGTTCAGTATCCTTTGCATTAGCTGTAGATTATGGTGAACTCTTGCAATGGGAGTGTGCTGAGTTCGTGAGCGATAAAATGCGCAATGCAAAGCGAGAAACAGGGATTGATTGGCGATGAGTCGTTGGAGCTCACGCAAAAGACAATTTTATGAGGAATAATTCGCCATCCAGAGTTCGTAAGGAAAAAAAAATTAACTTTGTCTACCTAGGCTCCGCTATTAACTCTGAAAATGGCATCACAGCAGAAATTAAGCGAAGGGTTACAATTCCTAATTGGTTAGTTAAATTCTATCAAGAAACACTGTAGGGAGACTCTATAGGGGCCTGATTATTGCTGTAATGTTTTATGGCACAGAAGCATAGACCTTACCAATTGCGGACAGAGATCTCCTTAGTGGCTTCGAACGCAAAATTCTTCGAAGGAGTTTCGGTCCCATTTGGGTTGACGGGCTTTATAGGAGGAGATTTAATTGTACGACTCGTGCAGCGTCATTGACCTGGCCAGAAAAATATAGATCAGTCGTGTAAATTAGCTGAGACATGTAGAGCGAATGGATATCAAAAGCCCAAAGAGGCTTCGACTTCAACATGACGGGACAAGTATAGAGAGAGACCACCTCAACCAATTTGGCATTGGCATTTAGGGCAAGGTCTACCCTAGACTGTAGCGCAAACTAAGTCAAACTTTGAAACTCAATGCCAAAATCGAAAGGCACACATCGATCTTTCGTTTTTAGTGGTTTTAAAGGGCCTTACACTGGTTTATCATAGTTCGTTCCTGAAAGGCTGAGGCTTTTCAAGGCCATTGTAAGCAACAACTAACTAATAACTAACCAAGACCTCAGTGTGTAATAAACTGTATATTGAGGTCAGAAGACGACCGGATGGAGGTGAATTCCTTCATGATGAGTGCAAGAAAACTAAGAAGGGTCGACGCGTGACAGACCCAGAGGATATAGCATGAGTCGCTAAAATTGGATGCATGCCTCTCATATACTATTGAGTTTGCGGGTCAATCGTCTGATAATGACAAGCTGCTGTAGTGCTACATGTAAGCGTTCTACGAAATACCTAGCAGTATCTTTCCTTCCAACTAACCGGCAAAATATGTGTTCCTCTCCAATTTAAGCATACAAAACTCGAGAACAACTTTGACATGATGTTATAAACCTCTTCCAAGTCCTTCATTCTAAGGAAACATATTCAACGCTGAGTTGTTAACACAGTGTATTGTTTGTGGATTTGGGAAAACAGCCCTAAAGGCAGATAAAGTAAATACCTACCAAGTAATTTTCACCGGGACAGATATATCCAGATATATCATACTTGCAGCTTGTGGCAGTTGTTTTTCTCTAATTTATTGGTTTGAAATTTTCAACATAAATGTAGGGACTAATGTTGCGCTTGGTATTGTAGAACACGTCAGATAGGTACCTAACAAGTTGTCCTTTACAGGCTCCTTTTAATGAGTAGGATGACTACTCGATTACTATTGTAAAAGATACACATTTCACATATCGACTATAGGAATGGCAGAGCTATATTTCTTATCACAGATACTGAAAGAGAGGTGTCCAATTAATGCATCAGATAAAATAGAAAGCCTGGGTGAACTTTACCTCACATGCTTACAAAAACATATCCTACACCCACTGACCGGACCATGTAGTGGAAGTTCCCAATTGCATCAGAATTCCACATGAAAATAAACGTTACTTCCTTCGCTTAAGCAAATAGACAATAAAATGCTGGGTAATGGTAATATTGCCTTATCGCACATCTCTCAAGGACGAAATGCTGCAGAGAATCCCAGGAATTGGTCGATATACCTAGATTCCATCCACATGAACATGCGGTGCATTTAAAACTATCCCGATTATATATGCTCGTCATTACACACAGCCACGTTGAGTGTTGAAATTCCAGCCTTCCCAAGCCTTTCGCAAGATTCTCCACGATGATGCTGGTGAAATGAAGACATTTCCTTGCAAATATTAGAACAAATAATGCCTTCAATAAACATTCCCATCCTGTGGAGTTCAAGGTCAGCAATAGCGCACCGATGCTTCCCCATTCTGGCTTCTCGTCTAATGGCAAAAGGCAAACCCGTAGGTGTAGTTGCCGTTGAGCGAATTTTAACATCCGCAGTAAAGTGATGCAACTATGATGCGCTATTAGGTAGGGGTAAGTGGAATTTTCACTTGGCCGATGGGGTACAATTTTATTTGAAGTGCAGTGCTGTATAGTGCAAAATGCAACTCATTTTAATGGGGCAACATAGAATTTGATTCGTTTTGAAAGTCTCGACTGCAGCAGATATAAAAAAAGTACTGCTTTCAAAACACCAGACAACACAAAAGTCGGTATCCCAAACTGATCATTAAGATCATTCAAAAAAGTCTTAAGTTCTAGAACAAGACCATCACAATACGCACATATACATCGTAATGCTGTGATATGCTAACAAGAAACAGCGATTTGACTTCGCAATGCGTTTTACGTTAAAGCTTAGTACGCTGCTCGAGCTAAATTTTCGCTCCCATACAAAATTCTCTCCAAAATTTAGCTGAGCTAAATCTAAGCGCACCCATTTTGCTGAGTGGTACGTAGCTCGAGCTAAATAATCAAACTTTTTTTTCAGAATGTACTTCATGTATCTGTCAAGACTTAGCGCGCCCATTTAACAGATCGGGACATTTCCTCAAGCTAAATTTTGACAGATCGTTCTGTTTTTTTTTTTTTTGCGAAGAATGGTAGAAGTATGCAGAGATGAGTTTTTTGAATAAATAGCTCGACGAGGAGTACAGAGAATTGGAAATGGATGAAATCAGAGAGAGTTGAATTTTTGAAGTAAGTTATTTTCCAAGAACAGCTGATTTTTTGTGACATTTATCCACAGAGCTCCCTCTGTCAAAATGTAGCAAGGACTTTATCTGATGTTTGGAGAGAAAAATTGCAGTACAGATAAAATTTAGTTTAGCTCGAGCAACGTACTAAACTTAAGTGATCTACGTTGCATAGGCCTAGTAAGCATTTGATACTGTCAATCACAAAATTCTGACCTCAATATTGAAAAAGCAATTTTGTTTTTCGAAAAGTGCTGCTTCATTGATGTTGTCTTACCTTTCTGATCGGAGACACGCTGTATTCGCTGGTGAAAACTCGTCTTGTTTTCTAAATTTATTGTCAAGAGTGCCACAGGGATCTATACTCGGCCCACTACTGTTCAGTGTGTTTATAAACGATCTTCCGCGTGCAGTCACAAACTCTGCGTCATCAGGCAATGTCCAGCAAAATGTTTTTTTTTTTTTTTATTTTTTGTTAACATTGGAAAATGGAAACTACAAAAGTCTCTTCAGTTACTAGTTTATGTTGTTTTTATTTTTTTTAATTTATTACTGTTTCAAATCAATTAAATCAAAATAAGTGTGCGTATGAATTAAACAAAAAAATACACTTCATTATTTGAGTTTGGGTTTTTTTGTTTTCAAAATTTTTCTATTTGGTGCCATACCTCTTATAAAATGAGCCAACACTGCAGTACAAATGTCAAATTTTCGCAAGCAATAAATGTCCCGGACAGTAAACGTGTGCGGAGAGAGAGTGGAAAACTGTACCAAGCAATCATTAATTTCTAGTTCATTAGAAGGAATTATACAAGAATCAAATTCAATGTTAAGAAAATCAGAATATTCATAACTTCAATATCATTGATGTCCAATTGGTTTTAATGTAATAGATGATTCATTAATTTCATGTAATAAATATAATAATCGTAGAAAAGGGAAAGCAATAAATAATAAAATAATTGAAGGTAAAATAGTTCAAATTATTTCAATGGTTTGTCCATGTAATAAATATCGGTTACTATATTTATTATAATATAATATAAATATTATATAACCCACTTTGCCGCCATCATTTTGCAGCAGCTGCGTACAGCAAAACGAAAAGGAAAGCGAAATATTTCGTTCATGATTTCGTTGTGTCACTTTTGTATGGGACTTTTCATTCCGGAACTGCTGCGTACTAGGCTTTAGCAAACCTCATGACGCAACGTAAGCAACGTGTGCTTCGATGCCCACACAAGTAATTTTTTGAAGTCGATAAGGTGGTATGCCTCCTCGCGATAGATTTGTACCTAAACGGGTGGTGCATGAAGAATTTTTTTCTTACTATACAACTCTCCACAGAGGGAGTTAATCGAAGACCGGGCCTACAACACAACATGACTAGTCGACAAGTCTAAATTAACTTGTCCAACTATGACTGTCCGACAAGTACCTACAAATTAATTCTGTAACAAAACGTCAACCATTGCACCTTGCACTTGTCAATAGCATTAAATTCAGCCATTGGTTTTTAACTTGTCTTCCAGCAAGATTGTGTGCAGTTGATTTTGATAGGAGACATTTTTCAATGTGCAGATGATCACTGACATCAAAAATAATTCTTGGCTAAAAAAGTTCAAACCTGTGCCGAGTTTCATTGTTTTCACTATCATTGTGACTATTTAAGTGGGAACCAAAAAAGTTCGTTTTTATTTATGTATATATATAGTTGGCGCAACAGGTCTGTAGAAACCCAAGGCCTAGCTTCTCACAAACCATTCGTTTTGTGTGAGTTTCATTTTTGGAACGAATGGAAGGGATCTACAATTTTATGCCGATTCCAAACGGCTAATTGAGAAGCTCTTAAGACAGTTATGCCGAATTCACAATGTCGCGTTGACGCGCGCGTGCGTTGACAGATTATGTAGAAACAAAGCGTTCATATGCTGCCACACAAAATACAGCTTCAGGCGTTGAGTCGACTTTAGATCGTAAATATCGTAAAGTTCAACGCGACGCCTGAGTAGACCTACTTTCTACTATCACGCGCGTTTGACAACTTGAGAATTTCGACTTGTTCGATTTGAAGACATAGAATGTGCCGTTCATATTTGGAGTGGCACAGATCCACTAATGTTTATCACACACAACTTTTAAAGAGCTAAATGATGTTCTTTCAATGCAAATTAATTAATTAAGTGTGTGGAAATGACTAATAACATTTTTTCTTGGAGAGCAACTACTCATTTCTTTAGATTTTTTTGTAGAAAAAATATTAACCAATTATGATTGCTTTCTGATTTGATATATTTATTGTTAAATATGATTTTCTTGTTTTTTGGAGAATCCTTTTTCAAATCGTGCATAAAAATTGCAGATAGAAGAAAAAAAGGAGTACACTTGAAATTTTAATTCTGCTCTGAATTTGTGTTTTTTAGCCAAGAAACAAACCGAACTTTTAATGTGTCATACTCTTCTCTCTCAACGCGCATTCACTTCAAAGCAGCATTTCGTTTTACAAAATTGTTGCTCGCGCGCTTTGGCACTTTAAATCGTAAAATTTCGATAAAGCGTGTCAAAGCGCACCGACGCACGCACGCGTTCAACGCGACATTGTGAATTCGGCATTATACTCTCGGATGTTTGTCAGACGTTCGCGAGAGGCGGCGCAGTGGAAAAAACCCTAAGTTGGAATTTGGTTTCTTTTTCGCTTAGTAGTCCAACACACTAACCACTAAGCCACTGCGCCTGCTGTTTTTATTTATGTATTATTTTAAATATTTCTGTATTTGCTTTTCCAAATGCACTACATTAAACATGTGTTTCTTTCTTGACACTTGTCGTGTTCTGTTAAAGACGGAAATTATATAATTTCGCACTTGTCATCTTTCATCGCGACAATTGTCGCAGTGTTCACGGACCTGTCGTTTTGTGTTACACAATTTTGTACACGTTGTCGAAATTCACTTGTCCTGCAACTATACTTGTCGCGTTGTGTTTCAGGCCCCTAAATGTTTAGTAACCTATTTGTGAAGATTTTCTAAATGTTTTGTAGGTCAGAATAGGTAACTTTATATGGAGAATTTGTCCACTGTGAATTCGTCAAATCTGGACACTAAATATGATTGTTTGTATTTGCTCTGTATTTATTTTTGGGAACAAACGATGTACTTAAGAAAAAGAGTGTTATACCAAGTCGACAGTGTCAAAAACGTACAAAGTACACGATCTACTAATTGTTTTTATCTTCCAAGCCAGAATGACATTGAGTACCTTAAATGACACCTATATTGGTGTCGACCCGTAAGAAATGCAACTATAGTCACCTGACTAAAGTTGTTAACAGTAAGATCTCTCTAGGAGAAAGTACAAACCTTGGGCAAGTACCAATTATCATTTTTAACATTCTTCAAGGACTAGAGAGACTAGAGGTATATGACGGATTTCTTCCGTCAAGTAGAATCAAGTGTACCAGATTAAAATGATTCCGAATGGAATTACAATTTGAGGGGACCCTTATGAGGGAATATACCACGCTGGGAGTCGTAAGAAGTGGGTACAATAGACCATAAAAAAGGTAGCAGAACAGCAATCCCTTTCAACTTATAATAATAATAATGAAGTAGAAACCGAGAAGTCTTACCTCCAATCCACCATAAGATTCCTTTGAAGTGGTTAGTTTAAACAGTTGAGCTATGATAGTCAATTCAGCGTAAATTGTAATTGGAAGTTCCTTATGTACTGATGAACTTCGAACTTCGATTCACTAGGTCCTTGTTCACTCTTGTTAATCGCAAGACTTGTACAATGTACATTATCCTTGCTTTAGCTAGGGATAAACGGAACCCATACCCAAATAGAGAGCAATCGAATTTGATTGTAAATGCAAACATTCTCGTCGAATATATCATCACAATTGATACTCGAATGGGTTGAAGCTCCTTGTTAGAGTTACGCTTCTCAATTACTCTAATTGGACTTTACTCAAGCCTTAAGACTCACCGATACTATTTCTCTGCAAATTCCAAGCATGATTACCGGAAGTGGACAAAGGTTTATTTAACAGTAATTGGAAATTCATATCAATGGTTTTGTGAAGCTCAAAGGAAACCGTCGAAAGGGTCAAATGTGAAATCAGCCGGAAGAGTACGTTCCCGAACATAAGTATATGCTTTCCCCAATTAATAACACATTTTCGAATGATCGATAAGTAGGTAGCTAATCGAGTGTGATTCCACATATCCCAACTCTTCAAAGAAACCCAGAAGAATATTCCATTAGCTCTGTATTTATGGTTAGCTCAAACGCTATCGTCGATGTGATGCACTTTAAGAAAAGGCAAACGATTCTCTGACATAAGCTAAAAAGCAATTATAACGCTCCAAGGGAGAACCTCTCCCATTATATTGACATTCTAATTTTGGGCAACCCTTTAGCATTTTGCCAGTTCAATTAGTTTCCATTCGTAAAAAGTTCCCCCTTCGGATGTAATTTTCTTTCCGTTAAACAGCATCAAACTCGGAAGGACACTAGAACTACAAACAAACAGAGAAATGATAAAGAATTCCAAGTTTCACAGAAGATCTCTCAGCCGAAAATAAGGACACCAACTTTTGGAGCGAAACTTAACACAGCTCAGGAGTAAATGCAACAAAAAATCACAACCATTTTCGTGTTGACTTAACCAACTCCTTCCCCGGCATCAGCAGTGTCCCTGGCTTGTGTTTACTTTCACCCCAGCAAGCTGTAGTGAACAACACTGACCAGTTATCCAGTGGGAACAAATATAAACCGACACTATAAGCCTAATGGTCGCCTGTAGTCTTTATATCTACGTGAACCTGATGCTTTTGCTTTTCCACTTCGGTGATAGTCGCAATGGAAAGGCACAAGACGGTCGGACTGTCTGTTAAATCCAAATCGATATCCAACTACATTTCAGCGGGTTGTTTGTTTATCTCGTTCTAAATTAAAAAAAAAAAAGGATTTATTTCTTATTGTGAAGAATCCGTTTAAGACTTTACTTCTATCCGTTCCCGCCTGCGAATGTAGAAAGAGCTGCCTTTATATGTCAATAGCACGTTGGGGCGACGGGTGTTTTCTGCAGCAGTTAGTTTCCCTTTCATGGAAGTATCAGATGACAGAGATTGCGATTTTTCCAATTTCGGAGGACGATTATCTCAGTCTGTTAGCTCATGGCATCTATCCTTTTTCGTGTTGCTCTGCAATGTATATAATAATGTTGTGACGCTTAGTACAAAATCGAAAGAGTTTCCCCACTTAATTGTTTACATTTCCAGTGGATTGGATTTTAAACTTTCGTAAGCACTTTTTGTTTGAAATTGGAGTTGTTATTGGTATAGGTATAGGGGTATATTGTATGTACCTACACGCTATCTTTTGAATAAATTTTCAAATTCACCGCCTGTGGATGGGTTGAATTTGTGTTCTGTTAAAGGGTTAATTTTGTCTAACAGGAACTGAATTATAAATACAATCAGGGACTGGTAGACTAGAGGTAGATAAGAGTATATCAGCGCGGATGCCAATGAATATTGAAAATAGGAAATGCCTATACTGCATAGAAGTTATAATGAATTGTGATGGGCTGAAGCAGTCAGTGATGTACCCGTGTAGGTATTTTCGACTAAAAAGTGACTCCGTAGGGGGGAAAAAGGATTTTTAATGTTTAAAACCGCTAGCTGTAAAATTTGGTATTTTTTATATTTGATGGAAAAATCCTGATAAACGAGGATAATTTCCCAAAGTTTTCTTATAAATATAGTTTCATTTCATTTCATTTCCTTTATTAATTCAATCTACGATTTATAATCCACAGATTTCGAAAAACAATACAATCAGTTATATAATCAACTAGATTTGAGATCTTGCTACATACCTCTAACCCTGAATTCACAATTCCATTTTTACCATTACTTTTTTCTCCCATGTATTTCATATAAAAAACTTTTCTAAATAAAAAATATAATTTAAATTAAATAAAATAAGAAACAGCAATATTAGCATCTTAACATTTATATCTTTTATTATTTCCTTACGTCGGTACGGAGTTTTTGGAGCCGTGGTAGTTATTTTTATTTTTATTTTTTGGAAGCAGTAGTGGTTCACCTGAATGCTGTGTTTGTTGCTATAATTTTTTGACTAGATAGATTTAAATATTTTGAATTGGTTTCTTGCAACGTGTTTTAATGCGTTTCAAACGGATTTTCGGAAAGTGTTGAATGGTTTTTTTCGACGCATTATTTCAAAAGTCTTCCAATGAGTAATATAATGAATTTTTTGATGTGTTTATAAAATCTGGTCTATTTTGTTTTAAACGCCATTTTGAAGTGTTTTAAAGGGGATTTGCATTAATTTTTATCGGATTTCTTACAATATTTAAATAGCGTTTCTGTCGTGTTTTTTTTTTAAACAGTTCTTAATAGGTTTTGAAGTGTTTTTTTTTTTTGCCTTTTCCAGTACGATATTTTAAACATTTTCAACTCGTATCTGGGCGCATAATTTACGGTGTTTTTCATGTGTTTTTGGCAACATTGCAGCAGTTCGCAGAGTTCGCTGGAAGGAAGAATCATCGAAAGACATTGCAGAGCAAGTACGCGAGGGATGATTCTGCAATAGTGAGGGACTCGAACAACCTCTAAAAAACCTCCCGGGAGGGACTGACTGTCGTCACCCCGAATGGGATTGCACCTAGTCGTTCGACTAATCGGCAATTTATCTTTAAATTATTTGAAAATTTCAGAAGAAGAATCCGCCGGTTGTCGGATTTCGAAACTTTTTTGTTTGAAGATATTACTTAATCTCTTGGCCTTGGCTAACTCTTATAGATGAAGGGGTCTTACCCGCCTCAATCTTCTGATTTCATTGTCAGTATTTAATAGTTCTGTAAGTTCTACGTTAACATGGTTGAGAAGGCTACTTCTGTGCCTTTGGGCAACCTTTTTAACTTCATCTTCAACCATTTCAATATTTAGATCTCTATGTAGATCAGCGTTGCGTATGTACCAAGGTGCATTAACTACGTTCCTTAGTACTTTATTTTGGAAGACTTGCATTTTTGGTAAATTTGTTTGGCATGTACATGCCCACAATTGGAGCCCGTAGGTCTATATTGGTTTCAAGACTTGCTTGTATAGCAGTAATTTATTGTAGTTGGACAGGGATGATTATCTCCCAATAAGCCAATACATTTTACTGTATCGCATGTTCAGCTCATCTCTTTTTTTCTTTACATGCGCTTTCCAACGCAGTTTAGCGTCTAGGGTCGTGCCCAGATATTTAGCTGTGTTTGAGTATTCCACAACATTGTTATTTATGTATACTGGAATGAGTGGTACGTTTTTATATGTAAAATTAATATGGACTGACTTTAGGTCATTCAATCTAATCAGCCACTTTTTAGTCCATTCTGAAATACCGTTTATTGCCATTTGGAGTTTTTTTGTTGCTATTTCGACGGTTGCTCCAACAGCAAGCACAGCAGTGTCATCTGTAAAAGTTGCCATAGTAGTTTCTTCACTTTGAGTTAAATCGCTAGTAAACAGAAGGTATAGCACTGGACCTAGGACACTACCTTGTGGTACACCAGCTTTAATTGCTCTTAGTGTTGAGTGCTCTGTCTCTTGTTTAATTCTGAAGAATCGATCTGTTATATGTGACTCCAGAATTGTCGAATACTGCTTCGACAGTTGCCTTTGTAATTTATGGATCAGTCCCTTATGCCAGACTTTATCGAAAGCTTGTGCTATATCAAGAAATATTGTAGAGCACACATTTTTCTCTTCGAATGCTTTTTCGACTTTATCTGTGATTCTATGCACGTGATCAATAAATTGTAGAGTGCTTGTTTCTAAACCCAAACTGATGAATTGGAACTAGCGAGCATTTTTTCGAATAGCTTAGACAACATTGGTAGTATCGATATTGGGCCCTGCATTAAATCGAACCCTGGGGCTTTTTTTATGTTTATGCCTTCTTTGATTTCTTTGGCAAATTCTTTAGCTGTCACCGACCGAATAGGTCTGTCTTCTTCGCACCTTTCTTCGTTTCCTTGATAATCTTTATCTTCATAAGGTTTAAAGACGTTCTCAAGGTACTCTGCAAAAGTATTTGCTTTTTCTTGACTGCTTTTTGCCCAGTTACCTTCTCTGGTTTTTACTGGCGGAATGCGAGCTTTTGGCCTGCTCATTTTCTTTGTTGTCTTCCAGAGCGAGTAGTCGGTACTAGCATCATTTGTAAGACTGGTAAGATATGTTTTTAAAGACTCGTTATTAAGTTCTCCTATAGATTTTCTGAGCTTATTATTTAAGTTGTTCAGTGTGGTTTTGTCGCTTGGCGCCCTTGTCTGTTGCCAACGTTTTCTAGCTTTCCTCTTTTCTGTAATAATTACACATATTTTATGCATTTCTAAGAATTCTTAAGAGATTTAAGGCGCTTTTTGTTTAAGGTATTTTTTAAAAGTTTCTACTACGCTTTTAAGCGATTTCAATGTTTTTTTAATACATTTATTTTTTCATAAGTGATACTAAATAAAAATCAGCAATTTCTTGAATGTGTCCAGTTCGTTTTTTAACAGATTTAAGTGTGTTTTTTCGACGTGTAAACAGACTAGATGCATTTAAACTTACAAGCGTGTATTATTTAACTCACTCCTTTGGACACCAACCAACAATTATACTGTAAGTTTTAACACGAATGCGCTCGCAGCTTTCTGCTATATAGATATAAAGGTTGTATTTCAATTCGAAATTACAACGAGTGAGGAAATCAAAGCGTGGGCCTCACAATTTAGTCGTCTTCTACAATGAATCGATTTCTTACGATTTTTGTGAAAATTTAGCCCACTTCAACATCCTTCCTACACCCACATCCCATGAAATGGAAACTGATACCGACGATGCTGTTCACAATAGACAAATGGTCACACTGGATGGGATTATATAGGATTATAGAGATGCGTAAAAGCGAAAGCGGAAAATACCTCAAACCTCCTCGCGCGTCATCACCATCCGATGAATGATCTTTAATTTTTTTTTTTTTTTTTTTTTTCAAATAAAGGAGGTTTTTCTCCATTAAATCCCTTCTATATAATAGGAGCGGACATTGCGATGCGGAAGTCTGCCCTTCCCTCATTCCCTCCAGTTCGAAATGAATAGCTGCAAAATTTTTACTCTCTCCCTAGCGGTGGGAGTATAGCAAAAAACTAATTATCCCTGAAGTAGAAAAGTTTTTGTTGGCATAACGTTCTTTGGATGAATGCGGTGCAGCACCAGCGAAAAGGAAACAACAGCTGCAGCGATAGTGAAAATGCTATTTATATTCGAAGCTTTACAGCTATTGAAGAATGAATAGTTTGTAAATAGTTGTCCGTCTTCACGCGATGCTCAGCTCGGATTAAGCAAAGTGAATTTATGGTGTACGCCTGAAGCAAAATATGAATTAAGGATGCTATGGATGAAAGTGCACTTGATCTGGATGACGGCCCCTCTTAATTAAGATTTTGAATGAAGTTCATTTTCCTGCTTATTATGAAGAGTTAATAGTGTATACAACCCATTTCAATTAAAACAGAAGTGACACTCACAACTCGAGTAAGGAGTAACATCAATTTATCACAACGAATCCCTCAAGTCCTTGACATCTTAATTCAGGTTCAAATTCACAGTCGAAACTCTTATTAAACACACAAAGGATGCATAACTCATTTACGATGTCATACAATATGTGTGCTATGCAGAGTTGAGTTCACCGTTGTTAACATGGATGTGATAAAAAAAAAGCACCACGCCCCCAATAACAAGACACGTATCCCGGCGGATTTACCTGTCATTGTGCTCTATGAAAAGAAATAAATCGAATGTCTCAATGGATGTGACACATTCGTGCGTGTACCTAAACCCGCTTCGCCAGCTGGAGATCTTTTTGCTTGGTTTCGAAAAGAGAACTCTTTATGGTATACCCCACGACTCCCAGTTCGTAAGACTTAACCAACTTAAGCGGATCCCTCTTTTGAGCATTTTTTTTTTTGTTTTCGGGGATACAAAATAATTTTATTACCACGGTTGTAGTAGTCTTCATCGATGCGAATGTAAAATTGTTCCAAAGATTCTGGAAAAGAATGGATATTGCCTGCTAGAATAATCAGATAAACAGTGTATTTAATTATTTTTCTGTGCGTAACCTTTTGTAAGCCTTTTTTGCTGTTAATCTGTTAATCGTATACCATTAACGCTTCTCAGAAAAATTAAAAGTTGAAATTCCCTTCCGAAACTTGTGCGGCAGCTGTATTAACTTTCTTAATTTAAGTATTCTCAACTTTAAAACGAATTTAGCGCTTTCCGTGTGTATTACTTGGTTTAATTAGGTTTTTTTTTCGGGCATGAGGACATGCGAATGGGGGCATGTCGATTAAACGAAATTATGGAATAAATTTGCAGCCGATGATGGGCGAAGAAATTTCAGATTTTAGGTATATCAAGCAGGCTTTGAAATGTTCATTGAAGCTGCTGCTTTTAGTTGTTGAGAAATATTGAAATAACAGAACAAGTACAAAGTTACTTCAAGAAATATGAAAATATATGTGCAAAGTGACAAGCCAAAGTTTATAGTTCATAAAATAAAATAAATGGCTCCGCATGTTTGTTCAACTTTAAATGAGTTTTTAGGAAAGATTTAAAAACAACTTTTTTTAATAAAAAGAAACATCTAAAACCAGATATATCCAACATGTAATTATTTTATGGCGCTGTCATCAACAAACCTCTTGAATATTTTTCTAGTGTTCAATAGCCAGTTGTGCCTTGTGGACTGTATTTTACCTGCACTTATTTGCTTCTGATATCCTGATAAAATTCCTTTCGAGAAATAATTTCAAAAACAACTAAAGCAAAATTGTAATTGAAAAATAAAAAGAAACAAAAAGTATAACAAGAAAAAAAAAACCGAAAGCTTACAAATAAAAATTAAATAACAAAGTCAAATTGAGAACAGTGGCAAGCTGAAGGTTTGGCTTCAGATGTAGGAAGACGACTGAATGAAGAAAGTATGACTTATGACACCGTACCCGTGGATCCGATCGTAAATTGACAAAATTTTGCCATATAATGTCGACTTATGCTGTTCTTCCTTTTTGCCACAGAAATGTTTCAGAAAAAAATAAAAATTAAAACTGCAACAAACAGACTCTAGGAAATTATTTAAAATAGAAAAGTGACTTGGTATCACCAAAAGTAATGCCGGCGTGAAGGTGACACATTGTTTTGTGTACATTGTCGAAGCCATTTTATGTCTCGTGTTTTATTGACATTTTTAATGGTTGTATTTTAGCGTCTGCCACTTTGATCACGTTGTACCAACAGTTAAAGTCAAACATTAAAAATAAATAAAATATCCAAGCGGATACTTAACAAATGTAAATTTGATGATAAGATGAGAGCCGTTTTTTGCAATACGTATTTTTTAATCCATTTACATTGAATTTTGTGAGTGCCTCTAAACGAATTATAAAACAAATTATTTTCCATGTGTTTCTTTTCTTCTTTTGCAAGCAACCGAAGGATTATCAAAATATTTCTATTTTTGCAGATCTTGTTATATTATTGATATTTGAAATTTGGAATTGTGAATTTGTTTAACATATATTTAAACGGTGAACTTCGTCGTTCGCAAATTCGTTAATTTAATGAAAATTATAATTCCGATCATGCATATGCTGCTTCATGTAATTTGGTCAATTAAAGTTCTTTATTCAAAAGTTAAACTGAAGTATAACAATGTGGGTTTTTTCAAGCAAACCGCAATAATTGACGTTTCTGCCAAGATTCCGATTTTTCATTGAATTTCTTTATGGTTGATTTTTCGTTCTATTCTCGGGTGCGTACGCTACAAAGCGGGATGATTGCGGAAACAATTGACCATAGGAATTCAAAATGGATGCCACAAATACAGCGATTTTTCTTGTGACTTATTAATTTTCATAGCGAAAGCGAGACGCACACGAAATTTAAGGCGATTAAATACAAATGTCAAATCGTACGTAAAAACCAAAAGAGAACATCTTCGCCTTTTACATTTTCTCTTCATAATCGATACTTGAATGTCAAATAATTTAAGATTCTTCGCATTAATCGGAAAGCGTTACAAAGTTTCGACGGATTAAGGTTGCACAACGAAACTATAAATGAGCCGACTTTCGATTTCAAATTGTGTGACAATTTACCCAAATCGAAGTGTAACTACCGATATGCAGTTGGTTAAACTGACCCTTCGATAAATATCTGACAGCTCGCAATAGCAAGTCCGCCCAATTCATTTGGAATGACGAAACGAAAAGAACACACCTTTCATATTGCACACTGGCAAGAGGATCATCCACGCCACCTGGCGGTTTTTCGATTCATCAACATATGTCAAAGTCGATATACTGCGTCATCTGTTTTCGAACAAATGTGGAAACTAAGAACAGCAAAGTTGCGACACGAGTGCTCCATTTCTGCACGATTACATTCCGATCTGAGCCTTCGTCTGGATTTTCGTTTTGACGAACAGTCGAATATAATTAAAAAAATGTTAAACAATTTTTGTTCAAGTTTGCCTAGGTAAAATAATGTTCCATTGGACTTTCTCAGTTGTGTATGAATATCTTTCTTATGAAGGGATATTTGTTTTTAAATGTGTCCCACGCACGAAAAATTAAAAACTACATCATAAAAGCCATACCAATCTTTTTTAGACAAATTGCTTTGGCTTTTATTTACACGCACTTTTAGCCACAAACAAATAGCTGACTGTCAAACTAATCAAGTTCCAAATGTGGTAGAAAATTTCTTAAAAGCTTTTAGCTATTAGAAAACATCTTCACAATTTTTCTTATTTAAACCTCATCAAAAGTGAACGATAAATTCCATTTCCACTGTTACAGCTTCCTCATCGTGGAAAGATACAAACTGTTCTGAGAATAATTAATTGCCAAGGCCACTTGAAACGCTTTTGTTGTATGGGAATAAAACAGATGCTAGCTAGGATATATCCAACCACTCCCCGCCATTCTTTCCATTCATTAGTATTGACTCGTTGAAGTTCTTATTTCAATTTGAGATCCGACAGCCAATTGTACAACTTTTTGTATTTGTTTGCGTTTGGACATCAAAACAAAACACTATGACTCGGGGTAGTACGCTAATCCTGTTTATTGGGCTCATTTGTTCAAATTTGTGGTTGGTTGTTATTTCCATTATTTGTTAATTGCAATCGATGTATTTTGCGTTGAAAGATATAATTTCTTGACGGAAATTTAAAAGTCAATTGTTTATGATGATATATTCGAACTTGATCCGCTTATAGGCTGAGCTGCAAATAATGACGTCGTTTTTAAGAAGCTTTATTTGGAAGGGAGTTAAAACATGAATGCCTACTAAGTTGTTGTTACTGGAAGCATTTGGCCTAAGCATTCATTTGTTATTCACTTATATTTTGTGGTTTTTACGCCTAATGATGACTAACATGATGGGGGTTGATTTAAGACGCAATTGACTTTTTCGACACTATGGGCCTTACTAATAATAATTTTTAGTAAGTATTTTGTGGGTCACAAAATGCAATTTTGTATGGAAAATTTTGCATTTGTGAGTTCGTTTAATGTCGGTAAAGTTTCGATAGGTTTTCTGAAAATTTGTTTTCATGATATGCCAAAATATCTCGGTAGAGCTTTGCCAACCGAAGCTGTACCCAAGCAAGAATCTTCTGTAAAGTGAACAGCTTCGGTAGAAGGTTATTTAGAAGTTATAATTCCACTTTGTATTCGGCGCTGAGTGCATACAATAACCATTTCTGCAGCTATCATGACACAAGTTCGAGATTTGGTCGGAGGTAAGTGAATGGATCCTGATTATTGTTTTCCCGATCTAGAAGAATGGAGAGCCCCTCAAACAGTCATCAGTCTCCCTCTCTTCTGTACTGTTTGGTTGACGATGGAGAACGCAATACAATCCAAGAGCTTTGATGTCAAAAACATACAAATTTAATATATTATACTCTTTTTTAAGATGAGCAGTTGATGGAATAAATTTGAAAGATCTGTAACATACCGCAGAAGAAAGCAAACCTGACCTGACGGATGTTTTGATAAGAGCCAGTGTAGTTTCTCTTTTTTTCTTTTTTTTTTTGTTATTGAAGGGGAAAATCTCGAAAGACCAAATGGGGTTAGAAACCCAGAGTAGTGTGGGACTAAATCACCTCCTTAATCATGACCAATCGATAAATGATTTTAGTTTCAACCATAAACTAAGTATGAAATAGACTGACAGCTTTCCTACGTCTCCCCGATTTCCCCGCCATTTTTTTTTGTCAATATTAGCCCCTCCCTCCCGCTTTCAATTGTACTGTCTGTGAATACGTGTGAAACAGCAAAAAGATCAAATTGTAAATTGCGGAAGGTGTATTAAACTACTCACACTCAGCAGTGTTCCTTCATCGTCGTATCTCTACCTTTTTGTGGGAATTTCGATTTCCGAAAAACTTTCCGTGCGTAAAAGGAAAAAAGCTCAAAACTGTGGGAATATAAATAATCTGACAAAAAAACATTCAAACTACATTTTACCCCGAATATCAAGGCACAAAATGTCCATAAAAGGGAGATTTGCCTTTAGCAAAAATTTCTTGTACCAAAAAATAATAATTATAATGTTAACAAACTGCGATTTTTATATTAATGCGATTTTCTTTCCGCAGAATACGAATTTTACTTTTAAAAGTAAGATTTTTTTCACTAAAAAATCGAGGCGATTTGATTTCGGTAAAAAGGGGAAAAATAAATAGAGATTATCAGCTGATGGATGCGTTCTGAGAGTTAAAATTCGGTGTTTTATTTCACCACGGAAACATGTAGGTACTCTACAAAATGGTTAATAGCTAGTGTAACCAACGTAGATAAATAAAGGAATAAACAGTGAAAAATTCATTCGTCGAAATAAAATAAGATAAGTTCCTACAATTGATATGTCTGTTTGCAAAAAAAATCATGCCCACAAAAAAACGGCAGAGAATTTAAAGAGAAGAATCGATGACGAATATTAAGATTTGAAACACAATTTTGTAGTAAGATATGACCTTTTCATTAACATTCCGTTTAATAACGGAAAACAACACATTAGTTATCAGACATTTAATAGTTGATTTTTTTTTATTTGTGCTAATAAAAACGCAACAGAAAAGTTTTTGGTGCCTAAGCAGTTTATGAATGAAAATAATGTCCTTTCATGCATATTTACAGAAAATTAGTGAAAAGTAAAATAAAGATACCACCGTGAAGGTATTAAATAAGCATTTAAAGATTTCTTGCAAAATGATGCTGCACATTTATTATTGTTTCTTCCAACAATTTATTCTGGGAAACTGTTTTTATTTTTGCAATTTTTCTTACACTTCTTAAATCAACAGTACAGTTTGTCAGTTTTTTTGTTAGTTGTTTCAAAACGATGATAAAAAAAACAGTCGAAAGAGAAACAGCTTGCGAATATCGAACAAAATGGGAACGTACACGGTGAAATAGGTTGCGAAACTTAAAGGAAATTCTATGGGAGCATGCGAATAATTTTTCGATATCGATATCATAAAAATGATAGATATCTATGTGTCCGAAATTCATTATGGAATAATTTAAAAGCATATTCCTTTTCTTTATAATGTACAATTTGAACATTCATTGCACTTCAATTATATAATTAGTATCACTTGATACCAAGAAATAGGAAATTCGAACAACTATTTCTATAAAATTGTTGCGAATAATTTCAACTTGGAACTCAGAAAAACTAAAGGGTCCGCCATCTAACTTTTTTTTTTAACTAGTGCTTATTTCGCGAATGGTAACACTTAGCTCATGTCTGATCTGACAGATAATTAGTTTTATCCTTCCGCTGAACGAATATGGTTGTGTATACGCTTGAACAACGCTGGGAAATATTGCGACATTACTTTGAAAATCGTGGTAATGTTGCAGAATGTGTGCGAAAATTGCGTACGGAATTTGAAAGAAGAGAAGCAAGGTCAGCTCCGTATGTTCGTTATCTTGTGAAAAAAGTGAAAGAAACTGGCATCCTCATCGATAAACCAAAGCGTGAAAAGCCAAAAACAGTGCGTACACCCGAGAAATTTGAAATTTGGTCCAGAGGCATAATTGGGCCATTTTTCTTCGAAAATGAGCAAGGCGTGGCCGTTACAGTCAATGGTGATCGTTATCGAGCCATGTTGAACGAATTTTTGTTCACAAAAATTGAAAGGGAGGATATTGACAACATTTGGTTTAAACAGGACGGCGCTACGTGCCACACAGCCGAAACTACACTCGAAGTTTTGCGCCCTGTTTTTGAAGATCGCATTATCAGCCGCAGAGCTGATGTCGTTTGGCCACCTCGGAGCTGCGCTTTGACACCGTTGGACTATTATTTGTGGGGTGCCGTAAAAGATAAGTGTTACGCCGACAAGCCAGAGACAATTGACGCTTTAAAGGACAATATTCGTGAAGCCATTGGTGAAATACAGCTGCACACAATCGATAATGTGCTTAAAAATTGGACCGATCGTGTAGGCTACTGCATGGCCAGCCGAGGCAGCCATTTGAATGAAATTATTTTCCATTATTAACCGGAAGGATTGTACTTTCAAATAAAAAAAGAAATTTTAGAAAATATTCAGTGGTTTTTTTTATAGCTTCTTCAAAAAAAAAAGTTATTTGGCGGACCCTGTATTATTTGCCCAACACAGACCCACACTCGATATTGAATTGAGAATGCAGCTCAGGCTACCTGACATCCGGCTTAAACCGGAAGTGAAGGCTCTTTTTTTTCAAGTAGGTATGCGTGTGCCCCTTTGATTGACGTGGGAAAAAAATACATGAATTCAAACTGGGCCACGTTCAAGGTCAAATTCAGCTTCTAGGCAATCCCTCTTTTTCGGCTCAAGCTGTCAGTCCATAAAGAACTTAGTTTATGGTGTCAACGTTCAGTTGCGTTTGAGAAGGTATTTCAATTTGAACACGGGTTCTCATTTTTTATTTTCTTTTTTCCTTTATTATTTAGATTATGAGGTCGTGAGGTTTAATTCTTCTTAATCTATCGAACATTTAAAACGTCTTCTATTTCTCGATTAATATGCATCTGCAGATAATTGTGACGAATTGCGTTCTCTTTAATAACTTCCATTACAAGTTGAATCTGCAAATCACGATGCAAGTCATTACTTCTAATATATCAAGGGGCATTTACTATTCCCCGAAGGACTTTGTTTTGGAATGTTTGTATTATTTTTTCATTTGTTTTCTTTGTACAACCCCATAATTGGATACCGTATGTCCAAACAGGCTTCAGTATCTGGTTATATAATAGAATTTTATTCTCAATGGACATATCCGAATTATGTCCTAGCAACCAATAAAGTTTTCTATATCTGTTATTTGGCTCTTCTACTTTCTTTTTCACATGTTCCTTCCATTTGAGTTAAGCATCTAGATTCAAACCAAGACACTAAGCTGTGTTTGAATAAGGAACTATTTCGTTATTAATAACTACGGGAACATTCGTTATTTCTTATTAGTAAAATTGATATGGGTGGACTTTGACTCGTTGAGTTAATAAGCCAGCGTTGCGCCCAATCACATATATCATGAACTGCATTTTGCAGCTTTTCTGATGCCTTAGCCACGTATCTATCAGTTGATAGAAGAGCAGTGTCATCTGCGAATGTGTCGTATCTAGTATAGGGTTGGCCCAGGACACTTCCCTGTGGAACCCCTGCTTGTAGTTTTTTAAGTGCAGAATACGCTGAACCATAGCGAACTCTAAAGAATCTATTTGAAACAAAAGATTTAAGAGAGGTTATAACAGGGCCTCTTTTAATATTTATTTGCTTCATACGCGCAAATAAAACACAAGTCACTTCGATCACAATTTTATTTCCACGTCTGCCTTCTATCGCTTATTTACTTCGACTGACTACTTCTTTTCGATTTCTTCTCGTGTGCCTCAACTTGTCTTTCTCTTACTTGTCTTAGTCCCTACTTTACCGGTAGTACCTTTACATTTTTTGCTCTCTTTTCCTCTTACACGGTTAGCCTTGTTTAGGTATAACTGTAATTTCTGGTATCTTCCAGTGATGTGGAACATATCTTAGTTTAAAGCAAACATTTATTAAAAGCTCAAGTTTTACCAATGCTTTGAAGGGTAGTTCCTTCTAGATTTAAGCAGTTATTAGATGATAACCTGGTGATTACCTCTTCATCTATACTATCAAGAAATTCGAGCTCTTCTCTTTTCTAATATTAGTTCCCTAATATCTATGATCTTAAAAAAGGCAAATACTTTGACGAAATTGGTTCACCTTGCGAGTGACAACTTTGCCTGATAAACTCATACTCCGCTTTTGCTTCAAATAAAAAGCTATTACATAGCACGACAAGCTATTGGTCTTAGAAAGAGTTGCATTGTCAAAAACAAAGACTATAGCTTCGTTAGAAAAGCTATACATGCCATTTTTCGTCACAAAAATACGATTTTGGAATTGTCACTCGTGTGTGTCTTGTGGGAGTACGCTGCGGCAGCCCGAGTGACCACACACTATTTGACAGGCGATCACACGTATGGTGGCCAATTTAGGACAAGTGTTTACGTCATTATGACGTTGGCATGTCAAAATTTGCCATAGAAAATGACACGTGTAATATTAGCTAATCTGTCAATCTTGTTTCATTACCAGGGTGTGGCTGGAGGTATGCTTCTTTGTATATTCCAGAGTTAATTTTCCACAATCTACCTCGATCCGAGCAACTTGTGATGTAAATTATTACATATTGAGGTACTTTCCCTTGTTTGTCTTTCACCATATCATCAAGAGCAATTGTCTACCCATTCAATTCTCGAATCGAAGAAATCAATAATTAAACGCACTTAATGGTGTCAATTATTATCGATTGAACTTTTATCAGCAATAGACACAGTCAATAACCAGATTTCCTGATATCTTTTCTATACTCACAACCAAACTACCCTCGGTGCGGTGAAATTATATTCACATTACCTACATTCAAGTGCTGGCCATCATAAGCTCTATTCACTTTTCAATGGCATTTCGTATAGACCCCAATCGAACAATGGCATCTGAAAAGGTTTCGCATTCGACAAGCCGGTCAATGAACTGTTAAACGGACCTTTTGAATGAGATCCCCACGCTTGACCTTTGTAAAAGTGTCAAATCTCAAGCGGAGCGGAAAGGATCCATCCCCTACCCTAACGAAGTAATGGACAATTTGTTGCCGATTTAGTTACACTTTAATTTCAGTCGACATAAAGCGATTAAAATGTACCTTGCGATATACCTACATATAAATACCTACCAATTTTTTGTTTTAACTGATTAAATTAATTTGAGATGATAATGACAAGGCGGTTAACCACACATTAAAATGTCAAGCTTTAGGCAAACGGAGTATGGTCAGAGAGTATGCAGAAGGGGATTGTTATGACAGTTTTAATAGATATATCTTTATCCGAAGTTGAACACAGTCCGGGGGCAGTTGAGCTCAATTGAACATCAACCGTAGGATTGAGTTTAATTGAAGTTGCAAGAGCAGACGTATGCAGTGTACAATTTGTACAACAAGGTATACAATTTATTTAATCCCTTCTCACCCATAAGGAGAGATTTACTTGATACGAATCTGGTGTGATTCCGGTCCAGCTTTGCGTGCGCAAGATGATACCTATGACACATATAAAAAATCGGCTTTAGGCAAACGGAGTATGGTCAGAGATTCCCAAAGACCCGGGGGTACTTCGGAAGTGGCCTTCTCTTCGCAACAAACAATAGCTCGGGACCTATGTGAGTTGTGCATTGCCTTTCCGTTTGCTGGATACTCTGCAAACGATTTGCTTCCTTACTGTAGGGCCAATCTGAGAAAAAGACAAACAGAAGTGCAGTTTCATTGCTTCTGGGCTTGCTGTAATCCGTTCACTGCCGACCCATCCCGTCCATTCTCCCAGCTCTCCTTTTTTTGAGACAGCTACTTTTCGGATTTTGTCAGATGCAAAAATCCAAATAAAAGGCAGAATGGGAAAGGAGAAGTTTTAAGAGTGGTAAAGCTCTTCAAGGAGCGCATTCAATTTCCTTTAACTCAATTTTAATGCATGAAGGACAGTCATTCATATATACCTTGCTGGTAACACATATCTCCCTTTGAATGGTTTCCCTCGATGTAAATAGCTCCCTTGGGCGAAGCAGCGAAAAAATGACGCGCAGAGACGATCAACACAGTAAAGTCCATTAACGCCTATGTGCACAAAATTTGGTTAAAGTGCGACAGGACATAGGAACTGCGGACGCTTCACAGAAACTGCGAAACACAGAACTTACCAACGCTGCACTTGACGTTCTACCCTCCCTTTCAAACAATGCGACGACATCCTTTTGAGATTTTGCCAAGTAATAAAGGAGGATGAAATGATTTTATCCCGGTACCCTGAGGAAACTATTTTACGGGACATTTTCTCTAATGGGCTATTAAATTCTTCGAAGAAAAAGTGTTCAAATTCCTCTGTGTACTTTGCCGGAAAATAACAAGCTGACTAAAACGGAAACACACTCTTCACAAGCGCACAAATGTGGTTCCACAGAATCCTTACTGTAGCTCTTCTGTATAAAGAGCACACCGAATACGAGTGCGATGTACCTTATTTCATTCCACGCTATGGATGCGGGTGGATTTTCGCAAAGAAACTAACTTCTGTATGCAAATATTGGCTTCCTGAGGTAGGGAGTGGGTATTACTGGACGCAAACAAAAATACACTCAACAGAAGTTTGCCGAGAAACGTTTTTCCTATTTTCTGCCGCATAGTAAGCATACTCTAACTATGAATGTAGAGATAGGAGTTTCATAATCGAATTGGATGGACTGTGTCCAGTGTACATAGAGCACAGCTGTGTTTTTGGGGAAAACCACCGAATTGCAGTTTTTTCTTTGGGGCTAAACTTTCGCTGAATATTTTGTGTACGAGAAGAGGGAAACAACTTTTCTGCCATGTAAGACAAATCTGGTGAGCAGTATGGTGTTGAAAATTCTCTAGCTGCAGGACGTTCATAAATATCTACTAATTAAAGTAGAGGCAGTCACGAAACCTTTAAAGAGGTCCGATGTGTGTTGATTTAGATTATACTTTACCATGAATGGACTTTACTAAAGTTAACCCGCATTCATAGGGCGATCTTTGCGTTTGATGTTTCAAAAAACGCAAAAATATCAAAAATTATATCATCCAAACGCCGCACTGTGGTCCAAAAAGGCGAATCTCGTGGCAAAAATTCTAAATTCGATGTGTTTGTTTTAAAGGCTTTAAAAACAGCAATCAAAATAATTTTCTGCTAACTAGTTTCACTAGTTAGAGCTTTTCAAAGTTGGTCAATTTTGTTCTAGATTAAAAAAAAATAACAGAAAAAAATTAACTTCTTTCTTAAAATATAAAAAAAATAATTTTCCGATACATTTTGTGTGGAGCATTTTACGACGTCATCTTCATGATAGATGACGTTTATGTTTACGTTACTTCTGACAATATTTTTTTGTTTCTGATTTTATGCATCGCTTCAACAGTTTTATCGCAGTTGATTGAAGGTAAAAATTAAACATAAAAAGTTTAAACACGGACAAAATAGTTATTGAAAAGCAAATTTAAGTAATTTTTTGAAAAGTCCCAGACGCGCAAATATTGCCTGAAGTGGACAGACCCGATCAGTGATCAGTGATGCCAACCTGAATGGAAGTTTTTGTGCCGAAGCCTGACAAAATGATGTCGTTTTCCAAAAAATTATGACCTTTTCAAACAAAAATTATAACGTGTTTGTGAAAAAGACAAAAATGGCATATTTTACTATGGTAGTTGGTACAACGAACCTTTCGTACAAGGTGATTAAAATTGCTAGCGAAATGTTGGTGGATCGATAGGTAATTAAACATTTTTTGTTCTCTGTACGCCAATGAAACGCCAGATCGGCCGAGAACGTTGCCGCAGTCCGTTCGAGTCTTTATTTTTCATCAATAACTAAGACAATTTTTCCTAAGCTTCTTACCAAGCGAATCGTTAAAGGTTGACGTCTCAAGTCTTTTCGTAAAATGAAATAAGTTTCTGGAAGACCTAAGTCCGCTCCACTCCACTCTGGAAATCCTAAAATGTTAACTTTAGCTTCTTTATATACCTCCCAAATGTTTTCGGTGGCTGTTTAGGGCCTAGCCTTTTCGCCATGTCTTAAATGGTGCAGTCTCTAGTTAGGACCCTTGACGGGCACTCAACTTTGGTTGCAAGCAAAGAATTATTAGAGTTAGTAACCTTTTGATAGCAATTGGCACACATAAGCGACGAGGTGTGACATAAGGAAAGCTGCGTTAAAAACTGGTGAGCAAGTATTGATGATTTGTTGATAGTAGAAAGTGGGATTGAGAGCTGAATCTGGCCAGAATTTTTGGTTTTCTTTGACATCATACATTGCCAAATACTTTTTTAGGTTTATATAATTTTGATTTTAATACAACATCCATGAACTTGGCATTGCCACCGAATAAAGAGTTAAGAGAAATGATTCGGCTTTCGAAACTGGCGGGTGCCATACTGCTAGATTTGTTATCGCAGATTCCAAAGCTTCGTAAATTGTAAGAATGGACTTTCCCGAACTAACTAATTCAGGAGTATTGGAAAAATGTTAAAGAGATTTGTAAAATTATTTAGAGGAAATACGATTAAGTTTTCCCTTAGATCGGTGTAAATACGAGGAGGCTATGTGGCCATACAATTGACTTGAAGTTTTCGGTAGCTAGCCAAAATTGGTCACTTTTTGCTTACATTCCTCTAAAACAATCAAACGGAAGTATACGATCGTCTCCTTATCTCCTTCAATGGAACCCAACTAAACACGTGAATAACCTTTTCATTCCCCATACCTTGCTTTCTTTGCGTGGGGTGAATTCCGACGGTCTCTAAATTTATTGGGTATCGGCTGGATGTAAACATTCCCTTTGGAGAAGGACAGCCTTCTTGTCGACATCATTCTCTACCAATCTATCACTTAATTATTTGGGAGTCTATTTCGTTACGAGACACATTTTAATTTGACATTGGCATCTTATTTAAAAGTTATCGTCAACCTTTACGAAATGGTGACAGTTCATCGATCATTTTCCATTCATGTTCCGTCCCACAAGTTGTCAGTTTTTGTGCTTCTTACCTTTCCATTCGTAATAAATCATATTAGCAATAAACTTTGTAAGCCTCCACCTACCATCTGCTGGTGGAAATTATAAATCATATTCCATGACAGTTAATCATATCATTACTTTAAATCAAATTGAAAATTTAATACGTACAGTTGACGACAGACAATCTAAAGGGCATTATCTACCATACAGCCAACCCCCTTGATGTAAATCAGATTATTACTTGGCCTTTATTACCGAATCACCACCAGGGTGTCAATCACGCAGCAAACCAACTAACCAAACTCAACTGGACAATCGATGTATCACCTCTTTTCGAAGGACCCAGGTGAAGCACACACCCACGACAGCGCCAATTTATGAATACAAATTAGGTCTTGTCGATTTCGGGTGGCAGCCCAACGGCTTTTCGGCTGGCCTGGATTTACGTACTTATTAAATTCTTTAATCAAAGGCAATAGGATTTTTGAAAACACAATACTCTCACCCTCCGCGTCGCGACAGCAGAAGGCTTCTTCTTTTGCATTGCGATATAAATTCCGTAACTCCTGAAACTCATAAAAGTGGCATTCTGCTTTGTATATTTTATCTGGTATCCACCAGTTGCCCTGATGGACTTGAAGTCCAAAGTTGAAAACAAGTGGATGCCTAAAAATGGTAAGGAAAAGAAGCTGGTGAACAATCTTGGATAATAATCATTATTATTCCTACCGGTGAGGAGTGCTAAAAGCTGGTATTTATTTTTGCCCCCATATGAGGTTGAATCGTTCCCTTGTGGTACAACAGGTGAAAGCTTATCCTGAAAACTATGTGTATGCGCAGAGTTGTTATTCAGCGGCTGGTTGGTGAATGTATTTTGTGTTGCGTCGCGCCAATATGTGCGCAGTGATGCAGTGCAGACGCCTGTGGTTGGTGGGCAATAGAATTGTGGAAGGACTTTTGTTTTGTATCTGAATATTGTTGTCAAAGTTAGAATTTGTTGAAAAAATGTGAAATTCCTCTTCAATTCTTCGAACTTGAGGGATGTTATTACAGAGGTTTCAGCACCTATCTGTTCAGTCTTATAGAAATTCGTTATGGGAAGGTAGCATTTAAGTGAGTTTCTCTGACAAACACATCGACTTTTTCAAATACATTCATGATGGGTTGTTGATGACAGGTACTCACTTTGAGGAAGAAGCTTCTTTTTTGAATACTGTTCTTCTGTTAGTATTTCTTTATTTATTCGGTGGTACCTTTTCAAGACTTTTGTGAAAGACATTGGGAATGTTCTTTCAGTGCCCACAACTTCGTTCACGTTACTCAGAAAAACATTGTCGCAGTTCGTTACCAAAACAAAGTCTATTTTGCATCAGAAATAAAACGAATTTTACAAAATCATAATCAAAGCCTTACAATTGTTCTAAAAAACACATTTTAAAACGCATTAAAAAGCGAGATAAGAAACCTTCCAAAAACTTGTCGAAAATCGCCGCACAAAATGTAAATAAAAACACCCAAACACCTCGAAAATTGCACTGCCGGGAAAACACAGAAATGCAACACGAAATGTTTTGAAAACATCCAGAAATACGACTCAAGAAAAAGTTCGATGTACTCACCAAAAATGTTTCTCCAAAAAACTCCTCAAAATGTTTCCCAAAAAACACCTAAAAAAATGCTTCCAATAACGTCCCAAACATGCGTTGAGAAACACCCCCAAAAATGTCCCTTAAACTCCCTGAAAACGGTAAAAAACAAACAAAAACAAACACACACAGGACCCTTTTAGGAATATGTAGGCCCGAAAATACCCAAATCAAAATGAAACGCACGGCCCACGCTTGACAGCTTGCCATTCTTCTACTTTTCCGACGTTGCCATACCCGTCTTAACAAACACCCTTCCTAAACAATTCAAAAACATCCCAAATACGCCAAAATAAAACCTTAAAAACTCTTCAGGAAAGATTCTGAAAAACTTCTTAAATACAAGACCAGAAACGCCCCACAAAACACGTTAAAAACTCCCCGAAAGGAATTACTTGACAACTTTTTGAAAAGGAACAAAATAATTCACCAAACAACCGCATAATCGGGTGTCCTTATGTTGGAATTTCACTCCAAATCCAATGATATACGCTAAATGAAATCAATTTCCCGATTATCACAATCCAATTCAGTGAAGTGTCTTCGGCATCCTCCTACCTAAATATCCGAAGCGGCGAACGCCCAACAAATGAAATTCAATAGTCTGTTCAATATTCTAAATCGTTTTTGAGAGAAGCAAAGTCCTCCGCACTGAAAAAATATCCGATGGCGAAATATCCTCTGAAAATAAAGATACTCTTCGAGGGTCCTTTTCATCGGATTGCCATCCATTTAATTGTGCGGAATGCCCACAGAAATTTGGCACAGCTCCATGACCAGGTTTGAGTTATCCGTTGTCCGTTGTCCGTTGTCCGTTGTCCGTTGTCCGTTGTCCCCTTTGGTCAATAGCACACCATGCAATAAGTACGTACATACCCAAATGAACGAGTGCCCTTATTAAAATCCATAGATGCTTAAAAGGAAGTAGAACGGGGACAGTGTATATGTGCCCTTTCGTGCGGCCTGCCTACTGCTATGAATGTTCACTGTGTTCAACAAGTTTCCGCTGAGATTTGTTCGTGGTGTGCGTATGACAAAAGAGGAGGTATTACACTCCGCAGTCTATGGAATGTATATGATGTTCCGCAACCAACGCTAGTTGGGGAAAATGTGAAAATGCCATTACCGAAGGAAGTGGCTGGAATATGAGATGGGTAATAACAAGATATGAAACAAGCACCAGCGGCAGGAATTTCCTATAAGCTCTTTGGCAACAATAAAATCACAGCGGGAAACCAGCCCGAGGTTTTCGAGAGCCTATTTGTGTTTTCCGGGCGAGTGTTGTGTGATGGCTGTTGAAGTGGTGGAGTTAATAAATTGCGACGAGCAACTCACACTAGAGAAAGCAATAACGTTGTGACACAATATGTCTCAACATATTTTTTTTAGACAAGTCTTACGTAGACAGCAAAAACACGGTTTCTTAATGGCAGCTATTTTAAACTCAGCAAAGTCGTTAGTAAGTTGGTGCTGAGAAAAAGTCCTGTATCAGTAGGAAGTCATTTCATTAACAATGGAACAATGGATTGGCTCCAATTAGGAAAACTCCCACAACTGCAAATGTTCCCAAAGTATGAGATAATACAGACTGAGTCGTAACACATCAATCAACATCGCGTGCAAATTGCTTACATGTCTTCATTAAAACAAATCAAAGCAATCAACTCGGGAAGGAAACAAGTCCTGCGGGTACTCATGGAACCCATTGTCATAGTAAGTCCCCTCTCATTGCCAAAAAAGTTTCTTATGAATTCTACTTCAAATTAATGAATTGTCAAGCAGCTGACTATCCGCTTCAAAATTACCACTGCCACGTCAAGGGTTCTTAATAGCAAGAGTGCTTGTTCTTGGAATGAAACACATTTCTTGCTCATAAGGTACACACATGGTCGACTTGAATTATTTTGAGCAGGACGAAGTCTTGAGCATTTCTTTGAGCTTGGAATTGATATTTTGAATTTCGTAAGAGACGTAGATAAATATTCCCACGAAAATGTTTTGTTAGGGTAGCTCGCTCGACCCACAACACATGTTCCTGTTTTTCCCTATGCTAATGTGCGTCGGAACTGGGCATGAGATGGTGTGAAAATGTTTGCAGCGGACACCGAAAGTTATCATTGGAAACTATAAAGTTTTTTAACTGTCGTTCTGAAGCTACAATGGATCCGTAACGATTTAATTTGACATCACAAAGTTAAATTATCCATCTCTACACCGCAGGAAAGACGTGCTTACGTTGGTCCTTCTAAACGAGGTTGTACGACACAGCAAACGTTCGTAAATGGTATCTTGTAAGAGGTGTGTGTTCAAATCATGTGTCTGCAGGATTCTAATATGGCGCATTCATCGACTATGAGGTATTCATAACTATTGTTTAACATTCAGATGGAGCCAACTTCGACTTTTGTGAGGTTCTGGCTTTTTAGAAAACGACGATTGATACGTAGATACAGTGCCGATCATTTGGATGAGGCCATACATTTTCCAATCGATATTCACTCTGTATACCTGCTTGTATAAAGAGTGAAAATCGATTGTAAGATTTATGGCCTCATCCTGGTGATCGCCAGTGTATGTCGCGATAGACAAGCTCTCTGTAAAGCGGTGCTTCACCCCTTAAACAGATTGAAAATGGTGTATGCGGTAAAGGCTTTTCAAAATTTGGTTGGATAGTTTGAGGTTTTTAGGGGCCAGTATCACAAAAGTACAAGCTGCACTTAACAGGCAATTTTGTACAACTATTTTGAAGTTCCTTCGACACAAAAAGCACATAAGACTTAAAGTAAGAGGTTAGTGTCCTTTGGTAGAATGCGATGGACCATGGAACAGTAGTTGTGTCTGAATATGTCCTATATTGCTGTGCGTGTGCATATTAAAAACCTTCAACAACTGTATAGATGGTGTGTTTGTCCCAGAAAGGACCACATTCACATGCTGAACAAATAAAACTCTAGCCACTTCCAAATATGTCTATCCATATGTTTTGTAGAATATAGAGGGAGAGTCATTTCTGAATGACAGATAATACATTTGCAGCCTGTCTTCTAGGCGCCCATTTCGAAGCTTGCAAAAATGCAACTGAAAGTTTTGGCTAGTTATTCTTAAATTTCTCAAGCAAAACTTGGGTACAGTGTTCTTGATGATTTCGATGAAAAAGCAGACCGAAAAGCGGCTAATACGACGAAACTACATGGCTCTGTATAATTCTTTCATAAATAGCTTCAAGGACGATACACATGCGGTCTGTATCGGTTTTGAATGTCTCCCTTTTCCGGCGAGTGATGATTGACATATTTGACTTTACTTTTCCAAGACCACATTGATATAAATGACGATCAGGTTGCTGGCAAGTTTTCCTTCCTTTTTTCTTAGATCTTGTTATCAGCTTTTAAAGCGACTTTGACTGACGCATTGTGCCAGCGGGAACTTCTGACTTAACTATGTGTTTCAGTGCAGCGTTGCCGCTGAACAATTTCAGAATGGGAACCGTGCCGAAAAAGGAACCTCCACATCAAATACTAACAGCAAAAAAAAACAGCAACAAAGACATTTATTTCTTACATATATTTATTCATTACGAAACACTTCTTTTCATATGCTTGCATTCTTTTTCGTTCAATAAAGAATAAAAACCTACTTAAACTTTTTCAGTTTAGTTTTGATAGTTTTCCAAAAAGTGTGGGCCAAGGGTCCTGAGACTCAAAAAGGGGCCAAACGGCAACGCTATTAAGAATAATAACTCATAAAAGCCTGACTCACCAGCGGGGAACTTTTTATGCACGTTTATACGTATGTGTTGCTAATAGTCCTTTATGGTTGATGCCGGTAGCCGTTGTTGTGCTTTCTGCGCGGTTAAGGGAGAAGTGATCGGCAAAAGTTCTTGCGGGTAACTACCAAACGGTGAGACGAGATTATGTTGGAATGGTTGCACATATCCGTGATGTTCGACACAAGTCTGGCATATCGATCGCGATGTGATTTGAAGGTTTCTGAAATTTTGATTTAAAGTCGACCAGGACAAGACCAAGGTAATTGTAGACTGCTTTCCTAGTTGCATCTTCATTCTTCTGTGGAGGAGCAAATTATCGTAAGGTTTCTAAATTTGGTTTCTGTTTTAATGGCTGACCCTTATTCGTAGGCTGCTTTTTTTATCTGTTTATAGCTCTTCATTGCGAAGCCGTATCGCTACAATTATATCTTTTTTACTGTGAAACAAAATCAGGATGTGATGGTGGTAGTTACAGAAATGAGCACAGAGATTAAGATTCGCGTAAGAAGCCTCTGCCGATAATCAAGGTCATAGGGACTACTTAATGTCGCAATCAAAAACAAGCTGCCAGACCTATAAGTTCAGTGTAGACCCACAATCCACTTTCTCAGAATCACCCCTCTCCAGAAATGTAAAAAACAAGTTCTTCCACTAGACCACCGTCTTGTTTGGAATCGAATAAACGTGAAAGCTCTTTCTCTGAACACTGGTCTCCACAATATTATAAGTCTCGCAGTTTTTTCTGCTCATTTTGTTTCAGGTTCTAGAATATACGTCCATCTTTTAAGTCAAAGTACCTGTATACGCTCCCGACTCTCGTCAAATAAACTGACATTCAAATTACATTTCCCTAGTTTGCTTATACACTGAATTTCAATTCCAATTACCCGCAGATAAACCAAAAATGACGCCTACATCTAGAAAAAAATGGCTTCCGACTTGATTAACTAAGCTTCCATCGACATAATAAACCTGTTCCTTTTCGTTCCGTTCAAGCTCATTTCCTAATAAAGTATAGTTAAATTAATCGGAGAAGATCCATCATCAGTTCATTGGATTAGCCCTAATAACGACGGACTTACAACTGAAAATAGCTCAGCTATTTTTCAATGCGATTATCGCAAAATCAATAGGGACATCGACATCGATGTTTACGACACAAAAAGCCACAAAAATAGACAGCCCAAGGTATACTATAGTATCATCCACCCCATAAAGTATTCGCCTGCCTCTTTCTGTCGATTAATCATAAATCAATAACCAATTCGCGTGTGCACCCGCATGTCGAGTTCACCATCGTCATCATGAGAATAGAAGAGACTGTGCGAACCTAATAGCACATCGATAAGGTTAATATGTACGCATATATAATTCCGATGCGCAAATAACTCGGGTGCTCCAAGAAATATTACATGAATATCTCAACAGTAAGGATGTCGATAATAAATCAGCTTAGTCACAAAATATATCTCATCAGCAATTCCCTGCATATGTCAGCAGGCCCAAATGATTTGTTTCAAGGAGCTCCCATCCGGTTTTTGTTTTCTATTCTCCAATCACGCATTGAATTGTGACATTTGCGTTCAACGTTTCTGGGAGGAAAAAAGAACAAATTATTACGACAGCTATTTGGCGAGCCTTATGAAAGTTTCTACATGAGGGATTTTCATGAGGAAACAAATATTCACAATCGAATACATGAGCACGGCAGGCGCAGTGACGCAGTGATCATTGCAAATTGAAATTGCTTTAAGGACTTGCCTCTGTGCGTCTATTGTGCGGATAGAAATTTCATCATACATAATATGCTTGATTTTATTGTTCGATAAATTGTGTAAATATTGTCGAAAGACCAAACGAGGGAAAATAATAATAAATCAATAAACAGGCTTATGGAATTACGAATGTGTTTACAATAATTGACAGGATTAGTATTACTTGAGAGGAGGGCGGCAGTTAATTTCATTTTCAATTTATTTTACAATTTCATGAGCTGGAAAAAGTCTGGGCTGTACTATAGAAACCCAAGTTTGAAGATAGTAAGATATTTCTGCCACAAAAAGACGTTTGCAAGGCGAGTTTCCGTCCGCTAAAGAAGGGGCAATTTAACGTACAGATCCGGTAGAGAAAAGAGGCTGGCACATTGAACAGACCTTGCGGCTTAAATGCGTTGAGATTACACAACCAAACTGAATAATAGCGAGTGTTCAGAAACTTGGCAAGTTAAAAAACTATGTAAGCAAAAATTTGTACCCAAGGTCACTAGCGAGTAACTTGTCCCTTGAATCTGAGGCCTAAAGGCAAAACTTTCATTAAACGCGGATTGTTGGACGAAGACTTTAGAGTGTACTGATCCTAATCAGCTAAAAACGTGTTTGCGAGAGCTCGTACCCGACAAAGAGTCTAAATGGATGATTAGTTTACAAGTGCAATAATGTCGTGTTTATCCGAGCTTCAACTTTTAAGGTTTAAGTTACAGTCAAAGTTTGCAAACACGAATTCTTCATGTTTCTAGCCATATTATTTATACCATGAGACCTACCATGACTATGTGCCTGAAAGATTAGTACAAAAGCAACGATCTTCAAAAGGGGGGAATCTTTACAGCATCCATTCTGCCTGCAGTCTCATTCATAAGTTAAGACTTGTACGGCTTTCAGTAAAATACCCTGTTATGCATCTTAAGGATGGCGCAAAAGTCACTCACCAATGTAGAATGCTACCAACTCTTATAGATTTTATTTTGTTTAGTAATTTTCTTTAAAATGTTTCGTCTTTTGTATGTTTTGTGGAGAGACGAACTCTTTATGGGGCACTTTATAAACACTTCGTAGAACACTTGCATTCCGTTCGAATGTAGTCCTTCCAGCTACGAATAGTGATGGTTTTATTTAAGTGCATTTTACCCTTCAAACGACTTTATAGGAAAAATGCTTGTGCAGTTTCATCCGAAGGGAATAAAGGCTAACTAAAATCATAATACTGTTAAGTTACATGGCCACAGAAAATTTCCTTTATTACCGGAATTGTGGTGAAATTACTGTGTGAAAATTTACATCCTGCCAAAACAAAATTTCGGGATTCTTAGCTGTACCGAATGTCAATCAGTTTTTTTAACGTGGTCCACGCATTTTTAATTTAATTTGATGATGGAATCGTCTTCAATTATTTTTTCTAACGAAATACTCGGTAGATTGCAGCTGCTCAATGAAAAAGAAGACATGCAAACAAAATAAGAACAACATTGAAACAGTGAAAGTCGGTAGTCTCTATGCCGTAGATTTCTTTACCCGAATTCGACAATTTTGGCAATTAAATCAAAACTTTTTTCCACTGTGCTACCTCCCGCGAACGTGTGCCAACTGACAACTGACAATCATTCGAGAGAATAACTGTTATGAAAGATCTTCTCAATTAGCCGTTTGGATTCGCCATAAAGTTCTCATTCGTCCCAGCAATGAAAAACTCACACAAAACGAATGGCTGTGAGAGCTAGGCCTAGGCCTCTACGGACCTGTTGCGTCAAGTAATTTTTTTTTTTTTTTTTTTTCAATTAAAATAAGGGTGACCCTCATGACGCACATAAATTTCAAACGCTGGCTGCGGAGCCATTACTACTTTCAGAATATTGCTCAATAATGAAGAAGGCACATTTCAGTTCTTTCGTTTAGCTGTATATTTTAATGTACACTGAACAGTCAGCTGTCACGCTGTTTTTTTTTATTTTTTTTATTGGCAGCACTTCAAAGCACTTTGCATGGATATTTTAATAGCCTTTCAAACACAAAATAGAGCAAATAAGAAAAAGATTAAATTATGAGCTAATTGTTTCGTTTTTATTTAATTCATTTTTAAAATGGGGGCGCGAAGCATCCCCATGGGGGATAAGTTTACAGCTAAATGTTTCCATCAATAATATTCCTCAACGGAGGGGCTTTATATTATATAATTAAACTAACTGTAGGTAACGACTTCAATTGTATACACAACCAAAGACTTGACTACAACTTTGGTCCTCAGATGATATGGCAAACTACCAAGTGATAAATCATTCAGTGGATCTCACAATCAAAGTTTGAAATCTTAACACAACTATTGTGAGCGTATACCTACAGGTCTTTTATCTGAAACCTGCCACTCAGAAGATTGCTTTATCTGGGCAAAAGTAATAATAATAAAGGAAAATTCCTTTGAAAGTGTCAAAGATTTGATTTACCTGTCCTATGTCTTAAAAAAAATCAAGTGATGATGATGATTTGCAAAAAAAAAGACTTTTTCTTTTTCATTGCCACAGAACATTGGGAAACAAATTGGAAACTTTATTGTTTCCCGCTGTGAGAGATGAGTTGGAAAGATATACTTCAAAGTTTGCCTACAAATAAAATAACTTTAACAGTTTCAAACTTATTATTTTTGGTGTATCCACAGGGTGAGCCGAAAGCAGTAAGTAAAACAAAGTAAGTTAGTACTATTTTGGGTTTGAATTGATGCAGTCCACTCCTCGTGAACTGTTATATCGTAGATGCTCTTGACATAACTCTGCGCCTTAAATTGAATTTAAGTCATGTCCAGAAATGCGTCGGATGAGTACCTACTCTCCGACATCATATAGTTTTAACTAGAATCTTCCAGAGAGTTTTAAGAAGGGATCTACATTTTTTTTAGCAATAATTAAGTCAGAAGCTGTTTGCTAGAGATTGCGTAATAGGACGGACCCTCGGTACATACCATTTAAATTCACAGCCTGTTTTACTCAATTATCCAGCATGCGGGCCCCTGTGTCGTAAAACGTTTACGCCACTATTTGTAAGACAATTTTTAAATATCTTCTATAACCGGGGTATAAAACGTGCGTGCACTTAAGGATAATAAACTGCCACTTCCAGCTAAGCGCGTAGACGACCAACTATTCTTTCGCCGGGCTCCCAAAGGTCACACCACGACATAACAGGCAGAAGACCTATAAAATCGTCTTTGCCTGCAAATCGTGTCGTATTAGATGATATCGTAAAATCCAACAAAAATAGCAAACAGAAGGATACACGAAAAATATGCCATAAATTGGCCGACACAGTTTTTTTTTTTTTTAACCTCGCATACCGCGAATATAAAAAACTGTATCAGCCACTTGACTAAGTCTGAAAGGCATGCAAGAAATTTAACCTATATAAACGAGGAATCGAACATGTTGAAAAAACGTTATTGCGTGAGGCAGCTATTTACGATCGATAGAGAGCAAATTTATGCAAATATTAAATAAAGGACTCATGTAACACGAGCCGTTAAGCTTCGTAATAGCGCTGGCTGTAACGAATACAGAGACAAATTTGCACCACTCTGCTATACACAGAGTTGAAAAAGTACTAATTGCATTCGATTGCTCTTCCGAGTGTCCATGTACGTAAAATCAGTTTCACTTAAAGTGAATAATCCAATTTGTATATATCCTGCACTGCAAGCGGAAATAATTTCATTAAATGGAAACAAGAAACGAAACTAAAAATTCCCAACTTGAATTTGAAGAAACCATCCGAAAAAGGAGGACCAAATCGAAGACAAAGACACAGCTGAAAGGATGCGACGCACTGGGATTTGTTAGACTTCTAAAAATGAGATTATACACTAAAGGGATTATCATGGTTTTGCTCTTCCAGATAAAGTCCTTGTTCGCCTGAAGATGTTCATTTTTTCAAGATTTTAAGGATTTGTTTCAACTTTGTGTTTTTTTTATTTCCATTTTGTTTCAGTAATTCTTATTTGGCTTGCTCAGACATTAAATTAGTGTATATGTGGTTGTAGCGGATGGCACGAACTAACTCGTTTCAGATGACTTTATGGGTATAAGGCGATTTAAGGATTTGAAGCAGGGATTAAAGGTTTAAAACTTATCCTCAGGACGGTAAAGTAATGGTTTCCGAAGTGAGTTGCAATTGTCTTTGGGACCTCTTTGTTGGTAATGAGCATAACAAGGCTCTGTCCATAATTAGGACGGGCAAAAGAGCTACCGAAAATCATTTCATCTACTACGGTCAGTGTTACAAGCGGCGGCATCCTTTCCTGCGCCTCGGGAAAATTTATAGAATCCCATTCCAACGCTGTTTCATTTTTTGAAAATTAGTATCCCCAACATGCAACAGTGGAAAATACTTTCAGAAATCCTTGATGACCTTGCACTGCAGCTGCCCCGCAACTCACAGACATTGCACGGTTTCCTCGCTATACATCTCTACATCTCGACCTCAGTCAGTAGGAACCAACATCCAGCGTAAAGCGTAACCCTGCAAAATTTAATTTCTATAAAAGTAGAAGTTGGACATTATTTATGTAGTTGCAATTTCGTATTTATGTTTACAACTGCTCGCTGTGCTGTAGATAAGGATGAATTCTTAGAACAGTCCAACAAGAGTTAGGTCATGTACCAGCTGAAAAATGTTAATCAACCAAAGTAATAACCATGACAAAGTAATAATTCATGTTAAGAAAAACAAACAGAGACATCCTGGAACATGAACTTATCTTATATTCCATAAGGTTCTACTATGAGACTCCGTGTCACTAATTTAATTTAATTGACACACGGTCCCTTTAAGCACATGATATGCACTTCCTCAAATCAATCATGCGACATGATTGACTTTCGTGTTTGAGACTAACTTCCGACGAAGGGAAAAAGTTTCAAGTGGCTTACTTAATTTACTTACTTTTGGTGGCGCACACAGTCCAGCGTGGACCACGGCCTCAACCAACAACCAACAAAGTGACTAAGTCGTGTATTATTTAACTCGCTTTGGTTCGACTACAATTTTTGATGGAAAACTTTTTCTTCGCATGCAGTTTTGAAAATGTTTCGAATTTTATTTAATACTGATCTAATTTAAAACTAACATTTATCTAATTCTAGCTTACTGGCTCTTAGCGAGCGCTCTAAACTTATCAATATCCTCAAAATTATTGCCTATCGGCCTTAAATCTGTCTATATTTAATTTTGTTTGTTTTTTCTTCTTCAAGAAACTTTGAAAAACATGAATTCTTTATTTTTGTTGTTTTATTTAAAACGACCTAAGCCCGAAATACCTATAATCAGGGTGATGAGCAATGTCATCGAATGGTCACCATCCTAATCGTGCCATCCATGGGTGCCTGACAGCCGCCCATAAGGTTTCACCCGTGCCGCCGAGACTCGAGCGAGGCCATAAGCGTCGGTCGACTCCCTATTCGGCCCCTCCCAAAGACCCCCTACTCTAAACCTAATTCTACTAACTTAATATTTAGCTTAAAACTAAGGAGGATGCTATGTAAGTAGCGCACCGGCACGGGAGAGCGTATCCACCCTCACCTCTTCCTCAGGCCACCAAAATTCGGTGAAATGCTTTAGAGTATCAGTTTTGTCCCGTTCCGCAATCGCGCTACTAAAACGGAGGAGCTCCTGAGCATTGGCGGCGTACCCATCGTGGATGAGCCGCTTATCTCTCGCGCCGCGGTGGCTATGGTACAATACCGGCACACCATCTTTTGTCAGGATTAACCCTTTCATGTCTACACGCAGAAATTCCTCAGGCGGGATAGAGCCAGACCGAAGCGTACTCTCGTGGTACACTAAATTGGGGTAGTAAGCCCCTGAGATCAGGTTATTCAGGAAAAATACATTCATATGAATCCGTAGTTGAAAGACAAAATAATATTTATTTAAGAAAAAAAGCTGATGAAGACTGGATAGGACCAGTAATGCCAGTTTGGGGGTTTTCCCATCAGATTAAGGGGTTTTTTGGGTCGACGGGGGAAGTCTGGGGTTTTCTTTTTTAAATTCTATTTTACATTTTTTATAACATCCTTTTTGGTAATCCTAAAATGTGTGTGTTATTTTAAATGCAGTTAAATAACGCAACATGCGTTGACCTTTTTAAGTTGTATTTATTTGGCGCACAAACTTTTATGTCAGCGACTCAAATTCGAAATTTCTTCTTTTAAGTGGTAAAAGAACATGTTAAAAAAATAATTATTAAAAGTTGGGGCTCTTTTTGAAACAAGAAGGCATATCGGGGTTTCTTTTAGGGTTTTCTGAGGGGAAACATTTTCAAATACGGTGGTGATTTATCGACTTCAAAGCCGCATAATGATAGCATTCATCGTCAGGAGCCTTATATGGCGATGGCCGAATTCGGGATCCCGGCAAAACTGATCCAGCTGTGTCGTGTGACGCTGGAGAACACGCGCTGCTACGTGCATTTTGGAAGTAGCTCCTCTGAACTATTCCAAACATGCACCGGATTTCGGCAAGGAGATGCGCTATCATGTGACTTCTTCAATCTCGTGCTGGAGCAGATATTGCGCAGGACAGGTGTCAACACGGAAGGCACTATCTTCAACAGATCCGTTCAGCTACTGGGGTATGCGGACGATATCGACATCATCGGTCGCTCCCAGCGTGCCGTGATTGAGGCTTTTACGGCGATTGAGGAACAGGCGAAATTTGTTGGCCTTGAAGTAAACGAGGACAATACCAAGTATATGCTATCAACAAACAAAAACGCATCTGCCCACCGCCTAGGACAAAACGTCACTATTGATAGCAACAATTTCGAGGTAGTTAAGGAGTTCATCTACCTCGGAGTAAATATGAACTCCACGAATGACAGCCTAGTGGAGATCTGGCGAAGAATTACCCTAGGAAACCGATGCTTCTTGGGTTTGGCAAAACAATTGGGTTCAAAACTCCTAACTCGAAGGACGAAATGTACGCTCTACAAAACGCTCATCCTGCCAGTTCTGCTTTACGGCGCCGAGTGCTGGACGATAAGCAGGAAGGGAGAGCTGATATTGGGCTCCTTCGATAGAAAATTCTTCGTCGGATTTTTGGTCCTGTGTGCGAGGAGGGCGAATGGAGGAGAAGATACAACCGCGAACTTTATGACCTGTACCAAGATGTGGATGTAGTCCAAAAAGCCAAAATACGTCGACTACATTGGCTCGGCCACATCGATCGAATGGACAACAATGCTCCAGCTAAGAGGATCTTTGAATCCCAGCCCCCAGGCTCGAGGCGACAAGGAAGACCGAACCTCCGTTTCAAAGACCAAGCCATCGCGGATGCCAGAGCGCTTGGTCTGGCAAACTGAAAGCAGCGGATGGAAGGCTGCAGTGTCTCAGGCAGAGACTCTTCACGGGTCGGGAGCCCGTTAAGTAAGTAAGTAGTAAACATTTTGATCGTCTGGCAAAGCTGCCTACTACATATTGTTGGCGATTTCAAACGCCTGACTTTTCCACAACGGTAGATTGGGTAAGATTGTTTAGGGACGGTGGAAGCAGGTTGACATATCACTGCGACCACAAGAAGATTTCCTTCATTTAGAGCCCGCTCACGATACCGGACCTTCCAGAATAGTGACAATCTCGCCTGTTTGTCAGACATTCACGCGAAAAGGAACAATAAATAGTTGTACTACAGACTACAGAGCCCACTGCAAGTATTTAACGAAACACTTTTCAGGTGAAATTTTCATCGAAATCGCGTAGAAAATTACTTTCAAAGTTGAAACAGGTAATAAAACAAACAATTTCTAGTTAAATAACGAATAGTGATCCAGGACCCTGTTGCTAGTTTGAAATACGTCAAATAACTATAAGCCACAGAATCACCCAGAAAACGTTCTCGGTTCAAACTCTAAAAGCCCTTTATCCAACCGAGTCCATAGTTGAACTGAAATTTACATAGCAGCTATTTATGGGCGAAGGGAACTTATGTCCTGTCTAAACCGCCGCAAGTGTGGTGTGTTGAGATAAAAAGCAAAATCATTTCCTTTTTTTCCCAACACTCCCAATATTATTATTTAATGTCCTCCGGTTTTGCTTGTATATCTCTCTTTTGGTATTTTCTTCTCGCCGTACTTACCTTCTCCTGCAAAAATATTTCAAGTCATCCGCTTTAACTCATCTGAAAGTCATTTCGCTTTATGGAGAGGCGAACAAAAAAATTTCGTCATTTACTTGATAAATATTTATCTCTTGGCTTGAAGATGTCCTATATTCCTATAGATATAGTGGCTCCGGCGAATTAGTAGAGTAGTTTAGTTGCGCTGGGTCTTATGAACATATGGCTCAGTGGATAAATGTTTTTTTTTGTTTTTTCTTTGCTTGTGTTTGCTTCTCTCCTGGAGTTCGTGATTTTCATCATGCGTACAACAAATGTTCTCTAGGCAATGTCAACATTTATCCTAATACAAATTGCCTTCATCCATTTATTGGATATATGTATAAAAGTGGTAACATCATGAAAGGTCGTTGTTCTAATGTTCTAATGAAGATGTCTTGCTGGATACTGCTAAGCCAAGCGACTGGCTTCGGCTTGTTTGTTTATTTTAGTAAGCCAATTGCGTTTATCAGCAGAGACGACTTTGTTCAGTTCTGTTGTTGTTGGTGGACTTAAGTACTTGGAATTAACTTATTTCAGGAAGTGGTGTAAGTCAACTCTCGTGGTTGGGGCTGTTAATGAGATTGTTATAATTGTGTTGTGTGTTTGAAGAGGGCGCAACTGTACACAAGACTTTCCTTTTAATCTAGCATTCTTCTTGCAAACAAACTTTGCGACTTCCTCAAGATTGGGAATTGTCTTTTGATCTTTTGGCTCCCGATTGTATAATTTATGGCCTAGTCATAATGATTGTTCATAGTATTTTTTCCCGGAAATTAATTTTCCCCCGGCAATGGTTTCAAAAATCGATATTCGTCCAGGTAGATTTATTTATTCTTCTTGTCATATTAACCACGTGGATCAGATTGAAGTACCTTCTATGCAGTCGCGGAGAATCTTTATGGGAAAAGTTTTGTCGTTTGCAGAAGAGAGACAGTGCTAGTGTTATATAATACCTATTCCTTGCTTGAGAGAACCCTGGCAAAGCAAAAGTGAGTGGTTTGTCGTTGTAACTTGAACCTCAGCTATGAGGCAACATTCCTGGTACATTAGTTGATGAAATCCGTCGTGACAACAAGTCAAACTTGCCACCTATTTCATAAAAGCAAAACATAAAACGCTCCTCGGATATCCTTAATCGTTAAAACTAAATTCAAGTCCACTTTCCGCCTCAAGTACGAACTCCACTTCTTCCGCCCAAACTGCCCTCCTTAAGTTGCACTGAAAAAACTGATTAGGTATGAAAAAACTTCAGCCAACGATTGCTCATTAAGCGCTTTTAGCGATTAGTATGTAAACTTCAGACGCGCTGCACAAACCCTTCGAACCGCCAACGTTCGATTTCAACTTATATACATAGTCCAACTTTTCTCATTGAAAAGTTTTCGAATGCGTTCGCAAAACGGCCGAGAGCGCCTAGGAAGCAGGCAACAACGATGCCCCTATGTCGTTGCAGTCTGTTATTCTTACGGCAACGAGCTTTCATGCCTGGCAAATATTTGCCAAAGTAAAGTGTATTCCTTTGGGGCGTGGTAGCGCTGTGCTTGCAGTAAACGAATGTGGCAAATTGGATACCGTGTAGCCAGCTGTGATTAAAACGGCAAACACATCATTAACACATTCCCGCCTTGAAGTTCGGAATTAGCAATATTATGCAAGCGCGCGAAGGATATCGTTGACCCGAGCACAGGAGTGATTGCTGTGTCACGGTAAGTCAACATGTTTCATTCATTACTGTGATTAGAAAATACTCGCCGTGTTTGGATAAGAGTATGAGTCATGCATGTGGGAGTGTGTGCTATTTTGTTGACCGGCGGGGCAATCACCTTTAAGTGATATACTACATAAGGACCTCCTAAGCAGTTGTTTCACGTTATATCAATTTTGATTAGGGGCTAAATTATTTACTTATTCAAATATGTAATTTGAATAATTGCAATTATTGTTATAGTATGCAGGATGTATGTCAACTATTATTGTTTGCAGTGGTTTTCGCTGGCTTTTGAGGACGGACCATATTTTTGGTCCTTGCATTTGGTGGCAAGGCAAACTTAAGTTCAACATTCATTTAAACAGTTGGTTTAATACTTACAATCAATGCTTGTTGGCTAAATACTTACAATCAATGCTTGTTAACATTCCAAGGCTATAGAAGTTGAACTGCTGGCCCGCAACTAAATTTGGTTATTGGCAAAGGCATCTTGGAGAGTGGGGCTCTGAAGATGTCAAACTAAAATTGATTATTCGGGAGGTACCACTCATGCCAATACATTCCATTTTTATATAACAACTTTCAAGTTTTCATGGGGGCACAAGGCAAAAGCTTCAAAATATTGTATGCGAACATCATTTAAGGGAATTTAAACGCAGTGACTAAACTGAATAGAATATTTATAGATGAGTTGACCGAAAGTTCAGTTGTCCACAAGTGATAAGTGTGGGTAAGAAATGATCGCGACTGGCATGGCTTTTGATACATTCGTATGTCATTGACCTGTTTAAATGGAAGCATACACATTGCAGACACGTTTTAAAAATGGAAGAGAGAAGAAGTTCCATCGAGGAATGTAAAAAAGGATTGAGGGAAATGTAAGCGACTATCAAGCAAAATGAGAGAGTTGAACATGCGATACAGAAAAATGTATTGAATACCTATGAATAACTACAATAAGATATTGCTATACACGCAAGTACTGAAACCAGTATGGACCTACGGGCTCCAGTTATGAGCATGCACATGCCAAACAAACTTACAAAAACTTCAGGTTTTTCAAAATAAAGTGCTAAGGAATATAGTTAATGCCGATCTGCATAGAGATCTGAATGTTGAAATGGTTGAAGATGAGGTTAAGAAGTTTAAGTAGGCTTCTCAATCAATGTATAACTGAACTTTTAAATAATGACAATGTAATCAGGAGATTGAGACGGATAAAACCTCTTGATCTATAAGAGTTAGCTAGGGCTCAGAAATCAGGTTTAGGAATCCGACAAACGGCGGATTTATTTGTTGAATTCATAAAATAATTCAAAAATAAGTTTCTGATTAGTCGTATGACTAGGTGCAATCTTTATCGGGATGGCGAATGTCAGTTCCCCGGGAGTTTTTTTTTTAGATGAGTTAAAGTCCATCACTATCGCAGAAGCATCCCTTGCGTACTAGCTCTGCAATGCCTTTCGATGATTTTTTACTTCCAGCGAATTCCCAACACAAACAAAATGAAACAAAAACCAACCAAAATAAAGGAGCCTTTCGTGCCATCCAGCTGCCCCTGACCAATAAGTTATTTAAAGTATATAAAAACCTCTGGCTTTTAAAAGACTTTAAGCGGTGATCTGCTTAATTTGTTATATTCGACATCCAGGATTAACCTCTCCCGTACATCTTAAAGCTGCTTTCCGTTTGCGCTTAAACAGTCCAAACATGCGCACAAGCGACCAATCTCCTCTTTGATTACTGGAGAAAGAGACAAACTGCTCTGGGTCCTACATGGCTGAAATAATCACAAACTTGTATGTCCAAACAGCATTTCCAGTGGTTTTTATATCAGTCAGTATCAGTATTTGCATGTTTGAAAAATCAAAAACCCGCCTGTCTCTCAAGTTCCCAAACATCATTTCACGAAACTTCAGTCTACCTTACTTAAAAAAGGGAATTGATGGAAAAAGCTCTGCGATGTATGTTTGCATTCCTAAACATGGAAGGCAATTGAACAATACCCTAGCCGCACATACATTTCTGTTTGTAACTCACTTTGCGACGAGATATATTCACAGCTTTTTGGTGGCTAAATACATTTCATTCAAAACTGGTTAAGGCATCTGGTATAGGAGGCAACCCTCACAAAGTAGCGCCAAAGCCTTTAAGCAACCAGAACCACTGAGCACATTTGTTTATTTATTTTTTTCCAGTGTATGCACCATCTCTCCTGCAAACGGTAGTCAAATATCCTATATCGAAAAAGTCGTGCCAGTTAGTGATTTTTTTTCTAAAAATAAAACGCTTTGGCCCGGAGCAGCTCTTCCTTCTCAATGAAGAATAGGTTAGACCAAGTCAACAATAAAAAACCAATGTAAATAGACCGACCCTCAAGCATTTACTTAACTTCATCCGCAGCATGCCTATTGCCCAATAAATGTTTGTGCTTTAACATCGGATCAATAATCGCTGGAACTCAGAAGTCAGGTGGTTGTTTATGTTTATGCCTATACCATTGCCAAACGTTACATTGATTTAAACGAGTTCAGCCGCCGAAACTACAGCACTCTTGATAATTGCGATTATGTCACTTTTCCAAAACTCCTTTTGCTTCAGGACAAGTAAACTTTGGAGCTCTCTGAAGACTACGACTCATTACAAACATGCAACTGCATGCATCTCGGATAGCTTCTTTTTCAAAAGTAGTAGATTTAACTAAAAAATTAAACTTCATTTTTCGATCGGCATTAACACATAAAGCAACAGAATGGAATAGAATTTTGTATACATCCAAAGTTTCGCTGATCCTTTTCACAGTTTCGGCAGAGGGGGGGGAGTTTAAATAATCCCAATAACTAGAACCTTAGCTTTTGCATCTTTCAACTAGAAACTCACTCTACTAGAATTCTATTCAACTCGAGAGCAGTTTCAAATCAAAAGATGACTGTCCCATAATCGATTTAATAGTTGATTGGCAATTTATTCCACAAGCCATATTAATGTCGATAGTGATTGCTGCAGAACTACTTTTACTTCGCAAACTGAAACTGTATTCGCAACTGCACTCTCCACCGGTAACTGCCACCAACACCAATACACCATAATTCGCATGTCGTCTCGATCGGGCCAATAGAGTGGGGGTGTCCTCTCCAACAACTGTCACTTTGTGTACACGATTTGCCATTGGAAAACGTCCAGTCCCATTAAAGGTTTTGTGGCGAAAGAGATTTTGTTGTTAACACAATTTCGCTGGTCCCCCGTGGTCGAATGTTGTTGTCACTTGCATTTGTACTCGTACTCATCGTACCTGTGCAGCTGCTCAGGCTCACTCAGCAAGTAGCGCTATACATTCTGACCTCTTAACAGATGGTACACAAACACACATGCTTCGTGGTGCACACGATTATTTTTGAGTCCAAAGAGCAGACAATTGAGCAAACCCAACCGGAAAACGACAACATTTACTTTAGCCAGAGGAATTTGCGGTTTGCCCAGACCACGCCATGGACTCTAGTCCGAATGGCCATGAATCTGCGCTCTCCATCATGGCGGTGGAATTTTATCTGATGTAATATTTGCGGATCCTGCCATGAGATGAGGAACATATGAGCGGTGGGTGTGGGATTGGTTTTGATGGCAGTGCAAATGGGATGTTTTAATTTCCTCAGTGTTAAGGGGCACGTGGGTAGTTGAGATTCATTTGGCCCGTTAAATACGGTGTTACGTATGACTTGATAAAGTCGGGGAAATGGAATGCTATGTAAATCGTAATCTGTGAATTTGTTCACTATTAATGGGAAACTAAAATCCTCACAATTGCATTTGGAGTCGTTTGGAGTACTAATTGGATGGAACTTGGTGGCATAGAAAACCAAACTTTCGGATATTACAAGTGAGCCCGCATTTTTGGTCTCTCGAAATTCAAGTGTTCACTTGTTCTGCTGCCATTTATGCGGTTGAATATTAACTCTCCTGTGCAGCCATATTAGCCGTTTTTCTTTTTTAGTTCAGAGCAGAACCTGAACTGTTATACAAAAAGTTTGTGTTTCTTTTTTTTGCTCAGATACATTGGAGCTCAAAATTGTGTTTCTTTTTTCGTTCAGAGCACGATCAGAGCGCGCTCTATGAGCTCAGAATAAATTGACTGAGCAGCCTGAGGAAAAAGATGATTTCACATGTACAAGCACACTTCCAGTCACATTTGACAGAAAAAAAAACAGGAAAAACAAAAAAATATCAGAATGCTCTGAGCGCACTCGGTTCAGAGCACGCTCATAATGCTCGAGCTCAGTTCAGTGCTCAGCTCTGAACTAAAAAAGAAAACCGCCTATTGTGATGTGAGCCATTCCTTAAGGAATGGGGAAGATAGTAATTGCTGCGCCCTAAAATTGCGTAACATTTATGGATAATGATGGGTAAAAAGTATGCCAGTTGCAATATGGACTACTAAGCAGTCACACTGTTAAAGGCGAGCGTTTACAGCTCCATCCAGATGATGGATGAGAAACACCCCAGACAAACTCAAAATGCATGCCTTCTAAATACAAGCACTTCAGTTCGGATACCTTGCATAGTTATCTGAAGAATACTCGAAGACTTGCTTTAGCTAATAAAGTATAACGACCAAAGTGTCGCTTCTTACATCCTTACATGCTGTAACAGTTAAACGCGACGTGTATCTCTTTAGATAGGTTAGCGGGTCCAGGTGCACTTTAAACTGAATTCACTAGTGCAAGAGGGTGGATTTTGTTGTTATCCCCACAGCCACTACCATAGCCGCTGAGTGGGTCAACAACAATGGGTTGTCTATCATAAAGCCGTGATAGAGTTTTTTCATGATTTCCCTTTCCGGTTCTGCAGGAAGGAGCTTTGGATTACTTATGTAACGTAAGGCATGGGACTAATCTGTGTTAAAGTGGTCGAGAAAAAGTTTGTGTTCCTTTTTTTCCAATAAATGTCATACGCTTTGTAAAGTGTCTCGTGTTTAGGGGGCTTTGGTACTTATCGTAGACTTACATGGTCTACGTAGCCACTTTAACGCCAGTAAGTGGTGATGCCTTAAGAAATATGCGATACGTTGAAATAAAAGGTCCCAGCAAATGGGGAAAAGAGGGGAGTTATCATTTCCAGGAAATGTGTATGGGTTCTGGTCGAATGGGGAAAGAAAATAAAGTGAAGGTTGTAATCAAAAGTAGGTTATCGTGGAGACTAGTTTGAAGACGTTTTGTACCAATTTCCACCTACTGTTTATTGCTGAAGCTTAAGTCAATTTTGTTGAAAACATGGTCATTGTTATAATCGAAATATAATTGAGCTTTGAAATTTAAAATGTTTAATTAGCTTTACAATTTTTACATTTGATGTTGGCTTGGCTTGGTTTAGCTGTAATTCAGCTGCCACTGCAGTTTCCGGAAGACTGGTTAAAAATTTAAAAAAAAATTAAAGAAAATTTTATAGAAGAAGGTCTTATTATTAAGTTATGTTTTCATCTGGTGGATAGTTCAATTTTGGTCCTCAGTACTGCCAAGTCTGACTGATTGCGAGAGCCATGTTGGTCAACAAATAATAGTGTTCAAACCAGTTGATATCATCCTTCTATTGTAGACATGATTAATACTCCTTGAACCATTCTAAAGTCTAGGGAAAATGGGTTCTCCTACGTAGATGTGTACTAAAGCAACTTTTAGAACTGATTTCAATAAAGCAGGTCGCATTTTTTTAATTTCTGAAATTTTAATCTTTCCATTTTTTTTTAACATGTATTTCAATTTTTTTTTTTTTTTTTTAATTAATTTTTTTTTCAAGCTTTTTATTTTCATTGTTTTTTATTAAATACTATTAAACTAAGTCAGACTTGAGATAATTTTGTGATAAAAATAACACTTCTTTATATACCTACAGCCAAATTTAAAATTAGTTTCGCCGTTTTGAGGTGAAAATCCTCCACAACTGAGCTGTTACAACTGTCAAAGACGTGTCCAAGCATTTTCGAAAATCCTGTCCCTAGGCGGTTGCGGTATCGCCATTTCTCATTTTTGTGATACGAATGAATTGACATTCCGTTCAAATGGTTCAAAACCCCTAAGGTTAAATGTTAAAATCTACCATCAATCAGGTCCAGGATTTATCGCCTGAGGCGGTGTACTAAATGAACTAGAATGCTGGGTTATAGAAATATTTGTTTAGAAAATAAGTTGTAAGCCTTTCGGACTGTATGAATTCGGGAACATGTGTAAATGCCACAGGCGAGTAAAACTAAGCGCAACCTACAATTCTAGTTTTCGACACATTTTTCGGGCATCTGAAACAGACAAATATCAGATATTGTTGCTGCCACCCTGTGGGTCACCAGATGAACCCTAGCGAATCAGCTCGCGATAATTCTTTACGTCTGGATTCACGCAAAACGGAAAAAAAACCACACGGTTTTTTGGTTCGTTGTGAGCATTCAGACTCTTGAAAAAAAAGAAATCTTACAACACAAATAAACTTGAATTTAAAAGCACTTCGCTAAGACAACAAGTTTTCATTGTTTCTTTTTTATTATTATTTTCATTTGGACGTAGGAATACGCTTCAAGTGCGGTAACAGATATCAAATTGATTGTTACTGGAAAAAGTATTGCCAAACGTTACAAAAGACAGCACCAGTGTTGTAACTCGTGGAAAATTTACCTTTTCGTGTGAATTGCGATGGTTGGAAACCGTCTCCGGAAAGGGAAAAAGTACAATTTTGTGTGCCGATCTAAATTGCTAGTTATGTAATAAATCTACTACAGCAAATTTATTTAATACTTCCAATTAAATTCCATATAGAATATTTTTGGCCCTATTTTTATACTACATAAGTATAGAAAATAAGGTGTTTTTTTTTTTTTCTTCAAAATTTTTCAAGTAGGAAATTTGTGGAAACTTGGACTAGATGCTGAAGGAAAAATGGGAAAAAAATTATTTACAAGCGAAGACATAAATATATGATACCATAATTTCCTTTTCTATTATATATAATTCATTGTGCATTCAGATACACATAAATTCTTACGTTGACATTTGATGGGCTATTTTGTTTCATGTTTTATATGAACAATTCGTTCTTTGAAATTTATTCGTAATGATAATACGTTTTAATTTTATTGTTGAGCAATTTACGTTTCGCAGAGATTTTTGATTTTTTGCCCCTTTTTCATTCAAAACGTTAGTAACGACATTTGAAAAATTTTCCCCTCAATCTGGGATCACTGATGGCTACGCTTTAGGCGCCTTTAGCAAGTGCTAAACAAAACAGCCTGTTGTCATTGCTAAGTGTGGGATGTTTTTCGAGTTCACTAAGTTGTAACGGGTGATTTTTTAAGAGGTTTAGAACTTTTTTAAAAAAAAAAACACAAAAAATTCGAAAAAATGAATGAAATATTTATTTGAATCGATAGTTTGAACCTTGCAATTTAATGTTTAAAGATAATTTCATGCAAATGTTGACCGCGGCTGCGTCTCAGGTAGCCCATCCGCTGAGTCCAATTTTGGCATACTCTTTCACACATATCGGCCGGTATCTCACGAATGAATGCATGGATGTTGGCTTCCAGTGCGTCAATCGAAGCGGGCTTGTCCCTATACACATTAGCCTTGGCATACCCCCACAAAAAATAATCTAATGGTGTCAAATCGCACGATCTAGGCGGCCAATTGACCGGCCCGAAACGTGAAATTAACTGTTCACCAAACTCGCCTCGCAATTGCGCCATTGTTTCGCGTGCTGTGTGGCATGTGGCACCGTCTTGTTGAAACCACATATCATGCAAGTCAAGAACTTCCATTTCGGGCAAAAAAAAGTTTGTTATCATCGCTCGGTAGCGTTCACCATTGACAGTAACGCTGCGATTCGCATCATCTTTGAAGAAATATGGCCCAATAATGCCGCCGGCCCATAAACCGCACCAAACAGTGGCTTTTTCGGGATGCATTGGTAGCTGTTGCAATGCTTCTGGCTGATCTTCACTCCAAATGCAGCAATTTTGCTTATTTACGTACCCATTCAACCAAAAATGAGCCTCATCGCTGAACACAATTTTTCGATAAAAAAGCGGATCCTCGGCCAGCTTTCCAAGAGCCCATTCACCAAAAATTCGGCGTTGTGGTAGGTCGGCTGGCTTTAGTTCTTGCACCAGCTGTATCTTAAAAGGCTTTACGCCCAAATCCTTCCGCAAAATTTTCCACGTAGTGTTGTAACAAAGGCCTAACTGCTGGGAACGGCGCCGAATCGACATTTCGCGGTCTTCTGTCACACTAGCTGATACGGCCGCAATATTTTCTTCACTACGCACAGTACGTAAACGTGTTGGTGGTTTAATGTCCAACAAAGTAAATTTGGTGCGAAATTTGGTCACAATCTTCCGAATAGACTGCTCAGAAGGTCGAGAATGCCGATCATAAAATGGAAGCAGCGCGCGATGAACATTTCGAACCGAGCACGAATTTTGATAGTAAAATTCAATAATTTGCAAGCGTTGTTCATTTGTAAGACGATCCATGGTTAAATTGCAAACCAAACTGAAGCTGTTTGACAGTGACACAAGGTACTAAACACACGTCAGCCGTCAAAACCAGTGTTGCCAAAACCAAACCAGCTAAAAAATCACCCTTTATTAAGAACACAGCACGCATGTGAAAGCACTTTGTCATTTTGTTTCTTTTAGGTAAACAAGTCGGATTTTAGAGGTTTCTTACACCCGTCGTGGACTTGTAGCCTGGAGGTATATGGATTATGGTTCAAAGGAAAAATTTAAGCGCAAAAATTCTGGTGATTTTCGATAACATAAGGGAGAAGGGAAGAGGGATACTACATGAGAGATATTTAAATAAAATTGGAAATAAGTTTGCCTAGAACATGTCTAACCTAGCTTAGGGCTAAAAGTGTCTTCGACTTCATCCCAAAGAGGGTTTTTTCTTGTTTCTTAGAATAAAATTGCATCATTTTATTACTTTTTATATTATATTCGTTTTTGCTAAATTGTGTAATAAGATAAGACTGAAATCATTTTGCAAAGTTTTTTTTAAGAAAACCGCTGTCAAGGTATTTTCAACTAAATTGAACTGTCCCACGTACCTAAGAAGCTTCATAAAGATTAGATTTGATTTGGTCTTCAAAGTCAAAGCGGCGCAATGGGAACCAGTAAATTATTGCCAAAATCCTTTCGACCTGGAAAATTAATGTTTTCACTTCTGAAAATAACACCCCGCCTTCTTCTTTCCATTCATCAGGCTAAGCTCCGCAAATGGTTTTCCATCTGTCTCCCGAATTAAAAACAAGCCGCATTCCAGAGTAAGCGACTATAATATTTCATTTACATTAAAAGCTAAATGGACTTTCGTCGTTATTATTGTAATACAAATTAAAAAGGCTTTACCAAATTACACTGTAACACAACGCAATGTGTCATAATTAATTTCCCTCGTATATGTGCGGATTTAAGTACAACGAGTGAATGTGTATTGTGCTGCAGCAGATTCCACCACAGAACTCGGATTTACTTCGTTGTGTTGAACAACGTGAATCATAATTCTTTTTATCGGATTGACAACTTAAAGTACTCCGTTTTTCTGTGTTCATTCCAAGTAATCGCACGCTTGGAAACATTTTCACACAATTATCCTTTAGTAGCGTTGACTTGTCCTTTGACTGAGTCTAGTCACTATCATGAAATATGCCGACTAATGCAACTCAAAGTTTGCCGATTTCACTCCACATCGGGCCACGGAGTGAAAGTGAGATCGGAGATTAGCAAGAGTGTCACCTGTCACTGTCACTGCCCCACATACATATAAGTCAACTACATCTAACTTCTGGCAGCCAAATTCAAACGGACTTCTTTATGTCGTTTGCTTTTAATTTGTATTTGCAATCATACTCATTGGCAGCAAGGAAACAAATAACGGCTCCTAGGCGGAAAAGCAATCAAATGTGAAACGGAAATTTTCAGATACTTTCTATAGCCGGGGAAGGGAAAAACAAATGTGTCAGATGCAGAAGCATTCCCGGAAGCAGGTGTCCAAATATTTTACATCCTTTCTCGTTTAATTTTTGTTTTGCTTTCTTTTGGCATAATTTCGAGGCATACTGGTGAGATTGGTTGGATGTGACAGTGGTGTACCTCGTACCATGCACCGTATATTTACGGGACTACAACGAAATGGAAATTGCTTCGGAAGTAATTTCTGTCGGTTAGCAACATGGCGGTTGGTTGCTAATGTACTCGTAGAGACATGTCTTGCTCACTTGGAAATCTCCATGACTGATAGCATCCGAATCTCTGTAATGAGTTTCAGCAATTTGTAGATTAATGTTGGGTAGGTATGTACTCTTTGGCTTACAAACAAAAAAAAGGAGGAACTTTTTTAAAACAGGACGCATTACGAGATGAGATAAATAAGGTCTTTATGAAGGTAACAAGAATTTTTTGTTCGCTGTAAAATGACAGAGAACGGTTTCGTTTTCAGATACTTAACACATACATGCAGGAAGGCAATTTAACAAAAATTGTGTTTATTGCAAAAGTGAACCCTAACCAGCAGTAAAGTTTTCACGGGTAACTCACAATAAAATTGCGCATATACCTATATCGTGAAGCCGTCTAATAACAACTGTTAGCGAAATGGACTGCGAACATAAATTCGTACTTAGCATGAGTCAAACTCCTTTATGTTCACTCGAAAACGCTATATGTGGGAGTAAAAAGTTGTTTTTGACTATCGAGAAAATTAAGAGGAATTTCAGAATACCAAGCTATGGTGATTGCAATTGAAAAATGTATTTTTTAAAAATAGATCAAGGGCTAACTATTCGCCATATCAGAGAAAAGTATGTCTTCAATAAAAAAAAAACAAAGGACCCTACCCCTATCTAGTTGCAACTATTCGTTTTGTGTGGTTGAAGGAGTCTTATACAGAGATGGATCACTTCTCCCCAATGAAAAGAAAACTTATGCAGATGGCGCCAGTACTTCTTTGAGTAACTTAACACCGCATCAGGTACTGATAGATCGTTTTGAGAAATGCAGAAAATACGTCCATAGAAGATGGCATACAATTCACTCAGGATAAGCAGCTAAGGAATCTAGAAACTTAGACGAGCTCCTTACAAACATTCTCAAGGCTTTCGTGAATGAGTGTAAAACGTATCATTAAAGTGGCAGTGGCTCATGTGGATTTATTATTTAGGGAAAGACACACGCAAAAGGTCTTGGGCTTCCGTCATGCAAGCCCCAAACTTGTAGCAGTCTGAATCAAACATAAATTTAATAAAATCACCCTGACTTGTGCTCAAGCTATGCCACCGCAATCTTTGGCGTGAGAAAGTATTAGAATCTTTTCCACGTAATGCGAACTTTTGTCAGGAAGACAAAATAAGGTGTCAAGCTTTCAGCCTTAAGGTCAGTGTTTGTTTGAGTTCATACATACATTCATGCGATTTGGGAACTGATCAAAAGAATAAAATCACGGGTACGAGTTGGCGAAATACAATTTAATCGTTGTGATGCTGAGGTGAAACAAGGATTACTATAATATGTGACCTTCTAGGCTTCTGACAAGCAAACACATTACCACAACTTGGTACTTTGCATTCAAACTTCATGCAAAGTTTGATTGCAAAGCTTAGGTTTCCCTATATATAGAATTTATCCATCAACTACAAACTAGACCAGCACTTTGGAACTAACCCCATTAGTTTGCTACATAAGTCAATGCTTACCCCTTCAATAATGGAATCAATTACCTAGATCACTCAAAACTGTTCTCTCTGTTCAAGAAATCAATTGAAAACCTGCTAACCATTTTATCGCATCTACTCCGGAAGAGAGGAAAATAATTTAATTAATTAGCTACCAACACTGAAATTGAAAACCTATTCGATCCACTTAGATGCAGTTGGAATACAGATAAATATTCAGCTCCCAGCAGACAGCAACGCAACCACGGGAGGACAGAGAGCTTCGTCCCCCCTGCAAGTGTATATGCTTATTCAATTCCAATGATCAAGGTGAGCGTCAAATCAAATTAGCTGCCTTGATACTTTGCCACAAACTAACTTTGGCAGCGACTGAACAAAGTTCATGTTTCATGCATTTTCACTGTCGGTCACTGGAGTCTGGGTATATACTGGGCAATTCGATAAAATCCCACTCGTATCAGTACCATCAGGGACCATCGTCATCCTCATCATCAAGAATTCATGTCATGAACTTAGTGAACAAAAGTTATCGGACAAAACTTTAACTCCCATTTTTATTATTAGTTTTCCTCCTAATAGTGCCGGGATACTCGGTGATCGGTGACCTTAAGGACTCAATAAGTTACTGCTATGCAAATAAGTATGACGGGCAACTTAATGAAGTACAGTTGAAGAAACTTTCTAGGTGCTTTTGAAATGTGACAGTCACCATCGTAGTGCGCTTCGGTTGAGTGGATTGGCGATGCCACTGACAAAGTTGTACCACCAGAAGAATGAAAAAGTAGCTCAGGTTCATTGGCAGGTACTTTAAAAACTTCCGATTAATGATAAGTGCAGATTCGGAAAACCCCAGCAAACCCAAAAAATTTAATTTCAGATCGATGGACACCACCTCCTCACCGACCTAAAAGCTGTCTAGGCACGAGTTATACAATATCCATTTAAAGGTTCGACATCCCTGTGAAAATTGGTCAAGTGTGCAGCATTGTGATGGTCAGCAAGAACCCCTCTGATTCCGAAAATGCTTGTGCGTGACTCTTTCAACGTCTTTGTTGGAGCAATTTTACGAAACTCACAAGGAAACATCGAAAGTAGAATTATATAAAAGATGTGAGGGTGAAGAAATTTGACGACGGAATTCGCGAAAGTGTCATTGACATGAACCCTTGAGATGATTTGGTTTGAATAATGCGTCCAGAGCTCGAACTTCGGAACTATCCGATGGATATCATCGAAACGATAGACCTACAGAGCAAGCAGCTCAGTGCTACCTCTGTCCGGAAATAAAAGGAATATTTCTATGCTTGTCAAAGTTTCGAAAACGATTTGCTCCAGAAAAGATTCAAAGTCGAGCCTTTTTCATTAATCAACTATACAAGACTTCAAAAATATAATTGCTATTGTATTGCACCAGCTAGACTTTAGAACAACTGTTGTCCGAAGCTGTGCTTTTCTCTTACGACAGTTTCCACTAACTTGCGCTCTTCTGTCATGTTCTGCATTATCAAATAGGCTTGACGAGTGCCATTGCAAAAAAAAAGAATGCCTCTGGTTATGTAGTTTTAGGAAATATTTAAAGCAGATACGTATGTGGCTTGTGGCGCAGTGGCTTAGTGGTTAGTGTGTTGGACTACTAAGCGAGGGGTCCCAGGTTCGAATCCCGCAAAAACCCAAATTCCAACTTGGGGTTTTTCCACTGCGCCACCTCTCGCGAACGTCTGACAAACATCCGAGAGGATAACGGTCTTTAGAGCTTCTCAATTAGCCGTTTGGAATCGGCATAAAATTGTGGATCCCTTCCATTCGTTCCAAAAATAAAACTCACACAAAACGAATGGTTGCGAGAAGCTAGGCCTTGGGTCCCTACGGACCTGTTGCGCCAACTATATATACGTATGTTTACAAGTCGCCATACATCTTTGTTTGGTTGATTAGAGCATTGTTAAGATCCATAATCTCCAGCTGGTTTAAGCTTCACTGCTTTCTCTACCATCATAAACTGAAATTTTGCAATTGACTGCTAAGAAGTCCATTGATATCATGCATATTAATGACCCAAAAAAAAAAACATTATTAGTCGGGCATTCTAATTAAGTTTTGTTAGACTTTCATAAATCGCATTATTCATTTGTATAGCCAGTTCACATTTTTTTACTTGTACACAATCCTTGGAGACATCAAAGCTTATCATACCAATTTGTCAAACTAACAAACTACTTACGGGTGACGATTATCAGGAAATATTTTTCTGTTTCACAAAATGATTTATGTTGGACATTGATAATTTGTTCCCTTTAATAAAAGGAAACAGGTAAACGTGTGTAGCTGGGAGGCAATAAAGGTTAATGGGTACAAAACTTAAGTGTATGGGGAGTCGGAGTACAAATGAAGCGTTTTCAATCGTGTAAGATCTTATGGTGTTATGGTGTATATGTTTAAAAGAAGAGCGGAAGTGGATGATAGTTTCAATGATTACATTGAACGTAGTTTTTATTATATGTTTTTAATAGCCAAGTTACACCGCAGACGTTTCAGACAATTTTTCTGATACGTTTCCGTACCCGATACTTGCAAACTCTGATTGCAAGAAATCGATGAAAGTGTAAAAAAAGAACTCATGAACTCCTATTTATTCAATGAGATAATTTTAACCCGATACTCTGAAAATTTGACTTGAATATTAAAACAATATTTGGTGAATGCTCGAAGCAGGGCTGCCAGTTTGGGGATTTTTTCTTTACTTAATGTTCAAAGCCAATAGTCCCCAAAAATGTGCAGGAAAATAGTATAAATATCAGTCAGAGGAAATAATTAATTTTGCAGCTTTTTGTATCTTAATGTGATGCATATTTTGCTTCCTTCACTTAATCCAAATAATTGTTGTGTCAAAGCCTGCACAGACATAGCTCCACCTGAATATGGCAGATGATTTTTGTGGAATTAAACCAAAAACGACTTGCATTCTGCCTTTGAATACTCGTGACATGAGTAAATCACTGCATACAATATTAATTGCAAGGAACCCTGTATAGCTCATACAAAGGAGTATTAAAACATGTTGCTTATAATAAATCAGTAAGTGTGAATTGTTAAATACAGCCCAGGACGTATGTGACAGCCGGCAAGAGCTTCATATTTTTTTTTCGGTGCAGTCAGGCATATGTAAACTAGCATAGTTACAATTCAGTGTAATAGATTAAAGCCCGATGATAGTTTTACATTTCGAATACCAAAAAAATTCCGAAGCCGTTTGCCAGAGGAAACTTATTTCATTCTATTTGCCTCGATGGAATTTCAGATATCTTCCTAAAGCGGTACACCTAATTTGTTCACATTTACTTTCAATGTCGGACGAGGATTACACCTAATACATTCAGGCGCACAAGTCAATATCCCTGTCACACGAGCTCTGCCTTACAGCATGTGCATGTCAAATGTCTGCATCTGTCCGAGTGGAAAATAAATGCAGTCTCTGATGCATTTGAAACGGAGACAACCAAAAGTTGGACCATGTTCCGTCCTCTAGATCGAAATGGAAAGATTCGAAATATGGGCAGCATTATGCAACTGTATGGGTACGAGATCTTACCTATCTTTGCTTAGGCAACTGCTGTGCAGTCATCCCAGTGACATTCACCAGAGAGACGGTGAATTTCTATTTTGAAATTCAGTTCGTACAGGAAATGAAAATGAGGAAAATAAATTCTCCGTTCGCCGCCGTCATGGGAAGAATGGCTGAAACAGCAACAGTTGAAACACATTATTGAAAATTCTGCAACATTATTTGCCGGAAGAGAGCTTCGACAGGTAGGGGCTATCAGCTGCGAAAATTGGCATCCTAACGTAATAATGGAAGGTAAAGTGAAATCAGTTGTAACATGATATTGGGAAAGGTACATTTCAAGGGTTGTAGGTTGTCGTGCACTCCCATCGAGATTGGTTTGATTGCAATTCCATCGCCATTTGTGAGTTGGGACACCCTCTGTTGCAGATTTCGTTGTGAATGTTGTTCTTATAAAAAGATGCCATGCTATACATTCGTTCTAATTGTGAGTTTTCTTAGAAACAAAGTAATTGGTAAATGAGTAACGAAAGTATTTGATAAAATTTAGTAGATTTCCGTCTCATTTTGTGGATTGTTTTTGATAATTTAGTTGAGCACTTTCCACCCCTGGTGGAAATTACTCGTATGTTATAAATTTTCCGGAAATTATTGGAATTAAAGTTCGTTTTTATACTTGCTGTCATTTTTGTTCGATTATGTATGGACACATCTTCCATTTGAAGAAAAACTCCATTTCGCAAAGTCAGTGACTTATAAAAATTGCAGAGTTGGGAATAGGAATATTCTATGTAGATTATGTAAATCACTCTTCAGCTGTCAATAAACAAGACAAACTGACTTTGTGAAATTTATAATCAGAGTTCAAAGAACAGAGAATTAACTGAAATAGTAAATAGTTTAATTATTCTTTCGAGTGATGAAGAAAATAGGCATACAGCAATCGAATACAGATCCAGAATTAGCTAACTCGATCTTGATGAATCGCTTTTCGAATATCTAAAACCGCATGATAAAAGTCGTGAGTACCAGGTACTCGCAAAAAAGTGACGAATACGGACGGCTTTTGTTTGGAAAGTTTTCTAAGATCTCACGAAACACCTATTCAGAGAACATGCGATTAATAAATACTTCTGCTCTGATACTTATGTTGAGAGTTTTTTTGTGGGTGTTCTGACAGAAACTGCTAACACAGTTTACTAGTAAGTCTTGTCTTTTACATGAGATATTATACATGATTTGCTTCTTAATACATTTAGATGATATTTTAATGTTTTTTTTTCAATAGTTGTGAATGCAAGCTGTGTGTTTTTAGCATTGGAATATTTTTCTTCATATTTAAAATATGCACTATCGATTTATAAATAATAAACACTAGTTATTTTTGTAATCGATTGTAGAATAGAAAAGGCTGTCCATTGTTGATTAGAACCAAATAATTTAAAAAACTCCTGTAGGCACAGCTCCTCTGACTAATGTAAGTTGTTTTTGTTTTGTGGGTTGACAAAAATATTTTGTTCGTTGATTTTCTCTTTAATGTAGCGGATGACAATTTCGTTTTATATCAAATGATTAAAAATATACTAATAACTCGTAAATTGTGTACTTGCAAAAGAAATGAATACTGACACCTTTATAATAGATCAAATTTATTAGTTTTATTTACTCATTAATTTTCTTCTTTAGAATTCGGACAATTTTTTGTAGGGAGTTTTTTTTTTTTTCTTGAATTTCACTATCAATTACTCGTTAGTTCTTAAAAACAAAACAAATTGGGAGTAGAGACAGTTTTTAAATTGAATATTCAATGACAATGTGTTTAACATAATTTCGACAGAGAAACTCGGTGTTTTCACGAAAACATTTTACTCGTTAGTCGGCTCTAAATATTGGTATTTGTATTTTTCGCCACGTACAAAAAATTACAATAATGTCGTCACACGGTAATAAACATAGTATTTGGCGATATACTTTGTATTTTATAATTTGTATTCAATCTTATTAAAATTGATAGATATCGTTCCAAGAAAATCGACTTTTTAGTTTCCTAAAAAAGTCTTATACTGCTAGGAAACAAATTAATATATAGTCCATAGGTGTGAAATATCTCCGAATCCAGTAAATATACTTTATTCCAAAACGTTGTTCGTTATTAACCGGATTTACAGTCAGAAATACAAAAATAAAAACAGTCCTCTTAGTTACAACGTATACAAGTAATATACGAGTGCTAATCAAATACCGTCACCTCTCTCATGAAATGGAAACATAAAAAAAAGCAGAGCGGAACAGAAAACCAAACAATGTTAACTACACATTTGCATAAACAGAAAAAGGACATTCTCCATTAGCGTGGGCTCAAAGGAACTCCGGGAATTCACACAACAATTCGCCTTTTCTCGGTAGCACCACTTTCTGGGTCACCACCATCTCGCCACCCGTTCACTCGCACTCCAGCAGTTTGCCGCACTGGGGTTGACCGTATACGTTAACTGCTTATCCTTCCATGTTCCCATCCCACCTGGCTACATTAAGTGAGCGTTGCAAAACTTTTTAATGAACGCAGTCAAACAAGTGAAACACTTTATACACTTGAAACACAGAAGCCGACCGGAAGAATGAGAAATATCTGGAATGAACCACATCCAATGTGATATGTGACTATGAGTGTGAGTATGAGTGTGGGCAGCGAATCTAGTGAAAGTATTCCGTGCCAACGGACGACGTGAAAACTCCTAAACCATTCCATTTAGTGTCCTTGCGAACAAATTAAAGGAAAGACAAATTGTTTCGACAGCACGGAAACGGCTTCCACTGTCGTTTTGAGCAAAATTGATTTCTTCTTCCCCGTTAGGATAAAAAATACACAATAATTTTTCAAATAAAGAGAGAGAGAGAGAGGAAATCTTACAAATTCACAAAGCATGGAATGCAATTAAGCCAGGTGCGGACAATTTCTCAGGATGGGGAGGCAAGGTTGTCGATGTCGTTAACTCTATGGCCATATACGATTGCTCTTAAAGAAGGATGACTGCCTGCAATTGCAACCGACCAGGGAAGCTACTCCAAATGTTCATTTCTTCATTTTCATTTTGTGTAATTACATATACGTAATGGGAGGGAGATTTATTTGCTCAGCAGGTACAGGTTTTTGGTCAAATATTTGTGCAATAAACACCCAAAGGGTTTCTACGAAACTGCTTTGTAAATGGGTGCGACTTGGCTACTCATTGAGCCCATATTGATGCGTGGAAAGTGTTTAGTTTTGCTGAGGTTTTACAGATTTTACCATCCAAATTATAGATGGGGATATGGGTACCTGGATAGGATATTAAGGTGTAAATTAACTCTGGGAAATAACCCAAAACCCAATTGCTGGACTGAGTGCAGACGATTGAGCATTTCATAGTGCCTAAAGCTATATTCAGACGATTGCCAGATCTGCCAAAATTGTCAGGTCTATTAATGATCTGACAATAGCGAACTACCTTAAATACTAAATCGCTAGTTAACACGATTGCCAAACTCTGAAAATTTGCGATCCGTTTTTTCTCATTCGGTGGCGATGTCTTGATTGAGGAGCACGTAAGAAAAAATTGTTGTTTTGGCCGCGTACGTATTTGAGAGCAGCGAGGAGGATGAATTGCCACACAAACGTCGGCGTGTTTGTACGAAGGATTGGATGGCACGCCGACAGCAGGAGGGACTTTACGCAAAATTGCTCATGGAACTGAGAGCTGAGGAGCCAGAATTGTATTCGGGGGATTTTTGCTGCGAAGTATTCGGAGAATTGTTTCAATACAAATGTCACTCACTCCAGCGGTTTGCGTTGCAGTGCGATGAAGTTTGTTTTTGAACGACATTTTTAACAGCTTGGTATTTGGAATTTTTCCGATATCCTGTGACAACAATTTACGATTTCGAGTCAAGTGTAAATAAATGTGAGCAATAAAAAAAAAAAAAAAAAAAACAATATAGCAACGCATTTTTTGTATTTACTGCTTCAATATGTGTCTCCAGGGGAAAAATCCAAACACCACAAAATACGAGGACGTGAAATCAGTGCGTCATCGCATGGTAAATATGCCATCACTCAGCTGACTAAAGTTTCAACCAAGCTCAATTTTATGGCGGGCTTTCCTATACTCAAATTATAGGTATAAGCTCTACGGAAACTACGCACAGACGGAGGTTTCAGGTTCTCTCTCTAAAATTACGATTGTTATAATAGTTCGGGGTGATACCAATTCTTGTGGTCTACTTCAAAAATCTAAGTAGTTTTCCAGCTGTTGTCTTGAGAACAGTTTACAGCTCAATTTATAAGTTTCCCATGTAAGTGCTCCACACAATTTGACTTTTCCACAGCTAAGCTAAGTCTCTGGTTCAATCTTTTCGCGACCTTGGTATATTTTGCGGCATGGAGCTTAATTTTCGTTGTCATATTGTTGAGTTAACTACTAAATCAAAGCTTGGTTTCGTTTAAGGGTGGTACGAATACTTTTACGACCGACAGACGTGACATCACTTTTGCTCGCCCCCTCCTCGAGTACATTGCCCAAACACGGTGTCCTCTATCATCAACCAACCGCACCTCGCTTACCTCTAACGTATTTTTGGTATGCTGCAAAGGTTAACTCACCAGCCTCACTGTTTGCGACTCTAAACGGAGCACTGCCTCCCGAAAATTCTATCTCCTTAACCTTTACTTCAACCCTGGGTTTAAGTAAATTAAATCATAATAAACGTAGTGCGAAGCTGGACTCCTGGAGGCAGTTGGCTAAAGGTCGCTTCTTGGTTGACGCACATGTCCAACCCGGACTGTAGCGCCGTCTTATTTAAGTAAGCAAGTCGTATCCAAAGCTCGTATAGTTTACTAAATGCGGGTTTCGCCCCGACTGTGAATTTAATTTGACTAACAAGCCTCTTACCAGTTATTCATGATGGTTAGAATTGCTTGTTTTGTAATGGCAGACGTCGGACCGTTTAAGCCTGGTTTGACAAGAAACCAGAAATGCAATCACAGCTGTGAAGAGGACCGGAAGTCGACACTCCCTGATAGTCTTGATTTTGGATTCGCAGAAGCTGATCCATTACCAACACATATCTAGATACTTACAATATCATTTATGAAAAACATCACATAAACCTTCACTGAATGTGGTATATCAATGGACGCACATAGACCTTGCCTGTGAGTAGCTTGGTTCGCGAAAATAATTCCACTTAAATTCCAATAAGTACAATTTCAATTTTCACCCACTCCCCTGGGCGTCCAATGTCCGTTGGTATCGTTGATTCAATAAAATTCTCATATTATCCGCAAACAAAGGCAAGTATTTAACAATGTTATACTATTAAAAGTTGTACCTTTGCCACCGTTATTGAATCACGGTTGTTTTTTTGTTCGGCCGACTGTGGTTTCTGTGGTCTGAAATAAAATGTCATTATTATGAGAACACGAGGCAGAAAGTCTGTGAAAAATGAAAAATCCCCCCTTGTCTGTGTGGTAGAAATTAAATACGTTAGTTAATTTGCTTTTATGCCTTCAGTTTTTTTTTTATTAAATTAATTTTCTTTTGTCGCTTTTTCTTTGAAACGAATAAAATAAAAGCAAGTGGAAAACATTAGAATTTCACTTGTCTTGCCATGTCAATATGCCATGCAATGGCTAACAGTTACCGGTGAAGTTTCTTAAAATATAAAACTGTTAATCAAAGTTGCTTGACTAATAGACTTTATTTATTTTGTTTTTTTTTTTTTTGTTTATTAGAACTAGAAAACAAGTTGGTAAATATAGTTATCCATTTTTACACTATAAACAGATGAGGTACAAAACTAATTCAGGTATAGGGAGAGTAGTACATTAGTATATATTTATATTTGTTTTATAAAATTAATAGGAAAACAAAAATAATTAGGAAAATTTGTAAATAAATTTACTACATTTATCTTACTTATTGCTTAAAGAACATTTATTATCTAGTGATAGGTACCATTAATTAACGTTATTTTTTTTCTCTCTTAAGTATATTTGCCAATTAGTTATGTTTTTTTTTGTAATTTATTTTTTAAATTTTTCACAGGAAATTTTTGTTTACTTGTTCAACATGTCTATATTTACAATTTGGTATGACTAGTTAAAGTTTACATCTATTAAAAACTGTACATTGCACATTTAAAAAAATACACATTTTTGTTTCTTAAACATTTTTGATGAGTATTGTTTTATTTGTTAAGAGCCTAGTGTTGGTGGTCGCAAATTAAATAATTGGAGAGGCGTTGTTTTCTGGTTTGGTTGAAAGCTTTTCGGTCCTTGACTTAGTTTGGGGAATCATAAGAAAAGCGGTGAAGCATTAATTACATTTGAGTTTTGTTATGCGATATGTTGTTTTTGCATTTATTTTAACTAATTCTAAATGGAGAACTTATACTTATATACAGTAGTTATTTAGTTTGTATCGTGAACTAGACATTTATACTAAATTCTATGTAGTTTTTGGTTTTCTTTCAAAGATGCTATCTACAACTTGATTATGTCAAAATGCAATTTAGTTGTAAAGAGAAAATATCTAAGTAACTTGATTTTTGTTCATTTAGTTATCACGCTTTATTTTTTCCTTTCATATAGTGGATTTAATCATTACAACTTTGTCGATATGTTTATTCTATTTAAATTTAATGTGCAGCCAAGGGTTTTTATTTTTGGATTTAAAGGTAGTAAATAAATATAGCATCGTATTGGTGAAATTTCATATGGGGAAGGAAAATTATGCGAACAGTGTTGTAGTGGAAAGTACATGCCAGCTTCACAGAAAGCTATTTGAATAGAAACATTTTTATATTTCCAAAGGCTACAACGAAAGTCACCATTGAAAAATTTGTTTTAATACTCCAAATTTTGGTTAATGAACCTTTGTAAAAAGTGTTTTGATAAATGTAGGCGATTATTACAACATATCCCAACAATCAAAAATCAAGATAGCTTCGCTGATTGAAGGGAAACGTTTGCTCCCTTCCTATACTTTCATATAAATCGTCAGAGAGCACCTCCTGGTATATTGTAGAAAATTCGAAGACGATTAAGCTTACCACAAATGTGTTTGGTATTAATTTGCTGGTATATTATTCATATTTAAATTATGTATACTAGTAAATATTAGTATAACGGCTATCCGAGTGCACTCATAATTATATTTATATTGTTCTTGTACAACTCTTTGAATTCATTTAAATATATTACATTGCACACATTCTGCTTCACATTTCAAATCAATGAAAGCACGTATTTTTGTGGTTTTATCCTTCGCTTCATAAACATTTTTACTTATTTTTAATTTATGGATATATTGGGACAAGTGAATAAAAAAGGACTCAGTTTTGTTTAAAAAATGATGGAAAGTTTGATTTAAACAGGTTTTTGTGCTTGCTTTAACATAGATAGGTACTTTACTTCAAAGTTGAAAATCCTAAGAGTTTTGTGTCGAAACAGACCTTACAAAAAATGACGCACAAACGAATGTCAAAGTAACCTATTTAATAACGCATTAAAATTCACATCGCCGCACATAATTTAATGTCAAACAAAGACATCGCCATAGTGATAGATGATTTGCAAAACAAGGTACACTTACAAAAGCAGCAAAGCGTGACGATGGCATGTCAATGAGAAAACCAGCCCCAGGGGTCACACTGACATCATTAAACAATTTGTGAACTTATACAATGTCAATCGCAAATCAATGCCTCACTGATTATACTGATATAGTGATGATGCTTGAGGGTGACAACGTACTTCAGATTTCAGACGATGTGGGTGGTTTTCAGTGTTCTCTCAAATCTTAACAGTAAGCGAACCTATGCTTGAAAGGTACTCCCACTCAGCTGAATATTTTGCTATAATCTACATTCGTATAGCAACTCAAAATGACATCAAATACTTAAGACCTACGTAAGACGTTCAGCTGACCGTGGTGACTTTCTACACTTTCGCTTCCTGCAAGCGAGTTAACCCCGAACTACCTACGCAGTTGTACACATTACTCGAACAAAATCCGGGCAACATTTCGAACCCAAAACACGGCGCATTCTTAATGAGGTTGTTCTCGGGAGAATCTTGAGAATTTGCTAAAAAGCAATTAGAATCCTTTTGCCCTGACCACTGCTAATTAAACATCCCCGAGTTTCCTCATCCTTTCCCCGTGCTTGGTCGTCCTTAAAACAATTTTCTCTCGAAAAAAAAGAATTTGTTCGCATTCCGAATAAATTAACCAACAAACAGGCGGCTTCCTTTGTGTCAGCTCGACTAACCGAATCCACTCGGGCTCGTCCCGACGCCGCTCATGAATTTTTCATTGCACTGAATGGCGTGGGTCTCCTGCGGGAGCGGGTGCGCTACTAATGGTTACACAGCAAAGTGAACATTAGATATTTTTATTTACCTTAACACTGAAGAGCGGTGATACGAGTGTCGAGTATATATATCCGACCGGAATCCACCGCACTGCGCCCCGTTTCGCTGTGTATAAATTCAAAATTTTACCTCGCAGGATTTTTGACGTTATATCTATAAATACCTGCCTTCAAACAACCAAAACAGAGTTTCACCGTTTCACAGATTTTCGAGCCATTAATTGATGTAAGACGTTAATTACTTCTAAGGCAGGCTGCTACTCTCAGCCTCGAGTGGGCGAGGAGGGGTTAAGAGGGAGCGGTATTTCAAGATTTCAGGGTTATAACAATTAATTGGGGCGCATAAAACGCACAGCAGCTCGTAATGTTACTCGACTACTTTTCCAAATAACCAACTTTTCCTTGGTAAACAATTTTTCGTGAAGGTGACGCAACAATTATGAGTGAACCCCTTTGGAGTAAAATTAAATGGTCTCCGCTGAATAGTATTAAGGTGATGAAAATAGAAATCAACCAGATGCTGAACAATTAGAAGTAAATTAAACGAAATACCGTATAGCCAGCCTCTTATATAGGTACTAAATGAAAGTGTTTATTGAAAGGAAATCCAATTATCAAGATTATTGCCAACCAGCAGCAATTATCGTATGAGAATCTGGAATACCTAATTAAATGAATCGTAAGGAAAATATATTCCATTTGAAATAATTTTTTGATGGGATGTTGGTGGTGGTGGGTTAGGGTTGGCCGCAGAAATAGAAACATAATGCTGCCCTAGTTGGGTTGAGTTGATATTTTGGAGACGGGCACAAGAGTGCGATGGAGTGGAAAGTTGATTTCTCGATTGAATTTTTAGTGCACACAAAAGTTTAGCTGTTGAGCTATTCAAAATCGCCCTCTTAAGGCTGCAATTCTTGACTGCTCAATAAGAGATTATTTCGCGAAGAGAGATGCGGAGCCATATAGGATACTATCAAAACCATAAACTCCTAAACAGGTCGGGGAAATCTCAAACTTGACAACCAAACCCGACCTGAATAGCCGTCGCCTTTTGACACCGAAATGACACTTTCCACAAATGACATATAACTCCTTCTGTCAGTTTAAAAGCTCCATCGCCGGTGGACGATGGTCTGTTGGCAGTAACGGGGAAAGACTTTTTACTCGTTACGATCTTTAAGGACGGCCTTTTGTTCTTAGACTTGTATCCACGATGGGGACAGTGGCCCTATCAGGTAAGAGCCACTAAGCTGTACCTATCACAGATTGGCTTTAAAGCGACAAGGAAATGACTCAGTGAAACTTGACAGAGATGCCATAAGGGGTTTACAAAAGCCTTGGCATCTAAATTTATCAGGGTGTACACAAAGGGCTAATGCTTACGATTCCTATAGAAACTATCTGACTATTTTCGTCTTTCTTACACTGTCGTGATATCGTGCTATCATCAACATGATATTCATTGATATGACGTACTTTTTTTCACCAATACGATGAACAGATTCATGAAAACTTTTTGACAGTTGATGAACCGTTTTTCAATATTAAGAAAGTGCATGCATTAATTTTTTTTCCAAGACAGTGATAAGAATTTGTCGTAGTTTCTTATAATATATATAGTTGGCGCAACAGGTCCGTAGGGACCCAAGGCCTAGCTTCTCACAACCATTCGTTTTTGTGTGAGTTTCATTTTTGGAACGAATGGAAGGGATCTACAATTTTATGCCGATTCCAAACGTCTAATTGAGCAGCTCTTTAAAGAATGTTATACTCTCGGATGTTTGTCAGATGTTCGCGAGAGGTGGCGCAGTGGAAAAACCCCTAAATTTGAATTTGGGTTTTTGCGGGATTCGAACCTGGGACCCCTCGCTTAGTAGTCCAACACACTTACCACTAAGACACTGCACTTTCTTATAAACTAAGTTCATAATATCCTCAAAACATCTCATCAATATGACGAAAACACTTATTTTGATGAATTTAGTTATTTGTTCATCCAGTTGATGATTTATTCGTCTTATTGATGAATGGAATCAACATATTGAGGTATGATTGCCAAGTTTTAAATGTTCACCATATTGATGACGGGTTTCATTATATTGATCATCAAAAAACAGAATTCAATTTTTATTTAGGAGAATGTTGATGTAAGTGTTCATCTTATAGGTGAACAGCTCTTTATATTAAGGAAAAAAATTAAATTCACCATTATATTAATCATATTGATGAATGGAATCATCATATTGATGAATTTTTTTCATCGTTTTCGTTTCAATCGATTTCCAAAGATTTTGAAAAATGTACATTGAACAAGATAGCATCCAGCCGGCGAAATGTCAATATGTTTACCTGATTCTGTCACTTTTAAGAAAGTATGTCTAGGCGTAAGTTTAAAGATTTTCAAAATCAGTTTAATATTATTATTTAACCAAACTTTTGTTAGGTACATGTTCTCTTATGCTTTAAAATTATAAAATTCAATAGAATGGATCAATTTAATATTTATGTGACTAAGTAACAAAAAACCCAAACACACATTTCAAACACAAATGTATGTGTTTGCAACCTGTGTCCATCTGTCCATACCTCAAGAAATGCGTATGCCAGGCAGATTCTAAATATAAATACAAAAATAGTCCCTAAAAACAAAAGTACCTATTAAATTCCAAATAAAATCCTCAATATTTCTGGAACGCGTGGCTTTTTGCCAATACAACTTATTGACTTTCGTGGTAAAACTGATTTTCATTTGAATATTTTTCTTTTGGATACGAAGAGATTCAATTATTAAAATCACGATATTATTGCCTACATCGCCATTTTCATGACATTATGTTCGTTAACGTATTTTAGCATTCCCATTAAAGAGGGAAAGTTATGTGTTTACGTTTTACTTGGTATCACATTTTCATCATATCACTGGACTGAAATTGATGAATTTTTCGTAATATTGATGAACTTTTTCATGCGTATGATGTATCTTTTTTTAACGTAAAAGAGACTGATAGCTATTTTCGCAGAGACGTTAATGCGAAATCATTATCAGTACGCCAACACTCACTTTGCGAAGTTAAGTCGGTTTTTCCTTGGGACAAGGGAACTGTTTGTAATTTTCGTAAAGAGGTCAAGTCTTTTGCTTTGCTTCGTGTACACATCGCTTACAATTTTGAGCATTTAATTAAGAACACACTTTTTAGAGTACCTTCATTAAGATTCAACGAAAAACAATTCCTAATTTACTCGTTTAAACTACAGACCAGGAAATATCTGCGTACTCCCTCTGTGCCAAGGAAATTCTATAGATACCACAAAGTTAGTAGAAAGGATTTAAGGGAGAGATTCGTTGATCACTGTAAGCCTCGTTATAAAAACTACCAAGAAACTACATGGGGCACAGGGCGCACCAATTATTCTGAGTGGGATTTCATGTTTTTGCAAGTTTGTTTGCCCAATACTTTCAGCCCTTGCATAAAGGTTGAATAGCCTTTGTTGTGCAGTGTGCGTTTACAAATCCCATACCTTATCTTTAAAGATCCGCAAAGATACAGACAGAGCTACAAGCAGACCCCCTGTATTCACTTAATCGACTTATCCGACTCGTTCAGTTGAAATATTTATATATATATATATTTTTTAAAAGGAATTCCCCCTAAAGATTAATAGCATTACACGATACACGACCTTATTAATTCGATTTCGCCGCGTCAAAAAAGATGTTGAGCGTTCTGCCTCTCAAAATTAATTTTCCTTTCATCGCAAAACATCTCCCACATATATCTTGCCTTCTTCTATCCAAAATATTGTGTTTGTACCTTGTAGGGATAAGGAATAACTGACAATTATAATCATACCAGCACCACCATCCCCAACAACGTTCGCACCGTCAAGAACAAGGACATTCCCTCAACATTTGTCTACACGAATCAAACTCATGAATTGTTTCCCGGGCACAAAAAAAATGAAAAAAAAATGAATTGCTTGCGTAGAGCATTTTATTTATTCTGCACAGCGGGACAAGAGCGAACTTTCAAGAATCTATATATTATTTCTATATTATTTTGCGTAAAAGTATTCCGATTTAACGTCGGATTTCAGCCATCCTTGGATGACAGATTTAACAGCCACCCTCGTCGGAGAATTACGACGATTGTTGGCAGGTTAGGTATATCGTCGCTTATGGAATTTCGATTATGCCGCCCGATGAGAATAATTACGAATGCAGGTCATAAAGTTTTGAAGTCCCAAGTTAATTCCTTTTCATTAAACTTTAAACTTTTCACACAGTTGGATTTAATTTCACGCAATAAATTGTTTTCGCTTTTTTGCCACAGCGCGCGAGTTGAAATTGAAAGTAATGTTGTAGGGTTGGGGTTTTGGGTGCTACTGCTATACCATCGGAGGCGGTTTTAATTGGACAAGGATTATATATGCGCGGGAAAGTTTTCGACTTAAATTAAGTCGCTTCATGATACTTTTATTTGATTATTTACAACGACGACAATGCATTGCTGTCGGTGGTGTCTCTTATGAAAGGGGGAGCGAGGAGTACATGTTCCACCCGCCGAATTCAATTTAACTTTCGTATACTGGTTTCTTTCGCATGTGAGCTGCAGATGTGATCTTGTTTGTGGATGTACAAACATTTCACATGAGAAAGATGCTGCTTTTGGCTAGCTTTGAAGAAAAATTTAGAAAATTGTACAGGGTGACGGATATTTTTGTATAATTTTGTTCATCTTAATAGATTTCGGTGTCGTGGACTAGGAGCCATTCAAAAGACCGCCACCTGGAAGCTAAATAGGGCTGAATGCCCCTCATTCTTGACATGATTTGGGCCGTTGTAGACTGCTTCAACAAATGGTTTCCAACTGAGACTAAATGCGAGAAGCATTGATTAGCACCAACAACCCTTTATTTCTAGACGGTTTTCAAGTGCTTTAATTAGTTTTTGACGTGTTCTTCGACGGATATCAACGCAAGAAATGTTGGATGCTTTTTCTATATCCTTCTTAAAGCATTTATTTTAATAAGTTTTTGAGGGGGGGTTTTTTTCTTTAGTTTTTTAAGTCTACTTTGGAAGAATTTTTAGTGGTTTTTTTTAGGCGTTCCTTGATAAGTGATTTCGATGCCTCTTTAAGGCTTTTTAGTACATTTTACAGGGTATTTTAATGCGTATTTTTACGACTTCCCTGAAGACAGTTATTGGACGCATTTTCTCGATTATTTGAACTAATTTTTTTACGTGTTTTTGAAGACATTTTAAGAGTATATGTTAGGTGTTTTAATGTTTTTTTTCGAAGCACTGAAGCACTGTTAATGCAAAGCGTAACTTTAAGAGTTTGCGAATGCGATTTACCCTTTCACTTATGATTTAAAACGCGATAAAAACACATAAAAACCTATTCTCAAAAAAACATTCAAACTGGCGTAGTAAAATGCAATTCAAAAAACGCATTTAAAACTTATATCTGTTAGTAGGAGACTACTCCAGGCATTTAACTGCTCATTATAGATACAACTTCGAAAATCAAAAAATCAACCAAACCTTAGATATTTCAAAACGCATCACTCAATCTGTGAAATAGTATTGAATAATTTCGGTCCATCAGAAACTATTACTAATTTGCAAGTAAAATATTTTCACAAAAAAAAAAATACCTCCTTCCACCGATTGCATTCATCTTCACCCTGTGTCAACACAAAGTAAAAATATTAAAAAAATACATACGAAATTACAACTGATTTTCTGAGTAAGACACTCACCGCCAGTTGCATAGTAAAATACTTCTCTACGTAGAAAGTACTTCCTGTATCCCTGTATAGCAAGAGAAATAACTCAAGCAACGAGACAACACAGAAAGTTTGAAACTTTCCACTATATAATTAAAGCTCAATTTATCAATTAGATACGTCGTTGAAATTATATGTGCAGATAGAACAAGGACGAACCAAAGCCAAGACAATGAATTCAGAACTGAAATAAATTATTTCACATCCTGTAATTGGATAACTAATTGATAAAGTTATTACTAGCACCACCCAGCTCTTACCCTCATCGCAGATATGTTTTCATTGTCGAAAAGTTTATCCATTACCCCACGTCCTCAGCCTCGATAATGGCAAGTAAACAGCTTTTAAAATAAAAAATGCAAAAATATACATAAATAAAGAAGTGAAAACCGAAAATCCATTTAACAAAATAACAATGATAAACACTGTGTCATCAATTTATCCTTAATTTTTCTTTTTTGCTTTTCATTTGTCAGATGTTAGACCAATTCGAACAAGGAAACGCGACCTTGATCTCGCATATCTTTTGTATTTAAGCTGCTAAAAGCCCCCCGGGAGGATATTTGTCTTTTGTTCATTTTATAAACAAAATTAAATTTCACAGATGGTACAGAGTTTTTTTTTTTTCAATTGTTTGTTGATTCGGTATGTCGTATACAAAATTGTTTATTTTTGTTTAGATATATTTTGAGAGCAGGAAAATTAAATTCAGATCGTGTGCGGAGCGAACGCATATGTGTAGGGTTTTGGAGCGGCCATGTTAGCAAATTGCATTTGAATGAGTGCGAACTTTTGCTCTCGCTGACTTTTTTTTTCCTAAACAACTTTTGTCGGATGGTAAAACCATTATTTGATGCAGATAGTTGAGTGGTGACTTTTAGCTTTTGGAATGAAGCCAAAGATAATTCAGTTAGTAGAAGTGAGTTTATGACAATAGAAGTTTGTTTTGCTTCAATTTGAAAAGCGTTGCTCGGCTCAAGGTGGCACTGGTTTTTTGCGGGGGTTGTCGAACAGTTGGCTTAGTTTACCAGAGCTTCAGGTGGTACTTGGGTGTCGGGGAAGGGTAGAAAAACAATATAAATAGATTAGTTGTTGTAACCGCGCTGTAAAGACAGGATTTTGAATTTCACTAAACAAATGGTTTCCCACAAAATTATGCGAAAGTGAAAAGATTTCAGCAGATGGTACCTGATAGTTGAAGCTGAATTGAATAAATTCCGGACACACGCCGGTGATATTTTATCAAGTGGATTTTAGGAGTGTATATAAAACTTTTGAATAGAGCCGGTTCTTATATTCTCTTTTAAATTGGATATTTCAATTATAAATATTGGTGAACCGGACGACAATAAGTGGTTGAGTTTTGTATGAACTGGGTAGACTCTGATTGGCAGTAACTGTGAAAGCAAGTGTTTAAAATGATTGAATCAGCAGCAATAAAATGCTGTCTTATTAATATTGAGTGGATGAGTCTCAGAAGTCTAACAAGAGACCCTCAAAAGGAGGACTATAGCTGATGAGTTTCCAAGATTAAACCAATGGTATCATTAATAGTCAAGGTTGCAGATGCAGACGATGTCAAGCAGACATCGCATAAATTCAACGAGACAAGCCCCGCGAAACCATTGATTATTGATAAAGAGTACCGGCTAGGACCCATGCAGCAAAAGAGAGCTTTATCAGACGAAGTTGAATTCCTCGAACGTTTTACTGAAAGATAAAGAGAGCTGGCCAAGGCCACAAGACTTGTAGTACACCCACAGGGAGACTTGACCAAAATTAAGAGAGACTATCGGCATCTGAGTTCAAGTCGAAAAATGATGCAGAAGGTGACGAGACGACCAAACTATTTCAGGATAACTTGTTGGCAACCACACGCTAGATCATATCCAGTTTAAATCGAAATGAAGTATCCTTGATGATAGGAACCCCAGCATCGTTTGTCCAACCCTCTAAACTGAGTCCCTACCGACATCCAACCATATTTTTAGCGATCTGCATGCTACTTTGTCGGAAAAAGGAAATTGATTAGAAAGGCATTGCCCAGGAAACACTTCATAAGATCCTCAGTAGTTTTAAACGCAGAATTCTACGCCTGATCTTCGGTCCCGTACACTTCCTTCGGAGAAGCAGGTTTGACTACTTTAGAATAAGCAAAGCTTTCGTCTTCACTCTTTTCCTGTCTTTTTTTTTCCGCAAAAAGGAACTGGCAGAACTACGCCCTTTTTTCAAAATTCCAAGAAATGATCTGCATTTGTTCCGCACAAAAAAAAATCAAATAAGTTAATGAGACTCCAAAAGTCGGTTACAATTGACTTGAACACTGCTTTGAAAGCAAAATCAAGGTCGCTGTTTATTTTTAAGAAATTTGTTATATCAAACAAAAGGAGAATAATTCCGGACTGATACACGCCTCTACTTCGAGTCGCACTTTGGTGTAGAATCGCGTTTGTTTTACAGTCCGACATATGATTACTGTTTAAGGACAAATGTTATCTTGGCGAGTAATCTCAAAAATATTAAGACATTGATCGGCCAGTTCATTCGTCAAAAAGAGGGCTTAAAAATATAAATCGCTGTCGCTTGAAGAACTTCAATTTTGTTTGGGTACAGTGGACTGAAATGACGAATTTAAAAAGGAGCGCTTAGAAGTTCACCAAAAGACTGTAATGTATTAACAACTAAGGAATATTTTGTTCTTAAAGCCTAATATCCTTCCCATTTTGTTAAAACATATTAAACAAATAAAAAGTCCTGCAAGTTTAATACTCACTCATTAGTTTTCGGCAACTCCTATTATTGCACTTTAAAGACATTCACTCTTGCAAACAGTAAATATTTGATCTCTGACCTAATTTAAACAAAAACGTATATTCATTAAAATATGTAAATGGACGCATCCATGTTCAGTAGTTCACCACGGATTTAATCAAACTGGGAATAATGCAACCGCCCACAGAATTTCATATGTTTACAATGCGGCAAAGCAGCGTTGCCAGTTGGGGGATTTGCCCCCCAGATTTAGGGTTGTTTTTTTTTTTTTTTTTGGTTGACGGGGGAAATCTGGGGGGAGAAATTATTTAGGGTTTTTCTTTTACTTGTATTTTAATCGTTATAATATTCGTTTTTGATAACCCTAAAAGATGCATCCGCATTTGGAGAACGTAAAAAACCCTAAGTAATTTAAACTTGATAATGAGTTATCGTGTGACATTCGTCGTTCGATATGAAGTATGAAATAAATGTGTGTGTTATTTTAAAATGCTGTAAAATAATCAATCGATTCTCTTAAGCTATATCTACGCGGGGAAATTTCTAATATCTTTGGACTACATATTTTCGTTTACAAAACAAGTCTTTCAAAAAAAAGTTAATGCCAGTTTCACAAGGAAAAAGTTAAAGTTTTTTTGTAATAGTTAATTCAAAATACCTCATCAGTAAATTTTACTAACAACAATTTTATAAAAGTTGCGTTGGGGCTCTGCAAATTTCTACAAAATGGTTTCAAGAAGCAACATGCGTTGACATTTTCATCGAGTGTATTTATTTGGGGCTCATTTTTGCATTCCTAAGACCAAACATGTTCGCGCTTTAAATTTGAAATTCCTACTTTTAAGTCGTAAAACATTTTAAGAAAATATTGACAAAAAGTTGGGTTTTTTTTTTTAGAAAAAAAAGCCAAATCTGGGGTTTTTTCTGACTTGTATGGGGGAAAATATTTTGGCCGTCTGGCAACGCTGCGGCAAAGTCCAAAAGCCTCAAAATTTAATTATTCCGAGCTAACCTATCGAAAATGCAATATTTCCAGCAATCTATAGCTCAGCGTGTGTGCGTGGCATTTTCGGTGTCACTCACTTACTGACCAGCAGTAGTTTGGCTATAAATTTAAAATTAATTTTATCTGACAAATTTTATGATGATTATGATTGTGACCAGCGCAATCTATCACACACACAACACGGGAAGGAGGTGTCTTTTCTCTTTATTGTGTGATTGGCTTGGTGGTGTAATAGATAAAACACGCTAGCGGCAGCTGTGTCCAGCTCAGCTCATTCATATCGTGTCTACTCATCACCATTATCCCAGCCATCTAAATAAAGTAATCGAAAAGGGACACACAAGCCAAACGCACATACACGGAATATAAATTTGGGTGATAGTAACAGCTTGGTTTGGTAATGTTGAATGAATGCCCCAAAGTATGGTGTCCTGTGAATTAAAGCCCATGTAAAAACCAAGCTTATTTTTAGGTTAGTGGACATGGACAAGGTAGGTACCAGACCTCGTTGCCTGAGGGTCTTAAAGTCTCAAGTGTTGTTAGTTGTTACGCACATATGCGTGAGGAGGGGCAAATATTTCCAATTTCAGCTACGGGTTGGGGATTAAATGCCAGATTGATTGTACGCCTGATTTTATTACGCCCGGAGGTGAAAACATTTCCGAACATTTTACGACACGGGTAAGCCCATATATTGAAGAGCAAAGAAAGCACACCTCGGGGACACGAGCGCAAGGGTCCTGGGAGTTGTATTTGATTATGGAAGAGGAAAAATTGGCATGCCACTGGGTGCGTTCTGACAATGTTTGACAGTTTTTATTTTTGTTTCATTTTTCAATATTTTTTTCAGAAGAAAAAGAAAACGAAAAATGTGTGCGCATCTCAAGTTGTTTTATGAGATTAATACATATACAAGGATTTTTTTCACAAGTCTATACTGACACGATAAGTGTTCACCTTTTGAAACTTTTAAATCGAACAGAGTTCGGGTAAAATTTCGAGCATTTTTCTGCTAAGCATAAAGATTGAGGCGGAGGATGGAGTGTCATAATTTCAATTAATAACTTATCGGAATTTGATGCGTGTAAACAGGTAGGATGAACAAATTCAATCAACCTGTTATACCTTTACGGTAAAAGCCGAATTTAATGGTGTATCGTGAGCGGGTGAGGTGCTACATTGCATTATTATGTTTCCGGTTGTTTTGATGGATTTTCTAAGGGGAGTTTGTGCCAACTTATTCAGGCATTGAAGAGGGTAGTGGGTGCATTTCGCCAGTATTTATTTCTTAGTTTATTGCTCGTGTACTTGAGAGGTGGTTTAGGTAATTCTGGCTTATCGACACAAGAACAAAAATCAGTGGGGTTTTAAACCACCAAAGTATCAACCGATAAAGTAACTACGACTCTTCAACTGAATAAAAATTAATAACACTGCATGACAGGTATAGCGCCATTTAGTTGGAACAACAACATATGGCCCCCTTAACCCCAATCCTCAACTCAATGTAAAGCGTTGCATTATAAATAAATAAATACAAAAAATACAAAAAATCCTACCAAGGTGTGCCTCGGAGGCACATTCCATTCTAAAAGCGCTATATTTCTCTAGATACAATTTTAGTCAAACTGTATCTTCAAGCAATTGCTTTTTGACACAAACAATATATTTATATTTACAGATTTTTAGATATCGTGACAAACATACTTTACTGACACCCTCTGCCCCTATGTAACCTAACGGTTAGAATTTAAATAAATGGGTTCGATAAAAGTTAAAATGAATAAAATGTACAGAACTCTTTGTTTATACATGTGTTTCATAATTTAATAGAGCTAGCTACTTAACTAGATGCCCCCTTCGGGTAGGGGATAGAATTTACCCGAGGTAGGCATGCCTGTCGTAAGAGGCGACTAAAATCCAACTCTGCCTTGTTACGCAAGTAGCATGCCGGTCCAAAGCCCGGGTAAAGGAGGATGGTTTGAGGTAACGGTTTAACCTATCCTCAGTAAAATCAAACCGTTAGTGTATTCTAACCCACAGGAGCCAGTGGTTAACACTCAAAACATGCTATGAATGGAGAAACGTACGGTATTGACTACTCCAGATGGTAATGGCGAAAGCCAAAATCCATCCGTAGTCTTCTCGACTACGGCCGGGGCACGGATTCTGGAGGCCCCAACATTCATTTATCATACAAGCGACTCTTGTGGCTCTATGTCCGATTCACTCGGTAAATTGAGCATGGGACAGGCTGCTGCTCAATGCACTGCCACTGACGGCCAGACTCGGGATACCTCCATGGTTGAACGGGCTCCTGAAGAGGCGAGCCTTGAGTTGCGTCTGTCCAAGGGACAGCAGAAGAGGAAAAGGAAGAAGCTGATGGTTTTGCGGCGCAAAGACGCTTTACCTGCTGAAGGCGCAAGCACTTCTGTTAGCTCTTCGGCGGTGCCTTTGAAAAGGAACAGGTCGGTGGAAGTCTCACCAACTGAAGCCAACAAACCCCTCGGATCGGGCACTGCCTCCTCCTCTGCCGAACCGAAAAGCAAGAAGAAACGACCCAAGCTCGTAAAGAGAATAAACCCACCTCAAGTCTGTGAGTCTGCTTGCGCACGGTCTCCAAATGAGACCGGTGCTGCTACCAGCAATGGAAGTGGTACTGGTGGATGGAAACCGGACGCTGCGATCATACCTACAGCCATGAGTTTCGAACGCATCAGCGACTCTTGCATGGGACAGGCTGCTGCTCACTGCACTGCCACTGACGGCCAGACTCGGGATACCTCCATGGTTGAACGGGCTCCGGAAGAGGCGGGCCTTGAGCTAGGCCGTTCTAAGGGACAGCGAAGGAGGAAAAGGAGGAAGCTGATGGTTTTGCGGCGCAAAGATGCTTTACCTGCTGAAGGCGCAAGCACTTCTGTCAGCTCTTCGGCGGTGCCTTTGAAAAGGAACAGGTCGGTGGAAGTCTCACCAACTGAAGCCAACCAACCCCTCGGATCGGGCGCTGCCTCCTCCTCTGCCGAACCGAAAAGCAAGCAGAAGCGACTCAAGCTCGCACCTAAAGGCGTGAGCTCCGGAGGCTCTCCAATCGTTGGAGCTGCCCGTGCACATGTAACGAATGCAGGTGCTGAAAACAACTCAGGTTGCAGTACCAGCGGACAGAGCATTGTTGTCGCGGATGGCCCTGTCGGTCAGAGTGCTCCTTTTGAACGCAGAACAAACAAGGTGCGAAACAGTAAGCTGTCCTACAGGGATGCTGCTGTCTCCTCTTTAGTAGTTCGTATAGGGAAAGCAGGCAATGACAACAGTATGAGTGATGCAGAGTGCAAACACTGTAAAGCCCATCTTTTGGAGCTTGTATCGGTTACAAATGCTTGCATCCAGGTTGAGGGCTGTGAGTTCAAGGACGGAACCTTCATGGTGAAGACCTCCTCACAGCAAACCTCTGAATGGGTCAGAAGTATGGTGCCGAAAATCCCTCCCCTTGGTACTTCAATTTTTGAGGTCTACAAGGCACCCAAGCTTACGCGTGCTGTCTGCTGGATCCCTGGAAAACTGGGGAATTCGGCGGACGTGCTCAAACGTTTGCATACCCAGAATCCTGGTCTCGACACAAAAGCCTGGATTGTCCGTTCTCACAGACAGAGCAAAAACCGTCACGGTGAAGATGGTAGTTCTCTGGTTGTGAGCATAGACATGGCTTCTGCCGAGATCATTAAGTCTGGGTACGACATGCGTCCCTATCTGCATCTTGGTAGGATTCATTTCCACTTCAATGTCAAGTAATGCAAACAGTGGTCGTAACTCAGAGTTTACATCAATTTTGTTTACTCAGATAAACCTACAGCACTGCAAGGCTGCTACTGCTCTTTTAAGTAGTAGACTTGCTGCAAGTAGAACAAAAAACTGCATAACATCCATCCAGGAACCATGGGTGTGGAAAAATCGCATCTGTGGCCTTGGTGTGTTGAGCGGTTCGCACAACGTTCTTTACGACAGGCTGTCCGAGAGACCTAGGACATGTCTTATCGTATCGAAATCCCTTATGGCAGTAACAATCAAACGGTTCTGTTGCCAAGATTTGGTTGCCGCAACTATCAGTTTCCATGCAAACGGCAATTGGGAAACCTCTGTCGTTGCATCGGCTTACTTTCCCTACGACTCTTTAACACCTCCTCCACCAAAGGATGTTGTTGAGCTCATAGAGTACTGCGAGTACAAAAAGATGGGTCTCATCTTATGTTGCGATGCTAATGCTCAAAACACTGTTTGGGGCAGCAGTAAATGCAACGTACGAGGAGATCGTCTTCTGGACTTCATCCTAACGTCTGACATCACCATCAACAATGTCGGTTGTCGACCTACATTTGTTACAGCCAGGAGACAGCAGGTAATCGATGTTACCCTGTCCAATAGGCATTCTAAGACTATCACAAACTGGAGGGTATCGCCAGATAGCACCTTGTCAGACCACCGATACATCGAATTTCAAATCTATTGCGAAATTTCACCTTCGCTAGAGAGGAGAAATCCGAGAAAAACGAATTGGACTCGTTTTGAGGAGGAACTTGGCAATTCTGTCAAAGCACCACTCAAACTTAGATCGATACAAGAGGTAGAGTCGTCTGCTCAGGAACTGAGCAGCGCCATTATCCGCTGTTTCGAACTTGCGTGTCCAGTTACAAAAAATTCCTGTAGAAAACCGGTACCTTGGTGGAACACCGAACTGCAGTGTATTCGCAAAGAAACCAGGAAACTACTAAATCGGTCTTTAAAAACTAATTTGGTAGAAGACTGGAATCTGCATCGATCGAAACAAAAAGAATTTAAGAGACTGATTCGTAAATCAAAGAACGACTCTTATAGGAAATTTTGTGAGGAGGTCGTATCACTAAGTGCAACCAGTAGGCTTGTTAAAGTCCTCAAAAGGGACAGACCAAGTAAACTGGAATCGCTACAAAAATCTGATGGTACCTACACTGAGACAAAGGCGGAGACTTTCAGTCTCCTGCTAGAGACTCACTTTTCGGGAAATCAGGTCACTACGTGTTCTTCTGTGGCACCGGCAACGGTGGCCACTCCTGAACTGACAAACATCACGCGGCGTAGCTGGTATATCGCATCCAGAGTGGTGACGGAAGACGCTATCAAATATGCGATCGCATCGTTTGAGAGTTTCAAGTCACCGGGTCCGGATGGAATTTGTCCGGCTATGCTGAAACAAGGTTTTAGCCAGCTGTTGCCGACGCTGAAGCGAATTTTCACTGCTAGCTTGGCCCTGGCTTACATACCTTCTCCTTGGCGTATGGTTAGAGTTGTGTTCATACCAAAGATAGGTAAGTCCGACTACACTCTCGCCAAGAGTTTCAGACCCATAAGTCTGTCCTCCTTCCTGCTGAAAAGCTTGGAGAGACTGGTTGAGCTGCACGTGCGCAATGTTGCTCTTCGATCGCATCCTCTTTCTGAGATGCAACATGCCTATCAGCGCGGAAAATCCTGTGAAACTGCGCTTCAAAACCTTGTCTGTAGAATTGAAAGTGCTCTTGATCGGAAGGAGTACGCGTTGGGTATTTTCGTCGATATTGAGGGTGCCTTTGATAATGCGACTTTTGACAGCATGTGTAATGCAGCCAGACATCACGGTGTAGATGAAACATTGGTGTTGTGGATTAAAGCAATGCTTATGTACAGGACTCTGATTGTCGAGGCGGATTGTGGCAAATGCGTCATGACTGGGGTAAACAGAGGCTGCCCTCAAGGTGGTGTTCTGTCTCCCCTTTTATGGTGTATGGTAGTTGACTCTCTGCTAACGGCTCTCAATCTTCCTGGAACCTACACACAAGCCTACGCGGACGATGTCGCCGTTCTGTCTGTTGGTTCTGACCTAAGGACTGTATGCTCTCTGGCGCAGAGATCCTTGGGCCTCATCGACGATTGGTGCACAAGAAATGGGCTTTCAGTGAATCCTCTTAAAACTACGGTTGTTCTCTTCACGAGAAGGAGGAAGATCACTGGTCTGACTCAACTTGTGCTAAAAGGCGTCACTATCCCGATCTCCGAAGAAGTCAAATATCTGGGAGTAATCCTTGATAGAAAGCTTCTTTGGTCCAAGCATGTTGAATCAAAAACCGATAAAGCGCTGTCAACTTTCTGGCAGTGCAAAGGCGCTTTTGGCAAGACATGGGGCTTATCTCCCAAAAGGGTCCTTTGGATCTATACGGCGATGGTTAGACCACTTCTCTCATATGCATCGGTTGTATGGTGGAACAGGCTTTCGCGGAAACGTGTTACTGCCTCTTTTGCCAAACTTCAAAGAACGGTTTGTCTCGGATGCACGGGGGCCTTCCCTAGCACTCCGGGCTCTGCTCTAGATGCTATGATGAACCTCCCCCCTCTTGATATTTTTATCATGGGGTGTACTCTGAAAACCATCTCTCGGTTAAAGAGAGGTGGCTTTTGGTACCACGCGCATTGGAATTTTGAAGAACTTGTGCGAGAATTATCCTTTGACCCTTGTCTTATGGATATGCCGTCTGACGCAATGACTTCGGAAATCCTATTGCGACAAAACTACCATGTCAACTTTCCTCAGGTAACGGAATGGCTTCTGCCAGACTCTGAGCCAGGGAAAGAATGCCATCGTGTATTCACGGATGGCTCCAGAACCGAACAGGGGTCTGGTTCTGGAGTCTTTGTGGAAAGCGAGAACATTAGACTTTACTACGCCTTAGGTAAATATGCGTCTGTCTTCCAAGCGGAGATTTTCGCTATACTTATGGCCATGCGCTACATTGTGACTAACAGGTGGAGGGGTAGAAGCATATGCGTTTGCAGTGATAGCCAAGCTGCACTAAAAGCGCTGCTTAACCCTCTCACCTCGTCCAAGTTAGTGCTCGAACTCAAGCTTTCTCTGAACCTGGTAGGAAGGCTAAACAAAGTGAATCTTCTTTGGGTCCCGGGTCATACTGGTATCCAGGGAAATGAGATCGCTGATGAGCTTGCCAGGCTGGGTTCTGAAGAAGCTTTTTCAGGACCTGAACCTGCGTTGGGTCTGCCTGTATCTGCGGTTCGGTCATCCATTGATACTTGGGTTTCACGTGAACACGAGCGTCGGTGGCGTGACTGTGCTGGGTGTAGACAGACCAAACGACTGCGTCCGGACATCTGTAAAAAGTCGGCGTCTTTCCTTTTGTCTCTCAGGAGAATCGACTGTAGACTGCTTGTGGGCGTCCTTTCGGGCCACCAAGCTTTCGCCAAACACTTGAATGTATTGGGCTTGAGCGATTTCACCATCTGTCCTGCTTGTGGAGAGGACGATGATACAGCGGAACACTTCCTCTGTAGCTGTCCTGCCTTTGCTCGCATCAGATGGCGGATCTTTGGGGCTGATGTGGTGACTGCCGAACACCTTAGCTCTTCATCACTGAAGCTCCTTCTCATCTTTCTTCGAAAGACGGGAAAACTACGTACAATAATGTAAGGTGTCTGTTTTGGCAGTACAATGGACCAGTAGTTGTGTCTGAGTGCTCCATCGGATAGTAACAACCTCCGACAAAAAAAAAAAAAAAAAAAAAAAAAAAAAATACTTAACTAGATACAATGCGCCTGAGAGGCACACCTTTGTATGGCATGAAACGAAAATTCATTGGAAGGATTATTGTTTAGGATTGTCATTAAAACTTACTGAATTTTTATTCTATTTTTATTCATATTTATTAAGACCTAATACTTGAACGTATAGCTTCAGCATCTTTCACACTAAGAGGAATCGAAAATGATTTTCAATTCATGAATGAAATAAAGAAACGAATACTTTGTGGAGTGTAGATACGCATTAAATTATTGAACATTTTAGTCAATTGTACTCTAAAACGACTTTTACCGTCATTTGTGTTGGGTGGTCTCATCAGTAGACAAACCGCCACATCTGCCATAATGTAGGCAGTGGTATTCATAGGTTCACCAGACTGCCATGACTCGCCGGGATTGTCCAGATATTTTAAGCCTTGTCCAGAGTTCCGGTCAAAAACATTTCTGTCAACTATTTTTTTTTCAAATTCCTAAAAGTTTGAAATGTTCCTAATTTAAAAAGGTCATAATTTGACAGAACTCATCCACTTAACGAAACTTGAATCACTTTAAAACTGAAGTTGAGCCCCACTATCCGATAACTTAAATGCCAAGTCCCGCAATATGTTTTCTTTTACAACTTTCAATTTCTTTTTTGTCGAGGTTTGTTTCTGCTACTAAATACATTGTTGGTAAACAACAAAAATAAATTCACATGACCGAACGAGTATTCTATGTAGGATGGATATCGTTTTGCCTCTCAGCATACCTTAGCTCTGGTTTATACTGCTTTTTCAGCAGTTACCGAGAAGCCTTAAGTCATCTACCAAAAACCGTGTCTATTGACATACACAGTCTTCCTTTCTAAGAATTACTTCTTTAAGTTGAAAAAACTTAAATAAGCTGATTTCAATTGCACTTACGTCAATAACGCTTCTTATGAAAGAGTTGTCAGTTTATTGAACGGCCTATATACTGAAGAATTCAACCGAATAGCATTTGACTTAATAATTCATTCATTAATTAGGTTAAATTTTAGTGAAAATTGCTTTCGTCCAGTCAAAAACTAAATGTGTCAATAATCATCTACCAGAAGCACTCATAAAAATTGTATATGAGTTGACTTTTGTAGATTAGATTAGATTAAAATAGACTTTGCTTATAGAAAACAATTCAGGTTGATAATAATTTTTGTTTGGCAAGTGATTTTCTTTTTTTAATTCTTCATAATGAATTGTTACTTGAAATTGGGACTTGAAATATATATTTTGTTAATTTGCATAATAGAATATAAAATATAACCTCCCTTTTTTTTAGGAAAAACATAAAACCGTCGAACTTTTAAATGTCCACACGAGTCCCGGAATATTAACACAATGTCCAGATTTGTTTTCATTTCGAACGTGCTAGTTATTCACCATGTGTCGGCAACTTAAATTTTCAAGAAAAAATAGATAAATCATTTAAGCAATTCTACAGGTCTATTTCTTTGCTTCAACATTTTACGAACTTTTCAAAATATGTGCTCAATGGCGTTCCGCAACTCGACGAATTTGTTAAAGAGAGCGGCTTCGAAAGATCAAGCTATTACCCCTCCACAGAAAATCTTACCAGATCTCACTCAAAAAATGTCTTGTGACAGTGATGGGGATAAATTCACTCTTAGAAAGAGAGACTTACGAAAAGGTTAGGATAATTTATAAATTGCAGGGATAAAGGAAAGAAAACCTCCATCAATTAAAGTGTTGAAATGACAGAATAAGCAAACAGCTACGCTGACCTGAAGAAGCGTTGTAAAGGTTCCGCAAGGGAATCAAGTTTAAGAAAAACACCTAAAATATTCAAAAAAGGTTCAGTTAAAAACTATCCGATCCATCATCACCACAAGGAAAGTAGAAATAGTTGGCCCCTCTGACACAGCAGACTAACGCCAATAAATATAAAATACCCTCAGCTGCTTTTTTTTTTCCATTATAACAATTTTCTATTTCAGTTAGAGTTTAATTTTTTATACTTTTTTCTGCTTTTGTTATTTTCAATAAAATTAAAAAAATAAGTTCTTAGATGTCCTAAAATACCACTACACAATATAGCTTATAATTCCAAAATAAATAATCAGTCTTGATAATGTTTATAATGATTTTCTAGAATTAAATTAAAACACTCTTACCACATAGTGCTATGGAATTAAATTCATGCCTTAGACTATTTAATACGATTTCTTTGAAAGTGAATATTATTTTGGTTTGCCTCTATTTTGTACAAATGGTAAATCATCTAGTTGTTCGTAGGTTCGCAATCTTACGCAAGCAGCAAGTATTTCAGCCGTGCTACCAGTGACCCTTCGTATAAACTAAATGTCACTTACTCGTTTTAAGCTCTTGTTGCATGTATATAGAAAAATATGCTTTCTTTCTTTTAATGTCGTCTATGGTGATTTGTGTTTCGCGTGGTGCTTATACCTGTGTGTCGAGCTCGGTATCTGCTTCGTCTCACTCCACATAGGACAACGATGACGATGCCGATGCCGAGATGCAACAGACTAGCGAGCGTTTTGGTCAAATCGCAGACACCTGTTCCAGTTCGGCCGATGAACGTCCCGAATTCATGCACACATTTTTGGCAGCATAGTCAGTCACGAAGCGGTCACTGTTCCGCGGATGGATGTTGCCCGTCTCCTGGGTGCAGCACCATGGATTTTTCGTGGTTAATATTCGTTTGAATGCATCTCGGAACTCCTTGTTGAATATCGAATAGATGATGGGATTGAAGGCTGAATTTGAATAGCCCAGCCACGAGAGTATCTTGAAGGTTTGTCCACCTATGCAGGTCTTGCAGAAGGCCGCCACTATGTTCACACAGAAGAACGGCACCCAGCAGATGAGGAAGACGCCCATGATCACGCCCACTGTGACTGCGGCCTTGTGATCTGATACATGGTACGGCGACGAATGGTGCAGGTTGCGAACTTTGAACTTTTTTTGGTTCTTCGGTCGTCGTATGCTCTTGTAGCGTTGCTTCTCCGCCACCTCACCTGGCCGAGTTACAGCCTTTATCGATTTTACATGCTTCTGTGCATAGCAGTAGAGTCTGAAAGGAGAAACGAAAATGAAAATTGTTTATGCTGTCGTCCCGTTTAAATGAATCTGAATTATTTAGTAGATTAACAAGCATCCTAGGGTAGGCGCCGTACATAGACGTAGCTATTCAGTCAGGAAATTGTACTCGTCGCGGGAGAAGAGTGAGAGTCGGTATGTTGGCTCGTTTATCCAATGCAGGCTTCGTCGGTGCTTTGCAGTTTTAGTTTCCCGTTCGATGTTGTGAACGCTTGAGTAGGTTTAAATTGCTTTGCTAGAGCCATGTGTATATAGGTACTGACATGTAGTACAGTCTACGGCTGCACCAGCGGAACGGTATTGGAAATTTATCAAATTGAATTCGCCAAATGAAAGCCGAAAATATCTGAATCTGAGCAGGTGGGGGCATGTACCATGACTTTATAAAAAATGCATTCGGTTAAATGGGGATGTGGGGCATACGCGCCGGAAAATTGTTGATGACTTTACAAATTGGCAAGGAAGTTTTATTTTTCATCTCCGCAATCAATGGGAAACGACCTCCAGGGAATCGAGCAGAGACAGTTAATACAAAGGCGGCGCAATTTTTGTCCGTTGGAAAGTATCTGCCCACAAAATGTTGGTTCCAACTCTTAATGGGTGGTAATGCATTTGTGCCTTGAATTGTTAGATGCAGATGGGCATGCATGCGAGTATAGTATGTGGGGCTTCTCTTGAATGCAAGATTTATATATATACCCGAAAATGTAGCTAACCCCTAGATGTAACCAAAAGACGACGAACATCGGTCATTTCTGCCATTTTTCTGAGCCTTCAGAGTTCACACTCACTTAAATTATTAATTCGATACCAATTGGATGATCACAAAAAGAGAAACGCCGCATCTTGGTCTTGCCATCAACACCCGGACTTGAACACCCTGAGGTCAACCCAGACAACAATGCATGCAACGAGTATGAATCCGAGAAGACTGCCACAGTTTATATAAAATAGATTTAAGAAAACAAACATTCTTTTATACCGTTGGGCCCCTATTGTTGAGGCAACGCATTTAAATATTTATTATTCACCACCATTTGTTACCTAGCCTTAAGTCAAATTGTTTATAGCAAAAGTTTAACAAAAGCAAATGCTTGGTCTTGCCGTATCTTCAACTTCAAATCAAACAGTATCAGGTTCCCAAAAAGAGTTGGCATACTGTTGTCCAAAAACTTAAATGCGGTCGCGGCCAAATAGTTGTAGTTGCGACTGACAACGTTTTTATAGTTAAAAGACAAATGATTGTGCAGTCCGAATGACTGATTTGAGAAGCCTACAGGGAGCAATCTTTATGGTGACTACTGCGGAATTATTTTACCGCCTTAAGAACTACTTAAATAAAATCGATTCTATAGTAAGAAAATAAAGATTCTTGACTATCACATAGCATAATACTGATCTCTGATGGACAGAGGGCCATAGAAATAGTGGCCCCTAAAATGGCTGCTTATCCATATCGAAAGTGGTCTGCAACAGACCATAATTCACGAAGATGTGAACGGCTGCTGGAACCAATTCAGTCCGTATGTTTGAATAAAGCTTAACTATCAGTTACAAATTTTAACAAAGGTCGACAGACTTCGCTTTGAAAAAATGTACTCTGTTTTTAAATCTTCCGTGATTGTTGTAACCTTTTCTGTATATTGTAGAAAGGCAGATCATCGTTCTCCAAGCTGGAAGTTGTTCCCGCGAGTTATACCCTCCTAGGTACTTGTAGAGGCTGCGAGAACAAATGTCGGAAGCTATCAAAGAAGAGTTCTAGGACTCTTTAGGCGTTTTTCTTTTTTAGTTCAGAGCTGAGCACTGAACTGAGCTCGAGCATTATGAGCGCGCTAAGAGCATTCTGATGTTTTTTTGTTTTTCCTGTTTTTTTTTTTTCTGTCAAAATTGACTGGAAGTGTGCTTGTACATGTGGAATCAGCTTTTTCTTCAGCTTGCTCACTCAAATTATTCTGACCTCATAGAGCGCGCTCTGATCATGCTCTGAACGAAAAAAGAAACACAATTTTGAGCTCCAATGTATCTGAGCAAAAAAAGTAACACAAACTTTTTGTATAACAGTTCGGGTTTTGTTCTGAACTAAAAAAGAAACACGCCTTTTAATAATACCACCTACAGAGTTCGCCCAGAGGTAGAAATTTAACCGTTGTATTGACCTGTCTTATGCACAACGTATTGAAAAACAAATTACAGACAACATTACATCTCTGCACTATCTTCCGAACAAAAAAAAATCAATCAAATATGTTGTGGTAAAAGCAGTTAAAGTGGTTCTTTACTATTTTCCTTCGCCTATTTATATATAAGATCCCTTGCGAAGAATAAATTATTTGACAGGGAATTATGGACCTGCAAACTTTATTCATTTAAATAATCTTGAACGAAGGATGCCATTTTTGACGTCCTATCCAAACGAATATCATCCTCATCCATCCATAAGCCAACAAATAATGGTAAATCGTGACATCAATGCTTTATTATGGATGACGAATGCGCATTTTCAAAAAAATGTCAGTCGCATAATAGGCTTTTCGAGTAGCTTGCTGTCCTCTCAATGTGTACATAAAATGGTGGCAATCTCAACGGCGAAATATTTACATTTAAATAGCCAAATAATATTTGCTCCCTAAAATCACTATTTATATTTTGTGTCGATGACTATCTGCGATATTGAAGGATGAAGTTGATTTGATTTGTTGTTTTATTTTTTGGTATAGGTACTATTCAATTTCAGCAGTAATTAAGATTTAACGAAAATTATTGCTATGCACTGAAATTGGTGCACACATAAAGTCGTCCTACTAATAGGACGAAGGAAGAACCTAATTGCGTAGGTATTTCCATCAATGCAAAAATTACCAACAAGAAAAGGAACGCGTTGAACCACAATTTTGAAAATTGCACAATTTTTAATAAATAAAATCAGTAACAAAATAGCATTTGAACGATTTGACAATCATCTGTCAGCTATAACCAACGAAACAAATGACATTGTTCGGCCTAGTATTGGAGACGTTCGGCTTCCTAGTTTAGTAAGTCTGACAGCTGTCTGACTAGATGTTTGTAAGTTTTTTATTGACTCAGAGTGATCACGTGATTAGATTTTCCACTTGACGTTTATGGAGGGGAAGCCGACGAACATAGTCAAGAAAATTCTGCCTGCCTACTCAGTTGACATTTCAAAGAGTCAAATTTAAAATAAACAGAGTGGAGGCGGACGCGGCAGGATTCTGAAAAGTCGAAAAAAGGGCCGGTGAGAGAAAAAGGTCTCTTTTCTAAAGCTGCTCTGCAAATTTTGAATTTTCGCACGATATTCAACAACAATTAGTTCTAATAACACTATAATAGTGTTGTGATAGGCAAGCGTATTACATTTTAAATGTACTTGTTTGAAAATAGCAATTTTTGAAAAATGTATGGAGGGGCTTTTCCAAATAAAAAAGGTCAAAATCAAACAAAGGTAACACTGACCGCGAGAATACAAAAACAACTAAATTTGCCACGTCAACGCGTCCGGATACCTAGTCCCGACAAATCGAACGAGATTTGACTAAAGGCGCCAAGTGACAAAGAACAGAAACAGAAACTGACACAGAACAGAAAGTTTTTTCGTGCTGTAGTAAATTCTGGTTCTGTTTACCTACGTTGCCTGCTCAGCTACACAAAACTGAAACAGAAACAGATCCGAAAGAGTGGGTGTCGGACATTGTACAATATTTCGTGATTTCTAACGAAATCTATTATTCTCTCCTCTTCCTCTACTAAAAACTTTTTTTTTTTTTTTCATTTTTCGTTTTTATGCAAACACATCACAATATAACGATGCGAAATAAACAGCCAGATGACAGATGCAGAAAAATCCGAACGAAAAAACCCTCCCCCACGTTAAATCGGAGTTTCTGTTGCTGGCAACAACAGAAACAATAAAAAATACAGACTTATTAGGTTTGTTTGACGTGGGCCCTAGTGCGCAATGTTTTCACCCTAATGTGTTCGATATAGCACTGAACTCGCCCTGGTACCTGTGTTTGACATGACTTCTAGGGCGCACTAGTTGTGCCCTGAACTGACTCCAGTTAATTTGTCGGGGCAAGAACTCAGTGCTGAGTTGCGCTGTCATTTCGCTTGCTGTCATTCACTTGTTTATCGTGATAAAGGTAAAAACAAATAAATTTGGTATGCAAACGAATTGAGTTCATTCATTTTTAACAATAAATAAAAAATAGAGTGAAGATAACACTTCGTTCACCAAAAGATAGATATTTTTCAATTCCAAAACTGGCAGACTTCAGGGCAACATACTTCGCGTTCGATATAGTATCCGAGTTTTCAGGGTTTTCCAGGGTTTTTAGCAGGTGTGAAAATCATCTGACGCTTTTCACTGCGCACTAGTGGGCACTAGAGCTAGGCACGTCAAACAAACCTATTTACGTTCTGTCGCCAAACGCTACAGCTGCTATAAGTGCAAATATGTAGGTTTATGTATAATTTCTTAGTTGGATGTGCCATGTCCAGTCTTACAGCGCACAATTTACTTCACGGTGGACATTTTTGCAACTCTCAATCTGTCATGGGTTTCGAGAAATTGGTTTCCTTTTTTTGAAACCCTTGGTGTAGTATACTATGAAGACCCAAGGATCTTTGACGCTGAATGGATACCAGATTTCAAAAACCTATAAAAGGTGAACAGAAGAAGTTAAAATGTTCGACGGTGACAAGGACACCTCTCGGAAATGTTTTAATATCTAACAACCGTCATAAAATATCAAATCAAACAGGCATGTCTGCGCGGGTCTTTCAACATCACCAGCACTTTTTGGTATTGCACACTTTTGGCAGAGTTAAGAATGTTAATCCAGTTAGGCAGTGAAATTTAGCTACCAATGCTCGTAGAACATTAAACACAACAGTAAAAAGGATAACCCTAACGGATGATATCTACAACTGAATATATTGCCATCTGATATTTTGGCAGAGGTGTAATAATGTCCACAATAAATAAATATCCTCCTGCACGAACGAAAAAGGACGACCTTCATTAAATTAATTTTCACTTACTCACCCGAATGGAAATAAATTAACAATTCTCTTCTCCATAAGCAAGTAGCAAAAAAAAAAAAATGAACACAAAGTTCCTTTATCCATTCGCAATTAACACTTAATGTTAAGGCAACAAAGCATGTAGCCCCCCATTAAATGGCCATCATTTATGATTCCCAAAGGAATGCGTATCCCACCTTTTTGGGCAAGTATTTTATGCGGGTCTCATTAAAGTCGAATTCATCGCCATGACTTTCAGCAACCAATCATGGTAGGTATAATGATAACGAAATAATTAATTTCCTCACCCGACTGAAATAAATATTCAATGGCGGGGGCCAGCGATCAACTGCCGTAAATGATACTCTGCAATATTCTTGCAGTGGTGTAAAGTATTAAGCAGCCGTAACCCGAAGGAATTAATCTTATTATGGCGCATCATTGATGAGGCCTGTTGAGAAGAGGATGTGCGATGGCCTGATGTGCAAAACGGTATACAAACAGACTTTCAAACTGCGAGCTACACTCACCTGCAATAGATTCCAATCATAACCACACAAGGAAAGTAGAAGCTTATACAACTCGATACGACGGCGTAGGTCGGCGTCAGGTCCAGAGCACATGTTGGGTATTTCTTGCCATTGTCCTCGACTATCAGCGGCTGTTCGGGCCGGTGCAGGCCCAACGAGATTGGCACAAATGAAACAAAAGCCGCCAACAACCAGATGGCAGCTATCGTTCCAACGGCTACACGTCGTGTCACCCAGCGGCCATATCTGTAACAAAAGAGAAAATTATGCAAATGGAATACAGTGTGTTTTGGAAGTAGAGATACGCGCTGGTAATTGCATACGTGAGTAGCAGAGTTGAGACCTTCAGAGTTCAGACTACCCCAGTTTGCTACGCGAGTTGAAAATTTAAATTTCGATTTAAATAACAACTCCCACTTGACTGTCGACGGATTACGTTTTTTTTATGATTGTTCCGTAGTTCGCAATAAGTAGATTTCGTGCTCCTGTAAGCTCATTTGAGAATTTTATTAGGTAATTGTTTCACATGATATTTCGGGTCTCATGTCGATGAAGGAATCTTCGTCGATTCGCCAAAACCCACGCGGAAGAACAAGTTACGAACACCTAGAAGAAGTTTACACAAATTAGGAAATGGGATGCAGGTGCAACGATGTCGTTCTGGTGGTTAGAAAAAAAAACTGCATCGCGGCTTTAATGTAGAATTTTTAACACTAGATTAGAAAATGTTTATTTCTGCAAATATGAATATCTTTGTTCGCCTTTCCTGTCAGATATAGGGAAATGATGTCGCACTCATTTTCGAAAATTTGAAGTAACGAAGTTCGCCGAAACATTCACTTGGGAGAATGCAATCGCTCAGTGCTTTACTGCCTGGTTGGATATTGAACGTTTATAACATAAAGTCTACAATATTGACTTGGTATAACAATTGGTGGGCGGATATGCGTTGGTAAATGTGCTGGAATAATGAACAAGGGAGCGATATTTACTCAGCTGCGATCCTCGGAAAACACACAAAATATAGAATGTAACTGTCTTGTAAAGAGCTTGTCAATAAGCCGTTTGGACTCGGCATAAAATTGCAGGTCCCATCCATTTGTCGCAAAAATAAAAACCCACACAAACGAATGGCTGTGACTAACTACTTATTTAATTTTAGGAGAGCTGGATTAGCGAAGGAGGTGCTATTGCTCCCTTAAAGCTTCTGTGTAGTCTTAACCTACATACATCAACTTTTACTTTGTTAAGTAGTGATGAAAGTTCAAGTGGAATTTATGAGAAAAAAGTCATTCTTTTGATGTGTGGTCTCAACAGGAAAAATTTACCACGGTTGTTTACAATCCCAAAAGTTGTCTAGTACGCTTTTGGGTACCTATAGCCTTACGATGTAGACAATCAAAAACAACTCCAGCTCCTTTTAAACCCACATACTTTAGATCTCAGAAATATTGATTATATCAAACTGGACTATATCCAAATATTGACTATCCACGGTCGGAAACTTCAGTTTTCAGTTGAATCTTTAACTTGATAACTTAACTCTGATTGGTTGAATGACTATTTCTGAATTCAAGCGTTATTTATATTAATAATTCAACCAACCTCTGGTACCACCAAACCACTTCGGTTAATGGAAATCGAAATCAGTGCTCGAAATGGTTTCGTTCTTAAGACACAACCCTTCTACTCGTGTAAACGACTGTGGAGATAGTGATCAACCCTCAAATATACCCCTTCGACCGACAAAGTCAAAGGGAATTAATTAAAAAAATGAGAAATAATTATTTTGACTAATAAAGCCGAAGTCTGTGGGTAGTTACCTACCATTGTTACATCGTAAATAATCAACTCGTTTCTGTCTGTTGCCACCCTCTCCCAATACTGCGTCGTTACGACTTTTGTTCTAACCGTGTGTGTTTTACTTAATTGATTGACTGCTACCAACACATTTCACAAGACTACATACCCACATGATAAATAAATTAATTTTTGCACCTACAGCCACCTACTCCGAATGATACCACACACGATATCGTTATACCGTCATCATCTAGCACCGCGCTCAATGCTACGTTTTAGATACTAACAGAACACCACCCTGCCCCAAGGTAAATTGTGATGGAAAATATCGCGTTGACAAAACGAAAAGTATGACATGGAAAAAACGTGCTGCCAGCTATTCCATTCGAAGGGTAACTCGGTTTTGTGAATGATGAACAAAATTGAATTATTCTTCCCGCACTTTTTTTCTGCACATCTCTCTAATGGAGGCAGGTGCGGGACCTGGCTTAGGGATCAGTGTGCTTCGCATAAGCGTTGTATGAAATATTCAGAATCAATCAAAGTAACTCCCAATGGATTTGGTTATTCGTGAGTCTGCTCTCTATTTTTATTGCTCTTCGTCCTTTTATCTGTTCGGTAAATACTGATAGCAACTTGTACAAAAGGACACGAATGACTTCTTTGCAAATTGTATATTATACGAGCAATGGACGTTTTTTAAGTAATTTAATTTTTTTTTCCCTAAAGTGTAAAGAGATATAGTAATGGAAAATGAGAAATATTCCTGGTAAAGGAGATAGATTGTCTTTTACTCTGCGAACTGAAGATAGTTTAATCGGCAAATTGGTATTTATTGTCCTGACGACAGATATAAGAAGGGACATCGAATTTTAATGTCATTCAGTAATTTCAATTAAAAGCAGCGGACACAATTATAACAGAAAAAAAAACCCATGTCGCAAACTGTTACATATTACATATTATTATTAGCTGAGTACTTTTAGTAGATAAACCTCAGTACGGACGGGAAATTAGTTCGTTCCGAAAGAGGTCCGAAAATCGAACACAAACGATCTTGCAGGAACACAATTTTGGACCGGTTTTTAAGTGCTCTTTTTCTGCTTCGGACGCGTACTTTGTTGCAGTTTTCGATGCGTTTTTGGCCACGTTTTTCAACGAGTTTCCGGGTTTTCGCCTTTTATTTTTATTTATTTTTATTAATCGATTAGGAGTTGCTTCACAAAAAACATATTCTAAATCTTATTATATTATCTTCTACGTACACGCAGAAAAATCGCTTGTTTAAAATCAACCAACTTTCGAGTAAGTGGAATCAAAATAACCTAGTCAACTTGTTTTAAAATAATTTTCTAAGCCCGGTAGACGAGGCGGTACTGAATTTCTAATAAGACATCGATAAATATTACATAACCATTTAGGCTAGAATTCAATTATTTACTCTAGGACCTCCTTCTTTCAGAGATGGGGGGGTTTCTCAAAACCTATAAAAATGTTGAAGAAAAATTGCAAATTGTTTATCGAAAGGTTTGTCTTTGGATGTTTGAAAAAGAGCTTTACCTAGAGCGAATCGCACCCGGGACCGGATCAATCAGTTTTTATTCTACACCGATCTATATCCCAACCCGATAATCTGAAGTTTACCAAATGGCTTTTCGTTTTGAATTTCAGTACAGAACGCCGCACAACAATGTGTCCATTATTGGGTAGGGTTCGTATTAGACCGATATCTTTACATATAAAGGGTTTTTCAAAAGGGACGCTACAAAAGTAGAGCGACAGAGACAGCAAACGACGCCGAATTTCTTGCCGCTCTTTTGACATTTCTGTTTAGTAAGGTTTGCCATTTTATGATGGAAAGATATACGAGCCAACAACGAGTTGAAATGAAATTATTAAAATTTACCACCGAAATTCGGAGTCAGTGGCCTCAACGTTAAGATCGCTTTTCGTCGAAAAATCATCTTCAGCGATGAGGCTCATTTCTGGCTGAATGGCTTCGTCAATAAACGAAATATGCGGTATTGGTCAGGCAGCAATCCACACGTACTCCATGAGTCATCATTGCATCCCGAAAAAATTATGGTTTGGTGTGGTTTATGGGCCGGCGGCGTCATTGGGCCGTACTTCTTCCGTGATGATCAAGACCAGCACGTTACTGTGAATGGGAATCGCTACCGTTCAATGATAACCGAATATTTTTGGCTCCAATTGGATGCTATGGACTTGGAGGACATGTGGTTCCAACAGGATGGCGCCACAAGCCACACAGCGAATGTCACAATCAATTTATTGGAAACCAAGTTTGGAGAACGTGTTATCTCACGAAATGGTCCAGTCGCTTGGTTGCCTCGGTCGTGCGATTTGACGCCGTTAGACTATTTCCTGTGGGGCTACGTCAAGTCTTTGGTCTATGCCAATAAGCCAGCGACGATTGATGAACTTCGTACGAATATCGAACGATTTATGCTTGAAAACCGTCGAAAATTGGGTTCAGGGTCTGGACTTCTGCAAGCGTGCCCGTGGTGGCCATGCAAAAGAAATCGAGTTCCATACATAATGGCATCGAACGTACTTTCACAGGAATAAAGAATTTCATTGATATCCAAACCCGTTTTAGTTTTATTTAAGAAAACTTTTGTAGCGCTCTTATTGGAAAACCCTTTATATGTAAGATTTAAGAGACTTGTTTTTGAATTTGCACTAGCAGTTATAAGCCGAATATGCCGATGGACGTTTTTGGAGGCGCAAATGAAGAGTGAGTTTCTGATTGTGTAAGGATTCAAATGGTTGGAATTATTTTGTTGTATATGAAGTGTGTAATATTTGCAAAAAAAAAGTTTTGCGTACCTGTTATTGTGTTTTTACTGGGAGAATATTACAAAAATATACCGTAGACATGTGACAAGAGATAGGGAAATATAAATAATTAAGAAAACAGTTTTTTTCTAATATTTTGGTTGAAATTAAGTACGGAATCTTATTTATAATAGGTACTGATATTATCTTCAAAACGTATTTCGATAAAAATCGTAAGAAGGGTTTTTGTAAAATTTGCCAGAAAGAACAGAAAGAAATATTGCAATGCTTAGTTCGAAAAATACTGTTGCCTTACTCTTTGGCTGAAAACCGAGTATAAGTTATTGTTCGGTATGTAAGCATTACTTGGTTTTTAAAGTTTTGTCGAAATCGAAAAAGGGGTTTTCCAGACATAAACAGTTTTTAAAATAAGCGAAATGAAAATTAAATTAAAATTAAAATTAAATTAAAAGTAATAGAGAAAGTAAAAAAAAAATAAACACTCTTATAAAACTAGTAGCTTTCTTAAGGTTTTTATATACCACACATCGCTTTGTATAGACAGCATCATTTTATGCGCCATTTGGGTTTATTTTTATACCGCTAATACTGCTCAGTTCAATTTTGTGTTTATACTGTGATTGCCTACCGCAAATCACTCCGTTTTTTTTTATCATCTGGCACACGCCTAGCTCTTTATTCGTTTCCTTTTTATGGTTCTCCTTTTATTGTTGTTTATGTCTTATGTGTCCATTTGCCTTAAGTACATATCTATCGCATTGTTAATATCTTAATCGGATACTAACCATTGCTTTGTTGTTGTTCAAATGTAGCTCAGATAGAGCAACATGTTGATGGCGTGAAATTGCTTCATTTTGAAGTGGGACACTTGTAGTCCGCAAAATATGCGTTTACGTTGATTGTTCTACACAATTTTTTAAACGAATCGTATCTGGTAATTTCAATTCCTTTGACTCAGTTTGCTTTGCCTTGAACTGTTTGGGAAGAGGAATAATCTTTTATAGTCGACTTGATTTTACGAGTACAGAAAAGATAATTTCGAAAAACTGATAAAATTTACCAAATCTCTCACATGAATCATTTTTCTTCAGAAACATAATATTGATTTTGATTGTTGCAGTTACTCAATTTTTATCTTAAAGCTTAGTACCCTGCTCGAGCTAAATTTTCACTCCGATACAAAATTCTCTTCAAAATTTAGCTAAGCTAAATTAAAGCGAACCCATTTAGCTGAGTGGTACGCAGCTCGAACTAAATAATCAAACTCTTGTTTCAGAATGTACTTCATGCATCTGTCAAGACTTAGCGCGCCCATTTAATGGTTCGGGACCTTTTCTCAAGCTAAATTTTGACATATCGTTTTGTTCTATTGTTTTTTTTTCTTGCGTTGTTGTATTGCGAAGAATGGGAGAAGTAAGCAAAGACGAGTTTTTTGAATAACTCGACGACGAGTAGATACAGAGAATTGGAAATGGATGAAATCAGAGAGAGTTGAATTTTTGAAGTAAGTTATTTTCCAAGAACAGCTGATTTTTCACATTTATGCTTTAGCTGATGTTTGGAGAGAAAAGTTGAAGACCAGTTAAAACTTAGCTTAGCAGTTGAAGGAGTGCTCTTTTTGAGACAGAAAATTGGAATATAAAAGTCAAACTAATTCAGGCCTCCCACTTTATTTGCTTCATGCTTTCATTTTTAAATATTCAATTCAATTATTTCAATTATACCTTAAAAATATTAAAAACATTTCCGAAAGGATACAAAATTACACTTAAAAATCTTGTAAGATTTACAAGAATATTTATATTAGGCGTGTTTTTTTGAGCTTCGATCTCAGGAAACCAAAGTAGGATTTTCAGCACGCAATTGCAACAACTAAGCTCTACTGGGACTCACAGTAGTGAGTCAATTAGCATTGAGTGTAATTATGCGTTTCTTTAAACTTAAACAAAATTAAAACTCTTTTAAGGGTTACTTTTTCGGGGCGATTGTAATTTGTATTTTTTTTTTCAAAGTCCCTTGTAACTTAAAAGTTACCATTCATCCCTGCGTCTGAACACAACACAGATTACTGCTGACTACTATACACAACACATACACAAGTGCACGAAATTATATACTGCAGTTAATGTGTTACTTGTGCAACTTTCTAACCCACCTCCGATAAAACTCTCCCAACCTCGTCAACCAACACCAGTTCGTGCAGAAATATATAATCAATTGCGCTCGCCCAGCAAGTGTCCACATAAAACACCTTGAACACGATAACCTCTTGTAGTATTGGTTAACGATTGCAAATTGATTTTGCCACTTTCATCTTCTCTTCACACTAGTATCCTCATCTGATTAGGAAATAAGTTTGCAAATACTCGAAGATTAACTCACCAGCATAAATTCAGCGTACCTACCAATGCACACAATCCCAATCACAACATCATAAACATATAAGTGGAATACAACTTGATTATAGCCCACCTAGGGTACGTTGATGGCCGCTCTTCCGCCAGAGCAAATTTAGCATCTGCCTTTAAATACCACCCCATCCCCGGCACTAATAATATAACGCAGCGTCGTCTGTAAGGAAAGTAGGATGCTCGTATATAGAAGCGGATACCTGCGCCACCCCAACCTAATCCTATCGAAAAATAACATCCTTTGAAGCTATTTTCATAAATATTGACGTGGAGTACACAAGCGCTGTATGGCGAAAAGCCACGACACAACATTTCGTTAAAATGGTTTAATACATATTTTTATTTTTGCAAAATCAAAAATAACAACCCCATAACCTTGATCGAGTGGAAACTTTAAAGGTACTTACGAGCATTCTATGCTGGTCCCGGTATGGCGTTGTAATTCTCCTCTCTGGGGGCAAGCAGCTTCGTGTTGTTTTGGGTCAAAGCCGCTTAAAGTGCAAACCACGCAACCGGTAAATAATTTCTACTTATGAACCTGTGTTCATAGTTTAGGGTTAAGCGGGAGACGGTTTTCTTAATAAGCCCCAATGGAGCTTAACCCAACTCAACGCCGGCACTGCGACTCTGTATATACGAAAGCGAATCATGCGGTTGAGGGAAACTAAACTTTGGTGGTGAATTTCTATGTCTCAGCGCCTGCCTTTTCCTGTCGACAAATGAAACTTGTATAACTTTACGTTGATTTGACGCATTATTCACTGGTATGTACAAACCCAGGCACAGATGGAAGGAAGTGTGGCTTCCTTCGCATTGGGGTCGGAGCTGGTCCTGGTAATAGAATTAAAAGTTTTAAATGATTGATAACGCATGGCTGCGCCAGAGCATTGTTAATGTGTTTCAATGGAGTACCCTCTGGGATTGTATCTTAGAGTATATTTATTGTGATTTATGACGACAGGAAATTCAGGCAGATTAGGCCTGTCAATCAGTGTCTGAAGCAATAGCTCGCCGCACCGTGGTGGCTTTCCAATTCCGTATTATGCCAAATGGAGTTTTCACTTTCAATGTGAATGATGAGTGAATTGCTATCTGATCTAGTTCACTACAGATGAATGTCCATCGACTCGTTTAATGTGGTGGGCATTTGTCTTGTAAATAAATTAAGCGAGATGGAAGGAAGAAATTGAAGTCTGACAGTAACAAAGCGGTTCTCGCTATTAGGAGTGTAGCCTCTGAAAATAATGGTTGGATTTCATTCAGTTGTTGTGCAGTGTTAAGTGGGTGGAATAATACATTTTAGTAAATTAAACGGTCGCGGAAAAACACAAATTACATTTTAAGGTTTTTTTCCACTCGCGAACGTCTGACAAACATTCGCCAGTGTAACTGTTGTGAAAGATCTTCTCAGTTAGCCGATTGGACTTGGAATATTTCCAAAAGCTCTCACACGCTTTGCCCTTGCTTGTTTTTATGCAAAAACGGAGGCCTTCAGGCGTTTCAACCTCATTTCTGACTGACTGGTTAAAACCATATTTCACTTTTTAGACCATTCAAAACCATTTCAGTTCTTAGCTAATAGAGGTTGCCTCCAAGATCAGATCAAAATTGTGTGGTTAAATTTAAACAGCTACTACAGCCCCCTGCCCAAAGCAGAAGTCCTCCAGGAAGTCCGAACTCCGTTTCAGCCCACAAACCTTCATTTACGTGTCAGAAATTTTCTGAAAATATCCCTATATCATCTATATTAATTTGACTCACCTTAGAGGATCCTTTATGTGTATATACCGGTCCATTGAAATAGCACACAAATTTAAAATAGACGCTGTTGAGCACATCACATCGAAGGCTACCCATGTATCACAAAACTGGGCTCCGAAAATCCAGTAACCTAGAATAAAAAAACATGTTTATGTTAAATAACGTCGACTACAACGTAGGTATCTTATACAAAGGCACGCAGGCCCTCCTCTATTATGTCGTCATATTTCTGACAAAATGTTTCCCAGCTGAATTCCAGCTATATAGGAAAGAGTGTAGGCAACGACTAGAAATGTTCTAAAAATATTGTCGATCTGTGTGTTTTCCCCCCGGTGAGTCTTCGTGGTTGCCCTCGTCCACGTCCACATCATTCATCGTCGTTGTCACTTAACTAACACTAGCGGGCCCTGGCTTCGTCGTGACATGATTTAACTGAACTACATAAAAAAGATGTAAAAATAGAGTCATCCAGTGTCGACCACTGTAGTCCATTCATTGTCCTTTCATTCACCCGTTCACCTAAACCACATCGCGACGCGATGGCAGAGGCGAATGTTTTTGTTCTTCATTCAGATTTCCGACTTCAGAGTCCCTCGAACTCAGTTCTGTTTCGCAGATGGTATCGCAAAAAGGATTAAATGAAGGAGTCCGCCATCTGGTCTGGGTTGGGAGAACTCAAACAAAAACACAGGGAATCTGTTTCAGATTCATTAAAAATGCCTCTGCACTGAAAAGCAACGCAATAGTCCTGACCCAGAGTATTTCAAATGGAAATGAACACTTGCAAGTGTTGGCGTGCTTCTTTCTGTACATATTTGTTTTAAGGCTCGCCGAGCGAAATATTTGCCAATGTGCTCCTGGGTTTCTGTCCATTTGAAGGGATTCTATTTTCCATTGAATTCGATTCGGAGGATTGAGGGCAGGGAAGTAAAAAAGCGGTTGGTGTGGTGGCGATGCCTTTTGACAGTTTTTAATCTACTGGATAGATGGGGACGAGTGTACCTATGTCAACACCATACACACGTTGTGTGTTGAAGAAACAATGTTCGACACACAGGAAGCATCCTCCACTCCTGTGTGAGGACTGTGGAGAGCCGGAGACATCGGTTTTTAGGTGAATTGTTTTTGACTTTATGCGAAGCCACAAATTGGAAAATATTTTCATATATGACGATGGCGGACATTCGATGAGTGTATTTCTGGGAAAGGAGAATTTAATATTTAAAATTTTCGTGAACGTGATTTACTGACTTTTCAATAGAAATGTAAATTCACAAGGAACGCGCATTGTAAGAGGAGAAATAAATTTATTGCTGTGTTCATATTTTATGTGCACATTGCGTGTGGTTATGATGCGCGTCTCTAAGCATTACGTATTTGCGTATGATGATGGGGGTAAACAAAATTCAACTGCGTTGTGCTAATGTTTAAACGAGCAAGTTCAAGGGCCATATTTTGTAGTCCCAAGCGTGGATGTGAAGGTTGAAGCTGCAAAAAGTATTAATCATTCTCTTTCTGTGGAATTAATCAGTTTCATGTTTTGTTTCAGTTAAAGAGATTTTTTTGGAATTTTTCTTCTCTGGTCGCTCATGTGTCCCATTTCGAGGAATGATTTATTGAAGTTCCTCCCAACGTCTGGCATTTGTGTACTCATAAACTACGCTAGTGGGTGTGGATTTGTCGCAAGTGTAGGGAATCATAAAAGTCAAAATATTCAACTCTGCATTCAAGTACATAGTAAAAACGAAAGAAATCATGCGAAAGCGAAAGTGTGCTGCATATAACTCCTTTCGTTGTATTCATTGTATAAGATTTGACACCCTTACTTATAGGTTTGACAACTACAAATGGAACTTGTACTGTAGAAGTAATTCAAGAAAATATAAGACCTCAATGAAAGTGCTGTCGTTGCTTGCCCGAAACGGAAATGTTTTTCGTTTTTGAAGGTAGGTGTGTATACATGAAGCATGACACAAAACATCCCTGCCCTTGGTTGATTGAACGTCTCACAAATGGGAAATTCGGTTAACTTACAATAAATAAAATTGTATTTCAATTTCTACGATCTAATTCAGTGGTCGCAAAACAAGCCGATCTAAATTGCGAGTATGTATTGTAATAAATCTACTACAAAAAATGTATTTTATTCTTCCAATTAAATTCAATATATAATATTTTTGGCCCTTTTTTAATACTACATGACTTCTTGTTTATAAAAATATTGAAAATAAGAAGTGTTTTGCAGAAGGTAAAAATGGGACATAAATGAACTGTCCGAGGAAAAAACCATCAAAATGACATCTTCACACTGCTGATGAGAGTGGCAGCTTTGGGGGAAAAAAATGAGAGTTTTAAGTCGTTCAATCGCGAATTTCAAATTATTGGAATGGACTCAGGTTTTAAAGAGAGCATCATTAAATACGCAGTTCTTTTTCAATATGGTAGCTCTCATTCTGTATATAAATTTGAATTTTGTTCAGTAATATTTGACAAGTCAGGCAAATCATTCGCGCCGATAAGTTATTATGGACTTGAAGAGTCAGAAGTCAATTGACATTTTAACAGTCAAATTGTGTTTGAAGAGCCGGTGGCTTTAATTAAACAGAATACTATCATGTTTCGATCTTTAAGAATTCGAAAGTCCTTTATACTTATTTAAAATCAACCAACTTTTCGTTAAAAGCTACCAAGTATTACTCAAAATATAGCTCCTACAGAGCTAGTACATTAAAAATATCCGAGTCAACTTGTTTAAAAAAACTCGGTTAAAAATAAACGATTTAATTATTTTCCCTCTAAGTTTTATCGGTCGCAAAAACCAAAATAAAACTGTTGTACTATGAGTTGTTTTAGGTCTAATCGCAAAACCGAGCAAAAAACACCGAAAATCTGTTAAAAAAAACAAATTCTGCGAAACTCTCTCAGAGATTTAAAAAAATACCCCAAACCTACGTGGATAAACTTCGAGCTACTTTGAGCCACTTTCATCTTTGACATCTAATCCATATCACAAACAAATACATAACTTACCTTTCTGCAACATATGAAACATATTTTTCTATGTGTGCAATTGATTTCTTAGACAGATTTTGAATTTGTTTCTTGTCAACTTTTTGCATTTGACATATTTTTTATCAGTACTTGCCGGTTGAAATTCTTTGAACTGCTTCTAGCCAAGAGAGGAACTATTCGCTACTCGTTATTTTGCTACTTTTCTCTTTTTCTGTCATTTTTGATGAGAACGTGTGACCACAACCGTTTTTGGGATTTCAACTTTTTTTTATTTTCAAGGAAAGCTAAGCAAATAAATAACAGATTAGCCGAGGTTCTGGCTTCGAAAGCGATTTCAACGAAAAGAGAGCTCTTCGGTCTATATTTGCTCTTTTATCAATTCATACAAATTACAGTCCACACTATTACAAAGAAATGTGTTTCGATAATTCAAAATGATTTAGTACTTCGGTTAGTTGTTTAGAAAAAACCATCTTAAGATGTTCATATTTTTAAGAAGTATTTTTCGTATTTAAAATTAAACAATTCATTATTAATGTGAAGTATTAACAACGTGTACAGACTTTGTGCGATTGCTATCGATTTATATTGTTTTTTTTTTGCATTTAATCTTTTTATCTCTGTAGTTTTTAACGACGAATACTCGTTTTTCTTTCAACAGAGATTTATTTTCAACCGACCAAAAATCGCAATCGGTTAGAGCCACGTTTTGAGCGTGTGAAAATGAACGTTTGATGCGGATTTTTGGCGGCGGTATCATCGGACAACACTTCTGTAAAAATATGAAAAAAATCGAAACCACCGTCAATGGAAAGGTACGCCCATATTTTCCTTCAAAAAATGTTTTACATGAAATTTGGCTTCAGCAGATGATGCCACATCGCATGTCATTCTGCCGAGTAACACATAAACTTATCACAAAGAAGTGATGGCCAAACGATCTCCAAAAATAGACTTGGTGTCCAAGATAGCTCAACTAATCGCTATGCGGCTATTTGATGCAGTAAGTCTATGCAGTATCCAGCATTCGAAATCAAAGATCTATCATTCTGACCGAAAAAGTGGTGCAAAATTGGAGATCCAGGATGGTTTATTTTTTGAACTAAGTTGAATAAATGGCTGTTCATAAGGAAAGATTTGGCTCACTTGCTTAACATGTGTCTGCTTTATTTGACATCTTTGAAAAAAAAAAAAACATTCCTTATTTCCTGTCAACAGAAAGGTGCTCAGGCTCACTATATCAGCGAGAGTTTCCCAACAGACAGCCATAACCTTGAGGTAATCACGACATCATCTGCCTTGGCTCTGCAATTCAAGTTCCTATCACAACAGACATCCTGTCAAAGACGCAGTGCTCATACTGTTTGCTTACGACCCAAGCGAAAGGCTGCATTTCCCAGAAACAACACCCATTTGTCATCATCTATCACACTATTGATCCTTTTGCGAAACATAAATGCACCATCGGATTACCTATACACTGAATCCTCGTTATCGATGCTATTAAACAAATGAACCATAACTTGGAATCTTCTTCCATAATGAACCATCATAGACACTTTTCCCGCATCAGAAGCATCTCCCGTAAATCTCATCCCGGATCCGTTAAGCCAAATGATAAATCATAAATAATCCCACTGCTCTATCCATCCTGAGACTGAATTTGCATAATAGCTTTACCGGAACATAAGCAACCTTTTGCATATTTGATGAGAACAAATAAAAATAAAAAACTGGGTACATCATCTCTTCCATCACAGAAGACTTAAATCAAACTTAACAGAAAATGCCAAAAGTTTTTACTTACCCAGTAAATCATTGACGCCAGCAAATGTCATAACTAATGAGGCAACAAATAAATCAGCAATGGCTAATGAGGCCAGGAACAGGTTTCCGATTCTTCGCAGGCTTCTTTCCGTGTAAATGGCGAGGCAGACAAGGATGTTCCCCGCCACCGACAGAAATATGAGTAATGACAGAAAAACACCTGAAAATACAGCAGCTTGTGTTAAAATTTTAAACTTGCACCAAAACGGGACGAGAGGGAAACTGAAAAAATAAAAATTTATCATTCACCATCATGCCATATTTTTATGCAGTGCTGACATGCTATCTGTGGGAGCGACTCGACACCGATTCTAGCGACAAACATGCACAACACTGAGTAATGTAACTCTTTTACCTACGCAAACTATATTAACTAGCTTAAACTGTTGATAGTCATTCAACGACATTTACTTTACCAACAACTAAAATCGATACAAGTGACACCGAATCCAGATCCTCACCCACAACTGTGTCTCCTTCTGTTGGACTCCTCCACGTTGTCTCATTGTAGTATGAAGTCACCTGGAATTGCAAGGAAAAAACAAACGAAAATGAAAGGCCTTGCTTAATGTTTGCGTTACTATAATTTTTCAATTTAAAATTCGAAAAGGTTCGGAGTTTTGAGGCAAAGCTTCCAATCGCCCAAGGGATGAAAATACGCCAAAGGTGTGAACTGTGAAGACTTAAAAACAAATTAAACAGTTGGAATGGTCTTGTGATAATCCGGTGGAAATGCAATTCATACACACCCTCCACTTCCGCACGAAGTGGTTCAAGTTTGGCATTTATGTCCGTGCTGCCTGGACTCAGGACTAGGAGTGTAAGCGACACACAGTTGGTACCTGTGGATTTTCCGAGTAAATGCCTGATGCGACTTATGTGGTAAGATCTAATCGCAGCAGTATTCAATCGCTCTGAGTAGGACAAAATATTTACTTGTAATCATTGAAAAGCAATACATAAGCACGTCCTTTAACATTACCGATTAAGTGGCATTTGAAAACAAGTCAAAGTGATCCGAAATCATCGGTTTCAATTTTCAAATTGCAAAAGTGTGGGAAATAGTTCAATATCGGACGGGATTTACTGAATGGGTTCCCAGGTTGTCCTCTGACATTTTCTAGTGTTGATATTAATAGTTGTTAAGAACTTTGATTGTTAACATTTTTTGGAGATATTCGGGTAAAAGTTCTCTGAAACTGTTTCCTTCAATGGCCGGAGAGTGCGTCTCAAGACTCACAGGGATCTACGAGACCACGAAAGACATTTTAAGGCCTGAGTAGAAAATCTGTCCAGACCTTTGACATGAACAAAACACCTACGAGAAACAGCAGTGTTTATCGCAGATGGAGCCAAATGCCAAAGCAATCTCAGGATTTTTGTTTTCAAATTTCTTGGAGCTTTGTGATGCGTTGCTGTTGCGTATATTGGCAAGACGAAGCCGAATCGGTTTACAGTTCTATTGTTGTCTGGAGTGAAGAAAATTGCCCGACATATAATAGTAAAATTGCCTGCTTTTGTATTGAGCGTTAAAACTACTCGCCAATGTGTCTGAATTTCTCAGAAAAAGAAGGCTTAAAGCATAAATCGATAAAAAAGTTGAAAAAAAATTATATTCATATAGATTAATATTTATTTATATTAATGGAGCAGTAGCCTACATATATACTTCCACTTTTAAGATATGGTTCTTACATTAATTCGAACGGGCTAATTTTTTATTAATTTTTTTTTATTTTTCTTGAAAAATACATTTTTAGTGCGAACTGCCAGCAGTGGAAAAAGAAAAAATTGTGGATAAACATTTCCCCAGAGCAATTGTATCGGTGAAGGTACGCACGAAATAATCCTCCAAAGTCAATGTGGCGGATACAGCTTTACCGGTGAGCTAGGTCCGCCACAAAATCTAACACTTCCCGAAGAGCGACAAAATCAAGAACAGAGAAATTAAATATAGATTAAATTAAATCTTATGTACCCAGTTTTACCCACGTTAGTCGTTTTGATGAACATTTCTGTCTATCGGACCTTTTTTTAAAATCATTCATGTCACTGAGACATTCGTTTGATGCGGCTGAGATCCCAGATTGAGGGTAAGAAAGGCTTTTTGAGCGAGGAAGGGATAAACGAGAGATAATCTTAAAGAAAGGAGAAAAAATCTAAAATCTATAGAAACTCTTTTTTTTCGAATTAAGGGGGAAAACTAATGTTTTTGCTTGTAAAAAAAGAGGAAAACAGTCTTCAATGTCTGGGAACACTGGTTGTACCTACTTGTACTTCTTCGAAGTCCTTATTTTGCATTGAGTAGAAGCAAAGTAATTGTTTTTTTTAACAGAAGCACCTTGGCGGAGAGTCTTACTATTGCTTCTGCCAATTCCGCAGCTTGACGTTCCCAAATAATCCCATCCCATCCCTTTATATCGACAAAGTACCTTAGTTACTAGCCAGTTGTTCTTTATCTCCCAGCAACAAACCGCATAAAATGCTGCCAGCTTCGGGAAACAAAACGTCCAAAACTCATAAGAAACACGACCTCAAAGCTCAAATGCAGTAGATTACATATCCTTGCCTAAGATTCAATTATTTTGCACTTGCGAATTTTACCCAAGACCAGCGCAACCATTACCCTCTTAGCTCTACACTTTTGATTTGTGTGAATCTCCTTAGACTGCATAATTGCATTGTACGAGCATTGTTCAAACTTTAGCCCACAGTCATAATATAATTACATACCGTAATTGGATATGGGAAATACAACTGCAAATCATCCATATCAGCCCCACTACAGTGATCCCTCGAACAAGCGCCGCTTTTCCATCACACAGTGCAGGGCAAATTCAATTGCAAGGACTGACATTCTTTGTGCAATTAGGAGACCATTACAACTTGGTTTCGAATTCGGGCTGAATTCGCAGAATAGCCTTGGATGGTTTAATTACTTCAACTCAAATGTGATTGCGATGTACGGGCATATGTCGGTACTTAAGCAGACACACAGCATTGGGAGAGGATGATTTGTTAAGCTGCAAGCCTAGGGTATACAATTGTTCAAAAGGACATCAAAAATATAATTTCGGTTTAATTTAGAAGTGCAATGACAAGAGCCGTTGCTCTGCTGGGCACAACCATTTCAATGATGTAGAGAAAAGTTGAGAGCGCCCAGCAATTATTACTTAGTGGTAAATTGGTTTGATCCTGCTTGCAAAATCAACTCAATCGTTACATTGTTTTCTTTTTTTTTTTAAATAGGCCAACCGCAACCGCATACCGGTCACTGACACAATGCTGCTTTTACTAATTGAATTCAACTTTTACCATGCAACGGAATTGGTTCGGCGGTTGAATTATATTCGCTGGAAACTAGTTTGCCAAAGGGCTTTGCGCACCTGTGTCCAGTGTAACAATTATGGCTATTATTGTGGCGAGCAATGAGTTGGAAGCAGTTTGTTAAACCGAACAGTGATTTGTTGGATGTAACATGTTTTTCTTTGTTGTTATAATTTCATTACATTTTTTACTAAGCTATCCGAATTCAACTGAGGCTTTCGATAAAATGAAGGAGATGTAAATACGCACAAAATTCGATAATTTAATGTCTGGTAAGCACTTGTCCAATCTACTACACTTCTTATGGCAATCAATTTCTTTTTTCCCAGCAACAGCAATAGCATCCCTGTTTGGATGTCGTTGAAGGCGATCCTGGCATTCCACAATCGTGGTATGATAATCACTCAGCACGTGGAAAGAAATAACTATCGCCCAAAATTGATACTACACTCATCGTCAAAAGTATTTTGATAAAACCAAAAGCTAAATTTAATGAATTCTAGGAAGCAATGAAAATTAATGCAGAGTTTGCTTATTTAATTAACAGGTGAACATATGCCACTTTTATTTTAAAATGCATTAATAAAGTTAACTTTTTACTTTGGCATACTAATTATTTTGTCAAATAAGTGTAATATGTAAGCGTAAAGCCGGAGACTTGAGCCACTTTTTGTTATATCGTTCATAAAAATGGATTTATCAACCACAGCCACCTGATAAATGCATTTTTTTATAGCTACATTAATCTATTAAGAAAAGTCTCATTACCTTACAATAAACGCAAGAATATTTCAAAACAGATTTTCTGCTCAAGTCAACACCCCGAAGAGGAACATACTCACATCCTATGAGCACAAATAAAATAATTTATCCACTTCCAATGTGAGTAGAATTTATTTTTATTGTTTTTGTGGTTTGGAAACAAGAAAAAAAAATAATAAAAATTAGAAACATAACGTTTTACAGTACATAAATTTAAAAAAAAAAAACAGTTATTCAGTTTCTTAACATAAAGAAGGTAAAAAAGTTGAACAAAAACTTAACTTCAGAAACATAATAAAAATATATAAATAACTTAATTTAATATTAAATAACAATATGACAAATATATATATATATATATTATCTATATATAATTTCACACTGCTCAACTCTCCCTTCAGAAACTGTCTCAAGTCTCTCGCTCACATTTTTTTAACAAATTTATATTTAACATTTTTGTCAAATGAAAGTCAGAATGCTCTTATGGTAATATTTACAATGTAGAATATGAACATTATTAGGTAACATCAAATTAACTAACTTACTGCGTTACAAATAAATGTTATAGAGAAAAAAGGGAAAAAAATTCACTTTTTGCACTGGAAAACACCTTTTCTCTTCCACCAACTAGAGACAACGGATGATTTAGTATCCTTTTTTTATGTAATTAACGCTTCACTGTCTGCATCGTATACGCCTACCTACACTTCCTGGATTTCAATGGAATTAAAGAAAATGATTGAAAGTGGCTCAAGTCTCCCCCTTTCCCGCTTATTAATTACAAACTCGGATTTTCATTATTTTTTTCATTTTTAGCTTGAGAATTTAAGGAGAAAAACTTGGATTTCTAACAAACTTTCCCAAAAAATGTCTTGCATCATTCTACCTTCTTCGGTATAGCTTTTTCGTTTTTTATCCAAGGGAGGTACATTTTACACAGATATCATTCTTTTGTGATAATTGATTTTGATATTTACAGTACAGTTTGCCTCGACAAATTAAATTCTTTCCCAATTTCTTAACAGCAAGACCGCAATCGTAATTTTGCTTAAAAGTTACTCGATCTTTCATATTGAACCCTGTTATTTCCTTATATTTATTTTAATCAAAATGGACCTGTACATAATAAGTCAATCACATTTAAGTTAAATTCAAACGATAAAAGTACTTTCCGCCAAACAAACCTTGAAAAGTGAATTTGTCAAAATACTTTTGCCAGTCAAAAAATCGTACTTGAACCGGAAATAGGCCCGAGTTATTAAGCCATGGGTTCCAAATGCTCTCATTTACACAACAATCATAGGTCACACCATATGCAATTGTTGAGTGAAGTTAGTAATTATTCGCCGTGAAAAGCGACTTGCATTTCTGTAAAACTACTTTTGGGGACTAGTGTAGGTACCAATATTGTCTAAGTTTAAAAATAGGCATTGAAAAACTAATAAATCTCAAGTAGATTGTGTATGGAAAATTTGCTGTCAAAAAAATAGCTGTAGTTCATACCAAAGCGACTGTATTTTATGTGGTATTCAGCTCTCAGATTTCGTGTGCCTACTCGAATATAGACGCGTCACTTGCTCTTTTTTGTGGTGACATTCGTGCGGTTTGAATAGGTGTAGTCTTCGACACTTTTCTACGCGATTTCCACTCACTGGTTAAATTTTATATTAAAACCCGCCTGCTACGACTTGACGAAAGTAATACACCACTCGAGATGTTGATATTTTTTACCTCAGCTGGCGATGCTTACATAAAAAGTCTCGAAATCAAACAAAATTACTATTTAACACTTAAAACCAACTTGAGGGACCCATCTCGTTGGTGTAACCTCATCTCTTCGCAACGGTCGCTGAGCAATTTGCGATGCCTATGCCATGGACAGAGTGCCGAAGGGACAGCAAATTTCCTTCAGAGTGTTTTCCTTTTTTTTTTTGTTTGTCGTCCTCATTCTCCCTACTTTATAACTACACGGTCCATGGAGCAGCTTTCTCCTTAATGCCAAAATGTAAATGCAATATTTTTCACTCCTCGTTTCCCAGTCGACGCGTGAATAGTGGAGCTATCAACTAAAGTGTTTACATGGCTTATGTGGTTGAGAACAGAGCGACGACGAAACATTATGTACAAAAACCTTGATTCTTATCTGCAGGATAGTAGCATCTTAAGTCTCGTGGGAAATTCTGAATAAAAATACAAAAAAAAAACAACCCTCACAAGTACTTTTATTGTCAGCCCTTTTTAGCAGTGCGGGATTCAACTTTGACCTTCTGCATTTGCACTCGGGGTAAGAAGCCAACAAACGACGAAATGTATCACTGAAGACTAGTATGGAGCAGTTTGAAGCTTTATAGTTCGGTTGAGATTTTTTTGTATGCCGAATTTTTTCAACTAATCCGATATTAAAAAAGTTTTTCAATTAAATTCCTACTGACACAATATCGGCATGAGAGCATCGCATCCGTGTGCGAATATTTGAGTTGAGTAACAGACCCAACGTCCACTGCCACTGACCCTTGATCTATACACTTGGTATGTTTATCTGATTGAGGATGAGGATATTACAACGTGGAAGGTATTGAGGGTGGTTTTTCATTTCAAATCACCAATTCACAGGAATAGGGAATGTGTTTGCATTACATATTTCGGAGCTTTGGATGTAATACGATAATGGTAGTTTCGATTTCTGTGAATACCTGAATTTAATTATTCGGATTGAAATTAAATATGCTGTACAGTTGATTGTATATCCAATTTACCTCCTCGAGTCTGATCCGATCCACGTTTGGTGGGAAAAACTAATTTGTTGGTGAGCACTTAAGGGAATTTTAAATAAACCGCCTCGCATCTCTACCAGACGCCTCTCCTCCGGCTGGAGGAAAGGTTTCTCATTTCAGTCACGACACACATAGCCATGTTGTGGTTCGTTTGAAGTGTTACTTAAAATAGTTGCTTTCGCTTAATTTGTTTATTATTCAGCATAATTTCCAAAAATTAAAGTCTACAAATTTTTCGAAATCGAAATTTTTTGCAATTCGGACATTGCTATCCAATAGTTAAAAAAAACCCACTATATTAAAAAAAAAACATTCCACCAAATTTGTACTGGGACGAAAAAAAAAACATAATTTTTCTACCGACTATTACACAAATAATTAAGTAAAAATGATTTTATGCTAAGTAAGATAATTGAACCAGTACTTGAACTCCTCATTTTTTCAACTGAGCACACTAAAAATAAGTCTTAAGCTTAAGAACAATGGTCCTAAAGAAAACAAACACTTAAAAACATTTTTTTGTGAAGATTTTATCTGTTCGTTTTTATTCTGATGAATTGATTATTTGTTCTTAATTTATTTCTTTAAATAAATAAATAGATATAAATAATACCTTCTTATATGTAACATAAATGAATATATATAAATTTTCAGCTGCCAACGACTGCGAACCGTGGGGGAATGTGATAGAGTTCGGGAATACCACATTTTAACATTACTGGATACTATTGGTTAGTTATTATATATTATTAAAAGGCTAGTAATATAATGTGTTGAGTTATTAAAATTACCTAAATGAGATGTATTATATACTAGAAACACATTGGGATAAACATGGTTGCGTATTTTCCGCTTTTGAATATTATTAACTTCGACTTCATGAGTGAATATTTCTTGATAAACTGAAGAAAAATTGCTTAAAATGTTTTCATTTTTCTAAAAAATAAATACTATCCACACGTAATGAATAATTTCAGCCAGCAGCTTTGTCCACAGCGGAAGTGGTTAATTTTTTTTTTTTTTTGAGAGTGTATTTTTCAAGTTTCGTGACATTTATCAATACGAACTTCTCTGTTTGAATATAGCGCAAAAAAACGTGACAACCCCATAAAAATATAGCTTGTAGGCAAGTTACGGCAAATCGGCTGAAGTTGGCCGGTATTGTCTCTGGTTTCGTTCGTCTGCTGTGAATGCCAACAGCCGAAACGGGTGGACTTATTTCTAGCAACATTGTGTATCTGGAATATTGTGATAGTTTAATGAATTTTGTTTTACATCATGAACAGCATTTTTACTGTAAAAATATGAATCTATCCGAAAAGTCAGATTACCATATCTACAGAATGGTTCTGTAAGAAAAAAACAAACAACAACTACCTTCGTATTCCAAAAAACGAAATAAATTCTGCTTAAGCAAAGATTTGCTGCATATAATTCGTTTCGTGTCCTTCATATTTTTGCAAGCATTTTAGAAAGAGGATGAAGGATAACACAAAGATAACATGAAGATAAATGAACAACGTCAATTAGAATCCTGGGGCCAGATTCTGTAAGACGAAAACGTTAAAATGTTTTCGTGCGGACGAATGATTTACTCTAATTTGCAGAAGTAGATTATTCGTGCACAGGAAAACGTTTCCATGTTTTCGCCTTACACACTGCTGATCCTGCTGCTCGCTCGAGACGAAAATGTCCTTCGTTTTTCGAGTGTCACGAAGCAATAAGAAAGGTCACTACAAAAACTTTCGTTTCTTTTGGAATCGCACAAACGAAAATTCTTTTCGTTTTCCAAATCGAATAGAGGAAAATATTGGTGCAAGTAAACACGATTGATCGTTTTCATTTTGCAAAATCTCCTCTTCGACCTAAACGGAATGTTTGCTGGGGATTTACTAAGATTTTTTAATCATTGATTCGCTATAAGATCAATATCGAAGGAACTGTCTGATAGCCCCAACAAAATAAGAATTTAAATACTGCAGCGTCTTTTTGGACGAAAGTTTATTTTAAGCAGCGGACTTTTGCTGGAACTGTTGTGTTTTAAACCTACAGGGCAGGAAATTATATCAATTGAATATCAGGAAGTTGCTGCCAAATCGTCCAGACTGTCAGCCCTATAGCTTTAAGGTAGATCTTAACTCGGCTTCCTTAATATTAACACTTACAACGATAAACTGTTGAAATAATTACAATTTTACAATTATAGGTACTTCTCGGGCCCATTTGCATTTCCACCTACCTCTGTAAGAGCTCTTTCATTTTTTTAAACTTTCCAATTCGATTTTACAATCCCCATCGCACTTCGGAATAAGAAAACCAATTGAGTTCCACAAATTATTTACGCCCTAGAGGTAGGCAACTCCAAAATACTGTTTGCACTACACTGCACGTCCACTGTTATGCGAATCACATTTGCTCTTTAAGGACACCCTCGTTACTTATTCGCAACGAAAATTCAATCTGAACGGTCATCCCCAGTTGACCCCTTAAAATCGAAAAACCGAATTGGAGTAACACGAACCCAAAGATCCTTGAAATAAATTCGATTATATTTTATCATTTCGGTATTCAGCTTGTGAGTGGCATACACCAGGCCACACACATATACCGAGTACATAACTTAATAAATGTTGAATTCCCTCTATTCAATTGGACTCGTCCTTGCATGAGGAATGACAGTTTTTGCAGATATCGCTGATTTCACGTGAAATTGAGTTTTAACTCGTACAAACGAATAGGAGCATAGCTTCCCTATTCGTTTTCAAGGAACAACGGCTTAAGTCCTACAACCACTGTTCCGGATACTTTGCGGTTTAGTGGACTGTGAGAATATATTTTTTTTTTTCACTACAAAACGTTTGATGTTCGCCAAGGATTACACATTTAAGGAGAGACATTCCCCTGAAGCATCAAGGAATTCAAAATGGAGCCAGCTGTTGTAATGCAAATTTGAAATACCTGACATAAATTGCTCGAGAGAAACGTTTGTATGCAAAGCCGTGCGTATGTTTTCATTTAAAATTGTAAATGGTGTGGCTGCGCAACTGTAAACACCTTTTGGGCGAAGATGGGACCCACCATCAAATGTTGGGGCTACCACGTTTTAGCATGTTTTTTTTTTTAGTGAAAAGGAAATCAAAGTTGGGACGTGATCCGCTGCTAATGAAAGATTTTCGTGGTCACGTTTTGAGCGTTTCATCGGTCGCAGAGAGGAGCAAATAAAATAGAAATGTTTACGGGCCAATATTGACGAGGGTTTCAGTTGCTTGCTGGTTTTATTTTTTTATTTTTTTTTTTAACATCCCATGCCCAGTAGGCTGACACTGTGACATGAAAGACCTATTGTATCAATGGGGAAATGTTAATCTAAGAGACGTGCGACTTCTCGGGTGAAGGTCAATAAGTCCTGAGTAGCACAGTGCATTAAATCTGCTGTTGTACGAGTCTCTCTGTTGAAAACATGCTTTCTTAACCAATGAAAAGCCGGGCGGTCACAGAGAATGTGTTCAGAGGATTCGACATCTTCCAGACAGAATCTCCGTTCTGTTTCCGGGCAAAGGTTCATTTTGTTGAGGTGATATCTAAGGCCACAATGACCTGTGAGGAAGCCCACTAGCTTTCTTACATTATCCTTACTGAGCCTAAGGATGTCCTTGTATGTAAAAGGCTTGATTAATCGTTTGGATTGTCTTAGACCAGGGGCATGTTCCCAGTGTTCAAGATGAAGTTGTTTTTCCGATTCATTAATTAGCCTTAGTGCAGTGGTCCAGTTGACTGTGTAGTAGGGTTCTGGTCTACAATGAGCAGATTCGAAACCAGCCCTAGCTAGTTTGTCTGCATGTTCGTTGCCTGCAATACCCTGATGACCAGGTATCCAGCCAAGTCTTACCTTGTTGTGTTTGGCTAGCATTTGCAAAGCATCGTGACAGCACTTAACTGTTTTGGAGTCCATTGTATTGGACGTCAACGCTTGTAAAGCTGCTTGCCAGTTGTCTACTTAAAAAGATAAACAAAGAAATGTGTGCTCCAGCTGAATGAGGAAGATAATCAATTACTCCTTTATGATTGAGTGAGTGTTACACTATAGCATCTTCCTATGTGTGAGCGGATGGAAGCTCCAGCCAAAGTGTCGATAACGAAATGGGGTCGGGGTTCACTTCGAATCGGATGCGAGGGGAGAAAAACTTCCAAACAATATTTCATCCTGTATTTTAAATATTTCACTGCCTGTGCTGGGGAAACTTTTTCACATCAGTTGCGCAAATGTACTGAGGCGAAAATAAGTCCACAGAGCTGCCACGCGAAGTTAAAGACGAATTGTTCTTCAGCGAAGCTAAGAAAACTAATTGAACGTAGGTATATATCTTAAAGTCATCCAAATGTATACGTATCCTTAGAATTGAAGAAGTGTGCTGACTGAATGAATATTGGATTGATATCTCTCAACGAGAATTCAGGGTGGGAAAAGCATTTGCTTTAAGTTGTGCTGGCAAATTAATTAATGGTGGACAAGATAGAAAACCATACTCTTCAAAGTTTTAAATAACTTCTTAAATAGTTTAGAAAGTTTATTTTGGCGGAATGGTGCTGTCGACTGATAAGCGGATATACGAGTACGTACTGTAGCTTGTCCATTAGGCATCTGGATATTTTACATGAACTACATCACCATTTTCGATGCCCCATATCTTCATTACAATCAACACTTGTTCAGTAACAGATTGGTACTCAAATTTATGCCGAATCTGAACGGCTAAATTTGAAAGCGTTTCCATGACAGTTGAACTGTCGCACACTTCGACTGAACTGTGAGTGGTGGCGCAATGGAAAAATCCTTAATGCCCAAAACACATGCGCAGCAAGATTAGAATACACATGTGTATATGGATATAGGAACTCGTAAATTCTGCACCCACTGCAATGTGTCTCTCTTTCTAAACTTTCTGCAAAATTCAAGCGTACCACAACACAAAAGAAAATAAATTGCAATTTCTAGTATTTGGCATCATCGGCTTTTGATATTTGCTGATCGTGTTTGTTTTTTTTTTTTCTTGGTTGTGAACGCACTTAGTCGCAATGCATTTCAAACAATTTTCTGCGCATTTGTTATCTCACGTCAGTTTGACAGTCGCCAGTCTGTCTGCTGCGCTGCATGACTTAAACTTTGGTTTCAACGAGCAATTCCTCTTATTGCATTCTGCTCTGAAAAGCTAATATACTCAAAGAAAAAAGTACACGACTGGGTCGAACGAAACTTTCGGGTTCATCAAAAGCTTGGTTGGTTGTTTTCTTATTTTATTACATAGGTAGGTAAAAATCTGATAACCGTGTAAGGCTCCAAGGGGGTGGAATAATTTTGAGGTTCACGTTCAATATGGTTGAAAAAAGAAGCAGTGGGAAATATTTGCTAAAATGAATTTGTAATTGCATTTTTATTGGCAGTATCTACGGTCTAACGAAACTATATAAATTTTTGGAGAAATAATTAAAAAACAGATTTATTCGATATTCTTAAGAAAAACTAAGTATGGAATCTTATTTAATATGTATTTTGATCCAACTCGTTTGAGCGTTTTTTGTAAAATTTGGCAGGCAAAACAGTAAAAAATATTGCATTCATTTTTTTCTTATATTTTTTTTTCCAAATCGAAAATGGGGTTTTTGAGATTTGAGCAGTTTCTAAAACTAGCGTTTTCGGTGATTCAAATTGAAAATTAAGGACGAAATAATTTTGAAAACATCAGTTTTTCTGTAAGTATGCATTTTGGCCATTATTGCCGTTTTCCGGTAAACTAGGGAAAACCAAATTTTAAAAAAATGTATTTTTTTCAAAAATCCACTACACGAAATATAGACAAAAACTGAGCTCTCTACTAAGTTAGAAATTACAATATTTGTTACAATCGTATGGACCATTTTCGAGATGGACATAATGTCTAGATTTCAAAAGTACCGTTATTTTTAGCCAAAAACTGGGTACGCAGACATGGTAAACTCATCTACGTAAGCTTAAATATCAATTTTGGTTGAAATCGTTAGAGCCGTTTTCGAACAAATCAAAATGGTATGAACATTTTATATTTTGCAAAAAAAAACCACCCGAACTGTTATCTTCCAAACTCAAAATCCGAAGTTTGAACCTAATCCCGGCCGCCGTTTAGGCTGTAAACCTCGGGAGCATATACGCACAGACAGACAGACAGACGGACAGAATTTTGAAACCCACTTTTTTCAGTTACTCTATCTTCGTAATGTCAGAATTGATTAATATCTCAAGTTCGAAATTTTGTACGAATACAATACCTTTCTCTTTGTATCCTTTATTAATATTCGTAATAACTACTGCTGTCTGTCAGGATGGCTAGCCCGCCTATAAAATGAAATTTACATTTCGAGATCTCACGCCACCTGAGAACATTTTGAAAATACCCGCAAAAATATGTATTTCAGATAAAGCAACTGTATTTAAGGTTTGCATGAAATTATTTTCAAGGCAAATACCAGTATGCTGGCCGTAAAATCTGAAATTTTAATTAAAACGGTCCATCGGACCTTTCTCAATGTTTACAAAGTCAATTTAACACGCAGCAAGTGTAAAATGTTTATATGTACCGAACCAGGTCTGTGTGGGAGCACCACAAATGAGGTAGGTACCCAAGAGGCCATGTTCCTATAGTGGTCCGCAGTTATGAAGTACAAATACAAATACGTATATCAAATACAAATATTTTATGCCCATCATGCCAGAAATGTGTTGAGACTGTGAGACCCTCTTTTGGACACGGAAGTGAAGAGGGTTAGATTTACAACAAACCAACACTTTGAGCTGTCAGAATACCTAAGTGATTGCCTGCACGAAATTGCTCACTTTGCCTCATTAAGCACAGTATACCTACTTGTACATACCTACAGTAGGTTTAAGTGAAAAGTGATGTTATTCTGGAAAACAGGAACACATACATAGGTAAGCAACAATTTGTACACTGTTCAGGATTGAATTGCTTATTTGAGGCATTATATAGAAGTTCGTCGGTTTCTAAAATTAGATATCCATGCACAGTATTGGGTTAAGAAGAGTATCCATGGGGACACTTAATCACATTGTGAGGATTTTCGCAGTTTATCTGGGAGAGCCCCAAATGAAACACTTTTTTTGGAGATTAACTAACTTTACTGACATGTAAAGGAATCTTCTGCATCAATTGGAGGCTGAGCCTACGCAGTGGACAGCTGCATAGTCCATTCTATTTATTTACTTTTTTTTATATATTGAAATATAATGAAATACATAATTTTGTAAACAAAAATCCGAAGGCTGCCAATTCAGAGTGGTTTTTGTCACCGACTACTTTTTAAGCTGCTGTCAAGTTTGATAGGCTCATAGATGCTGTATTAACCAACCAATATTAGCTTTTACATTGAATCTCGAAAAATGCTCTCATTTTTTAACTAGATATTTTACAACATAAATCTATCATTAACGTCAAATGCAGTGTATCTGTGTCAATTGACTTTCCTTTTTTTTCGGAATAATGATTTTTAAAAGACTTAAAACTTGCACAGAATAACTCTGTGGAAATAAAATAAATTTATTCGTATTTCCATTTAAAAAAAAAAACAAACACTCGGAAGCATAGTAGAATCTTCTTCAAAGGACGATTAAAAAAAAAATAATAATAATAATCCCACGATATAATAACACTGCCCAACCGAAACACATTTAAAAAAATTGCCCAAATTAACGTCAATAAGAACATACATGAATTAAACAAACCCAAATAGAATTTCCAAAAAAAAAAATATTATAAAATTTCAACTCGCAGCCATAGTTGTTAACGGCGAATAAGACAGCAATAGCTCTGGGATCAGATTGTGTTAGGAGAAAACGTTCAAACGCTTTGCACTTAGTTGCAGAAGTAAATATTTCGTGCTCACGAAAACGTTTGAACGTTTCGTCTTACAGAATGTCGACCTTGTTTTCGTGTTCGAATTCAAACAACGTAAAAACTGACCGGTTGTAACTTTAGCAGTGTAGGAATGTGTAGATAATACGAGTTTTCGCGAAAACACTCGAAAATTTCATCGAAAACAGAAGTTTTCCCATACATATGTCAGTTTTCAAAACGAGTGTTTTACAGTCGTTATCCACGAAAACGACTGCCAATTCGGGCCATAAAAAGTTCGTTATCATCCCACGATAGCGAACACCATTCACAGTAACTGCCTGACAGGCCTCATTTGGAAAAAATACGGCTCGATGATGCCGCCAGCCCATAAACCGCACCAAACAGTCACTCTTTGTGGGTGCATTGGTTTTTCCACAATCACTCTCGGATTATCATTCGCCCAAATCCGGCTATCCTGCTTATTGACGAATCCACTGAGGTGAAAATGTGCCGATTAAAATGACCGAAAAAATCACGAAGTGCACGATATGCATTTTGATTTGATCGCCCATTTTCCTAATAAGCCTGAATAACTTTAACGCGTTGCTCGATTGTGTATCTTTCAAATGAAATGCAGAAAAAAAGTTGACGTTTAGGTGCGGTTCACATTCAACATCGGCCCTTAAAGTGTAACCACCCTTTATTAGTAAATGCAGTTGTATTTTTTTTTTATAAAATATAATCACCTTGTTTCAATTTCAATATTTGCTAATGGAAAACACATAAAATATCGACATGTTTTCTTTGTACAAAATTACAGTACAGGACACCATCTAAACAAAAAAACGAAAACAATGTCTATCAAACGGTGGGTGCTTGGAACACACAAAAACAAATACTCTTCACATAATTCGCTTAACCGTTTACAGATGCGCTCATATTTTTAACCGATGTTTGTGGCACTGCCAATGCAATGAATTATTTTAACCTATTTTCAAATGCAAAGTTCAACTCTGGTTTTCACCTCTTCTGTATGGCAAATGATAATAAAAAATATTTTTATTAATTTTAGACAGAATAACTACCGTCCCTTGTTGGTACTTGAAATTGCCATAAACGTCCACCCAACTTCTATGGATATAAATTATGGGTCCTGGGTATAGTGTTGCCGATCCATTGCAATTCAGTATTTTTGGGAGGTTCTTTCTCTCGTAGTGAGTTATTGCGTCCAATTAGTAGTCGCATTAAATTTCAAAATAATTTGGCCGTTTTAATTCCAACACCTTTGAGAAAGTGGATACAACCAACAAGAACAAGCAATGCCTTGGTTAGTTTGGGCCAATACGTTTAGCTGCTGCGAGCCATATTTGTATTTATTGTACGTGATTTTCCACGCCTGCCTTACTGCCGGCATTCGGGTGTTTCCATTGTGTAAATGGAAATGAGCAATATGCTTCGAGTTAATTGCACACAAGGGTCTTACGAAGCTGTAGCCATTCAATCGGTTAATTGTATTTTCGATTGCGGTTGACTGAAGATAAGGGCTACGCAATAATCGTCTACCCTTTCTAACTGAAACCGCACAAAGACCCCAATTGATATAATGAGAGCTGTTCTTTTGAATTTATCCCACACAAGTGGGTCCGATGTTCTATACGAAAGCATTTTTAAAACTTAACTGGTGGATACTTACGAGTATCTATATCTATTCTTATGTCCCTGCTGTTATGGGCACGTCCCTTTAACTGCTCACTGTGGATGGATGGATAAAAACAAGATTCATCTTTGACACGGCTTAATCCCTTCGGCAACACAACGCATGAGAGCATTGAAATTGTTCTAAAGCAAGCTTGTGATGGTTAAATTGTCCCTAAATATCTTATGGCACACGTAACATACGCGTAGTATAATGCGAGACACCTGAAGCGCTTAATTGCTTCTCAGTTTAAGTACTGTGTAAGCTGTGGCACAGCATTGGATGCTCTTAATAATTCAAATTGTATCACCATGAAAATGTTTTACAGCTGTAGGCCTATACATAGATAATGAAATGTTCGTGCAAGCGGTTTATTTCGAATTAATTAGTGCAAATAAATAGCATTACTAGGAAATGTTTGCAGTAGAACAATAATTCTGTCTACAAATTTGGAATGAATGCGAAGGACATTCGTTACACAGTTCAGCTACATGAATGGTACTTGTGCCCAAATATTGACATTCTGCGGGCTGTCGGCCATAACCAATATTAATGTACAGTCGCTACTCGCATTCCGTTAAATTAAATTACTCATATTCAACGTTCATATTGCGAGGGCACCCAAAAGTTTCAGTTCATCTGACGCCAGAATTGGATATACTCAGCTGATTGCTTTTGTTCAGATTGGTAACGTTGCGAGGTGAAATTTCAAGTTTTATTGTAGATATGGAAGATAGTTTAGTTGCAAGTTAAACAAAGCGAGAGTTAGAAGAACCTCGCAAGCAGCAGTTTGTATATGGATCTTGAAGGGGGAGAGAACGGCCTTAAAACTGCCAATAAATTCCGAATGCGGCAAATAAAGAAAACAGCCCTTACGCAACTTTGATGAAATTGGTGCTTAATCCTGAAAAATGTTTAAGGAACTTCTACAAAAACGTTTTCCTAATAAAACTGGCATTAGCCTTTTTTGAAAGACTTGTTTTGTAAATGAAAATAGTCCAAAGATATTAGGATCTAAAAATTTTCACCAGCAAATATAGCTTTAGAGGATCGGCGAGGTTCACCAGGTTGAAATGCATTCATAAAAAGATAATCTTTGGTGGGGATTTTGAAGCGGTTGCATCATTGGTCTGTACTTGTTTGAAAATGACGTTTGTGTGGTACGTGTCACACAGCAGAAATTAATCATGAATAATTTTGCGGGTAGCAGATTTGACGTAAACTAACCACCAAGATCGTTGGGATTTGAGCCCTAAGGTCCCGGGTCTATGCCAATAAGCCTCGAAAACCGATGACCCTAAAGAATAAAAAATGCCGTCCCTAAAATTCAGCCGGATTAACGAGTATGCGACAGAGTTACAAAAAAATTGAACCACTCGACAAACTGCTTTGGATGTTTGAACTCCTGAGCACAAGATCAGCGGAGACTCACACATCAGAAGGTATTATCAAGGTTAACACAGCAAGAGGCTGTCCGCAAGGACTTTTCACGAGGAAAAGAAAACTTGAACGACTGAGGCCGATAATGTTATCGGGTACAACACTGACAGCAGTCAATGAAGTTAAATATCTGGGACTAAACCTGGACAGCAAACTTGTCCGGAAAAAACACACAGAAGAGACAGACAGAAAAGCAACGCGGGCCTTAATGATTTGCCGGGGCCTAGCTGGCAAATCCTGCGGATGTAGCCTGACCATCCTCAGATGGATGTATATTTCTATTGTGAGACCAATGATCACGTATGGAGCGATTGCATGGGCAAAAGGAACCAGTCTATCCACCACAAGGAAGACACTCAATAAAGTGCAAAGACTGGCATGCCTACAACTTGGAAATTATTAAATGCTCCGCAGCCCACTTATAGAGTTGAATAACATGATATGATAGCCAAGAGCCTCAGAGGATTTAGAGAATTTTGTTCAAATCCGGGAAAAAGATTGACTTGCTTCCCTTGGGCGATCACAATAACTCATAAATCGATCGTCAAGGACATGTGTGATTAATTGCACCTGAAGCTTACTTTAGACTCTCTTTGATGCTGAAAGTGTAATTTGTCAAGGAATTTCTCTTGCCACCTTGCACCAGTTTGGAAGTTACAAACCATTTCTACCAAAACTCCCATCGATACAGAGCAATGACACATAGCGACTCCTGGGAGAATTTTAATTTCAGAAATTCACATTTTTTTAAATTTTAGTGACGGCAGTTTACGAAAATTCAAAAAAAAAATGTATGTAAAACATTCGACAATTCATGCACACGTGTCCTTGGTTTAGTTTATTTTCTCAGATCCTACTTAACATAACATTTACAAAAATTAACACACATACGTGCGACAAATTGATTTGGAATTACGGACTATAAAACGAAACGTTCCGACTTGCCTACAACCTATAAACTTATTATGAGCCATCAACACATAGCTTGTCTTAGTCCTTGCTTAATGTAAGCATTTTAGGAATTGAAATTGCCTTCTCTCTTCATGAAATTGGAAATAAAAGCAATATTCTAATTCACACACACCCGAGACCCGACACCCGTACAGCAAGGATACAGCTCATGTAAATTTTACTTCATATATACGACAGTGAGAGCGGAAGGTATTGCAACCACAAAATTGAATTAAAATTCTCTCCCTGGGGAGCTCCTTCCTTCCGCATAAATAAATGATTGCCAAACGCCAGTTCTTGGAGCTTTACTCCGAGAAAACACAACCCACTGCCAGGGATTTCAACAAAGTCCTTGCTAACCTTGTCTCATCGAAGATTATCCAGAAAACATATACTCAATGTCAACCTCAGAAAAATTACCAGAAACCTCCCTAATAGGAAGTAAGTAACTTATAATGTTCTTATTCGCACCTTGATTCTTTTTTCGACCCTGATAAATGGCTGAGGTTCAGATGTGATGGTCATGCCAATGTACAATCAGTTGTGACCAGCGATGCCAGATGTGGCGATTTTTCCCTATTTTTGGGAATTTTTTACTTAATGGGGAAAATGGGCAAAACTGCTCTTAAAATGGGGAAAAACGAAATACACAGTTTTGCATAGTATTAAAAATACAATTCGTATAGCTTTCAAATAAATCCCGAACATAAGAACATGACCGCTTTTATAGAATCTAAGCGATTTAGCGATTTAAGTGCATTTCGAACTGAACACCACCTTTCCTCACATGTGTCATTTTCACATTCAGTTCACTAATGTGGTATTCGATTGGGCGCTCTTAGAGCAATTTTTATGTTCGTTTGGTACAAAAAAAGCTATCTTTTTCAGATCTCAGACCACTATTGTGAATCTAGATATTTCCTCAGATTTTCTTCAGATAAACCAATCCAAGTGCATTTGAGTTTGACAACTGGTGGAGTTTACATCTTCGTGAATTTTTTCTACAGCGAAGAAAGGCATTGCATCGGGTGAATCTATTTTTGCAAATTATTTATGTACAAATATTTACAAATCAATCGGGACGGAAATTTCGAATGTTTTAATATAAAATTTAACCAGTGAATGGAAAGCGCTTAGTAAAGTGTCGAAGACTACACATATTAAAGTCCCACGAATACCAACACAAAAAAGAGCAAGTGACGTTTCTATATTCGAGTAGGCACACGAAATCTGAGATCTGAGAGCAAATCTGAAGAAGCCCAATCGAATACCACATAACTGCAACCGTTTTGCAAATTCAGTATCCGCTGTGAAGTTCAGCCATATAATGAAGCTGTGTTTTATGGATCACTTAAATTGTTTTTCGAATGCATTTTGAATTAATGTACCAGTAATATTCGATTTTAGTAACTAAGTCTGTATTTCTATATTGATTTATTATTACTATCGCTTGTTATTAAAGAGTAAAGATTTGTTTTTTTACCTGCAAATCCAAAATGAGTAAATACTTTAAAGCCAACGTACATTATTTACATTTTAAATTCACATGAAACTTGTGTTACCATCTTAAAAAAAAAAAGATGTCTCCTAATAAAAGAAAACAAATTTTTAATATATTAAAAATTCATCTTAAGGTGCATTTTAACTTTTCTTTAATGAATCGAAATGGGGAAAAAACGGAGACGGATGGAGAATTTTGGCAAAAATATCTGGCATCACTGATTGTGACACTTTATTTCAATGAATTGGACCCTTGTGCTGTTCTGCGTTTGAAGTGTTCGAATGGAAAATGTTGGAAATATTTTCCTATATGTACTGTTCGTCGGCGTCGTTCTTATAAAAGATTAGTATCGGTTTGGCGAAAATTCCCACTCTGACGGATTGTCTTAGTATAAACGGTTGACACTGACTCAAACAGTTAACCACCCAATATGAGAACAAATCCGTCCGTCCAAGGATCACTCCCAAGTCATGAGAATTGTTGTGTAATTTGTATTGTTGTTGTGACATGCCATTTCCAGTACATGAACCGAAAGGCGCTTTGCCTACTTCGAGTTGTTTGCTCTCTTTTGTAAAGGAAAATCGACAAAGATAAGACATGACAAATGAAGTCGCATATTATTTTGGGCTTCGCACGTTGGGATTATTTCGTAAAGTCGGAAAGATAAACAAAAAACGCATCAGCCTGATACCTAATTACAGTCCCCGAAAAGTCCGCCCCTCTCGTAAAAGGTGCTCGAATCTCCCCCGAGGGTGTTTCTGTTCATGGACATAAATCAAAAGAGGAACTTCTGCGGATAAGACCGCTTTTATTTTTGCTTTTATTTCTGGGAGAATATTTTCCAAATGTGGATGTTATTTTCATCAGGTACATCAGACCTTCATGACGATTTATATACTTTTGGGTAGTTTAACTTGTTGTTATGTTTTTTGTATAAGTTATGCTGCACACGCAATTCCAAGAGTGCTAAGTGAAAATATGGACCCGATACTCATTCTCGGATTCATAAGAGTAGCTGGACTGGATGGAGTGCTCTAAAGTTGACATTCTCGCCAAGGCTAAGGCAGAGCAAAAACCCCCAAACACGGTTCTTAATGGAACTGTGGTGCGATGGGGCTCTGGAAAAGGTCATGAACCTTTCCAAGGTATAAGCAGGGGGCACAATAGACCTCAAGGTCGGAGTGAAATATTCTCTATTATTATTATTATTATTATAAAGTGAAAATATCGTCGGTTTTTTAAATTTATTGCATGAAGAGATTTTAATCGAATGTGACTGGGGGGATTTAAAAGGTTTCCTGAACAGGTTGTAAGGAATTGGATTATATTTGTAGATACAAAGGGGAATAGTACTTTTTGAGTATAGCCTGCGGCTAAATCGTTCGAATTTTGTAGAAAATTGAGGCTTCTTTTAATGAATGAGAGGTTCTAGTCATGACGCGTCGGTGTAACCCTAGGCTCATTATGATTCCCCAAAAGGGAAGAATGAAAGACAAAATGGACCATTATCATGATGTTAAGATACAGCTTATCCCTTTTTTGAAAGGTAGACTTATTTTTTTAAAGTTACAAAAAGAAATAGACCTGTTTATGTTTACTTTCACGGGATGAGATATGTTCGCAGCTAAAAGCAAAACCTCTAAAATGCACCGGAATAAAATTGTCAGCTTTGAAGACGGGAACGGATTTTTTTTTTTTATTCACCACAAAGAATTTTTGCTGCAATTTATGAAACTACTATATGATATGTTGAACAAAATTGAGGTATGAGTTAGGATGATGAGTCGGCTGTACACAAAATAACATATAAAAGGTTACTGAAGTTTAAAATCTTTTTATTTATTTATTATTGTGGTTAAATATGTTCAGCGGTCTCGCCTTCTTCAATGGCTGCGTCTTGACGTACGTCCGTACGTATTCTAATTTGTAAAGAGTCGGTACCCTTTTGAATTTTTGGAAACATTCTTATCTGATCTGGTTTCTTTAGGGCGAAATTGTCGTGCCCTAGGCCTGATGAATTCTCTTAAATAAATGTTTCCCTGCAGCGTGGTTTAATGCAGTTCTACTGTTAAAGTTCTGTAAAAATGGTTTTTAAACCTCTTCCCGCATGTCAAAAAATCCACACATATCTTGACTATATTCTGGGTGCTTGCGGGGACTTGAAATAGTAAAAGACTTTATTAAAGCTAAGCAATTGGGTACTTCATTAGGCATTATATCATGTCAAGTTCTAAAGTGTCGATGTGTGTTAGAGATTCGTTTGCTTTTGAAAATCCTCAAGGTACTTCCTAGGAATTTGCTAAAAAAACGTTTGCAGCTACCTTGTTAGAGTAGTGGTCACCCATCATTACTGCATTAATATAAAATTCCTGATCAGCATTGGGAGCTGAACAGATTTTGGGTGGTTTCGAAGGCGAACAAGTGAAAACTTATCAATTCATAAGCTCTATTTAAATTTCGTCATGAAATTCATAGTCAGCAATGGGACGTTTCAACCAGGTAAATTAGTCATATTTTCTATCTTTCCTTAGTGTCTACGGATCAAATTCCTTTGTTGGCAAGTAGCAAGTTGCCATACCCTCTTGGAAAAGTTATGTGAGTCTACTCTATAGAGATAATTGTTTTTCCACGGATATAAGCAGATGACTGATCAAGTTTAACGAAAACCTCTTAGGCGCTCTCACTCACATAATCTTGAGACTCAATTGTTTTCTCCATTATCCTTTCAGAAAAACACAGTCCTTAGGTGAATCTGCTGGGAATGTTGCCTTTTTCACAATACCGCCACAAATTTTCAGGTCTAAAGAAAGGATTCCATGAATTTTGCCCAAGTCAATAAAATAAACCTTTTCGCAGTGAAGACGAAGGAGGATTCCTTGAGTTACCTGATGCTTTCTTTTTGATCCGAAATATTTCAGTTTGTGTGCAGTGAAACCGTGGTATGCTGAACTGCTGAGCGATGGATGTCAGGTTTAATCCCCGAAATAACACAAGCCGCATTTTAAGGTGTTTTTTTTCGACTGCGCCACCTCTTGCGAATGTCTGACAAATATCCCAGAGTATGAACTGTCGTGAAAGAGCTTCTCAATTCATGCGTTCGGGTCCGGTTTAAAATCAAAAATAAGAAATTCGCACAAAAGCAATCATCCATTTATCACAAGCTGTTCACATTCGGATACACAAATGTTACACCTACCACATTCCGCTTTGTTCGAAATGCCTAAAGCCTTTTATTAATTGCATACCATCATCCGTCAGTATATACAGCAGCTTTGGGTCGTATTTCTCCCAACAAAAGGTATTTGAGTGAAAGTAACCAACAGCATGCCATGTCTCAGGACCCAAATAGAGTAACCCAATCTGTTTGATTAATCAAGACCCAACTGAATACAACAAGCCTAATGGACTATTATTTACAGGCACACGCAACCCTTTCGCCTATATGACAAGAGCCCACTAATCCTGTGCAAACAATTCCAATTTTATAGACCATCGACTGATTACACAGACTTTTACCTATTTTTCAACTTTCAACCAAAATGAGCACCCTTCTCGTGCCTGATGTAGGTACTTTTTCTATTCACAAATCGATTTCTCGTATAACCCAGTCAAGGCTTAGCTTATATAGGTTGACAACAAATTCAACATAAATAGAAACAATTCATTGTTCGTTCATACGCTCTACTGATGTGGATTATTGATGGACGTTACATTAGTGACAGCTCGTTGAACATTTACTGAACCACATTCTAGGGAAAAATAATATCGGAAAAAAAGAATAACGAGCGAAATTGACAGACCTAATGTACCCACTCAGTATTAAAAGTTGTGTCGGGCAGTTGAATCGATGCAAATATTTTTTGCATTTAAAAACTGATTTCTTAAAAAAAAAATGTTCAATATTCTTATTGTACATAAATTTAAGAAGAATATGAGAAGCACAGGCTAAAAATATGCCATGAAAAGCAGAAGGACTTTAAATAGGTTGATCAACAACAGGCAGAGATGTTGTTGAAGATGAAGTGTGAAGAGTACTGAGGCCCGTTTGATTCACTCGAAGTTGAACACAACTTGGGGATTCTTATTCTCAACTTGAGAAATTACTTTTACTCACTCAAAGTTGACTCGCTCAACTTTTGATATACCGATGTTCAGAAAACCGAAAGTTAATCAACTTTGGGTTCTCTCAACTCCCCGAAAAATTAGAAGTTGTAGAGCAATTGTGGGATTTTTACGTCAAATGTCAGATCTTTTTTTTTTCATATCTGTTTTTGACCGTGCAAACTTCAAATCAAGTGGCGAAAATAGTCAAAATGTCAGATAATTTTTTTTTTTTTTTTCATTTCTGTTTTTGGCGAAAATAGTCAAATATTAATTTTAAAGACTTAAACGATGTATCGTTCAAATTGTTTCTGTGCAGATTGGCCATCATCAAAATTCGGCCAGCGAAGAAAACGAGCGCAATTTGGTCTGTGAAAGACGGCAATACAAGATCCACGTGTTGGACTTGAAAAATGGGACGATCGCGACTTCATATATCGTTTTCGTCTCTCAAAGCGGACGACAATGATGGCGCTCCAACTTATAATGAATTCGTGGCCGTACGACGAGAAAAGGTATTTTACGTCGAATACGTTGGAATTTATTGTACCTATATTTCATTAAGTTACGTGGTCTCATTTTCGATAGATCGCGTGAACTACGACCAATAACCCAATAATTAATCGTATTACGTTACTATGCACTCGGATTAATTCAATTGTTGGTGGCCGATTGCATTGGCGTAAGAATTACCACCGTGCGTCATATGCTGCAGCGAGTGTCGAGAGCGATTGCCAATCTTGCGCCACAATTCATTCGTATGCGGGAATCGCTATTGGAACTGCTGCAAGCAGCATGTGAGTTTTTCGTAAAAGCAAAATTCCCTCGAACTATTGGCGCGACTGATTGTACGCATAACCGAATTCAATCACCAGGTGGAAATGACCCAGAGAATTTAGGAATCGTAAGGGATGGTTTTCCCTAAACGTTCAAACTGTTTGTGCTGCGAATTTGAAGACAAACGATATCGTTGCTCGTTGGCAGGAATAGCTCACTTGAAAAATATACATTTCAAATGGTGTTTTATTTTTTTATGGACTTCTTAAAAGAACTCCACGCATGATCAGCGCATTTGCAAACTGTCGAGTTTGAAACAATGATTCGAAAGAGGCGAGTTCAAGCAATTTATTCTTGTTGGTGATTCGGGTTACACTAATACAAGCTACCTTGCGACACCTTTTCTGAACGTCACGAGCTGCATCGAAAATTTATATAATGAATCGCAGATTCGCACTCGCAATTGCGTAGAACGTTCGTACGGTATTTGGAAAAGGCGTTTTCCAGCGTTGGCCACTGGCTTAAAGTGCAGAGTGGAGACTTTACAGACTATAGACTGAGTCGGAACCACCCCCGGAAGTGTACGCATTTTCCGATATATGTTCCTTCGGCTACGCCTTTGCAAACAACATCAGCAGCCACTGACAACGTCCGCTCTCGATTGGTTCGCACATATTTTCAGCCGATCTTAGATCAAGTTGAAAACAGTCCAATCAATGTAGAAGAATGAATGCGAAAAGAAAAATGAACAAACTTCGAAAATGTATGCTTTTTTACATAAATTAAAAAAAAATGGTTTCTGGATACGAACTTAATCTCAAAAACTGTCAGGTAGGTATCTGCCAATCGTCTGAACATTCAATTTTATCATTGTCAGACCATTGCCAGACGCTTAGGACATTTGCAGACTCATTTGCTATTTGCAGATGTGCTGTGGTTACGACATCTGCAAATACTTCATTTGTAGACGAATATTTTTCATATTTGAACGAACAAAACGAAGTGGATTATATAATTTCAAATATGTACATTGACGAAGAAGTCGATATAAGAACGAAAAGGATCTAGGAAAGTTTATAAATAAATATAACCCTTTCCTTTTTTAATGATTCTTCTAAAAGGATCTGCAAATATTTATGATCCTTTCTAATAATTTTTTGTTTAACGTATATTTTGCATTTTCCGTTTTATGGTGCTTGTAAAAGTATCGCTGCTCTCAAATACGTGCACTGCCAAAGCAATCGAATTTGCATCTTTTTGCTCAAATCAACTCCGAAGTTGGTCAACCTTGCTTGTTTTGCTATGCAAGGTAAACTTTTAAAGAAATAAATAAAATGAAAAAATGTATCTACTGAATAAAATTGGAAGGTAGCAGTTCGACTTTTCTCAATTCTACTGAAAAGAAATATTATTGAAACGTACAAAATAGAACATAATTTGTTTAGATGCCATAACATAAATATTGAATTCAAAAAAATTGTATTATTATTCACTCCGAGTGTAAATTAGGTTTAAGTTAATTTTTTACCCTTAACCGTATTTTTAAAAATCAATGATTTAAATTTACATTTGTAATACATATTCACTCAAAAACATGCATTAAACCACTTGATAAAGATGCATTTATATGCGGATTTAAAAGAGTTAAAACGATTTGAGACCTTTTTAAACCTACGTAAAATCGAATTTCACGTAAAACTTTATTCTTCTTTTCGACAATTGAAATTGATTTGATTTGCTGTGTGCCGAGCTTCATTTTTATTGTGCTTATTATAAATGTTACCTCCGGCATGTCTCTTATTTTCGCCGGAAATATTTCCAAAAATCCAAGACATCGAAATCACTGACTTAAGCAATCAATGATTCTAGGCTGTTCTAAGAGCTCTTAAAGTTGATTTCTGACGAGGAAGACATCAACCTTTCATTCACTTCATAAATGAAATCCATTTTTTGAGTTTCTTGCTATATTCTATTTTCCTGCCTCCTGCGAACGAGAATTGTCAAGATTATGAAATTGAGTGTTGATCTGAGTTGGAGTACTCAAACTGGAGTGCAGTTTAAATTCAATCGGATAAACAGAGTTTATGTTGGGGCTTAATGACTGAATATCATGGATTTGGGTTTAATTTTGTTAGTGCATAATATGGACGTAAGTGAAATAACCTCATATTTGTTCGATTTATTTCAAAAGTTAAAAATAGTACAGATAGTACTCAAAATTGAGAAGTGGTACTTTAGTACTCGGTAAAATCAAATAGTACAGAAGTCAGTACAATAATAAGCCTTTTTTCAGCTGTTGTGCGCCTAGTGAAATAAGTTTAAGCTGTGATGGGTATTTCCTGGAATGAGTTTTTTTCAGTCAAGCCCTTAGATTCAGCTCTTTAATTTTTTCGGCAGAGATTTCAAAAAGGGGCAAATAAACAAACATAACAAAGCAAACAACTGATCACAAATAAAAAGAATATCCATGTGCGTAACCAAATACGGAACAGCAATGGAACAGCGTCGTAACGGAATACTCCGCATTGAAATTTGGAATGAAGCAAAAATATTTCCTTAAATATGTTCACTTTGTATGGCCTATGGGAGTTTTTCAATAGTTTTGAGTATATAATTTGGAAATAGTGGCCCAAAATTCGCCAATGTTGTAAAAGAAGCGAAAATAGAGTCATCGTCGGGGACCCTGAGGTGTAAAAAGTGGCCAAATGGTAACTAATGATACGCTGCCTTTGGCAATTGCGGCTAGCCTCGATGAATTTAACAGGCGGGTACAACCCCGCATTTTTGAGATTTTGCTAAAATAGTGCACGACTGGTAAGCTTTCTCAGCTATTTTAAATATTTTACTTAGCTATTAGTTTTGGAAATAAAATCTACTATGAAACGAAACTTATGAACAAAAAACCTAGTGTAAGCTTAAACTGAGTGTAGCTGATGGACGAATCTTCCCTCATATATGAAAGTATTTAGAAAGAGTCAGAACATGTTTACAGCCCACATCAATCGAAAATGTTTGGTCAAAGATGAGGCTTGGAAAAGCTACGAAAATTTCAAGTTAATGACGACGTGAACTGTTAATCTATATTTATTTAACACAGAAAAATCAGAAAAAGACGCTCAAAATAAATTAGTATTGCAGGCAGCATTTCTGCGATGTTTATATCTACGGTTTATATCTACTTCCAAGCGAATCGAAATTTTCGCATAAAAAACACGTTATTTATTGTGATACTAAATTTTTTGAGAAAATAAACCAGCATAAGCAAAACAAAGTGAAAGCCCCTTCGTTTCAAAAATATATAAAAGGACAGCAAAGACAGCATGAACTAAGAATAGTTATTAAGTTATAAAGACTCTTTTGGACCGAGTCTTTCTTAACGTCTTAACCTCATCGCCAGCTTTCAGGGCAGAGAATCGTGGGAACAACAGCCAGCTGCCATCGATGTGTTGGGTTTCACTAGGCTACCACAGCGAAACCTCTGTTTCGATAAGGAATGCCAGCTGACGAATGCAAGCAAGAAAGAATTTTCAACACCCAATGACGACTCGGGCAAAATGTGTGTGAGTACGATTACAAAGTAGTCAACTAGTTTGTCTACATAGCTTGTACAAAAACCTCGCTTAATGACATCGGAAGCGAAGAATGATAGTATTCTTCCATCTAAACCAATTCGAACGTAACTAAGTGCAAGATCCACTATATTATGAGACACAATCATCATATTCATGATTATAAACTTACCCATCTATAGTTGAACACACATATTCGCGAAAGTTCTTTGTCACTTTGCATTGATGAACTTTCTTATTCAAAAGCCGGATGTATTTGGAATTCATAAGAAGCACCTTTGGTATGAAAACGTCCCACTCTCCTCATGTTGCCAGTGTCACATACGAACTACTGAACTTCTATCATACACAGAGCTTTGTGGCAGATAGAATTTTTTTAATAGCACCGCATAACCAACAGCATTTTGGCTCTAACGGAACAGAAAGCTCTGTCGAGAAAGGTTCATCTTTGACAATACACAAGTCATTATTTTGAACTTTGAAGATGACACCTAATGCTAATGACTTCCATTGTGTCGCAAGTGTATTTATTTCAAGGTGGTGAACCATCTAGGCTTTTAGGTGATTACTTTTTGAATCGCGAATATCCATAAATAAAATCTTCTTTAGTTAAATTGCACGGAATAATTTATTGAATTACAAGAGTTGGTATTTAACGTAAACTTGCGTGCAGTGGTATTTCAATAAGTTGTACAGTCATTAAAAGTAAATTCTTACCCTTATTCAACATGTTGCAAGAACAAGATAAAAAAACACTCACATTTCGAATTCCAATAGACAAATATAGACGACTTCTCAAAGATTAAAAAAAGAAAAGACAACTAAAGGTTCACTTCCTCAGCACAAGTTACTATTTATCAAAGGCATACCTACCAACTTTGGCAACTTAATCTTAATCGCGCTATCTCCTGGTCGGTTGCCTCTGTGATCCCCTCTGATTTTCTTAATTTTAATTAAATTCAGAAACAACATCAATTACACGAAGACAAAACGCCTATCGTTCGGTGGGTACCAAAAAATAAAATACTCATAATTAGCGGACTTAAAGATAACTAGCTATTTTGTGCCTTTACAAAGCCTCTGCGATTAGAATTGCTTTTGATTCAAATTCATTTAAATGATTAACTAACCGGCAAGGGTCCTGCAGCCATGATGTCTGATATAAATCTCAAGGCAACAAAAACTCATAACGAGCCTAAGCGCCGCAATTAATCAATGCCAGTAAAAATCGTAGCCGCAATTTAAACTGTCACGTAATTAATTTCAAAACAATGTTAAGACGCAGCGTTGTGGACGTTAAATCTGCCCACATATTTTGCGGAAATTGGCAGAGAATTTTTTCAATTTTAGTAGGCAATGTGTTTTGTTTTGTTACCAAAATCAATCGATTTAGAAAATTGTATTGTATCTCGAAGGCGGCTGGATTGTTTAAACGGACTTTGTGAAGCAGTACTTTAGGTGTATTTTATAAATAATCTCCTTCGACCTTGCAAGGAAAGAGATAATACGGACTGTCAGGTCTTGAACTAAATATTTATAGCCCAAAATCGGAGCCATGAACGTAGCTCAATCACGATTTCATCCATATTATTTTAAAATTACCAAAATAAACTATAAGAAAAATCTTAGTTGTGGACTTGTGGTTGAATTGAAATGTCAAAATCGATACTTACTGTAAATACTAAGGCAGATGTAAATTTCGTTCTTTCTCTATTTTGAAATAAATTTAAAAGTCACTGCCTTGATTTGTTTTTATGCTTTAATTTTTAGTTTAGTGAATAAGAATTAGTGTCAAATTGTAGAATTCATTGAGGGTATATTTAGGGAGAGAAGAGTGCTATGGGAAAATAGTCGCCCAAGATAAGAAAAAAATGTTAAATTTGGTGTCGGAAATATAGGTACCTTGCAGTTTAGAAAATTTTGCAAAGCGAAAGCTGTTTTCCAGATACCTATAACCTACATGTATAGTTTATCTCTTTCTAAGAAGCCGCTTTTTAGATAAAAATAATGAGTCGGCAAACCACGCGTTTTTATTTTTTTTTAACTACAGCAGAATTACAATTTTCATTTCTTCTAAGAACATATATAAGTATCCTTATTGCGACGTACTAATAACAAATTTTAGTCTTGAATTTAAATCTATGTGAACTCACAATTTTGAAATTTGTCGGAATTAAAAATGTTTATTACATACTTGGGTTTAGTTTAAACATACATAGCGAGAATGTTAATATAATTATACCAGCCAAATAGAACAGTAATCGCAAAAGAATTTGAAATATTAATGATTAATCGGTGCCAACTACAGCCAAGTTGGTGAGCTGAAATGAGTTCTTTTTGGCATTTCGGAGACAGAAAAGAAAACAGCAGTAACACTATTCGTCAAATGATGAATTAGGTACTCTTCCTTCCAATTCCAACTTCAAAAAGACAATTTTCCTCATCGAAAGTATTAATAAGCCGGGCTTCTAAATTAATCCTTGGAACTTAAGACACCAAGAACTTTTCAAAAGGCATAAGTATTCTCAAACTGGAAGGGCTCTTACACAAAATAAAAGTTGCCAAAGTTGTTTCCACTTTAAATCGCTTTTGCAAACTTTGGCAGCTGCTCTGACTTGGCTCAAAGTTGTAGGCCTAAAAAATAAAAACGAAGATAAGGATAAGTTGGTACCATTTGCATTTGTTTTCTTTTTTAATATTTATAGTAGGATCCTAGAGCTTGTTGCAACCTTCGGTTTAAGTCACATTTCTGACTTGTGTTTGCAATAAATGTAGTAGATCTAGAACAGTATGTCATATCGGCTGAAGTGAGAATCTTTTTAATGAGAGTGAGACAGGAATTTGGGAACATTTAGTGGAAGTGGGTGTGCGGTCATTGCGAGTTCTATTCTTTTCAAAGCAAATAGACCGGCTTTTTTTATGAAAGGCGGAAAATAGTAAACTCATCAACTACCCATTTTTAATGCTCGAAATAACTCATCAACTGAAACAACCTCACAAACAGTCCCACTCGATACAAAAAAAAAAATGTTTTATTTGCATTCAGACAACAATCGAAAATATCTTCTCGATTTTATTTACAAAAAACGAAAAAACACTAAAATTTTCCAAACGAAAATGATGATAAAAAAATTACTAATAACATCAAGGTAATAAATTCCGGGTAGTAACGACTTCCGGTTTTTAGTGGGCGCCCTAGGCTTATCTATTCACCAGGCCAAATTTGCATTTAAATCTACCTACTTTTATCCAACGTAACCTGCTGAAATATAGAGATACATTCCCCGGACATGCACTTTATTGTCCACAGAGATTTACATACCGTGCTGTCCTCATATCCTGTCGTCAGAAGCTGTATATCGATTTCAATATCCACATCCATGTCCGTCGTTTGTCCAATGGTGGCTGACATTTTGTATCCTTTTTTCAAAATTTTATTTTAAAACCAAACTAAAAAAAATAGCAACTTGGGTATATCACTCGACACAACTTCCGCTTCAAAGGGGCTTTTGAAAAGCATAAAAGCAAAGCAACAAAACAAAAACGGACCAAAAACTAACTTTTTATGATTACAACACTCAGGTGTATCCTTTATCTATTTTTAATCTCTTTTCCTGGTCAACATTTTTTTTTCAAGATTTACTATCCACTTTATGTTGGTTTAGAAAGAACACATCGCGACAAAGCGCATTCACCGTTTTCGTACGTAAGTGTATTTTTGAATATGTGTTTTCTTTTTTCAAAAATTTAACGTATTTTCTTTTGGGAACTGTAGCAATTACACGGAATTTACTGCTGCTATGTTGTTTTTTTTTTTTTGGTTGTAATTACTATAACGCACAAGCCCGCATCACGGGACATTTATTAAAACCAGTAAATCAAACGAAGCCAAGACGAGTAACGCGGATGAGGCGAGTTCCGAGAGGATAATTCTGTTTACATTACGTTTGCACGAACACTCTAAGTCGGGGGTGGGGCGAAATGCTCTTACTGAAATCCAGGACATAAATTCACATGGTATTAGCCGAACATACTATTATCATTATTCTTGACGCCTTCAAGCAAGACAACGGCGAACAACGCAACCGAAAACAAAACCAGATGACACAAACCCAAATACGTTGGATCACACACTCGTTTATATCTTCGCAAGAGCACTGTGCATCCAAAGCACTTAAAACACAACCCACGAAGCTACATATAGATCCACCGCTACATGGAGTAGAGTAAAGGACGAGTACCGCAGCATTTTCGGACGTCCGCACTTTTTGGCAACTTAAACCGAGTCAGATGAAAGCTTAACGTTAACTGAATCTTTCTGTTAACTTTATCACTGGAATCTATGGGTACGCCTGCCGTTTACAGGATTCAGTTACATGGTGTAAGGACTCATTGGTGAATGTTCAACAGGATGGCACAACAGGCTGCAACTTCCCCACTGTGGCAGCTGAATATCGGCGCTGGCGCAGGAAAATCACTGAGCTTTCACCTGTTGTTTGGCTGAACAGTGTATACACTGTACACTGAATCCCTTTTCTGGTCGTCCCCACAGTAGTTGTGTTCAGTGGAGTGAGTGCCAGTTCGCCGTAGGATAAAAATTATATAGCCGCCAGATTAGACTGCGATTTTCATTCCGTAATAAGACACATGAATCGAGCTGTCTCCATTTCTCGCGGTAGAGGATAAAAGTCACCCGCAACTGGTGTTGGCAATTTAGAGAATTTCTATTCTTACCCAATGTGACGACCATCTCAAGATTTGTAGACTTTTTTGTACCGCATTTCCCATTGTTGTTGGCTGTGGGGAGCGCGATGGGGAAATAGGCGCGAAAGTCTTCTCTTGTCAGTGAACATCAAATCATGGTCCCTTGAATTTATTCCTATTACACTAGGGGCAGGCATGTATGTACTTATGATCGCCACAAAAGGGGTGTTTTGTTGGCTTTGATGGTCGTTTATTCTTTGGATTGTGGAATGATGAACGAGGGGAAGATGTACACAGCCATATGAGTATTTGCACTTGGGGCGATTACATCCGTGATCCATTGGCCGAGTGGATATATTTTTTATTGTTCACTGTGATTGGCACTCAAGTATCAGTTGGAGTGGCATAAATGAAACGCTTAAATTTTTGATTGTTGGTTTTCGTTTCCTTTGTTGATTGTTTGTGCGTATATTTAAGGCACATATAACAAGCACTTTTGCACTTTGAGGGTAAGTAGTCTCTTGGTGTGTGCATAAAGGTGGCGTGGAATTGGTGACAATTTGTGATTGAACAAGATGATTAGACTTTTGAGATAAATTGAACGTCAAAAGGCAGAAGATGTAGTGAACACCAAATGGAAGTAGGTGGTATTTGATTTTCGATGCACTGAATATTGGGAGATGTTTTAGAAATGAATTAGGAGGGCGGGACTATATATGAAACTTTGGAAAAAGAAGTGGAAGTATTTATTTTGAACTTATTTAAATGAGGTGATCTAAAAATTGTGCTCATTTTACCTGCAAGTGCGGTTATACCTTCGGGGGTGCTGGTCTTGTCCATCTCTACTAGACTTGCGTTTCTAATAAGCACGACTATTGAATATGAACTCTAAAGATCGGCATAAATAGACTGGCTGAATGAGCTTCAGCAGTCTTATATGAACCCTCCCAGAGGACAGTGGTGCAGTTAGGGTTTTTTCCACTGCCCCAAATCTCGCGAACGTCTGACAAACAGCGGAGAGTATAACTCAAGATCCATAAAGACGATGCTTATGGTGAGCGTTCGCTGCTTCATTTACCTAAGTAAGTTTTAATAATTTTTTTTTCGATTGTTGAGGAATCCACTATCGTAAATGGCAAACATTGAACTTACTAATATTATGACACTTTAAATGACAGCTGAGCTTGAGAGGTGTCAATGCCAGCGCTACCAACTTGAAACCACCAAATGAATGACATGGACGGAAGGTCAAAAAAGACAACTGCAACTTTGAGAGGTAGGTGTGGACTTTGTTGTTTGTCTGGCCTGCTCCTTAAACTCGAAAATGACTTCATATTAAAAATCCAGCAGAGATTTAAAATCACTGCTGCCTTAGGCAATTGTGAAGAAAGGCCTTGAGAAGAAATTCTAAGGAGACTCTACATATATATAACCATCACATCATCATTCCTGCTTTATGGTGCAAAAGCATGGATTTTAGTGAAGGTAAATGAAGATATCAAAGCAATTCTTAGATCAAGATTGCTTTTTGACAAGAGTCAAAACCATCTGTCATCTAAAAAGGCAGAGACATGTAAACTTAATGGAAACTTTGCCCGAATTATCTTGGACCAAAACTCACAGAACCAACATACAGTAGAGCAAGATCTCGCCTTTTGTGATGCACACAAGTGGAAGGTGACTATGCAGGTTGGATTGTAGAAGCTTGGGGTTAGCCAAAGATCAATCTAATTGGACACAGAAGCCAACAACAGGGGTTACACGAAAGGCGTTCTTGTTGAGACCGAAGTTTACCAAACTGACAAAGAGCGTTTAGAATTAATATTAGTATTTTCAAACGTATACGGATTCAGGATGTTAAATACTTAATGTAAGTTTTTTTTTTAATGTCACACATCGTCAACACAATAATTATGTAATAGTGTTATCAATGTATTAGACAGTCAATGTTATCGATTGTGACAGATGACAGGAACCACGTTTAAGTCAATTGCAAGTACGTATAACCTTTTGCTCTCTTCCTTCTGAAGGCATTCTCCACCGAGATAAATTGAACTAAAAACGGAAATTAATTGTAGAAACAAAAACTCGTCTTGTGTTTTCAATACCCACAAGACACAACATAGGCTTAAGCATGCTCTTCACTTAAAACATAGTCAATGGTTACAGAGTGTCTACGTTGAATAGCTACCATCCATTGTGTTCTACTGACACTGAAGTTGGAATACTGATGTTCAGTAAAATAAATAAAGGAACATAAAACATTTCCCAAAACATCCTTGACCAGGAAAGTAAAAACATAATATGCCTCTCTAACTATGGACGATAGCCAGCGTTGCCACTTTGTTGTACCGCATTTTTTCCGAAATTTAAATATACTGCCAAAAAATCAAACCTGCTGGATTTTTGTTGTACGCTTGTATGCACATCTATATCGAGAAATTGTATCCCTATTAGCAGGAAGCATAACAAAATTGTTGAATTAATGAATAAGGTTTTGTGTAAATACTGGTATGTTATTAGTTTTGTGTTGTTTATGTTGTTTTTTGCTTACCTTGGTTTTGTTTGAAATAGAAATCTACTGCAAAAAAATCAATCATTCTAGTACATTTCTTAGAGAATATACTAGGACTAAATAGTCATTAAGTGGCAACGCAGGCGAAAGCATTATTTAAGCTTTCCCAATGTAATAAACCCAAGAAGTTAAAGCCGGAATCCACCCCGGAGTGTAAGCGCTACCAAAAGAGCGTAATAATAATCGGCCCTAGCGATGTATCCGACGGAACGGAAAATTTTCCGCAGCGCATACTCTGTCGGAACCGCAAATCACATTCGAGGCATCCGTTTTTGGAAACAAACAATTGGAATGCGTCATTGATTTCACATCCTCATATTATCATATTTGGTGCATGTTTTTTCGCTTGATTTTGCACTGTAAACACAAATTGAAGCAATAAATACAAACAAATGTGTTGGTATGATGTTTTGTTTTGTTTTTTTTTTTTTTTTTCTTTTTATTATTCACATTTACTGACACTTCTGCAAATCGTAAATAAATTCCGCGACTGATTGTTGTCGGTGGATAGCGGTGTCAAAAATGTCACTCAAAAACAAACTTGACCGCACTGCAACGCAAAACACTAGAGTGCGTGACATTTGTATCGGAACAATTCTCCGAACCGTTGTTCCGCAAACAACCTCGCAGCGAAAATGCTCCAAATCGTATAAAATCGGCGAATTTTCCATTCCGACGGGACGGATACCTCGCTAGGGCCGAATAAATAATGACTTGTTAAACAAACGTTCAAAACTACACATTATGCTTTTTTCAGAAAATACAAAACACTATCCATCCATTTCGAGTTAGGTATACTGACGGTCACCATCCGTTCATTATAATAATGAACAGTTTTGTATTTGAAGATTTCTGAAGACGATGTTCATGACGAATTATTTTGTGAACAAACAAATATAAATGCTCTGCATTTCATTTAAATTCCTAAAAACAATAACGTAAACATTAAGAAAGCTAAAATTCAATGAACAAAATGATAATAAGGGTATTCACTTAAACGCATAAAACCCGCATAAACCTCATAAACTGCAGATATTTACCACCTCGTAAATGAACTGTCAGATTTTGTATGGGGAATAGTTTACGCAGGCCTCATAATTTTCCGCGATCAATTAGGCTCGGAAATCGAGTGCGGAAAGTTACAAAAATTTAGAAATGTTAAATTGTGACCAGTGTTTTCCGCGTTGTGTGGATTTATTTTCAATATTTTAGAGTTGCATCAATGACGGTAAGAATTAAATTAAAAAAATATTTGCTTTATCGTTATTCGCAGCGATTTACGAAATGACATTTCCGATGTGTGTTCACTTAAAGCACTGCAGAAATGTATGAATTTACGAGCTGCATAAAATTATGAGATTTAGTGAATACCCTTAATGCTTAAGTGCCCTCACTGAACAAGCAAACAAGTATTCTAGTACTAAGAAATTGGTTCTTTTTGCGTTTCTTTTAAGCTTTCTTTATAAAGTATACCTATTATTATCAAATAAAGAATTGAATAAATGAAAATAGTTTTGAAATTTGTTTCTTTTTCTATTGTTCATTAATTGCCATTGGTATACTTAACATACTCTTCAGCAGTTGCACTAAAAATAGTTCAGCGGATAACACCTTCTCACAGTCAAACTTACTTTCCACAGTTATAGTAAAAAAAAAACAATTGTTAAAGGCACTCTTAAGATTCTCTAAGGTGAAATGCACTTAGAAATGGTTAAAACATCAAGATGCAAGCAATTTTGAGCCGAAAGCGTCATAATTTTGCGGAGCTTAATTGCGTCTCACATCACTTTAAAAACATGTGCTTAAGGATCGCAACTTCGATGCGATGAACGTTTTTAGGTTCATTTCAAAGAATGCACAGCTTTTGGAGCAGTTGCGAAAATAATATCTCAATTCAAACAATAAAAGTAAATTGCTTGCTCCCAAATAATGCGAAGAAGGAAATAAAAAACCTGATTGTATAAAATCAAAACATCACCTGTCTGAAAATCGCTTTTCTACTCGTTGTAATGGAAAAAATAAAATTTCACCCGCCAGAGTACAGAACAAGATAAAAACAAAAGGGTTGCACTGTTGTTGAGGATGCGGGGAATTATTTAAATTATGCTCCGAGGAGACACACCCGTAACTGTGAATACATCCTCACTGCAGTGTTCAAGTACATTTTCGTCATTCTCAATGGGGGTACAAGAAGCGATAGGGAAACATTTTCACAAGCTCACGAATGTGGCTTGATTTCCTGCAAAATAAAACCCAACGTCGTAGAGAATATTGAAAGTGAGCTTCTTTTTTTTTTTTGCTCAATTATAATTCCATGGAATGGCAGTAAAAGTCCATGAATCGGCTGCATTCGTTCGTTAACCTGCAACCGAATTACGGCAGTTAATTAACACAGTATAGGTAAACCACCTACACTTCTTCACAATTGTGGTCTGGTTGGGTTGATGGGGGGAGGTTATTTTGAAAATCATAAAAGCGGTCGCGTGCTATAGCAAGAGAATGCGGAGCACCCGTATTAAATTCGCATTCATCATGTTTGCGGGAGGAAAGCATTTGCATAGTACACTCCTGGTATATTTTGCACGCCCCTGTACACCCGTGCTGAAACTGTTCTAATAACAGGGTAATTAAGAGGGTTGCATTTCGCGAACTATGGTGGTGGTTAAAAATGCATCACACTTTAGCTTTAATAAGTAGGTTTTGCCTTTGCGGGCAACAAGTTGGAGGTTATTAACCCCATCGTGTCAATGGGGTGCCTACCACTTTAAATCATCTGAAACACGTACGATCGTAAATGTCATAATTGTTGCGACTTTGGGGATCAAATATGGCACTCTGCTTTTCTGCGATCAGTGGATACGAGTGCCACAGTTCTATTGGTGCAGTTTATAAGTAAGTACTCGTAACTTTTAGAAACTATACATATTTACAGCCATGTAAATTTAAAGAGATAAAATTAGGATTTTGGGTGACAGAAAAAAACACAAAACTTTCTTCGTTCTAGTCTGCGTGAGTCGCTTATTTTTCTGCAACGTTGCTACATTTCATTATTTCTATGCCAGAAAAGGCTATATTTCGGGTTTTGATCAAAAAACTCATTTACTATTGTTAAAACGTAGATACCTACTTTTATTATCCTCCTGATTTCGAAACTTATAGGACACGGTTTTTGTTTGCATTAATAGAAAACGGTTCAGATATTATTTAGATAACGTCTTCTGTTCATGGACTAATTTTTATTTTTTAATTTATACTTAGGGAATGCCGACAAATTTATGGCTTCGCTATTAGTTATTGATTCATTTTTTTAAATAAAATATGAAAAATCTAAACATACATTTTATTCAAGTTGTTATGTTCGAAATTGGAAAATCTATACCTCCTATTTTAAGAAGAATATAGCCCAAAATATGACTTGAGTGCAATCTATGTAACTGCTTTTAGGATGAAAAGGTTATCAGCTTATATGCATTGGAACACTTCTTAGAAAAGTTATTAAAATATTTTAATAGTATTAAAACAAATATAAAACGGGGTTTATTATCTATATATATAAAAATGGATCTTGGTTTGTTCGGATGCTTAAAACTTGAAAACGACTGGACCAAATTGGATACTTCCTTCTGCGGATTTGAGCAATGAATTAACTAATGTGTACTGATAAAGAAGTTTAACCCTTTTGTAAATCAAGAAAGAAAAATAAAACAACATTTGAAAGAAAGTCAAATTAATTTTAAATAAAATTTTTAAATTTACTATTATTATTATTGTTTTGTTAGATCGTTAAGTGTTTTGTTCTGTTTTTCCAGTTGTATTCAAAATTTCAATTGCACCCTTTTCGTTCGTTTGCTTTCTGTATTTTGGCTATTTCAAAGGTAAGTTAGTGATTTGTGAAAACTGCGTGCGATACGTTAAGAGCGCTACGTCCAATTTATGGTCGTCATCATTTCTGGCTGAATGGCTTCGTCAATAAACAAAATATGCAGTAATGGTCAGGCATAAATCCACACGTCCTCCATGAGTCATCATTGCATCCCGATAAAATTATTGTTTGGTGTGGTTTATGGGCCGGCGGCGTCATTGGGCCGGACTTCTTCCGTGATGATCAAGACCGGCACGTTCCTGTGAATGGGAATCGCTACCGTTCAATGATAACCCAATTGGATGATATGGACTTGGAAGACATGTGGTTCCAACAGGACGGCGCCACAAGCTACACAGCGAATGTCACAATCAATTTATTGTAAACTAAGTTTGGAAAACGTAGGTATTATCTCACGAAATGGTCCAGTCGCTAGGCCGCCTCGGTCGTGCGATTTGACGCCGTTAGACTTTTTCCTGTGGGGCTACGTCAAGTCATATGTTCTATGCCAACAAGCCAGCGACGATTGATGAACTACGTGAAATTGCAGCAGTATCGGCCGATTTATGCTTGAAAACCGTCGAAAATTGGGTTCAACGTCTGGACTTCTGCAAGCGTGCCCGTGGTGGCCATGCAAAAGAAATCGAGTTCCATACATAATGGCATCGAACGTACTTTCACAGGAATAAAGGATTTCATTGATATCCAAAACCGTTTTTGTTTTATTTAAAAAAACGTTTGTAGCGCTCTTATTGAAAAACCCTTTACATTATCTATTTCACATATCTACATAAATATAATATAATTATAACTCGATATCCACTGGGCCAATTTTCATGATTCTTTCTTTGTTTTATTCGTATTGCTGTATTTAAAAGATAGGATGAAATTGAAAGTCGGCTCAGTTATAATTTTGTTGCGCAACCTAAATGCTCCGAACGTTTGCAACGGAACGCATTTGATTTGATTGTGAAGAATCTCAAATCGAATGTCATGCAGCAAACGATTTTGAGGGAAAAATTCAAATGCCAACATTTTCATTCAGCGGAATCCCCTTATTCAGAACGATTTGCCATTCGTATTTGAGCGTCTTAAATTTTCCGTGTGCCTCGCTTTCACTATGACAAATAGTCGCAAGGATAATCGCTGGATATTTGTGGCATCAATTCAATTCCCATGTTTCTCACATGGTCAATTGTATATGGCGTGCTCACGTGTGAGCAAACCCATCGATATTGCTATAATATGTATCTACTTCATTTATTTCATAAAGCAGCACGTGCATTCTGCATGCTCAGAATTATTATTTTTATTAGGTACATTAATGAATTTGGGCGGAACGAAGTTCGCTGGGTCAGCTAGTAAGTAATAAAATGCGGTAGACAGGTAATTTTACCTGTTGCAACTTTTTTCCCCAAACGCAATAAGAACTGTGAGATTGCTGTCAACTCTATTAATGAGAATATTGATTATAATTTTCTATCCTTAATTGTTGAACATTTTTATGGATTATCAAGAAATTCCTAAGAAATGTGTGCCCGGTTATTCAGATTTATACTCGCTTTATATTGGAATACTTTAAATGCTTAAACTAAAACAAATATTCGAGAACAGCACCCTAAACTAGATGCTCATCACGTGACCCAACCCACCACACAACACAGTATTTTATATTATTATTTATATTTTTAATAGTTTTTCCTCATTTTTCTCTGTGACTAGAGTGTTTGTGCGTGCAAATTAATGGATGTTGTCTATGATAAGAAGAAAGTAAAGGAATTATTTACTAATCTGCTCAGTAGTGTCGTTAGAGTCGATTTCCTCAAGTAATCTACTAGGTATTGAATTTATATACCGAAAAATGAGTCTAACTAAGTTCGCAAGCTTTAAGCATAAGCAAGAACAAAAATTACTTTAAAATTAAAATTCGTTTACACGTCGCATTTTCGAAATAAATCATACCAGTCATTTTGGAAAGAAAAAATCCCAAGCATTAATTGTATGGCATTTAATTTTAACACATAAGTTTACATGATTTGACAGAAAAGCACCCCAAACTATAATCAGGTAACCACCAATCGACAATTGCCTGAAAGTGTCACCGCAATAAAAACTGTCATTTAATGTCATTTAATTAAAATAATTGTGTCGTAGGTCAATAAATATTTACCGAAATTGCCTTGTTTTCCAATTTGGATCAACTTATTTGATTAAGGAACCTTAAACACAGGTAGAATTTGGAGTGTCATATGATAGTACCAGTTGTTATGACCTTACGGAATGGAAATTAACATTTACCCAAAGATTTGTATAAAGAGTGCCGAATTTTAGACTCCTCATAAGTTTGTAACAAAGACTGCAAGCGTTCACTGAAAGTCGCATATTCCTAACACCAAAATGAGTACTGACTAAAAATCCCAATCCCGAAGCAAAAATATTCCCGTTGAGAGGCATTGCGTTGTCCGAAAGTCCAGGAGTCCAAGCGGTCAAAGGCCAAATACTAGCTCATTACTGACCTAGTAGTAACTACGTGGGACAATATAACCAGCTTAAGTACATAGGCGCCGAACACCTAGTTAACAGCATTCCTTACAAGAAAAAGATGAAGCTGAAGATCGAAAGAAGACACAAAAAGCACAAAACATCTTCGGCGAAGAAATTGGAATAGATTGAGGACGAGTTTTGTTAAAAACTATATATTTTATTGTACAAATTAATTTTACCTTAAGCTTATTTTAAAAACAGCTAAACTATTAGTACTTTAAATCTAATCTATTCTATACTTCCGACCTTTCTAAACACCCTTGAATATAGAAATAGGTACATGACTGACGACAGGCACAACCATATATCAAAACCTCCTCCAACGAGCACGCAATTCGTTTATATATTAGAATATTACCTTAGCTTGAGTGCAGCAAATATAACCATCTGCTTGATCAAATGAGCTAAAAGCACTCACACTGTTAAATAAATAAGTATAGATAAGATATAGATTTGAAAATATCAAATTGACAATGAATTGCTGTCACCTTTTAATATTGATGCTTTGACATGAATTATAAATCAACTCTCGCATTCAATGTACCAAATTAGATTGATGAATCCCCTTTGGAGTGACATTACATGGAATATTAGAATAATTTAATTCAACTTAGACTGCTTCATATTTAAATGGACATATTTATTTGAAATTTTGAAGCGGAATGATATTTTTCATGCTGTATCTCGCCTATTGCTACCAGTTCGAAATGGAAACACATCTCTACATTGTGTTGATATTCCGGGACTAGTCTGGACATTTTTAAATTCGAGGGGGATATATTTTTGTATTCTATTGTGTAAATAAAAATATATTTTTCAAATTTGAAATAACAATTGATTTTTTTTTTTAAATTAATGAAACCAAAACAAAGAAAAAAATTATTAGAAACCTGAATTTTTTATATAAGCAGAGTCTATTTTAATCTAACCTAATCTACAATAAAAACTGCAAGCTTGTCTTTTAAAGAGTGAACTCATATACAATTTTTATGAGTGCTTTTTGTAGATAATTATTTCCACATTAAGTGTTTGCTTTTACTGAATTTACGAGTGATACGAATGATTTAAAACTATTTCACCAAAAAAATTACCCAAATGAATGGCTCGTCCTTTATCAAGTCAAATGCTATTCGGTTTCATTTTTCACTATATAGGTCGTTCAATAAACTGAAAACTCTTTCGTGAAAAGCGTTATTGACGGAAGTACAGTTGAAATCCGCCTCTAAAAGTTTTTAAGCTCAGCGGAAGAATTTTTACAAAGGGGAGACTGTATATTGTCAAAAGACACGGTTCTTGGAGAATGACTAAAAGCTTCTCGGGACCGGCTATAAAAGCATTATAAACAAGAGCCAAGGTTTACTGAGAGGGAAAACGAGAACCATCTAGTCTTACATGTGAATTTATTTTTGTTATTTACCAAATATGTATTACCAGAACGAAACCAAATTAAAAACATTTAAAAGTTGTAGGAATTTGAAAAAAATATGTTTTGCAAAGACATCTGGACACGGCTAAGAATATCGGGACAATTCCGACGAGTCCCGGTCGTATGGCAACCCCTTACCTCGCTACCAACTCTTCTTGATCATATGCAAATGAAAGCGATATCATAGTGCTTAACTGGGGGATATATTTTGTTTACAATTGTATCGGAGTGCTTATTGAAATTACTATCATTCTCATGAGATTGGCGAATTGGTACCCAGTCGAATTAACTATTGACGTAGCATATAATTCAGATAACGTTACGCATGCAACCTTCTGTCGGTTTAAAAGAGCGCCTCGACCTTGTACTTGCTAAAAAAAAATATTAATGGCTAAGTGCCTAAAACTAGGTTTTGGCCTTTATCGTCTTCTATAGAACAAACCTATCCAACACTGTAAGAGTTTGTGCAGCTCCCGTTTGTGTCCTTGGACGCTATAGGCTGTGAAATACAATCAAGGGTTGCGATTCTTACTTCTTGTGTACAGATAATTGTAATCTTGCTGTGAAACTCTTTGTGTTTAAATAAATATGAAATATGAGTCTCTATCCGCGCCATGACTTCTCTGAATCTTTCCAAAACAAACCCAAATTTGTCTTCATCGTAGCTGTTCCGCCTGTAGGCTTCCCTATTTTCCACAATTTTGTTCGAGCTAGTTTTAATATATGAGAGCCATCATATCAGTCGCAGTAGTTCTGTTGACTTTCTGGAAGAGCTGCCACTGGGGTTTTGAGTTTGCTGAAGCTACTGTCCGACTTAAGCAACACTTGGCGCAGCTAGACGCTGAAAATTTTGAAACTCCCAACAATGGTGGCTCTCTTTGGTAAATCCTGGACTCGTCACACCCAACCCTTTGATATCACTTAAAAATGGTTCGAGATTGTTTGAAAATCATTCGATTTTCTTGTTTATAAATTATTTTCTTACAGATTGCTGTTTTTGCTGAAGTCTATCCGGTAAATTGGCGGACTGAAATCCGTCATCCAGTATCTACCAACTTAACAATAATAGACAGCTGTCAAACACAATTTATGTACACATACATCGCTGAATAAACTTTCTTCTGTAATAAAACGTTATTTGCCGAAAGACAACTTCTGGACTTTGTGGTCTTAAGTCTCAGAAGAAGTTTTTTGACTTTCTACAACAGATCTCCGAGATGAGTTTCCATCCATCACACAACCATATCTAACCATATTGCATTTATCTCCAAGTGCCCCCGCTACACTTACAATTCTGCAACAAAAAAAGACACCATCGCCTAGCTAAGCAACAATTTTCCATTAATTGCACACGTGTTGCGTCAATCGCTAATAAATTCCTCCAGAAAAGTCCTTTGGGACAATAAAAAATGTATATGCTCCTTGACAGATGCTATACCCAAATAAAAGTAAAATATTAAGTTGGCTTGTTTTTCCTTTCTGTCTCTGAATTTATGTGAACGCATAAATCATTCGCGGGCGAAAAAAAAAACATGCTCGTAAGGGACACAAATCAAAATCCAATTTTAGATACAAGTTCGGTCGCAAAAGAAAAATACGTCAAGCACGGAAAGACAATAACAGCAATCGTTGATTTTATAGCTGTTTGTTTTTTCTTTTCGATGCCAATCATCAGGGGAAATGGCGAAATAAGTTTGAAGACTCTGTTGTCCTATTGGGTTTTGTATTTATTGCAGCAATATTGTGATGATCATATGAATACCCTGTAATGACCTCCTCCCTCCCTCAGCTCCTCCGTTTTAGCACCGCAATTGCGGATCGGAACAGGGTCGATACGTTAAAGAAGTTCACCGAATTTTGTTGGCTTAATGAAGAGGTGAGAGTTGATACGCTCTCCCGGGCCGGTGCTCTAACATAGCATCCTCAGTTTTTAACTGGATACTAAGTTTCTAGGTTTAGGCTTGGAGACTGAGATTGCTCACCACCCTGATTATAGGTAATTTAGAAGATTAAGTAGCTTAGGTAGTTTTAAGTGGTTTTAAATAAAATAAAAAAAAAATAAAGAATTCAAGTTTCTTGAAGAATAAAAAACAAAAAAAAATTAAATATAGATAGATTTTAGGCCGAAAGGCAATAATTTTTAAAGATATTGTTAAGTTTAGAGCGCTCGCTAAGAGCCAGTAAGCTAGAATAAGATAAATGGTAGTTTTAAATTAGATTTAATCGTTTTTGCCTGATATATAAGTTTAATTGAGGATATAAATAAAAAATTAATTTAAAATTAAATGACCCTGCAATGAAGCCGATAAATTGGAAAATATTAAGAAACGAACTTCCTTCAAAGGACCTGGCCCCATATTTTATTTTCAAGTGACCGTAATGGCAAGCGCACAGCCAGCCAATTTTCAAGTAAAGTATTTCCATCAATTTACTCAGTTACCCTTCCTCATTTTATTGATTGCTTGAGGAGTTGACGGCAAAAATGAAACACATTTCGAAGAGTAATCACCCTCGTTGGGCCACTAAAGTATACCGTTGCCGCGGCAGGTGTAGCTGGTTGGAATTATCTCATCAATCAAAATGGGTGACAGGATACTTTCCGACAATTTGGTTAGCGAATTTACGTGTTGTAATCGCTTCTGGACTATAAAGCATTCTACCTGTCAATCAGTATTATACCACACATGTCACGGAGGGTAGACACCATGCCAACAACAAGAAAATCTTTTAACTTGACAGAATACCTTTCAGGAGAGTTTGCCAAGTGATATTGCGTTACGTTCTGGTGGACTAGTTGTATTTGGTGAGTTGATGTAGGCAGACTTTAACTGAATTCTATTCATCTCGTGGATTGTCGCTGAAGAAAAAACAGAAAGCAGAAGGTTGCCTGGATTAGATTAGTCGAAAAAGCTTACTTACGACAGTCCAAAGAAGGCATTCCTTACGGACATATGTCACATGAGATTTGCTAATATCCGGCTGAATTGCCGGTGAAATGAAAGGTCATGGCATCGCTAAGTGCGCCCTGGAAGAATCAAGACGCTATATACTACGATCGGGATTAGGCGTCATAAACGTTCACCCCTTTATTTGCGTTTCGTCTCGGTTAATTTTGGCCGAAAATACAACCCCCAGAATCCCTATATATGGGCGCTAATGAATCAGTCGCTTTTATAGGCTGTAAAGAAAATCCATTCCACAGCAAATACACGCGAACGAATAAAGAGTTGAAGAGGGCCGCCTCTGTCCCGGCAAATTTATGGATTTTAAATTTTCTCCAGGTGAACTCAATTTGATTCAGTTTTGTTTTTTGTGTGTGCGTGTTTCTGGAAATAGCTTCAAAGGACATTTTCCTTTTTCGTTTGTGTTTCGTCGTCGTATGACGGTGGCGAATGGAAGAGTAAATCTAAAGTATATTTGGCCTCAGATTTAACCTTTTGCGGGCCATACTCGACATCAATACGTAATAAAAGGAGGAAGACATCAACAGTAAATTTATTTTTTTAAATAATTTCATTTACGAGGACACACAATGTGATTTTGAACGAACATTTTACGACGGTAAAGCAATAAGCCCGTGATTGTCTCGTAGACAAAGAGTGGTTACACCCGATGAATAGTTTTCGAAGAACTTTACGATTGTGAGGAAGTCTTTTTTTTTAAAAAAATAAAGGTACCGGGCGTTTTTATGGCATATGTATTTTGGACACGCAGTAAGTTATTTATTTTCCGTACACTTTTATAGAGTTTCCAGCGTTGGGTAAAGGTGTAACTTTTCAAATTTAACGACTTGTGATGAATGCGAAATGAAAGTATTTTTTGGGGAACGTATAATGTAATAATAATTTTTGAATAGAAGTCCGGCTAAAAATGGAATATAGTTACATACCTTTACTAAAAAACGAAAGCAAAAATTAACTAATAAAATAAATTTCACAACACAGACGCAATATAGTGACAAAAACCAAACTTCAAGGAAACAATTTGCAAAAACATATTTCATTCGGTTCCTATAAATCTTGCATGGCATACTCACTTCACTTCATTCAAAGATAATGGAATTACAAAGATATATAACTTTCCAATCGAAAGGCGGCTGCTTTCCTAAAAAATTCATGAAGTCATGCAAACATGCTCATTTCTTTTGTAGGATATGTGCATGTGTTTAATGCAAGAGTTCGGTATTCTGTTATCTTTTTTGTTTAGTTTACTTTTTTTATCATATCAAGGCCTCAACAAAATCCAAACATCCAGGCATTCAAGTGAGACTGCCGCGTTGAACCGCTGTATTCTTAAGCTAAGATTAGACTGTATGCCAATTAAGCATATGAATGCCAAAAGGCAAATGACCAGATTAACTGTCGAATGAACAAATGTCCGGATTATCATCATAACTGTATATAAGACTATATGGCCAAAATTACCAACATGGGCATATTTGCATTGATGGTCATTTGAGGCATTTGGTATTTATTACCAAAAAGAGAACGAAAATGAAAATGAATCACAATTCTACGAACTCAAACACCGATGACAACAAAATAATTCCTGTTCCATCAAAAATGCCATTAATGCCATAACGAAATTTCAATTAAAAGCATATGGGCATATAAGGCTATATGCTGGCATTCGTACCTATTGTCCCACTACACCATTTGCTATATGGGCATTTTTATCTGTCAAAATCAGCCTGGTCATATGTGGCATTCAGGTCATTAGAGCATATGAGATATGCCCATTACATTGTATGACCATATTTTGACAGGAGAACTGTCAGAAATTGGCATTTTATGACCATTTGGCATACCGTCTAATCTTACCTTTACGATTATTCACAATACATTTGTTGCTGTATGAAATTGTGAGCGTGTTCGTTAGGCATGGGCAAGTTTCATTAAAATTACTGAAATCTATCTTTATGTCTAGTCATAGAACAATATTATTTTTCCGATCAAAAATTGTTTTTCCGGTTAAAAGTTGTTTTTGTTCGTTTTGGTTAAAAATCGGTTATACTGGATTTTTAAATGTGTGAAGAGAATTCGGGCAGATTTGACCGAATAAATTTGCGTTAAAAAATAAATACGAACCGATGATTTGATTTTGAAAATATTGCCTCTGTAAAGAGTAGGTACCAGCGTTGTGCTCAAGTATCCAATTGGGTATTTTGGCTGAAGTATCTTAGCTTTGGCTCAATGTTCCGAGCCAAAGAGAAATGGCTCACATTTGTCCCAAAACTTAAACATCATTTTCATAAAAACAATGTTGAAAAGTAAGAAAACCCAATCAGAAATTGAGAATTCACTCGACTGAACACCGTCACAAAGATAATATATATATATAGTTGGCGCAACAGGTCCGTAGGGACCCAAGGCCTAGCTTCTCACAACCATTCGTTTTGTGTGAGTTTCATTTTTGGAACGAATGGAAGGGATCTACAATTTTATGCCGATTCCAAACGGCTAATTGAGAAGCTCTTAAGACAGTTATACTCTCGGAAAAAACCCTAAGTTGGAATTTTGGGTTTTTGCGGGATTCGAACCTGGGACCCCTCGCTTAGTAGTCCAACACACTAACCACTAAGCCACTGCGCCTACAAAGATAATAGCAGGTTATAAAAAAATTACGAAGTGAACGCACCCATAAATTTTGCATTTACAGGGTGGCTGATGAAAGCCGCTTCCAAAACAAAATGTAATAACTTTTTTTCTATTTAATGAATCTGGTTAATTTTTTTTTATTTTGCAGATTGATTTTTAGATTTAATAGAAATGGATAACTGGGACACTGAAACAAGAATTTGGATTATCCGCCGCTATCACGCACTGAAGTCCGTAGTTGCGGTTCAAAGAGAGTATAAGCGCACGTTTGGCGGCAATCCTCCGAGCAGATGGACCATAATGAGACTTGTTAACAATACTGCCGAGCATGGAACAGTCGAAAGAAGACCTTACCATCGAATCATTTCAGTTCGGATGGAGAAAACAATTGCTGCTGGAGCTGCTGCCATACAAAACAATCCAAGAGTTTCGACAAGAAGCTTATCTGCTCAAATGGGTATAAGCAGACAGTCATTGCAGTCAATTATGCACAATGATTTGGACTTATTCCCATATAAAATTCAAATGGCCAATAAACTGAACGCAGCAGACGTGCCGATTCGCTTGGAATTTTGCCAGATGCTTCAAATGCTAGAAGAGGACGGATACATGTTGATCTGTCTTTTTATGTCAGACGAGGCCCATTTCGATTTAATCATCAACATAAACAAACAAAATTGTCGAATATGGAGTGCTTCCAACCCACAGATACTCCATGAGACGGAATTGCATCCACTTCGTGTCACAGTGTGGTGTGCAGTTTCATCACGCTGCATTGTCGGGCCCTCCGTCTTCGAAGAAAAGAAGTCACACCATTACTTGAGCATGTTGAGAGAGTTTTTCTATCCAGAATTACGTCGAATGAGAATTTCTTTCAACTCTGTGTGGTTTCAGCAAGATGGTGCAACTCCTCACATAGCCCGGCCGGTTATGACAGAATTGCGACGAAAATTCCCCATTTAAATTCCATTATTTTTAAAACTAATTCAGCTATAATTATAATAAAATTGAATGAGCTTTAACATGAATAAAAGAAAAATGAATTCCATACACTGAAAAAAAAGTTATTTTAGTTTCTTAATGTAGCAATATTCATCAGCCACCCTGTATTTTCTTAAGAAATTAACCAAAAACTCCCTATTCGTATTCATTTACCTAATGTGGCTTGGACTTGTGTGGCATGGCTCGGAAAATGGCTCAACTCCAAAATTTCTTCGGAACAACGCTGGTAGGTACCTTATTTGTATATCAATATTGAATGTCAAAACGTCTAGATGGCAATCAACCATCCTATTGGAACGAAAACCTATTCTCTGTCAAAAAGGGATACATTCGTCATAATAACGAATGCCAATGTACCTACTAGTAAATATTTTCAACACTCAAGGTACAACGTAAAAAAAATACACAGCCACTTCGTTTACTTAAGGATCTACGGCAAAATTGAGAAAGCATTTCTTACCCGCCAATGATATTTCCCACTACAACGTTCTCGCAAGAGGTTTCAACTTCAAGCAGAGAAACAATACCAACCATCGCACTTTTTGTGGGCTTCATTCCAAGGATAGCAGGTATAGAAAAATTGGTGCTGGCTTCCATGTCTCACCCCACACCAAATCATATTGTTCGATAAAATCGGTAAAAGATTTCATTTCCCTGAAGCAAATCCTTAAGCAACGTCAACAAGCACTTTCAAAGAAGTAGGCAGCCATTACAATAACTTTCGGTTATTGGTTCGTAGGCGACAGGATTTCATATCTGGTAAAGGACGCCACGCATAACTTAATCATTATGCAATGGCAATATAAGGGGGGAATTTATTTGATTTTTGGGGGCGAAACATTAAATAGTGCTAAGTAAAAAGCCAGGAAAACTGTTTCAAGTTGCCATAAATAATCGTTAACCTTTCTCGGAGAAAATTGAAACAAACCAGCCTAATGGTTGGATAGAAGGTTGTTTGCAGTAAGGGCTGAAGTAAGGAGGCACGAACAGCCGGTTGCAGTTTAAATGCTAATGATGAAAATATAAGTTGCGCGTGAGACTTATAAGCTGTATAATAATTTGGTGGAAAGCGGTCAGGCTAACAGACTATGCAGGGGAAAAGACCATATGCCTTTGGTTTGCGGCCGAAATATGGCAAATGAGCTATGCGCATGCATTAGTGGTCGAAAAATCGGGTTCAGTTGACAAATGTCTATGATTGTGTTGAATAGGGTTAAATTTATTCAGTATTTTCCCTGCAGGAATTCGTGTCGCTGCACGCAGAAAAATCGCTTATTTAAAAACAACCGACTTTCGGTTAAAAACTACCAAGTGATACTGTTAATATAGCTCCTACAGAGTTAGTTGATTAAAATAAACCGAGTCAACTTGTTTAACGAAACTCTGTTAAAAATAACCGATTTATCAATTTCCCCTCCAAATTTGCTCGGTCGTAAATAACAAACTAACTTGGTATAATTTAACCAAATTACTCTGTTGTTATTAGCCAACCCAATGGTTGAATTAAACCATGTTACTCTGTTGTTATTAGCTAATACACATGGTTGAATTTAACCAAGTTACTCTGTTGTTATAAGCGAACCCACTTGGTTGAATTTAACCACGTAACTGTGTTGTTATTATCCAACTCACTTGATTGAAATTAGCCAACCTACTTGGTTGTATTTAACCAACTAACTTGTTAGAATTTGACCTACTTAGTCTGTTGCTATTAGCCGACTCACTTGGTAGAATTCAACATATTCAATCTGTTGTTATTAGCCAACCCACTTGGCTGAATTCAACCAAGTTACTCTGTTGTTATTAGCCAATACACATGGTTGAATTCAACCATGTTACTCTGTTGTTACTAACCAACCGACTTGGTTGGATTTAACCATGTTACTCTGTTGTTACTAACCAACCGACTTGGTTGGATTTAACCATGTTACTCTGTTGTTACTAACCAACCGACTTGGTTGGATTTAACCATGTTACTCTGTTGTTACTAACCAACCGACTTGGTTGAATTTAACCATGTTACTCTGTTGTTAGTAACCAACCTACTTGGTTGGATTTAACCATGTTACTCTGTTGTTACTAACCAACCGACTTGGTTGGATTTAACCATGTTACTCTGTTGTTACTAACCAACCGACTTGGTTGGATTTAACCATGCTACTCTGTTGTTACTAACCAACCGACTTGGTTGGATTTAACCATGTTACTCTGTTGTTACTAACCAACCTACTTGGTTGGATTTAACCATGTTACTCTGTTGTTACTAACCAACCGACTTGGTTGGATTTAACCATGTTACTCTGTTGTTACTAACCAACCTACTTGGTTGGATTTAACCATGCTACTCTGTTGTTACTAACCAACCTACTTGGTTGGATTTAACCATGTTACTCTGTTGTTACCAACCAACCTACTTGGTTGGATTTAACCATGTTACTCTGTTGATACCAACCAACCTACTTGGTTGCATTTAACAATTCCAATTGGTTAAAATTAGCCAACTTTCTTGGTAGCATTTAACCAACTAAAAGTTAAATTTACGTAACTTACTCGGTTGGAATTAGCACATCTACTTGGTTGAATTTAACCAAACTACTTACTTCTTATTAGCCAGTCCATGTGGTACCAATTTACCAGTTTACTTGGTTGAACTTGAGTGCACCTGAAAATTGAACCATCTAAAAGGGATAATTTTATCGTAAAATAAAAAAAAAATCTTTTTCATATTAAGTACATAGATTTTTTATTATAATATCGTTTGTAATGTATTTTTGAATACAAAATATATGTTTTCTGTTTATTACATGTTTTTATTAATTTTAATGCAAAACTTAATTTTACTTAAAATATATGGGTCATAAATTTCATCATTTAAAAAGAAATGTGCAAAATTGTGTATTTTTATAAATTAATTTACATAATATTATTTTAATTAGCATATTTATGAAATCTGCAGTGTTAAAGCGAAATCATTTACATTTATAATTTAATCTATTTTTTATTTATAGTGGACTTCTTAAAATAACGTACTGCTTGGAGTTAGATAAAATATTTAAAGTGTTAGGAATTGGCGATAGAAAAAATTCAAGTGGAATAACAATTTGTTGAGGTATTAATGGAACTTCTACCTCATATGCATAGTAGTGTTCATCGAAACATTTAGTTTTAAGTACTATACCAACAAAAATCAATTGACTTGAGTCATACAAATATATTTTTTCCAATACAAAAAAGTCGTACAAATAACAATCTGAACTAAGACTTTTTACTAAGACGGATCCCTTTTTATAATGTACAGAAGACATGGTCGCCCAACTGACCATAGTCAACGTTTTATTAGGGTCCAGTGATAGCTGTGATCGTATATTATCAAGTTCAAATAACATGCCATATTTTTTGGGTCCAACGTCAAGTAGATTAGAAAGTTTTCCCCTTAAAAACATTTCATTAAGTTGAAGTTGATGTTTCATTGCTAAGGTTAAAGTGATATTCATTCGGTTACATGATGATCTAGCCGACATTTTGGATTGCCTATGCTTAGCTTCGAACCTCATTGACCACAAAGATGTTAATGGGCCGTATTTTTTAAAAGCGGTATGGTAGTGAATGAGATTGTGGAACTTTGGCTTAAGACAGTCCTCGGTAAGTGTAGTATATTGTTCATTAAGTTCAGCTATTAATACTTGCAAGAAATCTTCTGTTCCAACAGAAACATTTATACTAAGAAGTATGTCAACAATTTGTCTTAATTTTATATACATTTCCCAAATAATATTACCCCTCGGCACAAAGTCACCTATAAGTAAACCCAAAAACCGCAAAAGAGTAAGCGTTTCTCCTGAAGATAAACGCACATTTCCCCGCCTAAGATGTTCTCTTTCGATAGGGCAAGGTTTGTTTTTAGTATCAGGGCCATATGAGAAAGCTAATAGCTTATCATTGAAAATTGTTAAAGAAAAAAATTTGTTTTTTTCGGTATACTCTGAAAGTATAAAACTCAAAATGTATTTGGCAACACCCTCTAGCATATCATGCATAATATCGACGCCCACCTGTTGAAACAAGTCGAAGTTGTTTATGCCCAGAAAAACGCACTTTTCCTTAATGCCGGTTAAAGATAAATTATTTAAAGCCAGATCTGCTTCATAGCTTGCCATTGTTCGAAGAAGTGTTGTATCTTCGTAAAGTTGCTTTTTCAATACATCTTTTGTAACTTTGCACACTCTACAAGAAAAATTTGCTGAAAAGCTCTCTACGAACCCAATCAGAGAGTGTATTCCTAAATTGTCACCAAGAATCAGAGCTAGTTCAAAAAATAAAGATCCCTTGAAAGATGGAATATCTATTTCTATGCCCACTTCGCTTAAAAAATTAAACTCATCAATAATTGGTTGAAATATAACATTATTACCAAAAGATACTCTGTCGGATGAATGAAATAATAAAATAAGGAATATGTTGGACAGAACTGAGGAGCGCCAAGGTGGAAGACATGGAACTGAGACGTACACAGCTCCTAGTTTGTGAACACCAGCATGACTTCCTAGAACGTTTCCGATTTCATAATCATCGAAGTACATAAATAGAGGTAACACAATGCGATTTGAATGGTGCTTAAGTCTTTCTTTCCAATGTGAACCTTGAATAAAATTTTCCATTCCATCTTTATTTCGAAGACTGTCCATATATTCAAAAGTTTCCGAAAGTACGTTCTCGAGGGAGAAAAATCTTTGCAATATATCTCTTAAAGATATAAAATGTTCTTGGCACGGAATAGGTTCCATACGTGTTATTCCACCTTTTTTGACATAATCGAACCTTTGGCCGATTATTATTCCCTTAGGCTCAATGTATGATTTTTGTTTTGTGAAATAAGAAATTCTTTTTTGTTCTGTTCGGAAACATTCTAAGGGGGAGGTGATTGAAGGAACAAGTGCTTGCATTAATTGATTTGAAACATCATTAGATAGAGAATGCTCAATACATATATTGTCTACACAGTTCTGCAAATTTGAACTTAATGAACCGAAATATTCTGCTAAGCCATCAATCACTTTTTGCACTACGTTTCTAGGCAAGATCACATTTGCATAAAGGGATGCTATAAAAAGTGATAGTGATTTATCAAGTGACAGGGTTTCTGTATTTTCAGTTTTATTGGTTTGTTCTAATTGTTTTTCTGCAACAACACTTTCATTAAGTATATCCGCATTCTTCTCAGAATTTGTTGGATTATTTGAACATTGAAAATCGTGTTTTTTTTTAAAGTGTCTTCTAAAGGAATTGAAAATTGGAAACGATCGCTTACAATCTCCTTCGCGACATTTATAAGTTGTGAAGTTATGGTCACTGTGATTGAAATCAAAGTGGTGCCTTAGAACTTTGAGATCCTTTAAGTAGGATCTGCATAAGAAACAAACAACCATTGTAAGAAAATGAATTGGAAGGGGAAAACTCTAACTTTCCTTGACACCTAACTCTCCCAACAAGGTATTGGCCGCGGTAGATTCCTTATCGAACTCTGTCTTAATTTTAAAAAATGCTTTTTGAATAAACAGCCAAGAACATCTACTCTCTGGCGGATATTCAGCATTAATAATAAAAATTAGTTTGAAACAAACATCTACTGCCTCTAAAATGGTAGGTAGTAAATATTTAGTTTCATCTACAACTACAAAATAGGACCCAATAGCATCGATTGAGTTACCTACTACTATAATGAAGGGCTGTAATGTAAGGCCAATACCTTGTAGTTTTTCTCGCCTGCTGGTAATTGCTGCATCTATCTCTGCATCCGTTGCAACTCTCGTTATGAATCCATCCCTTGCTTCCGCCTTAGAGGGTCGCCAAATTTTCTGCTTCGATCCTTTGACCTTAACGTTTGATGTGGTCAACAATGAAGGGATTAGCAGGAATGCCGCGAGGTTGCTGATCTCTTCAGAAACTGAGAAAATATAAAATAATAAAACAATTATAAGTCATATGCGTCCAATTAATTTTTCTACACAAAATGTGTGCAAATCTGATTCGAAGAATTATACCTATATAGAGAATGCGCTAAAAAATATAGAGAAAATATGATGCAGATTTGTTTTTTTCTTCTAAAGAAAACATAATGGTCAAAACAAAAACAAATTTTTCGGAACAATCTAGTAAAGCTAAAATATCCACGCTTTTTCTGAAATTCGATCGAATCGGAAATTCTTCGATTTATTTCGATTAGCAGGTTATGTATTTATTAACAAATGACGTTTTCTTACGATTTTCCCGAGTCAGCAGGTGAGCGAAGTATTTATCCTTTCCTCTTACTCCTTTTCCCTTGCTTCTAGCAAGTTGGAAAATGTCCTTTTTTAATTTTGGAAAATTTTCAACCAGTCCGTTGCAGTTGTCGCTGTATATTTTATCGAAATCCCTTACCAGCTGTAGAGAAAAGAAGAATTACATAATATTATATGTAAAGAAAAGCCTGAACTATATCCAAATAAAAAGAAAAGATCGAAACTCATAGATAACGCAAGCATTTATGTGACAACTATGAGTAAAATCTGAACTAATAAATATAAGAGCTTTTACTTGTGAAACTGTAGTTCACGTTAAAGACTAAATATATGTATAATGTATTTCTGATATAATTATACTTCTATGAAATATTACCAGTTTAAATCCCAATGGTTTTTTTAAGGCCGGATATTCCTCAAAATACTCGGATATGCTCATATCCTTTAAATGGTGAAGTCGGGCATGGGTCGTTTTCTCCCATTTGTCCTCGGTTGTTTCCCATGGATGGCTAGAATTTTTTAGCCATTGGAGATCTTCTTGGAATTGTCCTTCGAAGTCTTCGAAATTGGCAGCTGTTGCTAGGCGCTTTATAGGATGTGATACTGATGCGGGAGAGGATACTCGACTGGAGGAAGGTGACGACGTCGCAGAAGCGGAAAACGAACGCTTCCTTTTAGTGATAACACCACTTTCCCGGTATTTTCGTTTTAGATTGTGGATGTGATCTGGCAATTTTCCAGCCAATCTGTTTACAACCCCACGACTCGAATTTATCAGCTTGTTGTGAAAATATACCGATCTATTCTCGGTAGGGAACAAATGAACAATCTGATTTGTCCAGTGCCCATAAATTTGAGCTGTGATATTTTTTTCCGGGTTTTTCTTTAAAATGTTGGTGCAGACAATACGCACCAATCGCAGTCGAGCAACGTTATCCAGCGGTCGAGTTTTATCCAGCGACAGTAGACCGGTTCCTTCCAGTGAGCTTTCGAGCAGCTTGTTAAGTTCCTAGTAACAAAATATTTTAATGTGCATATAAATGTAGGTCGAATAAGATAAGTGAAGTTACTCATAAGATAGATTGTATTTCTTTTATTAATCATTTGCATTTCCAGACCGCCGACGCATCGCATTCCGATATAGTATAGTATATCAACACAGCATAACCCAACGTAAAGACACCGTCACCGAGTCCCATATTCAAATGTTCGATATCAAGCGAATGCGCTGGCACCAGTAGCGATAACGCGAGAATACACGTATCAGGTTGCGTTCGCCAAGGGGGATGACCTGATTTGTGTGTGGTTAAATACCAGACGGAGATATGGTATTCGGAGAATAGCCACACGATGCCGAAGCGAGTACTGGTCTTTTTTTTGGTAGCTGCAACGTTGGGGATCGGATGGCTGGTGAGCTGGGCAACAAAGGCGTGGGGATGGTACAGACTGCTGAGTCATATGGACATATGGGAACTGCTGTGACTGGTAACGGTGTCTGGAGGAAGCGGTTTTTCAATCAGTTCTTCTTTAATTGCGAGCGACGGCGGTCTGGTGCGCGGAATGTATTAACGTAACTCTGCAAGAACGTTGTATTTTATGTTTTCATATTTTATGTCAATAAAGTCGTAATTATACTTATAAAGTTTTCCTACATTTGGGGGCTCAACCGGGATTTGAAATATTGAGAGGTATAACGGGGTCTTTTGGAACAGTGAAAAAGAAGGGTACGAGGAGAAATTGTGCGTACGACAAGCTACGAGGAAAAACTGTGCGTTACTACGAGCTACGAGGAGAAATTGTGCGTTACGACGAGCTACGAGGAGAAATTGTGCGGTACGACGAGCTACGAGGAGAAATTGTGCGTTACGACGAGCTACGAGGAAAAATTGTGCGTTACGACTAGCTACGAGGAAAAATTGTGCGTACGGCAAGTTACGAGGTAGAACTGTGTGTGCGTTACGACGAGCTACGAGGAGAAATTGTGCGGTACGACGAGCTACGAGGAGAAATTGTGCGTTACGACGAGCTACGAGGAAAAATTGTGCGTTACGACTAGCTACGAGGAAAAATTGTGCGTACGGCAAGTTACGAGGTAGAACTGTGTGTGCGGCATCACAGTTCCCGCTAGACGTGAAGGAGTGTTAAGTCTAAGGGGGTGAAGTGAATGGACGAGTTACAAGAACTCACGGTTAGACAGCTGCAGGCATTCCTGAAAGGAAAAAACTTGTCGTACCGCTACAGCGTGAAGACAGATTTGTTGACCCGAATCAACAATACGTTCGGAAGAGGAGTCATAACGAAAGAAGAAATCTTAGCAGTCGCAAGGGGTAGCGATACGGAGACCAGCGACGAGGAGCAGAATATCGACGAAGGGGAACCAGGCGACAAGACAGGAAGCAACATGACTAATGAAAACAATTTCGTGTTCCGAGACGTAGAAGACTCACTGGAGCATTTTTCAGGAGAAGCGGGAAAAGGCTTCGAAACCTGGATAAGAGATTTCGAGGAAATCGCGACGATGTGCAGGTGGAACGAGATACAGAAATTCCTGTACATGAAGCGACTACTGAGGGGAGCAGCCAGACTCGCAGTGGAGGCGGGGTCAGGCATATCTAGCTACACAGCGCTGAAAACTGTTTTGGAAACGGAGTTCAAAACCAAGCGGGCTAGTATCGAAGTCCATCGAGCCTTAGAAGCGCGGAAAAAGAAGGACTCGGAGAGTTTGTTGGAGTACGTGTACTCAATGCAACAGCTCGCGAACGAGGGAACCGTCGAGGAAGTATCATTAGTCGAATACATACGTAACGGAATCTCAGATTCGGTGCAGAACAAGACCATATTATACGAAGCAACGAGCGTGGAGGAGCTAAAAAGGAAACTAGCATGCTACAGCCAAATGAAAAGATGTATACCAATACAAATCCCGAACAGGAATAACACGAGGCATCAACCGCCGACGAGAGGAGCCGCTAGGAGTCCAGCAGTACAAGGCAGACGGTGCCACAACTGCGGCTCCACGGCACACTTGGCGATAAACTGCCCAGACAGATCAAGAGGCACACGCTGTTTTAATTGCAACCAATTCGGGCATATATCGCCAAACTGTCCGGTAAAAAATGAAGCACCATCAACATCGAGAGGAATAAGCCACGTGAACCGTATCGAGTCAGACGGAAGTCAATTACTAATACAGATAGAAGGCAGGCAATATCTCGCGTTTATAGACAGCGGAAGCGACGTGTCCATCATGAAAGAAACTGTGCAAAGGAGGATCAAAAAACCACAACTCGAGGCGTCTGGGGTTATGTTGAAAGGGATGGGAGGCAAACCACTGAGGACTCTAGGAGCGTGCCTAACGGAGATTCGCGTTGGAGAAGACAATCACCGGATCCGTTTTCATGTGGTGCCAGATCAGTGGGTGCCAGACGAAATTCTATTAGGAAAAGACTTTCTGAGGAATGTGGAACTTGTCATGACTAAAGGTAAGATAAAGAGTGTAAAGAATATAAGTCCAGTGGATCCTGAAGTGGAGAACAGCTACGCTTTGGAAGAAAATGATGTCTTTAAAATCGAGTGGAAGGACGACAAGGAGAGTGAAGAACCAGAGTTGCGAGTGGGCAACGAAGACTATAGGGGATTGGTCACGAATATCATAAAGTCATATGCACCAAAGAATGTTACAAAGTCGTGCGTCGAGATGGGAATTGTACTGAGGGACGAAGTCCCAGTATACAGAAGAGCAAGGAGATTGGCGCCGATAGAAAGAAATGCAGTAAACCAACAAGTACAGGAATGGCTAGAAGAGGGAATAATAGTACCCAGCAGATCGGAATACGCCAGCCCAATAGTGCTAGTGAAGAAAAAAGATGGATCCTATCGACTGTGCGTCGACTATAGAGAGCTGAACAAAAAGGTGGTGAAGGATAGGTTCCCGATGACGGTGATGGAGGAGGTATTCGAGCAGATGCACAACGCCAAGGTATTTATAACTCTAGATCTAAGAAACGGATTTTTTCACGTTGACGTAGCGGAAGAGAGCAGGAAGTACACCGCGTTCGTCACACCGGATGGGCAGTATGAGTTTAAGAAGGTGCCGTTCGGACTGTGCAACTCGCCAGCCGCCTTCCAGAGATTTATTAATCAGATTTTTAGAGAATTGGTACTGCAGGAATATTTGCTTATATATGTAGATGATATAATCATATACGGAACTAGCGAGGATGAAGTGCTGGAGAAACTGAAAGTCGTCCTAAAGGTAGCCGAAGAGTACGGGCTGAAGATCAAGTGGGAAAAGTGCAATTTCCTAGCTAAGTCGGTGGAATTCCTCGGACACGTCGTAGGCGAGGGAGGCATAAAACCATCGCAGGAGAAGGTAAGGGCAGTGCAGAAATATCCGGAACCGAACAGCGTAAAATCCATTCAAAGTTTCCTGGGGCTGACGGGGTTCTTCAGGAAATTCGTTAAAGACTACTCGACGATAGCGAAGCCGTTGTCGGATTTACTAAGAAAAAATAACAAATTCGAATTTGGGGAGAAAGAAAAAATAGCGTTTAATGAATTGAAATCTTGTCTTTGCAGGGATCCAGTGTTGAAATTGTTCAACCCCCGGCTACATACGGAGTTACATACAGATGCGAGCATAGTAGGCTATGGAGGTGTAGTGCTACAAAAACACGACGACGACCAGCTACATCCAACATTCTTTTTAAGTTTCAAGACAACACCACAAGAACAGAAGTACACGAGCTACGAGTTGGAAGTACTGGCCATTATGAGGTGTCTAAGCAAGTTACGAGTTTACCTGTTAGGGCTGGAGTTTACTATCGTAACCGATTGTAAGGCATTTGAGGCAACAATGGCGAAGAGAGACCTATGCCCAAGAGTGGCCAGATGGGCCATTATGCTACAGGAGTACTCTATGAAAGTGATACACCGAGCGGGGAGGACAATGCAACACGTGGATGCCCTAAGCCGATACCCAGTAGTAATGAGAGTAGAAGAAGGTCTACTACACCGGATAAAGACGGCTCAAGGTAAGGACGAATATTGCCAATTAATTCTGAATGTTATAGCAGCCACAGGAAACTACAAAGATTTCGAAAGACGGAACGATATACTTTACAAGTTCGAAGAGGGAGCGCACCTACTCGTGATCCCAAAGTCTATGCAGAAGGAGATAGTGAGAGGAATCCATGAGCAGGGTCACTTATCAGCGAAACGAGTGGAGGTAGTCTGTAAGCGGGATTACTTCATCCCAAAGCTAGCACGCTGTGTGGAGAACGTGTTGTCAAACTGCGTGGCGTGCATTTTGGCAGCAAGAAAAGGAGGGAAAATGGTGGGTTATTTGCATCCAATAGAAAAGAGCGATGTACCACTGCACACGTATCACGTCGATCATATGGGCCCGCTCCCGTCTACCAGTAAGTTGTATAATTATGTTTTTGTTGTAGTAGATGCCTTTACGAAGTTCACGTGGATCTATCCGGTACGGAGCACGAGATGCGAAGAAGTAATCAAGAGACTAGAGCTGCAAGGCGAAGTATTCGGGCAGCCAGTCCGCATCGTGTCAGACAGAGGAGCCGCGTTCACCGCAACCGCATTTAAAGAATTCTGCGGAGCTAACCACATCCAGCACGTGCTGACCACAACAGGCGTACCTAGAGGGAATGGTCAGGTGGAGAGGATGAACCGCACCATTATAGGTATGCTTACACGGATGTCAATCGAGGACCCCAGAAAATGGTATAAACACACTGATCGCGTCCAGCGGGTGATAAACTCCACAGTGTCAAGGAGTACGAAGCACAGTCCATTCCGTCTGATGTTCGGGGTGGACATGAGGCAAAGAGAAGACGAACAACTGAAGAAACTATTAGAAGAAGCGGCATTGGAAAATTTCGAGACGACGCGGGACGAGCTGAGAAGATCCGCTAGGGAAGAGATCGAGAAGGTCCAGCAGGAGAACCGTCGCACCTATGATCGGAGAAGACAGGCGGCCCGAGAATACAAGGTGGGCGACCTGGTGGCAATAATGAGGACACAGTTCGGCGTGGGCTTAAAATTGCATGCGAAGTACTTCGGGCCCTATGAGGTGGTAAGGGTGAAAAGGAACGACCGGTACGACGTTAGGAAGGTGGGGCAGCACGAGGGACCGAACAATACGTCAACAGCAGCTGATTGCATGAAGCCGTGGGTCGCCAATGACGACGGCGATGATGCTGAAGAAGACGAAGACGATGAAGAGGAACATGAAGATGCCCCGCTGATCGACTGAGGGCAGTCGAACTTTTTAGGATGGCCGATTGTAGGTCGAATAAGATAAGTGAAGTTACTCATAAGATAGATTGTATTTCTTTTATTAATCATTTGCATTTCCAGACCGCCGACGCATCGCATTCCGATATAGTATAGTATATCAACACAGCATAACCCAACGTAAAGACACCGTCACCGAGTCCCATATTCAAATGTTCGATATCAAGCGAATGCGCTGGCACCAGTAGCGATAACGCGAGAATACACGTATCAGGTTGCGTTCGCCAAGGGGGATGACCTGATTTGTGTGTGGTTAAATACCAGACGGAGATATGGTATTCGGAGAATAGCCACACGATGCCGAAGCGAGTACTGGTCTTTTTTTTGGTAGCTGCAACGTTGGGGATCGGATGGCTGGTGAGCTGGGCAACAAAGGCGTGGGGATGGTACAGACTGCTGAGTCATATGGACATATGGGAACTGCTGTGACTGGTAACGGTGTCTGGAGGAAGCGGTTTTTCAATCAGTTCTTCTTTAATTGCGAGCGACGGCGGTCTGGTGCGCGGAATGTATTAACGTAACTCTGCAAGAACGTTGTATTTTATGTTTTCATATTTTATGTCAATAAAGTCGTAATTATACTTATAAAGTTTTCCTACATTTGGGGGCTCAACCGGGATTTGAAATATTGAGAGGTATAACGGGGTCTTTTGGAACAGTGAAAAAGAAGGGTACGAGGAGAAATTGTGCGTACGACAAGCTACGAGGAAAAACTGTGCGTTACTACGAGCTACGAGGAGAAATTGTGCGTTACGACGAGCTACGAGGAGAAATTGTGCGGTACGACGAGCTACGAGGAGAAATTGTGCGTTACGACGAGCTACGAGGAAAAATTGTGCGTTACGACTAGCTACGAGGAAAAATTGTGCGTACGGCAAGTTACGAGGTAGAACTGTGTGTGCGTTACGACGAGCTACGAGGAGAAATTGTGCGGTACGACGAGCTACGAGGAGAAATTGTGCGTTACGACGAGCTACGAGGAAAAATTGTGCGTTACGACTAGCTACGAGGAAAAATTGTGCGTACGGCAAGTTACGAGGTAGAACTGTGTGTGCGGCATCACAGTTCCCGCTAGACGTGAAGGAGTGTTAAGTCTAAGGGGGTGAAGTGAATGGACGAGTTACAAGAACTCACGGTTAGACAGCTGCAGGCATTCCTGAAAGGAAAAAACTTGTCGTACCGCTACAGCGTGAAGACAGATTTGTTGACCCGAATCAACAATACGTTCGGAAGAGGAGTCATAACGAAAGAAGAAATCTTAGCAGTCGCAAGGGGTAGCGATACGGAGACCAGCGACGAGGAGCAGAATATCGACGAAGGGGAACCAGGCGACAAGACAGGAAGCAACATGACTAATGAAAACAATTTCGTGTTCCGAGACGTAGAAGACTCACTGGAGCATTTTTCAGGAGAAGCGGGAAAAGGCTTCGAAACCTGGATAAGAGATTTCGAGGAAATCGCGACGATGTGCAGGTGGAACGAGATACAGAAATTCCTGTACATGAAGCGACTACTGAGGGGAGCAGCCAGACTCGCAGTGGAGGCGGGGTCAGGCATATCTAGCTACACAGCGCTGAAAACTGTTTTGGAAACGGAGTTCAAAACCAAGCGGGCTAGTATCGAAGTCCATCGAGCCTTAGAAGCGCGGAAAAAGAAGGACTCGGAGAGTTTGTTGGAGTACGTGTACTCAATGCAACAGCTCGCGAACGAGGGAACCGTCGAGGAAGTATCATTAGTCGAATACATACGTAACGGAATCTCAGATTCGGTGCAGAACAAGACCATATTATACGAAGCAACGAGCGTGGAGGAGCTAAAAAGGAAACTAGCATGCTACAGCCAAATGAAAAGATGTATACCAATACAAATCCCGAACAGGAATAACACGAGGCATCAACCGCCGACGAGAGGAGCCGCTAGGAGTCCAGCAGTACAAGGCAGACGGTGCCACAACTGCGGCTCCACGGCACACTTGGCGATAAACTGCCCAGACAGATCAAGAGGCACACGCTGTTTTAATTGCAACCAATTCGGGCATATATCGCCAAACTGTCCGGTAAAAAATGAAGCACCATCAACATCGAGAGGAATAAGCCACGTGAACCGTATCGAGTCAGACGGAAGTCAATTACTAATACAGATAGAAGGCAGGCAATATCTCGCGTTTATAGACAGCGGAAGCGACGTGTCCATCATGAAAGAAACTGTGCAAAGGAGGATCAAAAAACCACAACTCGAGGCGTCTGGGGTTATGTTGAAAGGGATGGGAGGCAAACCACTGAGGACTCTAGGAGCGTGCCTAACGGAGATTCGCGTTGGAGAAGACAATCACCGGATCCGTTTTCATGTGGTGCCAGATCAGTGGGTGCCAGACGAAATTCTATTAGGAAAAGACTTTCTGAGGAATGTGGAACTTGTCATGACTAAAGGTAAGATAAAGAGTGTAAAGAATATAAGTCCAGTGGATCCTGAAGTGGAGAACAGCTACGCTTTGGAAGAAAATGATGTCTTTAAAATCGAGTGGAAGGACGACAAGGAGAGTGAAGAACCAGAGTTGCGAGTGGGCAACGAAGACTATAGGGGATTGGTCACAAATATCATAAAGTCATATGCACCAAAGAATGTTACAAAGTCGTGCGTCGAGATGGGAATTGTACTGAGGGACGAAGTCCCAGTATACAGAAGAGCAAGGAGATTGGCGCCGATAGAAAGAAATGCAGTAAACCAACAAGTACAGGAATGGCTAGAAGAGGGAATAATAGTACCCAGCAGATCGGAATACGCCAGCCCAATAGTGCTAGTGAAGAAAAAAGATGGATCCTATCGACTGTGCGTCGACTATAGAGAGCTGAACAAAAAGGTGGTGAAGGATAGGTTCCCGATGACGGTGATGGAGGAGGTATTCGAGCAGATGCACAACGCCAAGGTATTTATAACTCTAGATCTAAGAAACGGATTTTTTCACGTTGACGTAGCGGAAGAGAGCAGGAAGTACACCGCGTTCGTCACACCGGATGGGCAGTATGAGTTTAAGAAGGTGCCGTTCGGACTGTGCAACTCGCCAGCCGCCTTCCAGAGATTTATTAATCAGATTTTTAGAGAATTGGTACTGCAGGAATATTTGCTTATATATGTAGATGATATAATCATATACGGAACTAGCGAGGATGAAGTGCTGGAGAAACTGAAAGTCGTCCTAAAGGTAGCCGAAGAGTACGGGCTGAAGATCAAGTGGGAAAAGTGCAATTTCCTAGCTAAGTCGGTGGAATTCCTCGGACACGTCGTAGGCGAGGGAGGCATAAAACCATCGCAGGAGAAGGTAAGGGCAGTGCAGAAATATCCGGAACCGAACAGCGTAAAATCCATTCAAAGTTTCCTGGGGCTGACGGGGTTCTTCAGGAAATTCGTTAAAGACTACTCGACGATAGCGAAGCCGTTGTCGGATTTACTAAGAAAAAATAACAAATTCGAATTTGGGGAGAAAGAAAAAATAGCGTTTAATGAATTGAAATCTTGTCTTTGCAGGGATCCAGTGTTGAAATTGTTCAACCCCCGGCTACATACGGAGTTACATACAGATGCGAGCATAGTAGGCTATGGAGGTGTAGTGCTACAAAAACACGACGACGACCAGCTACATCCAACATTCTTTTTAAGTTTCAAGACAACACCACAAGAACAGAAGTACACGAGCTACGAGTTGGAAGTACTGGCCATTATGAGGTGTCTAAGCAAGTTACGAGTTTACCTGTTAGGGCTGGAGTTTACTATCGTAACCGATTGTAAGGCATTTGAGGCAACAATGGCGAAGAGAGACCTATGCCCAAGAGTGGCCAGATGGGCCATTATGCTACAGGAGTACTCTATGAAAGTGATACACCGAGCGGGGAGGACAATGCAACACGTGGATGCCCTAAGCCGATACCCAGTAGTAATGAGAGTAGAAGAAGGTCTACTACACCGGATAAAGACGGCTCAAGGTAAGGACGAATATTGCCAATTAATTCTGAATGTTATAGCAGCCACAGGAAACTACAAAGATTTCGAAAGACGGAACGATATACTTTACAAGTTCGAAGAGGGAGCGCACCTACTCGTGATCCCAAAGTCTATGCAGAAGGAGATAGTGAGAGGAATCCATGAGCAGGGTCACTTATCAGCGAAACGAGTGGAGGTAGTCTGTAAGCGGGATTACTTCATCCCAAAGCTAGCACGCTGTGTGGAGAACGTGTTGTCAAACTGCGTGGCGTGCATTTTGGCAGCAAGAAAAGGAGGGAAAATGGTGGGTTATTTGCATCCAATAGAAAAGAGCGATGTACCACTGCACACGTATCACGTCGATCATATGGGCCCGCTCCCGTCTACCAGTAAGTTGTATAATTATGTTTTTGTTGTAGTAGATGCCTTTACGAAGTTCACGTGGATCTATCCGGTACGGAGCACGAGATGCGAAGAAGTAATCAAGAGACTAGAGCTGCAAGGCGAAGTATTCGGGCAGCCAGTCCGCATCGTGTCAGACAGAGGAGCCGCGTTCACCGCAACCGCATTTAAAGAATTCTGCGGAGCTAACCACATCCAGCACGTGCTGACCACAACAGGCGTACCTAGAGGGAATGGTCAGGTGGAGAGGATGAACCGCACCATTATAGGTATGCTTACACGGATGTCAATCGAGGACCCCAGAAAATGGTATAAACACACTGATCGCGTCCAGCGGGTGATAAACTCCACAGTGTCAAGGAGTACGAAGCACAGTCCATTCCGTCTGATGTTCGGGGTGGACATGAGGCAAAGAGAAGACGAACAACTGAAGAAACTATTAGAAGAAGCGGCATTGGAAAATTTCGAGACGACGCGGGACGAGCTGAGAAGATCCGCTAGGGAAGAGATCGAGAAGGTCCAGCAGGAGAACCGTCGCACCTATGATCGGAGAAGACAGGCGGCCCGAGAATACAAGGTGGGCGACCTGGTGGCAATAATGAGGACACAGTTCGGCGTGGGCTTAAAATTGCATGCGAAGTACTTCGGGCCCTATGAGGTGGTAAGGGTGAAAAGGAACGACCGGTACGACGTTAGGAAGGTGGGGCAGCACGAGGGACCGAACAATACGTCAACAGCAGCTGATTGCATGAAGCCGTGGGTCGCCAATGACGACGGCGATGATGCTGAAGAAGACGAAGACGATGAAGAGGAACATGAAGATGCCCCGCTGATCGACTGAGGGCAGTCGAACTTTTTAGGATGGCCGATTGTAGGTCGAATAAGATAAGTGAAGTTACTCATAAGATAGATTGTATTTCTTTTATTAATCATTTGCATTTCCAGACCGCCGACGCATCGCATTCCGATATAGTATAGTATATCAACACAGCATAACCCAACGTAAAGACACCGTCACCGAGTCCCATATTCAAATGTTCGATATCAAGCGAATGCGCTGGCACCAGTAGCGATAACGCGAGAATACACGTATCAGGTTGCGTTCGCCAAGGGGGATGACCTGATTTGTGTGTGGTTAAATACCAGACGGAGATATGGTATTCGGAGAATAGCCACACGATGCCGAAGCGAGTACTGGTCTTTTTTTTGGTAGCTGCAACGTTGGGGATCGGATGGCTGGTGAGCTGGGCAACAAAGGCGTGGGGATGGTACAGACTGCTGAGTCATATGGACATATGGGAACTGCTGTGACTGGTAACGGTGTCTGGAGGAAGCGGTTTTTCAATCAGTTCTTCTTTAATTGCGAGCGACGGCGGTCTGGTGCGCGGAATGTATTAACGTAACTCTGCAAGAACGTTGTATTTTATGTTTTCATATTTTATGTCAATAAAGTCGTAATTATACTTATAAAGTTTTCCTACATTTGGGGGCTCAACCGGGATTTGAAATATTGAGAGGTATAACGGGGTCTTTTGGAACAGTGAAAAAGAAGGGTACGAGGAGAAATTGTGCGTACGACAAGCTACGAGGAAAAACTGTGCGTTACTACGAGCTACGAGGAGAAATTGTGCGTTACGACGAGCTACGAGGAGAAATTGTGCGGTACGACGAGCTACGAGGAGAAATTGTGCGTTACGACGAGCTACGAGGAAAAATTGTGCGTTACGACTAGCTACGAGGAAAAATTGTGCGTACGGCAAGTTACGAGGTAGAACTGTGTGTGCGTTACGACGAGCTACGAGGAGAAATTGTGCGGTACGACGAGCTACGAGGAGAAATTGTGCGTTACGACGAGCTACGAGGAAAAATTGTGCGTTACGACTAGCTACGAGGAAAAATTGTGCGTACGGCAAGTTACGAGGTAGAACTGTGTGTGCGGCATCACAGTTCCCGCTAGACGTGAAGGAGTGTTAAGTCTAAGGGGGTGAAGTGAATGGACGAGTTACAAGAACTCACGGTTAGACAGCTGCAGGCATTCCTGAAAGGAAAAAACTTGTCGTACCGCTACAGCGTGAAGACAGATTTGTTGACCCGAATCAACAATACGTTCGGAAGAGGAGTCATAACGAAAGAAGAAATCTTAGCAGTCGCAAGGGGTAGCGATACGGAGACCAGCGACGAGGAGCAGAATATCGACGAAGGGGAACCAGGCGACAAGACAGGAAGCAACATGACTAATGAAAACAATTTCGTGTTCCGAGACGTAGAAGACTCACTGGAGCATTTTTCAGGAGAAGCGGGAAAAGGCTTCGAAACCTGGATAAGAGATTTCGAGGAAATCGCGACGATGTGCAGGTGGAACGAGATACAGAAATTCCTGTACATGAAGCGACTACTGAGGGGAGCAGCCAGACTCGCAGTGGAGGCGGGGTCAGGCATATCTAGCTACACAGCGCTGAAAACTGTTTTGGAAACGGAGTTCAAAACCAAGCGGGCTAGTATCGAAGTCCATCGAGCCTTAGAAGCGCGGAAAAAGAAGGACTCGGAGAGTTTGTTGGAGTACGTGTACTCAATGCAACAGCTCGCGAACGAGGGAACCGTCGAGGAAGTATCATTAGTCGAATACATACGTAACGGAATCTCAGATTCGGTGCAGAACAAGACCATATTATACGAAGCAACGAGCGTGGAGGAGCTAAAAAGGAAACTAGCATGCTACAGCCAAATGAAAAGATGTATACCAATACAAATCCCGAACAGGAATAACACGAGGCATCAACCGCCGACGAGAGGAGCCGCTAGGAGTCCAGCAGTACAAGGCAGACGGTGCCACAACTGCGGCTCCACGGCACACTTGGCGATAAACTGCCCAGACAGATCAAGAGGCACACGCTGTTTTAATTGCAACCAATTCGGGCATATATCGCCAAACTGTCCGGTAAAAAATGAAGCACCATCAACATCGAGAGGAATAAGCCACGTGAACCGTATCGAGTCAGACGGAAGTCAATTACTAATACAGATAGAAGGCAGGCAATATCTCGCGTTTATAGACAGCGGAAGCGACGTGTCCATCATGAAAGAAACTGTGCAAAGGAGGATCAAAAAACCACAACTCGAGGCGTCTGGGGTTATGTTGAAAGGGATGGGAGGCAAACCACTGAGGACTCTAGGAGCGTGCCTAACGGAGATTCGCGTTGGAGAAGACAATCACCGGATCCGTTTTCATGTGGTGCCAGATCAGTGGGTGCCAGACGAAATTCTATTAGGAAAAGACTTTCTGAGGAATGTGGAACTTGTCATGACTAAAGGTAAGATAAAGAGTGTAAAGAATATAAGTCCAGTGGATCCTGAAGTGGAGAACAGCTACGCTTTGGAAGAAAATGATGTCTTTAAAATCGAGTGGAAGGACGACAAGGAGAGTGAAGAACCAGAGTTGCGAGTGGGCAACGAAGACTATAGGGGATTGGTCACAAATATCATAAAGTCATATGCACCAAAGAATGTTACAAAGTCGTGCGTCGAGATGGGAATTGTACTGAGGGACGAAGTCCCAGTATACAGAAGAGCAAGGAGATTGGCGCCGATAGAAAGAAATGCAGTAAACCAACAAGTACAGGAATGGCTAGAAGAGGGAATAATAGTACCCAGCAGATCGGAATACGCCAGCCCAATAGTGCTAGTGAAGAAAAAAGATGGATCCTATCGACTGTGCGTCGACTATAGAGAGCTGAACAAAAAGGTGGTGAAGGATAGGTTCCCGATGACGGTGATGGAGGAGGTATTCGAGCAGATGCACAACGCCAAGGTATTTATAACTCTAGATCTAAGAAACGGATTTTTTCACGTTGACGTAGCGGAAGAGAGCAGGAAGTACACCGCGTTCGTCACACCGGATGGGCAGTATGAGTTTAAGAAGGTGCCGTTCGGACTGTGCAACTCGCCAGCCGCCTTCCAGAGATTTATTAATCAGATTTTTAGAGAATTGGTACTGCAGGAATATTTGCTTATATATGTAGATGATATAATCATATACGGAACTAGCGAGGATGAAGTGCTGGAGAAACTGAAAGTCGTCCTAAAGGTAGCCGAAGAGTACGGGCTGAAGATCAAGTGGGAAAAGTGCAATTTCCTAGCTAAGTCGGTGGAATTCCTCGGACACGTCGTAGGCGAGGGAGGCATAAAACCATCGCAGGAGAAGGTAAGGGCAGTGCAGAAATATCCGGAACCGAACAGCGTAAAATCCATTCAAAGTTTCCTGGGGCTGACGGGGTTCTTCAGGAAATTCGTTAAAGACTACTCGACGATAGCGAAGCCGTTGTCGGATTTACTAAGAAAAAATAACAAATTCGAATTTGGGGAGAAAGAAAAAATAGCGTTTAATGAATTGAAATCTTGTCTTTGCAGGGATCCAGTGTTGAAATTGTTCAACCCCCGGCTACATACGGAGTTACATACAGATGCGAGCATAGTAGGCTATGGAGGTGTAGTGCTACAAAAACACGACGACGACCAGCTACATCCAACATTCTTTTTAAGTTTCAAGACAACACCACAAGAACAGAAGTACACGAGCTACGAGTTGGAAGTACTGGCCATTATGAGGTGTCTAAGCAAGTTACGAGTTTACCTGTTAGGGCTGGAGTTTACTATCGTAACCGATTGTAAGGCATTTGAGGCAACAATGGCGAAGAGAGACCTATGCCCAAGAGTGGCCAGATGGGCCATTATGCTACAGGAGTACTCTATGAAAGTGATACACCGAGCGGGGAGGACAATGCAACACGTGGATGCCCTAAGCCGATACCCAGTAGTAATGAGAGTAGAAGAAGGTCTACTACACCGGATAAAGACGGCTCAAGGTAAGGACGAATATTGCCAATTAATTCTGAATGTTATAGCAGCCACAGGAAACTACAAAGATTTCGAAAGACGGAACGATATACTTTACAAGTTCGAAGAGGGAGCGCACCTACTCGTGATCCCAAAGTCTATGCAGAAGGAGATAGTGAGAGGAATCCATGAGCAGGGTCACTTATCAGCGAAACGAGTGGAGGTAGTCTGTAAGCGGGATTACTTCATCCCAAAGCTAGCACGCTGTGTGGAGAACGTGTTGTCAAACTGCGTGGCGTGCATTTTGGCAGCAAGAAAAGGAGGGAAAATGGTGGGTTATTTGCATCCAATAGAAAAGAGCGATGTACCACTGCACACGTATCACGTCGATCATATGGGCCCGCTCCCGTCTACCAGTAAGTTGTATAATTATGTTTTTGTTGTAGTAGATGCCTTTACGAAGTTCACGTGGATCTATCCGGTACGGAGCACGAGATGCGAAGAAGTAATCAAGAGACTAGAGCTGCAAGGCGAAGTATTCGGGCAGCCAGTCCGCATCGTGTCAGACAGAGGAGCCGCGTTCACCGCAACCGCATTTAAAGAATTCTGCGGAGCTAACCACATCCAGCACGTGCTGACCACAACAGGCGTACCTAGAGGGAATGGTCAGGTGGAGAGGATGAACCGCACCATTATAGGTATGCTTACACGGATGTCAATCGAGGACCCCAGAAAATGGTATAAACACACTGATCGCGTCCAGCGGGTGATAAACTCCACAGTGTCAAGGAGTACGAAGCACAGTCCATTCCGTCTGATGTTCGGGGTGGACATGAGGCAAAGAGAAGACGAACAACTGAAGAAACTATTAGAAGAAGCGGCATTGGAAAATTTCGAGACGACGCGGGACGAGCTGAGAAGATCCGCTAGGGAAGAGATCGAGAAGGTCCAGCAGGAGAACCGTCGCACCTATGATCGGAGAAGACAGGCGGCCCGAGAATACAAGGTGGGCGACCTGGTGGCAATAATGAGGACACAGTTCGGCGTGGGCTTAAAATTGCATGCGAAGTACTTCGGGCCCTATGAGGTGGTAAGGGTGAAAAGGAACGACCGGTACGACGTTAGGAAGGTGGGGCAGCACGAGGGACCGAACAATACGTCAACAGCAGCTGATTGCATGAAGCCGTGGGTCGCCAATGACGACGGCGATGATGCTGAAGAAGACGAAGACGATGAAGAGGAACATGAAGATGCCCCGCTGATCGACTGAGGGCAGTCGAACTTTTTAGGATGGCCGATTGTAGGTCGAATAAGATAAGTGAAGTTACTCATAAGATAGATTGTATTTCTTTTATTAATCATTTGCATTTCCAGACCGCCGACGCATCGCATTCCGATATAGTATAGTATATCAACACAGCATAACCCAACGTAAAGACACCGTCACCGAGTCCCATATTCAAATGTTCGATATCAAGCGAATGCGCTGGCACCAGTAGCGATAACGCGAGAATACACGTATCAGGTTGCGTTCGCCAAGGGGGATGACCTGATTTGTGTGTGGTTAAATACCAGACGGAGATATGGTATTCGGAGAATAGCCACACGATGCCGAAGCGAGTACTGGTCTTTTTTTTGGTAGCTGCAACGTTGGGGATCGGATGGCTGGTGAGCTGGGCAACAAAGGCGTGGGGATGGTACAGACTGCTGAGTCATATGGACATATGGGAACTGCTGTGACTGGTAACGGTGTCTGGAGGAAGCGGTTTTTCAATCAGTTCTTCTTTAATTGCGAGCGACGGCGGTCTGGTGCGCGGAATGTATTAACGTAACTCTGCAAGAACGTTGTATTTTATGTTTTCATATTTTATGTCAATAAAGTCGTAATTATACTTATAAAGTTTTCCTACATAAATATAAAAAATTAGTGAAATATATTAATAATTAATAAAATAAGTGAAAAAAAAACCCTTTGTACTATCGGCTAAAGCTATTAGTGGCAATCACCTATTATAATCACCTTCTCTTAGTTGATTATAAATGCAGTGTTTTTTACTCAAACTGATAGATAAGTCAATTTATTCTGATTGATCTCTGAATGCATAAAGAAACGCAAATTGAAAGCAGAGACCATCAATCAACACTAATCACCTTTCCGATTTAAACCCTGTACTTACATCTAAACTTTCGCTGAATTGATCATCAGCAACAACGCTTGAAGGGGAATCTAGTGCATCCCCTCTGTCGCTAACAGCGAAATTTGGCAGAATCTCACTAAAAGAGAAATTAAGGCAGTCGTTTTGTTCTTGTGTGTTTGTAGCAAGAGATAATTCTGAAGTTTCAAAAGTCTGAAAAATAAAAAGACTATTTCTACCATTTCAAATGGTTAAATAATATGAACCAACCAAAGTCGTGGACGCATTAGGGTGCATAGCTTTCCGCCATTCTTCGAAATTCCGTGTAAACAGAACCCGATGCCCTATAACTGGGATCATTTCCTTTATCTCTCTGGCACCAAGCAGCGCCAAAGACATTGAAGTTATAGCATTTTCTGTTATAAATGAAAATTAACCAATGTCACGTAGTTAATCACTTGCAAAGTATAGGTTTTTATCAGATATACAAAATGGCGCAAATTTAATCACCCTTTCGGAAGATTTTATAATTTTTGCAAATAGCTTCGTACGTCAATCAAATTAATTTAGCAAAAAAGTAATTCAAAAACAAAATTGGAGGATTAATTTTGCACCACCTTGCATAAGAAAGTCGCGTATAAGAAAGAATCGTCTGTGAAAAACACAAGCTTCTAAAAAGCTTTTCAAGCGCAAAAGAATTTTCGTGCCGTAAGGAATCGAAATCAAAAATGCAAAACACATGTGTAGCAAAAATACTTTAAGCAAATTACAACTTTCTTATATGCGAATAATATTGTATAAATTTACGTTTTGGTATATAAACGAACCTTTAAAAATGTCTACGTAGGCTTCCAGGCCCCACTCCTTTAGTAAGGTTGACACTTCTTCATCCATTTTAGATAACTGTGAAGCACGTGTTAATATGAGCATGTGCATATCAAAATACGATCATTTAATTACTAAATTACTACTGACAGAAACATTGAGAACTAAGGCTATGCCTGGTTTTAAGACGATGTTCGCCATTTATTGGTGACAAACGATTCGAAATGATGAAAACATAGACAGAAATCATTTTAAATAGTTCGTCCCAGAAAAGTTGCGAACATCGCCATAAAAGAAAAAAAAAGCCCAAGAAAAACAAAACTAATGCACTCGCTAATGAAGAACCTGAATCCCAGAAGAAAAAAACATGTCAAAACACGATACCAGACTGAAAGGGTTGATATTAACCGAGTGTTTCTCAACTCGGCAATTATTAACCGAGTACTAGGTTGAAATTCTTTGCTTTGGTTCTATTTTTTTTTCACTTGAATATCACCAAAATTGACAATAAATTGTTTAAAACTCGAGAAAAACAACATAGTTAATGCACTCGCTAATAAAGAACCTGAATCCCAGAAGAAAAAAACATGTCAAAACACGATACCAGACTGAAAGGGTTGATATTAACCGAGTGTTTCTCAACTCGGCAATTATTAACCGAGTACTAGGTTGAAATTCTTTGCTTTGGTTCTATTTTTTTTTCACTTGAATATCACCAAAATTGACAATAAATTGTTTAAAACTCGAGAAAAACAACATAGTTAATGCACTCGCTAATAAAGAACCTGAATCCCAGAAGAAAAAAACATGTCAAAACACGATACCAGACTGAAAGGGTTGATATTAACCGAGTGTTTCTCAACTCGGCAATTATTAACCGAGTACTAGGTTGAAATTCTTTGCTTTGGTTCTATTTTTTTTTCACTTGAATATCACCAAAATTGACAATAAATTGTTTAAAACTCGAGAAAAACAACATAGTTAATGCACTCGCTAATAAAGAACCTGAATCCCAGAAGAAAAAAACATGTCAAAACACGATACCAGACTGAAAGGGTTGATATTAACCGAGTGTTTCTCAACTCGGCAATTATTAACCGAGTACTACGTTGAAATTCGTTGCTTTAGTTCTATTTCTTTTTTCACATAAAAACCACCAAAATTGACAATAATTTGTTTTAAACAAGAGGAAAACAAGATAATAATATTATGTACTCACCAATAAATATGAATTTTTTATTTTTCCTTGTCTTTTTTGTTTTTTTTATTTTCACTTATCACAGATTTCACACCACCAGCCACTACAAAGGTTCAACACTTAATGACTCAATTACTAGTCGCGAGCAGCGTGCGTCGTTCATAATTCGCGATAGTATGCGTATGCGTATAACACGATGTATGTGTTAAAATCAACCGAGACACACTGTTTTACAGATGAACGAGAAGCCTTGTGTTTGTAGATATTAACCGAGTTGACTGTATCTGCAGCCACACACATATTTCTACCTACCAGGAATGTAAAACGAGTTTTTGGTATTGTACCCAAATGTTTTCCATTGTTCGTGAATGATCTGTATCAACAGCCACACACATATTTTCTACCAGGGATGACAAAACTGATTTTTTAGGTGCTGTACCGAAATGGGTTCAATTGTGCGTGAATAATTTGTGATCGCAAAGGCCTAGCAAAGGCAGCACAGCAATGAAAAAGACGATTTATTCAAGGCTGCTCCTGGAAGTCGAGATTGGTTACCAATACTTCCTTGGTTTCTTCAAATTCTCCTAACTGTGCTTTACAAGATGGTATATATAATTTTCTGTTTGTATCTTTATTTTAAAATGTGTATGTACCAATTGCATTATGAGTTTAGTTATTATCAACTCTCACAAAACGCATAGTTCAAAACAAGTCTGGTACTAACAAATTTTGAAATAAAGTGATAAATGCAGGACTATATATACCATATTGTAGAGCACAATTAGATGAAATCTCAGAATCTATCTTTTTGATTCCGGACTCTGCCGGACGCTTCTTTTTGCCGCGTGGAAAACGATATAAGTTTTATTATTATCATCTCTCACCAACGCATAGGTCGAAACGAGTTTGGTACTTACAAATTTTGAAGTAAAGGGCTAAACTAAAGACTATACCATTTTGTTCAGCATGTGCAAAAGTGTAGCTTTTTTCATTAGCTTGGTTCTCAAAATGATTGAATCGCAGAGTGAAAAATTACTTAATTTTACTTCATTATATCTACAGAAACAGATTAGATTAATATTGCGTTAAGGCCATTATGTCAATTGGACTCAATAAAAAGCTAATATTTATTTTGCATTAAATTTGTACCTTTGGCAAATTTTCTTACAATTAGATACCTATCTTAAATTAGTTTTCAAGTGCCTAGCTACAATTAAGAGTAAAAGCCATATTTTATCAGACAAAAATGTAAAAAAAAAATTGTTGCTTTGGCCATTTTTGTCTGTGTTCTTTTTTTCCTATTGCAAGCCAAAAAAGTAGTAGAGAAAACTTTGTTTTTAAGGCTGTATTAGCCTGTTTAGAATTTAGTTTGTTCGTGAAATGTGAATGTACTAAATTCGGAAGGAATGTCGGAACGTATTTTCAGAAGTAGAATATATTCATCAAAGTTCTGAATTTGGGCAAATCGTACTTGTATATATCTTTAAATCAACTGTGTCGATAAAAGTACAATTGCGATTATTTTTTCATCCCTGGTTTCTGCGTTTTGAAAAAGCAGCGTCGTAATTCGTGGTGTGCGTATAACTTGTTAAGAAACAACAGTATGTGTTTGTTGAAATTTACCAAGTTGAATGATAAAATTAACAGATACACAATTTCTACGTATAACAAATATCAGATAGGTACATATTTCGATGAAAATGTTTTATAGAATTGTTTTATGGAAAAATGGAATGTAAAATAAATCGAGGAGAATTCTCTTTTTTTGAACAGAATGTTACTTTATTTTTGGGAAATTCTCACGAGTAAAAGGGTTAAAAACAAACAAGTCATTGGTTGTATTTAAGCAACGTTTATTGGTTGTTTTCAACAGAGAGCTTGTTAGATTTTAACACACATTCGCTTGGTTAAATTCTCACGAGTAAAAGGGTTAAAAACAAACAAGTCATTGGTTGTATTTAAGCAACGTTTATTGGTTGTTTTCAACAGAGAGCTTGTTAGATTTTAACACACATTCGCTTGGTTAAATTCTCACGAGTAAAAGGGTTAAAAACAAACAAGTCATTGGTTGTATTTAAGCAACGTTTATTGGTTGTTTTCAACAGAGAGCTTGTTAGATTTTAACACACATTCGCTTGGTTAAATTCTCACGAGTAAAAGGGTTAAAAACAAACAAGTCATTGGTTGTATTTAAGCAACGTTTATTGGTTGTTTTCAACAGAGAGCTTGTTAGATTTTAACACACATTCGCTTGGTTAAATTCTCACGAGTAAAAGGGTTAAAAACAAACAAGTCATTGGTTGTATTTAAGCAACGTTTATTGGTTGTTTTCAACAGAGAGCTTGTTAGATTTTAACACACATTCGCTTGGTTAAATTCTCACGAGTAAAAGGGTTAAAAACAAACAAGTCATTGGTTGTATTTAAGCAACGTTTATTGGTTGTTTTCAACAGAGAGCTTGTTAGATTTTAACACACATTCGCTTGGTTAAATTCTCACGAGTAAAAGGGTTAAAAACAAACAAGTCATTGGTTGTATTTAAGCAACGTTTATTGGTTGTTTTCAACAGAGAGCTTGTTAGATTTTAACACACATTCGCTTGGTTAAATTCTCACGAGTAAAAGGGTTAAAAACAAACAAGTCATTGGTTGTATTTAAGCAACGTTTATTGGTTGTTTTCAACAGAGAGCTTGTTAGATTTTAACACACATTCGCTTGGTTAAATTCTCACGAGTAAAAGGGTTAAAAACAAACAAGTCATTGGTTGTATTTAAGCAACGTTTATTGGTTGTTTTCAACAGAGAGCTTGTTAGATTTTAACACACATTCGCTTGGTTAAATTCTCACGAGTAAAAGGGTTAAAAACAAACAAGTCATTGGTTGTATTTAAGCAACGTTTATTGGTTGTTTTTAACAGAGAGCTTGTTAGATTTTAACACACATTCGTTTGGTTAATTTTACATGAGTAGCACGGTTATTAATAACCAATCAATGTGTTAAAACCCCAAATTTAGTAGGTTTTTCTTAACCAAGATACTTGTTTGAATTTAACCAAACAGGAAAACGAGACTGGTTGGTTAATATTAACGAAGCAACTTAATTGATAACAAACATTTAGTGTGTTATTTTTAACAACATGTATTTAACCTTTTTAACACGGTAGTTTTTAACAATAATAACTCATTTGTTTTCTACAGAGACTTAGTTGATTTCAACACATTTTTTTTTAACCGAGCGAAAATTCCACTCGGTTAAGGTCAATTTTTCTGCGTGTGATCAGTAACTTATGAACTATCGTCCGAACCTGCTGCTTCGACTTTTAGGCTACGATTAGACATGCCACTTTTCTTGTCAAATTTTGACATCCCGACGTCGTTATGACGTTGTTTGCGTCACAATGATGCTTGTCCCAAATCTGTCACTGTCAAGCATATGGTCACGCGAACTGTGGCACTCTCACGGAAGAAACGAAAGTGAACACCGAATGGCCGAATTTTTGCGGAGTTCAGCATATCAAAATTTCGCCACAAAATATGACACGTGTAACCGTAGCTTTAGGCACATCGCCAACCACTCGTTCTGTTACCTATAAGGACCTACATACAAAAGGTTTACATTGGCTCCCACTCAGTCCATTTCTTTGGAAATACTGCTCAGAGAGTGACACTTTAAAGACCTATTCTCTTTAAATAATTCAGCAAAATGCTTTAAAGTTTTCATTTAACTTTCGTTCATAAGTTGAGTAGTGTACACTGTACAGCTTGTCAACCAATCGTCTTTGCTACGATTCTGACGGTAGGCTATATAATTTTCTCATATACGTGACAAAGGCATGCCGAAACATATTGCATTGCTGGCATCTCGGAAATTGTTTTCATTATTATTTTGCTAAATTGTGTATTCTGTACATAGACAGAGGAGTGGGAAGAATTTAATTTCGAATGTTATTCAAGTATGGAACCTTTTCTTATTAGGTGGCCCATCAGTACCTTGTTATGTTAGCACCTAGTTTTTAGTCTGGACAATTTTTTATTTAAATAAAAAATTCTTTTAAAATTGTTTATTCCTACACTTTGCTTTTCTTAGGTTAAAGATAAATCTAATATTCTGCCCGACACAAATAAATTTTTGCGTTGGGCGAATGATAGGTCTATTAAGTTTTTAGCTTTCTCGTTTCTATAGTAAGAAAATTATACTGTGCTCTACAAAATATCGACCTCGAGATGTTAGTCAATTCTGACATAATCAAGGTGGGTCTCGCAATTGTGTCCAGCTGTCCGTCGGCCTCTCAACAGCGGCATAAATTTGTTTTATAAATTTGGTATTTGGAGTTAGACACTTAGTTGTTTGCATGTTAGCCCCAATAGCAACGGTGCATCCCATACATCGGTTTTTAACTAGTTTGATTTTTTGGAAAACGCCTCTAACGATTTCAACCAAAATTTGAGTTTTCTTTTTGGTATTTGGTTATCCTGACTGCATACTGTAGCAAAATTTATGTTGTTTTGTAATTACTGTGTCCTTCGTTTTCAGCCCGAAATGCCAACAACGGTGCTTTCAAAAAAAATGCAAATAAAGTTTTTTAAAAACTATTTCTCAAAAATTACTACCCAAATGCACGCAAAAAAAAACCTCCAACCGCTTACACCTTACACGATTGAATACTCCCACCTCGATTGCACTCCAACACACTTTGATCCTTAGTTTTGCACTTTATAACTTAGAGTTTGAGTTCCAAAAATAACAAATAACAACCTTGAAATTATACTTTTATTAGGTAACTTTGTAGAGATTTCGTTGTATTCGGAAAAATTTGAATAAATTACCGCATCCTTGATCGAGTAATACGTGACTGAATTAGTTATTGTTTTGCTTCTTAATTCCACAAAATTCAGTGACGCTCACGGATGCGGTAATTCGCCCTCTATTTCAAACACACCTAACACCAGCATCACCAATTTGTTCTGGTCAAAAATATAGAAACACAGCTTATTAGATCAAAAACTCTGTTTGACAACTGGTGGAGTTTGTTTACGTTTTCGTGAAGTTTTTCTACTGCAAAATCGCAATTTTTTTCTCGTATTTTCCTTGTCTTAAAGGCATCCTAATGTAAAAAATTATGTTTCAGAAGGAAGATATAACTTGTCATATCTCTGAACTGTGAAATGTGTGGTAACAGAACCTTGTAAATTTATATACGAAATAAAGCTATCTATCTATCTTCCACAGTAAAGAAAAGCATTGCATCGGGTGGATCTGTTTTTTGTAAATTATTTATGAATAAATATTTAGAAATGAATCCAATCGGGAAGCCAAATTTCTAATGTTAAACTTAACCAGTGAATGGAAAACACTTTGAAAATTGTCGAAGGCCACACATATTCGAATCGCACGAATATCAACACAAAAATGAGCAAGTGACATTTTTATGTTGGATTTGACACACGAAATCTGAAATCTCAGAGCGAATCTGAAGAAGCCCAATCGGATACCACAAAAAAATTTTCTCTGGATGGACTGAAAACCAGCGCTTCCGAAAGTACTTGTACTACTTTTTCGTTTACCGTACTCCGGTACTCACCAAAGACAAATTTTAAAAAACAAATCATTCCACTGAAATATTTCATTCCAAATTACCAAATTGTCGCACAACGGTCAGCTGTTGTCAGTTGTTCTCATCCGACATCCTCCTCGCTCCCTAAATAGGTTGCATATGGCCATATGGGAAAGATCGCCTGGAATTTCCAGGAACAAGGCTACATTAGAACAGGAAATATTGGAAGTTGTCAGTTCTCGACATCACTCCATTTACACACACATTTATAGAATGCGCCTATACATGAACCCTTTCCGCAACCACCATTGCGGAAAAAAACCGCACAAAATCAAGGTACTGATGAATCCCATGTTTTAGTAGAGAAAAATTGTTCTGACGGTTTTTTGCTATGACCGCCTGAACGTAAACTCATTTTCATACTGGCTAAAGCTATAACTGAGGCCTCAGTCTATTTCATATGCAGTGATGTGATAAAATGAGGAAAAAATTAAAGAAAAATGTACTGTCATATGGTCTTAACTATTTACTTTCACTTGCCTTGACATTTCTCTACCTTAGAAATTGTAAAACTAATTAATATTTTTTTCTATTCAAATTTTTCTTACATTCGAACAGTATCTTGCGGGTGCTTAAAATTCCCTCTCTTAGTTTTTTTTTGTTTCAATAAGGGCGGGCCGATGTTGAAATGAAATAAGGAACCTCTTTCATTATTTGAAAGGGCCATGAATGACATTATGTATGGAACATATCATCGATCGTTCAAATGTGCGCCGCTGCTACTCACGGTGGAACGGGTCTGATTGCTTACCGACTCGGTTGTCTCGAACCAAACATTGGAGAGTCAACCTTGAAGGGCCTACGCATCAACCGTAAAACGGGAGCAACGCGAAAAATATGTCCGCTGACAGGCATTGATTTTGATAATAAAGTTTTATTATTTGGACGTGCTGCTCAATCGGGTAACTTTTCAATTTGGCATCAGTTACTGAATAATAAAAACCAAACAAAGCAGACGCTACCAAAACAACATCGAACCGTTCCAATTGAAAAACGCTTAGCTAAAAAAAAATTATTAATTTTTGTTTTATACTCCCAAAAAAAAGTGCTATTACCTATATAGTCCTCAACGGATTTTATGAAACGGCAGCCCTGCTGAAAACTGATGCTTTTCCTGAATCGCGTTATTTTCTTTCGACGTTTAAAGTGGGTGGGAGGGAAATAGCTAATAGAAAAGAAAACATCAGTGCATAGCTATTTCAACACGAAGTGGCGGGCATTGTTTGAAAGATGAGGTTGGGGTTTTCTCTTGACATTATTATTTAAATTGGTTCGCCACGCTTTCCAATCCGTTACCCATTTGCCTTGTGTTGTATAGGAAATAACACCCCATTTACCTACACACACAACCATCAATAACTGTTGTAGACAGCAAACAAAGATTCAGTTGTTAATGTCACTCAATCGAAATGTATGTCCAGTCATGTCAAATCAAGATTCGGTCACAATAGTATCTACTTGGGTAGTTGGTTATAAAATAACACAAATCACCTGCTAGGAATCAGGAATTCCCATTCATTATGACCACTTGAGGTTTTCTTTTCGTGTCACACAAATATGAGGATACTCATAATAATTATTTACTATGCTGGGAACTACGGTTAATTTTTTTGGGGCCTCTACTCGAACCCGGTGACTTTATTTTCTGAAATCATTTTAGATTAGAGACAAATTATATTCCTTGGGTTTTATTTTGTTTGCATACGTAAACTGTCTTTGAGCAAACACTTTTCCTAGAACACGTATACTTATGTTTTAGTTGCACGACGATAAGTGTTATAGTTGGCTTTATTCGTTGAAGCTGAAGCCATCCGTAGTAAATTATGAAGAACAAATCCAGTGTAGAACATGCGCACTTTTTCTTGGAAAAATTAACTTTTCGGTTCTTAATAAAACGCTTAAAGGCCCTGAAGTTGGCTATCTCACCTTAAACTGTATCATACACTACTTTTACTAATTTACAGTACGCGTACGTTTTTAATTAGACAAAGAGTTCGTACAAGACAAGAGCACCCGCCTCAACATTTCAAACCAAAGTACCACAAATAAATTCACTTCAACTTAAAGGCAACTCGCACCTATCATCTCGTTATAATTTCTATTCATTTCAATTTTAAAGATCTTTTGAATTTCCTCTGCCTTTTGATTTACCCCCCGTGGTTATGGCTAGGAATAGGGAAGGACATTCGACAACAATTTTATGCCTGTCCTCAACTAAATTTATTCTCTGGCATTTGAAACGTAACCATAGAGCCATAAATGCTGACTTTGACTTGCAGAGGTACATGCAGGGATTTTAAGTTTGTCTCGGTAAAGATGTTTACATTGTCAGAAGGATATGGGCGAAGGGCACACATACAAAGTGATATTTACAGGAAAGCAAACATGGATTTGAGAACTTTCGATTTAATGGGTGAATGACAGTAACAGCAGAATGCATAAGGTAGAATAATAAATTAAGATTTGGGTTCTCCTAGGAGTGAGAAAACAAATTAATAGTCTGTCATGTAAATGCTTTTGTTGCAAACCGATAGGTAGGCCGTGGAACAAAGGCACTTGGCTTGAGATTACATTCACCATATTGTACACAAACCCATGTGGCACAACTTTAGGGTTTGCCTATTCACAAACATACCCTCATCGCATATGCTATTCAACTTTTTGAACCGCGCATCCCAGGGGAATATCAAAAGATTAAGACATCAGTGTGGACAGTGATTGGGGGCTAGGTATTTTCATAGGTGGTTGAAGTCGAAAAGCAAATTGGTTTGGTCTGGGGGCTTTATGGAAATGTCATATTTCAACGAAATCCAAAATCTCTTAACACTTGTGTTGAATTTGGAAAGAGTATGAGTGCGTGCAAAGGTAAAAGTTGTGTATAAAATATTTGGTTATCATAATGGGGAGTGAAATGTTGTAATATAATATCTAAGCAAGTTCGTAACTCGCAGCAAGACTGCTTATAGCTCGACGAAAATTCAAATTGAACTCGTTTTCGAGTTGGAGGTACATAATTGTGAAAAATATTCACTTCCACACAGCAAAGTGTTTGAGTTTATCCAACGCCAGGAGTCTTACTCACTCTTTCGATTTATATTTGAGACGGCAGGTTGAATTCTTTTTAGACACACTCCGCAATGGATTATAAAATGTTATAAAATTGTTAGTGCCGACAATAAAGTTAAAAAGAATGTCTGTTTGTTTTTTTTGGAACAGAACCTTTTATTTCTTTTTTTCTTAATATGAAAATGATTAGGTAATTTGAGTTAAACTAAGTTTTAAGTCGCTTTGAACAGAATGGTTCTTTATACATGCTGTTTTGAGTTGGATTCGAAACGCATTCCCGTCTGCTTTTGATAAAGCCCATGCTGTCGTTCCAATTTTAAGCCACTCTGTCAAGGATTTGTGGCTCTGATCAGTTTGCGGTTTATTAGCATTTACCAAGGACATTATCCCAATGGCCAATTTCGCGATATAATATTGCATTTGAATCGATTCGTAAGTAAGTAACTTTTTTGGGGCTATCCAGAGCGGACTATTGTTCGACCCGGCAGAACTGCAATATTCTGACACCGACCACAAAAAATTAAGAACAAAAAAAACAATTTCTTCTTGGACAATATAATACATATCTTCATTCTGTCTGTATCCTGCAACGTTGTCTATTGACTGACTCGAACTTTGGTATAATTCCTTTTCAAACACCGATAATCCCTAACTGTAGAAACGCCAACTTTACTTGTTCAGAAATCGAATAATCCAAGAGTGTTGTTACTGAACACTAAAAGAAGGCAAGAACGCACTGAGAACTCTTCGAAAAACGTTTAAAAGACACATTACTAACACTTAAAAAGAGCGTAAAAACGCATTACAAACTGGTTTCAAAAAGCCTCACAGACGCTTCAAAGTACTTCAGAAAACGTGTTTCAAAAAGGCGTTAAAAATACCATGAAAACGGATATCGAACATTAAAAAATGTGCTTTTAAACCGGTTAAAAAAAAAGAAGCAATTTAAAAAAAGCGTCAAAACCACTTTAAAACCCTTTAGTAGGCGCATAAGGACCACGTAATCCAAAATGCACTCAGAACTCCTTAGGAAACCGTTTAAAAATGTGTCAAAAAACGAAAAAGAACACTTAAAAACGGCTCTAAGAAATCGTAAGAAAACGCATTAAAAAGCCCTTCAAAAACGTTATTTAGAGCCATTTTTGAAGGGCCTTATACTTCAATAAAAAAAAATAAACACATTCTCATAAGAAAAAAGCAATAAAAGAAACAAAGTTGTTGTTGATCTGAAATGACAAAATCGCTAAATGAAATCTGTGAATAAAAAGCAGTAGCAAGTTGCAGAATTCGTTAAGGGAAGTAAAGTGGTATAGACAATTAATACTCGCCCTAGATAAAATATGCTCAGATTTAACATTTTAGCCCAAATTTGCTGTCGCGAATTTAGGAAAAAGATAGCCCAATTCCTGATAAATATCCTAATCTGGCAAGCCTGCTTTCTGTGGGTGCAAATTGCTTCTAGGAACTGTCTTCTGCGCTATCTGACTCGATGGCTTAATAACCATTATAGTCGACCTCACTGGCTCTCGCCAGCATCCACGCACTACAATGGACTATGGAGTGGACGTCGTGTATAGGTAACAGCTACACATATGACTCCGTGTTCCATTGGCTATAGTGCGAGGAAACAATTCCAATTATGTATTTTGATGAACTCAGCATTTCCCAGAAAAGTCAGCAAATCTCCATAGTACGATTACGTCCAAACGCAATCATTTTTACTAACCCCGAATGACACGCAGCCAAAATACCCATCAGCATGTAAATGAGCAAGAGCTGTCATTCAAAATATTGTATTCTCCTCCAAAGTGAATGGTCTAAGCTTATCTACAAAATATCTCCCCGAGAAGAATATACATTTCAGGTAAAAAAAATGATTGCAGGTGTCATTTTACAAAAGAATGTGTTTCCTTTTATCAATGGAATAAAGCGTCGAAGACGTCTCTTTATGAAGGTGTGGGGTGCACTTAGGAGAGTGTATACTGTATAGTATTCGCGTTGGAACGGTAATGTAAAAATATGTCCTTTCGTTCGTTGCCACACAGAAGATTGATGCTGACAACGAGGTAATGCATTCATAATGTAATGTAGTTGGGTGGATAACGTGTACAACAGAAGGCAGTGACTGCTTAACGTCACACATTATCATGATATATTAGAACGACAAATGTATCGAGTGAACGGGCTCTATGTAAGGAATTGTGTGGCAATAGCACCATCAGTTTTCGCATTTTCTGGTCAATGTCTGGTTTAAGGAGTACAACTGATTGGAAGTTGTGCATCATGGTTTGATAGGTCTGATTGGAAAGCAAGTGTGCGAATTGTTTGATAGGACCTTCATCACCTGCTCCGTACCTCTACTATACTGTGTTCTCCTACATAGGGTTAGGTTCTATGACTCTTCGTGCTAATGTCCTCGACATCCTAAAACGAAAAATGCTGATTTAGCGAAAGTTGCATCAATTAAACATCTAACTTTAGGTGAAAGTTTTAGGGTCATCCTGCTGACTCGTTTCGAATCCACAACCATTAATATTCATTATGCTGTAAGGAGTCATTCTTTTCTTCCATCAACCGAATTGAATTTTTCAGCTTTAATTTCATTCCACTTGCCTTGCACGGTCATTTACCAAATTAAACGACCATTTTCGTCGTCAGGGAATACTGTCAGTGCGAGTACGGTCGAACGGAAGCGGTTTTGGCTTCATGTAAATTTAAATTTACTTATCTTGTTTCTGTTCAGGATTGCTGGTAGAAAAGCTAAGCTCCAGCCGTATGCCTGACCTTGGCCATTAAAAAAATAAATTTCAATACCTTTTCCTAAGGACGAAGTTGTACATATATTGCGTGCGAAATATTTACATTTACTTTTGCAACCACCTGAGTCTGCGGGTGGTACGAGTATCGTTGTTTTTTGTGTCTGGCAGACACATGCTTTAGGTATGGCAGCTGTGCTCCGCTGGAATGATAATCAAAGAAGGATCTCCTGAAATGAGATTACTTTTACTATTATATTTTGTTTACACTTTTTTTTTAATATTCTTAATTCGTTGGGGTGCTTTAATGCGTTCTCAATTGGCGCTGAAATGGATCATCAAAATTAAAGTTTAGCTTTCATGTGAAAGAAAACGGTTTAATAATTTATGGTTTTTTGTTCTTCAAATACCTCCCCGTATTAATATAGGTTGCGTTATAGTAATCAGGGGGATACCCAGCAGTTTCGTTAAATATTTGTAAGCTTACCGACGCGACCTGTGCTAGGAAGATTTGTTTTGAAGGTACAACAATTTGCAGTCGCTTCCAATTTTGTAGACAGCAGTAGTTTGTGTGCAGAATTCAGTTACTATTCATTCGCTGAATAGCGCCCTGCCATTGTGCATAATGAAACTGAAAATAAAAAACACCGCTTAACCCGTACCGTAAAGAGCAACGCCTTGGTGTCTGTCCTACTTTTTATAGTAGCCTGAACTGCAGTGATAAATATTTCCTGGTAGAGAAAGTTAATGAATTTAAATACTTGGGTATCATATTAGATTCAAGATTGAGCTTCACGAATCATGTAGAGGCTTTGAGGACATATTTTCGTTGTACACTTCGGCATTTTTTTTATCTGAGCAGTATTGGTTCAACTTCTTTACTAAAACTAATTTACTATGGCATTGTTCATTTAAAACTACAATATGGAATTACTTGCTGGGGAGGTTCTTATAAAAATAGAATACAGCCGCTCTGGCAAATACAGAAATATATCCTTCTTACCCTTTGTTCTGTGACTTGGAAATTCTTCCTTTGCGTCATTTGTACTGTTTTAAAGTTTTGAAGACTTTCTTTACGAAATCTGGTAATCGCAACTTCCGATTGATCTCTAACTATAGATTACGTGGAAATTTTTCATATTCAGTATCCGTTCCTCAATTCCATTCCACTGCTTATCGTAATTTTTATTACATATCGTCTGTACGTCCTTTCAATAAACCTCCTCAGTCGTACAGGTCTATCTCTAGACCTGGTATGTTTCTCACACTTTTAAAAAAATGTATAATCAATTTTAATTCCGCTGGCATAGAGTCTGTTCTTTCTGACTATCTGAAGCAACTTAAGATATAAATTTTTGATGATTTTTATGCTTTGATATTAACTTCTGTTTGTTTGATTAATCTTGTTTGATAAAATAAATATGTAATTTTTTTAATTGTTAGTAGATATGCATGAAATCAATATTTTAAGTGTAATGGCATTCAACACCATTTTAATGATACCCATAAAGTATATTATATATAGAATGTCAAATGAATTTCATAAATTAATTTAAACTATTGTTTATATTGAATCATTGAATTATATATATAGATATTTATGAAATAAATCTAATCTAATCTAAGAGTTCAAAATAAAATTTCAATAGGAACAGTGTTGCTGTTGACACATTCTTCATAGCTCGCATTTTATTATAATACGCAGCCTAAAAGCTTGAAGTATAGTCCCCCTCACTGAACATGTTAGTCGCCATCCAAAATCGCCACTGCAAAAATTCGGTTTGTTATTATTTGCCTGAGACCAAAGAAAAGCAAACAAAAATATTTCTCACACATCGGGCAGAATAATAAGTTATTACCTTGGAATCGGCCAACAAGAAAACAATTTTCAAAGGGAAACAATAATCTGTCAAACACGGAATAATGTTTCTCAATGGCAAATGGGGGGGGGACTCTGAACGAAGAAAAGAAAAACGAAATTGACCTTAAGCATGTGGACAATTGAAAACAACAAAAAAAAAGTCGTTACTAGGAATAATCCTCATTTACTTTATTTGCCGAACTTGAAAAAATATATCTAATTTTATGGGTGTGTTGCGTATCTCCATCAATAGCAGTTATTTTTTTTTTTCTTGTATTTGTTGAACATGTCCCTGGATGTGACTTTCATTTAATGAACACTGTCTTGAACTTGGAGGTTTGTGACTTAAATTTGATGACGAAGCACAGGCAAAATTGACGGATAAAATTGGAGGTAAATACGAGTTTACTATTGGTTTCGGACTTTTGTTTAATAGATATAGTTATATACCTAGATAGATATTTAGAGTTCTTAGCTGTAAGCGAACTTGGCCAGACCGGTCAAGTGGAGTTGGCAGCATTGAAAATAACTATGAAAATAATAAAATTAGTGTCATCAAAAGATGGCGAACATCTAAATTCACATTATTGTAATACCTAATAATAATTAATGAATTTTTTACTTCTTTCTTCGTTATACGAAAAATAGAAAATTGACTGCGCTCAGCCTAAATTCAGATGTTCTCTTAAAAGAACCGAAAAGAATTTATTACTACCCACACATCCAGTACCAGAGACAAACGACTCTGTCTCTGTCCAGTGCTATGGAACAAATCAACTGCCATCAAACATACTTAGTTGGGTTCCGTTTCCATTAAATGGTGAATTTTTGTTCTTTTTTTTCACATACCACAGACCACAGTTTTATCTAGATTGCACACACCACAGACAATATTCCACTTCGTGGGGTCTAGCTGGGGATGTGTCCGAAGTCCAAACAGACCAAATAAAATACTCCCACATCGCTTCTTGTCAAATTGCGACACAGTTCGAAAATACATCCATTCAATGAGCTGTGCCACCGGACCTCCCTTTGTAACGAGAAGTCGTTACCAGAGACAATACTGAAGCTAAGATCAGACCAATTATGCATATGAATGCCAAAAGGCAAATGACCAGATTAACTGTCGAATGAACAAATGTCCGGATTATCATCATAACTGTATATAAGACTATATGGCCAAAATGACCAACATGGGCATATTTGCATTGATAGTCATTTAAGGCATTTGTTATTTATCACCAAAAAGAGAACGAAAATGAAAATAAATCACAATTCCACGAACTCAAACACCGATGACAAGAAAATAATTCCTGTTCCATCAAAAATGCCATCAATGCCAGAACGAAATTTCAATAAAGTGCACATGGGCATATAAGGCCATAAATGCTGGCATTCTTGCTTATTGTCCGATTACACTATATTCTATTTGGGCATTTTTATCTGTCAAAATCAGCCTGGTCATATGTGGCATTCAGGTCATTATAGAGCATATGAGATATGCCCATTACATTGTATGACCATATTTTGACAGGAGAACTGTCAGAAATTGGCATTTTGTGACCCCTTGGCATACAGTCTAATCTAACCTTGAGACCCCCAACTCGCAATCCTATTTGTTAGTTATTATATATATTTTAAAGGCGAATTATATACCTTATTTGTTTCTTGGGCAAGGTTGTTGGCAGCGTTCATAGAAATTTATACGTGTCATTTGTAATTATTCGTTATGTGTGGATAGTATTTTTTTTTAGTAATAATTGTACATTTGCTAAAATATTTATATATAATTATCAATGCAGAATGGTTGTAGGAAAATGTATAGGACATGAAATCGAAGTCAATGATATCGTAAAGCGGAAAATATACAAGCATATTTGTTTTAACATGTTTCAAGTATTTAATACATCTTAGATTTAAACACTTTGTAAACTTTGGTAAAAGCGCCATCTGTGCTTTCAACCTAAAAGTATGAAGGTGTTTGTCAGACGCACCCATTGATGACACCAACTGCACTCAACTATCAACTGAATAATGTTCGAAAACTATTAATTCCCATTGTGACTTGTGAGACGCACATTGAAAAACGTTTAAGAAAAAAGTATATACTTAATCCAAGGAAATCCTCACTTGTATGTATTATATATATAACTAACCAATAGCGTTCAGTGATGTTGAAATGTGGTATTCCCGAACTGAAGAAAATGCTAATTAGCACCATTCTCTCTCCTGATTTATACGTGTCTACGCTCTCGATTCTCATATCCTGCAGCCATATAAATTCCACACACACAAAGTACCAAATTCAACCATTCGTCTAACAGAAAAAGGACTCACTTAACAGAGGGTCGGATAAATTGAGACATAAACATGACTGATGAGTGGTATCTGTCGAATGAAACCTAATTAGCGTTGTGACGATGAGATCCTCAACACGACAGTCTTACTCATCGCGGCAGAGTTAAACAATTTCTTTTCGGTTGATGATGGGGGTTGTTATCCTTGGAAGGGTATCACGTTCAATGGGGTATCTCATCATAAGTTGCGTCAGTCTTTCGAGGCCGATGTTGAAAGTTTCCTTTTACACATACGCACTTGTGAAGGAATGGTGACCTTAGTATTCGATTTGTTTATCCTTTACCTAAGACGTTTTCTCATTAGACTGTTCGGTGTCATTAGCGAATCTGATTGTATGTTGATTTTCCAAAGGATACTCCATATCGGAGGAGACGAATTTGTTGGTTCACTATTACACTGATTGTCATTGGAGTCGCATTTGGGCCAAAAAAAACGTACATTTGATGATAGACATGGATGCTACTTGCATGATGCTTACTTAAGGTGACGCTACAGACCGTGGTGGACCTGGGCCTCAACCAACGAAGCTCTCCAGCCAGCGCGATCTTCAGACTCTCTCAATGGTCTTATTAGCCCAACGGCAAGAGTTATTTATTACGTTTTACCTCAACGCTGGTGTCATAGAAAAAGGGCCTTACTAAAAAATAAAAATGGTTAACCTTCACACTAAATATTTTGTAGGTCACAATATGCAATTTTGTATTAAAAGTTTCGAAAACTTAGACACGATAAATGATTATTGGTATCGCGGAAAGTCCCTCAGCACCACAAAGTCATATCTGTCTATGGTGACGTTCTGTCCGAGACGTGAGTGTTGGTTTTTGATCCTACTATGCCTGCAGATATGACAAGTTGCTTTAAAAGGCGGAATCTTAGTTTTATATATAGGAAAAAAATAACAGACTGTACATCAACGAATCGGGCAGAAGGTCACAAAAGATAGCTTAAACTTTAAGGTAGTAAAGGACTTTGTGCACCCCATTTCTTTTCTTATCGCCTTCATAGCCAAAGATACCGTATGTAAACCCTCGCAATGTAAAGCAAACATTTTGATATTCAAACCCATGGTGCTTTTAAATTTGTATCTACTAAGCAAACATGGTACCACGACATCAACTTCACAAAAAAATTCAATGTGGCTAAATTATTCGTATACCATACATCACTCACCGTTGAAATTCTATCCCGAAGAGTAAACATTTTAGCAGAATATACAATATTTTTTTGCTATAACAATGTGTGCATGGATTAATCTTCAATGATGACACGACCATAAATCGTATCTTCCAGCATTTCATTTTTCATTGCTGCCAAAGCCAATTGGACTCGTCTCACTGTACACAGCTTAAAGTTTTACATTGCAATCTCCATGTGCACTGTCACCTGCGAAAGGATGTCAAAGAATGATTTAGAAAACTTGGCAAAATCCTACACACGAAATGTTTCATTTTACGTCTCTGCATTCAAATTGATTTGATGAGCTAAAAAAGGAGACGAACGACTGCTGCAACAACGAGCTAGAAAAACTTTTATAACGAGTTTTAAACTTTTTTAACATAACTGTGAAAAACTATGAATTTATTAAAAAAAAAAACTTTAAGAGCGGTGGCCTTCTCTCGGTTTTTTTTTTTTGCAAAAACAATATGAGCTGCAAGTCACATTACCACACTAGCCTTGGAAAACGTACTTGTGTTTCGCTTTTGTGATGAAATATAAAAAGGATCGTGATAGAAGCAACAAGTTACAAATGGCAGAGTCGGCATATGCAATTTTACAAAAGAAAATGATGGTCGGTAAATTCTAATGAATTTTTTACCAGAAACTTTGTTAAGTTAATTTGAAATATTACGCGCCTCAACCTGTGACAAACCTTGACGTTTCAAGTAGTTTACAATGAATTGCGTTCAGCGTTAGTATAAAAGTTGTAAGGGCAAGTTCTTCCATCCAAAGTCACATTGGATGACTGAGTGAGGTGTTTAAATGTTAATCCCATTTGGTGGTAGTAAATTAAATGGCTTGGTGTTGTGCACTTAAGTGGATTACAAGCACTTCATGTGTATCCTTGCAGTGAATAAATTCCTGGTGTTTAATTTTAGATGAGCTACGACGTAACATTTCCGTTGGCAGCCTGAGTGCTTGTTGTGAGTTATGTCCCTTTTATTCATTATTATTTTAGGTCACAAAAATGGGGATACATTAGGTTAAAATGTATGCGCTTAGTACACGTGTGTTGTGTGCTTCACAAGGGCTGTGTAAGCGATTAGATTATTTCCTTTAACCATTTACGAGTAGATTAAATTGACTTTAAAAGTATGGTAACTGAATGTTGACTTTTGATATTCTCATAAAGCTCTGAGGTCTAATTCGTCAGGTCAGCTCTTTCTACATATATTATATATTCAGAAACACTCCAACAACAATTTTTATAGAAACCCACAAAGTTTTAAAAAGTAATTAAGTCTATTTTGTATACAAACACAAGGCAGTTCATCGATTTAGCTATAAATTTAACAGTTGTTTGCTATTGATTCTGCCAGTATTTTAAGTGTAGTTTAAATTAAATCCAAAAGGTGGAGTTCTTGGTGCTTGAAGTTTTTACTTTTTTAACAAATCGATAACAATTTATCAGTTCAACCATCGTGGCGTAGACATCAGACACCGAAGGACGGAATAACTTTTTTGGGTTACTCTATCATCGTAATGTCAGAATTGATTAAAATGTCGAGTTCGAATTTCGTACGAATAAAGGGTCTTTCATTGAGGACTTGGCAACTTATTTTTTAAATAAAATGCAAACTACTTGAGATATCTCAAAAAATGTCGCTGGCTTGAATTACTATCAAAATATTTATGAATGAAATTCGACTTCGTTCATATGTCCACCACAGGAACGTATGCAGCGATCGATACCTTGAACCGAATTTCCGATGACTCGGCCACACATTAAGACCGATACGGCGGCTATTTTGCATTTAATATTGACTCTGAGTTCCTCTTACGTGGCTTGTTGGCATAGACCAATATTTCAATGTAGCCCCATAAAAAAAAAGTGTAGAGGCGTTAAATCACACGATTTTGGCGACCAATACACGGGTCAGTTTCTCGAGACAACACGTTCACCGAACTGAGACTTCAATAACTCGATTATTGTTGCAACCGCTCAATAGCTCAAAGAAAAAACGTTCGAACATGTGCTGTTTCGTGAAGCACATGAGGGTTCTGATTCTCAGCTGTCCAGTAATGTAGATTTTACTTACTAGCGAAGCCGTTTAACCACAAATTCGCTTCATCGCTGAAAATTGAAAATTCACGATAACGCTCTTAAAGTTGCGATCACCGACTCGGAATTTCGGTATGAAATTTTAATTATTTGTAAACTTTGTTCATTCGTGTACTTCTACGGAATATTTTGACATTGACAGTTCGATAATCGGCTTAAGGGTGCGTTCACACTGAAAGTTTGAAGTTGTCAGTTCGCTATTGAAAGACCCTTTACAAATCGCTGCCTTGGATTTACAGTGGCATAAGTCAAAAATCTCTAGTTTTACAGGACAGAGTTTTTAATTATTTGATTTCATTTAATTGCAAATATGGAAATGATAAATAATTATTATTGAAATATTTTTAATGTAAATAAGATTCAGTAACATTACCTTTAATAATTTTTATTGAAGTCACCCAAAAACCGTATCTATCGCCCAATTTGTCCACCCCTTTTAACCTCCTTTCGAGTTGTGCCATTGCTTAGGTAAAATTCGTTCGAACATTTGAAGTTATACCATTATAGTAAAATACCAAAAAATAATAAGAATAACACTTTTTTTCAAACTAAAACTTTAATGAAAAAAAAACAAACAATACCAAAAAAAGGAACTTCAGTTTCGATAATAGCTTATTAAAAAGTATTGCATTACAAGGCACTGTAGAATGCTGAATAAAATTTCGGGACGTGATTATGCCTGATAAGATCCATCAAGTCCTCTTTCTTCTTTCCCGCAAGAGTACGTTTTGAGTGATAGGCGGGCTGAAGTGCTAGACCAGCTGTGCCAGTTGCTCGCAGACCTAACTTTTTACCTTGGCCTTCGACCTCCTTAAAATCTTGCTCGGCGAAAGATGTTTTGTAAAAAAATGATGAAGGTTGATCCTGAGTTATTTTGAGAACTTTTATCTCTGTTATTTTCACAATTTCTTTGCACTTATTTGGGCCAAAGTTTTGCTACCGTCAATGTATTCCCTCTTAGTATCTGCCCTGCAGTAGTGGCTTGGTATTTTTGGTATTGAGTTTATGTGTTGACGTATTTTGTCTTTAATTAAATCATCAACATGAGCATGATTTTTGTGTTTTCCTCGCAGATCTTCTAGGAGCATATTAGTAGGTAAATCGAATTGTTTTTCTAAAACTGTACGAACGGTTCTGTGGCTTATATCGAGAGTGTTCAAAAAGAATGTCTTGCAAACTCTTATTCGCTTTCGGTCCTTTTCAAAATAAAACGCATTGTTTAGTTTTCTGAAACCTCCATCCGATATTTAGGGTCAATCTTCATCATGCACCCAGCAATAAAATCCCTTTGCCTATGAAGGTCCCCCATACTCCAATAATTTTTGAATATTGTTTTCCGTTCATCTTCCGTAAAATTTTCCCAACATTTGCTTCTACATTTTTCAGAACACGGCTGTCGTATGTCTCTACCCTTAACTTCCTTTTTTGTTCTATACGATTTATAGGGCTGACCAGTATTTCTGAGTTTTTTACTTTTGATTCCGACCCAATCTTCCATGTTTTTCGTTCGTTTTTTTCCTTCTTTCTCCTTAACAACTTGTGTGCTTACCTCTTTCGGGCCCCTTATCGATGTACTCTCGTTCATCACTTGACGAAGATTCACTTCTATTTGTTTCGTAATTGGGGTTGGTTGTCGGTGTCATCCGAATCAAATGCAAAGGACTCATCTTCAATGACTTGAGCTTTCGATGGTGAATTTAGATTTTCCTTTTCCGAGGAGTTGAAATTTTTATTTTGAGTATTGTCTAGGCTTACTTCTGTTCTACCTCCAGCGATCACTGCATTTGATGTGCAAGCTATAGCTTATAACAGATTGTTGTTGATGCACATTAAAAATTGATTTGATATACCTGAATTTAGGCTTTCATCTCCAACGGCACTTTCCCAAATTTCATTCCGATTTTTCTCAAACAAGTAATTTTCAGTGTCATGTTCGCCTCTTCTAGCTAGTTTAAGTATTAATCGAGCTCGATTATGATCCATTTTGTTAATAAATTTATTGCAGACAACTAAGAAATTAAAATCCAAAGAAAGGTATGAACATTGGAAAGATAAGCACGAAAAATGTTAATATTGCTTTGAAAAATACCGTTACAACTTTAAAAGCAACTTTACAAGCTTTGCATAAATACTGGCATAACTCACAAATTAATTAAAAAACTACCATAGTTTACACATCAACATAGGCACAACACAAAATAGTTCTATATTAATGACAAACTATCTATAAAAGTGGCATGCAATTAACCTGGAATAATGGCACAACACAAAATGATCCGTTATCAACGAACACGTTTAAACACGAACCCTGGTCTAACACAAATTATGCCACTGTACAAGAAAACAATGCAAACTTCCACTTGAAGCACCGCAACACAACTAAAGATGTGCCAGTTTAGATGTAAGGGTGGGGGTGAGTTGATATTGGCATAACTGCCCTCTGGCGGAAAACCGATGGAAATAGCAATGTGCCATTTTACAGGGAAAAGAAATGAAGGAAATGTAGTCTTTTCGTGCAACAAAACCAAATTTCATAATTTTTGAGTTATGCCACTGTCAATGTAAGGCAGCGAAATATCTTTCTCTTATACGATAAAGTGAAAAATTAACACTCTTAATTCTTATACGATGATAACTCTAATTTGTTACATCTTTTCGTTTGTATGAGTTGTACTTTTTGGGACGAATGGAAGGAACCTAAGATTTGACGCCAACGAACGGGTGCATTGTGACTCCTTACACTAACCCTGAGCCACAACCAAGTACAATTTTCGGTAGTACGATAGAGAACAGTTTTTCAAAACTACCGTAAAAAGGTACTAAAAGTTTGATGCACAGGCACACAGAAAAATTCGAAGAAATTGGTCATTACTTTACCAATTATAAAATGCAATTAAAAAGTCAGCACTAGCCTTGTGACTGAGATTTTAAGTATTATTATGTTGGTGCATCTCCATACTCAATTCAACGAAACTACACCCTCCCTCGGTTCTCAATTAGTACCTTTCGCCGACGGACCATACAGCACAAACAAAAAACAACCCCCATCCGGGTGCGCACCTCTGCATTACCTTATAACCGAGTGCTTTTCTGAGAATGTTCCGCCACTAGCTGCACGTCCACTGGTGTTTATTCAACAGCATGGCCAACTTAACCATGCGGAATGTAAATTTAAAAGGATTTCTACCGTTGTCGTGGCCAGCGTCCGACCCATCTTGCCCATCAAGCGAATAACCCGCGATGAAATAACATTCCCTCTACGGCTGACTCTGCTTGCACCACATACTGGTGTCACGAGCATCTGACTTTGGCATGAATTGTGACATGCATTCCGGTAATGCCAGCACCACAATCCGCTAAAGTCATTTGCTGTGTGTGCCTGTGGTTCGGGGGGAGACTGCTAAGTACGCCGCACAGATGCAGATTGGTGTGGCTCACCCAAGCGAACTTAAGGCAAGAATGTATCGCATTAATCCGATGCACCATTCGTGTGGTGCTCAGGTCAGGGTTGTAACTTGAAAATTAGTATCCTTGCATGCGCATTATTAAATTATACACACGCTTTAGAGGACTAATAAGTTACTTAGCGACAATCCACCTTAATTGGGCCAACCACATTATGTCCTTGCTGCCATCAGCGTGTCGTAAAATCATTTGGTAGCTAGGAAAAAACCGCAATCCTGTTCGATGATGTGGAATAACATAATTCCCATATTGAATGTGGTTGTCGCCTGTCAACTAATAACAAGTAATTACTTGAGCCTGTATAATTGAACAAAGTGCAAATAGCCGTTAAATGCAGACAAAGCTGGACTTTTTTTTAACAAAGCGTAGATACGAGTATATGCTCCTGCTCGTTGGATTAAATTAATTTTGCCGATTATTACTCTGATTTAGTGGTACTGGTGTTGCGCATAAATTAAGCTGAATAGGGCTTCGTTAGTGAATTTATTCTGATGCATTATTTTTCATTCATCTAAATTAATTGTCGTTCTGCAATGTTTACTAAAGCCCCCCCTAATGAATGCTTAAATGCTTAACCTGCTGCAATTAGTCGTTTTGGTGTTGGTTTTATTAACCCTATATGAAAAGGTTTCGAGTTTGTAAATTTGAGATTTTCAGTGAAAAATATGATAGGCCAAAGAAAAACGTAGTTGCAAGCGAGAGTTACAGACCTAAAACGTTAACGTATAAGGAAATCCGTTTTATTAGAGTTAATCGTCAACCTTCCGCAGGTACTTGAGAAGATTGATTTTTCCGGTTTCTACCGAATTTAGCAGTCGGCAAGCCAACTCAGTTACTTTCATTTCAGCCTTCTCACGAGCAATTTAGCAGACCCTATTTTTTGAAGGAAATATTATCCGCGTGATCTTCGTTTTAATATTATCGAAGGCGAAACAAAAAATTGAAGCAAAAAAGTCTGTTTTCTGTTTGTTAGGGATCTACATTTTCCCGCTATCAAGGTCTGTCACCTCTGCCTCATGGATATACCTAGTGATACGTCGACAACACAGATTGCTATTGCGAGGACATTTCTAGCCATGGCAAGCAGAAAGCACGGTTGCCACTTTGGTAATAATTTACCAAATTTGGGAAACATTTTTTTTTTTTGTTATTTATTTTTGGTAATTTGGTAATTTATTGCTGGTTTTGGTAACTTTTCGGACAAAAGCACCGACAAAATAATTTGAATTTGAAAAACCACTGCCTTTGGTCAGGGTCAGGAAAAGGATTTAAGGAATTACTAGTACTTGATTCGTTAGTAACTCAATTCTTATTTCTTTCAGTTTATATCTATCCGTGAGTGCGCGCATACCTCAAGAACGGATTATTCGACTCAAACGATTTTGGGCTTGACGATTTCATTTTATACCAAGGAAGGCTACTTTTTGTTGCGAAAACAAATGAAAGAGGTTATGAAAGTTTGTGTGGGCAAATGCAAAAGAAATAAACTGGATAGAAATCGATTAGTGGCACTTCAAATACAAAAAAAAAAACAATATTTCAAATATTATTATTTATTATCTTCTACACATCTTCTATATATATAAAAATGGATCTTGGTTTGTTCGGATGCTTAAAACTCGAAAACGACTGGACCAAATTGGATACTTCCTTCTGCGGATTTGTTCGTAATTACTCCGCGAAGGTTTAGGAAAAAAGAAAAATTTAAAAATTTTCAACAGGTGGCGCTGTAGGCGGTCGGGGGGAGGGGGGGGCAATGAATTAACTAATGTGTACTGATAAAGAAGTTGTACCCTTTTGTAAATCAAGAAAGAAAAATAAAACAACATTTGAAAGAAAGTCAAATTAATTTTAAATAAAATTTTTAAATTTACTATTATTATTATTGTTTTGTTAGATCGTTTAGTGTTTTGTTCTGTTTTTCCAGTTGTATTCAAAATTTCAATTGAACCCTTTTCGTTCGTTTGCTTTCTGTATTTTGGCTATTTCAAAGGTAAGTTAGTGATTTGTGAAAACTGCGTGCGATACGTTAAGAGCGCTACGTCCAATTTATGGTCGTCATCATTTCTGGCTGAATGGCTTCGTCAATAAACAAAATAAGCAGTAATGGTCAGGCAGAAATCCACACGTCCTCCATGAGTCATCATTGCATCCCGATAAAATTAGGGTTTGGTGTGGTTTATGGGCCGGCGGCGTCATTGGGCCGGACTTCTTCCGTGATGATCAAAACAGGCACGTTCCTGTGAATGGGAATCGCTACCGTTCAATGATAACCCAATTGGATGATATGGACTTGGAAGACATGTGGTTCCAACAGGACGGCGCCACAAGCCACACAGCGAATGTCACAATCAATTTATTGGAAACCAAGTTTGGAAAACGTTTTATCTCACGAAATGGTCCAGTCGCTTGGCCGCCTCGGTCGTGCGATTTGACGCCGTTAGACTTTTTCCTGTAGGGCTACGTCAAGTCATATGGTCTATGCCAACAAGCCAGCGACGATTGATGAAATACGTGAAATTGCAGCAGTATCGGCTGATTTATGCTTGAAAACCGTCGAAAATTGGGTTCAACGTCTGGACTTCTGCAAGCGTGCCCGTGGTGGCCATGCAAAAGAAATCGAGTTCCATACATAATGGCATCGAACGTACTTTCACAGGAATAAAGAATTTCATTGATATCCAAAACCGTTTTTGTTTTATTTAAAAAAACGTTTGTAGCGCTCTTATTGAAAAACCCTTTACATTATCTATTCCACATATCTACATAAATATAATATAATTATAACTCGATATCCACTGGGCCAATTTTCATGATTCTTTCTTTGTTTTGTTCGTATTGCTGTATTTAAAAGATAGGATGAAATTGAAAGTCGGCTCAGTTATAATTTTGTTGCGCAACCTAAATGCTCCGAAAGTTTGCAACGGAACGCATTTGATTTGATTGTGAAGAATCTCAAATCGAATGTCATGCAGCAAACGATTTTGACGGAAAAATTCAAATGCCAAAATTTTCATTCAGCGGAATCCCCTTATTCAGAACGATTTGCCATTCGTATTTGAGCGTCTTAAATTTTCCGTGTGCCTCGCTTTCACTATGACAAATAGTCGCAAGGACAATCGCTGGATATTTGTGGCATCAATTCAATTCCCATTATTCTCACATGGTCAATTGTATATGGCGTGCTCACGTGTGAGCAAACCCATCGATATTGCTATAATATGTACTTCATTTATTTCATAAAGCAGCACGTGCATTCTGCATGCTCAGAATTATTATTTTTATTAGGAACATTAATGAATTTGGGCGGAACGAAGTTCGCTGGGTCAGCTAGTATATCTATATATATAAACATATATACTGACGTTATACAACTCGATAACCACTGGGCCAATTTTCATGATTATTTCTTTGTTTTATTCGTATAGGATACTTTTGGACCCGATTGGTGGCGATGTTGTCAATCCCCGAAACAACTCAACCGATTTCAATGAAATTTTGTGAATGGGTTGGTTTCAGTTTGAAAGATAGAACCCTAATGGTGACACTTTACAGAAGTTTGGAGGGACTATATATGACACTATACGTCCGTATGTGTACTCAAAACTCTGGAACGGATTGTTAGATTTTTACGATTTTGGGATGGATTCGTAAGGACTATTCTACTTTTTATCCATTTTGTCATGTAATGGTGTTATCATGAGTCACTTCGAGTTTGTCAAACCCTTAATCGTGAACTGCAAGTCTTTCAAAAAAAATCCTCTGCAAATTCGCTACTTCTGTGAACCATTGGGGTTAACTAATTTCATTTCCAAAGTGCTTTTCACAGTTTCATTAAAGCAAAAAAAGAAGTTAGGGTACAAGGCAGGTGTCCTTTCGGCAGTCCAATGGATCAGAAAAAATGTGTCCAGTGTATAGTTGGGTAAGTCAAACCTCACAAAAAAAAAATAGTAATAACTCAATGCAAAAAATGTGGAGTAAGAATTGACGCCACATTATATTCCAAAAAAAAATGGATTGCTAGATATCTTATTGTACCTCTTTAAAGTACCTACCGAACTCATTTACAACGCTTGGAAGAACACCAGGCAAGGCTTATGGAAACTGAATTCAACCGCGCAGGCCCCTTAATGATTCCACCCACTTATTATATGTCCAGATCTCGAAATTAATGTCTTGGGACTTGTATATTTATTTAATAACTTCATATTGAAAATAAAAATATCCAACAGCTCCTTCTTTTATTCCATGGGCTGTCCAAATACCCCCGCATTCAACCTCATGATACACAATTAAAGTCTCATTGAGTTCAAAACATATATTCTTCATAAATAATATTTTGACAACCAAGGGTTCAAACTTTCAACACCCACAAACCCCTTACAGCTCCGATTAGTTCGCATTCACATTCCAAGTTCATTCGACACACAACCCCTCAATACAGCTACTTATTAGTTTATTGGACTTTTCTGAACTTTTGTACGCGCAAGTATTTTCTTCCGTTTGGATTTTTCCTCTCAAATCTCATTTTTATTAATTTAACTAAGTTTTGAAAATATTTCGCATGGAAAATTCCGATACACAACTTGACGACAAAGTTTAGAATTTAATTTTTTTCCACGTTCCCCCTTTTTTTTTTTTGTCTTCTCTTGCTGTATATAAGGAAAACTTTGACAGAATTACTCTGCAGCATAATGCTAATGTGCGCCTAAGTATAAGCAACTTATCACAATTTCGATTGTTACTTTAGTAATGGCATTAAGCTCTGCTAAGGTAATTCTCAAAGGGATCTCAGCTTACATAGTTTTGCAAGTTTCCTAAAGAAGGATTCATTTGCATAGGGACACTGCATTTGCTAAATTCGCCCTCTATTCGGTCAAAGTTCAAGGCAACTATTTTGAATTGCGGGTGTGATTTTGCGAAAAATTACGGTAGTTTATGTCGAGAAAATTATGTGTAAGCATGCTTGCACTAATTGGGAGGGAAGGACCCACAGATGATGCCTTAATAACATAAATCTCTGGTGAAGTTAAACTCAAGGGCGCATAATGGGTATTGGTGTACTGATTCTACAAACCTTAAAGGATGCGCGTTTTCAATCAATTTTAAAATGTTTTGCATTTTAAGTGCTGGGTGAGTGTGCCTTAAAGTCTGTTTTTTTTTAAAGAGTTGATACTGCGCCATTGTACATCAGGAGCAAAAGGGGAACCCAAATTTCTAAATGACAAATAATTATGTCAGACTTCTCACCAATGCCCAACAAGAACGATGCCGGTATATAATATACTTACTGCCGCATTAATAATCTATTCAAAATACTAAAGTCCAAACTTGAACGCATAACCTTTCATAACAATCATCCGATCTAGAGGTGAATTAGCTTTATTCCTAATTTGTTACACCTTTGTTAAATGACTGGTTATTGATATTTTCTTTGAGGTTTTCAAACTATCGTCAAAGGTTCTTTAAGGTTATTTACCTTAATTATGTAAATCCTTTGAGTTGATACTGTGTGGGTTCATTGATTTTAATACTGTGGTAAGTGTGGTTGAGTTTTCTGTCCCCTGAGGAATATCCTAGTCGTTCGGTGAAAAATATCCAAGGAGTAGCACACATCCTAAAGAGGTTAATACTATAGATTACGTTCAATAATACATCATCATTATGCTCGTTACAACTAGTTCTGTTTATAATTTCAAAAGTGTAAAAAGCGTTACTGTGTGTGTTGAGCTCCTTCGCTTTGAAATTGGTATCGTGCTCCTTTAAAACATGTCCGTGCTTTTATTATGTTAGATGCATTGTCTGTACCCCCATAAGGGATATGTGTATACGGGTACATTTAAGACTACGAGTACACCCAAGTTTAATCCTGGCATCGGAAACCATGTGGGTATGATGGAAGTATTTATTAATTACAAATTTTGCGTGCCCTTTACACACCGATTCTAAGTGCAATTTTCTTGTCGGGCAATTAAGTTTAAATCAAAAGTATGTGTGTGTGGGTTATTTTTTCACGTATCCTCAGTTTTAAGTTTTTCAATCAACAAGCGACTTGTAACATAGAACTGCATTAACAATCTTCGCACTCAAAGCGGCTGGGAGGAAACCACTAAATGGATGCACGGGCAAACGAAGAAAGAAATCCGTTCAACTGAGTGATTGATGCTTGTTCGTATCGAAATGTGCTCTTCACTTTAATTGATTCCTCTCGCTCATGCGGCTCGTATTGTAAAATATTCGTGGATTGTGGATTAGTCCCCAATAATACAGGTTCCTTTTGGTTCATATTATAATACATAATTGGTTTGAAATTAACGCCGTCATCGGTACGACAAAAGAACAAGCTGAACATCTGGCAAAAGTTTGATGCGGGGGTATCTGTTAAAATTATCAACTTTGTTTAATTTGTTTCGTTGTTCGTTCAAATATTTTCTCGAGATTGATTTAATATAACGTTACAGGCAAAATGTATGTTAATGCTTTTTCGAAAACATAGCTTCAAGTGAAAATATTGTTCATTTTAACAAAAATGACCGACCGAAATACGTGTCACGCATTTTTGCGTGTTAGGTAATGCTTTTCTTTTCAGTCGAACGGCTATTTAGTATTGGGCATCCTATAGAGGGGGCCTTTAATAACATGGAGACTAGTTGGATTATTCAAGCCTTAAACAAGCTAAACATTGGCGAACAAATTTGCTGCCTAATCAGCCATATTCTCACCTGCAGAAGGGTGACAGCAACGTTCGGCTGCAGCGCTGTCGAAAAACTTGTGCACCGAGGTACCCCCCAAGGGGGAGTGCTATCTCCACTTTTCTTTGGAATCTAGTTCTAAGCGAACTTCTGATTTCGATGGAGCTTTCCGGATGCAAAGTCGTGGCCTACGCAGACGACGTCGCCTTACTCACTTCAGGAAAGTATCCTCGGACTCTTTCCGATATCCTGCAACTCGCTTTACGCAAACTAGCTGGCTGGACCAAAAGCTGCGGTCGAAGCGTCAATCCGACGAAAACGGAGCTAATTATATTCACTAGAAGGCTTAAGACACCTTATCACCCATCTCGCATCTCTTAACGAGATGGCTGGACAGAACAACCTTACCGTTTGCTGGGTTCCGGGTCACTGTGACATCCCAAGGAACTGTGCAGCTGACGAACTTGCAAGATCAGGCTCCTCCGGCGTTGACAGTGTTAGTCTGCCCAACGTGCACGCACCACTGTCCTACGCTAAACAAATAATTAATGCGGACGCAACAAGAAAAGCAAGTCACAGATGGAAACATCTAAGATATTGTGATGTTCCCAGGCTTACTTGGCCGACACTGGATACCAAAATATCCAAGGAGCTTCTGCGACTCAACAGACCGAGCGTCTCGTTAGTTACGAATGTTATCACCGGTCATTGTATTGTGGGCAGACACGCGCAAAGACTTGGATTGCCATACAATGACTTTTCCAGAAGCTGTAGGGATAATGAGGAGGATGAGTCCGTCACCCACCGTTTCTGCAGCTGCCCTGCCCTATCCAACCTAAGGATGGCGTATTTAGGAAACTACCTCAATGATCTTAGTGATCCAGCGCTGCTAACATTCTTAGCTTTATTAATAGCAGTAAATGGTTCACATGACTAAGCAGCAAAGGAACCCCTAAACACCAGTGGTATGCACAATGGGTCGATTAACGGCCACCGAGAGCCAATTTAACATAACATAACATAACATAACATAACATTGGGCATCCCTTTAATCTTCCGTGCAAGAAAAAAATTGGTTAAGAACGAAAAAAAGAGATAATTTTTTGTCTTTTCAAATCGCTTTAAAGGCTAATTTAGTTAATATTCAACAAAAGTGTTAAAAAATGTAAAAAAAAAAAAAAAAAAATAAGAGATAAATATTTTCATTTGTTTTATCAGAAACCAAACTACCAAACTGAAAGCATCCACTCGAAAATACAACCGACGATAAGCAAAATGCAATTAATTTACTCTTCAATGTATACTGTACATATCTGAAGGGGTTAAGCATAACCTACCTGCTGAAAAAGAACCTTTAATTTTGTAATTGATCGAGTCCTTCTATCAAGAAATAATATTAAATTCATTCAGTCACAGAGCTAGTCTCAAATAATTATATTTTGTTATTAATTTTTGTTAACTTCTATGGAGGCACACAAGTGCTCAGACAATCAACAATCAACCGAAATAGAAGCAGCTCTAAAGAGATTTGAGGATGTTTGTAATTCCCTTGAAGACCAACACACGAAACTGCTGGATTTGGAGAGTAGAAGAAAGAAATTGAACGATGACTTGCAGTCGCTTCGAAATGAAATTAAAGAGGAGAATAAGTATTTCCGATCGGTTGTGGATGGGCTCGAGGGTGTAGAGAAGGAAGGTTTTCTTGCAATGGTTGAACCGGCAACACTTGATACTGGTCGGTAACCGAGATGACAAATCAGTGCTATCTTAATACGAATCTATATAATTTTAGTGGCCATTAAGAAGTTTATACAAAACCAAAAAGGTGAGCTTGCATCCCCAGAGCACGAGATGGATTTAGATTGTCTGAAAGGGAAACTGGAAAAGCACACGAATTCTTGTTTCGATGGAGTCAAGTACCGATTGAAAGATGCAGTTGAATCTGTCCACCAAAATGTCTGTGAGGAGGAGTGCAACAATGAGGATGTCGAGGTCGAGAATAGTGATTTCGTAGATTTGTACAATCGTGGTGACTCTAGGGCTAGCTTCACCCAGCTGCCGCAATGAACGAGAACAAATTGAATTGCTTCTGTAGTATGTATATTTAAAAATTATAGAAAAAATATATAATATCGACGGCACTATTCTTCAACAAACTGCTTGAACGCTTTGTGGTACTGTTGGAAATCCCTTGTTGCTTCATCCAAATCGGACCTTTCCAAGTGTTCCAGAAATGTTTTATAAATCTGCCGTACTAGCTGTAAGTTTATGGAATGAATAATTGGTTATAGGATTAAATTTAAGGCACCTACCTCGCGTATTCGAGGTGTTCCATTATGCGTCGCAATAGCTTCCATCAGGATGTTTGGGAACTGCTCAAAGAACTTCAAAAGGTTTATATTCAATACCTCGACCGGGATAATATATAGGCTTGTCATATAACACACATGGAATCGCTGCAAGGAAAAGCTATAAAAACTGAAATGTAGTTTCGTATCGTAAACATCTAACCTGAAGCATCTGCTCACATGTCGCGGAACTCTCCATGAATTTATGCGACTCTGCTAAAAAGAGTTTGAGAATATATAACGCCCAACGGTATGATGCACATGAGGAAATTTTGCTACAATGCATGCGAAATTCTTTCAGGTCTTCATCGCTCAGCGAATCGTAATCACGTGCTAGAAACTCTTCGATTTGATCGCGATTCTTTGTGAAGCGTAGAAGAATCTGTGGAATGAAGGACAGCAAGCAAATGACGATGTCGGTATTGTTAGCGTGCTTTAAACTCCCCAATAGGTTTTCCATCATCTCGTCTGTCATGTCCCACTACGGTAAGTGAAGAGTTAACTCAAACAACTCTGAGAAACTGAAATAAAACTTACGTCCCAGGAATTAGTGTCCTCATTGAAGTCCAAACAATTGCACAGGCATTTCCAAACGGCCCAAGTTCCTTCGACAGTGTCCACCGTTCGAACACTGTTGAGTACTGCATCGAAGATGACCTCGGGGATGTTGACCTCTTTGATTTCTTTGGGATCCTACAGACAAAATATGTAAGTACGAAGATTCGATTTCCAGAGCTACACTTACGGAATAGCTGATAATTGTTTGAAATATTGTGGTACTCAATTCCTTATATGCCGGCAAGTGACATTCACGCAAAGTAAGACCCACTGAGAGGGAGAAATTCGCCCATTTAGATGAAAGTTTACGTCCCCCCGACACCTTCAACTGCAAAAGGATGTGTTACCCACCTGAGTGCAAAGATTAACTTGCGCGCATACCTCAAGGAATCGAGAAAAACCGTGAACAGTACCAATGTGTCGCTTCCAAATGCCAGCCTTTAAGAATTGGGTGTAGTGTTTGAGAATGTAGTCATCCAATTCAGTGCTGGAGTCCAGTATTTTGTAAAAGCTTTTCTGTATAAAACTGTTGAGAACCTCGAGAAAATGTGCATCATGAGTCTTGTACAGTGTATTGTTCGCTGTTATTTCACTAGTGAGCATCAGTAGTCTGCCTTTTATCTAATGGAAGATAAGTCATAGTGCGTATTGGGAAGAAAGTATTTAGGTGGTTCTACCTCCAATTTTTGTTCGTTGTCATCAGTTGAGCAGAGCCAATCGTGATTGCTATGAATAAAATCAAAGAGTAGGGGTAGGTGGTTTTGCAGCAGCTTTCGGTGATCATCAAAGTTTTCAGACTCAATTGGGGTGTTGTCTAGATCCACAGTTAAGTCTGGCACTGAACAGGAGATTATGAGATCTTTAGCGAAGGCGAATTTGTTTTCCATCGTAAAATATGCACTTTTAACTTATGAAAGATAGCCTGCATGTGATTATTGGTTAGATTTAAAGATACACTAAATCATTATTTTATAAATTCAAACGTTTAAAATGTATGCATCGGGATTTTTAATGCTGAAAACAATAAAAATTTGTTTACATGTGTAGGGATTTGTCAAAAGATGAGAACGGTCCCAAGTGAGTGATGCCAAGTTTCGTTTGAATTTCGAAGTTTTGCCTGCACAACTTCGAATCAAAATTGTACGTAGGTACCTAATTTGTCGTTTTCCATTCGGATTTTCAGATTTTGCTCTCAGATTTCAAATCTTTCGTGCCCAATGGAACATAAAACGAGATTTTTCTTTTTTCTCGCTCAGATATCGAGATTCGCAAAAAGGTGTTTTTTTTTTTTGCGGCGATGGAGCATGAATTCTGACAGCCAGCTGATTTCAAGAGCAGACAAATTGCTCTAAATTATCAATTATACTTTATGATAAAGGAACCAAACCCATTGCAGAAAAAATATTCAAACAAATGACAAGCCATTTAAATAGTGGGTTTTGGGTTATTTACATTAAATAAAATTAATGGTTTGGGAACAACCAGTTTTGTTTCTGGAACCTTACCATTTTGGACGTCAAATGCTGCTCTGTTTATTCTACATTTTTTACATTCGCTGAGCTGTGGAGTGTGTTTACAAACCGGACTCTACATGCAAACAAGCTTGGTGTTTTTGGATTGGTTTTAAAATCGTATTTTTGAGATTAAAATGTGTATATAAATAGGTCATTTTTTTAGATTCGACAATTTTTTTTTTATCTGAGGCATACTTTCCCGAATACCAATGTGTTGTTTCATACACAGCTGGCGGTTACAAATTGTTTATAGTTAGAAGGATTGCTTTTTTACTGAATTATTCATTTTACGCAACCTAATACACACAAGAACCGATAAAATTCGGATTTCATGTTCGATTTGGCAGAAGAAGTCTAAAGTATCAGATCAAGATCTGAGATGACAAATAGAAAACGACAAAAATATATAATATAAACTAATATCGGAGTATCTTCGTTTACCTACCTAATTAAATACCTAGATGGGTCTACGCTTTGAACACACCCCATTGATATTCGAAAACTTCGCGCATCATCACATATCTTTTGCGTTGGATGATGCCGATCAACTGACGTGGTAGTGGCGGCGAAAAATTGAAGATTTGTCAACTATCCAGAAAAAGTCACCATCCGAGAAACAGAAATTTCGGTTGTTCTTGTTTTCTAATAAATTTAAGTATTTAGCTATAGTATTGAATAGTAAATTAAAAAGCATTCAAAATGGGTTTGCCTGAACTACTAAAATTCGATGAAATGATGAAGGATTTCAACAGAATGAACAAGCGACAGGTAAGTCTCGCCGTCGGTCGTCTGTTCAATTGTCACCCTTCACTAGTCAAATTGGCTACGTAAACAAATTTGATATATGCTCCATGTAAATGTTAATGGTTTATCCGATTGCAGAGCCTTTATCAAATCCTTAGCTTTGCTATGATTGTTTCATCCGCCCTAATGATCTGGAAAGGATTGATGGTGGTGACTGGCAGTGAATCTCCAATTGTAGTCGTACTTAGTGGCAGTATGGAACCGGCTTTTCATCGTGGTGATTTATTATTCCTAACCAACTATAAAGAAGAACCAGTTCGAGTTGGAGAGATTGTTGTGTTCAAAGTGGAGGGTCGAGATATTCCCATTGTGCATCGAGTTATTAAGCTGCACGAAAAGTAAGTTGGAATGTTCTTTGTCCTCTTAGGTGTCTTTCACTAACAGTTATGCTTATTCGATTTCAGAAGCGATGGTACAGTCAAATTCCTCACAAAAGGTGATAATAACAATGTAGACGACCGAGGCCTATACGCTCCCGGACAGTTGTGGCTCACGAAAAAGGATATCGTGGGGCGGGCTAGAGGTTTCCTGCCATACGTTGGTATTATCACTATATTTATGAACGAGTATCCTAAAGTTAAGGTGCGTTATTACTGAGTTTAACATAGATCTGTGAAAAAAAAAAATCTAACCTATCTTTCAGTGGGCCATTTTATCCATCCTAGCGATATTTGTTCTCCTTCACCGGGAATAGTAGGATACACACTTCCGCCCTTGCACCAGCAAAACAAAACAACCATGAATACGCGTATGCAAGACATTGGACAGCCAACATAATTATTTTGTGAATTGCATTTTATGTTTTTGGTTTTTTTAACTTTTCATAATTTAAGCGAGCGAATTGGGAACTCTTTGATTGATTCCTTTAGGACTGTTTGACTTACTTATTTCTTGAATGTAATACGGTTAAAACATTTAAGAAGAAAAAAATGAAATAAACAAAAACTTTAAGAAAATGTGCCTACTGTTTTGCAGGCGATTTCATACCGCATATATGACTGTTTGGTTTCTATCCATTTTAAACATGTAAATGACCATTGTGTTACTAAGATGCGCTATCGCATTTCAACATATTGTATGCATCATTTGCAATTCCATAGTATTGCATAAATGCGTATTACGAAATAGTGTACGCGAGATACATTTCATTAAATGAGTCTTATACAAAATCAGCAAAATCGACATCGTTTGGAAATTCATATGCCACCTGTTACTCTTACTGTGACCTGCTGGTTGAGGAGGAAGCTCCACTGCATGTGACTTCTCTCATTTTTGGGCAGGTAATTGATAATTAAAAGAGTCCTGTCGATTCCTTTAGCAGTGGTGGAATTAACATTATCAATAACCATACTTTCGGCTTTAAGTATTTCAAACTTGTTATTTTACACTGGCATCCAATCCACAAATACTGACAAACAGAAGAGTAGTCCATGATCAATGCTTATTCTATAGGTACTACCAAATGTTCCGATAAGAACTCATTCATAGAAATGCGACACGTATGAGCCAGACATTGAACTTCAACTACCAGTACACCAGACAACGGCGAGGACATCACATTTACAAAGGGAAAGGAACAACCCTCATGTTCAGAGGCTAATCGGTTGATTATGTCAATGGCAATCACTTTCCGCAGTCAGTTTCTTATCAAATTATTGTTTATTTTTCTTTTTGATTTTATTCTCTAAATTGACCTTTAAGGTGTTTGCAATTGACCCCTGACAATTTGAGGTTACTAGCAAGTTATAGCTAAAGCTGGTGCTAGCTGCCACTGACTTGTTTTTTATTATTATGTTCTAGACGTATACTGGTTATTTGAGCTCGTGCAATATTCAGGTATTCAGATAGAATAATAGCACTACATGGTCAAAATTACGTTCAATAAGTTACTGGAACATCAAAAAAATTAACACCAGGGCAATTTGCCATTTGTCCAGGATTCATTTTTTGTTTACACAAATGTCTGTTTTCCTATTTTTGTTCAAAATAACGTCGCATTCAACGTGTTTACCGAAGAACATTTTAGAATGGAAAATTTTGCGTTTAAATTATCTTTTATTGCTAGACGGTCAAAGACTAGAGTCTGCCAAGCTATCGTAAATGAATTTACTAAGTGCGTTGCGAGTTGGAAAACAATTTTGTTTGTGTTTTGTAGCGAAAGGACAGAAGAGTGCAGTTCTTAACAATCAGGGGTGCATTGTGTATTCTCAGTATATAGAGGTCCAGGTTTCCACCTTAATAGAGTACCTAAGGATAACAAATTCAAATCAAGAAATTTGTCGCTCCGAAAAATTGTAATATTTTATTGAATGTTTTTCAAATCATGAATACCTTTTTTTGATTTTGATATGATTTTGGGTTCAAATTATAAAAACTTGTTACGTGACAAACGCGAGGACATATTATGTACCTACGAATCAGTCAGATCACTGGCCAGATTCAAACATATAGTTGTCTGAAGACGACTAGATTTTTCTGGACTCGATGTTATCAACGTAAAAACTAGATTGGTTGGTAGCGTAATTTTTCCAACGTCAGCCCCATATACGAAATAAATGTCAACAGTAATCAGTCAAGAAATTCTTGACAAGTTTTGTCGGCTATCCCTCCATAAAAAACTCGACAGCCAATCTCGGCAATTAAAAACTAAAGCACATCAAGCCAACTAGTTATCAGACTTACAAATTAGATTCTTGAAATTCCCCACTGTCTTGGGCATTATTAAAAAGTAGGTTTGTCAATATGATTGTCCCTACTTACTTAGTATTTTGAATGCAGTGTTATCATCGACAAAGATTGCACTTTCTATACAATTCAGTTTCGTTTTCGATTATCAAAAAATGTCCTACTTTCCGTTTATCAATGACGTTCGGTCTCACTTTGAAAATCTTTGTCATGTTGTTGTATCTTATCATTTACTTGAAATATACATCATACCTCTATTACTGTATTTACAAATGTTAACAATTGAGATTAGCATTGTTTAACTTTGGATTAAGATTCTTTAATAGATTTATAAGTTAATTTTTTTTTTCTAATAAGATCTATTGTACTACGCTATTGACTTTTCACCCATAATGTTATCGCTTCAACATGGTAGCACGCGACCTAATCTTGATCGGAGCTAATCAATTTAAAGACGCATTTCTACACCTCCAGCTGAGTAACTTATACCTATCTTATGATTATGCGTGATCGTGATTCCATTTCGAATCCAATGAGAGAAACCCTTTCCTTCGATTGTATACATTACATTACATAGGGACAATGCCATTTAACGCCACAAATGATTCTTTATCAATACTGTACTTTGAACCTGAACGATTCGCCTTCTAAATAGCATCGGACAAAAATAAAAGTCTGACCTTAAACAGTAGCTTGACGAAGGAGCAATCAGTCCGATTCAGTCTTTGCACCAGTAATGATCACATCAATTTTGGTGACCGGTTTAGCGGGTTTATTTTTGTACGCGTCGTATCGGTATGCGATTAAGAGACCGAAAGGGTATCCTCCGGGTAAGAGGCATTTCAACAAAATGAAACACTTTATTCAAAAGTAAAACAAATCCTTGAACTTAATTTGCTAAACAATTTGCAGTGATGTTTATAGAAATTGGGATTATGGTTTTGATTGGAAATAATTTTTCTTTTTATTTTTTAATTTGTAAGGACCTCCGCGAATTCCGATTTTTGGAAGCTATCTGTTTTTGATGTTGGCTGGAGGCAAATGGCTTCACAAGGGAGCACTTTGGTTCAGCAAGCTCTATAAGTCGGATACAATAAGCGTCTATGTTGGAGACTTTCTTGCCTATGTTGTACATAGTTCGGAAGGAGTTAAGGAAATCCTGAACAATAGTGCATTCGATGGACGACCGGATTTGTACATTTCTCGAATGAGAGATCCCAATCATAATCGAAAAGGTGAGTAAGTGTAAAGTGAATCGGTTATAGTGAGCTTGGATAAAGCTATCAGTTAATAAGTTATCGATATTGTTACACAGTTAGTATAGTCCTTTCGAATATCCATAACGGAACACAAAATGGAAATCAATAAACCAACACAAGTTGACTCTATTTGTGATTTTATTCCTTCTGTTTGGTTTTAGTTTATTACTGAAGACCCATGTCAAGTACTAAAGATATCTTTTTAGGAGCCTTTTCACTCGACTTTGATTACGATTAACCTCGGCTACACCGCCGCAAGTGGCAGGTCTTTCTTTCATCGTTTTGTGTAGGTATATATTTTGTGTGCTAAGCACTTATAAATAAGTGGACAGCATAAATGGACAAAGCAAGAGTCATTAGTTTATCGCAGTTGTGTCTTCTCTGTAGTTTAGTTTGTCAAATCATAACAATTTTTTTTAGCGAAATGAAAAATGACAAGATAAGGTTCCCTTTGTTTGTAAATATAATGTAATAAATTCACTTTCTTTTGAATTTGCAACTTCAGTTTCGTTAATATTAAAATAAGCTTTATCTGCGTAGGTATTAAAAATATTTTCTATATTACAATAATACCCTTAGGGGTTTTAAACAAACACTTTATCAATATTTTGTTATTAAAAATCATACAGTTCATTTCGGGGTGAATAAACTCATTATCAAGCAGTCTGTCTGCCTTGATACGGAAATTACAAAATTCCTTTCAAATTGCGATTTTGTAAATACAAATTTTTTAGCACCCTTCAAATGTTGATAATACAGGCTTTCCTTTCAAGGTTGGAACTTAATTTATATCTTTTTAGTAGCAATTGCGAGACGACAACCATGACTTAATTATCAATGCATTAAGCTAGTTTTAAATCTATAATCCATAACATTAATAAAAGAGAGCTATAAAAAATGTCTACCTTCATAAATAGGTTAACTACAGCTTTGGAAAAAGTGTACAGAGTTGAGGTTAATAGAGATATTTTTTTATTATTTTTAAAATTTTGGAATTTGCTTTTCTTATACAAACATTAGCAGGAAACAATAGAGCCAACCCACTTTTATATTTGAGCAAATTAAGTCTCTTTTTGCGAAGGAATGTATTTCACGTCTATTGTTATCTCTCCTGAAGAAAGGTCATCTTTTATTTTCGAACCAACGACATCAACAAAAATATTAAATATATTATTTAAACAGTCTACATGAACTAAATTCAGATTAAGATGAAACTCGACCTAAGACAAAGTGCACAATAATACACCTCATAAAAGTATTTACGACCGCATTTCAAGAATGAACCATATCACTTGGATCTGACAAGTTATTGCTTTTTGTATACAATTAACAGCTCATTTGAAATTTGCTATCCCATTTGGCATATGCGTGCATTTGTTTTGATGTTTTGCGTATTAAAATGGTATCAACATTCGGCAAAATAAAATAGATTGTTCAAAGTTGCTATGATGATTCTTCTTCGCTAAAGGAGGGACAATCTCCTCCACGTATATTTAAATGAATTGTCGCTTTTTCCTCTTCTCGGATGTTTGTAGTTCAATCAGTACAGACTCTTGCACATTCTTGAATTCATCATTGTTGCATATCAATGGCTTGAGACCAGTGGCGTGTATTTGAAACTGTCATCAAAAGAAACATTGAAATTGCACACGGAGAAGAAAAAAATCGAGCTTTTCAAGAACGACTTTCTCTCTTCTCTTTTTCATTCTTAGGAATCTTCTTCCAAGATGGACCCATTTGGAAGGAACAGCGACGCTTCATCCTCCGTTACATGCGAGACTATGGATTTGGCCGTCGCTTTCAAGACTTGGAACTGACTATTAATGAGGAAATCCACGACTTAATCGATTTAATAAGGAATGGACCCAAATTTGAACATGAAAAATCAATTGCCCGCAAGGGACAAGTCTTATGCCCATTGGTGTTCAGCGCATGCACTGCCAACTGTATTTTATATGTAATGTTCAACGAGCGTGTTCAACGTGCTGAACAGGAGTCTCTCTTAGGACTCGGCTATCAGGGGCTGGTCTTCCAAAGGAACGCTGACGATTATGGTAAAATGCTTAGCATAATCCCATGGATTCGACATTTTTTTCCCGAAAAGAGTTGTTATCGTTCACTAATGGAATCGAACAAATTCGTTTATGATTTCTTTGAGAGCTGGATCAATCGGAATATTAAGACTTACGATGAAAGTCACGAAAGGAATTTCGTAGACTTGTATGTAAAGGAAATGCGAAAAGAACAAATGGCGGGAAATATTGATACATCATACGTTTGTAAGGAAATTTCAAAACCATAAGATTTAAGACGAGCTTATATAAGATTTTTATTTGCAGATGACCAATTTGTGCTTAGTTTGATTGATTTCTCATTTCCCGCGTTCACGGCAATTGGTGTACAGATGTCGTTAATTTTCCAATGGCTGCTTCTACGACCGGAAGTACTAAAACGAATACAAACGGAAATCGATGAAAATGTTGGCAGAGGGCGGTTGCCGTGCCTAGACGATCGTAAAAATTTGCACTTTACCGAAGCAACGGTAAGGGAAGGGTTACGAATGGAGACTCTGGTGCCCTCTGATGTACCCCATGTAGCCATGTATGACACGGAATTTCTGGGATATCATGTCGAAAAGGTGTTCGCATTTCTTGCTAAAGTTTCACAAAATATCATTATATGCGTAAATTCATTTAGGGTACAATCATGATTCCAAGTCTTTATGCATATCACTGCGATGAAAGAGTTTGGAATGATCCAGAGAACTTTAGACCCGAAAGGTTCTTAGACGATGAAGGCAAGCTCTGCCTCAAGAAGGACGTTTCCTTACCATTTGGTGCAGGTAGAATAATTTGCCAGTTTTGTTTTTTATTATTTTTGGAAATCAAGTTGATGACTTTTTTTTATCTACTTTAAGGTAAACGACTGTGTGCGGGTGAAACATTTGCAAGAAATATTCTCTTCCTGTTGTTATCGGCCATGTGCCAAAATTTCAACATCGTCCTTGGCCCCGGCGAGCAACCTCCAGACCTATCCAAAAACAATAGCGGGCTAATTATTTCACCTCCAGACTACTGGGTGACTTTGGAGTCAAGATAATCAACAGAAGTTACAATTTTAGTTTTTATTTTAATGTTTTTTTTTAACTGTAAAATAAATTGGCTTTTCAGCAGAAAAGTTTTAACTCCCTGACATTGAAATTTTAAGCATTTGTTCTTATTAATTTTTCAGAAGTAATATCACAACGAGTATAGGAAGGTGCTGTTGTTTACTTAATTGGTTTTGTGATTATCCACATTCAAGAATCTAGTGATCTTAAGTCGACTAGATTGGGCTAGGTGTAACTTGAACACAAAAACTAGATTGGTCGGGAACGTCACTTTTCTTACGTCAACCACATATGCCAACTGTCGACTTAAGGTAAGATTAGTCTGTATGCCAATTGGTCATAAAATGCCAATTTCTGAAAGTTCTCCTGTCAAAATATGGTCACACAATTTAATGGGCATATCTCATAGGTATGCTCTAATGACCTGAATGTCACACATGACCAGGCTGATTTTGACAGATAAAAATGCCCAAATAGCATATAGTGTAATCGGACAATAAGCACGAATGCCAGCATATGGCCTTATATGCCCATGTTGGTAATTTTGGTCATATAGTCTAATATACAGTTTTGATAATCTTGACATTTTTTCATTCGACAGTTAATCTGGTCATTTGTCTTTGGCATTCATGTGCAAAGTTGGCATACAGTCTAATCTTAGCTTTAGTACTCACGAATTTCTTGGCTAGATTCATCGACTACGTCTCATAAACACCAACTGACCGATTTCAGCCAATCAAAACCTATAAAGCTTTCAGACTTATCAAACTGGATACTTGAACGTTATAATTTTTTTTGTAGAACACTGAACTCACCCACTATATAGTTATTTGACATACACATGAGTTCTGAATGTACTCATTTCGTGCAATGTGAAACTGTCACTTAAATGAATTAAAAATTTTTGCAAACATAGTTCCATATTTCTTGTTAAATTCGCTGAAATGCTGCGATTTGCCAAAGCAATTACACAAAAGGGTATGCCAATTAGTTAAAGTGGAAACTGTACTCATACTTAATCTATATCTTAGCTTCTATCAACTGCCTAACGACCGCAACACGGGCGTTCTCCGTAACCCCGAAATATCTAACCACTACTACTGAAGTCTCAGATGAACCAATAGACATACCAAATCCCTTTGAAAAGGAAAAGCAGCAGTGCATCCTATGTCAAAATAACATTACGCCCAACTACAAAAATGTAAAGTTACTCTCTCAGTTTCAGAGTCCATACACTGGTCGAATCTACGGTCGACATATAACTGGCCTGTGTAAAGGAAAGCAAGAACTTGTCGAAAAAGCAATAATATATGCTCAAAACTGTGCCATGATGCCCCATTACCACAAGGATTTAGACTTTCTTAAAGATCCAAAACTGTTTGATTCTGAGAGACCAATCAGGCCGCACAAGTACTAAATAATGCAAACGGTGTTTATTTCATAAAAATAAATAAATAAGGATTCTGTTGATTATATCTACGCGTATTCTATCATTTCAGGCTGGATGCCAAGTCGAGCAATTAATTCCTCGGCTTCCATTTCCGGTTGTATTCTTGAAGATAGCTCCTGCAGAGAGGCTTTAAATGCTTCTTTCCAAATGTTTATTACCGTCCTAAGCTCGTTTACCTTTGCTTGGTGGTTCTGATGTGCTCTAAGTAGCCTTTCCTTAGTATCTATTTCCTCTTGCAAATTTGAAGGTAGTCCATTATCTCGAATGCAAGTGGGTGTATGCTCTTGTAGAGGATCAGCCTCTGGTGTAGGGTTAGCAAATTCAAGTTTCTTCTTCTTGCAGTTATCTCGTATTCTTCGGCTCAATGACATGCGATATGATGGCATACATTTGGTTGTAGTACAAGCGTTTGTTTTCACGGGTAGCTGTGGTAGACAAGGAGTAGATGGACTAGCTTCAGCATTGTCTTGAAGAGATCTGTAGCAAATTCTCGCATCACTTTGAGGGGTTTTTACTGCAGTGGTTCTTTGGATATTTCTCTTCAAGCCCAAGCTGCGGATTTTATTTTTTGGTGTCAATATTTCCCGAGTATTTTCCATTCTGTCAACGTTGAAATCAATTTACGAAACTTCTGTTTTTAAATTTTCAATCAGCTGTCGGTTGTACGGATGGAGATATTTTTGACAGTTCCTAGTTGACCATGGGAAGTAAAACCAAAGATAATGGAATACCAAAAACGTGGAATCTATTAAGGGTACAGTCCGGTAGAAATTTTTTTTAATAATGTCGTCAAAGATAATGGAAAACAGAGATCAAGATAATGGAATACAGAGATATATAACTTTCCAGTGGAAGGGCTGTTTTCCACAAAAATTCATGAAGCTTTCCAGAAAAATTCATGAAGTCACACACACTTGCTTATTTCTATCCTAGTATATGTGAGTTCATGAATTGGACTTTAATGCAAGAATTCGATATTCTTTACTGTGAATTTCACAATTTTTTACATTTTAATCAAAACCTCCACAAAAACCAAACAAATTCAATACAAAACACAGAATAATTAAACACCGCGATGCTCATAAAAGCAAGATGATTCGCGGTCGGCCATTAGCAACATGCTTTTGTGTTGACCACACGTATTCACAGACGGGGGTTGAAATTACAAAAACAACAATGTAAACAAATGGGTTTTGGGGGGATAGACGTACGAAAGATATCCATCTCTTTATTCATTCATCTCGGAATGCCGTTTTCCATTGGGACAAAAAAATCAATTTTTTTTTTTTTTTATCTAATATCGTTTTCCATTGGGACCACCAGAAATCTTTTTCAGATCTCAGATTTTACGCTGCTTATGGAACGCTCAACGAAATTGATGTGCTTTTATAAATGTATAAGTGCGTTATTTGGCAGCAATATCAGTTGTTCAAATTGCATTTGTTTTTTGGCAAAAATCAGAAATGGATATAGACTTCAAAAATGTTTTCCCTGTTGTAGATACAAATTTAGTATTTTTGGTGATTCGTAGTCTTCAGATGACGAGGAAGACTATGAAGATAATAATTCCTCCAAAATTAATCCATGGCTATTTATTTATTTCGTTATTTCACGAAACTTTGCGCATTTGGCTTGAAAGGAAACTTCTTAAAATGACGTAAAACAGCTGAGCAAAGCATATTGGTATTGTGGCAGTATAGGTAAGATTAGACGGTATGCCAAGTGGTCATAAAATGCCAATATCTGACAGTTTTCAAAATATGGTCATACAATGTAATGGGCATATCTCATATGCTCTAATGACCTGAATGCCACACATAACCAGGCTGATTTTGACAGATAAAAATGCCCAAATAGCATATGGTGTAATGGGACAATAGGTACGAGTGCCAGCATATAGCCTTATATGCCCATATGCTTTTAATTGAAATTTCGTTATGGCATTAATGGCATTTTTGATGGAACAGGAATTATTTTGTTGTCATCGGTGTTTGATTTCGTAGAATTGTGATTCATTTTAATTTTCGTTCTCTTTTTGGTAATAAATACCAAATGCCTCAAATGACAATCATGTCAAATATGACCATATTGGTAATTTTGGTCATATAGTCTAATATACAGTTTTGATAATCCTGGCATTTTGTTCATATGACAGCTAATCTGGTCATTTGCCTTTTGGCATTCATATGCTTAATTGGCATACAGTCTAATCTTAGCTTATGTGTAGATCTGAAAAAATATCGAGATCTGCAAAAAGTGCTCCGAATCGAAAAAAAGATCGATTTGTTTGCCCAATGGAACATGAAAAGTGATTTAGATCAAAAAAAGATTGATTTTTTGTCCCAATGGAAAACGACATAAATCACTGTTCATGTTCCATTGGGCAGAAAAATCCATTTTTTTACGATTCGGATCACTTTATGCAGATCTCGATATTTTTTCAGATTTATAGATACGAATATACTTTGCACAGCTGTTTTACGTCATTTAAAGAAGTTTGCTTTGAAAACAAATGTGCACAATTTCTTGAAAAATAAAGGAGAAAAGAAAACAACAATTACCGCATGGTCGAGTAGCGTATGGCTCGCTCACGGATGCGGTAATTCGCCCCTGTATTTATATGAAATTTAATGTACATATATTATTATTTTCTATTATAATTGAAACTTAGCTTTTAGTATCCTTCGTTCTTTTCTGCTTCTGCTTTATTCTTTATCTGTACTCAGTCGTCAATCGTGAGTATTATTATGAATCGAAACTAAAAATGTTTATTGGTAAGGCCTATATCAAAACAAATGCTTTGAAAATGGAAGTATTAAATATTTATGGATGTGAGGTGGGTGGTTTACCAAATGGAAAGTAAAAAATAAAAATAAACATCTCTTTTTAAGGGAAATTTATGTTATATGAAGGTACTCCAAAGTTAACAAAAATAAACCATTAAGAGCCAATAGTGTCCGCAGCTAGGATCTTTAACTCTATACCCTTATAATTTTGTAATTACCTGTTAATAAATAATAATAATAAATCATCAAATCTGAGTCTGCTGATACATAATGGGTGTAGGTACTTTGAAATAGTGATAAAACTAACGAAATGATTGTCGTTGAAAACTCGATTTCAAACGGATTTAACCAGAAACAAGGAAAAGTTGTATATTGTACTTGCTATTATAGGCTGCCTCGTCTCATTTTATGAACAAAATTTATTTTGAACTCTAGCATAATATTTGCAAATGCGTATCCTTTTTAATTTAATGCCGCGTTCATAGCTTTCGAGAGTATTAGGTGGTTTAGACCTGCTAGATTAATCTTCAATAATCTGGCAATAAAAATTATATAGCTCATGCATGTTTTCCACTAAAGAAACAGAGCAACAAATTTGAAATTCCACTTATTAACAATGATTTGATGACGCTATGGAAACAAATTACCGCTTCTGTGCAAATACGCAGGTAGGTAGCAGACAGACAAAATAATTCACAAATAAGAACATGGAGGCTTTCATAAGAACTACTTCGCAAAAGCAGAAACTTTATTAATTTCTTTTTTAATTAAATTTTAATTTAACATTATATCCCAATATATATTTATGTTATACGCTACTGACTAACTCACATGGTTAATAAATGATTGCTTAACATTACTAATAGTGTAAGAATACCTGGGAGTAACGTACATGAGTTTAGAAGAGATAGAGAAGAGCTTACTGGCTACAGAAAAACTTAAAAATTTTCCTACGCAATGCCGGCTGATTCACTTGTGGTGTCGTACAACATCGGAAGATCTAAAGCTGGTCTTGCAGGTACACATCTGTTCGTTGGTTAGATGAACGAGGCATACGCGGCAGACCAAATGCTTACATGTCTGTATTTCGTAGGAATAGTCCTCTGACTTGCAGCCAATGCAGGTGGTGCGCCTAATTTCCGCTGGCTCGGTGGTGAACCGCGTGATTCTTTGCAGGGCCATATTGATGGCTTTGTCCACGTTCGACGTTAGAGTCGTTGGTATAGGCATCGCTGATCTGTAGGAAGAATCTTCGAGTCTTGGCCGCTTGGAAGGTGTAATCGATGGGTCGCTATCGCTAGCGAACAGAGATGCATGTCGGTTTTTACTGCGACGAACTCGACTGCTACCCAAAGTGCGCGGAACAGTCTTGAAGTGTTCCGAGTTTTCCATGAGGAACTTTTCAATGCGCGCTTTTAGTGCCAAATCAAGGATAGCCTTGCGCTGGCTTGTGAAATCAAGCCCAGTAAAGGGATCCGAAGGCAAACGACCCCACTTGGCCTCGACCTCCGAATGTTTGTCGATAGTCGATTGGTCAACGATTTTTCCCGAAGGCAAAACTGTGGGAAACACCATCAATTCCCATGTTATAGCGTCGAGAAATTCTTCTGGTATTTGCAAATGTGATGACTCACAGAGCTCTGGAACATTCCTTGACGGCGAACGTTGTCCCTTTTCACGTACCCTGGAACCCGGTGGATTGGTTATCTCATTCCAAATGGTCTTTACAAGTTCTCGATCGGCTTTCTCAAGACTTCTGGCTGGCAAACCCCAAATCTGTATTTTCTGCAGTACAGGTGGACAGCGTTGTGTCCCTTTGATAGTCACCTTGATGCTGGTACAGTTTGATAGAATTTTATTTGCTGTTTTGAAAAAGAACGCCCTCTCGCAATGATTGCTGTTCCTGCTCGAATAGTCACTTTGATAGCAGAATGTAACTGATTCTCCTCGTAAATCGCGAACATACCCAACTCGCTCGTAGATTCCTTCTAGCTTTCCATGGATTTCGAAGGCTGTAGATTTCAGCGAGCCTATTGTGTTCCAAATTTTAATAATTTTCAGATCAATTGCCTTGGGAAATTCGAAGAAAATGTCTACCGGTGGTTTGGTAACATTAAATGCCATAAATCCTCGATTAAGCTGCTGGATGTCGTCCGCAATGAGATTGGATGTCGTGTAGCCATCTTCGCAAATTGCTTCACTTTCCACCGAAGGCTTCAGTTTCGCGTTGAGAAAGTTTATCAAGCTCATGCTAGATGTGAGGGAAATTAAGCAAATTAATTTCTTTTATGCACAATGGCGTCGATTTTTTATGAATAAACCCGAGGAAAATGAACGGAAAAAATCACAGCTAGCAGCTTAAAAAACAATTAATCCACGGGTGAAGGAGAGTTATGGCGTTTTTTTGTTGAGTGTTTTTGTTGTAGTTCTGACATTAAATTTGACAGCGTAGATGTAAAAAATCCAAAGTGGCGTTTATAACATAAGGGTGCGTGAGAAGATGGGCAATAGCCTTCGTAGTTTTTCGAATATGGTTGGTGTCGGCAGTAAAGTTTAGTACGCTGCTCGAGTTAAACTAAATCTTATCTGGTCTCCAATTTTTCTCTCTAAACATCAGCTAAAGTCCTAGCTAAATTTTGACATAGGGAGCTCTGTGGATAAATGTTAACACAAAAGCTGTTCTTGGAAGATAACTTACTTCAAAAATTCAACTCTCTCTGATTTCATCCATTTCCAATTCTATGTACTGCTCGTCGAGCTATTTATTTAAAAAACTCATATTTGCTTCCTTCTCCCATTCTTCGCAATACAAAAACGCAAGAAAAACAAGAAAACACAACGATCTATCAAAATTTAGCATGATGTCCCAACCCATTGATTGGGCCAGAGATGAATGATTAAAAGAGATGGATATCTTTCGTACGTCTATCCCCCCAAAACCCATTTGTTTACATTGTTGTTTTTGTAATTTCAACCCCCGTCTGTGAATACGTGTGATCAACAAAAAAGCATGTTGCTAATGGCCGACCGCGAGTCATCTTGCTTTTATGAGCATCGCCGTGTTTAATTATTCTGTGTTTTGTATTGACTTTGTTTGGTTTTTGTGGAGGTTTTGATTAAAATGTAAAAAATTGTGAAATTCACAGTAGAGAATATCGAATTCTTGCATTAAAGTCCAATTCATGAACTCACATACCCTAGGGTAGAAATAAGCAAGTGTGTGTGACTTCATGAATTTTTCTGGAAAGCTTCATGAATTTTTGTGGAAAACAGCTTGTAGGTAACCGCCCTTCCACTGGAAAGTTATATATCTCTGTATTCCATTATCTTTGATCTTGACAGACACATGAAGTACATTCTGAAACAAAAGTTTGATTATTTAGCTCGAACAGCGTACCACTCAGATAAATGGGTTCGCTTAAATTTAGCTCAGCTGAATTTTGGAGAGAGTTTTGTATGGGAGCGAAAATTTAGCTCGAGCTGCGTACTCAGCCTAACTGTTTACAGCAGAGACAATATCCTCTCTGGTTTACAACATTTTAAACAATAGCACTCTTCGATTATATAATTTCAGTCTAGACTCGGGTCGTAACATTAGAACAAAGGTGAACAGAACAATCTTTTTATTTTTACGGTTTTAATAAATGTTTGCGGATTCATCTGTGTGGCTGTCAATGGACTTGTAGACTGATATTCTATTACTCGCCATTCGTCATTCATTTTGAAGAGCTAAAAACAAAATAAGTTTTTCTTACAACAGCATAGCAAGTTCTTCCCAATAATTGTTTTGTCACAGAAAAATGTATTTTTGAATCAACATTTTCTGACGTACAAACAATAAAATCTTATAATTTCATCGCATTGCCAAATAATCAGATAAACAATTGCCGCATTTTTCAGTTAACGAGCCTTCTTTTCAACGTAATCAATAACTATGGTATCAACATTCTACCTACACTCTATCGATTAGTGCTTATCCGTAAAGGAAAACAAAAGTTTTAAAAATAGTTTAGATCAGATTTCGAATCTCACTCTCACCGAATCAAATACCTACAATGAGATGTCAAAATAAAGACAAGGCTAGCTCTCCAGATCAAGCTTTTCACCAGAGACAATACTGAGACCCCCAACTCGCAATCCTCTTGCCGCTGGACCCCTCAGTTTTTTTTTGAATTCGCCATTTTGTTTTCCTATCGGTGTTTTGTCAATTTAGAATCCGTGTGAGCTTCAACAAAAAAAGCAAAACAAAAAAAATGTGGTGAATTTCTTTTGACAGAAGTCGAGTGACAGACTGTCAAAATATGGAAAAAAAATTGTATTTTTTCTCCAACAAATTGAAAGAATGTAAGTTTTCGCGTATTTTAAGTGGTTCAATTAATAATTAAATACATTTGTCTTACAGCTAAGGAAGAAGCCGACGTTGAGGTGTTCGCTAACCTTACCATATATATAATGGATCGCACTGGAGACAACGATGAACATCAATCGGAATCGATATAAGTGAGCCATACTATTCAATGAATTTGTCTCACTATATATATTTGATTATTAGATATTTTTCAAGATCATGCTAGAGAAGCCCTTGATTTGTACACGATGCAGGAGAACACACGCCATCAAGAGTGTATGGCCAAAGTCAAGGAATACGCAACACATATTGGCGAAAGTTGAACACAAGCGTATCGATCACGAAGAGCGTAGGAAGACCCTGATTGTAAGTTGGATTTGAATTAACATGAACCTGACGACGAATTGCTAACCATTTGTATCCACTTCTAGGAAGAGACCAAGTAACAACAGCATCGTGCCCAATATCAATACCAATTGGCAAGGCGCCGCTATGAAGATCAACTGTCGCAGCAGCAACGTATCCAGGAGGACAATTTCAAAAAGTAAGAATATTGTAAAAGTTGTCTGAATTGATTCTTTAAACGGTTACACTTACTAGGCAAGAGGAAAGTGTCGCACTCCAAGAGGCAATGCGCCGGCAAACCATCGAACACGAGATCGAAATGAAGGAGAAAAACCGTCTTAAACTACTCGAGCACGAGATGAGAACTAAAGCCAAGGTTGACAGGGAGAATCGTGACAACAATATAGAAAAGATTCGTCTAAAGGCACTGCTGCTGGTCTGCCGAGGGAGCAACTGGGCGTCACAACTATTTACAAAGTCTTCGATTAGGCCAACACCAGTTATCGTAGTTTATTGTTGTTCCGAAACATTTCATTATATGTATTGAATATAAAATAATTTACATGTAAAACTATCAGTAGGTGTTATAAATATGAACGATGAAACGAATCTGCACTCTGTTCTGGTGGAGTATTGTGTGCACTCCAGCCATGGAAACATTTTGTGAAGCGCTTCGACTCCTTGTTCTTCAGAGTGAGGAAAAGTTTGCGCACACTTTCTGGTTGTTTGATAGATGTTGTGTTGAATACCTGGAATAAATGTTAGTAAATGCATATTTGTGTAAACTGAAAGAGTTTCTGTCGTCGGCTGTGTGACTTACTTGTGCGGTTTTCTAGGCCAATTTGATTTTGACTTCACTGCGTATAGAGCCGAGCCAGAGAAATACTTGTTCGCCGGTGTCCAGTATCATGATGTCGTCGTCTGCTAAATCGTCTTAGCAGAAGTCCGAGCAATTTTCAGCGACGGTGAAGTAGCCCCTTTCTTTGGAACATAGTAAAAGTCGGGTGAAACTCATGTATAAGGGATGGGAATCCAGTTTGTTGTCAATCAAATACAGACGGCGTAGGTTCATCAGCTTGAAGATTGATGAAGGTAGAGCTTTCAGCTGGTTGCGCGACACATTCAAGATCTCCAGCTTTTGCCAAAACTCGACCACGGATGATAGTTCGCTTATTTCATTATCGCTCAAGTTGAGACCAGGTTGAGACGTTTCAAGTTGGACAAGTTGTACAGGCGATCGGTACCTGGCAGCAAATTTAGCGAAAAAAAAAAAACAGTTCGGATAAGTTAGACTAGTTGTCAGTGTCAGATTTCAACCGTGGTGACCTGTGACTGTGTTCAGAAGTACAGCTTTTTTAAGGAGAAGTTCAACTCAAATTTGGTGAATAAGTATATTATCTCAGTACATTTTCATATTAATTTTTTCATAACATTCTGTATTTCTATTCAACCAGAGTACTCATTCACCATTATTGTTCCATTATAATACCAAAACATACGCCTTATAAGTAATATAAATGTAGACTTGGAAATACGAGACACAAAAAAATAAAACAAATACACATACGTATACTTTATTTTAAATTATATTTTGACTAACGGAGGAACTCTTAATTTATACTTAATAACAGCAACGATATTAATCTTGGTATTTATAAATTATAACTAAACTCCAGAAGTATACTAAGCGACGTATGTGATAAACATATTCTACTCGATTTATGTTAAATGCCTTAAGAATGTTCGCGAAAAATGTTGTAATTTGTTTATTATTCTTCAGAATTGTTTATTTTTCTTATATTGTCAACAAAGTATACAATTATTCTTAAAATAAATCACTGTCCATACAAAATTTAGTTGTAAAAATTATTTTCAAATTTAACGGATAATATTTTACGAACGCAGCCAGCAACTTTGCCCACACCGGAAGCCAGTTTGGAAGCAGCGGAAGTTGTGCTCTTTTTTTGAGCGTGTGTTGGTGACCCGGAATTTTTGAAGTTTCGTGACATTTGTCAATACGAATTTCTATGTATCAATACTAGCGCAAAAAAACGTCACAAGCTCATGGTAATATAGCTTGTAGGCAAGTAACGGAAAATCGGCCGGAGTTGGGGGTCTCAGTATTGTCTCTGGTTCAAACTATCGATTCAAATAAATAATTCATTCATTTTTTCGAATTTTTTGTGTTTTTTTTTTAAAAAAAGTTCTAAACCTCTTAAGAAATCACCCTTATGTTAATGTTAGAGACACAACAGATTTCTCATTTCTGGATGGGTAATTTCTTGGATAGGTTTCCCTTTAAGTATTCAGCAAGATAACGTGCTTCATAATGTCTTTCTCGACAAGTTAAATCTAAAAGTATGGTTAAAAAACTATTAGGGAATACAAAAGGCGTTGTAAGTGTTTAAGTGACCCATTTATCAATCTGATTTACATTGCTAAACAAAGGTGAAATCTGTTGACTATAGTCGTGATTAAATACAAAACTACGTAATGAAAATAGTACCAGTTTTGTAACCATCTAGAAGCAAAAAACATTGCTTCCGGACTTCCTAATCGGAATTTGACAGAAAGCCTCTGACATACCAACAATTATGTCTTATTCATCATGTCCATGCTCAACTTTAGGTGGCATCCACTTTAATGTTATCATAACAATGATTGTATTTTTGTTTGCCTCTTTCCTAATCAAGTTTATGCCAGTTGGCTATTATATTTCACAACATTAATCACATTGAAGATAACTGGTGACATTTGTTTATAATATGGATTGAATAAAATGCGGAATGATTAACAAAAATAGAAACTCTTGCGTGCTTCAAGATTAACGAATGACTCTGAACCTTTAATATACTCATATTACGTGCTCCACGGTAGTGGATCGTTCCGAAATGTTGTTGGGAAATGGGTGCAAAATACTACGATCATGGTTTGTAGTAATCTGATGAAGGTCAGTCGATATTGCACTGCATTTTTAGGACTTGTTTCGGCTGACATTTGTTAGGATTTGCAATGCTTACTGGGCTACGACAGACACAATTCTTATGTCGTTTTCCATTGGGACCACTAGAAGTCTTTTTCAGATCTCAGATTTTGTGCTGCTAATGGAACGCGGAACGAAATTGATCTGCTTTTATAAATGTATTAGTGCGTCATTTGGCAGCAATATCAGCTGTTCAAATTGCATTTGTTTCTGCAAAAATCACAAATGGATATCGACCTCTAAAATGTTTTCCCTGTTGTAGATACAAATTTACTGTTTTTGGTGATTTATAGTCTTCAGATGACGAGGAAGACAATAATTCCTCCAAAACTATATCCATGGCTATTTATGTATTTCTTTGCAGAAAAAATATCGAGATCTCCAAAAAGTGCTCCGAATCGAAAAAAAGATTGATTTTTTTGCCCAATGGAAAACGACATTAATTTACCACTTGACCAGTGAAGCTGGTCGCGATCCTTTCGGGCTTGCGTGCTCGAAGAAGGAATTTTCTCTTGAAAAGATCAATAATATCTTCTTCTGTTCTTAAAATGATTTGGATTTCAGTTACAAATTGAAGAACTAAATTTATTTGGGTCCAATGGAGCAATTAATTTTATTTATGAGATAATTTTCAGATCAGGTGGACCAAATCCTATACTACCTATCAATAAATGTATAGCATATCGTAAAGTGTTGTCCATATTTGATCTCGTTAACTTTTCTTGTGATTTTTCAAGATTTATCAACGAGTTTGACAGATGACACACATGACTTTTTAGCTCATCTCTATAAATGGAGTTTAAAAATCAATGACAAGTAAAGTCCATCCACACATCCACACACGAAGTGATTGAGCTGGCAACAACGTTAGCCAATCTCCAAACGGGGCACCCAGCATTCACCAACGTGGAGGGGCGACTATTGACTGTTATCTACCACGTTTCGACGGACCTAGGGTGCCCCAAAGTCCCCAATATTTATCAGTAGGCCTTTATTCGAACATTCTTTTAATCGCATCTAACAATTCTTAAATAAAATTTGCTAAAGACAATCATTAATATAGGCAAGATAAATTCTCCTTTGAGCTAATCTGCAATTTTACCCGATTAAACAATTTCGAACCTTATCAGAATAATTTAGTTTGTGATCACACCGGAAAAATGCATATAGAAACCAGAGACAATACTGAGACCCCCAACTCCGGCCGATTTTCCGTTACTTGCCTACAAGCTATATTACCATGGGCTTGTGACGTTTTTTTGCGCTAGTATTGATACATAGAAATTCGTATTGACAAATGTCACGAAACTTCAAAAATTCCGGGTCACCAACACACGCTCAAAAAAAGAGCACAACTTCCGCTGCTTCCAAACTGGCTTCCGGTGTGGGCAAAGTTGCTGGCTGCGTTCGTAAAATATTATCCGTTAAATTTGAAAATAATTTTTACAACTAAATTTTGTATGGACAGTGATTTATTTTAAGAATAATTGTATACTTTGTTGACAATATAAGAAAAATAAACAATTCTGAAGAATAATAAACAAATTACAACATTTTTCGCGAACATTCTTAAGGCATTTAACATAAATCGAGTAGAATATGTTTATCACATACGTCGCTTAGTATACTTCTGGAGTTTAGTTATAATTTATAAATACCAAGATTAATATCGTTGCTGTTATTAAGTATAAATTAAGAGTTCCTCCGTTAGTCAAAATATAATTTAAAATAAAGTATACGTATGTGTATTTGTTTTATTTTTTTGTGTCTCGTATTTCCAAGTCTACATTTATATTACTTATAAGGCGTATGTTTTGGTATTATAATGGAACAATAATGGTGAATGAGTACTCTGGTTGAATAGAAATACAGAATGTTATGAAAAAATTAATATGAAAATGTACTGAGATAATATACTTATTCACCAAATTTGAGTTGAACTTCTCCTTAAAAAAGCTGTACTTCTGAACACAGTCACAGGTCACCACGGTTGAAATCTGACACTGACAACTAGTCTAACTTATCCGAACTGTTTTTTTTTTTTCGCGAAATTTGCTGCCAGGTACCGATCGCCTGTACAACTTGTCCAACTTGAAACGTCTCAACCTGGTCTCAACTTGAGCGATAATGAAATAAGCGAACTATCATCCGTGGTCGAGTTTTGGCAAAAGCTGGAGATCTTGAATGTGTCGCGCAACCAGCTGAAAGCTCTACCTTCATCAATCTTCAAGCTGATGAACCTACGCCGTCTGTATTTGATTGACAACAAACTGGATTCCCATCCCTTATACATGAGTTTCACCCGACTTTTACTATGTTCCAAAGAAAGGGGCTACTTCACCGTCGCTGAAAATTGCTCGGACTTCTGCTAAGACGATTTAGCAGACGACGACATCATGATACTGGACACCGGCGAACAAGTATTTCTCTGGCTCGGCTCTATACGCAGTGAAGTCAAAATCAAATTGGCCTAGAAAACCGCACAAGTAAGTCACACAGCCGACGACAGAAACTCTTTCAGTTTACACAAATATGCATTTACTAACATTTATTCCAGGTATTCAACACAACATCTATCAAACAACCAGAAAGTGTGCGCAAACTTTTCCTCACTCTGAAGAACAAGGAGTCGAAGCGCTTCACAAAATGTTTCCATGGCTGGAGTGCACACAATACTCCACCAGAACAGAGTGCAGATTCGTTTCATCGTTCATATTTATAACACCTACTGATAGTTTTACATGTAAATTATTTTATATTCAATACATATAATGAAATGTTTCGGAACAACAATAAACTACGATAACTGGTGTTGGCCTAATCGAAGACTTTGTAAATAGTTGTGACGCCCAGTTGCTCCCTCGGCAGACCAGCAGCAGTGCCTTTAGACGAATCTTTTCTATATTGTTGTCACGATTCTCCCTGTCAACCTTGGCTTTAGTTCTCATCTCGTGCTCGAGTAGTTTAAGACGGTTTTTCTCCTTCATTTCGATCTCGTGTTCGATGGTTTGCCGGCGCATTGCCTCTTGGAGTGCGACACTTTCCTCTTGCCTAGTAAGTGTAACCGTTTAAAGAATCAATTCAGACAACTTTTACAATATTCTTACTTTTTGAAATTGTCCTCCTGGATACGTTGCTGCTGCGACAGTTGATCTTCATAGCGGCGCCTTGCCAATTGGTATTGATATTGGGCACGATGCTGTTGTTACTTGGTCTCTTCCTAGAAGTGGATACAAATGGTTAGCAATTCGTCGTCAGGTTCATGTTAATTCAAATCCAACTTACAATCAGGGTCTTCCTACGCTCTTCGTGATCGATACGCTTGTGTTCAACTTTCGCCAATATGTGTTGCGTATTCCTTGACTTTGGCCATACACTCTTGATGGCGTGTGTTCTCCTGCATCGTGTACAAATCAAGGGCTTCTCTAGCATGATCTTGAAAAATATCTAATAATCAAATATATATAGTGAGACAAATTCATTGAATAGTATGGCTCACTTATATCGATTCCGATTGATGTTCATCGTTGTCTCCAGTGCGATCCATTATATATATGGTAAGGTTAGCGAACACCTCAACGTCGGCTTCTTCCTTAGCTGTAAGACAAATGTATTTAATTATTAATTGAACCACTTAAAATACGCGAAAACTTACATTCTTTCAATTTGTTGGAGAAAAAATACAATTTTTTTTCCATATTTTGACAGTCTGTCACTCGACTTCTGTCAAAAGAAATTCACCACATTTTTTTTGTTTTGCTTTTTTTGTTGAAGCTCACACGGATTCTAAATTGACAAAACACCGATAGGAAAACAAAATGGCGAATTCAAAAAAAAACTGAGGGGTCCAGCGGCAAGAGGATTGCGAGTTGGGGGTCTCAGTATTGTCTCTGGTTTGAACCTTGCAATTTAATGTTTAAAGATAATTTCATGCAAATGTTGACCGCGGCTGCGTCTCAGGTAGCCCATCCGCTGAGTCCAATTTTGGCATACTCTTTCACACATATCGGCCGGTATCTCACGAATGAATGCATGGATGTTGGCTTCCAGTGCGTCAATCGAAGCGGGCTTGTCCCTATACACATTAGCCTTGGCATACCCCCAAAAAAAATTATCTAATGGTGTCAAATCGCACGATCTAGGCGGCCAATTGACCGGCCCGAAACGTGAAATTAACTGTTCACCAAACTCGCCTCGCAATTGCGCCATTGTTTCGCGTGCTGTGTGGCATGTGGCACCGTCTTGTTGAAACCACATATCATGCAAGTCAAGAACTTCCATTTCGGGCAAAAAAAAGTTTGTTATCATCGCTCGGTAGCGTTCACCATTGACAGTAACGCTGCGATTCGCATCATCTTTGAAGAAATATTGCCCAATAATGCCGCCGGCCCATAAACCGCACCAAACAGTGGCTTTTTCGGGATGCATTGGTAGCTGTTGCAATGCTTCTGGCTGATCTTCACTCCAAATGCGGCAATTTTGCTTATTTACGTACCCATTCAACCAAAAATGAGCCTCATCGCTGAACACAATTTTTCGATAAAAAAGCGGATCCTCGGCCAGCTTTCCAAGAGCCTATTCACCAAAAATTCGGCGTTGTGGTAGGTCGGCTGGCTTTAGTTCTTGCACCAGCTGTATCTTAAAAGGCTTTACGCCCAAATCCTTCCGCAAAATTTTCCACGTAGTGCTGTAACAAAGGCCTAACTGCTGGGAACGGCGCCGAATCGACATTTCGCGGTCTTCTGTCACACTAGCTGATACGGCCGCAATATTTTCTTCACTTCGCACAGTACGTAAACGTGTTGGTGGTTTAATGTCCAACAAAGTAAATTTGGTGCGAAATTTGGTCACAATCTTCCGAATAGACTGCTCAGAAGGTCGAGAATGCCGATCATAAAATGGAAGCAGCGCGCGATGAACATTTCGAACCGAGCACGAATTTTGATAGTAAAATTCAATAATTTGCAAGCGTTGTTCATTTGTAAGACGATGCATGGTTAAATTGCAAACCAAACTGAAGCTGTTTGACAGTGACACAAGGTACTAAACACACGTCAGCTGTCAAAACCAGTGTTGCCAAAACCAAACCAGCTAAAAAATCACCCTTTAGTATTATCAAAAGAGCTTTTATGAAATTCGTATCTACATCATTCTCAACCAACAAACTGAGAATACATCTTCGAAATAGCATTTTTACAAATGGTTATTTTGATTTGTAAATATTTTCCTTGGGCCTTACTAATAACCAGTTTCAATCTTCACACTAAATATTTTATAGGTTACAATGGGTAATTTTATATGCACAATTTTGAGTTCGTAAAAGTTAGCCTGGACACTTAATATGATTATTAGTATCGCGTTTTATGTATAATTCACAGTTAAACTACAAAGCTGAAGTAGACGACGCATTGAAATTGACTGTACTGACTGCAGTTTGACATTTTGCAGCAATGTCAGTGTCGGTTTTTGCAATGGAAACAAAAACATTATTATTAGGTTAGGTATACATGGAAACACTCTGTATCCGGGTTGTTCGCAAGTATCATAATTAGATTACCAATAAATAAGTTTCTCAGATAAATAACCATTATTCTTTGCATAAATGACTTTTTAGCAGTATGTAGTTGTTATTTCTTATTCAAATTCAATGCCAATCAACCACGAATAATCTTAACAACTCCAACGATCTTCATCAATACGAATGTAATCTTGTGCATACATTTTTTTCTTTTTTTCTGTTACGATAACGAGTTCAATTAGGAGCACATCAACAGGATCTACCTCAGCAGCTAACCATAAAGATAATCTCTCTGCTGTTTTAGATTAAAGAGGTTTTCGCTAATCAATATGGGAACCATAAACCAGTTAACAATATAAAGTATTAAGAACACCATTGAACCTATGTTAGTTCAGTGAGGATCATTCGTAAGAGTGGATTCCCATCGGTGTATTGATCAAGGTTAGACAACTATGATTTGGGCCCTAGCATTTGGGGCAATCATTGCCAGTAGTTGTGCTTTGAACGTGCCCAACTATAAAAATAACATATTCCAAGCGGACGAGAATGATGCCGCCCTTTCTGCTATGTGCGGTGAGTGCTAAAAGTGTTGTGTAAAATTAACTTTCAAACATTCACTATGAGAGTTCGAAATGGCAGAGTTTGCTTGTCCGAAAAACGCATTTGCAATTCAAATGAATTTTAAACCGGTGTTTCACAAGTGCGAAATAAGAAAGGTTATTTATTTTATCTACCCCCGTGGACTATCCTATCAAAGTCTATGAACTACGACATATATTATCAGAGATATGTATATTAAGAGTCGCTTTCTATGCTCAATTGTATATAATCAAACACAAATGAGGGTTGGTTGCAGATCTATAAATTTCCTCTAAGATTCTTAAAAGTGGTCATAAATATATATCCCACGATGGGTCCTAAGCAAGTGGGTATACACATAGCTTAATAAATAACCATAAACGAGCTATGTGCATATAGTCTCTATCCAATTATGACTACTATTCGAGGATAGGTAGATAGAAACGCAGATTAAATACAGACTAAATATTTACAACTTTTATGCCTATTGTGTTTTTATTTTTACTACAGAATATCCAGATCTGCCATACTGTCGAATTTTAAGTTTGACGCTGCCGGATTTTCATTGATAAGTACTGATTGTGATTAGTCTATAAGACGAATGCTTTTATTAACTCGCACGATGCATTCAAATATGTATTAAAAAATAACGGCCGCATCTTGTCTGCATTTTATAGAATAAAACTAACGAGCAATGTAATATTTTATATAAATATATTCTATGCCTGATTATAAGCAGCAGCTTATATATACTATAAACCTCCATTAAGCCGTGTATCCCCATCAAGTAAACGCATAAGTCGCTGCCATTTGTTTATGCAAGAAAACAAATCGAGAAACCTTCTTCTACTTATTTTTCAGAAACGATCAACATTGTAAGTTTACCCCTAATCCATTCTGTCTGACAAACCATGATTTACAATACCAGCATAACTATAGCATCATGGTCGTGTACTTGCACTTGTCCTTCTGAAATCCTTGTAATTCCGATAGCAAAAGCATATTTTGATAATTGCAACACATTTATAAATAATTCGAAATTATCAGCACAAATAACAGCAAAATCCATTCTTTATTGGAAATAACTTCAACTTCAATCAAACGCAAATGCTCACAGTCGTGATAGAATCATGCGAGCTGATTAAAATATATACTTTAACTTAGAACCTTCTTGACTGATTAGAATTACCATATATCATTCGGTAATCTTGATGATATTTTAACTATCCAATCGAACAGTGATTGTGATCGACGCCATAAACTACATAAGTCGCTAAACAGAAGCTAATATATTAATAAAATTATTTATTTAATAAGTTCATGATATCGGTCATATCAGTAAAAAGGGTGCTGCTGTTAAAATAAAAGCAGATCTACCCAAAATACTTAAATGGGACCCGAGATGCTAGCTCTGCTGCTAGTTTCGCATCCATTAATTTTTTTTTTTGTTATGTGGTCTGTCAGAAATTGGTCTCAAGGAAGCGAGTTCCAAAGTTTGCTTGTACTGTAAGAAAATTAGTTTTTGAAGGTCTATGTTTTCAATCTACAGCACTTTATCTTTTTCCATAGACAAACGTATGTTTAAACGACAATTATATGTCAAAAAAAAATACACGTCTTGACGTCTGTCAAATTCATGATCTTTATTTTTTTCCAACATATAAATAATTATGTAGAAGCAGAAATACATGTTAGCAGGTACGGTACATAGTCAATGACAGTTTATGGTTGATTTGTATTTTTTTGGACTGCCATCATCCTTCAACTCTTTTATAATAACCAAGCCTAAGATACTGAGCTATAATTTCATTGAATTAGTCGATTTAAACTCAAAACCTTGGCCACATTGATTACCGGGCAATTTCAAACATTTGATTTAGCTGTGTCGATTTTTGCACTTTTCTGACACTAGCTCAAGCCCAGACAATTTTACTCAAGTTGATCTTTAAGGTTGCAATAAATAGAATTGACAGATGGACAGAATGCACATTTTTTTCTTCTTTGTATAAAATTGCTTAACATAACAACAACGGAAAAGATTTTACTCGTTCCGTAAAGTACGTGAACTTTGACATATTTGTAGAAGCAACGGTTTTATGCATTGGGGCTTTTAAGGATATATGCATGTTTTAGTGAAACGGTTAACGACGATTATTTTACAGTAGGGGATTTGACAAAAGCTACGAGGATGAGTCAAAAGCGAATAAAAGAAAAATGGGCAAATTTACCGAAGCGGAATATTAGACATTTAAAATCTTCTTCGAATAATAAGTGGTCCACATAAAATTAGCTACATCTCTTAGCCATAAAAGTGGCGCTGCTTTCTTTCTATGTACTTTTTAGAAGTAGTGATGAGTCAGCAACGTTTATGGTTCTTTTCTTTGCCATTTTAGATGACATTGCTCACAAATTCGAAATAGAATACATTGATTACATGAGAACTGGCTCCGAATCACCAGCGTTGCGTACACTTTCCAAACAATTGGCCAAATCGCACACAAAAAGGATTCTCACTGCCGAAGTCGGGGACTTAAGTGCTGCTGATCAGGTAAATCAAACTATTTTAACATCGTTCAAGAGCCCGAATGTTGACGCACTTTCAGATCTTCTTATGTGCAACATGTCGTGCCACAACCAGAGTCATCATTCGCATGTTCCGCGAAGGGGGCGAGCTCCAAGGCCCAGAATCAGAAGTTATCCTTAAGAAAACAATGCTGGACTTTTGCGAACGCTTGGAAATTCAAACCGAAGAGATTTGTGCCGGCCTGTTCGAGAGCAACTATGTAATTATATAGCACAATGCTTAGATAGTGAATCCTGTATGTAGTCCGTTTTCTAGCCTATCATTAGATTCATTATTGATGAGACGAAACTCGATTCAAAGACGTTCTGTGGCACCTTTATGCAGGCTAGCTTCTGCAAGGTCACCAATGCGAAGTTCAATTGGAAACTTACTATCGATTCGACTGGTCCCGCTATTGAAGGTCCGAAGACTGACACTCCAGTAAAAGGGGCTAGTGACCTGAATATCCTCCATATTACGGATATCCACTACGATCCGTTGTACCTGCCCGGCTCGCTGGCCGAGTGTGATGAACCACAGTGCTGCCAGCGACATAAGAATACTGCCGAGGGTACATCGAAGGCCGCCGGATATTGGGGCGATTATCGTGAATGTGACACTCCTTGGCATACGTTTGAAGATTCTCTGGCTCACATTACAAAGAGCCATACGAAAATCGACTATGTTTACCACACTGGAGATGTGATTGACCACGTCGTCTGGATGACATCGCGCGAATCGAACACCAAGAGCTTACAGCAAGTGAACAAAAAGCTGAAGGACACTTTTGGAGACACTACCGTATTCCCCACCATTGGCAACCATGAAAATCATCCTTTAAATGTGTAAGTTACAATGAATTTGGTTCACCCGTTATTTGAGATTAAATGCATTTTCTGTTTCAGCTTCGCCCCATCAGATGTCGTTGATAGCACTTTGAGTACCCAGTGGTTATATGATCTGGTTGCCGAACTATGGTCGGTGTGGCTGCCAACTTCGACACAGGCCACCATCAAGAAAGGTGGCTACTATACGGTTAGCCCACGCACAGGATTCAGGATCATTGCTCTCAACAACAACGACTGTTACGTCTTTAATTGGTGGATCATGTACGACAGTAACTACTTGTCCCAGCAACTGCAATGGCTTCATGATACACTTCTGCAAGCGGAGAAGGACAAGGAATATGTTCACATTTTGGCGCACATTCCCACGGGTGACACCAGCTGTTGGAGTGTTTGGTCACGTGAATTCGGCAGGATTGTTGAGCGCTTCAGCAACACAATCAGTGGTATTTTCAATGGCCACACTCACAGTGATGAACTCAGTGTGTATTACTCAAAACAAACTACTCCGATTAACGTTGCATGGAATGGAGGCAGTTTGACAACATTCACGGACAAGAATCCAAACTACAAGGTCTATCAAGTTGATCCGAAATCATTCGTAAGGCTATCATTCGGTTCTAGTTTTACGTCTGAGTTGCTGATCCCATTTTCATTTTCCTTGTAGCAAGTTGTAGATCAAGAGGTATGGTACTTCAACCTGACGGCGGCTAACTTGAAGCCAGACGAGAGTCCAAAATGGGAAGTGGAGTACAAGTTGGCCGAAGAATTCGAACTGAAAGACTTGAGTCCGGCTTCGATCGATGGGCTTCTCACTAGGTTCGCTGAGAGTCCTCCACTGTTAAGGAAGGTACGTACCAGAATGATTGGTTTGATTTTTCAGCCGTGAATAATGTATTTTCTGCTTGCCACAGTACTGGAGATACCATAAGGCTCTAGGGGACACAAGGCTAGCCAGAGGATGCGATGCTGGGTGCTTGCAGAACTTTTTGTGTCTCCTGGCGACGGGTGACAATACGCAAACAGAGAGATGTGAACAGCTCAGACTGAAACTGCAGGAATCGGTAAGTTGTTTTGGAAAAATTAAAAATTGATTAGTGGCTTATATCAGAGAGTCGGTGGGTTTATGATTTCAGTATCAGAAAATAGTAGTGCTTCCTTGTTTCCGCTGTATCAGTTGTAGTCCTGATTAGATATTCGATGTCGAAATGTTATCCCCGCGACCTCTGTAGGACTCCCAATACTTGCAATATCCTTTCAAAATCTTGCAATAAAATTTAACCCGTATGTATTATCCTTCCAGCTCGACAATGAAGAAGAAGAAGAGGGCAGCGGCAGTGGCAGTGGCAGTGGCAGTGGCGATGGCGATGATGGTGCTGCAGCAATTATGGCTCTGAAAATCACCACAATCCTCTCCATCTACCTTGGGTTGAAATTCGTGTTTTAAATTGCCAACTTAATGTAGATTTAGGAAACTTAAAGCATTTATTCCCCCTAGTTAAGTGTACATACTCGTAAATATAATACTAAGTTCACATTTAAGGTTTTTGCTTTACATCAAATAGCCACCAACAGGTAAATCCCTCTTGCTGGGTGGCAATTCCAACTTGTGATCCTTTTTAAATTGGTAAAGGCGAACAATTTTAGTTTCGCTATTTGATTTAATTATTTAAAGTCCAATATCTATCCAGGCTTGTGCTGTCAAAAGGTCGAAATAGGTACTTGATTTCTGTTGTACTGGACTTCAATTTGTATGAATTCTAATTCAAATTTGTTATTTGTGGTTTGGTTTCATTTCTTGCGATCTCCCAATTTGTTGTTTCTCCCTAAATCCCTACCATTGGTTCCACATACTGCAAATGTTACAATCAGAGCAGTTGCGGTTGGAAAAGTGTTTAGGGACTACTCTCTTATAAGGTGAGGGGTCGTGTTTGTTAAAACATCGTGCTGCGAGGAGTCTGATTAATATATTAGTTGTTTAATTTTTGGCCAACATTGGGTTTGATTAAATTGAATGAGTCTTTTTTAATTTTTGTTTTCTTTGACGCGAGCTCTGATGTCTGGTGATATGGTAAAAGAGTGTCATAACCTAAAGGTCTCAAAAATCAATTAATATATTTTATAGACAGTGATTGTGGTGAGATTCGGACCTCGGACGAGCTAAAATTCTTTAGAAAAGAACAAAAGTATTTAAACTTATATTTTAGAAAGCTATTTAATCACTTGAAGGAATGAAACCTTGATTGCACACTTATCGTTCCCTTTTTTTTCTACCAGACAAGCTATTGTTCTTTCCTGATGTTGTTGTTCGCAAACAGATCAGAAGCCATAGTTGTCATTCATCGTCAAAAGTTTCTGGCGGTTCAACATTAGTACCATCGGGTGGCGATTTTATGTATTTCAACTCGATTTGCTAAGCTTGTGAGCTACAATTTTCAACACTGTCGTAATGAAAAATGTTTAGCTGTTAAAACAATCATCGTACCTGCGTCTGATTCGTATAGCAGGAGTGGGATTATGTGACCACACTTCTAAGACATTGACTTCCAAGCAAAAGTCCCACCTTGATTTCTGATCTGATTACATTTTCAGAGCTGAAAGTCGAGCCGATGTTACTGAAGTCGTTACATTCTTTAAAGTTATAACTGAGTATTATAACGCTCCGTACAATTTTCGATGGTTTTTGTCCCTTTTTGTTGACAGGGAATACATAGTTTTGCCCTCATTCACAAATAAACCCACCTATACCGGCTCTGTCACCTAATTTGCTAAGGCTTCAGTGAAGCTCACTGAGTTGTGCCAATGCTATTTGATAATACCAATCTTGTATACAAGAAATTAAAAAGACTTGTGAAAAATTACGGCATTGGCTTTTTCGGTTCCTCAGAGTTTTCTTAAGAATGACGTTGAAGATGTTTCTCGACAGCGCATCACCTCGTCATTAAAGATCTTGGTGAGTTTTTTGCCCAAATATCGTCTCTGTAATCTCTGTCTTGTGTGGACTTAAAATCGATAGACTGATGGTGGATATCAATCTGGGGTTGAATCGGCTAAGGTCCACGTAAGGTGATTATCAAAGAATATATTAAATGAATTAAAATACAAAAAATTAAGTGAGATTTTAAAAATCGTGAAGTGCAATGCTTACGTCACTGGAACTTTTCTACAGAAATAAAGAAAATAATCACAACAATATCCAACTATTAAGAAGAAACCTGAGAAATAAAGCAAGTATCTTGGAATTCCTAATATTGTGTATTTTAGATTTTTGAAAAACGTTCCTTATGAAAAGAAACGCTAATGTAGAAAGGATCCGTATTGGTTTAAGACCTTTAAAAAAGCAGACAGATTTATTTTAATTTCTGAACATATTATTATTCTCAATTCACTTATGTCGTTTTCCATTGGGACAAAAAATCAATCTGTTTTTGATCTAAATCGCTTTTCATGTTCCATTGGGACAAAAAATTAATCTTTTTTTCGATTCGGAGCACTTTTTGCAGATCTCGATATTTTTTCAGATCTACACATACTGCCACAGTACCAATATGCTTTGCACAGCTGTTTTGCGTCATTTTAAGAAGTTTGCTTTCAAGCCAAATGCGCAAAGTTTCGTGAAATAACGAAATAATTAAATAGCCATGGATATAATTTTGGAGGAATTATTATCTTCATAGTCTTCCTCGTCATCTGAAGACTACGAATCACCAAAAATACTAAATTTGTATCTACAACAGGGAAAACATTTTTGATTTGTGATTTTTGCAAAAACAAATGCAATTTGAACAGCTAATATGGCTGCCAAATAACGCACTAATACATTTATAAAAGCAGATCAATTTCGTTGAGCGTTCCATAAGCAGCGTAAAATCTGAGATCTGAAAAAGATTTCTGGTGGTCCCAATGGAAAACGACATAAGTGTAACTGGCAGTAAACAATAATTTTAAGGGATCGCTTTACGCAGAGCCAAAGAAGAGATAATCAAAAAAGCGACAATCAACTATCACCTTAGCTGGAATCAGCCCTGGATTTCCATGATCCTCTTCAGTCGATTGTGGATTTACGGCGCTTTAAATCTTGTCTTATCCAACTTTGCAACCATTTTTAGCAAAACAAAACAGCAATATTTCTGCCCCTAGTGTTGACAATTGTATCACAATCGACTGTTGTTCGACCTCGCCACCGATTTTTATTTGATCCGAGGAGTTTCTCAAAAAATGGTACGTATACGCCCACGAAAATAGCTGCTTACCTTTCCACCGAAAAGCTGTCGATTCTTGTAGTTTTTCTTCACATTCAGTTGTCTATTTGTTAACGTTGCAATTATTTAATCAAATTTTGTTCTTTTCATATCTTTTTATTACTTTTATTCAATCAAATAATTTAATATTCTGTTTTTTTTTTTTTTGTTTTAACATTTATATACTCATATAATATTGTTACAGCAATTACTATTCAATTATTTTTTTTTATATTTACACATTTGGGAGACGGATTTATGCAGCTTTATGCGGGAAGATGTAGGTATTTTTATAATAATTTCACTACTCCTAGGGGAAACTGCCAGCATAATTGCGGGCTAATTGCAGTACATGATTACAACAATGGTTACAGAGAAAATGTGTGATGGAGCTGTCACAGTAGTTATTTATAAGTCTTGTAATAAAATAATAAAAAATAAATAAATATAAATTAAAAATAAAACGCGAAAAACAATCGATGGACCTCGTCTTAAGTTTAAACAAATTATAATGGACAGATGAGTGTCGCGATTTCCAAGTCATTCTCATCGGCCTTCCTGATGACAATCATTGCTTGGTTTTGATACTTGCCACTGGACAGGAGTCGTAGGGTAGTGATGCCGCAGAAAATTGCCTGTTCGGGACCTGTTTTCGAAACTGTGCATTCAAGTGTTTATTTAGCTGTGAATGTTTGACAGCAACTCACCTTGTTCCTCTGAATATCCGCAAACTTCGCTAGATTTCTCTAAGCCGGCCGAGTCCAGCCCAGAGGTACCCCCGACTTCAAGTCGATCTTCCAATGTGCACTAGGGGAAGGACAGTTAGCATGCTTTTGGGGAAAATAAAAAAATATAGGCCCCTACTTCATAATTGACCTTCTCTTGGTGAGCACTCTTGCCAGAAATCTTCAAATTGCCCAAAGCTATCACAGCCGGAAACAGGGCCGAAAGTGTGCAATTCCTTCGATGGCCATAGTTACTGAGATTATAAATGGCGGCTGTGTCATGGACGAGAACGTTGCAAGCTGCGAAATAAATGGAATTTTCACTCAGGTGTACTGGTAAGTAATATGGCAAAGCTTACGTTGAGTAATTTTGTGGAATCTAACATTGGCTATGAATGATCCTCGGGTCGGAATCCTGTACTGCAATAGGGCTGCGTTTTGACTGGATCGAAAGAATTTCTTATTGCTTATTGAGGGCCTATAAGAAAAGGAATGTATTAAGGCGATTTGGCGAATCTGCCCTACCATTGGTTATAGTTGTTGCAGAACTCGGTGACTCGATCTTCGAGCAGTCGGTGGTGATCCTTAATGCCAGGAAAATACTCTCCATTCAGTTCCCAACCATCAACAAACTGAAAAGGGCATTTTCTAATTGAAAATTTAATAAAAGTGTTTATCTATTTACCGCCAATAGCCCTCCTGACTCACAATTAATGTCGTAGTATTTCATGGTGATTTCTACGATGGTGTCCGGTTCGCCAATAATATACAAACCACAGACGGTCATGGAATCACCCACTTCCAAAATGTCAGCTTCCTTGGGCGGTTTCAAGTGTGGTATTTTCTTGAAGACATAGTCTCCTGGCTCGGATGCAACATGCATGCAGTCTGAAAGTGTTAAGAGATGTTGTTTATTTAAAATTCCTTCTTACTGTGGTAAGAACCCGAAATCTGGAAATCAGTCGTCAATGTAGATTCAGAAATGCACCTGAACAACTCTGAGTATACAGGATAGGGATGGAGGTAGTTAGCTCACACCCTAAATCGCTTATGGAATATGTTTACTCAATCCATTAATTTGACTCAGTCGAGCTGCAGGACCTATTCTAAATAGTTCGTTTTTTAATGCATGAGTGCGTAAGAATAGCTTAGTAGTTTCAGATTAAATTAGATTCTCTTATATTGCTGCAACCTATATATAGGTAGAATCACAAATAGGCTACCCCGCTGCTTGCGAGAGAAAAATTTTGTAGTCACTGAAAATTATATACAAAGAGCACAAAATTGTCAACAAACGCTGAAACCAGCGTTGCTAATAATATTCTTGCTATTTACATACTAAAAAAGAGCTCACTGTAAAAATGCAACCTACTTATACGGGGGAGTGTGAGAAGGGCAGTTCAGTATTTTAACCTTTTCTGTAAAACTGATGGCCAAAAATAAAACTTGCAATAACTGCACAAGCTCTATCATAAGGAAACTAAGATATAGCAATGTGCAAATAACTTTGCATACTTATAGGCGGATATTCCTAACTCACTTCAATGACCGTTTCGGTTCAAAAATGTTAGTGTCTTTTGCTGAATACTGAAATGAGCAAAGAGTCACTAATCACATTCGTCAATATGAGCGCAAAAATGTATTATAATTTAGCAATAGAATAAATAAGACTCGATACCTCTGGCAACAGACAGAATTGGCCCAGTTGCTTAGAAGCCCTGTTAACATAAGCTTTGTACAAATCTCGAGCACTTATTTGAATGACAAATTGTGTTCAACTTGACAGTTTTCATTTTCAGTTTCCGGTCAAATTCTCTTTGTTTTATTTACAGCCCCAAAAATTACATTTTATGTTTATAATTGAATATTGACTGCATTTAATAAATTGAATCGGTAAAAATAAATTAGACTGGTAGGATAAAGTAAATTCACCAAGTTCATTCGCAATTCAGAACCACCTCTAAGTCCCAACAGATTCAGTCTTCCTAAAGGTCAAGATCCATATCCAAAAGTTTTTCGCCAAAGTTTGTAGTTTGCAAACGAATGGGAACTACATTGTGCTCAAACTTGGTTGAATTTAGGGCTCTTGAAAGTTTCAAACATTTCTTTAGAGAGATAATCTTCTGATTATGAAATTTATCAAAACTTTTCTTTGATGCCCACTTCAAATGAAAGACTGACAAGCAACTAATGACCGTCTGTCAAAATCACCTACAACACCCTCGAGCTGCTCGCAACAAAACATTATTGCAAGCCGGAGATATTTTTAGTTTTGCTACTTTTCGCGAAGCAATCCATCAATCGTCAGAACCGTATCTTGACACTGTCTACGTGCATCGAATTCATTGAACTGACCCCCACGCTGGCAACTTATTGTTGAAGTTTATTCCTTCCATACCTAGGTGGGTGGTCGTGTGCCAACACTCTTGTCGGAACTTTAATTATGTAAGCTTAGCGTGCAAGTGATAAAAAGGATTTATATTGCCACATTGCTATTGTGTGTCTAATTGCGGATCAACTCAGCCGGACCGCAATAAATCACTAAACGACTGCGACAAAGTGTATGTATTTTTGTGTTTAATTACTATTCGGTGCACGTAGTTAATCTCTGATTAATATTATGAGCTACATTCGATGGGAATTGTCGTCGTCAGTCGCCACTTAGTTGCAAATGGCAACAGACGCACCGCAGGCCCTATGAAGTTATGAATGGGATATTTACACCACAGCCTGTGGCTTTGAAGGATTCATTGAACTGTTCAAATAAATAGTCAATTACTAGACTTGAGTGGGGAACGGGTGTCATACTGTGTAGTGGGCCTCGGCTGAGATGGGTTTGTTCATTAGGCAATATGACACCACTTCAGTGTATACTGCTTTGATATGACAGTTTTAGGCTTCAAGCTGAACAAAACAGCGGCCTATTTCACCCACACAAAACTAGGGTGCGTAAAGCTTGCTATCGGGAATAATGTGTGTTTTCTGGCTTCCGTACCTCACGGAATATTCCCCAAAAATCGTTCATGAAGACTATTGCTTTGTTAGTGGGTTTAATCGATCGGGCAGCAACGAACGACGACGGGAACCCACTGACAGATAAAACAGCTGCCGATTGAAGCTGCTTTGAAGAAGTTCTTTAAACTCGTGTTGGGGAATACTCTAATACATTTTGCAATTAGCTTGTGGTATTATGTTGTAGGCATACTTCGATAGCCCTTCTTCAAGACCACATTGATGAGCTCTTTGGACAAAGAGCACACATGTGTCAAACCGAAAATGGTCTACTTTCTTTCGGCTTATTTTCAATGTCAAACCTTCTTTTGCACTTAAAATTTAAATACAAAACATTTTAATCTGTGAACAAAAATTGTATTTCCTTTTTGGGCTAGTGCATGAAAACAAAGGGAAATTTTAGCTCTCTGCTGGGGAATTTGTGTACCGGAAGTCTGGAGGAACTAACAAAGCAATCGATGTTAGATTACTGAGTTAGCTAGGCTACATTTCTGCCTTTCACCTTGCTTTTGCAACTCTTTCCATTTCGCTTAGCAAACATGTCACTTACACCAGTTAGCCGCCATTGCAAATGCATTTTGCAGATGTCAGAACATATTGCAAGAAATAATATCCTTCCTGTTCGATTGCCGTAGTTGAATATTTTATATTGCACAAACCATATGTGAAGTTTTCATCCTACACCCATGCTGTGAAAGTAAAATCCAATTTAATTTAATGTCACGCACATCGCATGAATGGATATGCTCTAGTCATGTGTTGACGGCCTTACATTCATATACACCACTTTTAGAGACACTTTCATTCATTTCAACGGATTTGCTACACAATCCCCGTTCGATGAATTATGGATATATGCAGTCGTAGTTGTCTATGTCTTACCTGAAATCGTGTGGACTTTATAGCCAGCCGGGAACATGTCGAATGCATTTTTCAACGGTGGCCATGCCTGAAAAGAGATAAAATTGCATTTTAATATGCACTACAAATGAATACGATGAATTAATTCACAATTTATGATATTTTGAATGTATGACATTTAATTACCAAGCACACAGTGTGGACGTACGTTACTTGTACAGCATTGAAGTGCACGTAATAAATATTTTTATTTCAATTAATAGCAGCAATTATACAGTCGCCAGAAGTGCCACGGAATGGAAATAAGAATTTAATTAAAATGTCATAAATTAAGTCACAAATAGCTGTCACTTGGGCAAGGAGATTTTCCTTGAATTCATTGTTGAGAAATGGCCTGCAGGGCTAAAGATGTGTACAGAATGGAGTGGCCCTGTGTAGAGGTCACAAAATGCACTCTACAGCTTAATGACAGACTTGACGAAAAAATGTTAACGGAGGTCTGTTTCAATGTATTGAGGGAGTTTTTAGTTTTCTTAAATACAATTTTTAGTTTCGAATAAGTTTTTATTTGAATTTTAAAGCTATTTTTTTTTTTGCACGGGCAGAATTTATTATAGCGCCTAAAAGCAGACTAAGTTTTCGGTCGGATAGTTGTTACTGATTCTTTTTCAAAGAGAAAGTTATTTATATCTCTTAGATTCTGCGAGAATAATTATGTAGGTACTCTTCGAATCGATTCGTGGTAAAGTAATACCAGACTTTAGAGGCAGGTTATAGCCAAAAATCCCTTTTATTCCTCGCCAAAATTTAAAAAATTCCAAATAAATCCCACGAAATATTAAATTAAAAAAAATGTATTTCTTTAAATTCAGTCCTTTTTATTATGAACAAATACAAGTTACATAATACATTAACTATGCAAGCTAATAAAAATAAATGCATATTAAGATACGTTTCGAAATAATAAAAAAATAGAAACGTAGGTACATCTTATACATTTTTAAAACGTTACAAAATGGAACATAAAATTGCATTCGGCATTAAAATGAAAATAATATTCAACATAGTATCACTATTCTTAATTTTTCATACAAAAATGTCATGGAAATTTGATTTGAGACTTGGGTATCATTTAATTTGAATTTGTAAAAGAATCAAAAAAAAAAACCTGAATTAAAACAAAACGCACACATAAATTTACGACGCAGGTGTCTAATTGTTGTTTTCGATTTAAATTTCATCTCATTAGGATGTGTGCTGTGAGTGGAGATTATCACCACAGATATGTCAGTTTATGAAACAGTTTAGGGAACTTTTTTCTAAACATGAAAATGAGAAAATCCCACTAAAAGGGATAAATCCCCCGATCTGGTATCAATGTCGTGGAATTGATATTATTGCGTTTAATCTCTCATTCAAAAAGTGAACGATTTGTCTCTGCGGCATGACTTCCAGTGTTATATTTGGCTAGTTATACTGCCGATTCAAAACGGCTAATTGAGAAGCTCTAAAGACAGTTATACTCTCGGATGATTGTTGTTTTTAGGCGAATTTAAGTAGGTTTTGTGAAATGGGAAAAATGACTACGCTTCGTGGGATAAATGAAGAGAGAGTCCTAACAACACTGTATAGCTCCTTAAAACTTGTGTGTGATAAACATTAGTCTATCTGTGCCACTCCAACTATGAACGACACGCACTATGACCTCAAATCGATCAATTCGAAACTCTAAAGTAGACAAACGCGAGTAATAGTAGAACGTAGGTCTACTCAGACTGCACGGTTTTTACAATCTTAAGTCGATTCAACGTCTGAAGTTGTATTTTGTGTGGCAGCATATGAACGCTTTGTTTCTATATAATCTGTCAGCTGAGAACGAAGCTAAAAAAAAAACAGACCTACTGTGAATTGGGCATGAGGCAACAGTCACACTCCAAAATAATAAGAAAATAAATAATTTCCACAAGAAGTTCATATAGGGCACTACGCGTAGCTACTGAAAACCATTCCCTTTAGTTTAAATTTTACTACCTAAATTTCGACTTAAAATTACAAATTGAAATGTATTTCCAGAGTTATCACGCCTTAGGCACACTGAATAAATTAAATATGTTGTCAAAGCTTTCGACTCGATTGATTTGCAATATCTGGCAATTATAGTAATCAAATTACATGCCCTCGAGCAAGCACAAAAATGAATCGATAATTTAATTAATTACAACCCATCAAATACAATATTTACGGAACAAAAAATAAAAACCTTCCAAAATTACAACACCCAAGGCGATAAAGCTATACATATTAAATCAGCATTTGATATTTGAAAACTCCTTCCGAATCGACGGACGAAGATATTGAATCCAGATCTCCAATAACATGTCAAACGTTAACACATCTTAAGAAATACACAGATATTCGTTTGAAATGCAAATTCCTGGGTTTTTTTTTTTTTTTCGGCGTATCCTTTACCGAGCCAACTCACACTTGAATATTCCAATAAGCAAGTTTACTACCCATAATAACCCCATTACGCAGCTCAACGACAGCTGATACTTTTCATTGGCGTTTGTCGCAAGGGTTCTCCTTGGATGGGTTAACTTTGGGATTGTTCACATTTTCTCAGCTCATCCGAAGGAAATTATCCATCAACAAGAACTGATTTTATGAGTTTCAACGTAAAAAGCTAAAAAGAAAAGAAATTCCACTGTGGTTTTAACATGTCCATGGGACTGGCGGCTAATGGCAAGGCATCGATGTCTGTGTCCCTTAAGAGGCATTGACTGGGACCAACATATACGATGTAACACGTGCTCCCGACAACATCATGATAAAAAAGAAAGAAAGTAGAAAACCCTTTTTGTTCTTGAAACCAGATTGACCGAATATTTCGCCCAAAATAGTTGTGGAGAAAGTATCTCTGGCAAAATCTGGGAACACGTGCTTGGTTATTCTAACGAGGTTGATAGGATTACGATCGGTTTTCTGTTCGATTTGGTCTAGTGGCCCGGAAATGGGAATGGAAATCGCATAAGGATGCTATTTCGGTAAGAATAGGTTTGTGTGTGCTATTTAAGCTAATTAATATGTCTAAGTAGAGGGAGGTATATAACGATAGTTAGTTTGTGTCTTTAATTAGGAGCTGCTGAAGGATGCTCTGTCAACAACATCTTTTTCCATCAAGACAGCAAATTCGCAAGAAATTAATATGAAACGATAGGCTTCCTCTGAAAGCGGTTACCTTCATCTGTCTATCGTATTCCAACTCCAGGCGAGAAACATCGACGCCATCGATGATTGCTCGTTGTTCGGTGTCTGTACACACTACCGGCTTGACTATTCCCTTTCTCTGCACTGCTTGGCTATTTTCGGAAGGCAAACAGATTGATTGAGAAATGAGAATTGGAAATCTTTTAAGTAAGCCCAAAATGTAATTACTTCGTCAAATAGGTTTAAAGTTAAACTTGTAACTCTTCAGGAATCACATTTCAATCAGCGTTTACCACTAAATCTCCTAAACTCAATTATAAACTTAAGTTTCTAACTGAGGAACTGAATTCTTCCTGAATAATTATACTCATTGGCAACAGTCGACAACACAATTCCACTTCAATTCCTCAAGAGATATACTTCAAAGAACCGACTGATTACATCTGAAAACAATATATATAACCTCTCAATAATCTCGAAGGATTCACCGCGAAACAGAAATAATGACTTGGAAACTTTCTTAAGTAAATACAGCTACGCAAGTTCCTTAAGGCGAGGAAAACTCAAAAGAACTCGCACAATAAAAACAGTCATTCCGACACAGCTGTCTTCCTACTAAAATAGCTATTTCTCATATATTTTATTTACATTGGTCTCAAAATATCATAAAGAACCTGGGGCTAACAACAATATCTGCCGAATGTGAAAAAGCCCGCACACAATTATTCCTCTTACTTATCAACATTTGTCATCATCATCGTTTGGGATCAGGGCAAAAAGGCCACACCCCACACACAACACAAAGGGGAACTCACATTGCATCGCACACAATGGTAATTCCTCTCATTGAGCCGCTTCCAAGAAACCACTCGTATGTGCGTACAATGCTCTTTGGACGTACTAAATTGTTATTTCTAAAAATAGAGTACCAGTCTTCCGTTCACCTGTACATATCTCTTGAACAGGAATCTAATTCGAAGGCGAAGTGGAAAGGATCGAAAGTTTTATCCTGGTACTGGTTCATGTTATACAATTTTCAATTTCGAAGCTGTAAACATTGCATAACTTCAAGGAGTCAATAATCAACCGATATCCCAAATACATTCGTTTCACATACCTGTGATAAGTGGGGTTATCCAATATCCTTTCAGTGCGGTGTAGTCTCCCGCTTGTTGGTATTGAACATTGTCGTTGCAATTTTTTTTCAACTTGCTCATGACAGGCATATTTTTGAATATTTATTACCCCCCCAAAAGTACCTCATCATTACGACTCTTATAGGCATATCCGAAAAAAAAGTCGTAAAACCTTTCCAGGAAGAAGTTGGGTGTGAAAATTTGTCAGTAAGCTTTGCGTACTCATTTCGATGTGTAATTTTTGGGTGGTAATGGAAATGGGGTCGGCAACAGTTGTAAGGATTTTTCATATAAAAGGGATTAGATTATGGTTTCATGTTGGAAGTGTGCTGATTTTCATTTCACATTTGGATAACATTACCGTGGGGGCGATGCTTTATTTTTCTACAAATCTAATCAGTTTAAATAATAGCATTCGTCATGAGCAAGTATTTCTTATTAATATCCTGGAACGTGCCGGAAATTCCACTGCTGATTTATTTTTGAATTTGTTTTCAACAACTTTTCAATACGACTGACTTTTGTTTTCAGAAAACGAGTCTATATGCTTTTTTATGCTGTGGAAAGGAAGTGTGGCATAAAATTAAAGACCCACTGATGCGGAAGAGGCAGAGCTCTGTTACCAACGCACCTTAATTTATGTGTAGGTGTGGTTGGACTGATGCCGGTGGTTGGGTCAATGCGGTCTTCTAAGGAAACGAGTGGCTGCAGGAGGAGTAGTCACTGGTGCATATAAGGGCGAAAGTAAATAAGTCTAGGCCTGGCTTCAAAGAGCACACATCGTTCCATGCTTTCATTGAATTCCTATATCTAATCGTTCGTATTTTGTAGGAGTCTCTTTTGCGCCAACAAAGCTTTTAGTTCTTGTGACAAACAAACAGTCCGCATCCGCATTGTTATTTCGCAGCATAAGCATTTCCATCTCGAAGTTGATCAACCCAACCACAGCCTATAAACCGACGACGCAACGCCATCTGGTTCGCAGTGCACTTTCGTAATTAATTTAGGAATGCGGTGAGCTACCCCGGCGCGTCTCCTTAGATAAGTGCACACGAAAGTAACAAGCTACCGAACTGCCAACCTTCCTGCAAAATGAATCAAACAGACTGCCAGTGCCGATGGAAGAGTCTCTGGGGTTCATAAATACATTTCCTGCAATTCGACGTAATTGGATTCACAAAGTTATAATTTTACTGGGAAATATCGAAGCCGGATATTTCTGATTTTCTATTTAATTAATTAATTTCCTATACGTTATTGTCGATTGTGCGCTGCAATCAATAATGCTTTCACTCTAAAATAATGACTGGACCTAAGGTGATGTTGTTAAGTTTTCGGTTTTTTGTTGTGCCTGAGGTCATGAGGATCATTCCTTAAGTGTTCTTAAGTTACTAGCTTTCCATTAGAATTAGCGTCGCTTCAATCTTAACTCAAATACTAATTGGATTACATTTCATTTTAAATTAACCTATTACAAAAACATTTTAATCTAAATCAGTCCTCGGTCCTCGGAAAAAAAAACACTCAGCTTGGCTTATTTTGGGACCTGGTGGGCGAAATCCGCACATCGGTGTTCCCCTTCAATTTTACGCGCAATAAAACATATCGCCCAGAGGGTAAGTCTCTCCCTTTCGCCGGACAAGGGAAATATTATGTTTTAAGCTGGCGGATTTGCGGTTAAAGTGGGTGTTCAAAAACAAATTGTCAAACAAGTTGCTTTTAATTACTTCAACTGTCCAAGAAGATTTGAGCTGTTACCAAAGTTCTTAGCTTGCTAATTTGTTTCAATAAAAACTTAAATATATCGTTGCATTGCAGAAAGTACAAAAAGTCATCCTAGCCTGGTGTAGAGGTGACATTTTGATTAATTAGTCAGTGAGGAGTGGAAAGTTTTATTTGTTGAAGCAAATGGTGAGCTTATAATGCCAGGATGGTCAATATACGGTAGGGTAAACATAAAAGGGGGAGATTCAATTACAAGATACTACACTTCTACACTTTCAGGGGATAGTGCATTGCTCTCGTCAAGGATTACTACTGAGCTCAGCATATAAAAATAAACAATTCATTATGAAGACGAAGTGTGTTTGCATTGCCTGGACGAAGAAGCAATAGCACTTGACATGACTGGTTGTTCATGACATCGCCAAGAGAAACACAGCGAACCATTGTTCACGGATATCCTTAGAATTAGATTAACTATTGTATTCACCGAAAAGAAGCCAGATTACTCGTTTTCCTGCTGTCGAGTGATTCGCACAACAATTTATACCATTGTTCCAAGTCCTTTTGTTCTCGAAATTTATTGTGTGTATATGGAAATAAATTCGTTTTTAGAGCAAATGTCCAATGCGTTACATATTATGAATGCAGAGGGAAGGGACTTTCTGTTTATTTCATTTTTGGAAACATGTATAATATGTGGGAGAGTGTGCGCTTGAGTCAATAGAGTGTGAATTTTAAAATTTGAATTTTTTGAATTGTGCTATCGGTTTTATGCCTAAACATTGGAAATATACTTTGCCGACTTGAGTTGCGAGCCATAATGGACTAGAGCCAAACCAGTCATTTAATTGAAGTTGTTTTCTTAAATAATCGGAAAGTGTGCTCTCTTCAATAAAGCAATTTAAAAAGAAAAATATATTCTGAGGTTTTTTTTTTGGTATAGCAATAATAAAAGAGACCAACAAAAAACTACGATCTTTTAATGGAGAAAAGAAGTTAGTAGCGCAGTCCCTGAGAAGGATAGATGCGCACACGCTCTTTCCGTCGCACGACTAACCTTCAATGTAAAGGAGCTACGATTGTTACTCTTCTGTGCCGTATGCGCTCCACATCCGACTGAAGGCGACGTATTCTAGTTTGTCTAACTTAGGCTTTGGAAACGGAAAGCTCAGAGATTTACAGCTTACGTTGGGTAAGGTTGAATGGGGTTGTGAGATCGTCACAAAAGACCGGACACTTTAGCGGGCCGATCGATTAGTAGAAAGTTAATTTAAGTTAGTAGCAGGCTTCTCAACTGGCATATTGAAGTTCCGTCTTTGCAACTCTTATATCAATAAGAGTTGTTCAAGTAGTGTACCAGATTGCGTTTCTCAATTTTCTTTCTGCATTGCTATAATATCGGTTTATGGAAACTAATAAATTTTTTAAGCCATACTACAGGTAATTTTTTGATGTTTAAAACGAACCCATGCCAAGCTGATAATAGCATTTCGTTTCAGTATAATTGTTGTCAATCGGGCAGACGGCAAAGCCATGTTCATTTGTTTTATTTTAAAAGATAAACACTATAATAGTATTGGAGAATAAAAAATCATTTCATCTATAATTTTGTTGCACGTTTTCGGATGATTGTCGTTCACGTTAATGTTACAAAGTTTCCAAAGCTGCTGTGAAATAAAAAGTTTCAACAAATTCAAATGGGAACGTTATTTATGCATCACCTTTCAGCCTTTCGTTGAACCATCACGAAATCTAACGTAAATATTTAATTCTCCTTCCTACCTGCTTGGTATACTTTCACCGTTTAAAGCACATCATCGCATATTATTAAAAGAATTTTAACTATGGCTGATCGCGAATACGTGTGTTTGTTTAATGTGACTCCCCCGTTTATGAAAGAATTCTTCCCTTCTACTCTTCTCCATTGAAACCTTGAAACAAACACTAAATTTTGATGTCTCAATTAACACAAAATGAATTGAATATCATTAGGAAGACACCGCGATTGCAACTTTCACCATTAAGCAGAAAATTGGTATCTTTGTACTTATCCAGCGAGTGAGGCAATTTACAACACACGAAATCAAGACCATTAGTAATAATAATCTTCCTTCATCAGTTGGCACCAAAAAATAATTAGTTTTGTCATCCATTGTCGCTGAATGCTTCATCTGTCACTTTAATAAATTCATCTACATTTCGGTGGAATATTAAATACTTCCATTTGATCAAAAAATAATTAATTCAGTCAACGACATCTTTACAGAAACGCGAAAACGGTTTTCATTTGCGTCTCTGATTGAGATTGGCACGTATGATATTTATCTCCAATTCAAATGTAATTTCTGTGTCTGACACCCGTTCACTCGGTCGTATGTGGAATATTTATTTAATTTGTTAAAAAAAAAAATCCCCCAATATGCAGAACGCAGGACATTCGCGCTCAAAACGGAAATACGATTTCAATGTCGTTCGATTTAATCTTAATTAAATCCACAAGTGGAAACTTTTAGGGATGAAAATAAATTGGGCAACGTTTCACCTATTAAAATAATTAATGAACTTCCACTAAATGGAATATTATCGTCCTTCAGCCGGATTTGAAGCGATATTTTTCCAGCGAGATTAACAAGATGCCTACGTTTTTGTGGAATGGAAAAATATCCTCGCCTGGCATTATTAATGGCGAAGGTATCACTATTCCCAGAAAGGGAATTTATTTAACGTGCTCCATATAATACGGATAGATAGTTCCCACCAAAACCAAGCTATAACTACTAAGCCGAATGGTTTGTTCAACGAACATGCCTGTACGTTACTTGAAATGGGAACTTTAGCGGATTGGAAACTTTTCACATTGAGAATAACCCACGCTAGAACTAAAACTTTTCCTTAAATTAGGTGTAGCAATTAACGTGTTAACCTCGCAGTGCAATTGGCATTATTGTCTGCATGGTGTTTCACTGTGAAGTTCACATGTGGCCTTTACTACTTCAATGTTTGAAATGGTGTATGGTCTGTCGGCGTATTTTTATATGAAAGTCTTATGTTTCACAAAGTTCTGTATGAGATAATGGAAACACTTTTTTAAACTTTGCTTTTGCCTACGAGACTAGCAAACACTAAACTACTCTCTAATCCCTACTCTCTATTTCGTTCCGAGAGTCAATCCTGTTCGAAATAACACGTTCGAAATGAAAAAAATAATACTAAATACATTTTGCACCCGAAGATTTTTTTCTCGAGTCTCCATTTGTTAAGTATGTGATGATTTTGACATACGGAAACGTGTGCTGCTAGGTACCAAAATTAAACTTTCGGAATTTCGAAATGCAAAAAATAATAATACGCTTACTTTTGGAACGAGATACAGAGTAGGGCCCTTGAGCATCTTGCGTCCCTATTGGCTATAATGTCAGAATGCACATCTCAGATTGAGGGATTTGCATTTTCTTCATTGCATATGTGCAATTAACTCTGTTTCCTATACAGAAGGGATATGTAACGATTTCTAAAGGAGTTCCAAAAAGGTTTAAAATGTGTGGATCCCCGGTAGAAATTTGTGACTACTATCCAAATTTACTTTAAATTATGGTCATCACACGGTATACTTGACTCAGTTTTGTGTCGGTAAGCTCCATTCCACTAAGATGGCAACGCCAAAGGCGTAAAAGGGCATATAGGGTTGCATAAAAAAAGCATAGTAAATGCTTTAATGATTAAGAATGAATTTATCTAAGAAGAATCGAAATATGTAATTTAGAGACTTCATTATTTAAGAATATGTATATCTTTTAATGTGTTTTCATTTTAAACAGCGTATTGAAAATTGTTTGTCGTTGTAGCGCAACATCGAATAAACATTTAATTGTACTTTAACTGTGTGCACCGCGCTGCTTTTCGACGTTTCAATATTTTAGTAGAAAATAATTAAACTGCTTTCTTATTTCGCTACATAAGACTGCAGCAGTTTAAATTGAAAACAATTAATGAAGTGCGTAGTAATTAAATATGACTGTAAAAAAGAGGAACTATGAAAAAAAAAAAAACAATATTTCAACTTCTATCATTCTCATAATCATCCTCATTCCGAGTGACGTTTACGACGATTTAAGAAACGCCAATTTGAATTTGGAATTACGAGAGGCATTTTTGAGTCGTTGAACGCCATTTGTCACTGAACGTCATGGCGTACGACGAACGTCATGTGAGAAACTTCACTGCCATTCAGTAAGGCGTTAAATGCCACAAAACGACAAGAAAAACGACGGTATTTGTCGTTTACAAGATACTGAACGACAAGTAGTGAACGACAGCTAAAAATGTAAGTATTCTTAAATTGGTAATTTATTCAAATGACTAGAAATACTTGATTAAATTGATTTTTTTAAATGAATTTTTGTTCTTGTGCTAATTTTGTGTCCGGTTTTGTCCTTACCCGTTTCCGTATACACTTTACACAATTTTCGAATACAACTTACAACAATTTCTTTGAAAAATATAAATACCATAAACTGATACCGTCATTTATCTGTCATTGGCGCATATCAACTGGTGTGGATCGTATGTGGAATGCGAATTACTTACCGACGACGTTTTACCCTGTCGTGGAAGTTATAGAATAAGACTTCTAAAATGAAACGCCACTCGGAATAAGGGTGAATATCAAATGTTATCAATATATTTTAAAAAATAGCATGTTACTGGAATTTGTAGTTGAAATAATGCTAGAAATATCATACACCTTCTACAAAGATTTATTACATCAATTTTCTTTGGTAAGAAAATATTCCCATATGGACTACAAACGTTATATTTATTTAGTTATATCCCCGTAACATGCCTACATGTAAATATGTTCACTAATAGAATAATATAGCATTTGGCAAACCAGAATAGCAGTACCAAAAGTTAGAGGCGAAATCATCTTAAAAGTTAGAATTCAATAGAATGAATCATGTGAATATAACGACTTAATAGTAATTAACGCAAACAAAAAAACATTTCATCAATGTATATATGTACAATGTACATGCACCCTGTGCTCCCATCTAAAAAAAAATACATATTGCAGGCAAATAGACGTTCTCTGATTCTAATTGGGATCCATTATCAAATAAAATTGTCCCTGGGGAAATAAAAGTAGCTTGGAAATAAAATTGAATATTATTAATACTCAATATTTTTTGGACACGTGAGTTTTTGCCACTTCAACTTATTGATATTTGTAGTAAAACTGATTTTCGTTTGAACATTTTGCACTCGGGAACGGAGACATGTAATTATTAATTTGGGATAATATTACTTACATTACCATTTTCATGACATTTTGTTCCCCATTAAAGAGGGAAGGTTATGTGTTTACGTTTAATATTGGTTTCAGTATTTCTATTACATATTTTCTGTTTCGTGCGAACCAACTTACAAACACATGAATACCAATTTGACAGCTCACTGTTACGGAGACATGTCAGAAATGTAGGAACACCACTTACACTACAACCAACCACATTTCTACTTGGGACAGTGATGGTTTCCCTACATGTAGGGATTCTTGTAACAAAAATAGGATCGTAGGGAATAAAGGACAGATTTTCGGTATCAGTCCAAATGTAGGAATTTTTTTATTAAAAACTTGTTTTTAATGGATACAAATTCATTCAAATTAATCTGTCTACCTGCAAAGTCCCTCTTAAGTTCCAACACAATAATTCCATGGGGAACTAAACAGAATTTTGGACAACAGAAATGGCTTATGGAATGGAATTTATCGAATATTTTCAATCTCGCAGTAATTTCATATCATATGCGTTGTATGCGAAACGGTTAATATGAAAGAAAGAGTGAGACTATAGATTTGAGAAAAAATACCTACCAACTTTGTCGTTTCTTTTCCGTTTCTTTCGTTCGGTGTTATTCTTTTTTTTATTTATATACATTGTAGGAAGACGGTACTAAACATTAAAAAAAAAAATGGAAATATCGGAATCATAATGACAGGGAGAGCAAACAAAACGAACACGCTCGAACCAAACAAAATGTAAATCATTTTTTTTAAGCAATTTTCGGTTAACCTTCCTCGAGCTAACTTAAGGAAGAAAAATTATCGTAGGGAAAATTTAAGACACCTGTAGGGAAAAGTAGGAAATTTTAAAGGATTTTTACTAAAAATCATGTATTATCACTGACTTGGGATTATAATGCACGGGAAAAACCAAATCCTTTTTTTTGTATTTATAAAATGAGTATTAATGAGAATTTTTCTTTTTCCTGAGTCATAATGAATGCTAAAATTTCCAGAGGTTTCTTAAGTTTTTCTTTTTCCATTCTTAGTCTCGAAACTTTTGATGCTGTTTTATGATTCTTAAATAATTGCTTAACAATCAGAAATCAATATTAGCAAAGTTGCATTTATTTTTTTTATTTTTTTCAAAATTTTAGCTCGTTTCAGAATTATTTTATACATAGGATCAGTTAAAAGGAGTTAAAACTAATGAAACTATAGTTTCTACTTCTGTTCGTTGTTGACGTGAAAAGTACTAAACAGATTCCAATGAAACTTTTCTTGAAATATTTTTTAAGACTACGGGATGGCATAAGGTCAGAACGTTCATCGCCAATCCTACTTCTAAGGAGCGTTTTTGAGCAAAATCTTTTCACTCCTTTCATTCTTAATCAATAAAAAAAAGTACTGAATATTTAAATGGGTCAGCTTCCGTGTGTCGCGATTTTCGGCCCAGTTTGAATTAATGGGCTTTGGAAGGAGGAATTTACCAGCGAACTCAACGAGTTGAACAGCGACATCGATCTGGCCCGAAAAGTACACATCATCATCCGTCTTAGATGGCTGTGAGCTGAGACATGTCGTTTTCGCTGTTAGAACGGAACGAAAGGGACAAATTAAGTGTGCATTTAAGTGATATGAAACTGGCTCATAAAGTTTTCCAAAAATCTGTTACTTACATAATTACATAACTTACTTACATAATTTTGAAACTTCATAGTTTTCTCTATTTTTGTGTTTCTCCTATGTGGGGTAGAGTTTCCTCTTTGGATACATTAAAAATTTCAAGTCACGAACGAAATTTCAGGCATATCTAGTTTTAAATAAAAAGGCCACGATTTGACACATCAATGCATCATTTTAAAGCTTGGACAGGTGGTTATGTTAGGTTATCGTTCAAGTATCCATTATAGCTTTGTTTACATTGGCGCGCGCGATCACTCAGCGGTTAGTGTACTAGACAAATGACCATGGGGGGGTCTCAGATTTTTACCTTCTAAGAGAAAATTCTCATTTCAAGATGATACGTTGCTGATAGACAACAATTCTATAAGCAGCAACTTGATGTGCCACTGAATCACATATCTACTTTTGGTGGCGATGCCGGCTTTCGAATTGATATGACAAGCGGGCCAGTACTTGAGTAAGCAAACTGTTTCCTATTTTAGATATACTAAAAACCCCCACATCACTGTCTGCACCCTCAACTGATAGCCAAATATCAAATCCACTGTGCCGTGATAGAAATGCCAATTGTTACCTACTGGAAAATATGCCATTACATATATAAGCTGTGCCCCCTCACCCTTGAATGAAATTTTCATAAATTATCCCTTATCACCAGATTGCAGGCTTGGGATATTCATTATTTATTCGCAGTTCAATGTTTGGCTGACAACACACTGTAGCCGAGAGCCCTTTGTTGTCAGCACTATGCTGACATATCGATGCCTTGAATGCATTGTAACTTTCGTTTCTGTCTTCGCCCAGCGATGACGAACGAATAAGCCGGTCTTGTGTTATACATATTTGCCAAAGTAATTGCTCGTTGTGCCAGCAAAAAGACTCATGCCACTGCAATTCACTGTCAAGTGGGTTAGTAGTAATTGAATGCAAATTTGTGAGCAAACAATATTGCAGCTGCATGAACGGAAACAAATCCAAGGAAGTTTCCATCAATTTTGTTGTCGTTATTAATTTCTACGTCACGCAGTGCTGGCGCTCCATGAATCCATGAATCACCGAAACAGTTTATATCGCATGCCGCAATGACTCAATTTATTTGAGAGAAAGTGCACCGAATCGAGGAATTCCAAGTTTTATTGATTTCCATTTTCACAAATGGCCTGTGTGACAAATAACTTTTAATTAAAGGCAAATAAATAACTCCAAATCAATCTAATTGCTGATGGCACAGCAAATATACAATTTGGTTGACGGAAACCGATATGCGTCTGCTAGATTGTGTGTCCCGCACGAGCATATGTACATGCCGCTGGAGTGTAAATCAATTTCGGTAGTTAATTTTGCCTCCAAGTCGCGGAAAACCATCGATTAGAGTAAATCATATGTAAATACCCATCGGCGGATAGTAGAGGGACATATATTGCGCGTTGTATCCACATGTGGGTGTCACTTAAGCCGGTGTTCAATTTATTGATCACTTGAGACATATAAGTAGTTATTTTTGCAAATAAAATTAATGACCGTTCTGGCATGTCAATTCTGGAAATAGTATGTGATATGCTGCTCAAAGTACGAGTTCGTTCCATCTGCCATAATTATTTACAACAATCATTCATCATTTATTAATCAAATGTTTGGAATTCCCCTGCCTAAGTTTAACACTTTTGTGTCCAATAGATGGCGTCACTTGGGTTTAATTGAAAAAGAATATTTGTCACCTTCAAGTATCTAGTATAGTAAGTCTGACAGCTGTCTCTGACTAGATGTATCTCGGTTTTGATTGGCTAAAATCGGTCATATGAGCATCTGTTTCAGTTGACGTTTATGAAGGGGTAGCGGACGAATCTAGTCAAGAAATTCATGACTGATTACTAATTTGACAGTTTGGATATGTGGATGATGTAGGAACAGCAACGTTCCCGACCAATCTAGTTTTTCCGTTCAGGTTACATCTTATCCCGACCAATCTAGTCGACTGAAGATAACTATATTCTTGAATGTTCCCATTGATATGATGGATTCACAACATCACGCACTCGCATTTCTGCATGCGATAAGATAGAAAGATATGTTTGTCCGCAGTCAGCTTAAAGTGGAAGCCATTTTGTTTTGTAAGAAAGCGAAATCCCCTCAGCCTGCAGTACTTTCCCTTAATTCCTGACACGTAAACAAGATGACCGACCTAAATACGTATCACGTTTTATTGCGTGCAGTATTGCAAATAAATAATTCTTCTTATTAAGTCAATGACATGGTCACTGCGATGATTTATGTATGTATATACTTTATTTAATTTTCATGTTTTGAACCTTCCAACAACCCGAGGTATGCATGTAATTTTTAAGGTTATGTGTTTTTTTTAAGTCGAACTGATTTCTTAATTTCATAAAATTTGAATCATGTAAACCCTCGCAATATATATATCTAAATTAACAAAACACAGAGTAGCTGTCCCTTAAAGTGAAACAAAAATGCATATTCCATTCATTTACGAGATGATGTCATAAGGTAAAAGTAAGTGTGCCTCCAATCAATGCGTCTAAGCCAAATTACCTTCAGAAATGCCAAATCTTCGACTACTGTCTGTCGAAAACTAAAATTTGAGTGCGATATGAGTTATTTGAATGTTGTTTTATTTTTTGCAGTGGTTCTTATAGTTGCTGTCCTTTAGCAAAAACAAAATTGGTTGTTATATATTCTTATATTCCTTATAACCAAATCTGTAACGTTTTCTTAGGGGTTGTGGTCTTGCAGAAAAAAAAGACGTTAAGATTAGAAACACCTCAACACTTTGGATTTGCCGTCATGAGATTACAAGTCATTACAGTAAAAGCAAAAGACGTACGGGCATCTCTAACCTATTTTATCTTGGAAACTTATCTGCATATCTATTGGACTTAACGTTGTACATCAAAGAAGATTAGAACATAACGTCCACATCTATTGGATTAGAAAAGCATTCATTGTTAAACCAATTCAATCAAATCACTCAACTCGATAGACCTTAATGAGATTTTGTTCTTTTTTTTTAATCTTTCCTACTCCCTTCGCGCACAAAGCCGATTAAGGGCCGATCTGTTCACAGCTGGTTAAATTCTTGGTTAGGTCAGCATCGATTTAGGTTAACAAATGATTGCAAATCAGTGATAAGCAATGAGTGGTTCTTGGCCGTTTTTTCACTTCGGCCACCAAACCATGTATTTGCAACAAATCGTTCCATTTTTCCAGTTTATTTGTCAATTCAGTGATTAAGTTACATTTTCTTTCTGTTTTCGGGGTCCGTGTGTTTTTGCCTTGGTAATTTATTAGTGAATATATTTTCACTGTTTAGTATCAAAATGGCGGAATCTAATGATACAGGAATCTTTTAAAAATAGAGGAATAAAGTCTTGTTGGTGTGAGACAATCAGCTTGTTTTGCGAACAAAACCGAATCAGTAGTTGTAGACCCGCATTCTTGGTCCTCATCCTCATCCTCATCCTCATCCGGCTGAAGTTGGGTACCTGTATGTACAATCACCTTTCATAGACTGTAGTCCTGTGTATTGTATCTATCTATGAGTTTAAAACATTAACGCAACCGAAGTGACAGACTAAATTGGATAGAACCTTCCATCTTGCGTTCTGTATAAGTTCATTTATTGCATTATTTGTATTTTGTTTTTTTTTTTTGCACAAAATTTCTGACAATATTCTACTAAAATATCTTGAGAAGGCGTGTAAGTTTAACCCCGCTAGGTGTCAGCCTCTCGAAAACAAAGTATAGAGTACAATAGTAAATCCTTTGGTCTTTCTTCCAGCCTCTGGAATAAAAAGTACAGAGTACAATAGTTAATCCTTTGGTCTTTCTCCTAAGCGGAAAATATTGCTCCCTTAGCTTACAGTTCTTCTATCTGTGTCCAATAACTTGCAGTAATCCTGGTGGTAATTCGTGTGTAAAAGATATTATGTTTGTAGAAGTGATTTTGGGAAACTGATACAAATACTAATCCTTTTAAGGTATTTGCATTCTGTGATTTTTTTTTCTTAGTCACTGATAGTTTATTTTTCTTGTTTCTTAACTTAAAATGTTAAAAAAAATTTGTTGTTAAATAATATGTGTGGCTGACCTTATGAGACATAATTTTTATGATTATCCTAGGCTTATCCACTTCCAGGTGACTGAAGGCTATGTTACTTTTTTTTCTCCACAACTAAGTATGCAAAATGAACGGAAACTTCAAACTATATACTGTCGCAAAAATTTCGATCAATTCTCCATGTTTTTCTGTAGTCAGCCACCCTGTTCATTTACCAGAGAAATGGGGGGCTGACTATGAAAGACACGTTCATCAGTAGTCAGCCCCCTGTTCTTATGAAAATGTGTAAATTCAATTGGGGCTGATTACTGGATACTTGAACGCGCGACTATTGTAACTTAGGGCCGACTACTCCAAAATCATACCTACATTACTTATTTTTTAAAAAGTTTCGCTTAGGTATTTAAAATACTTAATAAGCTTAGCATTTTCCGATTTATGCTCTTCAAACTGTCAAAGAAACAAAATACTGGATTAAATAGTAGAACAAGGGATTTTAAAAGACCAATCAACCACAAAAGAACAGTAAAGAGGCTGACTTTTATAGCAGATACGTCAAAACTAATACCTATGAAGTCCTTAGACAATCTTGAATAAACGAACTTCCAGAAAATTATTACTATATTATGAACAAACACAGCTGGAATAACCCAGGGAGTGATGCCGAACTATTCATCAAATTTCAAGATTTTCGACTTTCTAAATCTAACAAATTAAAACAACTTTTTTATTGGAGAAAAACGTTTTCTGTTAATTCAATTAATAGGTATATAGAATGTGAATCGAACAGAGCCCATGCAAAACTTCTGTTTTACTAACATTTCCATCAGCTCTAAGGTAGATAAGGAAATCATTTGATGGGAAAACTGATGTAGGTACATAATATGTTGTTAGAAAAATGTTTAAGGAGTAAAACCAGCGGACAGGAACTTCGCATATTCAATCTTAGAAGATTTTATTTTCAATATTTTATGGCTTCCACATTCCTCTGCAAATGTTGAAACTATATTTTCTGCTGTAAATTTAAACAAAGGCGCAGTGGCTAAGTGGTCAGTGTGTTGAACTACTAAGCGAGGAGTCCCAGGCTCGAAAAAACCCGCAAAAATCCAAATTCAAACTTAGGGTTTTTTCCAATGCGCCACCTCTCGCGAACGTCTCACAAACATCCGAGAGCATAACTGTCTTGAAAGAGCTTCTCAACTAGCCGTTTCTGCATAAAATTGTAGATTTCTCCCATTCGTTCCAAAAATGAAAAACTCGCACAACACAATTGGTTGTGAGAAACTAGGCTTTGGGTCCTTACGGACCTGTTACGCCAACTATTTATTTATTTTATTTATTTATTTAAATTTAAATTAAACAACGAATACGTAATCGTTTGACTACTGAAACACTTGAAATTTCAATCTTGTAATTTGTTGTGCTTTATAGAAGCGCATTGCTATGATCGTGGTGGACATAAGCAATGAAATTCTTAGTCATAATGTCCCAAATTCCAAAAAGCAATAAGATTCATTTATGAGCAACAATTTTTTTATCGATATTTATGTAAAAATATAGTTTGCCTACTACGATTTTGTCGAGAAAATAAATATAAGTTTTATTCTAAGCACTTCAAAATTGTGTTTTATACTTTTTCCTTTTTAAAATCACCCTTATTCCGAGTGGCGTTTTACTTTCACGACGTTTGTCGTTTTTTGAGGCGTTTTAGAAGACTTATTCCCTAACTTCCACGATAGGGTAAAACGTCGTCGGTAGGTAGTTCACATTCCACATACGATCCACACCAGCTGATATACGCCAATGACAGCTAAATGGCGGTTTCAGTTTATGGTGTTCATATTTTTGAAAGAAATTGTTGTAAGTTGTATTCTAAAAATTAATAGTGTATAGTGCATACGGAAACAGATAAGGACAAAATCCAATCCATTGGATATACCGGATACAAATAAATTTTCAATTTAAGAAAACTTACTTTTTCACCTGTCGTTCACTACTGTTCAGTATCTTTTAAACGACAAATACCGTCGTTTTCTTGTCGTTTTGTGGCGTTCAACGCCTTACAGAATGACAGTGAAGTTTCTCACATGACGTTCGTCGTACGCCAATAGGTTCCACATGACGTTCAGTGACAAATGGCGTTCAACGACTCAAAAAGGCCTCTCGTACTTCCGAATTCAAATTGGCGTTTCTTAAATCGTCGTAAACGCCACTCGGAATAAGGGTGAATACAAAAAAAAAATCTTCAAGAAAAAATTAGTTTATTTTGGGAAAACAAAATTTTAAAATTGTTCATCTGGGAACACTAAACCCAGATTGAAAGAACCAGGCCAAAAGCTAACCAAAAATAAAGCAATGTTAATTCTATATCCTTTGAATACCGCCTGTCCAATTTCTTCTACTGCCTAAAGGAAATAAAACATCAGTGAGTTCCCCAATTTTATGATTTTGAAATTTCCCCAGCGGGAGTTTAAAAAATGCTGGCGAAACATTGAGGCATCATTAATTAGCCTGCACCAAACACCGATTTGTGGGATTTTGGTCGCATAATTGGATCTTCCATTCCATTAGTGTTTTGCAAAAAGTTATACTCTTACCTAATTGGGTCGGTGGAATATATTACATTTAACTTTTGTTTATTTTTTTTCGCAGCGAAAAAAGGTTTCCCAATTACTTTTAAAAAGTATTTTTAGGTCGTTCTCAACGAGTTGCACATCGCCAAAATAAATACATTATCGGCCATTACTCTTTAAAAGCATTCGTCATTTTGTACGAGTACGGGCCGGTATATGCTGAGTTTGGAAAGGGTCTATCAAGAAGTCCCACCGAGTTATTGAAAAGTTGTTAGTTCTTTAATTTAATAATACAAGTCCCTGGTGAGTATGAAAATATTTACATTGAGTTGGGTTTTATCTATTAGATGCTGCCCCAAGTTAAAACAATAAGTGTAAAGTTACCCCCATTCCTGGTACCACTTATTATTTTTTTTTTTTTATTATTATTATAAGAGACACAAGTGCTGCAGCTAGGGTTCTAACACGGCACGTCTTTTCAGTTGCAAAAGACAGACTACATCAGGCATAGGGATGTTTGATAAGAGAGTGGCTGGATCATTGGGAAAATGGGAAGGTGATATAGCTTAATTTTGGCAGCTGTAAATATATAAACAAATAGTTGGCACCTGGCATGCGATGTTACGCCCACTTCTTCAACGTGAAGTGTCACGCCCCATTTTTTATTGCATCCATATTTCGAGAAGTACTTTGTTCGGTCGATTTACTTCAATGGTCTAAATTCAGCTCCCATTAGTGTCGAGAAACAGCGTTTGCAATGTTTTTTTCTTTATAAATACGCGCGACTTTCCCTCAAAATCTTAAGTCGATCGATGACTCCGAGTTTTGCAAGCACAAAAAAAAGTTCAATCATAATAAGGTCAGAATTTTAGTTTTTTTTTTTTTTGAATTATACATAGTAACTCTTTATTGGTTACATTTTGTGTTGGTCCGACCTTTTGATTCATCGTCTAACTTCCTATGAGTCTTATGGCGTCTAGATGGTTTGCAAAACCTTTGCTTTTCAATTTGGCTCAATTTAAAGTGACCTCAAAAGGTGGAAAGCCTTGAGTAATATCTTCTAATGCCCACGGGTTTTGGGTTAGCCTTATAAATCTGAAACTAGAACTTAACGACTGTAAGGTGTTTGGCCGGAATAGATTTAAGAACTACTGTACGGAATTGACTCGGTTTTCAAAGTTGCATTGCAGAATGTGAGCATTGAAACATAGGATATGTTTTATTGTTATCAGCTGTCCAGAAACGGAAATCTAAGCTGATATTCAAGCACATACCCAAATAGAAAGAACATATTTCACAAAAATCTCCTAGCTAGTAGCTTTTGAATGTCTTGAGCGATTCAGAAGCAATTCAGAAAAAAACGGATTGAAGCTACATTCTTGAACTTTAACAACGTCCGATACAAACAGTGTACGAGAACTCATATGTCCTTAAGGTCCATATTCAAAATCAAAATAACAGAATTGCAAATAATTAATCAAACTAACCTACGATTTTCTACATTTTCAGTCCTATATTCGGTGTTCAAACATCCATAAATGATGCCAAAACTTGCCATTTCGCACTAGCAACATCGTCCAATAACAACCATATTAGGAAAACACAGCAAACAAGCAGTGTTATAGTTAGAGGCCACCTATAAAACAACAAAATCTTTGATTTAGGCGCCGGCCGATGGCCGCCCTGCTGTTCTGCTGGCCAATTAAACAAGTAAAAGTCAATTTGTAAGTACACCACTAAATTTAATGTTCCCTGCTCAAGCACACTGCTTAATTACACCACAAGTATACAGTATACTTATACAGCTTACCAACTACAAATATTAATGCTATGATCTGCTGCGTTACCTTCCCCCTTGAATGGAAACTCAATTTTGAAACGGCTTCTCGATGACCAACAAAAGTAATTAAATCGGGACCATACTCGTAGATGCCGTCGGATAGTTTGGGTTTTATAAGATTTCAGCTTTGAAGCTATTTTGAAGTCACTTTGAAGACTTTACAATTAGCGTTTCATCACAACCCTCTCGACGACCAGAAAGATAGTATCGCACTTCTAAGGATTGACATTTTATAATTAAAAATAAAAAAAAAAAAACCGATATCTAAATTGCCTTTCACCCAAAGAGATAAAAAAAAATGTAATTAAAAACCCTGCACATCGTCCGGACAAAAGTGAATCCTTTTCACACAGAAGTCAAAATAAATACGCCAACACAAACAGAGTCCACCGTTAATTAGAAATTATTACCGTCCATCAGGCTGGAAGGAGTCAAAAGTAATCTGAGCGAATACAGATAAATCTTTAGATGGGTGGCTCATATTAATGGTCTGAAGAGCAAACACCCCCGGGTCGGCTTAATAACCCCGATTACTCACCTTAACACCGAGGATTATAATTGATAGCGAAAAGAACATCACAGCTTTCATGTTGGCGTTGTCGTTTCCTTTGATCCTTTTTAAACACCAGTAAAACGAACAATAAAACACGATTTGTGGGCTGGCAAAAAAAAAAAAAATTAAATCAACTTTATAATTCCGAATGCGTTTGATACCGTACACTAATTTTTATTTCTTTTAAACGCACGCACGAGACCAAGTAAACAACTAGGAAAGTAATTCAGCTAACTGATTGAGTTTCCTTGCAGTTAAATGAACTTATTTTTATTTGCACTTTTTTTGTTTGTCTTTTGAAAACCCGCCTACCCTCTTTGTTGTCTTTAAACAAAAAACTGGACACTTGCACAGGAAAAGTTTGGACGAGTACGGTTGGAATGAATTCTCTCGACTTTTTGAGCCGAAAATCACGATAGGTACACTGCGAGCAACGAACGAAATTGGTACTAATGCCGCACAGAAGAACCCAATTTAACCATGGAACACCATCGACGGTATGGTGTTGTTATCAGTGGTGCGTATCCTTTTATAGTGGTTTCCATTCGGAGAAAGCTTACAGACTTTTCTCAGCAAGGGTGGTTCAATGTTAATGGTACTGAATTGAACTCGAACCGACTACTGAGTGGGTGTGTGGTAAGAAGGTGATAGAGAGAAAGAGAGAGAGTATGCGTGTATTCCAGAGAATGGCAATAAGGTGGCTGTTAAGCGTTGACTACATCTACATCACTTGTTGCCTTGGCACTTTGTGCCAGTAATGGCAACATGTGCTTTTTGTATAGAATCTGATGGTGAAGAAGAAGTTCTACTAACCCATGGGAGAAGTAGGGAGAGACTGAAAATCTTTAGGGTGACCAGAATAAAGTGATTGTGCTTTGTATGAATTGCGAATTGCGCTTTATCCGGGCTTTCAATTCGTCTTGTGTTTTGCATATTCATCGGTTGTGTTGAGAGGGCCCTATCGTAAAGTCACATGGATGCCCCCCTTCTGGAGGTAGGTTGCCCTAAACTATTATTGCCTATAGCATCTGTGACAAATAGAAGTATAGCTCTCTTTCTGTTGATCCACAGGTTGATTTTGGATATGATTCTGTGCGTTCATCTTTTTGCTTTTTCAATTCCGGTAGACTACTCTTTGTGGTTACACTGTCGTAAGGTATTAGGAACGTTGCAGAACCATGGCAGATGTTTGCGACATGACAGGAGAACGAGGTTTTTAAATTTCGAAATCGCTTCCGCTTGAATTTTCAGAGAAATTATCAACCAAGAAATCAAAACCAACCATCCTTTAGTATGAGATAAGAACTGTACACATTTGTACTAAAAACTGAAAAGACGTAGTATTGAAACGCACAAAATAGGACTAAATTTTTGTAAATGCCATAACAAAAAAAAATCTTGTTACACACTCCGAGTGTAAATTTGGTTTAAGTTAATGTTACAAGCTTATCGGTGTTTTTTAAGCCCGATGATTTAAATTTGCATTTATAATACTGACTCAAAAACATGAATTAAATCCGATGGATAAAGGTGCATTTAAACGAGGAGCTTAAACCGATTTGAGCTTGACTAAAACCTACGTAATTTAAAATTTCATACATAATGCCGTTTGTCACTTGGCAACTGATCTGGATTTGCTGTGTGCTGACTGTCATTTTTATTGTATTGATTATGAATTTAGCCTCCAATATGCCTCTTTTTTTCCGAAAATCCTCGACGTCGTTATCATTGAGCCCCTTGTGCGTTCGATATAGTCGAAGATGAGATCGCCGTTGATTCACCATCAGCTGTTCCATCAGCTCTTCGTTAAATTTCTTTTCTGACGACAAACCATCAAAATTTCATCCACTTTACAAATGAAATCAATTTTTTTAGCTTCTACATTTTATGTTCTATTTCACTTTTACTTATTTTCTGAACGAAGAAATGTCAATATTTTGAAATTAAGCTTTAACCCGAGTAAAATTCTTAGACTGGTTCCGCAGTGCGTTTAAATTCAATCGAATTAAATCGAATGACTGAATATTATGAACTTGGGCTTAATTTTTGGAGTGAATAATATGGGCGTAAGTGAAATAACCTCACATTACGTTCGATTTATATCAAAAATTTAGTACTCAAAATTGAGAAATGGTGCTTGCGTCTCGGGAAAGTCAAATAGTACAGCAATCGGTACAAAAGTAATCCTTTTTCAACAGTGGGTATTGTGGTGTGGAATGTAGCGTGGAACCTAAAATGGTGAAGTTTAAGTAACCCATTGGTCACCAAGTAAGTTCCACTTCCAATTAGAGATTCGAATCTGTCAAATAAGTTTAACTCTCCATTAAGCTAATTCTAGAACCAGCCGGAATAAACCAGAAACCTCTAGATAGATGGCGGAGCGGATATAAAAGGCAGGTTTGAGAACAGTTATTGGTAAAATCGAAATAGTAATCGGTTGTAAAGATACATAAGTGTAAATAAATACAGTGAACTATGTGATTGGTTTGAGTCGTTTAAGAATTGTTTTTGTACTTAATAAGTGAATTATTAGAATAATCCTTAAAGTCAAATAAAAGCGATTTTTTTTAGAAAAGTTCAACAGAATAGTCTTTTATCTTTTCGAACCCCAGCTCGAATGTGTAACAGTATAGTAGATGGCGACCACTAAAAATTTGCCACCGCCCCAGAAGAGTTGTTCTTAGTTCTTGTGCATAATCAACTCAAAGTAGCTGTCGATTGTAACGTTCTGTCCCCTTGGATGGAGACTGTTTGCAAAAAGGCGTAAGTCCTCTTGAAATTATAAAATCAAAGCGAAACCATTATAAACAATTTCATTTATTGCAAAAATTAATCTATATAACCAAACCCTTAATCCTGTATTGGCTGTGCTATATAACCCTGCACATTTCTAGGATGAGTGGCATCACCTCGATCGGAGTACCCATACCCATGACCATGATATGCTTCACCCGGTACTTGGTACAGTCCATAGTGTACACCGCTGTTAGCAACCTGTAAGAAATCATTTGACGAACTTTAAGGTCTAAATAAACAAACCATCGTATGCAATCGTACCCTCTTCAATCCATTGATTGAGGCTAACAGCAAAGCCATTTTAGCCAACAACAGTGCTTTCCCACTAATCACCGACAGAATCTGAAATCCCATGGGCACCAAAACCGCTCCCAATGCTGTTACTCCAAATACCATCGCAATCATCATATTATTGCGATGACGTCGATGGCGCGGTGTTCCATGCACTTCGCCTGTTTGTCCTGAAATCAGATACAGAACAAGCTATTATTGGCTCCATTTACGAATTAATTTCTTGTGTTGTAGATACCTTCACCTTTGCCATCCAAAATAGTTCCACTGATTTCTTTTAAGCTCACTTGTAAGGCATGTGTTTGAATAATCCGAGCGACTCTCTGAGCTACTTCCTCCAGATATCCAAGACCGACATTGATGTCTCTTCGTACATCTGCATCACTATGAGTTAGCAACAAAAATAGAAAAAAAAGATGAACCTTTTTCACTAAGTAATTAGTGCTGTGACGTTCACCTTCCATCGGAGGGCCTGTTGCCATTGTTATCTACTATCCGAACTAAACGAATCCCCCGCCAGATGTGAATCATCTTTAATGACATCAGTTCGTCAAATAGCTTCAGCGATAAAATTCTCAAGCAGCTCAGGGATGTGTTGGTGGATGTCTGTTAGAGAAAAAGAAAAAAAAAGTCCAATGATCGTCAGACGGCATGCATATACATCACACACTCGTAACAACGTAAGGTGAAAGGACACACGTTTCAGTGGATGACAAAAAACCGTTCAATCCTTGTATGAGATTAAATCGAAACGTGAGCATATTAAAGTCAAAGCTTTAATCAATATTCAAAAATCGGGGTGGTGGGCTTTTGTCTTTTTTCCAAGGGTCCTCTGATTCTTTTATCGCGTTGTTGTAGTCCATGGGTGGTCAAAGTTTATGGCTATATGGTGATTGCTGCTACATATGCTACATACAATTGCAATCACGTTTTTCTCTTCTTTTTTTTTTGCATGGAACAGGAAAGGAATATCTGGTAGTGGGCATAGGGTGTACTGAGTTGTGTCAACGGATGGTTGCTAAATTTACATACAGCCGTCATGCGGAGTTATATACGTTGGGATTTGACATATTTTAAGATGAAAAGGTAATTCGGGATGCTTTGTGTTGGATTTATTCTTAAATAGTTGAAACACGTTATTAGATAAGTCCCAGTTGACGGGCTACAGAGCTTAATCTAGTTTCGGGACGGATTTGCTGAATTTTCAGAAACTATTTATAACAATGAAACGTGCTCGTCACTGTAAAACTATGATTACCTTAACTATCAAACGTACCTAGTGTAAGTTTCATTGAAGACTAGATTCGGACATGGACACAGACAGTTTATTTCAATCTATCATTTACAAAATTGGAATGTAACCCTAGAGGTCTAATCATTTGTTCTGACAAATTTTGTTTACCTTTACGGAAAATTGGGTAAATTTGACGTGCCGCTTGTCATTTATAGGTCTCAATAGAACTCGTGCACTGTCATAAGTTAAAAGTTAAAAATGCTATAGTTTACTGATGTGGTATTCGATTAGGCTTCTTCAGATTCGTTCTCAGATTTCAGATTTCGTCTGTCAATCGAGCATAAAAACGTTTTTGTTTTTTAAATTTCTATTAAAATTTTGAAATTTGCATCCAGACTAATTTCTAAACATTTGTACATAAATAATTACCAAAACTAGATCCACCCGATTCAATGCGTTTCTTTGCAGTTGAAAAATTTCACGAAAACGTAAACAAACTCCACTAGGTGTCAAACTCAAACGCACTCGCATTGGTAGATCTGAAGCAACTCTGAGAAAAAAATCCAGATTAGCAGAAGTGCTCTGAAATCGAAAAAAAAAGGACTCTGAGAGCTCCTAATCGAGTGCCAAATGAGTATCTAACGTAACTGCGATTAACGTGATGTTCTGCTCTGAGCTAAAAAGAAAAACGGCTATTAAAAAAGTCAGACGACAGAAAACAAAATCGGAACCGTTAAAAAATGGACTGGGAATTTAGAACTGAATTTATAAATCTATACCACCAGTCTGAACCTAGTACGTACAAAATATAAATCACCTTACGTCATAAATTTCCGAAATCCCCTTTAAATCCACAAGTGTACGGCCTCGTAAGAAGACAACGCAATCTGTTAGACGCATTTCAAAACAGAAAAAGGGTATTTCCTCCTATTAAAACTGTATGACTTCGCCATCAAACAGATGTTCCTTGTAAACGCAATCGACTTTGAGCTACCTGGCAAGCTATATCAGATATCAGCTATCTACTCATGCCCCTACTAATTTGACAATTACCAAAATGAATATGGAACCCGTACTCGTATGTAAATACGTTTTAAATTCAGTGTATCCAACTTCCTACTTCCTCCGTACCTTAACGCAATCCTTAACATCTCGTCGTATCTCTCGCATCCGTGTTATCCATGAGTTCATATTGCCATCATCGTATTTCACACCTTTACACGCACAAATATAGTTCATTAGAACCAGAATGAGAACCCACTTCAAACACATTACTAAGCAGAGCAATAACAACGATTCTTATTAATACGACTAAGAGTAAAGATTGGAGGAAAAATGACCGTATAAAACTGAGTCAACTCAAATGCATTTCACTTCGGAGTTCCTCGAACACGAATGAAGACTTTTGCTCTACAACACACGACTGGACATCGATCTGACACTGAACTGAAGACCACTCCGAAGTCATCCCGGTTTAAGTAGCTGCATTACCATGACCTAGCTCTCTATGGTCGTGGCCAAATGAACGTTTTAATGACTATGTACTGCATGAACGCATATATGCAAGTCACAGCAGCTCTGAGGGTGTGCAATTATATGGTGTGTCTGCCACAAAACCTATTTAATGTTTCACCGAGCGATGGGGTTAGTGAAGTCGGCTGTTGCTCTACCCAGCTTTTGCCAGTAAAACAGAATGTTAAATGAGTTTTATTATTATTTGTGTCAGTAAGCTTGCTATTGACTATGGAGCTGTTTACGGTTCACTTGAAAGTGTAACATTGTTGAATTAGAAATGGAAAGGTATCGTATTCTAACTTATGTTTATTTAGTCTTTATTGGTTTGTGCGTCGTAGATCGCATGCACTGATAAATCTGCGGTAGTATTATAAATATTCGATTGGTCATTGGTTCAGTCCTTTACCTTCAGTATAAGATAACCTAAAATTGTATTCTGGACTGCGTTCAGGACTGGTTGAGTTGAAGGTATTTCATACGTCCAGAGCTGCCTACAGGACGATCCTCCTTGAATTGCGATCCACTTCGGCGGGTTACGTATTCTTAACTATGTATCGTTCCTTGCTGCCTTTCAGAATATGGATTTTATTTTAAGACATTGTTTTCTACTGTAAGTTTTAAGACATTTCTGCGCATTACTGTCCGATTTCTTGATTTAAAAGTTTTACAACTGGAAAAACAGTGCCAACCTTCCCTAAAACGTTTAAATGAACCCAGTTTCGAAACATAATTTCCATTTGTAAAATTACCAGTAAGCAACATAATATGTAATAATAATTTATTTATTTTCTTGTACTTGCACTTGAAAGACGTACATTGGTTTTGGTTTTTTATTATCATCACATTATGCTAACACAACAAATACATCCTGAAGTGATTAACATTTGGACATTAATCTCAAGATTCATTCATCTATTATATTTTCTAAAATATTACAGTTTTGATTTGTATTCAAAAATTGATTTTAATTTGTACCTGATTGGTATTTAAATTAGCATAGCTTTCTATGTTTAAAAGCGTGTAAAGTCTACGTAACAAAAAAATACAATAACATTTATATAATGGAAAGGACGAAGATATTAAGCAGTTTACTATACGTTTGCTTTGAACTGTTTTCATGTAAATAAATAATTTAACAATTCATTCTGCAAGAATATTTTAAAGAAGATGGAGTTAACATTTTGCTTATATTAATTTTAAAATTTATTTTCACTATCAATTTATATTTTTTTTTAAATTCAGACAAAGCTAATTTTATGCTAGACTTGCCGCCAAATATTAAATTGTGCTTATGAACGTAAAGTCATAATTGAAATTATAATTATAATGCGGAAGTGGAGAAGTAATAAACTTGGAAAGTGGGTCGTGGGTGGTAAGATGTCAGATCGGATGCATTATGTATCGTCTACAACAAGGTCATCTAAGAAGAATTTGAATATGTGCGATTTGAGCTACTAGCAGCAGACTGCATCTGGCTCTGTCTGACCAGCGGTTAAAATTTTTTGTCAAGCATAAACCCAATAATCTGCCGTTCCATTAACCACTATATGACTACCGGCACGTCAAGTTAATGTCGAACTTAAAATGTCACTAGAGCTAACCGTTCATGCTAGATTTACTTTTTTGCATCTAGCGCCCAATAATACAGAATAATGTAGTATCTTCCGCGCATTTCGTCACATGAACTCCAACAGTTGACGAAAATCTTTACTAAGTGTGTTCAAAAGTTGAATTAGTGAAATAAACTATTATGGCAGTTCAGTGTTTAACAATAACAATAATAATAAAAAAAAGAAACAGCTATAAAAACCAAATTCCAATATATCTCGCCTGCCTTACAATCATCGTTAAGGTCGGTCGTTTAGATTGTCCCTATCCTAGCAATAGGAGGGAACTATAGCCATAATAGTTATTTCATAAACGAATCCTTCCGTACAGTAAAGAATCGCAGTCGTGTTTTATGCTCAGACCGAAAAGTATTCAGTTCCACAAGAAGGCTGGAAATTGTAACTTTGTTGGCCAAATGTTCACTTGCAGTGAACCAACCTCTTGAGGGTAAAAAACCAGGGGTCTTTTTCTCTAAGTTGCAGAAGTAAATCGTTGGTGCATACGAAAACGTTTGAACGTTTCGCCTTACAGAATGCCGACCCAGGGCTTAGGCTATGGATGAGCAACAAAAATTTTGAAATCAAAATAAAATACAAAAAAACTTAAACATATAACGAACATAAAAATTATGTATTTACTTAAATTTCTCATCTAGGTGCATACATGTAAACATTCTACTTTCTTTATCATTGTTTAACATTTGTAATCTTTACAACTTACTTATGAAATAAATGCACAATCAACAATAAATTATAGTTAACAAAAATCTCTAGTCGCCTGAAAGTAATATCGCGTTGTTTTTTTTTATTTCTTTTTTCTTTTACATCATTAATTAAAATGTTCTCTTAAGGTCACGCGGACAGGACATAATTAATTGATAAGAACTGTTTAATTTAAAGACTGCCTGAGCTTTTGTTAAAAAAAAAGAAAACGAGCAGAAGAACATTTCAAACATTTTCTAAGTTATCTACAAAGATCTCTGGCACGGCCTTACAATATCTATTTTCCATTTTCGTTTTGCACTTTAAGAGTTCGTGTGCTAAATATATTATTTTCATTTGTAAATTTGTTTTTAATTCATTTAGTTTTCCTAGCAAAATCAAAAGAGGAAAGGAAACGTGTTGTTTAAAAATTATAAAAATCTTAACTTGCGATAATATAGCTATTGGATCATCACGATCCCGTTGTTGGTGTCGGTCGACCGAAACGTGGCAGACAAAGGCCGAATTTCGATTCAATACCATTAAGCATAGGCACTGCCGCACGATAGCCACCAATGTGGTCGGGATTTATTCTATGCACAGTGTCATCGATTGGTTTGGACTTCTTCACTTCGGAACCGCTTGGTTGAGAGCCACCAAAGTCCACATAGAACATACGCTGCAGCAGCTCGTAAGTGACCAGTGTAACACCGAATTGTGGCGATGAACGGAGAACACGAGCTATAAAGTAAGAACGTATTGAGTAGAGCAAAGCGACTGCTGTGAGTGGTTAGACGCTTACCAGCAGTTCCCTTCCAGAAGGCACGAGGACCCTCTTCCACCATGATTTTCTTTGTGGCATCCCAAACTCCCTTGTAGGTTGTTTGGCCAGTTCGAGCAACGACTTGCAAGCGAGTTTTTATAACATCGGCCGGTGTGACCAAAGAGGCAGCTGGTACACCTGCTATGGCGCCGGCAGCTAGCAGTGTTAAAGGATGGTTGTAACTGCAAGGAAGGAGTTAAGTTTTTGGGAAAAATGTTTACGCATTTCACTTACCCATCCTCATCGGCGAATAGAGCCTTTGTGTGGGCATAAGTGGGAAAGTAAATGGCAGAGAAAGGTACATCACGCAATAGGCAGGCACGAGCTCCTTTGTACAGGCCGAACAGTCCCAAATCGCGAACGACAGATAAGGCACGAACTTTTGCGCCACCTAAAAAAATACACAAAGACTATATTGAGTAAAGATGATTGAGAGCAGATAAATAGAAATTTTATGCTTTCTTTAACGCTCTAGCGATGCCTCAAGGTTCTTGTGAATTTTGTCTGTATCAGGACCTCCAAGTGTTCAAAGCGCAGATATTTATCGAACCGAATGACCTCTATTCTATCAAAAAGACTAACTTACCCGCGATTTCTCCAGCAACTTGTAGTCGAATTTTGACAATCTCCAGTGGATTTGTGAAAACAACTTGAGATGCGCCAGCCTAAGAAAAATAAATACACGTTCCTAAAATGAACTTACTATGTATTTAAAAAATCTACGTACACATGCTCCAGATAACACTTCCGCATAACCCGAAATGACTCCCTGCTTGTCCGTGAACTTATCACGAACAAAATCATTAACAGTCAGCTTGATGGCTTTCTCTGGCGCTACACCCATCAGCTGAGGTAACAAGCCACGATACAAGCCGAGTGCGCCTTCATGCCGAATAACCTGCAAAACAAGATTGTCTTATCAATCAACTTCACAGTATTGCTGTTGGCAAACCAACCTTCTTAAAGCAATCCCAAGAGTTTCTGTAGGCGATTTCTCCAATAAACGAGCCAGCTCGCTGATTCTGCATTCGTGTCTTCACCAGATCGATTGGATAGACCACAGTAGCGCCAACAGCTAAAGTACAAGATCACATGCTATATCTCAGCAGGGTTACTCGGATTATTTTTCAACTCACCGCCAGCAATGGATCCCAGCGTGAACCTATACGAGCTCTCCAAAATCTGAATAAATGGCGAACGATCAGCTGGACTATCCACAGCCCTTATATCAGCCAGTCGCGTTGTGATATGCTTTGTATAGTGCTCTGGGGCTATGTTGCTAAGATCCCCATATACGATGCGTCTAGATTGTGAAGGGAAAAAACCGAGAAAAATCAGCAACAGAGAATGTGAAAACATAAAAGGAAAATCAAGAGAACAAACAACATCAATCTTTCAACAAAAAAAGGGAAAATTTTGGTCTTTAGCTTCAATTGAAAGTATGGCATGCGTGACACAGGTTTTGAACTTGCCTATTGCTGTCAATCTTTTTGCGCCGCCACCACCTTAAAGATTGTAACGCGTGGAAAGAGATACAAAAAACGGGACAATAGAGAACCGGTTATTTACATAAAAACCTATCGCGATAACAATGTATTTATGAATGGATGCTAGAAGCTAGCTAATAACCCACTACTCAGATTGTGAACAGAAACGATGAATCTACACCATACAAGAATTCTTGAGCAACACGTTTACGTCGATCCTCGCATAGCTTACCCCGTTTGATGTAGAGCGCCAGTCAACTGGAAGAGAATATCAATCTCGAGAGGTGTTATATGGCTCATTGTTTGTGCTGCGTGCAAAAGTTCATCCTTTGTAACTGATTCCACACGACTGCCTTGACTTGCATGCAGGTAGATACGTTTGATCAATTCCATGTTGTTAAGAAGCGACGTGAACGCCATAAAGTATGGGAAGCTCACTTTGTGACCCTCGGTTACGGCTACCAGATTGTCCTTAACATCCGATGTGAGTAAATGCCTCTTCACTTTGACCATTATGTCTTGGAAGTCCAATGGTGAAATAAATCCAGTACCAGCTGGATCTTTGCTTCGGAACGCTTCCAACGCGTATTCCTCGTGGAAGTCGTGCAGAAGCTGAGTGAATTCGGCATAACTGTTTGAGCGTTGTTTGTCCTGCAAATGAGGGGAGAATTCATATAGTACTTGTTTGGGGGTAATATTTATTTAGGGAACTCACCTTTCCGAAATAACGTTTGATAAAGGGACCATCCAAGCTGAACGGAATTTTCGAGTGAAGTTCCGTCTTTTGCACAACTTCCGCAAATTCACCTGAAAATAAATACGCAAGATGAATTAGTCTGGAGTGTTAGGAGCGAAATTGTTCAAAGCAACTATTGCATATTCCAACGAATACTCTACTATGAGTGTCGCGTATTACTACAAGAAATGAATGAAATAAAAATGAATAATAACATTGGAAACGTCTGAAATGCCACGACTAGCGTTGAATGTGCTAAAAGCTGACGATTAGGTCACAGGGTAGGCTGATGGATAGTAAACACAGTGAGTATCAGCTACTCTTGCTGACATACGCCCAGAGAATATCCGTGTCTTTCTGACTGCCTCCGGGGAGAAAAGATGGCTCTAGAAGGCACAATAAGCTTCTTTAATAGAGGCCGCAGTAACAGAGCCCCATCTATCTATCTATTATGACTAGTATTTGTCTCTCAGTCCAATTTCAGGCATCTAAGCTATAATTCTGCTATTTGCAGGCTATATTGTGGCTTGGTATCAGATGAACCTGTTGATACCCCTTCTGCAACACTGACAGTGTTTCACATTTTAAAGGTATCTTTGAATGCCCAAATTCTAAGAATACGTCCAATCTTGTTCCTGCTTAATTTTCAAATCTGACAGCGCTATTCGAACAAAACAATCTACATAATCTAGCCATAGATCTTAGATCTGACGGGTGTCACCAGTTTTAATTGACTTTTCACTTTGTCCCACAAACCCCATTTACGATACTTTAATCGCCTTTGACATTATTATAGGCAGAGAATCTCCATTAGGGACAATGACATAATCTACAAGAGAAACTTACCATATGATACTGATCCGTTGCCCTTGCGGTCAAATAATTGAAATGCTGTCTTGTACAGGGCATCTGGGGTGCAGAGTAATCCTTCGAAAGCTTGGAATTCAGAAAATGAAATGAGGCCATCCTTGCTTGTGTCCGCAATGCCAGCCAACAGTCTCACCGATTCCTACATAAATAATAATGATAATCAGAATGACATATTTATAAACCAATTATAGTTAATGACGCAGATAGCGGTCGGTAAGCAAAACAGATACTCAAACCCACACACAAATTGTTTGACTTGCTTGCAATGCCAAGAATAATTAGAACTAATAATTATCAAACGTTGCGATAACATTGGGTGGAGCTGCTTTTTTCCAGTTTCCTCTATCCTCTTTGATTTATAGCCCAAACATTGGTTCACAGTGTGTCAAGCAAGGAGAACTACACTATTTAGTAGAGGCGTTGAAATAATTATATTTAAAAGCGTAGGGCACAAACTGATGTAATTATTTTTGAAACTGCAGTTCGTTTTCTAGAATACTTAATACAACTTCGACCATTTCTTGCAGTTTTCGCTGCTTAAATCTTAGGTTCTTCGCGAATATGTTGTAGAGACGAATGAAAATATTGGAAATATGTACATAAAAGTCTTCGTTTGGAAAATACTTATTTATTCTATACAAATAATTCTAAAGTCCTTATCGTAATCATAAAATTCGCGTTTGCAAAACTATTATAACGTGGAACGTTGGGAGAACAATTTAGCAAAATCTCCAAGAATTCAGGACCGCGGGCCATACATCGAAATACAAAACATCAGAAAACAATTGGTAAGAGATTATCAGTGAACTAGAGACGTTTCGAGTTAAGGACACCCGTTCAAAGAAAAAACAACCCTACAGATTGTAGGTAATTAACCTATGCTCTGGCAAACAAGGCGAAATGCCATTCATCCTCGTGTATCAAAATGGTTATAGACATAAATGGTTTGAACCTCGTGGCCTAGTGAACTATCAACATCTACGCTGATAACGATAGGCAAAATTTATGTCCGCACGTGTTCTTCGATAGTGTATTTTTGCTTAATTCAGTAATTGTATTTGAAATAACAAAAACAATAATTCCAAAAAATCATTAAACGATTTAAATGTCTTTTTGTCGCCCTAAAGAGATTATGCGAGTGATATGACTCATATTTGGTTTCAATTCACCAGTAGTTTGACCGTTATAGGTGAATTTCTATGATAGGAAATTATTTTTGGCGCTAACTTTTGCATTCCCATGTATGCAGGAAGATACTCTATATAAGACCATCAAAATTTAACTCCTGCTCTAGAAATCTGAAGCATAGACTTTAGCTAATGAGGATATTTTTTGGGGTTTTCGAAAAAAATGTTTGTTTGTAGTCAAGTAGGAACTGAAAAAATCATAGAATTAAAAATACAAGCCCAGTGCTTTTTGTTTGTATGGTTATCTAAAATTTTATAGCCTCCTTGACAAGCTCGTTTTAATTTTGAAGTAATAACTTTTACCTGAAGACGTAGCTGTAAGACAGTTTGCAGAATAATGGCGGATTGTATCAAAATGGCTACGCTAAAGCTGTGTAAAATGGTAAGGCCCAAAATAACGTTCAGTTATAAATTCAATTTTATGACCTGCAATGTTTCTAAAATATATTGTACTACGTACGTAATCGATTCAAGATCGATTCGCGTTCAAAATAGCAATACTTTGGCGCCCTGGTCAAGCACAGAACTTATTCTAGTTAATTTAGTCAGGGAGTAAAGTACTAGGTTTTGCTGTTAATCTTTGATTTTCTTTGAAGTGAACTAATTAGAAAGGATCTTGTTCTTCTAAGACCTCTTTAACAAAACAAACACTCAAAAGAGCAAACAAGTTTACAAAATGTCATATAAAAATAATGATTTGTTTAAATGCTTCTGCTTCGAAAATTTGTTGATAACACTTCGCATACATAGTATTTTGCCTCTAGTCGACAAAATCTTGTCATCTACAAATTTCTGAGTCCTTTTTTTACCTAAATATCTTCAAAATTGTTACAATCGTGATTTTCTTCCTTGACACACTGTACTGTGCATTCAACAAATTGAAATAATAAAAATAAAAACACCATACTTACATCATTAAATGCAGCATCTGTAAAAAGTCCCAAAAATTTCCGCACAAAGTCCTCACTAGTCATGAACGACTCGCCATCCTTCTGTATCGATGCATATTTGGTGAATACTTCCTTTAATTTGTCAGTACTAGCACGTTTTAGATGTGACGGACTCTAAAAGGGCAACAACACAAAAAAAAGCTCCGCATTAGTTATTATACTCTTACATAAGTCAGAAAAGGCACAAAAATAAAAATGTATCAAGTGGCGCGTAACGTACATGAACAATCACATTTGGTGTACTCATGGCGGGTGAATCTTTTCAAGGATTTTTCTAAACAAATAAATATAAGGCACTCGAGCGTAACACTTTTTACCACCTTTTTGTTTAACAAAATACAAAACAATAAACTGATGTAAAAGCAAACTCCGCCACGAAATGTCAAGAGCTAGGCACTAGCTAGACTGAGCGAATCGCTGCGAAACCAGTTTGTTGCTTATCAGCTGCTGAAACATTATTTGCCAAACAAAACCAAATAAAATCGAAAAGCGAAAACGAATAATAACAATATCGACGACAAGAAGAAAACAAAAATAAACGCCGGCCGCGATAAAGCGGCATAAGAAACTTCTATGCCACAGGGTAGTTTTGAGTTTGACATTTCACCAGCATTTGTTTTCAAATATCTGGTAAAATCAGTTTTGTCAAGCGCTTTGACATAATATCATGTGCGGTTTATATGGCCAAATGAATTCTTTTGTTTGCGGTACATGAAGGCCTCCATTCCAACCAGACGCAACGTGGTCTTTGAGTCATTAGTCATGATTTAGAGTTTAGTGTCAATAAATTTTAGCACGCAATTAGAATAACGAATGTCAATGTCATTTAGAGGAGAGGTTTATGAAAAGAACTGGTGGATTGGATTTTAATTAACAAATGTTACATAGCTTTCGAAGCCGTAATAGTTGTGATGGTTTCCCGTGGCAGAGAGGGTTGTTGAACTTAATTATGGCTAGAAGCAATTATCACCGCGAATAAGATAAGTATTGTGGGTAACGATTTGTGATACAATTGTGTTGTCAACCTTAGCGATATTTGCTGATTTCAATGGATGCATACAAAAGCAGTGTGATAATCGCTAGGTCGGTTATGTCATTGCTGTGCTATAAAATTGATGTTTTTCGGCAGAAATACTTAAAAAATTAAAAAGCTAAAAGTGGAACCACTGGTATGGTATACGCGTTCTATTTTTTATTCAGTTTTTTTTTTTGTTGTTGTAGTTATGTCACCCGTGTCATTTGGATCGTCGGACGCGCAAATTACAAATTATCAAGAGGAAACAAAAGCCATGTCAACTCGAACATAAGAACAGGTAACAATGAACTTCTACTTCGCTTTGGACAGATAATATAAATGTGACATTTCCTCAAACAGCAGGTGCATTCACAATTACTCAACATTTAAAAAATCGCCGATGATTGTCCAAGACTGCTATTGTTGACCACCTGCATTTGTCAATTTGAAATATTTCAGTTCTAATATTATATCCCCAAGTATGCGATGTTGTCAAAGCATATTTTCCAAATTCGCAAAGATCACGCGTCATTGGAAGTTTTTTTATAAATAAAAACATTTGACATTGAAAAATAAAAGTGTACAAGGAACGATATAAAAGAAACGATTTTTCTTTCTTTTCGATGTCATAATCATTAGCAAGACTTTTTCAAAATGCCTACTTTCACTTTTTAATTGAAATTAAAACAAAAGCTAGTCCTTTTATTTTCGTAACAGATGTACAAAGAATGCATAATGTCAAACACTCTAAATCAGTACATATACACCACAGCTGTCCACTCATTGATAAACAAAGAGAACTCTCGATTTAATTAGAAAGAAGAAAAATATAAAGAAAACAAATTGATTTGCCGCCCTTTTGTCTTTATACACTTGGCCATTCAACCGGTGGTGACTGGTAAACGGAACTATACAATTGCAGTCAAGACAACATTTACTTAAATAAGCTTTCATTGCAGCTGACAATGAGAAGAATTTCTATTTTTATTCATCTTACTAAAAAACTGACCTTAATTAAAAAAAACCGAACAAACGACTTAAATAAAAACAAAAATACCCAAGTAAACTGCTGTTCTTCTGAGACATGTAATGTATTTATTTGGCGTGGTGGAAAGTGTGTTGGGAGAGCAAAAAATAAATACCAAACTTATTTCCGGCTAATCCATCTCCTCTGTGGACGTCTGCAAATATTTCAGCAATAAAGAAAAAAATTGTTAAAATTTGTAATCAACGAATTTGGTTGCAAGAAGCCGGGCCGGGCGCCGGAGCCGCTTTCTTTTATTTATTTTACACCCTATCATAGATACGACGTATACGTTTTCAAAGCAATCAGAAGTTCAATTCAGTGCTGTCAGTCCTTTTTTTTTTATATTCTTCGATTAGTGGGCTTATTATTACATTATTATTACATTATTAAAAATTTGCTAAGAAACTGTGCGAATGCGAGCACGTACTGAGAAAATTGAAAAAAAAAAAATTAGAGAGAAATCCATTTCTCCCCTTTTAATTTTTTGATAATTTTCTACTCGCCGAATCTCGACTTACTAAAAAATTAAAACTGACAACTGAGTGACAGCTCAAAAGTTTGACAAGTTAATATCTATTTATTTTCGTCTTCAACGAAGGCGGAGGAAGAAGTTATAATTGAATGTTCTCCTAGAACATATCAGCGCATTCAAAATGGTAAGTTTAAAAGGTATTTAGCTTATAAAAAAATCAATTCGAACATATTTTGTGGATGCTGCATTTAAGGAGAACCTTGTCAAATGTCAAAATAACATTTCTTAAACTTTTTGTAAGAAAACCGGTAAATTGAGAGATTTCTCTCTCGATTTTTGAGAATTGACATTTTCCATTTTTCTGTGCTGAAAGTACACGATCTAGTCATTGACGTCATGTCCGCTTATCTCTAAAAAGAAAAGCTTTCGATTTATTGTTTTGTTCAAGTTTGTGTTGTCCTACTTTAGACGTTATTCGGAAGTGCGATAAACTATTTTTATATCCTTTACACTCGACCTTTTATAGTAACAAACAACACCCATCGTGAGAGTTTACGCCACACATTGCACTTTACATTGACCCGAAACGCGTGGCTCCATAACACAGCCAACGTCATTGTGTTACAACCCAACAGCGTACAGCGAGAACTTGACTATAGATTTTCAATAGTCCAACTATACTTGTCGACATTACAATACTTGTCGGTTATTGGGGTGAATATAGTGTTGTTAAACTTTTAATTGAGATGACGTTAATAACTGTGAAAAACAACAATCTTCTCAATGATAACAGCATTGCTCCTCTTTCCGCTTAAGTGCCGGTTACTTCCAACGCCATGATATTGTTTGTTTTGACAGTCTTTTAATATGGCAAACAGCGCACTCGGATGATGCAACTTAAGCTACCGCAGCAGTAAATCCCCATCAACAGCATGCATGTGTATACAAAATGTCGTTAAGCGGAAGCGTTATCAGATGCCTGTTGTTGTGCTTTATAGAATGCCCCCCAGCGAACTTAATCGGTGGTGTAAGTAATTGAAAACACTTAAACGCATCCGAATGGAGATAAGAACAAGGACCCAGTTTCGGTTGGGTGTTTTTCATTTGTAGCGCATTTGGGAGCATCCGTACTTTACCAGTATGACACAACGACAATGTGTGCTGGAAATTTCCGCGACAGAAATGATTGCGTTTGTGAAAATTTAGGCGGCATTGGTTGATATTTTGAACAACTGTAGTGGGTACACATTCGGGCACTTTTCGGAAGCAATAACTATTAATGTTACTCTGAGTTCGTATTCGTAGTAATAAATCATCAAATTTTCCTACACTAAACGACTATTCATATGAGACCGGATTGCGAACTGCGAACAGGCGAATATTTGACATTTCCAACCGCAGATACCCGAGAATCAGTTTCATTGTTGAAGGTTAGGTTCAAACGAATATTTCATTCGTGGGTTTGTGGATCGCGACTGTTTTATGTGGATTGTGAATAAAGTGTGACAGTTCGCGGCAAGAACTTCAGATTCGCCAATTCAATTAGCTGTTAAGTCAATTGAGAGGCAAGTTTTTTTTTTAGTTTGGATGTTAGATTTATTATTTATAACGCTTTGGTGCAATTATCAATTGATAAATACAATTAAATTGATTTATTCGCATTTCGCCTATTTGCGATTCGCGCTCATGTGAATAGTCCTTAAGTCGAATCTAAAATATCAGCCATCTTTGTTTTGTAATTGGACAAAACGTCGCACAATTCAATCAATTGAAGTTCAAATAGCAAAATGATTCAGGCGGAGAAGGCTGACTTTTGCTTAATGTGTTTAATTTTTATTAAATGCTAGGAAGGTAAGTTCTTGAGTTGACTAAAGCGGACTTTAGAGGTGAGTACCTATAATAATTTCTGTTTCTAAAGGATTTGGATTTTTCTTCCAGGCAGAGTGTGGGCTGTCATATTGGGTTTAAGGAAGAATTTAAAGAACTCGCCCGTACTTCAATTCGTTGCAACAAAGCATGGTGAATATTTTTTGTTTTTAGAGTTTTTTTTCGACTTAAATCCGAATACGAAATATAAAATTAAACAATTGCAATTGACGGAAGTCTGTTTTTTAGGTTAACCATTTGCACATTGGTGTAGACTGTCGATACGGGCCTCAACTGAACGTTTTACGGTTAGAGGGCGTGGCATCTCACACATAAGCTACATATTCAAAGAAAGACAAATCCTAAACCAATATATAGCAGACAGATTTGTACAATTTGGTACATTCGCATGGGTATATGTATCAGCAATTTCAAGGCATCATAGAGTGACACAAGTATGCAAGTAAATCAAATAGAGGTAAGAACTAAAATACCGACATCGCACTGCGATTGTAAATTGACGGCTAAGTGCAAGGATTACTCACTGTCAACGTCAACAGTAAACAAATTTCCTTCAAGTGAAATATATAGTTGTCAAAATTCAAATGCTTAAGCCATCACTTAACAAAGTTTTATAATACATGCTAATGTAGATAGAAAAAGGTACAATTCCGAACAGCTAATTGCTGTTTTTTCAAACGTGCAATCCAAAATATGGTAATACATGTTAACAGAAGGGGTTTAGTGCTCGGCGCCCAAATTTTCCCAAATTTTTAATGGACCATATTAAAAATTTGGGAAAATTTGTTTCTTCCTCCAAAGCCAAATCACCTTATAGCTCATCAAGAAGTTATACATTTGAGGGTCAATGCTCTGACACAAGGACCAGAATGAGCAGAATGAGAAGTGGATCCAAAGCAATTTTATTACTATCTAGTTCTTAATATTTCAACAAATGTTGCTTCCTTTACTGAGTCACCAAATATTGCAGGAATCTGCTTTCAGTTGACATTTTTCTTATAGGCAAGCATGCAACAAGGTTTGGTGTATTTTCAAATAATTTTTGAAGAAGCTCTCCACCTTCTCGGTACTTGCTCGACTGTAAAAAGGTCCATAAAAGAGCCTTCTATATTACTACTATCCAAACGATCTAATAAACACTGACATTCGAAGTATATTTAGCTTTATTATAAGTTTCAGCTGATATAACGAGCAGAGGACACAACTTTCTAGAATGATGTGACATTTTATAGGGGACCTCATAATCGTCTTAGTGCAAGAGCTTTTTGCCAGCTGAATTTGAGACTATATAAGAAATCCGAACGTCCTCCTCCTGAACTTGTTTCTTCATCCATTCAGAGTTGAAATGGCCGAACTTCGATATGGAGTCAAAACTGAATACTTACAGAGCCTGTAGGTTAGGTTGGGTTAGGTTGAAGTGGCTGTCGGCTAGCCGACTCACTTAGACCATTGTAAGGTCCCTTGTGATACCACATGAATCTAAAATGCAATTCTTCCTACTCGTTGAACCAATTGGAGCTTCTGATGAAGCGTGGGAGATTCCGAATGTCTGTGTTTTTTAGATCGTTCAGATCATTATAGTAGAACGCTCCGATGAAGGAGTTTTCGTCCTTGTGAGAGGGCCGGACAGAGCCTGTAACATGATGAAAATAAAATGAGTTCGTTTTGTATAAGCGCATTATACACAACACTGGACCATTTTCCACTTGATTTTTTCAAAGAAATATCAGACTGATTAGTACAACAGTGACAACTTTCACACTCTTACACCGATATCAACAAATCGACCCCAAGTGTAAACTTAACAATAAAAAACAAGACAATAAAAAGAAAACACGTCAGACTATTTACAAACATCATCGAAAATGAACAGTTAATACCGACTACCCATCAGACACTAACTCAACATCCATCAAACTAATAATTAAAAGCAAATTACATTACATACATGATTTTAATTGATACACCACGCTTCCTCTATCCATCCATCTGTTGCTATAATATTCATACACGCTATAGTAATAGCGTATAGAAACATCTGTGACGCACAGCTGATGCGACACAAATACACATGACTACGAGTATATAGACACGAGCAGGAATCCACATGAGGTATTCGCATGTTACCACCACACCACAACTGTTTTCTTAAGTCTCATTATTTGTCTGTCGCAAAACAGAAGAAATAAAAACCAGCTTAGCTTTAGATAAATTTATGCAATGGTTTCAAGGTTATTGCCATTCGTTATCGCATATTCGGCAGGTTCTTCCCCAATTCTCTGTACAAGTTCGCACGTGGGAAAACTTTCGGTTGTAGTATTGACTGATGAGGTAAGCTGGCAAGGAATATGTCTGTTTGAGAAATGCCTGTCCGAACTCATATGATTTCAATTTAAATGAGAGCAGCAACTTTCCAAAAAAGTTGTCGAAAGTCAGATTTCACCCTAAAATCCAAGCGTCATGCGATTACAATACATGCGCCATTTACGTAACGGAAAACTAACTGCTCGCCAATCACATGACTTTGCGAAATGCGCAAGGGTTCGCCGGCCAACAGGAGATCTCGCAAATTACTGCCCATTTGACACCCAAAGGTCATGAAATCTTGACTCTTTCTAATCATAGATACGAACTAACCTTGGACTCACATGAGCTTAACGTTTGGGACGTCATAGGCAAAAGTATAAAATAAAATCATTGGATTAAGACCTCAACTTTGTTCTCTTAAATTCCAACCGACTGTGAAAATTCTATACCTGCTACATTTCCAAACAGAACCTCCTTTGCAGAAAATCAGCTGTTCCACAAATTAAACTGACATTAGATACAAGTTTGCAACTACCATCAACATCAATTAACATTTTTTCCATTTCCTGTTTGCACCACTCGACACAGGATGGCTACACCTAAAAGCCACATCATCGTAATTGGCCGCAGTTTAGACTCGCAATTATATAAAACAATTCCAAATGCAGTGGAAAGCTTTACACCACTCACACAGGTTGGCACAACGTTGCCCTATGGAAACAAAGATAAATAACACCCAAAACTAGGACATCTTCCTTGGCAAATAGGACATTCTTTACATCTCTTTAGCCACAGAAAGACTAAGGAGTATATTACATCATTAAAAACTGTGAACGGAAAACCCACCCTCCGGAAGGTGAATATATAAACGGATGAAAATTAAAAAAGGTACAACCATACTGGCAGAAGGCCGTATCTAAGTATCTTATGTGTGTATCCACACTCGTATTCCGGTGACTTTTCCAAAGTCATCCCATCAGTGCACGATTGTGAGAGCTTTCAATTCTCTAGAAAACCGTGGGTGGAACGGCAAAGGCAGCCATGCTTTTTAGATGTGAATTATATTTATCGTTCGCCACCCTCTCGGCGCACACCTTCGACCGAGCGCACAATCAATTTTGGAGAGGAAATGCTGTTATTGGGAAAGTGCGCGCTTCCAACATACCTTATTCGAAGAGGTATCCTTTTCCGGCATATTTAACAGAATGATAGTTCGCTCCTTGAAAAATGCACTTACACCGAGCTCTAAACGTTAATGGAAGGGGGTTGCAAATACCGCGCCGAAATACAAAGATAGTCCGCGAGTATTAGACCTCAACTGAAACAACACCGGGAACGCGAAATCCAGCACTGAACAGAGCAACTCAAAAATCCTATTTGCGCGAAGCTTTTGTTTCTGCTTCTTCTTTTTCTCTTATTTAATATTTAAACAAATTTTCAATATGATTCACAATTTCCAAATGCAGTGCATAGCATATACAGCTTCGGAGAGCGAGAGATATAAAAAAAAAGGTGAAAAACAATCGTGATTGGGACTGCTGCAGTTGATAGCAGCTGCTAGCTAAACCGTCGATAGAACGAAGCGCAAGTGACTACAGCAAACCACTGGCTGCTTTATAGAATTAGTTTGAGCAGCTGAGTGGTGCGAATGCGATGTATATTCTATAATCTACATGCCTAGGAGAGCATATTGATAAAGATCTATTGAGATTGTCAAGCAGAAAAAGAGTTGTCAAATCCCGCGGCAAGGGGAATTCGCACATTGGATCTGAGATACGGTCGCCTACTGTACGGATGTGAGTCTCGCACATTCCCATATACTCGCACGTAGATCAATGCGAGAGAACGGAAAAGCTGAATATGAAAAAAGCGTACCACGCATGTGAACTTGTGTCGGATTTTCGTCAGGTGATATTGACAAAAGAAAAAAAAAATGTCCATGGCCATTTGAGTTGTTTACACCGACTAATGAAAAGAGGGGTAGCATGTATTTTTAATTGTGCGAACAGCATCACACGTACACGGCACAGATTAACTTTGCCACTTTTAGTCACGTGCATAACTTGTAGCAGCTCCGCATCAGAGTCTGTAAGTGAGATGTGAGAACCCCAACTTTGAGGATGATATGATGGTTCGTTTATGTAAGGAAATTCGTATTGACAACAACTGTCAAGAAAGATCAAAATATTTTCTTAGTAACTTTGCTAGAGTCTTGAATAACATGCACATTCGCTCTTAAGGTAGGGCAAGAACAATCTAAGAAGATTCCGGAAAAAAAAATCAGTAAGTTTCTGGTTGCACCCTCAGTACAGTCTTTGCCAAGGTTTTAGAAAAGCGTCGATCCAACCGGGGCAGTAGCACAATCCTAAATGGTAATTAAGAGGACTTGGGAGTACATACCGCGACTGTCAATGCATGTTTTGTAGATTTGGAGAAGCCAAACGACCAAGTCCTTCGAGGTAAACTTTGGAGTGTGCTGCAGCAGTTGTGAGGTCTCTCCCGAGGGCCGTTACAAAAACTGTACAAGTTGTGTGCTGAAAAACGTCGTTTACTCAATATTTTTTGTTGCGGGCGTTGGAGATCATAGAGTTATATTTTGACTCCTCTACTTTATATAGTTAAAATTTAACATTTCTTAGTTTGTATGTGTCATCGAGCCGATTATATTAGTTATGGTAAAAGTAAGAACACGTTGTAGAGTTAGTTCTAATACCCTGAACCTTGTGCGGTAATGTAATTGCCTGAATTTTAATTACGTTAACTCTGTTGTCTCTTTCTTTGAACTTACGAATGAGAAATGTCATTTTATTTCTGGCTGTCAGATTTTTTCAAAAACACGTTGCCCGCGAGGTTAGGTGGGTTGTTGGATGTCGTTGACCAGACCAGGATATTAAGAAACCAGATAGTTTGCCGCACAAGGTTCTAATTAAAGGGAAGTTGTTAGGATTTGTAAGTGCATTATAAACCTTTGTATTTTATCGTTCTTATCTCAGTATTTTTTAGGAAATAAAATCGTCACTTTTCGATATTTATAAATCTGTATATTTTCCTTCTCAACCTGCTGGCGGCACAACAGTATGTATATATTTCTTAGTGACATAACTATCTGTATAAAACAAAAGTGAAGCCAAGAAGAGCGCTTGTGTGCCCCTAACGAAATATTAAAAATATATCACGTCTTTCTTGTCCATAAATATATTTTCTTTCGCACAATACTGTGTCTGCCGATTTGGCTCATTACCAGCAAAAATTGATTCATTTAATCAAACCGTAATTAAGTTCATTTCCTGCGAATAAATTGTATTATCTCAGTTTGAAGACAAGAACACACAATTCGGGAGATATTATACAAATAGGCGAAGGCAAATTGTTATGATAACCTTCAGGTTACAGTCGCATGCTTCCTAGGTATGGATTCAAGGACTTGTCCACAAATTAAGACAGCTAAGTTTTCTTAACGCTCTTATTAGCATTATGTTTAGTTTTCTTCACTCCAGGTCCAATCTCAAGTGAAAATAGCATCAGAGCTGGTGTCGCCCAAGGATCGAAGCTATGACCACTGCTTTTCAATATGTTCAGGTCCGACCAACCTCAGCTCGAAAACGCAACTAACAGCTGCCTATTCGCCGACGACTCCCTCACATACAGCAACTCGATGTCCCCAGCCATACCAGCACGAAGAGTAGAAGCCCACGGTAGGTAGCTATTCCAGTACTACTTAAGATGGGGCATACGAATCAACACGGGCAAATCTGAACTGATCAATATAAGAAGAGAGTTCCCATCAGAGGAACCCGAGTTAGTTCGGCCACCAACTGCCGCAATATAAAAATAAACCTGCCTGACGAATCATCACTCTCAACCACAAACAACATAAAGTATCTTGGAGTCAACTTCAACGAGCGACTTAGATTCAACCCACACTTGCATTTCACCGATTTTATGTTGATGAAGAAGCAAAATGGACTGAGTAGGAGAACAAAACTGCTGCTAAACAAGCAAGACATAAGACCGGTAGTAACCTGGGGATTCCCCATCTGGTATACCCTCTCCAAGACATACATGGGCAAGCTGGGAGTATTTGAAAGAAAACTCTTGCGGATATGCACTGCAGGACTGCACTACGATCCAATCCGGACGAAAAACGTCAGAAGTTCAAGACTCTACGAAGAAGACAAGATCCTACCGCTGGAAAAGTATATGGTCACATATTTTGGAAAAAATATTATTGTGTGTCATTAACTAAAGCTTAGGGAAAGAAAGCTCCTTGTAATTGGAAAATTAAAGTTGCTTTTGTAAATGCAAATTTCTCCAAAAAGGTAAGTACATAATGCCCATCATCATCATCAACAATAACTGTGAGTAGTTGTCGATTCTTTAGATTTATCCTTTATCCATTGGATGAGATCCCAAAAATCCGAGCCATTTAACCTTTTCAAAAACGTTATACAAATGCAGGAGGTATGTCGGTTGCACATTGGCCATTGGTTTCGTTGTTTCTCCTTTTCTCTCTCTTTCTCTGTCCACTTCATTGAAACAAAAAAGAACACGTAGTTTTATACGTGCTTCGACTATCATGACTCATACATCAGCTGGAAACAAACAAAAAACACTCACTCGTATGCCAATAAAAATTACTTCCCGGGGTTAATTGACCCATCCAAGATTTATTAAACGATACTTCACTTTTTTCATGATACCGCTCATAAATTATGAACAGTCCACGAAAAGCAACATGCAAAATCCTTCTTATCTACGAATTACATAAATATTGTCTACGTCAAGTATTCCAAGTTCAAATGAGTGATAAGGAAAAAGATTTCAGTTCCACGCAATCCACATACTAATAGCACACATATTTCGGTTTAGAAATACAAAATTTAAACAAATATAATGCCAGAAGAATGAACACAAGTCGAAGGCGTGATATTCACTTCACCGTTCCATGCCGTCGCTTGTGGGTAGGTGTTTGTCGTGATACATACTTCATAGTAAAATGTATATATAAGAACAGATACTATACTCGTAGTATCTAGAATAGAAGGAATAGGGGTCCGAAGAGCAAAACAAATAGACTTACGACTTGGTGGTGAGAAGAGTTGTTTATATACGGGGGATACTATTAGAGGGGATGGTTTGAATTGTTTCTCCGATAGGAAAGCTTTCGGTATAATTTTATTTAGGCCGATTCAAATCATTTGGCGCGAGATTCCACAGGAAAAACAGTTTATCAGTTCCGAAAATAATTCCATTCAACAGTAATGTTATCTATAAATATTATAGTAAACCTACAAACGGTATATATACAAAACTAGACACTAATTTAAAACAAACATAACCGCAGTTGAGGTCACTGAAACCGGTTGGTGGTTGTTATTGCATATGATTATCTACATAGTAGTAGTAGATAAATCTCGTAGTCCCATTATTACCAGATATCAGATAATTGACATGATTGGTGATGATTTCTTTTAATCAGTTCTCTGATTTCTAATTTAGCCAATATAATAAATTGGAAGGTGGTTCGCAAGACATGTTGGATTAACCGTTCGGAAAAAGCACCTATGACTCAAATCATTCAAATTGATAGAGTAGACTGTGTCGCAGTGTCGCTACAATAGGGACTGGACAAAATTATAGCATAATATTAGGAGAGGACTGAAATTATATGTACACTTGTAATTAAATATTAAAAAACTGATTATATTTCACTTACTTACGCAATTGTACGTGGCAAGGTGTTCGCTCTACTTCTTAGACACTAATTAAGAATTTTTCTAACTATTGGCGATGTCATAGACTTTTTTTTTTCTTAATCTCCCTTTTGGCCCTTTTCAAGTCCGTCAGTGTTAACGACAACTAAACAATTCCATCATCCACATTGTATAAAGTCTACACTTTTGCGACAGTCCAACTTTATTACTGCGACTGGGAGATAAAAAGGGTTTTCGATAGAGTCTAGTAAGTGTTTCTTGGTAAGACTTTTTTACTAGTTGACCGGCTAAACAAAGTCCCTAACTACATGTGGTAGCTGCGACACCCTGTTGGAGTCTTCTACCTTGTCATCTGCTGACAGCTGTCATAACCTCATGTAGGATTCAATGGGGAGCTGTGTCACGAAAAAGATTGAATTGGATTGGAGGAAATAAATATAACTAAAACTTTATTAATTTTCTATTTTTCTTTAATTAAGGTTGCAACACTACATTAAAGTTTTAGCTGTCTAATATATGATGTTTTGTTCGATTCGTCAATGTTGCGTGTGCTTTCTTATTGACAGCATATATATATGCTTGGTTTAAACTTCATTTATAGCTAAGACCATTTATGCCAACTCTATCTTATGTATATACGATTCGATCGAACATAAAAATGCCACTTGCTCTCTCTTGTGTTGTTTTCGTGGGATTTGAATATGTGTATGTGTAGTCTTCGACACTTTTCTAAGCGAAATCGCTCGTTAAATTTTATATTAAAACATCGGAAATTTACGTCCCGCTTGATTTGTAAATAATTATACATAAGTAATTTACAAAAATAGATTCACCCGATGCAATACCTTTCTTTGCTGTAGAAAAAATTCACGAAAATGTTCACAAACTCCACCAGTTGTCAAACTCAAACGCACTTGCATTGGTAAATCTGAAGCAAATCTGAGAAAATATACATATTCGCCAAAAGTGTTCTGAAATCTGAAAAAGATTGTTTTTTTTTTATACCAAACGAACATAAAAATTGCTCTGAGAGCAAACAAAGTTCTCTGAGAGCGCCCAATCGAATACAACATTAATATTTGCATACGCACAAAGACAGCTCGAACAATGATGCCAATGTCATACGCGTATGCAAGTAATTGTACATACGACTTGTAAACAAAAAATTGTGCCTTGCAAGTTTCACTCAATTTTCTTAAGAATGATGTTGAAGAAGTCACATGACAGCGTGTCACCTTGTCTTAATACTTTTTTGATATCAAAACTAACCAGTCCCAACCTTAATGGAGCAGCAAGTGTTCTTCATTTTCAGTCGGCATAATTTGTACCAAAACTAGACACGTAAAAGCAGCCCGTCACATTCATTTGATCGAGTGAGTTTTTATTTTACGCGACAAATGGGAGGATCTACAGTATAATGCCGAGTCCAAACGGCTGAATTAAGAACTAAAATATTTTAAAGAAAAAACTCTCACTGGTATGCCAATAAAAATTACTCCGGGGTGTATTGACCCATCCAAGATTTATTAAACAATACTTCACATTCGGTAATTTTATTACTTTTTTCATGAACGGTATCATAAATTATAAAAAGTCCTCGAAAAGTATCGGGCAAACCACTTCCTATCTATGAATTAGATAAATATTGTCTACGTCAAGTATTCCAAGTTCAAATGAGTGATAAGGAAAAAGATATCAGTTCCACGCAATCCACATACTAACTGCACACATATTTCGGTTTAGAAATACAAACTTTTAACAAATAGAATGCCAGAGCAATGAACACAAATCGAAAGCGTGATATTCACGCCACCGTTCCATGCTGTCGCTGTGATATTTATTTAAGAACAGATACTATAGTCTTAGTAGTATCTAGAATAGAAGGAATATGGGTCCGAAGAGCAAAACTGGTAGACAATACCACGTTTCCACCGAAGATTAACTGCGAGATTAAGAAAAATGTCGGTAAATCCCGCATAAATCTCGGGACTTATCATACATCATCTCATGAAAAGTGAGATTAGAAATAAATATTGACAATCAACCAAGTTTGCATGTAGAGTCTGGTTTGTGAACACACTTTCCACAGCTTGAGATGCCAAAAATACCAAGCAAACAGAGCTGCATTTAAAAAAAAAAAACATATCCAAATTTATTTCTGAGGGAATTAATATTTTAGTCAATTTGGGATGAAACGAAAACAATCAACTGCCTATGCTGCATTGCGATGTGTTCCCTTCTAGCTGCCAGAATATTATCCAAACACTGATGGCGTTTTTTTTCGGTAATAGCGACTTCTCCTAGCCAATGCAACCATCAAAACTTTCTTTCTTCTTTTTTTTTGTAGAATTTAATAATAAGCCAATAATATTTTAGGATTTCCGGAACTCATGTTTTATCAATTTAATCTTTTTATTTTTTTCATATTGTCACAATTTTGGGTTGTTCTATTTGACAGTAGTTGAAAACATCTGGGGAAACGTCAAATTCATCTTGCTTTGTTTGGTCGAAACACCTCATGATTTATTTGTAATCTCTTGCCCTAAGTCTTGTTATTAATCTTCGGTGGAAACGTAGCATTATGCTTGATGGTGAGAAGAGTTGTTTATACGGGGGATACTGTTAGGGGGGATGGTTTTAATTGTTCTTTACGAAAGCTTTCGGTCTACATGACAAGCTTTCGGTCACATGACAACGTGTCGCCTTGTCTCAATACTTTTTGATATCAAACCTAACCAGCAAAGATAATCATTCATCTCTGCTAACCAGTCCCAACCTTAACGGAGCAGCAAGTGTTCTGTATTATCAGTCCCATTAAAAATATTCACATTTCAAAAATCTGTAGGTGCTACACACACAAATTTAATCGCAATTTTTGCTCAGAACCCCTCAACTATCGCCATGAAGAAGGTACACAAAGAACTTTCGCCATCATTACCTCAACCATTTTGCAACTTTATTCCAATTTCTCAACTTTAAACCCATTATTTGTCTTCCAGCGATATAATTATAAAGAGCGCTTTACGTTAACCCCCCAAACCGCGTGAAAATGACGCAACGCATAAAATTAAAAGCCGTTTTTGAAATCTCATCTGTTTATTATTTCTCTTTTGAAAAGATTATTATCCTCTTGGGAATAAAACGAAAAACTCAATCCCGACAAGGAGTGAATAACAGCCAAACCACACCAAAAGTTACGAGCGAAAACAATAGCATTAAAATAACGAACACGCTTTCAAAAGGTGAAGTGGGAAAACTATGAAAAAGGATGTGAAAATACAAACTAATTAGTGAACGAACAACTAATTGCACCGAATGAAGGGGGATTTAACCGACGCTGACGTTTGTTTTTGCAACCAAGGAATACTCGTCGTATAGTTGAGGGGAAACGGATTATACTTTTGAAATCCATACTCCAGAAATTCCTAAGATGTACTTGTAGAGTGCGCTCTTTAAGAGCTAAATTGAAGGATATAACACTCTATACAAACGGACAAGATGCCATTTCCTTGGAAAAGAAAGCACATCTCAAATCTCTGGAAAGAGGAAATTCTTTTGACATGTCGGTTTTTTGTTTTTGTAATAACATAATGGAAAAGAAGATGTCTACATAGTTTCAGAAGAACGTCAGTAATCGATAAGATTCAAGGATTTTTCGTACTTACTCACATCTGACTTGTAGGAATAGAGAAGGGAAAGACAGTGAGCGCTTAAAGAAAAGTATTTCAAAAAGAGTGACGAGAAGTAGTGGACTGGGATTTATAAAAAGGGAATTTGTTCTTTTTTTTGCGTTTTAAGAAGTTTGCTTTCAAAAAGAATGCGCAGTCTCGCAAAACCAAACAAACGAAATACGTAAACAGTCATGGATATAATTTTGGAGGAATTATTATCTCATCGTCTTCCTTAAGCGTTTCTCTTTTTTAGTTCAGAGCAGAACCTGAACTTTTATACAAAAAGTTCCTTTTTTTTTTAGTTTAGCACAGACACATCAGAGCTCAAATTTGTTTTTCTATTTTCGTTCAGAGCTTGATCGGAGCGCGCTCTATGAGCTCCGAATAAACTGACTGTGCAGCCTGAGGAAAAAGCTGATTAAACATGTGCAAGCACACTTCCAGTCACATTTGACAGAAAAACAAAAAAACATCAGAGCGCGCTTATAAAGGTCGAGCTCAGTTTAGTGCTCAGATCTGAACTAAAAAAGAAAATCGCCTCTTGTCATCTGAACCTGAAGACTACGAATCACCAAAAATACTCCATTTGTATCTAATCTACAACAGGGGAAGCATTTTCAAGTCGATATCCATTTGTGATTTTTTTCAAGAACGAATGCAATTTGAACAGCTGGTATTGCTGCCAAATAACGCACTTATACATTTACAAAAGCAGATCAATATCGTTGCATGTTCCATGAGCCGCGTATAGTCTGATATCAGAAAAAAATATCTGATGCTCCCAATGGAAAACGACATTAGATCGGTCATATGAACAGCTGTTTCAGTTGACATTTATGGAGGGACGGCCGACGAATCTAGTCAATAAATTCGTGAATGAGTACTTATGTCGTTTTCTATTGGGACAAAAAAACAATCTTTTTTTTTTTGATTTAAATCACTTTTCATGTTCCGTTGGGAAAAAAATCAATCCTTTTTTCGATTCGGGGCAGTTTTTGCAGATCTCGATATTTTTTCAGATCTACACATACTGCCACAATACCAATATGCTTTGCACAGCTGTTTTACGTCATTTTAAGAAGTTTGCTTTCAAGCCAAATGCGCAAAGTTTCGTGAAAACCAAAATAACGAAATCCATAAAAAGGCATGGATATAATTTTGGAGGAATTGTTATCTTCAAAGTCTTCCTCGTCATCTGAAGACTACTAATCACCAAAAATACAAAATTTGTATCTACAACAGGGAAAACATTTTTGAAGTCGGTATCCATTTGTGATTTTTGCAAAAACAAATGCAATTTGAACAGCTGATATTTCTGCCAAATAACGCACTAATACATTTATAAAAGCAGATCAATTTCGTTGCGCGTTCCATTAGCAGCGTAAAATCTGAGATCTGAAAATGGTTTCTGGTGGTCCCAATGGAAAACGACATAAGTTGAAAGTTTGAATATGCGGCTGACGTAAAAAAAGTGACAATTCCGACCAATGTAGTTTTTGCGTTCAAGTTACATATAGTCCAGACCAATTTCGTCGACTTAAGATAACTAAAGTTTTGAATGTGCCCAATGTAGAAACCGTCTGTCTATGAGCCCAAACAGTCTGTCGGATTTGTGTTTGTTGACAGGGCCTAAGAGATTTTATATGTCGTCTATTATCGTGTAGTAAGCAAACACCCCTTAGACACAGTAAATAACTATACTTACCCATGTTCATAAACAATGCTTACATCCCCCGGTGAATTGTAATTGCACACAACTTTAACCTCGATATCAACCTTAGCATCGCATGCCAAAATGTGTGGCTATCCAATTTTTGGTTGACATTGAACTGATTATTTTTGTTATGTCTTTAATATTTATCTCTTATTGCACAAAAAAAAAAAATTATAGCATAAACAATGGATATCCCCCAGACTTAATAACTACGAAGCGCCGCCAAATTCTATTCCAAAAAAAAAAACCTCGTTCCATCGATTATGGCAAGAGGTGCGTGTTTGAGCGTGTTTGGGCACTGCATAGGCCCGAATACAGCTATCCCCATCGAGAACACAAGCACAACTTTGACATAGGTACCAAAAACTTGTATAAAAAAGTAAAATGATGACACATTCAAGATTCAAAGCAGAAGGGCATACCAGTTCATCCCTCTTTAAAGCGACTAGATGCGACCGTAATGAATTGCACCTTGTTAGTACTGTTTGCATGAATTGTACACTCTTTGAACTTTATGCTGTTTTGCTGTATTTGCTTTATTTTTGACACAAACAAATTCGACACTGCACGTCTGCATTGTCGCTAATACGCAAAAGACCATGCACTTCATTTATCGATCTACGCCGGAATGTGTTCATACGCGAGTACAAATAGGTGGAAGGAACGAACATATCGTTTTATGTAGTGCTTCATTTCATTTGAGGCAAATGTCAGTGTCGTCAATTGATGTTGTGCAGTTGTGCTTTCGTGCGTGTTAACAACGAGACAGATTGGTGTTAAAACTGACACGCTATTATGTAGAAAAAAGAAAACTTCGCAAAATTACCATCGTTATTAGACGGAATATTTTCTTTATTTCAGTTATTAGTTTTATTATTCTAAACCGACTTAAGGCCTTATGTTATGTTCCTTTGGGGGTATAACTCAATTAAGAGGAGCGTTTTTATCACGTTGACCTCTTTTGAAAAAAAAAATAGAAAAGAGATCCGCTTAAGAAGAAAGCGTTCTTAAAAGTCAGACTGACGGAAAATGAATTGATTTTATGTCGTTTTCCACTGGGACAGCAAAAAATCAATCTTTTTTTTTGATCTAAATCACTTTTCATGTTCCAATGGGCAAAAAAATCAATCTTTTTTTCGATTCGGAGAGCTTTTTGCAGATCTCGATATTTTTTCAGATCTACACATACTGCCACAATACCAATATGCTTTGCACAGCTGTTTTACGTCATTTCAAGAAGTTTGTTTTCAAGCCAAATAAGAAAAGTTTCGTGGAAACCAAAGTAATGAAATACATAAATAGCCATGGATATAATTTTGGAGGAATTATTATCTTAATAGTCTTCCTCGTCATGTGAAGACTACGAATCACCAAAAATCATCTGACACTTCTCAGTGCCCACTAGTGTGCACTAGTGCTAGGCACGTCAAACAAATCTATTGTTTAAGGGTAGATAGATTTAAATCAGTCGTTCTAAGGTTTTAAGAAGGAATCATAAAAGTCTTATTTATAGGTCATTATTAGAAACTATAATTCAATCCAATAAATATCAGAAAGTGAATGTCACTTGCTGGCCCCAGTTCTAGTACATTATGAAAAATAACTTCTTATATGCAGCTATTACCATATCAGCCCCTTTTAATAACTTGTCAGTCTTAAACTATCAGCATTCATTCCAGATTATAATTTAATTAATCAACTCTAGTCATACAAGAGGAAAGATAAAAAATTCAATAGTTCGAAGCCACTTATAATTAGGTATACTTTTAAATGCACAACACATTTACGGATTGGTACCCAACTTATGACAGGGTTGAAATTCTGGTGGACTTTCGTAACATTTTTAATTTCGCGCCGTTCCAAACAAACATGTCCTATCTCTATAGGCATGTGACTTACGGTAAATGTATACTTTTAGATTTATCTTTTGATTCATGAGCATTTGCTTTTCAACAAGGTCAAGCAAATGTCATCCCTTATCCAATGTATCACTGGTGATCTGGACTAGATGTTACCTGAACCCAAAAACTAGATTGGACGGGTATAAATTTAGTTTGAACTGCGTAACCAGCAACCGTTCGGCTTAACTGCTTTGGAGACATTTTACACCTGTTTCCTTAGATACTACTCCTCTTATAAGAATATAACAAAGCCAGCCGAGTTTTATTAAACTTTATTTGTTAGTCAAACATTAACATTGAAGGAAATAGATATCTCGCAGCTTGGCCTATGGTATGGTGCCCCTGGTCATATCCCAATGACTTATATTTGTATTGGCTACTGTAACATTTGTTTCTTAAATGTAAAGTGCTGACTTAAGAAGTAACAATCATTTGGCCCAAAGCTGACTATACCAATAAATTAAATTTATTAAAATCAAATCCGTACAGTCATTTGGCCCACGTTTCCAACTCCTCACACACAAACCTTACCTTTCTGAAAATGCTGGCAGTAATTGTGATGTGACGTTAAGTGTAAGGTGAATTCAATGACAAAACGAAGATAAAACAAAATCGTACCTACGTACAACAAATTGGATTACCACGTACGCACAAAACAAATGTGATAACGTGAAGCCTGTTGGTTCATTGGGTGATCCTTTTATGGTATGTACCGTTATTATAAAAGGATTTAAAAACTTTTGAAAGATTTACATCGTGCACTGTGAAACTCACCTCTTGACATTGAACTGTAGGCAAAATCCACTGGGCAGGAGAAAATTCACTTTTCATTATCACAAATACAAACTCTGCTTCACTTAAATATAATTTTTTTTTTTTTCTTTTCTATGAAAATTCGACTCGAGCACTAAACTTTTTTGTTTTTTGTTGCAATTTAGACACACTTCTGCTCACGTAATTGAAATTCGATTATGCTATGTACGTATACCTTAGTGATTTAACGATTGCGAGGACGCACAGGTACGGCTAGGGAAGGGATTCACTTATTTTGGCCTGGAAATTTCAATAAAAAGACAAATAAAAAAAACTTGTATGTTATGCCGTTTTTAGCAATTTACATAGAGAAGTCACAATTTCCACGCAACGATTCGATTGACAGCGAAATGAGAAACACTAGAAAACCTTTGCATGAATCACTCTTTGGCGGCCGACAAAAAGGTGGAACTTGGAAAAGTTTACGAATGGGCGATTAGGAAAGAATCACAGTGGAATGGAGAAACGTCAAGCATTTGTTGATGACATGTGCGAATATTTTGGCGTTCTTTATGGCGGTCGTACGTTCACCAACTGCACTCGAAATCAGATTTCAGTTCGCGCATGAGAGAATTGCAGCGCTGCCACTTATTTATATTTTGGTATTGAAATAATCATTGCATACTGTTTTCGAATGCCTAGTTGGAGCTATCCCCATTGATTACCTACCAATTGGAAGTTGAAACATTTGCGTTCTTTACCTTTTTAAATACTCTGGAACGCCTATACGGCCTTCGGGCTGTCCATTTCCACTGACATGATGAGTGAACAGATCTTATCTCGGCTCATCTTTCTTGACGACCCTATTTGAATAAAAGCTAAATATATTAGATAGTTTATATTTATTAACACTACTCATTACAACTCTGTAACGGTTATACATATATTTTGAATTTATATTTATTATAAATTGTGTCATACAATCGTTTTTCTTCTCAAATGCAGTTTAGTCTTTTAAATTAGACAGAAATGCTCAGATCATGATGATAAAATATTTTGTTCAAACGAAAATTAGTAAAAAAAACCGCAACTGCTGTCTCCTCTTACACAATTTTCCATGTAAATGGGTATACAAGCCACCTAGATATAAAGCACATTATTTGTTTATTTTGTATTTGTATAAGTCGAGATTATTCCCAATTTTGTTTTGTTTCTTTTTCAGCAGTAACATTTAACATGATGCTTCATTATATGCAGTCATCTAGCGAAATTTAATTTTTTGGTATGAATTGTTACGAAATCTTGGAAAATCCACGCCAGACTATCTTCTAAGATCGACTACTTCAACAGACAGCGTGTCATCGAGTAGAACGTGCGCAGCATCCTGCAATGAATAATGCGAGCAATTTTGTGAAAGCGATTCTACGTTTCAACGGAAAATGCATGTGATTGGATGGTCCAACGCAAATGCTACTTAAAGTGGTACTTACCATGAATAGAGGGGGATCATTGGGATGGGGGTGAAAGCCAGCTTGCCGACACTGGGCAATATAGTCCAAACCGTAACTTGGAGTCAGACAAAAGAAGCCAGTTCTGGTCAGAAAATGTGATTATTATAAATTCCACATATATTTTCGAAACTTACGTTTGATATTTTGGGGCACAGACAATGGCGACAGCCTCTGGCATCATTATTTGATATGAGCAGTGAGTATGTAAGTCCACCGATGATAGAAACGCAGTTTGAGTGGGATGAGTCTGAGACACAAAATCAAAATCAAAGAAACTACTCTATCAACCGGAATCCGAATTAAACTTACATGAATCCAACCTAGAGTGATAAGGTTCTGTTGATCCTGTACATCAAAGATCTCTTCTTCGTTCATTGTGTTGCAACTGTCCGCAGTCCCTTGTTGTTTCGGTATTATCACGTGTGTAATGAGCAGACGGTTGTAAGCCAGCCGGCCGGCAAGAATGCCACATGTTTCCACGTTGTTTGATGTGTTCTTGTTGGCCAAACTGAGAAACAACGACATCGTGTTGTGCGGAATAACAACAGTGCGGAAAGACCCTGAAGCTAGTAGAGAGTCAGATGAGATATTCGCCGGCTTCTGGGTTCTGTCAAATACTGGTCTGAAAGTAAGAGTAATTTTAAAAGTATGCCCAACTGCCAGCCCTGCTCTATACTTACTTCTTATCAGACTCTGGCAGAAGCAGCCCAGAGGAGGGTAAATTGGATCTGCTACCTGTTCCGCTGGGAAAATCATTTGGATATACCACCTGATCCAGCAACCTCAAGTCAGGAGCACTGGGCTGCACATTAGGATCTATCTGCACTTTCAGATTTGCCGGAACAACTCGACCTGACTTGTCTTTTTGCTCCTGTTGCAGGCGCTGTTTTTCTCCTTCAAGTTCACGCGCTTTCTCCGCCTCCTTGTTGGCCAAAAACTGTTCGTATTCTTTCTGATAACGAACAAGTAGTTTCTCCTTCAGCTTCTCTGTGACGGGGATGATTTCTTTAAGTTTCATACGGATTGGTTGCTTCACCGCAGATGGAACGCTGCTAAAGTCCGGGTGAGATCGAATTTTCTCAATAAAAAGGGTCATAAATTTGATGTAGAGAATGTAAGCGTTCTCGTGGTGGCCTTCGGTAAGGTACACATTCGCCATGCGAAGAATTTCGGTTCCAGAACGGAAATACCTAGATACGAAATAGAATTGTTGCTTCTGGATTAAATTTGGCATGTATTTGCTAATGACTCACCGTTGCACGGGCACATTTGGATCAACTTCTACCATGTTGCCGTAGTTGGCCAAGTGTTTAATTCGAGCTTGGGGTTCAACGATACTCATTCCCATATAGTTTGCTATTTTCGACATTTTTGTTTCCTAGAGATTTCTGGAGTGGGTTACTTCCTTATTAATGTGGTATTCGTTTGGGCTTCTTCAGATTTGCCCTCAGATTTCAGATTTCGTGTGCCTAATCGAACATAAAAACGCTCTTGCTCTTTTTTTGTGTTGATATTCGTGCGACTGTAATATGTGTAGTCTTCGACACTTTTCTATGCGCTTTCGATTCACTGGTTAAATTTTGTATTAAAACATTCGAAATTTCCGTCCCGATTGATTTCTAAATGTTTGCACACAAATAATTTACGAAAATAGATTCACCCGATGCAATGCCTTTCTTTGCTGTAGACAAAATTCACGCAAATGTAAACAAACTCCATCAAATGTCAAACTCAAATGCACTTGTATTGGTAAATCTGAGAAAATATCTAGATTCGCAAAAGTGCTCTGAAATCTGAAAAAGATTGCTTTTTTTGGTACCAAACGAACAAAAAAATTGCTCTGAGGGCAAAAAAAGTGCTCTGAGAGCGCCCAAACGAATACCACATAAAAGTGTCCTATTAGAATTTTTCACGATTTGTACAACTTTTACTATTTTTCTCTTCCCATCACACAGCTGATTGATTCATAACAAATGAATATGACATTTCGCAGTTTTGGCGTTCCCTTTTGTGCTGCAAACAGGAATGGCAATGAGTTCGAAATTTGCTTTAGTCTATAAAATGAGGTTGTAACTTGTGATAAGAAGTCGACAAAAATATGTGAAAACACAACAGATGGCGCAACATCATTCCATACAATTATTGACAAGTGGATGACGCCACCATCGACCTATTATGGTTGTTATTTCTCAAACTCAGTTGAGTGACGAGCCAAAATGCTCAAAATGCACTCAGTTGAGTAACGAGAAACACTATAATAGGCGTTTTTCTTTTTTCGTTCAGAGCATGTTCAGAGCGCGCTCGATGAACTCAGAATAAATTGACTGACCAGCCTGAGGAAAAAGCTGTTTACACATGTACAAGCACACTTCCAGTCACATTTGACAGAAAATAAAGGATAAACAAAAAAAACGTCAGTACGCTCTGAGCACGCTCGTTTCAGAGCGCGCTCTTTATGCTCGAGCTCAGTTCAGCGGTAAGCTCTGAAATAAAAAAGAAAAACGCCTAATGTATGCATAATAAGCTAAAACATTATCTAGGTAGAAGCAAATTTAAACAAAACCGAATGCTGCTTTTGTAGTTTATTTATTTTCTTAGACTTTGATGCATACATAACACTTCCATTAAAAGTCATCATTAAAATTAGAATAGGGTTTCCAGAACTCTAAACAATGGCATATTTTCAGTATCTTGTCTAAAAGAAATGAAATGTCGGCAAATTTGGTTTTATAATTTTATGTGTTATTTCCCGTTGCTTCAAAATTTCTCGTTCATTAAATAAAAGTGACTCAATCCACTTATCAGTCTCTTTACTAGGTTGCTATTCATCAGACACGTTAAAGGTGCGGCTCACACCTTCGTATGGGAATATACCACCTAAAATGTACTTATAACTACCAAAGTGTCGGACTCTGTACTCTCCCGGCAATGTATTCGGCCCAACCTTCCAATAGATATGGATATCGCTGAATCCCAGTATGGTTGAGATCCTTTCCCATATAAATCTGCAAAACAAAATTTCAAATCAGTCATTTATTAACAAATATCGTCCATACTTGGTCTCCCAGTTGGCATCAGTTAATGCCACTTTCCACTTCTCGTTCACCTTCCGCTCGATCACAAAGTAAGTCTTCTCATGAAAAAGGTTATTCCTAGGGTTGCCCGCAATGAAGGTTACTTTAACGGTGTCATTCACTCCATACGCAGCCTCAGGTTCGACTTTTACAGTTCCGAAATCCTTGCCAATTGGATGGCCGTCAAAAATGACTCCTGTGTTAAGTGACAGCATTCGGTCATTCATGTACGGTGGATCCGGACCCGGGGAAACCATTTCACCCTTGATTAGGGACTTTGTCAATTTCTCATACTGATCCATGTATATGGTGTGAGTGTGTGGCCCAAAGATTGTCGATGCAGCTTCATATCGTTGAGCTTGGTATTCCTCTGGTGTTGTGATATAGCTAGTGTACATGTTAGATAGCCCGGCAATGATAACATCGCTTTCAAAGCCACCGGCTGCTGCAGCAACAGCTCGCACCTTGTTTCTAAGTCGCCGTCCAGCCATTGTCGTGAGTTCTCCAGGTATCGCGGTAATTATGAGATCGCCGATTTTAAGAATTTGCGTAGACACGATTTTCGGTTGCCATTCATATGGAAAGGTGGCCTAAAATATCAGACTTTATTCGATACCAACTACGATTTGTCATGCCTTACCCTTCCAGTTGCTAATAGAATCGGCTTTGGGTGGTGACACAAAATATCGACTTCCGTTGGTGGAACAATAAAATCTCGCACCGCATTCCACATGGCGTTATCGGTTATGGTTCCCTGTTCAAAGTTGAATGCGCCCGGGCCATCTGTAGTGCCGGCTGCAAAACTGTATCCCATTGCAGGCTCGCAACCTCGAACTTTATCTAGCTTCCTTGTGAGTGAATTGTACGTGGAACCATTGTACTTGGGCATGTCAAGAAATTGATGGATAAAGGCAACGTCTCCAGTTACCTCGCGACCCCCATTATCGTGTAAAAGTCGCTAAATGTGATTACTCATTAAAAATTAGTAAGCATTTCTAAAACAATACACCTACCAATGCACCCTCATACAATCTATTTCCAATTATTTCCACACTCTCGAACATATCGTGACCAGGTCCAGATGCGAAGCATTCTCCTTCGTTTTTGGGGCATCTCGAGCTCAGTAAATCGCATTCATTGCCGCTAATGGAACACTTGGGACCCATGATATTTGGTGAAACATCGCCAAGATTGGAGGAGCAAAAGGCGCCAACAAATTTGCCCTAGAATTGGATGGGTATTTAAATATTACAAGGTATACCATATAAGATAAATGTAGTACCTACTCGTCATTTTTGAAATAATATTAAAGTTCGAAACCTGATCTTCAGCACTGTGCTGCTCTAATTTAATTTTAAAAGCAACAAACAAAGAACCTATTTACTGACGCCACATACATTTTCTGTGAATTCACTAGCTACTTGGGAATTATGGGAAAGTTTATATGTAAATTTAATCAAAATGTTCGAGTTAAAAGTTATGTCGTTTTCCATTGGGAGTTCAGATTTTGCTCTCAGATTTCAGATTTTTCGTGCCCAATGGAACAAGATTTTTCTTTCTTTTCATTTGTGGTGGTGCGTGTTCTAAAAGTCAGCTGTTTTTAAATTGTATTTTGTGTTTATAAAGATTCATTCAATTTATATTGATACCCCCATTGCAGCAGGCAAACGTAAATCTTTCTCGATTTTTCACAGACTTGTCCTTAGTAATAACACAGTTTATATTTTGATAAATGACAAATGTTTTGGAGTTAGTGTAAGTAGGCGTAAATCTCGCTCAGAAATCGATATTGGCAAAATTGTTCTGACTCTGAAAAAAATCCCTTTTCTGTCCCAATGGAAAACGACATTAATTTGTGGCACTACGTCATTCTGAACGCGATCAGACAAACTGAACACCGGACACAGAAACTCAAAACCTGAACCCCACTGATGGAATGTGTGAGCTTTTTGCTGAATTTTAAACTATTCGAGACATTCAAAACTCTAGTGTAGTAAGTCTGCCAGCTGGCTGAAATGATGTGTTTCAGTTTTTATTGGCTTAAATTAGTAACATGAATGTTTTTTTTTTGTTTTTATTTGACGTTTATGGAGTGTTAATATATGTGTCTGAAGTACGAAACGTGAAGTTACCCGGTTAACAACGAATCTAGCTTATGCGTTGAGGTTGCATCGAGTAAATTGGTCTGTTCCTTTACTTTTGTAGTAAGAATGGAAATGACTGTCAAAATGGCAGGAATTGGAATAAATTCTCTCACAAAGAGAGACAGTAAGGGAACGTAATCTATGAAAAATGACAGATACACAACTCAAATATTCAAAAAAAAGTGGTCGTTTAAATGTCTTATAAACTCGATGACTTTGGTTATTTACTAAGAAAATTAATTATATCATCTAACTAACGATAAAAGTGATCTAGAATTAATCAAACTACTTTTTGATGAATTCGAGTATGTGGAAGAGTTTGAACTGAATGAAGCATTCGAGAAGAGGAAAAAGCGACACTGCATTAAGGATTACGTGGAGGAGATTGTTCCTTGTTAAAGCGAGAAAAAATGACAAATAGGACAACAAATTTAAAATCAGCTTTTCCACTTCTTACACCAAGAAAAGTTCGTAAGATTCTCAGTGGAGGGGTATCTTGCTCTCTCGATGACGCATTTTTTACGAACTTTTCGGGCTAAGGAACGGCATTGAGTAAAAAATTCGTAAGAATTCGTAAGATTTAAAACTAAAGGAATACCCCTAAATATCTAGTCGACTTAAGACAACTAGATGTTGGTTCAAAGCCTGCACCATATAACAAACATTAGAACTTGTGTAAAACGAAGGATGTACTTAATAAACATAAATTTATATCTGCGCTTACCTTTCCCGGCACTTTATTCGGATTGTATTCCTTTTCTAGCAATATTGATGCATATCCCACATTGTCGCTAGATACCAAACGATTTGTGTTATTCATCGAAGTTGCATGCACCGCAAACCAATTGAACACTCCGAGTAGGTTCTCTTCCATGTCAACAAATCTTATCTGAGTCAGTATCTTGTCCACATCATGTTCATACTGAGCACGTTCTTCCTCGGGATTCCGCAGATACGAAGTCGGCGATCGATTAATGTTTGCATTCAGGACCACAGTCTGCGAAAGGAACATTCGTCCAACGTGCATGTTATCCGTGGCTCGTTTGATACTCTAATGGTTAAAAAAAGCAGGACATATCATAAGAATGAATCGAGAGCTCTTTTAAACTCATACAAACCAAATAGATTCCCAATGCCAGTGCATCAAAGGTCTGTGGCACGAAGCCCAAAATCGAAATGTCATACAACAGATGCATCAGGAATCCACCAACCCCACTGTGCGTATGCGTTCCACTAATAACCAAATTATCCACCGAATATGCATCCCCATACCGCAGTTGCAGACGTCTCAAAACCTCCCTCTTCACAGCATAACCCATCATACCGGCATCAACCGAAACGTAGGCCACTCGTCTACTGTTATCATCTTCCACCACGAATGCTCTTGCGAATTGTCGCAGATGAATGCCCTTGCCACGTTGCGCCAGATTGGCATAGCCCATCTGAAGGTCATTGAAAAGGGTTGCAATTAGTAAGCAGTTGAAGATGAATAACTTACAAAAGTGATTTCGACGGGAGGTCCTGTGACATCACCACGACCAACTCCGATCTTATAAGACTCCACTCTGTTGCACAGGATGAAGGACATCACACCCAGTAAAAAAATTGTTTTTGTTCCCATTTTGCGGACTGCAGAGCGTTCTTCTGTTTTAAACAAAAGTATCTAATGGTCCACGGCGTCGTGTCCTATTGAGGTTCCTTTCAATACTGAACTGCAAAAGAAAACGAAATTGTATAGGTGAGATGACACCACACGGGTATGCAGTTACGAGGATGCAAGCCTATTGAAATGATGTGTGGAAATGGAAATGAATGCACGAATGGTTACATGTACGAGTATATAATTGATTTTTGTTATCTGTAGATTAACATTGCATCTCTCGCTGACCAGGTATGAAGTAAAACTCACACACGAAGGTGTGTATGGTATCTTTTGTGTGTTTCATTGACATCTTTTGATTAGGGTTAGCGAGGAGGGTGCAGTAGCACTTTTCAAACAGCTTGTATAGATTTTTTTTTAAGAAAGAGATAGATATGACATGGACAGCTTAGAGTGATTAAATATCCAGAAATAGGGATTCTGGCTCGCCTTCAATCTATGGGGCGTTTAAGTATCTAGTTTAGTAAGTTTGACAGCTGTCTGGCTAGATGTATCTCGGTTTTGATTGATGGCGATCCCGACCAAAATAGTTTTTGCGTTGAGGTTACATTTTTACCAAACCAATCTAGTCGGCTAAAGATAACTAGATTCTTGAATGTGCCCTATGTCTCTATTCGTCTGTTTTTAGAATAAGAACAAATTAAAATCGAAACCGTCACAGCAGAGGTCAGTCTAAATGTTACTCCATTTAATGATGGTATAGGTATTGGCAGATGATGGGATGGGCTTTCTACTCAGCATCAGAGGGCACAAATAAGACGCTGTTACTTAAAAGATTAATATTTTTTTCAATAAACTTTCGATCTTTAATGATGCTAAGAAGGAAATTGTAAAGAATTTTCTTAAATCTATAGGATTCCTCTGTAGAAGATTTGATTCTGAACCCAGCTCAGTGCCACAAAGTCGTTTACATATTACAAACCCCTATTTTTGGAGTGATCTACTTAAACGACAAGAACTAAGTTTCTGCAACCTCAAGCTTCTAATATAAGCAGCTAAACAGAAGAAGAAGCCTATAGATGAATGCAACTAAGCCTCACAGTCAAGCCTACACAAAATCTTGAAGTGGACAACTCGTTTGCAGGTAATCGACAGAAGACACGACAGCTCAACACATGTTCCAAGAAAAAGGGCATCGAATCGATACCAGCACTTAAAACGGAATACATTCACGTCCTTGATGGTAGTCAATTTTGGAATATCGAATAGAAAACTTATCCAACTCACAAGATATAGTTAATCTACCTATCTACCTAAAAGTCAACAGTTACATACAATATAATTCAAATTTTATTCGCCGAATATCACCGATGTATCCAAATTTGACATTCATAATTTATTTTGACATTTTTCACAAAAAGTTCTCCAACTTATGACTGAAAGTCAAATTACTTTCATTTTTATTTCACAAACATTTAAATTTGGCGCCATCTTACGGCATCCCGTTCTGCTATTGCAACCCTTTTTAAGGTGAATATAGAATACTAACCATTTTTAATATTCAAACATCAATCCAATCTCTAATATGTGCCACATCCAGTTTTAATACATTTAATGTGCTACCGCCTACCGCCATTAAATGCAACTCCTACTCAAAATCCAAACAAAGAATAATAACAATCGACGACAACGCTTTGGATATTGCAAAAAGAAAACGATAAACATCATTCAGTAAACTTACATGACATTGCAATGAATTTAATTGTTGACAGGTCCAATTTATCTCTTGTCGGAAGTATTTTTGCAATACTTTTTCTGCCCATATGAGAGTATTTTAGTAATGTAAATATAACTCGTAAAACAACATTCATTACGATCTCTGCATGATAGGCATGTACACAAATGACAGCAAATGCGTATTGCAATTTGGCGGCAATTCAAATTGTATTGTCGAGATTTAACAAATTGTTGCAAAAACTAGTCACCAAAAACACGCCAAGCTCTGCTATCTGGTTTAGCCTTTTGCACCCAAAGCCCAATGGCCTCATCCAACTGGACTGCAGATTGTATTTTAGGTGCACAAAGAACAAAGGATCAATTCGAAGACTGATCTTATGACATATACGCTCGGTATCGGATTACAGAATGGAGGCGGTCAAATACTCTTAAGTAAGCGAGCTAGAGAAAATGTGATAGCGACAAAGTTCAATGTCTTCTAAAGTAATTGAAAGATATTTGGCAAACACTTCACGTTTTTGTTTCAAGTTGATGACGGCATTGAGTTACGAATGCGATAACAGCAGAATTCAACGCTCGCGTACGAAATGGAGGAAGTTTCACCGGTTAGTCTTAAAACTCGAAAAGAATTGAAATAAAAGTGTGATTCAACATTTTCTCATGTGCACTGTAAAACTAGACTTTACAGCTTTTCTGAGTGACAAGTGAAGTTGGCGTAGACAGGTTTATGTTGTGAATTCATCGAATGAATACCAAGTGCTTCTGTAAGGAATGTTTTATTAATGGAGGGTATAAGGCCGCATTTGGATGCCTGTACTTCTGAATGAAAATGCGTGTTCTGATTTGGTGACCTTGAGGTGGGCCGTATTAAAAAAAAACAGCATACGGTCATTTGGTGGCTTTAAAACAATTTAACCTTAAATAGATTAAAAGCTGCCAAAGTGCCAATGTAAGTGCACAAATAAGTGCAATGACTTGAATGTCGTTAAGCTTATTAAATTCTATTCATATCCGAATAGCACCACCTACCAAATTTATATGTAAAATGTTTTCCAATAAGAGGTGCCATTTTGGTATTCAAAGAAAAATGTCATTTTTTGAAATAAATGATCGGATGCTTATTTCATAATAAAGAGGAAGGTATGCCAGATGGAGAGGCTTCTCAACAATAACCCAACAATAACTCTTGGATTTTCCGAGCCCCAGATGCGACAATTTTGCTTCTTGACGTAGCCACCGAGGTGGAAATGGGCCTCATCAGTCAAGATGATTTTTCGATGGAATTCCGGAACTGTGACTGCAAGATTTTCACCATTTTTGTAGTGAATTTTAATAATTTCAATGCGTTGTTGAAGCGTGTATCGTTCCATTTTTAGTAACGGCGTAGTTTCTACTTATCAAAGCTTCAAAATTGACAGCTACCGAAATAGCGGGTCATTCACAATAACACATCTCATTGGAAAACCCTTTATATTTCCATCTTGTTTGATCTAGATTTCAATTCAATAGACATCAATGTTTTTGACACTTTAATGTGAAAATAGTTTTTTACTAGGTAGATAAATGTATTGGCGAAAGCTGGCAAAATACTAGTTACTAGTTATTTTCCTTAATTTTTGTGTGGAACTCAGACAGACTTTATCCGCGTTTCATTTAAACTGAGTATAGAATGAACCTAATAATTTTCACGCATGTACCGTGATAAATATGAAGTGCCAACCTTGAGAAGAGATCTCGGTTTCCTAATGATAACAAACAGAAATCAACTTCATTTAACAATAACCAAACGGAAGACTCCCTTCAAACTCAAGGTCAAGAGGGCGCACACACAATAATGTACGTGGGCCTTACAAGTCTTCATTTCAGCCAGTCAATTGATTGAATCAAAAGTAAACTAATATCAACAACAACAACAATTTCATGTCATTACACTTGCCTACCAACTATTTGAGTACCACTTCGCCGGCAATCAATCAATTAAGCAAAGAACCCAAACAAAGCAGACGTTACACGTGAATCATTCATCTTTCCTCTAACAATACACACTCGTTAATTTTCAGTCATTGATGATTCTAAAAAAAAAAAGAAAAAAACTCAAAATATCCAAAAATTACCAGCGACCTATTTAAAATAGTCCAACCAGATTATACACTTAGTTATATAAAAAGTATGGCAATTGCAAAGATGATGCTAATCAGTGGCGATCCCAATGATAGTAGGAGATGGTATACAAAAAAAGATCAAAATCAAATTTAAATTTAATTTACGTATATGACTGTCTGTACATATCGTGTTGTACATTATATCATCAATACAAACAGACGAATATGTCACAGTGAATGGTGAATGGACACCCGTAAGCCATCTAACGTTCCCCTCGAATCATTGACTGACACCGGCCGAACCGTCAGCGATAATGACAATGGTAATGGATCTACGACTAAAACTAAAATAACACTCACTCGCGCCTCTTTTTGACGAAATGAATTATATATCTCGTGGATTGTTTGCGCCTATCTTACTGTTGCTGATGTACGATGTCGGTATTATACAATTAGCTAGGTGTGTGTGGCATCATAATTGCTTGATATTTCTGTTGTTTGTTTTTATTTTGCAAATGCAACTGGAAATTCACGTCACTTATATGCACTTCTTTCGGCGCCAAAACTTGATCTTTATTGTGATCTCCAATTATTTTGACGGAAGGAGAAAGTGAATACGTTTCGTAACCGTCACTTGATTATAAAACATTTTACCGCTGTACCGTTTTATTAGTAATGAAAAAAGAGAAAAACTACATTTACGGCTATTGGGTCAATGTCAGAACGTGGATTAAGTAAACTCTTAAGAGACTTGTTACTTTATTAGGGTTTAAAGGTAAAGGCCACAGTGTGATTTTTAACGATTATTTTTGTTTACACTTGAACTCTGAGTGTGGTGCACTTTACAGCCAAACACATGAAACCTTAAATTAAATTGGCAAAACCGTCGAGCATCCGATTTGCACTTAAGCTGGTTCGCGATTGACCATTTTGGATTTATTTTTCCTCTTTATTTGAACGGAAATCACTTCGACTTCGGCGCGCACTGATCGTAGACTGAGACTGATCGCTGGTGGTGGAAAATTTAAACCAGAGCCCCAGAGGCACCGAATGGTCTGCCTATCTGCTGCTTGAATTAGCCGTAGTGCGGGAGGGAATTGTGCTACGTCGCTAACAGCGCACATTCGATGACAGATGACTGCACAAATTTAGTTTTGTATAGCGGCCAACTGATAAGAGTTATTTATACCATACTCTTGCAAGCTTTCGGCAAATACCATCTTTCTGAGTGAAATTCCACTGCGAGAAATTACTAAATTCTGAGCGTTATAGTCGTTAGTTTTTTATTGTATTTTTAACTTGGTTTTTCACAAAAACTGTCAAACCCGACAAGTAAATGAATAAATTATGTAACAAATAAAGCTATAAGGGATCAATCTTCATACCATTAAATGGGCTTGAGTAAGTATCAAAACTTGACTTAATTTCATTTAAGTTCAGTCAAAATACAGGCCCAAAATATAGTTCCAATATCATCGCGCATTGACTTAAACCCTACAACAGCTATTGTGGGTCTATCTTAATATAATCTTTTCGAAATGATAGACCACTTAAGTCACTGTTTTTGGCATATGGAAGCTCACATTGAGCACATTCAAGAACCTTGTTATCTAAAGTCGACTAGATTGGTCTGCATAAGATGTAAGCCGAACGCAAAAACTCTGGTTTATCGGTCACGGAACGTCACTTTTCCTACGTCAGCCACATATGCGAACTGTCAAATTAGTACTCAGTCACGAATTTCTTGACTATATTCGTCGGCTACCCCTTCATAAACGTCAACTATACAGCAGATGCTTACATGACCGATTTCATCCAACCGACAAACATATAGCCAGACAGCTGTCAGACTTACTAAGCTTACTAAATTGAAAATTGAAAAATGTCAAGAAACTTCACAAATCTGTCACTTAATTATTTTATGAGCTGGTGTTGAAGTTACTGCTAGCATAAAAATAAGAAAGACCGGAAATATCTGTTCTTTAGTAAGGGTTAAGAAAGTAATTTACTGAAATTTAGTGAAACACTTGAAAAGTGCGATGTATGCTTAACCTGTATTAGTTTCATACAGTCTTATTATGGCGAGAGGCAACTGGTATTCAGCATATCAAATTACAAAGGGTCAATTTTAAAGAAAAGTTAAATGTCAAAATATTTATTCTGGTTGAAAATAGGCATAATTAAATACATACAAAAATAAATACTTAAATACTTAAAATACTTAAATATGAAAACATATAGATAGGGGTATCAGTTATATTAACTACAAAGAAGGAGCTTAATTCCAAACGTCTCCGACTTCAGTGATTTAATTTTCCACAACGCTAAGGTTGCAACAAGACAGATTCATGATAATCATCGAAGTTGACATGTCCAAAGCTCCTGATACATATGGATGTGGATAGTTATGAATAAATACATACTCCATTTCATTAATATACATTGCATATGAGTACAATGCATTAACATTTCATTAGATATTACTTAAAAGGCGCGATTCATCCCTAAACAATTTCAGAACTCAGAGATAGATACATACACTAGCAATTGCTATTCAATTTGGGTTTAATAATAATGATTTGATTGTGATAATAATGAATGTATGTATTGGACTCATTAATAGAATAGACAAACGCTTTTTTTATGGCGAGTGTATTGTTATTTTCCATTATCCGATTGTGTGAAAATTGAATGCAAATTTAGTGCGTATTATTTTGTCTATATCCTTAACAGGTTCATTAAGATAATCGAAGGAAAAAAAAAACGAAAATTTGTCAAACTGTGAGTGGCATCTAAGAGCTGTCAGTCACACTATTCCTCGCTATGGTAGAAAAAAATTTATAATTCATTAGAGAAATATTTCGAAAAGAACTAGATTTGTAAATTGGTTCACAAGGTGATTGTGATTTACACTTCAAAATGTCGTATTTAGTCTAATAACAAACATCTATTAACTGAGATATGATTACATTTATGCAGACAATTACCTTTGGATAAGCTATAGAAGCGGAGTGTCCTTTTAAACGAGATAGTAAATCTGCATCATGATCCAAGATAAAATCAACAGTCTACAGTTTTCGTTGCAAGTCTAAGCAATCTGCAATTACATTTGCGGCCTGAGTGATTTATGTTTTGCTTTACATCCCATAAATAGATAATCACGGAAACTCTAAAATTTTCTATTTGTGATTTGTGAACAACTACCAGATAGAGATACCAGCTGATGGAGATTTCCAATACCTAGCCTACTTATTATTGTTTTATATTATATGTTTCCATTTAAAAAAAAAATATATGAGTTCTATGACAGCCTCATATGGCTTTTTAAATCATATTAAGCGTTTTTATGAGTTCTGATTTATGCATTCACTTCTTTCAAATATGGATAAGAGAAAACTGGGTAGGAAATATGGAATAAGGTTTAAAAAGAGAACGTGGGCGTATGCGTAATCAATGTTATGTATATTTGAGCTGTTTTCTGTTTTTTTAGCTTGAGAAGTTTAAGTTGTGTGCATTCACTCTGTTTTAATGTCAAGTCACACTCATTTAAGACACTTATATTCTTTCACTGATTTTTGAAAAAGTACATAACTACTCCTTGCACATCAATAACTAATAACATTTTTGTATTCCTACATGTAACTATTCACTTCATTAAACATTAGTTTCAAATAATAAGTTTTAATGTTAATTAATTAAAAAACAATTATGTTCGAAGAATCGAAAACTATGTTTTGTCTTTTTTAGCTTACATTCTCGAAGGAATACGTTCGTGTGCTGTTTTCAGAAACGACCACCAACCGAAACTGAACTTCAGAATTCGATAATAAATAGCTATACCTACAGTTTTTTTCTGATTAAGGAATTCTTTCTACCTGCAGTAATAAAACGATAATCCACTAATCAGCTACTAAGTTAATAGGGTCGATAGCTTTGGTGCGAATGATGCGTGTTGCTATTAAATAACTAGGTATCTAATCTGAATCTTTAAAATTTGTAATTTAAAATATCTAATCTAAAATCTTAAACAAAATTCGTCTAAATGGCTGACGCTTCAATAGCTCAAAGAAGGCACTGAAACTACTTCTATAGCGTTACAGCCTAATAGTATTGTATTTTACAAGAAATGAGAAAATTGATAAATGATAAATTAATTAAACAATAATAATAATACTAAATGTTCGCATCAAACGGAACTGGAAAAAAACGGGTTGTTCACCAAAAACAAACAAAAAATCAGCGAACATAAGCTTTAAGAAATTCACTAGGATTTGGCCGGAATCGGGCCATTTAAGCTTCAAAGAATTTGGAAAATAAAATTAAGAAATTGGCCCAAATTAAATTAATTAAATATTTTGAATTCCAATTGCAAAAAAAACTCACGAAAACTTAAAATCGCTAGAATCGACTTTCTCCAACAATTCGACCCACACACCAAACCAACGAAAAAAAACGCATACGAACCGTCGTTTTCAGTCCGACATCATTCAAAACTCGGCTGAAATCAACAAAACATGTATATTTGCCCCCAAAATAGGGCCATATTAAGGGTACTATTCACGAGATCATCCAAATGGAGATGGAAAAGTAAGAACTGAAATAACTAACAAGCACTTAATCAAACGCCTGCATAATGTCAGACTGACTTTTAGGAGGTGAGATTGCTTGTTGTACTTTACTTTGGATCAATCTTTAAAATCTGATATTTCTTCCGGTTTAGGGGTGGGAATCTTAATTTAAAACAACAACAAAAACCTCCGGATTAAATTTTTAAGAAATACAGTTATTTGTGGGTAACACAAAATTATTTATTCACCAGTAAACCCGGATATTTGACCCAGAATCAGGCGCTGAGGATCCGAAGTGAAAAAATCCGGAGCGTCCAATAAAAAAACAAAGAATAAAAAGTCCGCATTAACGTTAGTTTTAAGAAATTCACCAGGAAACTGTTTTTTTTTTGTGGGTGATTTAGCCCTTAAGGCAGAAGCTTGGCATCACTGTAGACCTGCATTATCGAATTTTCCTTATCTCACCTATATCTCAGTTTTTGCAACTCAATTGATAACAACACATCTGACATTTGATAAAAAAAAATAAAAACATGCTTTCCCATATGATTTGCCATCCCCTTGGCTTTCATCTCGCAACAAAAAGTTAGATGCAAGGAAAAGCAACAAAAAAACATATAGAATTACGCTTCAATTGAACCAAAGTCGGTTCATTTCGAACCCACTAATTGGTTTTCCATTCTAATTAAATGGTAAGTCTCATTACCGTCCTCTGAAAACTTGTATCATCTAACCGATGATCGCAAGGTGACAACTATTTATAGAACGGATTTTTTTCATAATTTTAATTCAATTATAGTATAGCAGCCGTAAAATTAGGGAATCAACGTAGAAAATGCTGCCAACAACAATATTTCGGCAAATGTACCGGCCGGGTATGTGTAAGGGCCTCACCGACCTATTGCGCACCACTCGCGAAGGCACATGCCTCAATCGCTATGCTGCTGCAACTGGGTTATTGAAGACATCATTTCTGGACTACCAGCGATGGGATATAGTCTCACTGCGACTGTATGCGAACTCGAAAAAGCACTCCATTCAACTGAAAACCATCAAGAGCCGTGACCTTATCCAAAATGTCATTGACAAGAAACGCGAAAGCTTCATCGAGCGTAAGAATGTCTTGGTTAAGGATATCCGCCACACAAAGTCCATGGTGCAGGAGAGGGTGCGTGAGAAGATGGAAGAAGTTATCGAGCGCGAGAATATTATGACCATACCGAATCTATTGACAGTCGGACGTGCCTTTCTCGCTCCGTACATTGGATATGTCATCGTGGACGGGGATTTTAGTCTAGCAATGGGTTTACTTGTGGTTGCTGGAATAACCGATTTGGTGAGTCACAACCAACCGTAGTTTTTGCATGGAGAATAATTATGTTGTCGTTGCAGCTAGACGGACAAATTGCTCGACACTGGCCAACGCAGGCCAGTAAAGCGGGTTCATTCTTAGATCCAATGGCGGATAAGTTGCTGATTGGATCGCTTGTCATTTCGATGGGTTATTGTGAATTACTGCCATTGTGGTTGGCTGGGACCATCCTCTTTCGTGATGTCTTCCTCTTGGGTGCTGGTTCTGTTATTCGTTATATCAGCTTGCCGCCGCCTGTAAGTTGTAAATTTGCTTTGACATAGGTAACTGCTCTTGTAGTAGATGTAGTCGTTTGCGCTTCTACTATTCCACTTGATCGAAGAATTATAAACTGTAAACAATGGCCTTAGAGTTTATACAGCTCTGCTGTAGTCCTGAAGCTAAGGTACGTTTATGCATTAATCTCAAGAGACTGTAGCTGGAATACAAAGTGCAAAAGTATTTGAAAAGCGAAGGCCCCTTAAACGGGTCTTCAACCAACTACCGGTACTAGTGGAGCTTACAAACCACGAATCGCATCCACTAAAGTTATTATGCTGATAAAAGATCATAACTATAACTGTAACTTCTGGTACATACCTACTCGTCATTAAAACTATTTGTTTTTCAATTTTAGAAAACCTTTACTCGTTACTTTGATGCCACGCACGTTACTGCCCAACTGGAGCCCACATTAATCAGCAAAGTGAACACTTTCGTACAGCTCACTGCTATCGGCGTAAGCTTAGGTGCCCCCGTCTGGAGCTATCTCGGTACATAAGCAATCGCAAAATCTAAACGCTGTATTTTAACTGATTTTCAATTACAGATCATTCGCTTCTGCATGGATTATGGTATTTAACTGGCACAACAACAGTAGCCGCTGCTCTCAGTTATATTCTGAACAAAAATACTTACAAAATTTTGAAGAAACAAACGTAGAACACTGTCGGCAAGACCGCGCATGCCTCCGCAACTCTATTGACGTTAAAGCTTTAACGAAGCGAACGACCTGCTAGCTGCTCTTTTTTTCTAAATTTCGGTAGACGCTGTATATTAAATATATGACTGACGTAAGGGACTTTTGCAACAAAACAAGCTATTTCTTTATTCCTACTACTACGTGGCGGCGATATATTTGTCGGTCTTGTACATTTCATAGGCGAACTCCTCCCTATGGCCGGGATCGAATTCTAGTCCCACATAGCTGATTTCCAAGCTAAAAGGCCCATCATGACCAGCCCTGGCGCCGACTGAAAATCCAAAATGCGTTACCCGGTTCAGCCCGATTGCGTTTTGTCTATCTTGCACACGACCCTTCGAAGCGAAGAAGAATTTCGAAAAAGGGATCTAAAGGAAAATGTGTTGTTTAGTTTGCTTGAATTTGGAAAAACGTTCATTTGTCTACCCTAACGGTTTGCCAGTGAGGACCTCCTCGGGTGTAAAGCACATAGTGGTAGACATCGTTCCAGAGCAGATCAAAATATCCTTCCGTATGTAAGTTGATTAGATACGAACGGCCGTCACCTCGTACCTTAAGCACCAGAATGTTGTACTGCTGCCAGTCGTAGGTGGTCTCTCGTTTGAAGGATTTCTGAATTCCAAACAACTTAGCAATAGGAAGTGAAATAATTTTAATTGTATTGATTACCCTGACTCTCTTGGTTCGAATGTTAGCATATCCAGTTCGCTTGATTTTTCCATCCTTTAAAAAGTCGCCGCTAACATAACCATGAAATAGCCCGGCTTCGGAATCGCTTATCTCCAGTTTGGCTGTACTTTTACCTTCTGCATGGTCATTGTCAGTAGTGACAACCCATTTGTTTAGATCTTCGTCGCTTTTGAACTGAAATACGACATCAGTTTCACCTGGAAATACAAAATAACTATAAAAGTTAATTCACGCTACTGCAGCAACGAACCGGGCCGGAAGACAAGAAGTGGGTCACTCTCTAGTTTCTCCTTCATTTCTTGTTTCCATAGGGCTATTTCCTGTTTAAGCTCTCTCATTCCATCCAAAATAAGTTGCTTCTTTGATGGCAATGGTAGTTCTGTGCGGTAACCACCTTTCTTTTCCTTTTCCCAAAATTCTGAAAGAACTGCAGTAGTGTGAAAAGCATGGGTGGACGTAACGGCCAGTGAAGAAAGTGACTTATGAAGACATTGTGGAAATCGTAAACTAGAAAATCTACTCTGTGAAATAAATCGCACCAAACTATTCATATTTTGTTTGAATTTGTCTCATACTGCAAATAAAAAAAAAAAAAATATTTTTATGCAGATCTAAAGTGTTATGAGAGCAGGTGACATTTAACAGTACACTAATTGACAGCTGGGACTGAAGTTCAGGCGAATGCAGAATAGGTTTTAAAAAAAACGCCTGAAGAGAGTGTTCAAAGAGTGCTGAAGATTGAAGTATTTATGAGGAATTTGCGACGAAAGATTTCATAATGTACCTACCTAGTCTATATACGCAAATCTCCTTTTCCTTTTGACAATCATATCTACATTAGCGGGATTGTTTGCATAGTTAGTTTATCTTGAGCACTTCAGTTACCGAGACCACGGTTCTAACAAGATTTTTGATTCGTTTACAAAGTTTTCTCTAAGTTATAAATGATTTTCAACTTTACACAAGCATTAAAAGAAATATTTTAGAAAACTACGTATTGGTGTTACTAATTTTACTGTAATTTATCTTACATTCGCACATCGTTTTAATTAAGGCGACATAAAGCTAATTGGAAAATTGTTATAGCCTTTTCAAACAAGCCGAAAACCGGGTTTTCGCGAAAATACACGAAAACATACATTTTTCAGTTTTCAAAACGAGTCCTTTGAGGTCGTTTTCCATGAAAATACCACGAAAACGACTTCCAATCGTTGAGTTGTTGAAACAAATATACCTTTTGTGTTGACATTCGTCCGATTTGAATATGTGTAGTTTTCGACACGTTTCTGATTTCCATTCACTGGTTAAATTTTATATTAAAACATTCGAAATTTCCAAATTTCCTTCACGATTGTTTTTTTATATTTATACATAAATTACAAAACCAGATTCACCCGATGCAATGCCTTTCTTTGCTGTAGAAAAAATTCACGAAAACCTAAGTAAACTCAAACAGTTTGCAAACTCAAATGCACTTGTATCGGTTAATCTGAGGCAAATCTGACAAAATATCTAGATTCGCAAAAGTGCTCTGAAATCTGAAAAAGATAGTTTTTTTTTTGTACGAACATACAAATTTCTTTGAGAGCAAAAAGTGTTCTGAGAGCGCCCAATCGAATACCTACCACATGAGAGCAAATCTGAAGAAGCTCAATCAAATACCACATTATTGAACGAAACCTGTCACTGATGTTGTCTTTTATTAGGTTCACGGCACAACTTGGGCGCCCTAGAAGTCATGTCAAATACAGGTTTTCAGTACCATGGCGAGTTCAGTGCTATATCGAACCAGTGCGCACTAGTGCGTACTAGGGCCCATTTCAAACGAACATATTTATCATGACATTTCTAATCAAAATCAGCTGGCACTGCGACCAAAAAAAACTTGCAAAACTATTGTTTGCTAATTAGCTATTTAGATAGAAAGGACAGGCAGACTCACGTTTTTAAAACTTTCTTTACTTCAGTTATTTAAAATATGTGCTAAGCGTAAGTAGTAAAGCACAGTTGGATCGTTGTCGGAAAGAAGGAGAAATAAAATTGGAATTGGTTTGTGCAGTTTATTAAGAAATGGTATGAATAGAAAATCAGACGAACGGCAAATCAAAATTCCAACTAGTTAATGCAATGAATCAATACATTCTAACATACATTCAGTTCGCTGATAAATTGTTGAACACTTTGAACTAAGCTGAGTGTGCATCCCTGGCTGCAATCGTGGCAAAGTCCGCATTTCATACAAGCAAATAAATATGAGCAAATTCATATCCAAAAAACCTGGATAAAAATAGAAAACAGGCACACATCCAAGGTCATCTGTTATTGCCAAGGCATATTTAGCCTTCTTATGTTGACTGGTTTTCCCCATGGAGGAAATAAACTCATTTAAATAGTACTAGTAAGTTCGAAGTGCCGACTTCAAAGTGTACCTCCAAGAAGAGATACTCTCAAAGAATGCGGAATTTACCTGGACTGAAGAATGTACACCAAACATACACCTTTTACAGGTTTATTTCTTTAACTTAAATCATTTATACACACTGTCGTTCTTTGGTGTTTCAAACCGGTCCAGTGATCTTGTTATTGGTGTATGATAAAATGTCAACTAGAAAGTGGTCGGTGTTGTCTGTCGTCTCGCCCCCCCCCCACCACACCATTTCAGAAGAAGTCGCGTTCGCTTCTGTTGGTTATCTAGTTGTTTTTAGCTTCTTGTCAAGTAAACATCATAGCAGAACGATATGGTGGGATACAACAAGGTTTGTGGATGTGGCATTTCATTTCCTCCCAAACGTCCTATTTATTTGTCATTTTAAAATGAATAGACTATTCTTATCGACTGTTAGATATCGGAAATAGATAATAAAGGAATTTTTGGTCGAACACTATAGATAAAAGTTTTTAGTATTTCTAATTTGTATGTCTAGTTAATACTGGTCTGAAGTTATTAATATTATTATTACAGGAGGAAGTTTACCTTTACGATCCTAGGATTCTCTTGCAATTGGATTTCCATAAGAGCCCTGCAAAGTTTGATCCATTCATATCTGCGGCAACACCAGGCGAAACTTGGCTGAAGGTGCGGCCACTAAAAGATGGAGACTACGATAGAGGTTTTTTGCAATTGCTTTCACAGTTAACGGCTGTTGGTGATGTATCAAGGACACAGTTTCTGAGTAAGTATTTAAAATGTCGTCTTTGGACATCATTGTATGGTAGGACTGTGATAACAACCAAATGCTTTGACTTTGAGTAGCACTTATAATACATCATGAGCCTAACTTTTACCTTTTAAATTTTGATTTTAGCTAGATTCTCTCAAATGAAAGCCAGTGGCGACTATTTCGTTACTGTCATTGAGGACGCGAGGAAAAATGAAATCATCGGAGCTGCCTCCCTGATTGTAGAACGCAAGTTCATTCATGGATGTGCAATCGTAAGTACTGTACAGTTTAGAAGCTTCCTAAAACAATACCTCGTTTCATTTTATCCTTACAGCGCGGACGCCTCGAAGATGTCGTTGTAAATAACACATACAGAGGAAAACAATTGGGAAAGCTGTAAGTAAAATCTGTCTATAAGTACCATTTCTTCTCTAACCCACGTTCTTGTCTACTCCTAGCATTGTGGTAACAGTTTCCTTGCTCGCCGAACATCTGGGCTGTTATAAAATGTCGCTTGACTGCAAAGATAAGCTTATACCGTTCTACAAGTCATTGGGATATGTGCTTTTACCTGGCAATTCCAACTCAATGACTATTCGTTATGATGAATCTCCTAGCACAAATGGTGCCCACAATCCAGCCAGCAACACTGTTAGCCTGGAATGTACGTCCTGACAATTAGCCCCCAGTACTGCAGCCAAGTCAAAACTTTAACTGAAGAAAATTCAAAACAAATTTTGTTTTTGTGTGACGCAACTATTAAGCTTAATTTACAACATCGGTGTTTGGTGTAACTTCCACTAAAGGTACATCCAACACCGGGCACAACAGCGAGATGTAAATTTGGCTTATCATTCATAAGATATGATATGAACTTTTGTCCTACGACATAGGGATGACAAAAATTGCATCTAAGCCTCCAAAATCTTGAGACATGTTCACGTTGCGCACTATTTTAATTATTTTCTTCTTAGTTACCGTTTTAACTTGCAAAGGGTGAGCCACTAAATTAATGACATCTTTCTCACTTTTGATGCTCCGCAGTGCTGGCTGAAATGTGGCCATAGAATTATTTGTTTTATGGAAAGTAGTACCTAAGTTATTACTATTATATTTTAATTTGTTTATAATATGTTTTGTTAATCTATCTGGTGGTGGATTGTTCGTCATAACCAGACTATACTTCAGTTTTGTTTAAGCTAAGTCTTGGAATACATTATTTGAAAAACAATGCTGTTTTATATTCGAGTGTTTCTGTTTATAGCCTGTTTTCTTCACCCGATACAAGCCGACAGCTTAAGTTTTTGTAACACGAATAGGTAATGTTGGCTCACAATCACAATGCGTCTTTGTTGGTTTAACACCGTTTTTGTGCGACTTTATGTATCCTCAAAGAAAATAATCAAGTGGCGCCTAACCGCGAGATTCTTGAGTGGATTTTGACTTCAAATCGAGAAGCGAAAGGTCTCGGAATCACCAGAAGTGCATGTTTTGTACCAATGGAACGGTTTCAGAAGTAATTTTTTCGATTGCAGACTTTCCCGGACACTTATTTTTGTGCAATGTACCTAAAACGACATATATTTTTAACAAGACTACTAAGCCTTGGAATACATTAGCCGAAGGCTATCTTGTGAGATTTCGCCAATACATTTGTCGATTCAACTTCAACCCGAAGCAGTTTTCTTCATCCATTGGAAATCGGAATGGGTAGATCCCCGAGTTAAACCAATGAAAACGAAGCTTGCGTCACAGAGTATTTTTTTTAAAACAAATTTATGAAATTACAAAGGCTATGGCAAAGGCTACTGAATAGAAATGACGCTGACAACTGGCAGTTTGCAATCTGACGATAATTGCCTTAACAGATATAACTTTATTATAACTTTCTAATTACTGTGTTTGACAGAGTTCAAATGTAAGCAAAGTAATAAAAGAAACAAATTTATTTTTTTTTTCTTCGAAATAGGCTTTTTTCCATTTCCATAGTAAATAAATTAAAAAAAAATGATTATCCATGGGTTATTTGTAATATTCTACGTACAAGTTTTTTTTTCCAAACTGACGTTGGGGAACCTGTTGAGAACTACTCTTTTGATAATCTAATGTGGTATTCGTTTGGGCTTTTTCAGATTTGCCCTCAGATTCCAGATTTCGTGTGCCTAATTGAACATAAAAACGCTTTAGCTCTTTTTTGTGTTGATATTCGTGCGACTTGAATATGTGTAGTCTTCGACACTTTTCTATGCCCTTTCCATTCACTGGTTAAATTTTATATTAAAAGATTCGAAATTTCATTCCCGATTGATTTCTACATATTTGTACACAAATAATTTACGAAAAGAGATTCACCCGATGCAATGCCTTTCTTTGCTGTAGAAATATTTCACTAAAATGTAAACAAACTCCACCACTTGTCAAACTCAAATGCACTTGTATTGGTAAATCTGAAGCAAATCTGAGAAAAAATCTGTATTCGCAAAAGTGCTGGGAAATCTGAAAAAGATTGCTTTTTTTTTGTACCAAACGAACATAAAAATTGTTCTGAGGGCAAAAAAAGTGCTCTGAGCGCCCAATCGAATACCACATAAAAAGTATTCGACTACTGGCAATGGCAACTCCACCCTATAATTGAGTTTGACATTGAATTGATTTTGTTTACCTTTTGTTCAAAGAGTTTTCGACAAAATATGTCATCTTCGCTGCACATTGAAAAAAATTTCATAGGTATAAAGTAAACGAATTAAAAAAAAGAAAAAAACAATTTTGTACGCAAAATCTGAAAACCGAGACTCAATAGATAGATAGTTGGCGCAATCGTCCGGAAAAAGAGTATCCTCGAAACTCAAACAAAGTAAATGTGAGTAAAAGCTACCTTTATCGGCAATCGAAGGTAATAAACCGAATTGAATTTGGTAAATAAAGCCGGATTTCTGTTTTTTTGGTTTAAGTGTTCCTCAAACAGTAAACAAGCAGGAGGAGACTTCTACATAACCATTTTACAAATTTAAGTCTTCTAATGAATTACAGCAAATTATTGCCTTACTTCTTCACTAAAGAAGTGAAAGAACGAAAATCCTCCAGCTGCATCAAATCTACAAAAGTCGACAAAACATTTGTAGAAAAGTAAAAATATTCAAAAATAGTACTAATAATAATCTATGAAATTTATACATGCTTAAATTCCTTCTGTATTCAAGGAGGATATCAAATTACCTCCAACAATGACCGATAATGTGGAGGAAATGCCTTGTGCCATGCAAAGCTCCAGCACGATACCGGAAACTGTTTCCTCTGAAATGTAAATATATAATTTAGAGAATCAACATACCTATTTACAGTCTTAAAAATATTATTACAGTGAACCCACGCCACCAACAAATCAATCAGCAGGATATCCTGTTGATGTCACAATCGAGACCGCTGCGCCACAAACTCTTAAAAGTTTAGCATATAAAATGAGAGGCATTCTAGAGGCGAAAAATAATACGATAAGACAATTGCAACTCAAAAATCGGCAACAAGTCAAACAAATTGAAAAACTAAATTTATTGGTTAAACAGCTGCGAAAACAGAACAGAAAATGCAGCTCAACTTCTTTGTGATAAATAAGATTTTCATGTATTATGTGTGGAGTTTTGAAGTTTCAAGACTCTTCATTTTTCGTTGTGCGTAATTCCACTTATATTGCAAAAATATAAAATACGCTATATAGGGATATAGGAAAAAAAAAAACTTGTACCTAACATTTTATTTATCAACATCCGTGGATGTAAGGTATGTAAGGTAAACTGACTTCACTAATTTAAGTGGGTATACATAGGTCGCGGTTTCGTATCTACACGTCAACAAGAGTGGCAATCCAGTTGGGTTATTGTGTACGAAAAGGTGTCCAGTTTTCAGTGCAGTAGCTCAGACAACACGACAAGTGCTTATCTCCGAGGGATGGCAGAAGATATGTAAAGTCCAGTCCAGTCTAGTCTTAACAAATCAGTCCCGGGACTTCTAAGCCTTTTCCATATTTAAAAACCGACCTAATCGGTTAAACCGAACTTTGAAGACAAACCCCTTATCATAGGCAGTGCTCTGAAAAATAGGTTGAAGGGGGGTGCTTTTGCCTCTAAGATCATACTGAAAGACATCTAGGTTTGACGAGATTACTAGTCAAATAAACAAGTCCAATTAAAGCGAGTTACATAATTTTTATGCGATTAAATTACCAAAAGGGACATAAATAATTTTTCGAAACCTAAACAATATGCTGGAACTTCACATAGTGATGTCCTTCAAGACGCCATCGCTTATGTCGAAGAGAGCGTCAGAACTTATGTTCGCCATTTTTGCTGTGAAATCGAAGCCAATATTCGATGCATTTGGATCATCGTTTTCATCCGGAGACACTCCTTTCTTGATATCTCTGAAGCTTCGATCAAGATCGCCATAAGTTGCTTTACACTTCTCAGTGCCGTTCACCTGCAAATAAATGAAAGGATGGTTTAAAAACCCCGACTGTGAAAGGAATTCTTACATTGAGAAGGCCACTCTTATTTAGGGACGTTTCCAGTAAAGTTCTATCATTAAGAAGAATCTTAGGAAATTCTTTCGGGTCGAATGAGACCAAGGGATCCAGTCGGCCCGACGGACTGGTACTCAAATTGTGAAAATTCAACGAAGCATCCTGAACTTTTTGCACGGCGGAAATTTTCCGCGCATATAAGTTGCTCGTATCAAGTGCATTAACTGGAAGCGAAACGTCCATCTTTCCGAAAGACACTGTTGTCTTTTCCTTAGATCCGTACGGCGAATTCATCGACACTGTGATCACTGTTTGGCATTGTTCACCGTTTATTATGTGCGATGAATCCAGATCATCTGGTCCAAAAAGACTCTCGTGTTTCTTCCACTTGGAAGCGAGCGATGAAAGATTACGGGACATATTTCGAGATTTTGTGTCTTTGTTTAGGGTGCGCAGCAGCCTAAGAGGATCTACTATTTTCGATTTATTTAGTGTGCTTGGAGGCTGTTTCATGGAGCGATCAAGGGGTTTTCTTGCGGACCCCGGAGCTGGCATTGATGAATACAATGTGTTTTGTTGATTTCCAAAACAGAAGGATTCAATTGAAGGCTCCATCACACAGTCATCAAGAAAGGGAAGTCGAGGAATGTGGCTCATTTTGTTGTTGATCATGTCGAGCCTTATCGGCGGGGTGTTAATGAACTTCGAAAAGATACCGCTCGGGCTAAAGCCGTGAGCACTGGAACGGACAGGAGTTATTTTTGCTTTTTGATTTTGGCCTTCCTCACTGATGGTTGACAAGAACTTGGTCAACTGCGTTTCAATCTGAAGAATGTCTGTTTTGAGTGCACTCAACTCGTTGCCAATGAAATCGTTTCTATTGTTCTGCTGATCAACAGCCACAATATTGCTCTCGACATCTGGATAGATACGATTAAAGGTAGCCAACAAAGTGCCCATCTGCAAGTCAGCTTTCTGAATCTGATCGCCGATCTCCAAGTCAGGGTATGCCAGTTTAATTTTCAACAATGAACGTTTCACCATCTCCTTATCGTACTTAACGCCAGCTTCGTGATTTTGAAAGCGGTCTATATTTTCTTTTAAAGCCTTTAGGGGCGCCTCAATGGATTCCACTTTGGCAACCTTCTGCTTGAGATTGGTCTCAAACAATTGCCGATTGCTGCAGGCAAAGTCAGTCAATACAGAGTCCTCTAATAAATCAGTTATGTAACAATTCGGCATTGAAATCGATTGCATGTGCTTGATCAAGACTTCTAACTTCTCCTTTAAGCTTACAATCTGCATGTCAGTCGCTTTAATATAGCGAGAAGCATATTCCTTGTGTACCTTGTTTTGTTGTTGCATTCGTTGAATGTTGAAATCTGATAACCGACCGGGGCCCACCTCTAAAGCAAGAAGCTTCTCTCGGTGTTTGATCAATTCTTTTGTAATAAAGTCAATAAGATCCAAGAGGAATAGTATAAACTTCATTCCGCCCGGCATGACCACAAGGTAACTTTTGATGTTAGTCCACTGTAGATTGTGTTTCTCGTTTAAGTGCATTAGATACTGTATTGTAGAGGAGCGAAAGTTAGCCTCGGACTTCTTGTCCGCAATCGGCCAGTAGAAGCGTTTTTTGAATTCCAAAGGGTCCAGCAAATTCAAGAGATAATGCATAACGTGGAAGAAAGCCTTTTGGTTTGGCTTCAGGAACATGTCTTCGACAAAGCATTTTTTGAAATCTTCCGTTGGTGGCTGGATCATTGTGGTTAGTGCTGTCAGCTTACGATGGAGTTGCTCGCTAAACTCCTTTTCTTCAGCCTTCCAAGTATCAATAACAGTTCGATCCATTTTGGTGCAGAAGGATAATTAATTAAATAAGTTAGAAATAAAAATCACCAATTTTTCATAACACGAAACACAACTCGTCCGACAAATACATATTTCTATTTCAAACTTGATATAAACGTCAGTTGGACTGAGCGCAAGAACCACTCGTCTAAACCAAATTTGAGCAAATCAATTGCGGAAAGGGTTTCACGTATTATGCGGGTTCCATAAAAGCGTGAGTGATATCTAGAACCTGGCACCACTGGACTACGACATTGCCAGGGGCTGTATTCAGTGATTGCGATGGATTTACTGTTCATACCTGGTTCATACAGTAATATAATAGGTTTTTATTTGGTTAAATATTAGGTATATTCGCTTACTTTCCCCAACCAAAAACTAAAAATCGGTCAAACAAAAAAAATTGAGCTAAAAAACTGAAAAAAAGTACGTGGATAGACTTCGAGCTACTTCGAGCCAATTTCATCTTTAAGATCTGATCCATGTCACAAGTAAATATATAATCTAACCTTTTCCAACTTAAGAAACGTTCTAGGAGAACATTCAACTACCACCGTTTTTTTTTTTACTTTCAAAGATTTTATTTTTCTGTGCATTTGATTTTTAAAACGGATTTTAAATTTATTTCTTGTCAACTTTGTGCATTTGACATATATTTATCAGTTCTTGCCGGTTGCCGAGCTGTTTCCCAGAGCGGAACTACTAGTTCTCGTTATTTTGATAATTTTTCTTTTTCTGCCATTTTTGATGAGAACGTGTATAGACTTTGGGCAACTGCGATCGATTTATATCGATTGCGTTCGATTTAAGCCACGTTTGAGAATGAACCTATTACGTAAATGATAGCATTCATCCCGTGTGTGTTGGTGAGATCGCTTTTAAGTATAAAGGTATATACTTTTTGACATAAAAATGTTACTTGCTCTTTTTTGTGTTGATATTCGTGGGATTCGAACATGGTTTAGCCTTCAACACTTTTCAAAGCACTTTCGATTTAATTGTTAAATTTTATATTTTATTTTATTCGAAATTCGTGTCCGGATTGATTTCTTAATTAAATTTGAAGCAACTCTGAGAAAAATTCCAGATTAGCAAAAGTGTTCTTAAATCGGAAAAACATAGCTTTTTTCGTACTAAAGCAACATAAAACCTAGAGTAAAGAAATGTGCTCTGAGAGGGGCCAATCGAATATACCTACCAACCACATGAATATTTTTTACAGAATACAGACTACTGGGCTGAATGAACTCTATATTTGTCACTGTTGACGTTTAACTTGTCGCTCTGTCACTCGGAGATAGTTTACTTTTTATTTTTGTAAAAAGTGCCGCCGATATTTCATTGCATTTCATTTACTAGATTATTGAAATAAAATCAGTTGAACAAAATCGAAACCTAAAAATGGAAAGCATTCATCCAGAAAAGAAACCCAAAATGGATACTACGCCATCAAGCGATAACGAGAAACGTAAAGATGAGCAAACCGGCATTTGCTACTGGTATGTTATTTACTAAGCTGAGCACCTCCACGTTTTGCTGTACACAACTATGTTTATTTTTCAGTGGCAAAGATCGCAATTTGAATATTGTTGAACTCCTTTGTGCGAATTGCAACAGATGGTATCATGAATCCTGTATTAGCTACCAACTGGGCAGACTAGTACCTTTCGTAACCAACTATGTCTTCATATGCAAGAACTGTTCGCCGAGTGGTTTGGAAAGCTTCCGCAAAACTCAAGCCAGTAAGAAATATTTTATATTTTTGTACTTCTAAATAAAAGTTTTCATTTCCTAAATATTTGCTGACAGCTATTCCCCAAATGTGCGTTACTGCTATTGCTAATATGCAGCAAAACTCGGCAAAAGATGGTAAACACCAATTGCTTTTCAGTAAAGATAAAGAAATCATCGCCTACATTGATCATTATTGGGAAGCAATGACCACAATGCCTCGACGAATAACACAATCCTGGTAAGTTCGCAAAATGCAATGTCTCGATGATCATCAGCAAAATATGTACTTGATTTCAGGCACTCGACTGTCCAACGAGCACTACTCAAAGATATTCAGATCGTTTTCACATACGAAGAGTCCGCGGAAAATGGTGCAATGTTTGGATTATTCAACACAGATCTCACAAAAATTAAACCTAACTACGATGCAATGGTCAAGCTGGGTGCGCTGCGTTTGACCGAAGATGGGTATGCACAAGGTAAGCGAGCTTGCATGACACTATTTTTAATTTGGAAACTTTACTTTAATAACATAACGATAGACAATATTTTATATGTAAATGCGTAATAAATAAAAAGCTTCTGCCAAACTCTCTCAAAGCAATGAGAAAACTTACCTAAGTTCAGGCATTGTATTGTGTATATAGAGACCATAATACAGTTTGAGCGAATGCATGTGATGGCTGTTGGCTTTGGTAATGTGGTTTTGTTTCGCAGCATGTTTACAAGAAAAGCTGGGTGTTCCGTTGAAGTATAGCTATAGATACGTTTTTGTGTTTGGACTATTAGTAGATAGATTTAAAAAACAAGAATGACATAGTGAAACTCCTGGAATAAAAAGTATTGTATGAACATGGTAAGTGACAGTGCTTTCCAAGCCAACTGATGGTTAGCGTCTGTATAATATTATAAATGGATCATGAAATGTCTGTAAAGGGAGTAGGTATTTTTATTTATTGGTTTTTAAATATTTCAATAAAAAGTGGTAAACTGAACCGAATCATTGCAGTCTCATTAAGGGCAAATAAAATACGAATAGAGTTTCTATGTTATATAGGCATCTCTCCTCTTTTCCTATAAAAAAATTAAAAATGACTTAAATTCCACTGCAGGAATAAGCTAGGCTACAAATCTCCGACGGTTGCGATCGCAAAAGTTCATCAGAAGGCAGAAAAACAATAGCGGCTTGTATGTGCACTTTTTAAGCCACATTACTTCACATTTCCATCCAAAAATTCGAAAGAACTATCTCCAATTGCGTGCCAAATTGATTGAGTCCTTCACACACGCGGAATCATCCAATATGATGTCTTCCTCTTCTGTGAAGTAAGTAGTTATTTTTCCGTTCCATCGTCGTTGGATGCGTATGGAAGTTGTTTTGTAAAGAGGTATCATCTATTTAAAGAAGTAAATCGCACGAAGAACTTCTCTTAAAGGTTCCTAATATGCTACGAATTCGCAGAATCAAAATCGTTTTTTAAGTTCTTCGTAGTAAGAGCCACGTTTCTCATCTGTTCGGCGTGGACGCCAAGAATATTGTGGTGAAACAGAACGCTTAAGACGCATCTTTATAATATCTCACTTCACTAACAGGTCGCATCGTATGCTCAAGGTTCACCAATAAATCGAAAAGTAAAACCCTCGATATTTGGACAAATTTGCTTGGAGTTACAGAATTTGTCCAACCTTCAGTTTGTTTTGCTGATCTCATCCTGTAAATTTTAAAGCGCAAGGCAATAGCTGCCTTTTTGGCCAAATTTTTGAGGGTAGTGCCAATTCTGTTGATTTTGGAAGCCATACAATTCCCTGGAATGTCCCTATGACTAGGTTCTCAATATAAGAGCAGCAGTCTGCGTAGTTGTTGCCAATCTTAAATTTTCACGTCATTGTTCTTATCTGTTGTTGTTTTATTCTTTTATAGAGTCATGTTTTCTATCCCTCTCGCTCTGTTTTGACTTGCAACGCTCACACCAATGGACCACTTGCACTCAATTCTTCATTCGGTATAAAGGGGGATACGAATTATAGGCGATGTATACATTTTCAACCCAACTGGAACTGTCACCAGCAACATGACTACGCTTTTACAGGAACTTCTATGTTCATTATCATTTTAAACAATTTCAATGCCAGCAGTCAGCTGAAATTGAAACAAATTTTGATTTTTGTCCATTTGCTTATTTACCTACATTATGTTGTTGCAAATTGTGAAAGGTTCGCAAGGTACAGCGAGGCGTTCCTACAACACTACTTTTATTTATCGCTCTATGATAGCTCTATCAAAGTATCAATATGTTGCTGTGGTATACCTGTCTAGCACCTAGGTACCTACCGTCTGTCGTTTTATTCTATAAACAAACTCAAAAGAGAACGAGAGAGAAATAGATAGGAAACGCTTTCGTTGTTTGATAAAAACCTACCCATTTCGTTTGTGTTTAAGTTTAACCCACATTTCAACTGTGGAGTGGAGCTTATTTATTTACATTCTATAAATAGACTGTTTGTCCAGTCACTCCAGTCCCAGTGGTACTCCAACAGTAACCGATATACTGCGAAGCGAATGTGATTGCGGAGGATAAAAATGCAAATACTGACAAATTTATTATCAGCTCCAATCAAATACATGTTGTTTTTTTTTCACTCAAATGAGCTTACACTATCGCCTTTCGGACTACGTAAGTACGTATGCTTGTGCTTGTGCATGTGGTGGCGTAAAAGACTGAGAAAAGCAATTCGCTTCGGTGTGATTTTTATCAACAAATTATTGTCATGTTGCTTCGTTCGCATTTGTATGACTTAATAAATTGTTGTTGCTGCTTCTTTTGCTTTTCATCGTTCTGTACTAAATACAACAAATGTCAACAACAACTACAGTGCTCCACCTATTATAGTCGTACTGGTGGTCGGCACTCGGCACTTGACATTAAGCGACAAAATAAGCTTTAACATGTCTAAATTTATAATTTGATTTCTCTGTTGCACTTGTTTACACGTTTCCCATTTTCGTTGGCCTAGTGTATTGTTTTAGAGGAATTCAGTTTATAGACCCTTCTAGTACGACGGCCGTCAATATACAGCAAATTGATTTTAATTGTGCACCGTGGGGAGCAGTCTGCCAGTGGCAAGCCACTCGAATTTATCACACATTAGACTACACTGTGTGTACTTTTGCTCATAGTTGATAACTTATTTGGAGCTTATCTACGAATTGAGAGAATTAGTTTCTCGTAATACCCTGAATGCAAATAAAGAAAAATTTGCGTTCTTGAGAAATAAAATCGACCAGCAAAAATAATTCTGTTTTTAAAGAGGGTTTCCTGTACCTATTTTATTTATTTTCCCTCTCTCGGTGCGGCGACATCCGTCATTGATTTTGCTTATTGTTATTTTTTTTTTCTCAACTGCATCATATACCTAACCTAGTTGTAGGCAGTTGTTTCAAACCGCAGGATTTTAGTTTCGGGCGAACTGTGTTCAAATATTCGCACCTTTTTTGCATGTGAATTACTATCAATAAAGACAGCAATCGTCCATAAAAAAGAGCAATTTAAATAAATCCATACCATAAATGGAGAGAAACCATTCCATGGAGCTGGAAGGTATGTTTAATTTGTAATAAACTTTTCTTTTACGTAGCTATACAGATCGCCTCGCAGTCGTTTTACATAGGGCTATGTGCTACATTGGGATGTAGCATGTTTACTGGCACGTAGCTTTGCACAAATATGATTCAATAAATTCCGCTTACCGTTGGGGGTATAATCTCTGCCTGGGGGGTTGTATAAACGTGCCTATTAATTGGTATTTCATATGGAATCAATTGAATTTGAATGTCACATTTTGTGGTCGTGTGTGTAGAGTTTTTGCGCAGCACAACATTCCCTCTCATCGTGAGGGACATGGAGTGCCACCACCTGTTACCAAGTGGCGAATTTGCGTGAAATAGGTCAATCAGATGCATTGCTCATTATGCTGGCTGGAAAATGAAAGGGATGAGCGATGAGGTGATTTAAAACTCCTTTGAAACATTGCTTGTGAATTGTGAATGAAGCATGACATTTCTAGTTATGGAATGCGTTTTAAAGAAGAAGAAGAATGCATATTTTTGTAACATGGAAATCTATGGTAGGTATATAATTAAAATAAGTACGAGAATTGCGAGGCCCACGTAGTAGGTAGGTTATTCAAAGAGGTTATGTTGGTGGGAAATAGTATGGTTTCGGTTTGTGGTCCCGTTCCTTTGTGCATCTTTGACTAGTCTGTGAATGACGTAATTCCAGTATTTTTTTAAGGTGATCGGTCACCATCACCACTCCCGATTGCGGGAGATGTATTTGTTTGTGAACAATTTTACACTCCGCGTCACAATATTATAGGTACCCTCATATTTTTGGAGGAATTTCGCAAAAACAGTTCCCATTTTTTGGTAATCACTTAAACATTGAACATATTTTAGACCACTTTTACGCAACAGTCTGTGCATTCAAACTGATATAAGGCTCCTATTCTGATTTTCGATCTACCTATTGATCGAAAAACCGCATTTATCGAATGGGAATCGTTTGTTTGCATTTTTCAACTAAACAAACAACATTTTTTTTTATGTTTCTAAGGTAACAGGAAAAGTTACGTCATTGTGGGTTCGTAAAAACCAGCCCGAGGACTTAAGTTATTATAAGCACCGCGCCATCTAAGATCCATATCAACCTGTTGTGCTTAGTACCTATTTGATTTATTTCTAAATCCTGTTCGTGCGGTAGCTAGCTATATAACTTTTTCTTTTTAAATTGTAGCATCTCTTGCAAAAAACAACAGACAGCGTCGTAAGCTTCCGGCAAATGAATCTGGCACAACTACCAAAAAAGGAAGACCCAGTGCTGATGTAGCGGCAAATCTAAAACTACCAGCACACGGGTACCCCCTGGAGCATCCATTCAATAAAGATGGCTATAGATATATCCTGGCTGAGCCAGATCCCCATGCTCCATTCAGGCAGGAGTTTGATGAAAGCTCTGATTGGGCCGGAAAACCCATCCCTGGTTGGTTGTACAGAACACTCGTACCGAATTCGGTGCTTTTGGCATTACACGATAGAGCGCCACAACTAAAAATAGCGGAAGACCGTCTGGCAGTCACCGGCGAGAAGGGTTATTCTATGGTCCGCGCAACGCACTGTAAGTACCAGTCACTCGGTGATGCTAAATATGTAACTGATTCCTTTTCAGCTGTAAATCGGGGTAAATGGTATTTTGAAGTGACGATAGAAGAAATGCCCGAAGGATCAGCCACCCGCCTAGGCTGGGGTCAAGAGTACGGTAATCTCCAGGCTCCACTGGGCTATGATAAGTTTGGTTATTCCTGGAGGTCCCGCAAAGGCACTCGATTTCACGAAAGCCATGGCAAACATTACAGCGAAGCGTATGTCGAAGGCGATACACTGGGCTTCTTAATAGATTTGCCTGAACTGGAAGACACTGAGTATCTACCAACGACTTTCAAGGACAGGGTAAGTAGATCGCGTTGTCGTTGAATTTATTTATTTATTTTTTGTTTCTTAGCCGCTGGTAAAGTTTAAGAGCCATCTGTACTACGAAGACAAAGATAGAGTGCAGGAAACTCTCAAGAGTTTCAAAGCTCTGCCCAAGAGCAAAATTGAATTCTTTAAAAACGGAAAGTCTCAGGGCGTTGCATTTACAGATATATATGGCGGGTCATACTTTCCCACTATATCGATCTATAAGAGTGCAACTGTGAGTGTGCATTTCGGGCCGAACTTCAAGCATCCAGAAGTGTTGACGGATTGCAACGCCAAAGGGGTAAGTCGGAAATGTGTTCAGCATTGATAGCACACTAAAGTGGTATCTTCCTCTAGATGTTCGACAGAGTAGAAGAACTGATAAGCGAGCAGTCACTAGCTGATCTGCTGTTCCTTACGGAAAACCGAGGAAGACTGCGACTGGATAATTACCATTTGTAAAGTTGCTCCTAATAATTATCATAGTTTAAGTTATAATCAAATGAAACTTGTTGACAAATGTTTTGACTGAGAAGATTGCTACAATCCTATAGATTGTGTAAGGAATGCGTAAGCGGGTATAGTTTATCGTTGGGATTTAATCAGATAATGATGCATAGAATGCCTAGCCCAGGAACCTATATGTGCCTGTTCAGCCAACTATCAATTCGTTATTAGTTTTGTTCCAAAAGTAACTTCACTATTTAGCTCTTTTCAGAATCATATTTTGTGTGATCATGTGTTTGCACTACCGTCATTGAATTTCCTTAGTTGCAGATAAATGGCTCGGCAAGAAGATGCCGCGTAATTGAACATTAGGGTCGTAATAGTGGCGCTTGGTGGACATCTGCTCCGTTACAAGCCTGTGCAAAAGAGAAGTTTTTATAGACAGACTGTAGACAAAATAAAACCACTTCTATGCAATTGGTTAAAAATTGTATTCTCCACTAATTTGTACACTCAAGCTAAAATCATAAATAAAAATGTCTAAACACAAAGCCTGCTTCTATTTGGGTATTTTGAATTTAGCAGCACTGTATGGCAAATAAGTCCAGCTCATCTGCCGGTGATTGAATGCAGCCGAAATGGATCGTCCTACCAGAGGTGCGGCCTCGTGAATTCTCTGCAAGTTAATCGCTGGCAATACAATGCCATTCTTGTTGATTTGGCTGTTGTCGGCTGCTTGATGAGGGAACCATCTCCTACGACGTGTGGTCACTGCAGCAGATTGGGCTTGATTCGGGGCAGTTAGTTGAACAAAGCTTTCGTGCTTAGTATGGACATCTCGGAAATTATGTTTTGCTTCGATAACCTTTAGAATTGGTGGCATTCTAGCTAGAGTCGCTGAACTGGAACCATTTTTATATAAACTCTGATCCTTGTTACTTGTCGAGCTGCTGTCGAAGAGTTCGTTATACTTAGCAACTGGTACAGCAACGTTACCTCTGCTTCTAATTGGCGCTCGCCGTCCACTTAGTTTTAATTCTTGCGGAGCAGCCATGCCAAGACGTTTCACTGCCATTGGCACAGAGGTTATCCTAAGATCATTGGCGAGCATAGTTATAAGTTTTTCGTGTGCTATTCTTTGTTTAATAGGTTCTAAGGACTTGGCTGAAAGTTTCGGTTGATATATGGAACCTGTACCATTGTTTGTAGGTGTAACTGTACCGTCGTCATCGTCATCGTCGTCATCATAGTCGCGTTCCTCATCTGAAGTGAAACTCAAACTTGACAGTTTTTCTATTCCCAGCGAAGGACGTTGTGACCGCAGGATACTTGGGAACTTTTTGTGCCATTCGAGGATTTCATTTCTTAATTCAGGCTCGGAGTCAGATAGATTTTGTTCACCGCGAAACATCCGCTCCACACGTTCCCAGTCTAGCTGATTTTGTTTTATGGCGTCATCGGCCCACGGAATGGATCCAACACTACTTCTGTCGATACTACTCGATGAATATTGCACTTCCTGATAATCCGAGTCGGAGTCCAATGAAGGTATACTATCATCGCAGTAGAAAAATCGTGCAGACATTTTGGGTTAATTCATAACAAAGAAATTAATTAAACTGATGAGAATTATTTAAGAGGCAATAAAAATCGATTTTAAAAATACACAAAAAACAAAACTAAACAAATTTAGTGACAGTTGTAATAGCCGAATTGTTATGGCAATTTCCGGAGGAAGGAGCAACGAACTATTTTCCAATTAAATAATTGGGTGTGTGTCTTCGCTATGGAATATTGCTGCTGTGAATAACAAATAGTAACAATTCATAGTACTGTCCTGATTCATAGGTAGGTACGTAATTATTGAAGGTTCGTACCGAAAGTATCTGGTACCTAATATCACCTTTTTTACCAAATATAAATTAAAAAAACATAATAACACAAACATTATTGAACTGGACCAAAAAGGCACATCGAGTTCCTGTGAAATTTCTTTAGGCGTTTTTCTTTTTTAGTTCAGAGCTGAGCACTGAACTGGGTTCGAGCATTATGAGCGCGCTGTGAACCGAGCGTGCCCGGATCGTTCTGATGATTTTTTGTTTATCCTGTTTTTTCTTTTCTGTCAAATGTGGGCATGTACAGCCTGAGGAAAAAGCAGATTACACATATCCATACACACTTTCAGTCACCTATGACAGAAACAAAAAAAAAACAGGAAAAACATCAGAACGCTCTGAGCACGTTCAGTTCAGAGCGCGCTCATAATGCTCGAGCTCAGTTCAGTGCTCAGCCTCAGCTCTGAACTAATGGGGTATTTGTTTGGGCTTCTTCAGATTTGCCCTCAGATTTCAGATTTCCTGTGCCTAATCGAACATAAAAACGCTGTTGCTCTTTTTGGTGTTGATATTCGTGCGACTTGAATATGTGTTATATTCGAAACTTTTCTATGCGCTTTCCATTCACTGGTTAAATTTTTTACTAAAACATTCGAAATTTCCGTCCCGACTGATTTTCTAAATATTTGCACACAAATAATTTACGAAAATAGATTCACCCGATTCAATGCTGTAGAAAATGTAAACAAACTCCACCAGTTGTCAAATTCAAATGCACTTTTATTGGTAAATCTGAGACAATATAATGTGGTATTCGTTTGGGCGCTCTCAGAGCACTTTTTTTGCCCTCAGCAATTTTTTTGTTCGTTTGGTACCAAAAAAAGCAATCTTTTTCAGATTTCAGAGCACTTTTGCGAATCTAGATATTTTCTCAGATTTGCTTCAGATTTATCAATTTAGAAATCAATCGGGACGGAAATTTCGAATGTTTTAATACAAAATTTAACCACATAAAAAGGAAAAACGCCTATGATATGAGTGGTAAAACTTTTGCCAATTGTGAATCAATCCCCGGTAAAAGAAGTTGCTCAATCTTCAAACCGCACATGTCAAACCAAATGTTTTTTTTTCCCTTACAGCAGCTGATGATTATTTAACACCACATAGCACAAACATGTTTAGGAAAAGTCTTCTAAAAATTGCAAATGGTAAGTTAAATCCATAAAAATGTGGAGAAAATAATCAAATAATATTAACTCTTTTACAGTACTAACACTACGGTCGTACACGGCAAAACCCGGACCAATAGGAACTGAAATTCACACACTTTTATCAAAGGAATTGAATCCGGTACATTTAGAAGTAGTAGACCATTCAAATGGATCGGAATCGCATTTTAGGGTTCTAGTTGTATCTGAGAAATTCGAAAACCTTCCTCTAATAAAGGTAACTTTGAATAAAATCGATTCTAAACGTGGATTCATGTTTTTTTTTTGTTTTTAAACAGTGCCATCGTTTGGTTACCGACTTAGTCAAAACGAAACTGGACAGCGGAGCAGTGCATGCTCTATCAATTGAAACAGTAACACCGAAGAAGTGGAAGCCACCTACGGACTAACAAAAATGTATAATTTAGAGAGAGGAGCATTGTTCTGTTGGCAATGGCCTTCGTAGTTCATGCACTTCTTTCTTTCTGACTTTACTTTAAAAACTAGGGTTAGTTAAATAAATCATGTCGGCCAACGGCCTTCAAGTTTCATTTCAATTCAACTGTGGCCGCAGGCTTAAGCATGTGTTGCATGGGTCTTATAGCTAGGGAAGTTGTACCCGTTGCACCTTAAGAATTCAGCACATAACAAACACTGCATTGTATTAATTCATTGGCATATACCTAGTGTGGTTAGCAACTACTTAACGAACTTGACAATTAATTGCCAAACACAGATTTTAAATTTTTTTCTTGAAGAGAATTACCGTATGCGTGAACGAGGACTGGCTTATTTTGTGATTAATAGCTGAATTAAGGATGCGGTGATTCCTCAGCAGATGCCAAACAAGGATAATAAATCGCTACCATAATATGGTCTTCTCAGAGCCGCTCTCAGAGCTTTTCTTTTCCAGATTTCAGAACACTTGCGAATCTCGATTTTTTTCTCAGATTTACCAATGCAAGTGCGTTTGAGTTTGACAACTGGTGGAGTTTACGTTTTCGTGAATTTTTTCTACAGCTAAGAAAGGCATACATTATGAATGTATAAATATTAAGAAATCTATTTTCGAATGTTTTAATATAAATTGTAACCAGTGAATGGAAAACGCTCTGAAAATTGTCTAAGGCTACACATATTCGAATCGCACGAATATCAACAAAAAAAAGGTAAATTGACGTTTTTATGTTCGATTAGACAGACGAAATCTGAAATCTGAGAGCTGATCTGAAGAAGCCCAATCGAATACCATATAATTTTTAAAATCCTTATTGTGACATTTTACACCTGGCCGATAGGTACCTACTTCTATATCCATCGATATCTTGCGATATGTTCAATTGTGAACAGTAACAGGAGTTGCTCAATTATTGCACGCATTCAGCAAGCTGTCAAAACCAGCTGATAAGTAAACTCATCGCCGGTTCCACCAAAACATTATGCAGTATGATTAGACACGACTTATTAAAAATTATTCGAAGTAAGTACACATCACGGTCTTAGATTAATCTGGAACAAATACCAAAATAATTAATTTTCCAGCTCTTCCCTTGTCAAGACAATACGTTAATATGCCAGATTCAGGTCCTATTGAATCTGCAATTTGGGAGACATTGTCAGATAATCTGAAGCCAGTTCATCTCGAAATCATAAATGAGTCTTACATGCACAATGTTCCCAAAGGTAGCGAGTCTCACTTCAAAGTGCTGGTCGTGTCGGAGAAGTTCGAAAGCCTACCGCTTATAAAGGTGAGGCGTCATCAACACATTATTGGCTGCAGTTATAAAGATTATTTTTTCACAGCGACACCGCCTGGTAAACGAACTGGTAAAGTCTAAGTTAGGAGGCTTCGTGCACGCACTTTCGATTGAGGCAAAAACACCGAAACAATGGGATCCCTCGTACGAAGTGGAACCTAGTCCCAACTGTCGTGGAGGATTTGGAAAATAAATGAAACTGCCACAAGGTTATTTTCACGTTTATTTTTGTAAATTATGCCCCAACAATCTGATCGACCTGATTCCTTGCTGAAAGAATCACATCATTTACACCGACACCGTCATAGGCTGCCCCACATAGAGTCAATGGCAGATTATGCCTTTCGATATATTTTCTAATCTCTTCGACTCGCACCTTATGGCCCACCGTATACTGTGGTATACATTTGCGTAAGATGTGGACTCTCGTATTTGTTGGCTCTTTCTCAATACCCAAAATGCTTCCCACATTCTTAACGGCTAATTGGAGAACCTCGTCCTGTGTTGGATTCTTGCCGAATATTTTCTCAAACCAATGTCCTCCCATCATACAGGTAAGCACTGTGTTACCTCTCATCTTGAAACTGCAACTATCGAATATCACACCCAAAATGGGTAGATTCTCGATCGGTGGAACGAGGAAACCAAATGCGTTGTGCTCCAATACGTCTGGTGTGTTGTACTGTAGGTTGACAACAGCGACGTCAACGTACGGAATCGTATTTAATTGGCACGCCAGTGCAGGGTGCTGATGATCCACCACAGAAGCTAGCTTAAAAGCGGGCATCGAACTGACGACGTGGTCTGTAGGAAAGTTATTACCATTAATGCTTACTTCGGCAGTACCGTCTTCATGGAAGGTCACCCTTTCGCACTCAGAATTCAATTGAATGTCTGCAGAGTCCTTCAAGTAGTCGGCCATTGCCTTGGGCAGAACTTCTAGTCCACCTTTCAGCGAATAAATGTTCCATTTTTGCTGTTTTGCCAATTTGGGTAGAACCCCATCAGGAACCAATCTTCCAGGCACTTTTTTCTTGTCAGCTCTAAAGAGTCCCTTCACAACACCGCCATGCTTCTGTTCCCAATCGAATAAGTCGCTCATAAGGAAACGAACACTTATGTCCTTAGCATTTCCCGCACAAATACCACAGATCATCGGACTTATAGCGTACTCGGCGATTTCCTTGCCAAATCTTCGTTCGGCAAAATCATATATCGACTCATCGTTCAGTTGTTGCTTCTTGCTGGCCGCTCTCAAATCATGGAAAAGAGCCGAAATCAGAGGCTTCGTAAATGGAGGTATAGTCTTAAAGACCCCACCCAAACTATTGGGAAGCATGCAGAGTTGACCTTTACATTCAGAAAACCAACAAATTAGTCCAAAAACGGATTTCACAATTTCACCTTACCTTTTGCGTATATCATTCGATTCTTAACGGCTGCATGGGTGTCACATACCGGTGACACTTGGCTGTTCAAGTTAAGGTTTTCAATCAACTCGAGCGTATTCAGAGCCGCCGGGCCTTTGGTACGAATTGTTCGGGGACCAGCTTCGAATATAAAGTTTTTTTCTTCGTGTGGTTCGGAACGAATCCATCCACCGAGGCGGTTAGATGATTCGTAAAGGGTTACTGGGTTCACGTAGCGACGAGTTAGATAGTAGGCGGCCGAAAGACCACCCAATCCACCGCCCAACACAGCCGGCATTTTCTTATAAAGCACTTGAAGGCAATGTGAAATGTATTTTCAAGCTTTGAATTAAATTTCTGGCAGTTGTTCTTGTTATGTTATCATAGTGACATGCAAGTTGTAGAATTTTAATAGGGACTTATCATTAGTTTCAATTTCTAGTTTAGTGACAACAGAATTCACAGACCTATTTATTAGATTCGTTTATGTTAATATGTCGAGTGTGGTTTTTGGTAGAAGTTTTTGAAAAGTTTCAGCAAACACTTTTGCGCAAAGGGAGAATCTCTAAAATATTCTCACAAACTCTCATTCGAGTACTTCTACAGTGGTTTCATTCAAATGTCATTAATGTCATTGAATTCACAATGGAAATGAACTGTGGATGAAATTTTTAATTAAAGTGATGCCAGATCTAACAAATTTGAAATCTAGTTTGTGTCTTAGGGCCTGTGTCTGTTCAAAATTCACTGTTTCCATCAGATTGTGAATGACACATTTCTTTTATTGCCTTAAATGGTTAAGGTCAAAAATCCAGTTTTTCCTATTTTAGCTTGTTTGTTGGACGACCCAGTGCTTTCCACCGTAGTAAAACTTAAATTCCAATCCCTTAACCTATCAAAATAATACATTTTAAAGATTAAAGGAAGCTACTTTATTCCAATATCAGGCATTTCTATTCAAATAGTAGCAAATTGCGGGCAACGAGGGAAGGAATACCCTTTGCACATTTTAAGGACCATTCACATGAGCGCGAACTGCAAATAGGCGTATTGAGAACAAATCCATTTAGCTGTATTTATGAATTGAAAACTGCTATTTGTTTTAGTACAAATTTCTATGGAAAATATAGCCACTGTGAACTACTTGAAATTAGAGTCGAAACTAAAAATGGTTGTTGGTAAGGCCCATTATATTTAATTAATCTAACGTCTAATCAACAAAAAACTGCGTCTCAATTGATTTAAATAGCTATTTTACAATTACGACAATTTTCCCGTGAATTGAAAATTCTTGCCGCGTACCGTCACACTTTATTCACAATCCACATCATACAGTTGCGATCCACAAACCCGCGAATGAAAAATTCGTTCGAACTTAACCTTCAACAATGAAACTGATTCGCGGGTTTACACATAAAAAAAGTTTTCATGGGAATGAAATGTCAGAAACTACGAATATTCGCTTGTTCGCAGTTCGCAATTCGCTCTCATGTGAATAGTCTTTTACACTTCATTCACATTGCTTTTATTTGGGTAGATACATTTGAAAATTTTACTCTTTTTTTTGTTCTTTGGTTTGTGGATCGTGACTTTAATTTGGTAGATTTGAATAAAGTCCGAAAGCTCTGGGAACATTTTGTTCGCAGGTCGCTCTGGGTATAGCTTTTGTTTAAAATTGAAGTGGGAAGCTAATATCTACATAGCTATCTCGCTTTCTTTCAAGAATTAAAAAAAAAATCTTAGGATAAATGAATAACCCTTTTTTGTTCGATTTCGAACTGTCGTTCAGGCGAACAAAAACTGTTAACCTATTCCGAATTTAGACAAAACCGACGACATTCCTGAAGTAGTTAAAGAGTTGATCTACCTCAGAGTTTAAATGAACGCTACCAATGACAGCCTAGTGAAGATCCGGTAAATGAAAACCCTTTTAAAAATTGTTCAACAGGTGAGATTTGCGTATGCCCAATGATAAATGAAGCTCGAAAGTACTGCTCCACTTTTCGAGATTATTTTAGAAGAAATCGAACAATCGAACCAGCAAATAGCCCACCTTTGAAATAAATGAAAGGGTTAGAGCGCAATGTTTGTATTCAGTAATAAAACAAAACATAGAAAATGCTTAATGTCTTCACTTATTAACTTTTCCCTCATCAGAAGTTTACGATCTATTGGCAAGAAATTGTCAACTAAAAGACATATATGAGCCACGCGAATCAAAAATGCTCAAACTCTCAATTCGGAAATGGGAAATTAAACTTCCGCCACACCGTCGAAAACATTTCTACTAGTTAGATCAAATTATCAGCAGCGATAAGACCCACTGAACCATATTCCGCATGCGGTGGCGTATACGTAACATTTTCGTTTTTCAGCTTAAACACCAATCTGAATGTATCTGTGCCAACTGAAGTCTGAATCGCTCGCAAAAACTTGAAGCGGGCCAGTTGTTGAGTGACTGCCAACCATACCCACCAACCACATTGCTAGTGAAAGTGGAACAAAATCCAAACAGTAACATCGCCAGTAGTAACCTCAAAATCAATAAACCACTTTACCCAAAACCGAAATAAAATAAATACAGAAAAAAAAGAAACCACCAAGCTATAACAACTGAATCCCGCCGCCTCCCCGCAAAACGATGTAAATACTTCAATCGAATATCACAATTTTCCACCCGCTGCTAGCTGCGCTCCTCCCCTAAGCCCCCACCCAAAAGTACATAATTACAGTGCCAACCAAAAAACCTAGACTAAATATGCGTGTTGTCGCCAACTTGTGACATCCTTTCCGCAGGACACTGGCAAACAAAAAAAAGTACTTCTAACTTGGGGGCCAAAAGTATGTTTTCCACCATTCCCTACACATTAAACACACATACACACTCCAGCGCAGCGCTCAACTCACAACAAAACAAACCGAAAAATTTCCCTACACAACCTGAGCATTTCCCTGTGCTACACACATGCGCCAGTGCGTCTCACCAAGTCAAAGATATATTGATTCAAAGCTTTTCCTTGCTGCCCGCAAGATGAAAACACCCCGACCCGCACAACCCCCTAACATTTCCCAAAATCGAAAGGAAAATTCTTCTCCTCTCAGAGGGACAGAACTTTTCCAATTTCCTCAGAATAGTATCGGCTTTAATCGAGGAAGGTTCGTGTGCTTCGTCCGTCGTCCCGAGAGCAAAGTGTACACATACATACAATCTATATGTATAATAGTGAGGAAAAAATTTTCTTTTAATATATTTCTGTAAAAAAAAAAATTGTGAAAAAATATATCTGCTCGAAGTGCTCTGGTTCTGTGCTACTGGATTTATGCCAGAAAAACCAAAAAATCCTCGCTACCGTTAAAAAGCATTTTTTAATGAAAAAAGAAAATCTGTCGCGAATTTCGCAACCCAAAAGGTGGCGTTCCTTCGGGGGTCGAATCGAACGAAAACGGCCGAACGTATAGAACAGAAATTTTCCATTCCGTTTAGAATTGTTAATGATGTATCTTTTTCTATAACAAGGATAATGGGGGGAAACTGCGTTTGAAAATGTGTATATAGAAATGATTTCAAATGGTAGCGTGCGTGTGTGCTTGTGTTAGCGTGCGAATGACTGTCTCTGTGTGTGTATGGAAAAACTAGGGCACTGTGCTTCACATACGAACATCGGCCACGGCGACGACGTCCCCAAAAAAGGATTTTACACAAGAAAAAGTTTTTTTTTTTGTAACAGTTTTCTTCTGTACAACACAGGGAGCAGCTTTGCATAGATTCTTTTGGGATTTGCCGATAGAATTTTGTTTGACCACGGGAAAAGAAAAAAACTGGTTGCGGTACTTTTCTTCTCAAATCGGGATTGCAAACATGTCCTCGTATTTATGTGGCATCGACAGGAATACAAATCTCGACCAAAAACCAACAACTCAGTAAGGAAAAAGGAAATCGGCAGCCAAAAAGACAAAAAAAAAAAAGAAAAAGGAAAAGCCTACAAATATACATTTAATTGAGACGAGTGAAAAGGAAATTGTGCTGATTGTCGCGTGAAGAGACAAGAGCGGATCCGTCCGCGACATAGCGAGGGAGAGCGAGCTTTCCTTCTTTATTTTTGTTCCCTCTATTCTTGGGGCTCTCTATCTATACAAACATTTTGTTGTTAGTTTTCCTTCATTTTCGTTCTCGTACTCGTGCTCGTGCTCGTGCTCGACGCTCTCTTCCCATCTACTGGCACTGGTGATGGTGAGTGGTGAGTGGTGAGTGCCGCAGCCGAGTCGACTTGTCTTGTCTTGTATCTCGAAACTCAAACTTGTACATCGTATACTTGTTCCCGTTATCGTCGTTGTCATTGTCAGATTTGTGCTATATTCCTCCGCCATGTACACCGTAGTGACCTAAACTGTATATACCCACCTTGGTTGTTATTCCTTTTTACCATCAACACATCACGTATGTGCTGCTGCCTCATCGTCCTTTCTTCGTCGTTGCTGATCTAATGGGTAACTCGTTAGATTATAAATACGTAAACAGTGTCATCGTATCGTAGGCTGTTGTTGGTGCTCTATACTGCTGCTGTGTGTGAAGAGAGTGTATTCGATTCTGTCCTTCTAACTTCTTTTTTCTTTGTTGTTTTAATGTCCGATACGCAGAAAACGTTTTTCCTTTCATTTCCTTGCAAAAAAAAATCCTACAAGAATCCAAAAGAATTAATGAAGCCAAATCTTTCCCACAAAAGCAAAAGGTAATCTCGAAAGAGCGACATACAATAAATTCGAACACAAAAACCTACCAGTACTAGTGTGAAGAGCCAGAATTTTGTCGGATGGATACTATACCAAAGTGTATTTCAAAATAAAATTCTTAAATAAAAATAATCACACTTACATATAGTTCTGTATAACAACAACAACAAATTATAGTGTTTCTAAATTCAAGCATACAACAACCGAAAATAGTGCATAGTGCAACTTTAAAGCCGTTTCATAAAAAAACGCACATATAGATGTGTATAGTTTAATGTATTTATATATATATAACATAATCAATGTGCCTGTATTCTGTTTTCATGTAGTGTAAAAGTATGTGCATTATTTGTGTAAATAAAAAATGAGAATAGAAAATAAATAAAATTTAACATATCGTGTAAAACAAAAGTTCTTATTAAAAAAAATTAAAAATAAAATCACTACTTCAGTGAAGAAAATAAAAAAATCTAGCAACGAAAAAAAGGTATTTAATTAAATCACCGCCAAATAAAAAAATTTACTCAAATCCCACAGTACATAAATAAATAGTTAACGCACAATTTAGTAAGTACAATTTAACGACAACAAATTAATACAGTGCATCGCAGTGTAGTGTCAAGTGTTCAATTTAGTTAGTAGCTGTCAGTACAACATATAAATTATATCTATTGTGTGCATATTGCCAAGTGTAAACAAGTGTATTGGCCAACATTTTCGGTTTAATCGTGGATGGTGTTTACAGATGTTTCACTCTATAGTGTGAATGTTGGCAACCCTGGAGTGCCTCGGTGGTTTAGCGTGTACTAGGTAAGATTTCCTTCTGACCCAGCTTCATTTATTTTCTAAGCCTCTTATTATGTAAATAAATGCAACTTTTCGCTTTAAGGAAAAAGATATAAATAGTCACAATTTTCTAGAAAACGACATTGATCGCTGTCTTAAAGCGTTAATAACTTTATGCGTACTAAATCGGGCTACAGTATTTTACTGTTCGTTTAGTCTTTTAATAAATATTCATAAAATAAAAGAGCCAACCAGAAATATGGGATCTGCGAACAAATCAATTTTAGTACATACATGAACAGCAAATTACAATTCGTCCAATTCAAGTTGACGAAAAAGAAATGCTTCAACGAATTGAAACATTATTGATGCGAACTGTCTGACTTTACTCACAATCCACACCACATTTTCGCGATCCACAGATCTCAGAATCAAGAATTCATTCGAACTTAACCTAAATAGTAATTATTGCAATTAGGAGAAGTACTTAAGGCCGATAAGTATAAATTACGGCAAATAAAAAGTGTTTCTTTGAAGGAACTGTCAGAAGTTAGGAATATTCGCTCGTTTGCAGATTGCAATTGCGGCCACTATTTTTATTTTATTTTTTGGTGAATCGAGTGAGGTCGCTGATGTTGCAGAGCTGAATTTCAAGGAAGTCGGAACGCTTTTGTAGAAGGATATGCCAAGCGTGCATTGTCAGAATTAACTTTTGTGATAGAAAAGCGATTTTGTTTTCTTACCAAATTTATATTTTCTTATTAGGTACTCCTCAATTTCACTACCACGAACAAAGACGCAAATAGAAAGAATTATATGGCTCAACTGACATGAACAAAAGCGAACATGTACCTACCGAAATAAAACTGAAATACAATTATGTGCTATTTTAAGAGAAAACTACGTAGGTGAAATATCGGTTTTCAATTAAATACTCATTTCAAAAAAAAAAAAAAAAAAAAAAATTATATTAAATCTAATAAAAGTGAAATGATTGCATTGGAAAACTGAGAGAGTGACGGTGGCCATTGGTCAGTAGGAAAAGTGTCTGCTTGTGACTCAAGCAAAGCCCACAAGTGAAATCCAATAACATCAGAATTCCTCTACCTAGCTGTATTCTTCAAAAACACAAAAGTACCATTACACCCCACCAAGAACTTCGTTTGAATCGAACGCAATCAATGGGACGTTAAAATCACTAATTTAGTAAGTCTGACAGCTGTCTGATGTGATGTGTTTCAGTGTTTATTTGAATATTCTTTTCTGTTTCTATTTATAGTATTCAAAGACGGGTAGTCGCAAATCTAGTCAAGACTTTCGTGACTGACACGTAATCAAGACGACGTTCGAATAACTACTCGAAAGAAAATCAAAGTATAATTTCTGACAATGGTTTAGTTTAAAATATTCTGTACTTCTCCAAAAAAAAACTCTTCACTTGATCAATGAAGGTCAATAAAAACTCAAACTCAAACACATTACGTCGGTGCCGGCGAGACGTCAAACATTTGTTTAGAACGTCCCCATTATCGCACGACTCCAGTGATTGATAGTTATACTCGTATTGTTATCCCATTCTGTGATGTGACACATGTCAGCTAAGTATCTGGGATTACTGACCACACTTGATCTTAAAATGTACATTTTTAGAACAGAAACATGGCGATACTATCAAAATGAATGCAATGAAGCAATGAATTGTAAGGCTGAAGACTGGCCACTATTTAAAGGAATAGCAAATTGTATGTGAAATATAGAAATCAATGACACGTATTGGATTTATTTTATTAAATGCGCAGATTTTCTTAGTATTTTTATAGTCTTATGAAGTTAATTTCTTTAAGGCCTATCCACAAATAAACGAATATTCGCAAGTTTATTTGCAAGAACTTGCAACTCCAATGAAACAGTAACAAATAAAATGTAGGGTTAAGTTCGAACTTCTTATTCGCTCGAATTTCTTATTCGCTGATCTGTGGAACGTATTTAAATGTTGTGCATTATGATTTGATTAAACTGCGGCAATTCGAAGTTTCGTTATTTAAAATATATTTTGATCTGTTTTCTTTTATTTCGATTGATGGATTAACTTTCCCACTCTTATGATAGTAAAATATGCAGTTTTCTCCTTGTAAACTGGTTTACTCGCCTTTTATCAATTCGTTCGTTCGCTCTTAAATGAATATGAATAGAATCTCCGTTTGAGATTTTCTAAAAATAAAACAAAAATTTAAATACACCTCTTGTGAATAATTAAACAAATGTAAATCATCTCAAACTAACAGCCTTCTTAATTGCTAGAACATTTTATTACACATAAAACTAAATAAACACTCCCCTAGATTATGCTCAACCAAATTAAAAGTTAAGCAGTTAAATTCAAGCTTGTAGGATTCAAGTTTTACGTCCTAAAAAAGAAACACTTGGACAATAACCTATAAAACCAAAATTCAGTTCATATACGGCTTCATATCCCTAGACACATGTCAAAAATTTCAAAAAGTTAAATTAAATTGTTCCCCGTAAAGCCCACCATGGTTTTATTATGATACGAATTCAACTGTCTAGTTCTGAAGATAATTTGTAATAAGAAGGTCTACAGGCGATTACCTTTTCTAAGATACCAGACAGACGCATTCAATGGAGATAGTTTTCCATTGTCTATTCCGTATAAGAAAATCCAAAACAAAAATCAATAACAGACATGAGCAGGTGACAAACGGCAGAACTGTCTTAAGTTTTCAGTTCCGTCTTGCGTCTTACACTCGTTCAAGGTAAAGACCATTCGAGCTTATAACAGCTCATAAGAATATGCGAGACTAAACACTTCGTAGTTGGTTTCTTATTTTCCGTTTTTTTTTTCTTAGGAAAAACTTTGACTCATGGTAAATAGTAACTAAGCCTTAAAGTGCTTGTTTATGAACTATGCACACTTTTAAGGAAGACAGCTGACGCAATTTAAAAGAAGGTGAAACCGTATTGATTTGTATATGACATTGCTTTCTTTTTCTTTTGTTTATTGGCTAATTTGAAAATTAACTAAGGAAACGCACACGGCAACTAAACATCAAAACGAAGCAGAGTTAGTTGCTTTATTCGTATAACGTATGATTGTTGTAAATTAGTGTTGTTGTCGTATTAAACAAATGGAAGTCCTCAATCTTAAAGTGGAGGATCCTCGGGCAACAGCAATGAAAGTGAAGTTGTATAAATGGGTAAAAAATTAGACTGCTTGAATTGTTATTTAAATTTTTTGTATTTTAAATAAAACGGATTGACTATAACTATTCTGAGCTGCGGAGCCGATGTTTATGTGCAAATTTTTGACAAAAATGTTCTCCCCTGAAAACGGGGGAGGGAAGTTTTATAAGCATATCCCGTGAAATGCTAGTTTGTGTCTCAACTAAGACCAAATGAAAGCTTTACCAAACGTTTGCCAGATGACATATGACTCAAAGAGCTGTTCACAATAGGAAGGGGTTTTTTTTCTTTTTCAATATCACGAGGCCGAGCACGAGTCAACTTATTGAAGGCTGATTTGATAATCCCTGTCTTAGAATGCGCTAGTGAAAAGTGCAGTGAAATGAAATGTCCATATTTCCAACTGAACTAAGCCTTCTGAAATAAGAATATGTGGCACTTGTAACGAAGATCTAAAACTAAATTCCATACCACTGACTGCACGGTTTAGAAAGTAAGTTAGGTTAGCTTATATACGATTTTAAATAAGGCACTTGTTTGAATATTCACAAAAACGGTTCCGATTTATGAAATGATTTTTAGTTTCAGTTTGAAACGTGTGTACCTTATGTTGAAGTGGCTCTCAGTAAGCGAAGCCGGCCCATTGTGCGTTTATGTCTTATGTTAAAGTACCTTACTTACCGCCGTAAAGGGGACAGTATTTCTCTATAAGCGCTGCCTGATTGGGAGTTCTTCACACAAAAAACTGACTGTATGCCGAAAGGTGATTAAACCACAAACCGTTGTGTTCATGTCACTCGTCACAGTTCAGTCCTGTTTCTTTTTTCTTTTTAGAAGAAGGGCGAAGACCGTAAAGCTCAAGATCTCAAGATTACAAGCCCAAAATCGCGTCCTTCCCATGCCTCACTGGTTGATGATAAACGTGCAACTTTCTAGAGATGGAAGGCAAGCCACCATCGCTTGAAATCATCAACTTTAGTGGCCTGCGTGCAAAATGTTCGAACTCGCAATCAGTGTGACCGCTGCAGAATTCGAACAGTAGCAAGAAAAAGGGCCAGTGAGAAAAAAGTGTCATTTCTGGAGCTATTATTCAAATTTAGAATATTTAAACCATATTTAAAAAGAATCGGCTCACCGAACACTATAATTGTGCTGTGATAGGCAACTGGCGAACATTTTAAACGTTTTTATTTGGAAAATTTTCGAAGCGCCTTTCCCAACCAAAAAAAGGCGGAAATAGCTAAAAATTGTGCCAGGCGTTCGAAAAAGTTCCAAATTGCAACTTGCGAAAAATTGGTATCTCCAGTGGTAGCAATGACTCTAAATGCGATCTAGATCTGGATGTACTAAATAATTTTTTTCTACGCAATTATCCCACTGCTTCTTGTTTTGCTGCTAATCACTCGGTAGACTAATCACTCGGTAGCTCTGTGCGTATACTATACTTGAGGATTTTGTAGTAGCCACTGAAGTCGAAATTACAGATATTAGGTCCAGTTCCATAGGTGAGGATGGCCTTCCAATACGTTTCATCAAACATATTTTACCTCAAATTATCTCGCATTTCACGCATTTGATTAACTCGTGCGACATCAACTTTTCCTCAGCTCGGGAAAATTGTAAGAGTACTGCCAAAGAAAACTAACCCATCTTCTCCTTCTGACTGCAGACCGGTAAGCATTCTTCCATGTTTGTCAAAGGCGTTTGAGAAAATTATGGCAAAGCAGATAACGAAGCATTTAACACTCAATAGACTGCTTAGCAATCCGGTTTCAGAGCTAATCACAGCTGTTCTACAGCTATGGTTAATTTATTTGAAAAGATAAGGCAAAACTACGACAAGGGTTATGTTTCATTGCTTTGCTTGCTAGACTTCTCAAAGGCCTTTGATAATTTAAATCATAAGATCCTGTGTTGGAAGCTTAGGAATAACTTTGGGTTTAGTGAGAGGGCAGTCAAATTGATTAAAATTTTTAAGTTTTCTTTCTGGTGAACGTCTTTCATTTTCAAAAGAAATTAAGCAGGGAGTGCCTCAAGAGTCAATATTATGGCCGATACTGTTCTGCATGGTCATAAATGACCTCCCATCAGTAAGTAAATATGCTTATGTACATTTATATGCAGACGATGTCCAATTTCGCCTAGCTAAACCCTTCAGCAACCTAAATGAACTTGTTTTTTGTATGAACGAGGAGTTACGACATATTCACACTTGGTCAATAGCTAATGGGTTACACTACTTAATCCATCAATTCCCATTTCCAAAAATAATTTTAATTTGTGTCTTTTACCTGATATATATCTGAATAACAAAAGAATTAAAGCTGTTGAGTCAGTCACTGGCATTGGCTACACAATTAACCGAAACGTGTCTGGTTATAATCATACCAACGTGATCATTGGTCGTATCTATGGATTTGGAAAGTGTGGATCTTTTGTTTACTCCACAGGAAACACGACAAAAGCTTGTATTGGCATTAATCATACCACTCATAACATATGCTGAGGTGGTCTACAGCAGTTTGGACTCGTTATCCCAACGTAAACTTCTAGTTGCCTTTAACGATGCAGTGCGTTATGTTTACGGCGCGCGTTCGAAGATTTGACCATGTCTCTATATTTGCTAGGAGTTTAATGGGTTGCACCCTGCAAGAATATATCAATGCCAGAAATTGTATCTTTTTTCATAAAGTTATAAATACCCAATGTCCGTCTTACTTGTATAACAGATTTAATTTCATTCGCTCCTCAAGAACTATCAGCCTTATTACCTCTCGTTGTAACTACCTTAATTCTTCCCGTTTAGTTTTCAATCATACTGTCAGACTTTCGAACTCTTTACCCCCTCAAATTAAAAATATTTCCAATCCTTCAACATTTTTCCAACCCATTCCATTAAATCTGAGCCTCATTATTGCCTGACATCCCCTTCCTAAACTCAACCTCTTAGATTAAGATGCATAAATTGTTAATTAGATTTAAGAATTTTCAATTTTCCTGAAAACTGACTAAGTACTATAAAAGACTATATCTTAAAGTACAAACCAATTAATTGAAATAAATGAAATGAAAATAAATGAAAAATTAATTTGCACAACGGTCACACTGCTCACAATAGCCCAAAAGCTTTTGATACTCTCAGCAGCAATATCAAGCGCAGAATTTCAGTTTCGAAATTTACCGCGATTCATTTGTTAGGCTTCAGAGCTCGACCTGCGAAGAACTGAATCCACAGTTTAAACCATTTGCGTGAGTAGGGAATGGTTATTTTGGCCCATGTCTAGTTTTGTTATTACAGCTCCAGACGATGATGAGGGTTGCAACCGTCGGCATCTTTCACCTGAAACGTTTTATTTATCCGTGAACCATATGCGATAAACAGCCGCACTGACTGAGTCAAAAAGATCCGTACTTATTGTCTCAAGTGGTGCCACATACAGTTCAGGGACTCAACCAACAAGCCTCTTCATTTATTGTGGTCTTCAGCCAGCTGTTGCTATTGTGAAAATAATGTTTATTAAGATCGTTTGTATAGAACACAATTGATTGCCATACGGGCAAAAAACACCACAAAAAAAAGTCTGGAACGGTTAAATCGGGCGATCTTGCGGTCCAGTGCAAATTGCCAAATAGAGAGATGAGGACCAGGGACGCCACCTTCAGAATATCGGTTGTGGCTCGCACAGTGTGTACTGTAGCTTCGTCCTGTTGGAACCACATGTCCTCCAGTCCTAATTCGTCCAATTGCGGCAGAAAAAACTCGGTTAACATGGCGCTATAACGCGCACCGTCCACTGTTGTCGTTTGATCAGCGGCGTTCTCGAAAAAAATGGCCCGATGACTCCTCCAGCGTGAACAGCGCACCATGCAGTAACTTTGAGCGGGTGTAATGGGTCCTCGTGCATTACTAGTGGATTTTCGGTGCCCCAGAAGCGATAGTTTTGCTTGTTCACGTACCCGCTGAGGTGGAAATGAGCCTCATCGCTCATTATGATGTTAGTCGAAAAATCGTCCACTTCGATTATTCCGCGTTCTCGGGGAGTGTATCGCTCCATGGCCTGTTCACTTGTATTCTGCATCTGTCTAGGCCGCAAATGTCAAATCAGATTTGACATTGGCGGCCATTTGCAAAAATAAGAGCATCTTCCAATAGGGTGATCTCTTTTGGCCCACATTATATTTGCATATATTTATAAAAGGGCAATTTCGAGTACCAACTGACACTAAACTGCGTTCTTCAACCTGTGGGGGGCTAGTGATAATCACCCTCACACAAAGAAAGAAGTAGAACTTCAATTTGTCCTCAACATGAGCTTATGGTTTTGTATACATACCTTTTAACTAACGACTGCTGCTAACAATGTAACCGAAATACCAGAGTACGCATTTAATAAAACCTCTGGCTAAGAGAGTCAATTTTATACCCAACGCATCCAATGACTCACTCCCACAAAATATTCCCCATTTGACGTGACATTAAGACCTTTCACCTTGACGAACTTCTAAAAAAGAATAAACTTTATCTCCACGCCCATCGGTCTCGTTGAACTTTCCGATAAATCAATAGTCTAACCCATGCCTGTTTGTTTATCTGCTACAAGGAACATATCAGAACCCTCCTTCGTAACCTTCAAAAGGGATTTGTGTGGTGTGTCACTGCAACAAAGCTATACAGAAAAATGACGTCATCCCTATCATGTCATCAGCAATTTCCTACTCTATCTAAATTAAATTCCTGATGGATCTCAATGCACAGCAACTGCCCCCTCACTCCTAGAATGCCAGCAAATTAATTATTTCAGAAGTTCAAGTTCAATGATAAAATATTGTCCGCGTACTTAATAATCATGAAATGTGACAAGCACAAATGCACCCTATACCCAGATGGGTTTCCTGAAAAGGAAAGAATTTTCAATTTCATTAATTCCGCAGAAAAACACATCTCTAGGGATTCATTTGGCCTGCCGTCGCGTCGCTATGAAATCATCCTAGCAAACAAAATATTCAAATTCAGCGCGGTTTTGCAAACGACCGCAGTGTCATACATCATCGCATGCATATACCCGAGGCCTGCGAAGTGCAGTTGGTTTGGGTGCATTGCATGCACTGCTCCGGGGAGATTAATTAATCTATTAGGTCAGAGCGTCTCTATAGTACGTTCGCGCCTCCACGATCGATCACTTCACAGTTCGCACACATGAAAAGGCGGAATCTTTAAAAGTCAGAGAACGCTCGGCCGGCGAGCTATTCTCGTTTCAGCCACCACTTGTGTCGCCAACGGATTGCGCAGCCACATACGAGTAGCTTGTTAGTGTTTGTTAATGTCTTTGGCAGTGAATTATAAGCATCTTGCTTCGGATTGAGATTATTTGTTGTGTTATAAAAAAAAAAAAATTAAATCAAACTGGGAGCTATTTCTGGGGTAGCCAATCGGATTGGCAGATCTGTCGAGCGTTATACGCACACTTGTACGCATGATGCAAGACTTGGCTTTCCTTGGGGTGAGTGTGTGTACAACACACGCTCAAGTATTTGGGACAACGGCGAATTGTGGCAATATAATTAAGTTTTGTGATTCATTTTCATTTTCAAATATATATTCTGTAAATATAACACGGACTTTTGTATTTGTTTTTATTTTTTTTTTTTTCTGTTTCGAACAGGGGATGTCGCGGTGTGACGAAAGCGGAGTTGAATCAGTATCAGCAGAAACAACCGATTCACCATTTGAAGATGACGATTGTCTCAAAGTTCGAAAATACTGGTGTTTCCTATTGTCCAGCATCTTCACATTTCTCGCTGGACTATTGGTTGTACTGCTATGGCGGGCGTTTGCGTTCATATGCTGCCGCAAGGAGCCCGAACTTGGACCAAACGATCCGAAACAAAAGGAACAAAAGGCATCCAGAAACAAACAAGAGTTCGAGGGAACTTTTATGACAGAAGCCAAAGACTGGGCTGGTGAACTTATATCCGGTCAAACGACAACTGGTCGAATTCTGGTAAGTGTTGCTTGTTTTTCCCAATTAAATTAAATATTTGGCAGTTTTCTTTTATAAAAGAATTAGCTAAACTGCATTTCAGCTAGTAAATGAATTAAAATTGACAGTGGGGATATTGAGCTTCGAATCGGTGGCGTAATTTTGTTGCTTCTTATTTGTAAACATCGGTTGGGGTTGCTTTTCGTAAATGATGGATCTTTCTCGATTTTCGCATCATCTAAAGCCAATGTAAATCGAAGACGAAAATTGCCACAAACGTTTACTCTTCCACCCGACACTCATGTAATTATTTGTTCAATCAACTGTGTCCTTGCTATTGTTCTAGACACTTCTTCAAATGGTTTTTCATATAACAAGTACTTCGCTCATTTAAATAACTACCTATGTACAGTAACTGCTCGTAGCAGGCGTATTTGATCCTTCCTTTCATTTTATTTAGTTAAATACTTCTATTTATTAAAGAACTTCAAGAAGGCCCTGATATGCTTGCAGATAGGTGCAAATTGATGCAGAAGTTCAGCTTTCTTACTGGGACACATTCACGGGATCATGTTTAACCTATTCGTAGACTCTAGTTTACTTCTCCCTATTGCTGCAGTGCAAGCTTTAAAATATTTTGTTCAATGATACATCTCAAGGCCTCCTCAATGAGTCACGAATTGTTTGTATCTTCCCAGCTATCGTAAGTTACTATAGTGTCCAGGAACACCATCGAATGTAAAAACATGTACTCATATTACAAGTTTTTGTAGTTACAATAATTTGAGTGATAAGCTTGCAGTTGACAATCTTCGCAATAAAAAAGTTAGAACAATGTTACACGACGCCAAAACCATATAGAACGTGTATCCAAATACAGATCTATTTATTCAACAACCATATCAGTTCTGTTCGTCGAACAACGACTTTTCATGTTTTTTTTTCGGTGTTGTAGGTAGTTATTAGCGTAAACTAATTACAGTCACTCACAATTAAGCTATTGTGATTTAAGATTTATATGCACATTGACTTGCTATTGCATTTGAGTATTTTGTTTTTTTTTTTTTGGCAACAGTAGAATAATGTGGACTCTTCAACAGACAGCATTGTCCCATGTTCCTAGTTGAACATAACATACATAACAGAGATCGAGGTCATATTTAAAAAAGAACAAATTTATTGGGAAACATCAAACTTTGAAGGTTGAAAGGCAAACATATTATATGGGTGCTATACATTTTTTGTTGTTTAATTACGCAGCCTTGATGAGGAATAATTTCAGTTTAAACACCGAAAATACCGCCGCGTAGGTGAGGTCCATTCTCAGCTTCGGAAAGTTTGACTACGCAAAATTTCTAGCGTTATAGCTCGAATTTTAAGACCAATAAAAAATTACCAACCTCAAGCCTTTTTGTTTAATAATAAATTGAATTGGATATAATTCCTAAAGTTGTATGTTTTATTCACATATACACGTTCTTCCAATATATCCCCGAAGGAAGATATTGGGCGGCCAATTGAAATCGTTCGTTCTGGAAAAAATGCAAAATCTGTAACATTGGGGGAGAAAAAAAAGATTTACTTTTATTTAACTTTAGTTTATTATTTATATTCTTATTCTTCTTACACTCGAGTCTATCTAGCAACTGACTATTCATAGTTGGTCACACTCTAAGCAACCTCAATGAATAGACAAAGCTGGCGCCAATAGTCTCCGCAGCTAGGCACTTAAATTCGATTACATTGTAATTTGGAATTACCTTATAATAAATAATAATAGTAATAATAATATTAATAACAACAACAGGCAAAGCTGTATAGTTTCTCTTACATACCTATACCTACTCTTAAATAACTCTTACACAAGCTTCATTTTAAAAGGAAACATGTTCAATTCTTAGCTAAATCCGTTGAATCTATTTCCGCGGCAATCAAAGTTGCGTTGAATGCCTCCTTTTGCATCAGTTTGAAGAAAGTTAAAGACGAACTAGTCAGGGCTGCCAATGTTGAGCCCCGAAAGTGTAGCAAAGTTAAAAAAACGACTTAGATTTGAAAAAAAGTGTAGCAAATAATGGAAAAAGAAAAATAAATCTTAAAAAAACGAATTTATTTCATATTCAGAACGAAAACATACCATTGACTAGTTTTTCGTTCAACAGTTACAGCTTTTAAAGAATAAGTTTCACAAATTAATAGGTACATAGTACATTAGTTTATTTTTAACTTTCTACGTAGTAAGAGAAAGATATTATTTCCGTACAAAATTTCGAACTCGAGATGTTAATCAATTCTAACATTACGATGCTAGAGGAAATCAAAAAAGTGGCTCGCAAAATTCTGTCCGTCTGTGTGTCTGTCTGTCTGTCCGTCCTTACACAGGCCTACAGCCTAAACGGCTTCCCGGATTTGGTTCAAACTTCGGATTTGGAGTTTGTGGGCTTACAGTTCGGTAACCACAATATTAATACAGGGTCCGCCAAATATACCTTTTTTTTTTTTGAAAATGCTATAAAAAAACTACTGAATATTTTCTCAAATTTCTTTTTTTATTTGAAAGTACAATCCTTCCAGTTAATAATGGAAAATAATTTCATTCAAAGCGCTGCCTGGGCTGGCCATGCAGTAGCCTACACGATCGGTCCAATTTTTAAGCCATTATCGATTGTGTGCAGCTGTATTTCACCAATGGCTTCACGAATATTGTCCTTTAAAGCGTCAATTGTCTCTGGCTTGTCGGCGTAACACTTATCTTTTACGGCACCCCACAAATAATAGCCCAACGGTGTCAAATCGCAGCTCCGAGGTGGCCAAACGACATCAGCTCTGCGGCTGATAATGCGATCTTCAAACACAGGGCGCAAAACATCGAGTGTAGCTTCGGCTGTGTGGCACGTAGCGCCGTCCTGTTGAAACCAAATGTTGCCAATATCCTCCTCTTCAATTTTTGTGAACAAAAATTCGTTCAACAAGGCCCGATAACGATCGCCATTGACTGTAACGGCCACTCCTTGCTCATTTTCGAAGAAAAATGGCCCAATTATGCCTCTGGACCAAATTCCGCAACAAACAGTGACTCGTTTTGGGTATATCGGCTTTTCAATGTATGCGTGCGGGTTTTCTGTACCTCAAATGCGACAATTTTGCTTGTTTACATACCCGCCAAGATGAAAATGAGCTTCATCTGAAAAGATGTTTTTTTTTTTGGCAAAATCGAAATCTTGATTTTCAAAGTAATGTCGCAATATTTCCCAGCGTTGTAATTTCTAAGGTAATGTGGTCATTTATTACTTAAAAGTAAACTCGGTTTTTCTCTATATTATCGTACAATAGATTTTTGAATAGAGGTTTTTTTTTTAAAAAATTTGATTTGTTTAGTTTACCTGAAAACGCCAATAATGATTTTGACCAAAATGAGAACTTAGAGTCAAATTGATGTTATCAAAATTATTGTGCAATTAATTTTCAATTCAATGCACCGAAAACGTAAATTTTAAGAACTGCTTATCTCTCGAAAACCCAATCTTCGATTTCGATAAAACCTGAAAATCAACGTAATGCTTACAACCCGAACAATAACTTATAATCAGTTTTCAGCTTAACAGCTAAGCAATAGTATTTTTCACACTAAGCATTGCAATATTTGGTACTGTTTTGTCTGCTAAATTTTACAGAAACCGCTTTAACGATTTTGAGCAAAGTACATAGTAAATATTAAATGAGTATTCTAAATAAGATTCCATTCTTAGTTTTTCTTAAGAAAATCGAATAGATTTATTCGCTTTTTTAGTAAAACACTGACAGTTAAAATGCAATTTAAACTTCTTTTTAGCAAATATTTCCCACTTGTTTTTTTTTTTTCAACCATATTAAACCTTAAAATAATTCCAGCCACTTGGAGCCTTACACAATCAGAAACCCCCACTCCATTTGCACCCCTACACACGTCCATTGGCAAATTCGGTTTATAACTGCTAATGCAAATTCAAAAACAAATCTCTAAAATCTTACATATATATCTATGCAAAGATTTCGATCCGAGCCTATACTTCCAATCATATAGACAACTTAAACCATATATTTCAGCCATAAATAATAACATGCCCCAACAGCTCAAAAAACATAAGCTCCTACTACGCTTGTCCTCTTACTCAAATCTTGTAAAGTGTAAGAGCATATAAAGTGTACAGTAGGCACTTGCAACTCGCTAACCAGAACTTGCGACAATTGCCTGTTACTGAGAGCTTCAACTTATAAAAACTCACATTGTTATTTGATATATACTCGTAGCTACTGCCGCATCAGATGAACGACCAACGAGTGGATTTTATTCAACACTAGATGTTCGTATTTTTCAAGAACCGTTTTTTTTATCTAGCGTCGGTTCTCAGATTTTTTCCTACCTACGAAATCAACCAACCAAACTTTTGACGAACGAGAAAGTTGCGTTCGACCCAGTCGTGCACTTTATTTAGTTTTATTTCACAGTGCAGCTAACTGTTCTTCATACCTATTATGTATTATTTACTAATGCCTTCTTCGTTGAAGTGCGATGGATATATACACAGACAGTTGAACACAAGTTAATATATCTGTTCTTTTGGCGGTTTGGAATAATGAAGCAAAATTGTTGTAGATTTTGTGCATTCAGATCAAGTATTTTTGATTTGCAAAAATGAATCAATACAACACATTTAATGAAATGTTGGTAGTAAATATAAAAATGAGTCAGACGAAGTAGAATAAGTTGCTTCGTACCAGATGTATCCAAAAAAATAAATGAAGTAGATCTACTACGTATGAAGTACATTGGCAGCCCTGGTTCCAGCGTCCAATCACTTACAGGTGCTTTCAACGGTCCAGTTCCCACATTGAAAAGAGGTGATAGTCGCTCTTTCAAAATTAAATATGACGAATTTCATTCGATGTTCAGTCTTGAAATCAAAAATCTTAAAACAGTTGAAATAAAAAGTTATTGACGATGCAAACCCATACGGATTTTGTAGCGCCACCCTGTATAACTGTAACGGAGAAATCTCTATTGAAATATAGTGAACGACTGACTGGGTCGCATAAAACTTTGAATAGTTGACTCTTTATTGAATCTTTTAAGCGCAGTGACCGAGAAATATTCAATTCTAGTAAGCGATGTTCGATTGCAATTTGGCCGCGGGCCTAGGTAAATGCTTTAAAGTTGAAAATAGAATTGCGAATAATTGCACAAAATGATAACAGAGTGTGAAATAGGTATTTTTTCTTAAGTTACTCGTCTTTAGTTAGTGTCCTAAATAAGAATACTTTTCTGTGCTTCTATTGATAACTGGGTCTGGTTTTCAAAGAATTTTTGCACCTTATCTTTTATAAGGATTGAAAGTGTACAACAAGTTTTGCTACACAATATTTAGGAATGACATGCTTCCCAAAATATGACTTTTGGCAAATTATATAAACGACTAGTTCTACAAAAAATAATTATGTACCAACGCACCTAGTATAACTGTTCTGCTGCTGATGAATGAGAATTAAGTTTTTCTCAAGCTGCAGTCTTGAAAAGTCGTATCAGTTTCGTTGCGTCCAACTCCTCAATGAGTTGGGCTACTACATTAACAGCAAGGATCTCAGTTATAGCCTATACGTTAAACGCAGCAGAAGAAAATTACTTCGAAAACTTAATAGACCAATCCAAAACTTAATGGACCAATCCAATCTGGGGTTTCCAATGTATGATTATCAAGCACAAATTAGTTAAACAAAAATGAATTTATTAATTTTTGCATACGGAAGACCTGTTCTGTTCAACTTTTTACTTAATCCACAAAAATGAAACATTTTTCACTTTGTCGATGTCGTACAGCAGTAACCGCTTTCTAAAACAGTTTGTCATCGGCCTGGGAGTACTCCTGTCTCTAAGCACGTAAGGCAGATATGTTGAAATCTGTTAGCACTTCTTCAAGCATGTTGAGTAGTGAATCTAAGAGATTGCGACTGTCTCGAAAACCCTGTAATGTACCCTCTCCTACTCAGTTCTAATATCTACTTTAAATTTCAGTCAAATATACTTCATAATGCAATTTGATTTCCTTTCATTCGCGTCGTGCTCGTGACATTTATTAACAATTTATTCATGACTGAATTTTTTATCTTTGAGAACCTAACCGCAAACACAATCCTCGTAGGCCGTTTAAATGATTCCAGATAAAAATTTTTCGCCCACAATTCCCATTCCAGTGGCATACGTCAACGTATAAACCCCAATTACAACCATATGTTTATATTCCTTCCACATTGTAACGCATGTTTAACATAATATATACATACATCGTAAATTCATACAGCCATGCAGAACCAAACACGAACAAAATCTAATATTCAATACTCGAAAGTTTCTAAATAAATAGAATCGTCCTCGCTGTTCGCTCACACATAAGGGAGCTCTTTTATACAATCTTGGCTAATAATTTTCATTTCGCTATTCGTGGATCTCCCCCCCCCCACGAGAGCTACGAGTACTACCGAGATATATTCGAACTGCTACACCACTGCGAGTGTAATTAAAAAAAGATTTCGCTCAATTCCTGCTGTGAGCTAGAGCAAAAGGATACAAAAAAGAAGCTACAAAAAATGTTGTGCATACATTTTGATAGGTATTTTAATTTTTACTGTACCTTTCCCTCTGTTGGCCTGTGTGTGCGTGGTATATGTATGGAGGTGAATCTCGAATCTGCATGGCCAAGTGGTTTTTCGGTTCTTTATTTACCCGGCAAATACAAGAGTGTATCCACAAGGAGTATCCATGAACTATCTGTGTGTGGCTGAACTATGTTATTCAGAAAAAAGAAAAAAAAAAAAAAAAAAAAATACGGTACCTAAGAAGGACGAATATTCATTTGGTACTCATGGCTGTGTCCACCAAAGTCTGTGATGTTCAACTATTGTTGTGTGCATTGCCTCGTTCACTTTTTCTTCTCCAAAGTAATACATATGTTAAGTTCTCCACTTTTGGCAAACACCGTCGGTGAAAGAGAAGTTTTGCATTTCGACTAGAAAAGGTATAACAACACCCAAAAGAAGAAACGATGTGAATTCAGCTTTGCGTGGAGGTTCCCTTGTGTTGTCTGCTAGCACTGCGCATGAGTGTTTCCCTGATCGAATCGCAGCATAAACCTGCGAATATAGATACCGATATCGATGTTCTGCGGTTGGAAATGGTTCATCGATTTGAATATTTTAATATCAAAAGACTGTCTGATTGTCTATGACCGATTTTTTTTACATTAATGATACGTGACCGTAAATGGGACCAAAACACAAGTAGACACACGTATTCGGACATAATTCAATTAAAACATCTTGATAACATCTGTCACATTTTGGAAATAATCACAACTCAATGAAATCCAATTACCAACATTATAAATTCAAGGACAGTTTCATCGGGCGCATTAATTTAAAATTGATGACAGTTGAGAAATGATTATTATCAGCGTGTATTTAAAAGAAATCAGCTTTACGTGTACGCAGGGTACATTGTGCATGAATTATTCAAAGGTATACCGCGGGACTTTTCAATTTTTTTAACCCAACTGACTTATTGACTTATCGTCCATTATTCAAATTTATTTAACAATAGGATTTTGCTGTCAATAGATAGTTGAACGAAAGCAGGCTGAATAAAAAGCGGATTCCTCAAAAGATTAGTAAGCGTGGTGGATTTGTTTTCGGATTGCGTTTGTCTTTCGACTCGACCGCTAAAGGTGAAATGTTAAGGTCGGCATTTTGTGTTTTGTAAGAAATCGCATTTCGACTTCAGATTAAAGCTTTGATTTCACGCTTTTCTTACAAGAAGTAGAAGTTTCAGAAAGTCGAAACTCAAGCAAAGTACTTCGAACAGAAAATATAAACTGTGGGAGCTTCTTATTTTTAATCTTTTACAAGTTTATTTCGCTCCATCACCGAGCTGACAGTTTTCAGCATTCTTAGAACTAACAGAGCCTTCTTCGAATTAACAGAGAAGCCAGACAAAATTCACAAAAGTTTTCAAAGCTACTCGCTACTCGTTATTTACACTTCCGCTATTTTTATTCTATTTAGGATGATGGCAATGTACTCGTATATGGAAGCACTTTGTGGTTTATGCGTGACACATTAGTTGAGTGGGGGAATGGGAATTGCATATTTTTAGCCTTTCCCTTTTGTATCGTTGTTAGGCTCCATAAGAACACTTGACGTTTGGGAAACTTTTTTTGTTATTCTGCAATTCACAGATAAAGGGTCCGCCATCTAACTTTTTTTTTTCAACTAGTGCTTATTTCGCGAATGGTAACACTTAGCTCATGTCTGATTTGACAGATAATTAGTTTTATCCTTCCGCTGAATGAATATGGTTGTGTATACGCTTGATGAAATGACCATCTAATGCGTTTTCGCTTCGCTAAGTGGGCCTGCGATCGACTTAGAGAAGATGCCGATTTTGCTAAAAAAAATCATCTTTTCAGATGAAGCTCATTTTCATCTTGGCGGGTATGTAAACAAGCAAAATTGTCGCATTTGAGGCACAGAAAACCCGCACGCATACATTGAAAAGCCGATATACCCAAAACGAGTCACTGTTTGGTGCGGAATTTGGTCCAGAGGCATAATTGGGCCATTTTTCTTCGAAAATGAGCAAGGAGTGGCCGTTACAGTCAATGGCGATCGTTATCGGGCCATGCTGAATGAATTTTTGTTCACAAAAATTGAAGAGGAGGATATTGGCAACATTTGGTTTCAACAGGACGGCGCTACGTGCCACACAGCCGAAGCTACACTCGATGTTTTGCGCCCTGTTTTTGAAGATCGCATTATCAGCCGCAGAGCTGATGTCGTTTGGCCACCTCGGAGCTGCGATTTGACACCGTTGGACTATTATTTGTGGGGTGCCGTAAAAGATAAGTGTTACGCCGACAAGCCAGAGACCATTGACGCTTTAAAGGACAATATTCGTGAAGCCATTGGTGAAATACAGCTGCACACAATCGATATTGGCTTAAAAATTGGACCGATCGTATAGGCTACTGCACGGCCAGCCGAGGCAGCCATTTGAACGAAGTTATTTTCCATTATTAACCGGAAGGATTGTACTTTCAAATAAAAAAATAAATTTGAGAAAATATTCAGTAGTTTTTTTTAATAGCATTTTCAAAAAAAAAAGTTATTTGGCGGACCCTGTATATAAGTACAAATGAAATTCACAGAGCTCTTTAAGGCCAAATTGAGAATTAGTTATTACTCGTTAGTTTTTTGTTTCTCTCTCTTTCTGTAATTTTTTATTAGAATGAATAGGCCTTGTGGCAAAGATCAAATATAAAATAGATAAAATAGATAAAATAGATCATCCAACATTGGTCATTTATTAATTTCTTATTCCATTTGTTAATTTTGTTCTTTTTTTATCTGTGTAATATGAAGAATACCTGTGTTGAAATAAATATGATGAATTTTCTGTTCTGTGTTTGCAAATATTTCGGACTTAAATTTGGTAATTTTTAGCTACAGTTGGTAATTTATATATTTTCAAGTGGCAACCGTGCCATCAACACATGTTTTTTTTTTATCCTTTCTCTTTTGCATTCTCGTTTCGCTCTATAGAAAAAATGACATTTCCAAATTTTCTTAATTCGCTATCAATTTTGTTCTTACAATTCACAGATACATATATCAGTTTAGAGTAAAACAAACGTTATTCACCGAGCTCTTTAAAGCTTAAATAGGAATTTCGCTCTATTATACAAATAATAATAATAATATTCTACCAAACTTGATACAACTTTGTGGCTTGTGGGTCATTGCGTACGCGAATGAAAATGAACTATCCTTCATTACACGATTGAGATTATCCTTTCTCTACTGTATATCTTTTTTATTGATCCATAAGAAACATGACATTTTAGAGACTTTCTTGTTTATCTGTCAACTTTTTTTTTCTCGAACTTGTTAGTACAGGGTACAACAAATGAATTCAACTGAGCTGTTTAAAGTCGAGATGGAAACTACTCGTTAATCGTTATTTGATTATTTGTGATTTTTCCTGTCATTTTTGACGAGAACGTGCAAAGACCTTATTCGGAAGCGTTTATTTAACATATTCATTAGTTTGATTTGGTCTATATAAGGATATCTAGCTAGAAACTCGAACTTTTGGATTTGAGTTAAATATTCTCCGGGTCGGACAATTGACGGCGATGGCCATACGCGCTATATGAATCAACTGATTAACTCGAACCTTTCCAACTAGTTTCATATCCTGATATAGGACGTTCGGCATTGCGCCTTCTTTTCTCCCACAAAGAGGCATGCGTCCTCGCAAATTTTCGATAGTTGCAATGCCTACCGCATGACAGATTGATAAAATTGTCTATGGATATATTTGATTGGTTCAACAACATAGGACACAACTCGCTTTGTGACGCGAAAGCGTTTCAGTGGATACAACATACAAAGTGAGTATCTCAGAAAATCTTCGTCGCTGAAAGTTCTCAATGTGATTAGCCGGGTTAAAAGAAATAAAAGAGACTGTCAAAAGTACTCTCCTTCGAAGGTACAGCATTCGAAATTGTGTATGCCTCTTCGCACACAATATTGCCTGAGTTAATGACAAAACATATTCGCTTCCAGCTTGACTGCATGTAGAATTTAGTTGCAATTAGCCAACCTATGTAGTCAATCAAGCACTTGCTCAGGTCGACAACCTAAACACGGTTTTAGCAAACAAACAACACTCAACGACAATCCATGTAGTCGTGTTGTCGCCAATAGCTTTCTCGTTCAAACGAACAAACAAATCCATAAATCCAATTAATACACCAAGTGAATGTGGAACTAGAACAAGGAGTGAAATAAATTCCAATCACATAATGCAAATGCACCATATCTATATGCAATGGATTCAATTCCATTTAATCCGACGAAATTGAAATTGCCAACACACATCGCCCAGTCGCCCACATTGCGGTCATTGAACGAAACGCTTGCCCCGGAATCATAAAGAAATCATAAAATGGAAACCTCTTAGCTGCCTTGCTCTCTGTTTTTATCGCAGTCTCATTCAAACTGAAATTACATGCACACATGCATGCGAGCCGCCCCCTAACAACCCTTCTTTCTCTACACAGAAAACAAAACAAAAAAATGAAAATGTAAAAACAAAGGAGAACTTTCAACGAACGGACTGAAAACACAAACGAAAAATCTGAAGAAAAATTAAATCCGATTCACTTCTCTCTCTCTCTTTCTGAAGCCGAACGCTGAAGATGCCTGTAGAGAAGAGGTATCCACTCAGACCCACTTTATCGATTTTTTTTCGAACATTTAATTATTTACAAGTCGACGCTCCAAAGGATAATGGAATGGAGCGCCTCCGTGCGGTTGTTGGCGGGCGAGCACTAGTTTTGCCGAATGGCTAAGAGTAGAGTCCTTGCTTATGATTGAAGGTGAAATGTTGTGTCTGTAAGCGGGGGTGAATGCTTTCTCCGGTTAACCAAGTAGATCTTGATTAGTTGGAGCCAGTATTCCCTATCCGTCGTGCGTATAGGAGACTAATGTCTTCTTTGGTTGCACGAGAGTTGATGAAACTCAATTAGAGACAGCATCAATAGGTTATAGTGGTGGAGTAAGGTGTGTGTGGTGCTGTGTGTCCTGTAAAGAGGATTCATTTGTTTCCCGTAGATTTGCCGAGTGTGCAATTTTCGAATTCGGTAGCCCTGCCATCGAAAGACTGCCCTATGTGCTTCTCTTCTGATGTAACTTCGTTTCACAATAACGCCCTTCTATTATGCAATTACGCTGTCAGTTAGGGCTGGGTGAAGTTTTTCTTGACGAAGGTTGGTATTATGGTCGAGTTCTTCTGCGAAATACTTCGGGTCTTATGTCTCGTTACGGTACGCTTGGGAAGTTCAATTCGCATCATCTTCCAGTGGGTGCACGCTCAAACATTAGATCTAACAGAGTGCGATTTTTGCTCGGTTTAAAAAAAAGAGATTAAATTAACCAAGTCTATGTTGAAAAACACCGAGTATTCGTTGTTAAATACAACCGATGGAAACATGAAAAATGCATAATGTTTAAAATAACACAGTTTATCAGTTGTTAAGAACCAAGTTTCTAGCTAAATATCAACCAGTTGGTTAAATTCAACGAGAAAAATTGATAAAAGGTTATTTTTAAACGAGTTTCGTTAAAAAAGTAGACTCGGTTATTTATAATCCACTAACTCCGTAGGAGCTATATTAACAGCATCACTTGGTAGTTTTTAACCGAAAGTTGGTTGATTTTAAATGCGATTTTTCTGCGTGTAGGCTACAAATTTTTTTGCAAAGAGGTATAAGTCGAATGTATTCAAAGTAAAATTTCGCTTGAACATAACTATCTTCTTGGAGGGGAATAAAGCCAAAATAACCCGTGATATTCTTTAAAATATATCAATTTTTTTTTTTAAGACGTACCTATGAAACAAATTTCGACTGAGAGTAATTTTTAATCCCACAGATATTGAAATAGAGAGGATAGAAGAGTTTTTATCCCATAAGAGATCTACATAGCTTTGCCAAATGCAACCACACCCTTTGTCAAAACTGACCCTCCTTTGAACTGTTACCAATCAGAAACATACATTTATCCCATTAAGTTAGTACAAATCACCTATTTGCCTAAATAAATGACTTTTGTGTCCGTTTGCGTAACAGCGTAGTTAATTCCCACCGATAAGGACATTTCGAAAAATGTTTCCTTCCCACTACCCAACAAAAAGAAAATAAAAAATCTATAACCACAGAAAAAGGACAACAAACCTTACCATTCTCTTCAGTTAATTCGAAAAGTCACGTACTCCTACATCGCTTCTCGATTCCATTCCACGCTGATAGATTCAAATGGAGCAACACGCCAACGAATGACTATTTATAATCCATGATGGATCCTTCCTTTTCGGTTTGTTTTGCTTCTGTACGACATGCAAGCATGCCATCCTGCCGTATACAACCCGTTAAGCATAAATAATATTATTGGGTGGGTCGGTCGTTCGTGTGGATTTGGTTTAACAACGAAACAAAGAAAAAAAAACCGGGAACTAAATATTTCCAAAGTTCAATCGCCCTGTGGACGACGGTGGCGCTGCCGCTGCTTGTCATTTGTTAAATCAATTTATTGAATCGATTTTTGGTTTTGTTTTGAAATTTCGTTGAAAGTTATATGGGGTGTGTCCTTTGTACAGCTAACACGCACAAATAGGTATGGTTACATACATTTATGTGAAGTGTATTCCTATGAATCTTAACGAGTGTGTGTAATTGATGGTTGTTTGACACATGTCGTTTTCACACAGTATGAGGTATGACAAAAGGCGTATAGAAACGCCTTTCAGTTTTCAGAATGAGTATGGCTGTGGCAAGCCATACACATCCTTATGATTTGAATGCTTTTGCGTAGTCCAATACCAATAGAAGGCGGGTAGGTATGTAAAGTAATTTGTAAATCGTGTCATCGATTGGAGATGAATTTGATTTTTAAAATATTAATGTGTCAAATTGTGAACGGCCAAGGGAGAAGGGAATTTGTCATTTGGAAGGCCGTGACAGCTTTTAGTAGGATTTTATGCTTTTGTTGTTTCGGATGAAGCTGTTAAGTATATATTTTAAGAAACATGCACTAAATCCTCTTTTCATATGAAAAACTTCATTAAAAAGTCAGCGAAAAATAGGATTTCCACTAAAAACTTGGTTAGTTTCCTAAATCAGTCAAACGTCACCAACAACCTGATGTTCATAAGGGTTTCGCTGTGAAAGCCTTCCCTTTCTTCTCAATCTTATGAATTTTGTAACAGGTGAGGTACATAGTACGAATGTCACTGAGGAAGGTACGGGACCGGTTCTATTTGATTTGACTTACTCCAAGGTTTGTTCGTTTGTATATTTCACAACAATTATCGAAATCCTTAAATTATTTAGCCAGAAATACGTAAACATGAGATCACATCATTCAATTGACAACTTTACGAAATCTACAAACAGACCTTTTTTGGGTAGGTATTCAAATTCGTGGGATTTTAGTCGATGAGATCTTTTTCGCCATCTCTTGATTTGTTTCTAGTTTTGTTGACAGGAACTGAATGTAAAGGCCCAACCTATAGAACCCATCATGTTCGTTGACAGATTGATAAAAACACGTCAGCTACTGGAAGTTGGCCCATAAATAACGTATATTCGGGATGACTTAAGTTTACTTTCTTCTTTTGTGTCCGTTCAATCCTTTGTCAGTTTTCACGAATTAAGTTAGACCATATTATTTGGTAAAAACTTTCAAACATAGTGACAGATGACAGTTAATTTTTCTTTCTGCAGTAAATATTTTATGGAATATTTTTTACGGCTATGCAATCAAATTTATCGCTTAAAGATCTAATTTAAAGCTGGCATGTCCACGACGTGGAAAACAGTTCCAATCGATTTGAGCTTAAGTAAAATTTTGTGAATATTCTTAAAGTTTACAGTGTACGGGAACAGTATTCATACAAGATCACAAGCCATACATTTTATTTCTGTCATCTGACATGTGTCACAGATGACAGCCATGCTTTGGTATTATGCGTCGACAAATTTGAATTGGAAACTTGTGACAATCTCCTGACAAATGTGCCCGCAAAACTGACTTTGGAACTTAATAAGACAAAAATAGTTCACAATAATCACTATTCCCTTTGGCGTTTGTTGTAAACGAATAATATTCAATTTAGTTTCAAAGTCGCTCTTACTAATTTGATGCAGATAAACGACTTGAAATGGCAGTGACTCCACATGTGAATGAAAATCCTTGATACGTCCGACGAAAATCTGGGAATTTTGACACCAACAAGACGATTGAATCGTAAAAATCAAAAGACAAACGACAAAAGACAATTTGCGAGTGCAGCTAGCTTATAGTACGAGTATTTGCCTAGACAGTTACAAAAATTCCGCCAGTCTGAAAACAAACAAACAAACGGAATCGGAACTTTATTTGCTGTGTTCTTGCCAAACAACGCGACCGTTGTGCGACTAAAGTTACAATTTGGGACTTTTTCGAGCGCCTGCCAATTTTTGCTCGCGACCTTTCAGAATTCTGCAGCGGTCACACTGTTGATAAATGTATGTGTAACACCCGACACTTTAATAAAAGCGCTGTTTGATCAGTATTTGAGCTGGGTCTCTAGTTCGTCCGCCTTTTTACCCACCTACCCGTATCCCATTTCAGGCTTTGCATCGCACTATCCCAACCTAGAGGTCTGCCCGAACATTAAACGTCCATCCCTTCTTCCATTGCGGAAATTTATACACAATGAGAAATTTGATTTAAGGGCTGAGGCCTCTTACATTATCTCCCGAATGGACTAAATAAGCATAGTACTTCCGCAAATAGTATTTCGAATATTCCATCCCTCCTAAATAGGGTGCTTTCGATACCCATAAGCATAATGTTAACCCCGCCTTTCATTTACTGAACGAGCTTGGATATCATCTGAACCGCATCCCTTTCCTCGACCGTATAGACAAAATCCAGGCACAACCATAAAGTATTCATCAAGACCCAAAGCAAAAGCACCCCGTGACCCACATTTTCGAATACAAAACATTTCATTCATCCGGCCAAATGAATTACACACATCTTTCTCGTTACACTAAAGTGAATACATAAATTTTACAAAATAAAAGAACTAGTGCAACATGGCTGTGGCTGTCCCCAGGCGCGTTCTAGAAACTTAAGACAGTTCCGACCAGCCAGCCCCACAAGCTAATACCTTAATGGAATTCCCTGCATATTAAGTAGGTCCATCAGCTTCAAAGAAAATCTAGTCTAACATGAGAATAAAATTAAATAGTGACTTCCCTGGCCTCGCCGTCGTCCGTGTGTTACTTTTGCGCATATAATTGTCACCACTTGATGTTGCAGATACACGGACAAGCATGTTAGATACGTAATGCAGTAGAATATTGACAACAAACTCATTAAAACCTCTGCTCTAGTTTATTCTTGTCGCAACTGCCAAAGGGCTGTCATCTGCTGGGGAACCGTGTTACCCGTCTGACACCCTTTGGGCTGCATTTTCTCATTCTTTTCAGTCTTACTGTGTGGGATTTCCATTTCTAAGAAGAACATATTTCCAACACACACTGGAGCGGAGGAGAATTTTTATAAAAGGAAATATAAAAAAAACCGGAATGTATCCCCAAACTAACTGCTTGTTTTGAAAGTTTCCCTATATCTACTGTCACACACACACCCAGTAGTTAAAGTATTATGCGGGCATGCAAGATGATATTCGAGTCCGATGTGACTGTACAAGGCCGAAGCCAAAGTAACAAAACTTGCACTTTGAAAAATGGGGTTAACTTAAAAATGTACGAATGGGGAGGGATGGATGGATAGCAACAGCGGCAGCAGGAGCAGGATGTGGATGTGTGTATATATGGTTGTCGTACAAAAAGTCTTTTATGAATGAACGAATGACGGTTGAAACTCATTTGTGTTAACATGCAGATTTGGGAACAATTTTCAACGTTCACATGCATTGTCACGAAGACTGGCTTTCTTTGTCATTTGTTTGCTGTGACAGCGGAGGAAAGGATTTTCATTTTCCAACTTGTACAAAGGAAGTGGAAATAGTTTCTCTAAGCACGATGCCAAAATATCTGTTAAAGGATGGGGCAAACTGATTAAAGTTTTGGGACTCAAATAGATACGGTCTCCTTTGGGTTTAAGCTGGAGCCTGTCTTCCTTTGTGGAATCATTTCCATGGGGCTAACATTAAAATGTACGAAAAATATACCAGGATCGCTAATAGCCACTTTCGCAGCTCAAATTGGCGGATATACTGAAAGCGACTGACAGCTTACAACTTTCCGCCGTAATAAGAGCAAAATTACATGCAATTAACGAAAAGAGATGAGAAAATGACTTCCATCACTCTACTTGTAGAAAATGACGCACTTGAGAAGGCGAAAAACGGAATTTGGCTACTTGCGTTAAGCTCTGCACTCGTGGATATCTAAATAACGAAATGCGACATACTTTTGATGATATTCCAAAAAGGCCCCAGTTTCTCTATGCAAGGTCCTGGACAGCGACGAATGTCCACTTGCTGTGTCTTGTATTTGTGAACATAGAAAAAAGTAAATGCTTAATTTTGAAAGGTAGATGTGTCCCAGATAGGTACGTGGTTGTTGAGGTGACTGAGAAGAGTCCGGGTTGCCGTTTCGTCTAATTAGTTTGTGGGAGGCTTGGTCTTATAATAATTCAAGAAACCTACAAATGGAGATGAAATCACTTTAAAAATAGTAAATGCATTTTTTAATTTGGAATGTGGAAGAGATCCATCACTTCACAGAACAACAGATTTGACTTTCAATATATTTTGTGGGTAAAACATTTAAAAGTAAAATTTCTACGACTTAATATGAATATTCTGGAATAGAAATGAGCCTCATTTAGGCAGCTAGTTTTTGCAATGTAATCCCATAACCAACTTGGTAAGAATTGAAAACAATGAGAGAATTATTGCGGCACATATTGAAAACGAAAATAAACTTCGTTTCGTTTGGTTTTTTTTTTGTTTTGCTTTACGTAACTAGAAGAAAAGACCATATGAAGCAAATTTTTGTGTTTATATAATTTTTTTTTTTCGTTTCCTGAAATGAAATGAAGTGATTTTCGTTTCGTTTTTTACAAAAACACAACCAGTTAAAAACACATAAAAATTAAGCAGATGAGATGAGCAAATTTTTGTGTTTGTATCATTTTTTTTTTCGTTTCCTGAAATGCGAAAGTGAGTTTCGTTTCGTTTTTTACAAAAACACAACCAGTTAAAAACACATGAAAACCAAGCAGATGAGAACTGCAACCTAACCCTCTGGCTGTCGACAACTTTTTCGCACATTTGTATATCAGGAATAGTGCACTCGGTGTTGTGTTGCCTTCCAAGTGTGAAATTGTTGACGGATTGTACGCATTAACAAATGGCTTCAAATACTAGGTACGGCAGAGAAGTCTATTGGTTTCATATCTCACGAAGTTAGAGATCGAGCCACACGTCAATTCCTGGATATAGTCTTCGATGGTCTCTCCGGCAGACCACGATTATGGCCTTTTTGTTATTATGCGCACATGATCTGTATCGAACATTGTTTTCCACGGTTTACAACAAAAGTTCGAGATTCAACTGTTGTTGTATGGTAATCAATGATCTAAATATATAGATTATGTGAGATTATTAAGAAAGCCTTATGTCCCATGTCAAATGCGCCATTTCCATACATCCCATTGCTTAGGGTTCTTTTTCCACTGCGCCACCTCTCGCGAACGTCTGACAAACATCCGTGTGTATAACTGTCTTCAAAGAGCTTCTCAATTAGCCATTTGGAATCGGCATAAAAGTGTAGATTCCTGTCATTTGTTCCAAAAATGAAAAAACTCATACAAAACGAATGGTTTTGAAAAGCTTGGCCTAAGGTCCCCACGCATCTGTTGCGCCAACTATTTATTTATTTATTTTTGCGTCCCGTTGCTGGTAAACCGCACTAAACTGTGCATTTGCGGGGTGTTTCTGTAGCACCTACCACCTACCGCAAAATTTTCTTTTCTACATTGACACTAGGTCAAATTGAACATCTCTCAATTTATTTCGCATCCCGTACATATTCGACTACTTCCACATTCAATTTGCTGCCAATATTTAAATTCCGTTCAATTTGGCCATGACACGACTTCAGAGCAAATCTGAGCAACATTTTAATTCCTCAGTCAAATTTCGTTTGCAACTTGCCCTAAGTGGCGTCAAAAAAGCTGCAAAATATCCATCTCTCAGAAATAAAGTAATTTCATCTAAAATTTGCACAGCAGCTGCAAAACTTATTTGACTTTGTGTGCAATTTCAACGCAAACCATCCATACACATTGACGTTGATGATGATATACAAACCGCAGCTCGATTATTGATCACCCTTTAATTAGCGGAAAAGTTGAACTTGGCGTGGGAAGGCCCCGATGCCGTTGCTGGAATTTACAGCAATTAATCATTGGCTTTTAGTGAGTAAACTTCGTGATGATAGGATGAAAAAATGGAAGCAAAAAACGAAAACAAACTGCAAAACGTCCTTGAAGAGAATTCCAATTGAAACATTGCAACATTCCATCCCACTGCTACAGCCAGACGTTCCCTATGGTGTTTTCTATTTTCCCTACATGGGATATTTAATTTTAAGAAGAAAATACATACCATACCGGGTTTCGTTTTCATTCTTTCACAGAATTTACATTTTCTTGTGTTTTATTACATGATGCCATTATTCAAAGTGAATTGTGTCGCCTTCGCAGTCATCAGTATATAGCAGTCCCTTCAACGATATCAGACTGAGCTGCATATTATCATTCTGCAGTCGTCGTTCGTCACTTAATGCAAATTTATAGAGTGTCATCTAGTGAAATTTACTGCCACCATTAGCGCCGTTGTAACCATGAAAAAGCTTTGTGCAGCTAGAGTATCAGTGTTTCCAGATGAAAAATCTGAAAATCATGTCATTCCAAAATAGAACATTTTGTTTTCAAGATTTTTTCATAATATAAGTGCAACGAAATAAAAAACGCAATATTTAGTACACAAAAACAAAGTGTTTAATACCCTTACTCGTACGGTGTAGTTGAGTTCAATCGAGTATCAATTTATCACTTATTTACGAAAAAAAGTCCTTTCTTTAGAGTTGATGGAAAAGTTAGTATTTAAAACTGAAATTGTGTGTGCATGGGCTCTGTTCGACTCTGTTCCATGCCTAATAAAGGCCGTGTTCCATTGCCCGCTGAACGTCTAGTACAAAATATCCCAGATGAAGAACCGCCCGTGCTAGAACGAGAGCGCCATCGGCAAAATTACATTTGCCACTATTTTTCGCATGCAATTAGAAAAATGATATAATATATTATAAAAACAATATCTGAATTCCTATTTTAGTTATGTTATTGCGAATTTTATCCCAATAACACGTTTGAACGATTTCATTTGACAAGTGCTTTTTGTTATCTCTCAATGCAGCGGGTAGTATTGCGCTAGATTGAATAATTTCCCTGAAAGGGAATTGTGTGTAGCGCAAGTGGTGAAATGTCAATTTTTTTATATGAAGTTTGACATGCCGCTAGTCATCTAGAGGGCAGTGGAACGCGTCCAATGGAATTAATCGAAAACGTTTTCTTCGACAGAAAAAGTTAGACTTCGAAAATTATTGATATAAAAAATCTTTAAACCTTACGAATTTGAGGTAAAAAGTCTTGTACATATGTTGGAGCTCAAACATCTTGAAAGAAAGAAGATAATTTCTTGTAATCTGGCATCACTGATGCTTAGGTTCACTGGTGCCGTTCAGTTGCGCTCGGTTTAAATGCCAATGCGCTGCACACAATAGTTTCGATTATTATTTTTCGATGTTAATTTTTTTCTCCTTACAATTCCCTTCGCAGAGGGTAGGGGGTTCACTCTGAAATTAGCTTCAGATTTTCCTAATGCATTAGATGATAGAAATGATTTCGGTGCCTCAGGAAAACCATTTTAATTACCTAATGGTGGCGAGGGGAGGTCCTCCGAAAGTACCCCTCCATGTCTATGCAAATTGTTTTCCATAGGTAAATGTACAACTTCTTAATAGGCGGCAATTTAACTAATGTCAAAAGTATTCAATGCGTGACAGCGGTTACACAAATGTCACAATAAGGCTGAGTGCAATCAATGTTGTTGAACTAGCGAGGAAACGCGTCTGAAAATGTTACGATAACGAGTAAAGGAAATAGCTTTTAGCTTCGTGTTAAATTAATTCGTTTATTCCGAAAATCGAAATCAGCGCCTGTTTCTTAAGTGGTTTTCATATAGTCGTGGACGAAGGTCACGTAACCGAAAAATGTGTAAGATCTGTAATCGGTGGAAAATAGCCACGCAAAGGGAAAGTTGTAATGAACAAGGAAAACGTTATTCGATTGGCCTGATAAGGGAGTGTTCTCTGTTTGGCTTTAGGTAAGGAATAGGTTAGGTACTCCTAATTAATTGGTGGCCTTGGGGCATTTGGTTTTTCGAATCACGGAAGGGATTGCTCTGGCGGTTTGGTGGTTTTTTGAAGAACATTCTGATTTTCGCCAAATGGTTCTTGAGTAATATTTTTTTTTGCAATTTGTCAAGAATAGGAAAGGAAAGTGGGTTTGTATGTTGTCTTGCATTCATATTTTTTCAATACATAAGAGTTTAAAGTTGTGGCACGTTTGTAAAATTTTAAAATGGCGATGACGACCAATACCCATTACGAGTCAATAAAACATTAATTGGCAGAGAAAATTTCAAAGACCTACGCCGTGTTATATCAATTTTGAGTTTATGCCATTTTAACACAAAATACCCGCAGGCTGGCTCTTTGTATCTGGCTTAGAAGATATGACTTGAGATAGTTGAGCGTTCGTTTAGTTCAGTTTGGTTTGCCGAGGTAGATGTTCATGAAACACACTTTCTTCCTTAAAGACAAAGTAGGGTCGGCCGTGAATCGTTAGGCAGATGGAATTGCCAATCACGGAACTACTCTACCTACTTCAGCTGTACCTCCTCTAGGAACAAAGCTGAAACGCACCAGTTTGAGCTCCCCGCAACCGAGCCTAACCTTAATGCGGCCACTAAAATTTTGAGACAGTGAAGAGAGAGAAAAACAGTATTTCTATTTCTGATTTTACTTGTGCTTACATTAACTATTAATTCTGAAAATATTCCTTCTTGGGACACTCGTTAAGCAATCATATTCATTGTAAGGTCAAGGATTGTGGTGAAAATCTTGTAGCTGCCAAATCCATACCAGCCACAGATTTTAAGAGGAAACTTATAGAACTCTGGCCTCACGAATGAAGAAAACAACTCTACAACCGAAAAATAGGCAACTTTCCAATTCGCCCCATGAAATCAATCAAATCGAGGTGCGAGTAGCCGGAGCACTCCCATTCACCGAAGAACTTATAAACAAAAGCTAAAAAAAAAAAAAGAAAACCGTATATTCTATTATTAGACAAGTTTTATTATTGAACAACATTTTAGAAAATCAATTCTCAGTCGGTGTTAGAGTCGCAACTATTTCTGTAGAAACAATTTGTTTATGTTCCCGGCGAACAGTTGAAGCTTTTATGGCCCTTTTATTGTAGTTTAAGTATTTTATTTGAAATAAGTTAGACTCAAATGAGCAGTCATATTGGAAATTAAAGTGGTCAAAGTTTATAAGAGTTTGCGATGGTGAAAGACTTAGTATGTACTTCAATTGGCTATGAACTTTTGGAAAACATTAGTTTCGTTGTGAAGTAGGCCGTTTTTTATTTGTTGCAGAGAAAAAGTCACATATCCTTAAGCAAAATATGAAAAGCCTTCCTTTCAATGCAAGATAAGTTAAAGGATCCTTCAGTCATCATTTCCGCCGTAGTCTAGTTTTAAAGTTTTTTTTTACTATGTTTTTTTCCTGTTCCTCAACGAAGCGGCGGAGTACTTCAATATATAATAAGCTGACAACTGGATTTTAAAAAAAAGTATCTTCCTACGCCTCCTGTAAGGAGAAAGTATTGGAACTGTGGGAACTTTCTTTAATATAAATATGACTGGTTCTTGTCTAAACTGTAGGAGTGTCTTATTGAAGTTTGTTTTCTTCTGTTCTTTTTCTGTTACAGACAGGACTTACAGATGATAGATCTCTCTTCGCATCAAACTCAAATGAAACGGTTTTGTCTTCATGCTCTGGCTTACGATTAAGCTTAGTTCTTCACATATCACTATTCCTTCTATTTACTCGAAGTGTCAAAATGAATTCAAAAACACTGGGCTTTTTGTATAAAAATTGTTTTGAAAGAAAGTTTTGTTTAAGCCTTACTTTGAACTCAATATGGTTGATGTCTGAGGTTATTAAAATACTCAATGTGAAATATTCGATGTGAAGGTTAAAAATGATTATTAGTAAGGCGTACATAAATAAACATAAATAAAAAACGTCGACCTTGAGAGCGAAAAATTCTGAAAATCACAAGCTGTCACAAAAATCAATACCGCAATCTTTTAAACGGCTTATATTGTTGCTCAATATTTGCAGTAATTAGCTCAAAGTTATCGAAATCTTGCAGGCGGAACTTCAACTAAGTTCAGCTTACCAGGCTCCCAAAAATTTTGCGCAATATATTGGAAAAAAAAAGTAAAACTTTTTACCCGAGCACATGCATTCGACCCCACCGTCTACCTTATTTCATATATCCAAGGCCACTACAGCAACAACCTTATCCTGCTCCCTGTTGCGGTTGACGTCGAATAATATGTGAAGAGGATAAAGGAAGTGAAGACACGAACAAGATGAAAACGTAGAGTATGCCCACTCATAGTCGGATTTTTTCCCTCTGTAATTTCACGTTTATTTAACTATCTACTTTAAAGAAGAAAAAAAAAACTGAAAATAAAATAAAAATGCATATTTGCTTCTACCCGAGAGATACCAACACCGAGAGGGATAGCAAACTCATTTTTCCTTTGCCTCATATAGGGAATCCAGTGCACTTGCTTCTTTGAGTTCGTGGATGCAACATTATATTGGTAGTGGTAGCTTTTAGTTTAGTGGCCCATAAAGTATTAGGGAGAACAATTTACGTAATGCATACAAGTCGTTATTGAATTCCTTTGAACTGTGATTGACCTAGTTCTTAGGTTGTCGTTGATGTTGTCGCCGTTATTGCCGTTGGCGTTTATAGGGATCGATTGGACGAGAGTCCTCTTCGTTATTACTTTTCATTTGGAGAGCCGTGAGGGAAAGAATGAGAAGAAGAGTGAAAGTGATTAATATTGCATTTCTTGTGCGGCACTGTGTACATATGCGATGTAAAGCAGGTCATCAGTTTAGGCGGAAAATGGTCGCGCTGTACACATGTACGGTTCAGAGTTATAAATGAGACTTTATGACACATGAAGCTGCTGTTCAGAGTGCTTTTAACAGATTCTGAAAGGAAGATTATTCCATTATGGATATTTAGTTAATTTATGTAAGCAAAGTTGGCTTGAGATGCAGGCTTTGGTCTACATTTTTGGATTGGAAGACGGAAGCCAGTTAGTAACCTCAATTGCATCTTGTGTCTATGTGGATTAAAAGTGCTTGAAGGCAAGTTGGCGCAAGTGAGCGTTACATTGTGGGTAAATTGCTTTTGGATCCCATCCTACAGTACAGTTTTTAATACAGACTAATCCAGCAGTTGAAGTAGGTCTTCAATTACTTCCGCTTTTCACTTATGAACAAAGTTAAGTTCGAGCACATGGGTCATGATTATGTAAAGTCATATGGGAATAAAATTGAAAAGATTATTATTTGTACGTTCTTCAAAGTTATATTCATCTATGAATAAGGAGTTCGGGAAGTGGATATTTTGAGAGCTGATGACTATAAATTTAAAAAAAATTACTGAGAGTTTCTCGCTAACCTAAATGTGACACATGGGCAATATATAATTTAAGTTGAGTCAACATTCACGAAAAAATTACTTTTAAAGAATATAATTATCCTGAAGTTAGGTAACGAGGTAACCGTGCTTAGTTGAATGGAATTAAGGAAGCAGATAAAATACAGGCTTTCTTCTTAAACTTACATGTTCAAACATCACACTGTACAATTGGGAGCTAACATGTTTCTTAAAAAGAGAAAACCTTTCCTTAGTCCAAACCTTGAGACCTACTGAAGGCCCATTTTGAAAATATTGATTTTTAGTTTACTTTCACTCATAGTAAAAACTATACAAAATTGCGATTTGTTAAATTCAATTAGAAAACAAGTCGACATAACTCAGAAGTCTGTAAGAGCAAATCAGTTTAATTACAATTGTTCATCTTCAGCCTCGCATTCTCTGAAGGATTCAAGTCCTACAAAACGTAAATATGTCTCGTTCACTAATTTGCTTATTGTACAACCTCTTCTATACGAATGCAGGCAGGTTGCACAAAGAAAGAAAATATTTTTATCTTCAAAGTGCCACACAATCAAGCCAAACGAATAAAAATAGTTTAAATTCTTTTTTTTTTTTAAGAGCAGCGTCACTCCTACCCAGCCAAATATGATTCCCTTGTCCACGTTTTCATTGCCCTTGACGTCATCAGCATTTTATATTAAAAATAAATAGATGGTAAATACAAATTTTCATCTTGTCGTTTGTTTTGACGCATAACATAATATTCTTCTACATTGCCACAGAGAGTAGAGAGAATCACTTTTATTTATTAAGCAGACAAACTTGTGTTTCATTTTTGGCATAATTTCAAAAACACAACACCGCAACCATATACGTTACATTTTATCTCAAGAAGAATATTTAATTTTTTCTTTGGTATACGCTCTCTGCCTCTTCAACAGAAGAACATGAACTTTTGGTATACAAAAAATTTGAAATTCAGAAAATGATATTATTGTTTAGAAAGCAGAACCGAAGCGGGAAAAAAAGGATGAATTTGGTAAAATTATGCTTGCCAAGTGAGAAGTTCTGCAAGTTGCGATTCGGATGCATTAGAAAAACTGTCAGAAATGGGCCACCCAACTAAATGAATTCTGTGCCAAGAAAGTTTATTGTTTGAATCATCATCGTAGTCTTCATTTTTATTTTGTTATTTTCTGTGTATTTTTTACATATTTTTTTATTTTGTCCGTTTGTTATTCTTTTTACCTTGTGGTGGAATAGGTCAGGGTGTGTACTAAATGCTCCATTTTGGATTCGTTCTCGGCAGGGGGTTTCGGAGACTGGTTTTTAGTGGCTGCTTTTTGAAAGCACCTGTTTTTTTTCTATCTCTAGAAATGAATGGCGCTCTTGAAGTGGTGTTGGGCTTTGTCCATTAGTCATGGGTTTGAGGAAACGAAATCGAAGAGAAATATTAATATACCGGGTAAGACGTGAAACAAATGTTCCTGTCAATGTTGCTAAAATCGAGAAAATTGAGGAAGCGGAAATCCAATTTGTCTCAATTGCACATCTGTCTGAATAACGTGGCCTAACGGAGGTGGTGCCAAGAACATTAATGTGCGATTGGTTTTTAGTCGGAAATTAAAATGAAAATTACTGTAATATTGAATATGTAGACGCTGTTGTTGGAAAATATATGGCTTGTTTTAAAGTTTGACAGAAAGTCAAAAATTTCACAATTCGTTGGCGAAAGCTGTCAAACAATCAGATCGCCAAATTTTAAAACTGTCAATATTGGGTGTAAGATTGTTTAACATCAGTTGCGTATAGAGATACTGCTAAAACATGTGACAACGTTTAATGCATTTTGACATTACCATGCGTAAGGTAGTAAATAGTCAATTTTGTCAGAAAAAACATCGCGATGCAAGGTGGGTTCTATACAAGTAAAATGCGTAGAAAATGGGCCCTCCATCCATTTTCAGCAGCTTAGAGTTATTTAGAAAATAGCAATTGAGATTTTTTCTTCAACATTATTTTATGCTTGGTAACGGGTACATTAGCACTCATCCAGCAAATGAATGTTTGATCGGTTCATGCGTTTAATTCCCTGTGAATGTTGTAACATTTTACAGGGCGTCACTACTGGAAATGTAGTTCCTAATATTCAAGTTGATATAGCAAATTCTACAGCGCATTCCTGTTAAAACTGGCATTGTTTTAGTTGCTTCCAGTTTCATTCTTCTAATCGATATTGACAGTCGGTCAGTCTTCCGCCCTTGGCAAAGTTGTTGCTGATGTTTTTTTTAATATATTTTATTACAGTTTTGCTGCTGAAGTTGTTTTGGCAAAAATGGAAACTGTGATATTCTCATAGGTCCAGGCTTAACAAGTCACAATATTGAGAGTTGGCCTTGCTATAATAATCATTTTTTAGGTCACAATGTGAAATTTTGTATGGAAGATAAAGCCATTGTGAGTTCGTAAAATTAAGCCTGGACACTTAATATTATTTTAATATCGCGGAGTGACATTAAACTGCAGCCCTGGCAGCAGTTTTTTTAATTTTTTTTTTTTTTTTGAATGAATAGGTACTTCTCCCGAGAGATGTCAACCGCTAACGCCTCAATAGTTGTGTGATTCATCACTCTCAATGCAAACTCATAACAAGTATGACATGACGACTACCAATTTCAAAACTGTCATCAGATAAATATTTCATATGCATAACTCTTAAAGGCACTTGACTTTTTACTACATCATTTCCATTCGAACTCCTCGCAAAAAGTTCATCTGTCTAAATTGGCTTTTCTGACTCACATCAGATAGACTTTCGAATGAAAGTCTCACTTTAAGATATACACAAAAACAAACTTTCGAGTAACTATGCCATTATTATCCTCGCATTAAAGAACTATTCATATAATTTCTTATTTTTTTCTTGCAATGAAGATAAATACAAGAACACAATAAAGTACAAATTAGGAGAGTACAACAAAAACAAGCGGTGTCGCGCGGGGACGAGAGTTACAGTCACACAAGACTACATCACAATGGCCTAGGGCTCTCCCAATGTTTTCCAACTTCTCTGTCTCTCTGTCTCTGTCGTATCGCATCGTAGCTCTACCTTAAGAATTTAAAATGTGCGCACAGTGTATGTATATCGTTATTTCTGTTTTACCAAGGACTACACTCGGCAGAAGCACCAACAACACCAACAACAACGACAACGACAACTCTACCTACATCGGCAGAGTACATCATTAAGTCTGAGACAATATTCAGGAAGGAATGGCTTCAATTTAATGATGAAATTTCTTTTTTATGCTTTTGTTTGTTCAAGTCTTGTTTTTCGTTTTCTTTCCATTCGTTTCGCTTTCCTTTTTATTTGCTTATGCCAGAGAGTATTTTTCTTTCCATGTTTTCATGCTGGCAATCCTTTATTTATAAATGGATGTGCGTTTACATGAAAATAACGGCTGCATTTCAAGAACGAGGCAAAAAGAATCCCATTTGAATACACACACAGTATGAGGCATACAAATAAATACACATTACCACTCCTTGTGTAAATAATTGCATCCATACCTGCTATACATAGTTGGTATACAGTCCTGTGTGGAGGTCCTTTAGCGCAGCAGTGGAGCTCAGTTGTTTGTCGCCTCGTCCAGTCTAATTAAGAGGGGCAGTTACGTCATGTGGAAGCTACCATATTTATTTTTCTGGCTTGCCTCTACTACTTCCTGTTTATGTTAGATACCAGGATAAAGACATTTTCTGTTGTTTGAAATGCGAACAATTGAGTAGAGTTGACTATTAGGGTTTGCTCGTTTTTTGGGCGCGGGTATAAAGAGGATCGAATTTCAAGGGTTAATAAACTGACAGTGCGATATTTTAACGCTACTTTGAAGTATGTACATTAGTTAGAGCGAGGATGCAGATAGTTTTCAAAGGCACTGCCATTTTTGTGGAGGACGTTTTGAGATTCACTAGTTGGACTAAGTTTCTTTTCTTTTTTTTTTTTTTGAAAAGCGGAACTGTGCTTTGAGTTTAGAAATAAAGTACTGACCATGCAAAAACCGCTTATGCAGCTTGACAATTGTTGAAAACATAAGGTACACTTTATAAAAATGCACTTATTGTCTTCAAATACTTTTCTCCGAAAAGCGAACCTATGACGCTTCAGCAGTGCCTTGAGATGCTTGCAGAAAGGGGTTAGGTCGGCACTTAATTTGTTTTCACTTACAGAACTCTTGAAATATGTAGGTAGCCAACTGGAACATCTGCCATGGTTAAGTGCCTATCGAATAGGCAAATGCCAGCCACTAGTCTTTTGTGTTCAAGTTTAATATATGGGAACGATATACGAGCCCTCTTCTAACCTGATGTGCTTTATAGAAATGTAGGAGTTACACCGAGCTGAAGTACCTCTTGCCTCTAACTATAGGAAACGTAACTTTGAGTGCGGTAATTTTTCGTTATTAGATAAGTGGCCGCAAAGTGAAATGGATGGGCTGGTGGTCGTGCAGCATTTTGGGGTACTCCTGCGTATAAACCAAAGGAATCCAATGGTACACAATCTACTTCAACAGAAGAAGGCCTTGCATCCATCCGCAGAGTTGAAGTGATAATCCGTAAGTTTAGTTGGATCTCTGTAAGCCGTTTAGATGCCCTAGGCCATGGACTACAAATTGCTGTAGTTAGCAAAATTATAATTCTGCTTCTTCTGGTCATAAATGGGCATTAGTCCTTCTAAGTTTAGAGCACTATTCGGGCAAGAATCTAGTAAACTTGTTCCCCTACTTGGTGAAGCAGTTTGAGCATATAATGAATAGTGCGAGGTTACGGCTATTTGTGTTTTTTAAAACGTTTATCTATATTATGATCACCGATTGGGTTGCTGGTTTTGAGAGGAAGGCTCCTCTCCTTGTCCATATAGCTTGTACAAAATCGTTGGTGGGACAGACTCCAGAGACGGCATCGGAATAAGATCTATATCGTCCCGTCAAAAGTGTTCGACCCATCTGTGATGCAATAGGTCGATTCATCTTCTAAGAATGAACACTGCTCTTATAATGATCTATACTAGGGATGATGACTTTCAAACTTTTATCAACGTATCGCTGGAGTATGGCTCATTCAATGTTTCTTGCAAGTGTATTCAAAACAATTGAAAACAGCGGTGTGAACAGTGGTTTACTCGTTCACTGTGAAAAAGCCTTAAGATGCATATCTGGAGCGGCTGCCTCAGGAACTCAATAAATGTTTTCTTCCATGAGACTACAATGGTTGCGTAACCTGCTGACTTTCGTAATTTTTACTTCAAACTACGCTTGAATATTTTGAGGTTATAGTACACCTTAATGTTGCTCGGCCTTTTAGAGAAGCCGACTTCAAGTTGTCCAAACTGTTCGCGTGAGATGTGTCGTCCTATCTTGATAATGAATGATCTAATTAAGTGACGACATATTCACCCAGTCGGCGTTAGACATTGACCTTTGAATCCTCAGTCGTGGAAGTCAATTACTTAGCAGGGTTCTTGCCATGCGTCCTTCTTAATCAGTATTTCCAAAGAATTCCCGATACAATACCACTATCGGAAATTGTGTGTGTACACTGCAGTGGCGTGGCGTGAATGTTTTAAAATGGGAAGTCGAAGCAAAATTAATCACATATAAATATAAGAAACCTTACACCTGTGTACCTTGAAAGAAAATCATTCATTGTACATTTGCAAATTGGGTTCCCATTACTAAATTCACTTAAGTCATGCACTGCAATCTGCCAACTGAATTTGTAAACCAAAACACTTACACCTACCTCAACATACTACCTGCAATTATCCTCACAATCAGACAAGCAGAAGTAGAATAAATCGAATAACTCGAAGAAAAGCGTGTTATTTTGTTCATTTCATAACCAAACAAACACATACGACATACCCAAAACACAACCCAGTGGCCATGGCCTGGCCAGTACCAGTACTCAGCTCTGGGAAGAAAAAAAGAGATACAAACAAATGTTCACTCCGTATTCGGCAGTCAAAATGAACTTTGTGAGAACCGCGAATAACTCGAAGAAAAGCGGGTTATTTTCTACAATGGGTGTTGAACAAAGAGGTGTCAGACTCACACAAAGTACTCAGGGAAGAAAAAAAGAGATAACAAGCAAATTTTCTCTCAAAATGAACTATAAAGGGAGAACTTTAATAACCCGACATATTTTGGGTTACCTTCGCTTTGTCGCGACGAGACGATGACGAGGTTGTATGAAAATGGATACACACACAATTTTTATATGAGTGCTTTTGTGTGTGCACCATTTGGTGAGTATTCAAATTCATTTGGTAGCGTTTCATGTATATTCGGTTTTTGGTAGATAGATAGTGTTGCCTGGTGGAGATTTCAAAAGGTAACTCGGTAGGAATCGAGTTATATGGACGCCACGCCACTGGTACACTGTCTCGTGTCACCCACATCTATTGAGAGGAGCTCCGACTTCAAGCTGTTATCCTCCCTCCCCAAATTACACTTCATGTGGTTTAACAGAAGCCAACGAAATTTTCCTCAAATTATATTCTTTAGGCGCCATTAAATTGTAAAAGGGTCAATTTGCCGTCACCCACAACAACCAAAGGACGCAGCTTAATTTCCGCAATATTTTTATGCACTCCCACTCGAGGTTGAATAAAAAATACATTCCCGCCATAAGATGTAACCGCACGCCAATTTATTCAATCGCATTTTAAAAGCAAAGTGGTTTTCTATTATGCGTGACAAAACCTACCACCAACCATCAGAAAGCTAGCCTCGTTTCTTCTCGGCCATTTTCTTAATTTTCTCTCCACTTTGAACTGAAAGAACAAGCACTCTCCTTCGCGTACAGAAATTGCGTCAAAGTTTGCAATTAGGGTCAACATGATTGCCATTTCTTCGCCCAAAGTTCGTGTGTAACCACAGCGAGCCAACTCATTCTTTCACCAACTCCAATCCAATTAATTATAATTGGTTTGGCAGAGGTGACATTTTTTTTACCTACAAGACTCATACCAATACCCCATCTAGATTCGTCTATACCTCTCTCTAATGGAATAATTGGAATAATAATCTCCAAGCGGTGAATCTTAACAATAAATTTATTTTATTAAGTTATTGAATAAATACCGCCATCACCGCGTGCCGGTTGCAATCCGTTAATTGGCATTTCGCCATCAGTGATGAGTTTATTATTTTTATCCTGTTTTGTATTTTCATTTAAATTATGATCCATATGCTTGGAATCACTCATTCAAAACGAGTTGATTTTTCGGCAAAGGAAAAGAAATGAAGCAAACTGTGATTTTTGGTATTTTTTGTTTGCAACTCTTTGTACCGGGGTCAAAAACTCTTCACAACATAAATGTGTGCAAGTCATTTGTGTGCACTGATACTTATACTGAGTGCGTGCGTGAGTTTAAAATTAAATTCACAGCTATTTGTTTACGGCCGCAACGTGAGTGCGAATATATATATTTTTGGAAGACCGAACCCACCCCGCATTTAAGTATTTCGGTGTGAGGTTATATTTATTTGGTTGACAGGTTAAATCTAATAGTGAGGATATTTTTATGTTTATTTTGTTTTTGTTGGCGCGCCGAGGCGTCATGGATTTCATTTGCTTGCGATTCTTGAAAATATATTGAAAGAAAATGCTTCCACATGGTGGTGTTTATAATGGGAATTATTAATGTTTGCGTCATGGTTTAGCGGTTTTGAGGAAATGGCTTGTTTGTGAATTTTTAGTTTTTAGTGAAAGTGCGTGGGAGAATTTACTACGTCAAGGGGTGCGCTTGGGTGGCAAAGGATTTGGTCAGCTGATTCTTCTGCGTTACGAGATGCACTTAAGTAGGTATATATAGTTTTTATTATGCAATTTTTGTGCAGTCTTATAAATGTATTTTAAATTATTGCGTTGTATGTTGGCAGGAAAAGAAGGATTTCGAAGTCGAAGCAGTTGATTTGAGGTTCGATCTCCAGGAAAAACTTAACCAACAGTTGTTACTCATTTCAAATTAATTATTCGTTATTATTTTTTTTTTTGCTTGTATATATTTTTGAAATTGTTCACAAGTGAAAAACAGACACGATCCGTTCAGGTATTGCAGTTTAAAAATGTTCCCAAACTGATTGATTTAATGGCTGATCACAGTTCAATCCGAAACTTTTCTGCAGAAAGCATTTTGTACTACGGATATGCGACTGTACGTTCTGTTGAATACTTAAAGTTTTTGTAGAACTTGACGGGAGCAATTTTATGTAGCAACGGCCATTTTTGTCTTTCTTCCTAAAATACTTGCACTCAATTTGTATTAGCACTTCCACGTGTCTTATTATCTTCAGTCATCTGCGCATTTCCTCATAAAAACATTGTCGATTTTGATTACTTTATAAGCAGCAGAGAAGACGACATACAATGCTTCTGCTTTTGCGCCTACTAAACGTAAACAAAAGCACGACCCAGAACAAACATTGCTGATATTTCTCTATTGGTTGATAAAAGTTTGATTTGATTGTGCTTAGTTTTCGACTGCAGTCAGCTTTTATACTTTATGTATTAAACTATCATGGGGAGCTCAAAATATTTAGGCAAGTGTTGCCTATTTTGATGATCTTTTTGAGGTTCCGTACCCGCTTTTGTCCGTCTGTCCGAACCCATTAGACCAATTTAGCACCTAGGTCCATCTCAGCGTAGAAGGCTGTAATTTGCATCTCTAGTTAAACAACAAACACCAATGGTAGCGATACATCGACTGGTTTTAGATTTGGTGAAAAAAATATTTTCATTCGCACAAAAGCGTTTATTTATTGATTTACAGATGGATATATACCTTTCTTGTAGATCATGCTCGTAGCTATCTGTGCCGAAGACTGTTTTGAGGAAAATTTAATACTTTAAAAGATATTTACAAAAAACTGTCGATCATTATATAAAGTACGCTCCTTTTAACCATTTTTCAATCGTTATGGGTGTGTTCTCTTAATCGAATTTTCAATGTATACTTAACTCTAGTCATTCTCATTGGAACTTTTCCAATGGATACTCATTCTCATCCACACATATTGTTGTTTGTTCGCCATTTCCAACTCTAAAGTAGTGCGGAACCTTCGGTGCGCGAGTGACACTCGCACTTGGCCGGTGTTTTATTTTTGTTTTGTTATTGATTAAGAATAATTTGTGCAGTAACAAATCAAGTGGCAAAAAAAAAAATTGATCAAAAACGGATAAAAAAATTAGGCGTGGCAGTGAAAATCATAGCCTAACCCTTCTATGTGTCTTAACAAATATTAAAAAAAAATGTGTATGTGGTTTTTGAGCCGTTTTTAAACAAAGGGTCTTTCATTAAGGACTTGACAACTTCTTTCTTAAATAAAATGCAAACAACTTGAGATATCTGAAAAAAAAAAAAAAAAAATTATTGGCTTGAATTAGGAACTATAAAAACATTCATAAATGGAATTCGACTTCGTTCGGGAACGTATGAAGCGTTCGATACGACGTTGAACCCAATTTTCGATGACTCGGCCGCTATTTCTCGTTCAATATTGGCTCTGAGCTCCTCTAAAGTCGCCGCCGGCTTCTCGCCTTAGACCAATGATTTAATGTAGCCCGATAAAAATAAGTCTAGAGGCTTTAAATCACACGATCTCGGCGGCCAATAGACGGGTCTGTTACTCGAGATAACACGGTCACCGAACTGAGACTTCAATAACTGGATTGTTGCACCCGCTGTGTGACTTGTGGCACCGTCTTGTTGGAACCACAAATCACTGATGTCCAATTCATGCAATTGCTCAAAGGAATCACATACATTTACCGTAACGTGATGGTCAATTTTATTGACGAAAAAAAAAAAAAAACTGCTCAATGACGCCACCGCCATGAAAACAGATGAAGTGCTGTTTCATAAAGCCCATGAAGGTTCTCACCTATCCAGCATGTATTCCTTATTGACGAAGCCGTTTAACCAAAAATGCGCTTCATCGCTGAATATTGAAAATTGCGACCATTCATTAGTAAATTCTAATTATTCGTAGGTAAACGTTGTTCTTTTGTGTACTTCAAAATGATGAAAATATTGATTTTACTGAACATTTTGCTTTTGACAGATCGGTAATCGGCTTAAAGGTGCGTTTACACTGAAAGTTTAAAGTTGTCAAGCCACTAATGGAGAACCCTTTACTACTTCTGTACCCAATATTGACGGTCTACTTTCGCTGTAAAAGTTTTAGAAATTTGGAATTTCTGAAAAAGCTCTTTGACCAAAATCGTTATACAAATTTTGATCAACTTATCCGATATTAGTGTTTTTTTTTTTTCTTAAAATCTTTAAGGAATCGGGCTCTTCATAAAAATGAGGATTACTCCTCATAGTCAAAAGTAATACCTTTCACTGGTTTTAAACATTTTGTTACAAAGATGTTACAAACAGCCTTGCTAATGAGACAAGTTGTAGCATAAATTCGGATGGGATTGGCTAAATAGGTTATGATTATTGGTTCATACTAGGCCCCTAGTTTCACCAACCTTCCTCCTGACTAACCTTGTTGTCTTCTTCTGAAGAGCTTCTTTAGCAAAAGCTAGCCTCTTCTATGGTCTAAAACAATTTTTAGCATTTAAAAATTGAAAAATGAGTGATCAGTATTTACTTTGATAGACTAAAATTTCGAAAATGCTTCTAACCCTGCTTGTCAATCTTAGGAAGACCGCAGGTCGTTGGGCAACTAGCCTGCATTCCAAGTTTCGCCGTTGGTAACTAAATAGTAGATAACTAAAACTGTTGCATCAGGTTCGAAGAGTTATTGAGCTCCTTTCTGCTCTAGTCAGTGCACTTAAACTTGGAACTTCAAATATATTTGTGTATAAAAACTAACTAGAAAATTATTAACATTTATACCTTTAAATGCGAATGGCCTAGGCGTCCTAGTCAAAATATTGTTTTTCAGCGGCATTAAGAAAAAAAAAAATAAAAATCCGTGCATACCAAGTCCGCATTTCTTTCCGAATCTGCAAAAGATCTTTTGCCAACTTCTTTTGGTTGGGAAAGAAACAAAATCTTGTAACCTCAAATGTAGCTTGTCAACTTTACTGTTTCCATGCAATCTCAGTTTCCACTTCCTCTGCCAGTCTTTTGCCAATAAATACCACCGTAATAAGAGTTAACCGATTTATCGATTTTCGTCCAAAGGAGGAGTTCCCAAAGAAGGCCTTTAAAAATGGCCTTCTCTTGAATTTCTCTTCTTCACACAAAACAATGAGCCAACTTCCAATTATCAAAGGTACACAAAAGTTTAATTGGAAATGTTAAATGCGAAAAAAAGGAAACCGAAGAAGAATAAGACGAAGAATCCCTAGAACACCATGCAATTCTATTTTAATTTATTAGATTGCATTCTAATGGAAGTGTTGACCTTCTTTTGTCTGTCCTGCTGTACCCCATGAAGTACAGATAAAAATGTCACCCCATGCTGGGAATTCAGATGGCGCCAAGTACACACACACATAGGTACATAGATACAGTCGCCCTTCACCACTGTGACGTAATCTACTCCCAAGGGATGATATTGAGATACCATCCAATTGGTATCGCACCAATTTCAGCTTAACAATATCAATTACAATAGCTTTGGACAATTTCTCACACACAGGTGGGCTCGCAGTTGGTATAGGCGGGGTATGGGCTCCCATCCCTTTTTGGCCACACAATTCGAATAAAAGTAGTAAAATAATTTCCTTGAATTTTTGCCAATAATTTTGCCATGTGTAGGAGCGTGTGTATGTACACAACACACTTGTGCGAAGTTCGATTAAGCCAATAAATTTGGCATATAGTGCATTTTGCATTTTTTTCCTCCTCCATGTGCAAGATGCAATCTTTGGGCTTTATCCGTGAGTGGAATAATTCGATTTTAATTGCAAACTTGAGAATGATTTATTTTTTTCCGCTTTGCCTTCGTTCCCCCGGTGGTGCCACATGGACATGGACATGGACACATCAGGCTTGGGTTTCGGGTGGTATGGGAGTGGGAGTGGATGCAGGCATACCAAATGAATGGTTATTTAGAATATGAGGGTAATAATCGTGTTTCTATTGATGTCTTGATTGTCTCTTGGAAAACATTAACCACCCACACTGTGCCAAGTATGCTTATTGCATATTCGAGACTAAAACAGACAAAACTCATCGAGACACGAGTGTTTTGCTGCATCTCATATATTGCTCTATAAATATTGGTTGACAATTTATTGAGTGGGGACTGGGGACATTTGACTTTGTTTTGTTTAAAAAAAGATTGCATTCGAATAATAATTTTTGCTGTCTCTTCTCTTTGCAGGTGGTTCTCGTTTTTATCCTCAGCATTGCATCTCTTATTATATATTTTATTGACGCATCTAGCGAAGAAGTTGAGAGATGTCAAAAGTGGAGTAATAACATTACGCAACAAATCGATCTCGCATTCAATATATTTTTTATGGTTTACTTTTTTATACGAGTAAGTATAAGTATATTCGAGTTTATGGTTTGACTGCGCAAATATTTACTTCGCCAACTTGCTTATTTCATTATAAGGATCTTACCATCCCAAAGCGGCAACTTGAACACTTCTAATTATTCACATTAATTGTGCCATTCAAATAATATTTGCGCGGTCATGTCCATTATCTTTGGAAAATTATAAGTTTCGAAGAAAGTCTCTAACTAACTCAATTATTTATTTCAGTTCATAGCGGCGTCCGATAAACTTTGGTTTATGTTAGAAATGTACAGTTTTGTAGATTATTTTACAATACCCCCGTCCTTTGTATCAATATATTTAGATCGGACATGGATCGGTAAGTGGTTGTTTCTTCAAATATACACATTTTATCCTCCCACAAGACATAGACATTTAACAAGCATTTGAAAGCCCATTAAAATTCCCAATAAAATGGTTTTACTAAAAAAACGTATGCGATGCTAGAATTGAAAAGAAAAAATAAAGTGGAGTATTTGTACTCGTATATATATCGTCTTCCTCGTCGTCGTCGTCGTCGTCATTGTGTAGCCAAAAACAATAAAATCGCAATAAAAGATATTTTCGAATCTACGCACAGTTCGAATGAGATGCGTTTTTGTTTCTCTTGTTCGGTCATTCATCCGAAATAGTTAGTATTTATAACAGACATCGCAAACAATAACGTCATTTAATTGTGACATAGATCGGGGTGTAGGTTTTTTTTTGATTTGGAAAGTTGCAGTCAAAATCTCTTAAAAAACTAACATTGAATAGAAAATTATTAGGAAATAAATTTCCAAGTAATTACTCGTATATAGGAAAATGACAGCATTTTTCTTGTCAGCCTGACGTGTATTATATTTGCCTTCAGGCTGTTAGAGGGTTTCTTTTCTACCCACTGGTTTGGTTGGCATAAACAACTGCTAACCACAGCGATAAAGAATTTCTAAAGTGTTGCTCAATGTTGAGGTTTCTTTTGAAGTATTTCGTATTTTTCTAAAGAAAGTGTGTTCTGGTAAGACGCGCAGAGCAAAAATAGAGTGTTTAATCATTTATTCCACTTATTTACATCTGCTATAAGTTGCTGGTCTTTGGGAGATTTTTTCCTTTGGCATATCTAAAGATGAATTGCGAAAACGCTCCACAACGGATCCATTTGTTTTGCCCAATTTTACTAAAAATACCACGAGCCGATGAAATTTGTTATACGCATTGCAACACTAAGCTGGTTTTAACGGCTGCACTTGAAACCTATTTTACTAGTTTTATGTTGCCTGTATACTCATATATCCTCCCACTCCTTCTCCATAATGCACCAATACAAATTGAACCGAATATCATATGTGATAAGTGCCGACAGCCATTTGATATAAAAATTCCCCTGATAAGGTTTGAAATTTTCCTTTTTCCCACGTTATGAGTAAATCTAAAAATAAATAAAATATAAAACTATTTATGTAACTGCGAGTCTTCGGAAGAGTTTCTTCCAAGAATTATTTTACGTCTGTGGCAGAGTGCCGGGAAAAGTTCCCTTCGGCTAAGTGACCTTTATTTTAATTTTTTAGATTTAACTAGATTCTTGCAAGGCATATCGAATAGCAGTTTGACAGCCTTTGTTGCTGAGAATGAAGGAACAATAAACAAGTGAGGGGTAGGGTCTAGCTACCTATCATAAGCGTAGGCTGTACACATTTTTTTATAAATTTTATAAGGCCCTTAAGATCTGCCTGGCTGTCGGAGGTGATGTGCAACGTCATTTCCCCATAGGTGTACAAAATGTTGATCCTGTTGGGTCTACAATTTTTTTTTTCGGCCACTGTGGTTTTTTCGATTCTCTGAAGAACCGTACATTTTTTGAGCATTCAATCTTATAGTTCGATGGACTGAGTGAATCGTATCACGTTCGATCCCAAAACAAAAAAATCCAAATTCCGTTTTATGAGCGTTGCCATCTGTCACGGACGTCTGGCAAACATTCGGGACTACAATTGCTTCCTAAAGTTCACGCAATAACGCCTCATGGGAAAGCGACGTTTCCATTATATTAAACTGCAGTCTTTTTAAAATTGGTATCTCTATAGAGACTTCAAGTTGATACTCAAAAAGAAATATAATTCATCCCCTAAACATGTCACATTCAATTGCTATGTCTGCACGTCATTTACACATGTTCACAAATCTAAGTATTCAAATTAAAACACGTGCATCTAGACTCTAGAGTTTGAACTGAACTAATAATAAAATCAAACGAATTTATTTTTAAATACATTTATTCGAACATTTTTCGTACTCTATAGTTATAGCGATCTTTAGGTTAAAAAAAGAGGCGTATAAGTCTGATTGTTTTGATGGTATCGCGGAGGTGAGAAAAACACGATTATTAAGAAGAACGATCCCCTGTATACATTGGAAATGTCTAAACTGAATGATCGCTTAATAAACATTAATAATTGTGTGCGCATAGATGAAGTAGTAGAATTAACATGATTGAAGTGTAATGTGGTGAAATGGGGCACTAAGTGGTATTTTGACATCTTGCCCCTGCGCCTGGGTCTGGGGGGACAGTGGAATGTGTTGGAGGTTAAGTTAGAAAATAGGAAGCAGATATATATCTTAGCAAATTCTTAATACGTAGGGCGCAGTGGCTTAGGGAACTGTTGCGCCAAAATATTTCTTTATTAATTTATTTATAGATTCTTAATACAGACTGGAGTTTTAAGCCGTTGGTAAAAGAGAACGCTTATTCGGTGAAGTTGAATTAACATTTTTTCTAAAAGAAAACTGTGAATACAAATATTAAGTTGATGAAATAGGTCGCAGATGGTTCAGTAATGATTGCGACGAGTATTTCGATACAGCCCTGGGAGTGCTACTTTTTTGCTAAACTACATATTTTCTACATATTTTTATCCCTGATTCTCTTTCTATATTCAAGGGTTCTTGAATCCTATTCTCCTACTATAATTGAGTCTTTTGTGCGAGGTTTCTTGTGGCAGTCTAAGATCCCTTTTTTGTTGTTGTAAGAATTGCATTTTGAGACAGGAAATTAGTAATTATTATAATTATTTTACTTATATTTTTGTTAAACGCATTTTCACTCATTAGAAGACGACTACAAGTTCCTGTTGTAAATCTTCTGAATATTGGCAAAGATTGAGTATGGGAGTATTAGGTATTCCGCTTAAATTGGTACGTAAAATACTATTAGGGTATAGAATCACAGTCCTAATAATAAAATTATGTAACAAACGACAGTTCGCAAAAGTTGGATACCACTAGCATTACCTGTTTTGGTATATCATTGGCTGGGTTTTTCTTCCCTTGCTGAAATTCCCACAATTTTTGAACAAAATGCTGAATACGTTTTTTTAAATTTTTATTAGGTCATCTATAATTTTTTTCTAATTGAAATTCACTTTTTGGTATAGCTTCTCACATCCAAATCTATGCAGAATTCTAACAACTGAAATAAAACCTTTTTTAAGACGGTCCAAGGTGACACGGCGGAACAAACTTAAGTTGTAATTTGTGTTTTTTTTTTTGCGGATCGAACTTGAGAAGATGTTTACGTAGATTCGCGTCATTGGCAACTTTAAAATTCTTGAGCCACTTTTTGTACAGTATACTAAATATCCTTTATTGCGATTTCATTAAGTGTCACGAAGTAGTACACACCTAGTTATAGTAATATTTTCAACGAAAAGACCTATATAAACGCTTAGATTTCCCAAAGCTGTGGTTGTTATATAAATTCATACATAATTGCTATACAATTAACTACATACACACATTTTAAGAACGCTTTTCAAAATTTACTAAAATACTTACCCAAATGGAAAGATAACGAAATTATTTGTATTTGTTCAACACCACAACAGGTCTCCGATTTCTTCGAGCGCTTCGTCTTATGACTGTCCCAGATATTTTACAATATTTAAATATACTAAAAACATCGAGCTCTATACGTTTGGCTCAATTAGTATCAATTTTTATATCAGTATGGTTAACAGCAGCGGGCATAATACACTTGGTAAGAAAGTTTGGTTCCATAAATTTATTACGTATGTATTTTAAGTTTTATTTTTTTGAATTTTCTGTTTATTTAATTTGTGCTTCTTAAACATAATCCAAAACAAATTCAATTGAAAATACCTTATGAGTTTTATGAAAAATAAAATAAAAAAAAAAAACATGTTTTGCTATAATTTGCTCTAATCGTCTCACAATTTTAAAACTAGCTGGAAAACTCTGGCGATCCGCTAGATTTTAAAAATCCTCATCAATTATCCTATTGGACCTGTGTCTATTTCCTAATTGTGACCATGTCGACGGTAGGATATGGTGACGTTTACTGTGAGACTGTTTTAGGAAGAACGTTTTTGGTGTTCTTTCTACTCGTCGGCTTGGTAAGTTCAAATTTGTTTTTCTTTGTTTATCCTTTTACTTGTTTCCTTGTCTATTTTTATTCTCTCTCTCTTTGAATATACCTATAAATATAATTTCCTTAAAATTTTTTATTTTCTTTTTTAAGTAAAAGAAAATTATATATATAAATATGTGCACAATATTTATTATTTTGTTTCGCAAAAACAAAAGAAAAATAATTTTTGATGTTTACAAGTGACAATGCTGCCAATATAAAAAAAATCGTACAAAAAATATCCCCCACAAGGGGGAGCATTTATTTTACAGGATTTACTTTTAGCCGTAAAGGTAGAGCGAAAAAAAAAACAAAAATCGAAAAACATACACATGAGTTGTTAAAGTTGTATATCTAGAGTTTTATTTTCGCTTTAAATAGGTTGAATAGGCATTTACAAAACTAGGGTTTCCACAGAGTAACAAATTAGCAGGGCTCTTATTAGGACTTTAAACAATGCGGAGTGAATGTATTGATAAGAGAAGAAAAAAATTAACAAACTTTTTTATTCCATTTGTTTTCTTCCTACTAAAATCAAAATGTTGTTATTTTGCGTAAAAACTAAGAATTGAATTAATTATTTGAATTATTCCTTTCAAATGAGATCCCCCTAGGACGTATTTGAGTATCACTTGTATATATAGTTGGTTATAATATCCCTACATATTTTTTTTTGTGTTTTGTTTTAAAATCGATAGTCGCACCAAAACTAACTTTTTTTTCTCCATAAAATCGATCGAAGCTAAATTATCTACAAAAAAAAATCTGTTTTTAATTTAATTGCGTTTATTTGCTTAGTTATTTATGAAAAAAGTTGCAATAAACAGCACCCAAAACAAGTAGGCCTTTGCAAGGTTTTACGTTCAATAATAGTTTATTGTTTCTGTTTTTGTTTCAGAGCTCTAAGTTTTGCATGCATGCATTTGTTTTATTTTCCATATATATATATATATTTAGGTTGTAAGTTAGGACACATTGTTCGTGTTGATTAAAAGAGGTTTTTATGAATATATGCGTACTATAATCAGTAAATTGTAGGAATAGATCATTTTTATTATTGTTTATGATAGGCAGTTGACGTATAATTTTTATGTTGTATTGTAAAAAGAATAAACGTTGCAATTTTGGCAAAAGCAATTTCAGGATATTTCAGAAATTTATTTTGCCAATGATAAATGGTTGTGTTTCTTGCATGAAATGCTGGCTGCTGCATATTGTGTAACCGCTTTTTGAAGAAAGCTATATTCCTTAACCAATTTTTATAGAAGGAATTTAATGATACGAATCTATGTATAAAAAATAAAATAATCTTAAAACAAATTAACAACAATGTTGTATATTAATGTTTGTACACGAGAAGGTAACAAATCGTACGTTTCCCAGCGTATAGAGGGTAAATGTTACTGTACAGAATTTATTCTAGAGACGCTTTTACTTTAAAAATGGTAAACAATTATTTATTCAATTTATGCTTATGTATTATTTTTAACATTTAAATTAAACCACGTTCCTCTAGTAATTTAAGTGTACCAGCAAATGAAATTGTTAAAAAGCTTCACCTTGCTCATAGGATTTCGGTGGGGTACTTTCCAACTTTAACGGAAGAGCGATACTTTTTGATCGTCACCAGATGATCGAGTTTGTCAAGGCTTCCTTAACTTGGCCTTGTTTTCTGTTATTCGTCTGGTGAAAACTAGTACTTCACCAGCTGCTCTTTTAATGGTCTGTATTTGTTTTCTGCATTTAATGTGATGTCCCTGATGAGGGATTAGGTAGATGCGATCTTCAAAAATTCTGACAGTCGCTTTCCTCACATTTGTATACAAAAATACGCTGGACGTGCTGCATCAGTCCAGTTTTTAATTTTCATTGGGCTTTTCCCTTCCCATCTCTTTTTCTGGATGACAGGCTTCGTATTGTAGTGACTCTCTACTATTTTTTTTTGCTGCGAGCTGCTTGTTTACGGTCCCCATATTCGTTTGCAAGGTTCTTCAACATTTGGATCATTCATATCCAAGGCTTGCCGCTGTTTCGTGAAAATTGATTTTTCTGTTGTAGGGAAGCTAACCCGATGGACAACCTAAAGGGTGATTTTTTAAGAGGTTTAGAACTTTTTTTTAAAAAAAAAACACAAAAAATTCGAAAAAATTAATGAAATATTTATTTGAATCGATAGTTTGAACCTTGCAATTTAATGTTTAAAGATAATTTCATGCAAATGTTGACCGCGGCTGCGTCTCAGGTAGCCTATCCGCTGAGTCCAATTTTGGCATACTCTTTCACACATATCGGCCGGTATCTCACGAATGAATGCATGGATGTTGGCTTCCAGTGCGTCAATCGAAGCGGGCTTGTCCCTATACACATTAGCCTTGGCATACCCCCACAAAAAATAATCTAATGGTGTCAAATCGCACGATCTAGGCGGCCAATTGACCGGCCCGAAACGTGAAATTAACTGTTCACCAAACTCGCCTCGCAATTGCGCCATTGTTTCGCGTGCTGTGTGGCATGTGGCACCGTCTTGTTGAAACCACATATCATGCAAGTCAAGAACTTCCATTTCGGGCAAAAAAAAGTTTGTTATCATCGCTCGGTAGCGTTCACCATTGACAGTAACGCTGCGATTCGCATCATCTTTGAAGAAATATGGGCCAATAATGCCGCCGGCCCATAAACCGCACCAAACAGTGGCTTTTTCGGGATGCATTGGTAGCTGTTGCAATGCTTCTGGCTGATCTTCACTCCAAATGCGGCAATTTTGCTTATTTACGTACCCATTCAACCAAAAATGAGCCTCATCGCTGAACACAATTTTTCGATAAAAAAGCGGATCCTCGGCCAGCTTTCCAAGAGCCCATTCACCAAAAATTCGGCGTTGTGGTAGGTCGGCTGGCTTTAGTTCTTGCACCAGCTGTATCTTAAAAGGCTTTACGCCCAAATCCTTCCGCAAAATTTTCCACGTAGTGCTGTAACAAAGGCCTAACTGCTGGGAACGGCGCCGAATCGACATTTCGCGGTCTTCTGTCACACTAGCTGATACGGCCGCAATATTTTCTTCACTACGCACAGTACGTAAACGTGTTGGTGGTTTAATGTTCAACAAAGTAAATTTGGTGCGAAATTTGGTCACAATCTTCCGAATAGACTGCTCAGAAAGTCGAGAATGCCGATCATAAAATGGAAGCAGCGCGCGATGAACATTTCGAACCGAGCACGAATTTTGATAGTAAAATTCAATAATTTGCAAGCGTTGTTCATTTGTAAGACGATCCATGGTTAAATTGCAAACCAAACTGAAGCTGTTTGACAGTGACACAAGGTACTAAACACACGTCAGCTGTCAAAACCAGTGTTGCCAAAACCAAACCAGCTAAAAAATCACCCTTTATAAGGTTGGGGACTGATCCTCTGGGACCAAAGGGCACCATTCATAGTTCACAATCCACTCTTTATTTTTCAGTACGCTGACTAGACCTCAGACGGATCTTATTACGCGATCTGTTTGGATGTTCCAATAAAATGTACTTTCTCATTTTAAAAGAAAAGTTGTCTGTGGTCATTCTTTTAGGATCCAAACTTATGACAACTTTATTCTGTCTATGAAATAAAACCATTCAGCCATACTGTTTAGCCTTGTAAGTTGAGAAAGAAAATTAAATTTTATGATTTCTGGAGTTCATCAACACACCTACGGTAGGAACAGTTAACTCGGTTTTGCATGTGGGGAAAGTTGGTGTTACCAAAGATTCTTCTAAAAAAGTATTTTCCCATGCAATGTTGGCTTTTAGCAGGAATCGCTCTCCAAAAATGTCATGCCTACTTCTACTAAAAGTATCACCGTATTTTAGCAATATATATATTTTTTTTAAATAGGTATTTCAATACATGCTTACCTAATAGTCTTTTCAATATTTTATTTCTGCATAATAAATCATTGCTTACCATTTTCAAAGATATATTATTTTTTCAAGCCGTAACTTCGAGACGCCTTAACTATAAATTAACTTTTATTTATAACTCTTGAAATATTAAATAAATAAATAAATATTTATTTAGTCTTTCAATAGTTTTGTCTATATAAAAACATTTTTTTTTTATTATTTTTAAAAATATTATTTCAAATATATAAAATCCCAATGTAATAAAATTTTAGGCAATGTTTGCCAGCAGTATACCGGAAATTATTGAACTCGTCGGTAGTGGGAATAAATATGGTGGTGAACTGAAAAGAGAACATGGAAAGAGGTAGACAAATAAGATAACAAAAACAAAGACAGTAATTTAAAAAAAAAAATAATTAATAATAATAAAAAAGAAAATTTTCTAAATTTGATTTACTAATTTATTTCCTATATATTTATTTCGTTTCTGTTTTATATAATTTCTCACTTCACGTAGATTAAAGAATAAGATGTCAATATCTTAATCTAATTTACGTGATGCAATTTTTTTCTCTAATTTTATGTACAAAATTCTTCTTCAAATCTGCTAAAAAAAATCAAAATCAAATTTAAAATCTCCTGTAAATTTGTTCTTTAAATGGTTACACAAAAATAAAGTAAAATAATTGAAAACTAAACTGCTCGATTTACAACCAATTTATTAGTTTAAATATTTTTTTTCGATTCTTTTGTAACGTTTCAGCACCAATTTATACATAAAATAGTCTGTTACCCTTTTTGTTTTGTTAATGATTTCGTTTATCGTTTCATTTCCAATAGTTTCCCTTTAACGTACTTATTTTATACCTAAATATTTAATTTCCAACAACATTTCAAAACAATTCATGCAAAAAAGGAGATTTAAGAATTTGTGTTTCTATTTCATAAAAAAATGAGGCAAGAGATGTCAAGATAGACACAGTTTTTCCGTCACTTGTTCGTTTTGTTTCATTTTACGAATCCTCCCGATTTGTTTGTAACTATATTTGGTTTTGTTTTCATTCAGATTTTGTTCCCACTGTTTTATTTTTTTGTCTATTATACTTTCATGACTACCATGTTGTTTTGCACAGTTTTTTTTTATCTTCATTGATAAATTAAAAAAAAGATGAGAAAACAAGTTGAAAATCATTTCCTTTTCAAGTAGCATTATTTTCTTTTCCTTTTCCTTAAATAAATTAATATAAATGTGTTAATTTGCCATGCTACCAAGTATTAAAATCTTTTTTTTTCGTGTTAGCATAGTTTTGATTTTTAATAGCAAATATTTTAGTCTTAGAAATAAAGACGTTTTTTTATTGATTTTGTTTGTTGTAAGAATAAAAAAAAATTATTTCAAGCAACGTAAGATATTAATATATTTATATATATATATGTGTTTTTCGTATTTGTTTTATATTTGATTTTTGTTTTGTTCAATGACGTTAATTATTATAAGACGATACAGCAAGTTGTATCAGAGAACACAAAAAATTCAAAACGTTCGGTCACGCATTGGTGCATATAATTTTCTTTAAATTTCCATCAGTGTTTAATGTTTTATTGTTTGTTTCGAAACACACGGTTTAGGGTACAAAATTACATATTCAAGGACAAACTGAGAGTGATGAGATGTATTAGAAAAGAAATTCCTTAATCCTATCATCAAAAATCCCCATTAAAAAAACTAAAACAATACAATTTTCAAACAAAATTAAATACAGAATATTATTGAATACCTTACGTTGTTTCAAATGCGTTAAACTGATTTTTAAGATTTTTTTTTTCTTAGTTTACATTTCTTTTTTCTTATGAAATAATTTCTTTCGTTTTTATTAATTTGAATTCCTCCCATTTGATTAGTCGAATTTTTTCCTCTATTATTTAGAAGAAAGTATTTTTTGTCTCGCTTTTTCTCTAAAATTCTGGTTAAGCTAGTAAGTTACACAAAGTTAAGGGTATCGTAAAAATATAAATTTATATAAAAAAAATACAAAAAAAGCAAGTGTAAAAAGTGTGTGAATGAGTGGTATTGTTCCGTTGTTGTAAGTATTTTTCGCAAGGGCTTAAGTTGAACTATATTTGAGGGAAGCAATTTCTTTTTTAACACAAACAAGACGTTTATTTTTCTTAGATTTCAATTATTTACTGGTAAAGTAAACAAAAACAAATTTAACTGAAAAAAAAGAAAGCTATACATTAAAAGTTACAAAACCAAAAAACAACAACCAAAAGTCATAATGTCGTATAAATATTTGTATGTATGTTAAATTTAGGCTGTGTTCGCTAGTTGGATTCCAGAAATCACTGAACTGGCTGCCCAAAGAAGCAAATATGGTGGAACGTATAGCAAGGATCCTAGAAAAAGGTACACATCACGATGTACCAGAAGCGAAAAAAAAAAACAAAAACATTTATAAATTTTTTGTTGTGATACAAAAAAAAAAGAGTTTTTAATCAACAATTGTATTTTTAATTTTATATTATTTATTATTTTCGGTTTTTTTATTAATTTTATTTTTCTTTTCTTTTGTTGTTGTATACTAATCATTATAGTTTATTAATTCTTATTGTTTTTTATTAAAGTAAATTACCGAATGCATTATAAGGACACTTGCTTGAATTCTTTTTTATTATTTGTTTTATTTTATTTAATTTGATTCTGTCGATTTATTGAAATAATTCGTTTTATTTATTAGTCATATCAGACAAATTTTTAAGGATGAATTTGCATTTAAAAAAAAATACAAACAAACATTTCCGTTTATTCATCGTTTCAATTCACACACAACAAGCAATACAAAACGAATGTCCTTAAAACGTCAATTATTATTGAAACTGATTTTATTGGTTTTCTTTTTTTATACAATATATACGCCGAAATAATTTATAAAATTAATGCAAAAAAAATGAAAACTTTTTTGGACATTCCCACTTTTTTGTCAATCACACCAATTTTTGGGGATACAAAGTTGAAGAAAGTAATTTTTTGTGCTGAATGTAAATAAAATCATTGGTTTTTTAGCTCAATATCAAAAAAGTTCTAAGGTGTGCGTTCTGATCAGTGAGTTGTCAGTGAAAGGTATTAAACTTAAGTGTAACCTTTAGAAGGGTGAGGAGATATGTCGGAATTCACGCAAAAATATGATCCTAGGTCTATCAATATGTTTCCTATACCTATATTGGCACATTCCCTGCCATGATTTGGAAGCCAAAGTGAGAAAATTTGACATAAATTAGAACATTAAATAGTTACAAACAAGCCTAATTTATTCTCCACATTTAGAATTTAAAATTGTTGGTTCAGCTTCGTGACTTTTATTATCGTGCTGGACTACTGAGCGAGGGGACACACGATTTATCCGCAAATCGTTCTCTATTTGCGAAGTCTGACCGAAGGGACTTACAAAAAGGCGCTATACCCAATGAGGTTACTAAGCATCTGCATAAATATTGAGAATGGTTTTCTCAAGCACAATTAATAAAGCGGATTACAATTACTATATCGTGTTCTTGCAGTTTTTATTTACAGTTTTGTGAAACTTTTTAGTTCTATCATCACCTGGGCTGTCTGTCAAATTTTGGCAGGAGATTTGACAATGGAAACAGCCTTCTGAGATTTTTTTCTCGATTTAATAAGCTGGAAGGTTTTGCTTAGCGGCTGAGTTACGGGCAGCCCTTTTTTGTCTAGTTCTAGTATTCACCAGAGCGCATTTTTAAACGCTGAGGAGGTTAGTTTTATTATTAAAAACTGCCGGATTTTTATCAGCCCTAGAACGTGTGCTCTAATCTGCTTACTTTAGTTGGAATTTTTTAATAGGCAATTTTCCGAATGTGCCTGCAATACCGCTTAACTTCATGTTTTCGAATTGACTTTCTAAGCGGAAATTAAAAAAAAATGAAAAAAGAATCGTACCCACAAAAATAGTGTACAACCCTCTAGCATTGGCAACAATCAATTCACGAATTTTGTATCTCCAAAAACCAATCACCGTTACAGCTTTTTTAATCCACATTCCACACAAAGTTTTTATTTTGATTTCTTTCATCAATTTATACAAAATATTAATTTTCAAAAGGCATTGGTTTCTTGGCGGCATGTGTCTCAGCTCAATTGAATTCGTGGCTTATAAGTTCCATATCAAAGTACGAATATGTATATTTCTTTTTGTTCATTTGTACAAAAGAGACGGATTTCCTTAAATAAATAATTTTCAATTATTATTCTCTTTAATAATAATTAAAAAAATATGTAAACAAATTATTGAATTTCTTTACCTTCTGTAAATTATTCCATATTTATAAAAATATATTCTAAAAGAACTACACACTGGGAATGCAGAATATAATAAAGTTTAAATAAATATAACCTAAAAAATATCGTAGACCAATAAGTTGCTAGTTTAAAATAAACGAAAAAATTTTTTTTTTGTTTTTCTAGCAATTTGATATCGACTAAGTACAATTCGAAATTCTATTAACTGCATGTTTCTTTAAATTTAATAGTGAACTAATAATTATTAGAATTTATTGATTTCCTTTTCGATTTATTTACTTGATTTCGTTAAGTTTCCTTTGAATTGTATGTTTTCACAAACATATTTTTTTTTTGTTTCGTTTTTAAATTATGTATTGGTATAATTTACAGAAGAGGATTTAAATTTAAGTTCAATAAAATGTATTTACTTAAAAAAAAACAAAAAATATAATAACTATTAGTCAAAACTTACTAAAAAAGCGGCTCAACAGAAATCGATGAATTTTTGAAAACATAATGCTTACAGAACAGTCAATTTTAGGATTCAAAATCTATACATAATTATATGTATTATTTGCTTTTAATTATTTGAAAGAAATTAAAGAAAAACAACTATACATGCTAATAAATCCGAAAAGAAAAAAAACAGTTCATTGGCACCTAACAGATAAATAAGCCAAACAGTTATCATTCAAATTGCATATTTTTCTTTCGTTGTTACAACAATCAGATTTTGTAAAATTTATTTAATTTTTGTACTAGAATGTTTTTAAATTTTTTATTTTCCAAAGACAACAAATTAACAAAAAAGCAAATAGAGCTCTAACTAATTGGTTTGAATCACAGCGCACACTGATTTTTGTCCTGTTTGTAAGAGACTTTTATGATTTCATTTCTTTCTGTTATTTAATTTGGTTTTTATCTTTTGTTTGCTCGGGAAGTGCAAAAAGGTTTGAGTTTGAGATTTTGTTGACTTAGACACGGAAAAAAAGAAGAAGAATCAAATTTAATTTTGATAACTAATCACTTAAGCGTTTGATTTTTATATGCAATTCCTCGTACTAGAATACAGAAATTTAATTCCTTAACTTTTTTTTTTATCTTTTCTTTCTTTGTATTTTGTTAAATTTTTGTTTTTTGTGTTATGTTCACTTTCTGTTATACATAGATATATAAATAACATAATTATAAATATACTTTTCTTAGAATTTACTTTTTAGCTTTTTTCCTTAGTTAATCAACAAAAAATAAAAAAAAATAACAAAAAATTAAATTATTTCGTAGACGTTTACTTTTCATACATTTAACAATATTAATTAATAATAATGTTGAATAAGTTTTTTGCTTGCACAGCCTGTATGCCGCAGCCACGCATAATTAGATAAAAAAAATCAATTAAGAACAAAAAATGTTTATAAGTACAAAATTGTCTCCCATTTTAATTTTAATATCTTTCTTCCTTTGAATTGTTATTCCTAGATTCAATATATAATTAATTCCAATTCTAAATACTTTTTCTAGAAAAAAAGAAAAAAAAGTCCAAAAACTTTTTTGAAATGATAAAAAAATTCCTCGATTTTTGTCAAGAATATTACACGTATCCCAAAATGTCCCCTGAATATATTTACATATATTTTTTGAAAATATATCTCATGAGCTAAATTTTTTTTTTAAATTTTTTTAGTATGTATAAAAGAAAAGAAAATCAGCACAAAAATATAAATACATAAATGTCCCAAGAAATCGAAGCCTAGTTGTGTAAAAAAATTCAAAGAACCACATTTGTTTGGGGGTCCAACAAAGTGTTAGTCACGGCATCCCTCTTAGAGATTTTTTGAGTTTTTTTGCAACAGAAAAAAGTCAATAAGTTTGTGTTTTCCATCCATTGTGTGAAAGAAAATATTGTGGAAGTAGTTTTATTTTCGGTTTATTATTTGTTTTTCGTTTTTATATTTATTTTTTTATCTTATTTACTTAGAGAGTTCCAAATTTTGAGTGTGTTCTGACAAAATAGTAGGTATTTTAAAAATTGAAGATTTAGGTTTTTTTTTTTTTATTTTGTTATTACAACTTTTATTTATGTATATAAGCATTATAAACCGAATTTTATTTTTATGTTTTATTTCTTTTTCAACTATATTCAACAAAACAATAATGCATAAACGAAATTAATTTTGGTATTCACCGAAAACTGGACTTAAGGATGCTCAAGCAACAAATTCTTCGCAACGACATTATGTCATTATTAATTTTTTTTTTGGGTCGCATGAATCGACGTTCCTTAAACCAAATATAGGGCGTCAGAAAGTTTCTTTGGGTCGATAAAACAAAAAAAAAAAATCTTCACGGCGGTAAAATTGTTCAAATTCAAATTATTTTTTCTTCAAAATTTTGTAGCAAAAACCAAAGAAAACAAAAATCATACAAAACATAAATCAAATCGAAATTATGCTTAACTATTATTTCTCGTATTGAAAACAGGCGATATTTGCAAGTTGTATACCTGAGATAATAGACTTGATTGGAACAAGAGCCAAATATGGGGGCACATTAAAAAATGAAAGGGGTCGAAGGTGAGAACAAATTTCAATTAGTATTCTAAAAAAAAAAATTCAAAACAAAAGAAATTCACTCTGAAGTAAAACAAAGAGAAATAAAAAATTTTAATAAAAAAAATTAAAAATAAACACCAAATCCAAAAAAAGACATCTTTAAAAGAAAAATCATATATGATTGATTTTTTGTTGAATGCGTTGTTTTTCTTTTGCGTCCCATTCATGTTAAGAACTAAATTACCAACTAACCCACCCACCACCACTAAATAATCAAACAAAATACAAAAACTCAACAAAATTATATATACCAGAAGTATACTACAAAATACACTTTCTATTTTTCGAAAATTTATATATATATTTTTTTTTTGAATCGCATTTCATTTAGCCAAACAACTTCCGAAATCAAATAATTCGATACAACACAGCACGAACCCAAGTTTCAACAAATTATATATTTTTTTTTATATGAAAACTAAACAGATTGCGTACAAATTTTATCATATTGCAACATTTCATTTTTCCTCAAAGTACAACAAAATACTTAAACAAAAAAATAGAAATACCAAACAGAAAAAGACTTTACTAATTTTTAAAGTATAGAAATTTGTTCTAATAATTAAATTTTAAGTTTGATTAATTTTTCTTTATGATGTGGAATAAAATAAAAAAATTAATCATTCTCATATTGCACGCTTTGTGTTTGTGTTAATTTTTCTTTGGAAACATTAAAATAAAAATCTAAACAAAAACTTCTGTTACTAATAAAAAAAAGCTAATAAGGGAATTTATTGATAAATCTAAAGATTGGTGTTTATTGAAGTAATTGTTCTATAATATTATTTTACTACTGTGTCCAGTCGAAGTGATTATAATTACATTAATAAATGTTACAAATACTTTTTTTTTGTCTGTTTGTGGTTTTGTGTTAATTTTTTTCATATTTTTTTGGCGTCATTTTTAATGAAAAAATAAGTAAACTTACTAGAATTTTGCAACGAGAATTACTGGGAATATAAATGCAGTGCACATGTCAAAGTGCTGGGGAAAGGTTTAGGAATGCATAATTTAAAAAGGCTGAAATTTGCATATACAATTTGTGAAGGAAATGAAACGCATCAAATAAACGCTTTTTTTTGTTTTGATTTTTTTGAAGGAAAAGAGAAACAGGAAATGCAACTCAATTTGCATTGCAACTGTCATCGTTTCTGTTATAAACAAGAACGATTTCTCGTTGACTGTGACTGATCTTTTGTCATATAGAAATAGCAGCAACACGTTAGAAGGGTCTGGCTTGAACTCCAAAAAGAAGGACTCCATTTGTTTTTTTAAATAAATCAACTCGATGCCAATTATTCCATTTATGCATTCCAAACGCCTTAAATCACGAGAATGAAGTTACCAATAATTGACTGGTTCCAATTGGGCTCATGACCGACAATAATATTTCCAACTAAAGTCGGAACGGTTCCTAAAACTGTTCCTGAGTAAACTACTTAAGGCACATATTACTTGATAGCCGTTCGGTTACAGTTTTTAGTCAAAGCGATGCAGGTCAAAGTTTATGGGTAAGATTTTCACAGAGATTTCCAATCGCGGCATTATATTTCTTCGTGTTAATAAAGGGCAGTCTGCGAAGTGTACAAATATTGACTCCATCCCTCCACAATATTTGATTAATTCTTTATATGGACGAGCACTATGACAGAAAGTTGGAATAAGCGATCGTATGAAGTTAACGCAAGCCTTGATAACAAGATTGGCTATTTTACAAACGATTTTGATGTTATCGAGTTGCAACTTACTTGTAGTTAAAATCTGTGGGACTGCTGTGGGACTGGAGTGAATAGCATTTGGCATAAACTGTGACACCATATAGTTTAATCGGAAGATTGTGCAGTGAACACTCTTAATGTTTTTTACTACGCATACTGCTGTTAATGTATAGTGGCCAAGAATATACAATGGTAAAAGGTTCTAACGAAGTAAAAGCCCTTAGCAATTGATTTGAATTGGTATGAATAAAAACCTACTTTTGCTATAGTTCGAAAATTCGTTACTTCTCTGTACGTGTGTGTATTTGCCATGCAGTTCCTGTCAAACCTTACCGGTAAATTTGAATTTTTGAACATTTCTTAAGAATCTCAACTTTTGTGGAAAATTGAAGAAATAAAATAAAATCTAGCAATTTGAGTGCTATCCATAGCTCCAATTGCACCTGGAAACAAGATTTTTGTTTCCCAAATAGCTTGTTTCGGAAATTCTATCCGATCATCGGCTTGTTCGAAATTTTTCTTGACACACTAGCCAATTAGTTAAAGAAGAACTATGAACTATGGTTTTTGAAATGTTAACCTAAAAGACCAAATGTCTTGTATCTTAGGAATTTGGGTCTAAATATTTTCATCTAAAATAAATACTAAGCAAATAGTACACAGTCCACATTTCGCGTTACACGAAACAATTGCTTTTTTGTCACGAACGTCAAAGTTATTTTTTTGGTTTTCCTGTTAAAACAAAATTGAACTTAACTGTTCATAACAAAATATCAATATGTAACAAATGTGCGTGAAAAATATCAAGCAATAGGCCTGATTCAGCAAAATAGCAGACTTGGATTTTCATAGCAAGTGGTACGTTTAGTTCATAACGATCTGCGTAAAAGGTCATGTCAAAAGTTGGTGTTAACTCCAATCAGTTTCTTTCGAGTAAAAGCAATTGCTACATTTTATCCATACCACCCATTGTGTAATTTTGAACGTGCGGCAACAACAACAAATGGTGTGTCTTTTCCATTGTATACATGACCGTATTTAGACAATTTACCAGTGATTACCCTTCAAGTGGCTTTGATAATTTATTTAATTAATTAATTTAATTAATTTAAGTTCTTTGCGAGACCAAGCATGCATCGCATGCATGTTCCCGTATTTTAGGGACATTTACATAAGAAGACCCCAGTGGTTCCCGTTGCATACACAATAAAAGTCAATTTAAAACGAAACGCTTACATCCAAAAACCAGCATACAATTCTAAAATCGATGATATGCTTTTTACAAAATGAAATACATAAACTTTTACTTTTAATGTTTCTTTATTGATTTCCAATTTATTTTTTCAAACTAAACCATTAATATTTAGTTTAAATATTTGTGTGTCGATAGCAGTTGTGAATCAGAAATTTTAAATTTCAAAATATACATGAAATTGTTATTGTGTACTAATTGTGTTGTAGTTTTCTTAACATATAATTTTTTTGTTGTGTTTTTCTTTTGTTTTCTTTCTCCATTTTACTCAACTAACAAAAACGTCCATTTATCTATTGTAATTTAGTGAAAAATCTAATTGATGGTACTATTATTGAAAAAAAAAAAAACATTTCTTCAGTTTGAAATCTCGTTTCTTCTTCCATTATTTGTTTTCCGTTTTTCTCTGTGATTCTTGATTGTTGTTTCCTTATCAAGAAATTTCATTTGTTTTACTTCTACTTCTATAATTTGCCTTCGTTTTCAGTAAAATTCGAAAATGATTTTTTAATTGAATTTTTTGTTTCGGTAATTCAAAAAAAAAAAAAAAAATTATAAAGTGTGCAAATAGATTTGTCTTTTTTTTAGGTCGTAAAACTGCGTCGTTTTGTGTTTATCTGTCGTATTTTGTCTATATTTATACTCTATATCTAAAACTTTTCTACTGTATGTCTGTACGTTATTCTTAAGGTTAATAATGAACTACTATTATTTTCTCTTAGTCCTGTGTTGGAATTCCATTGTCGAATATATATATATACATAAAAAAAAACACTTAAATAAATATCAAAGCGTAGGTAAATATTTAGTTAAAACTTGGTTGTCTTGAAGATTTACCGCGTATGTACCTACTGAGAATGATCGCCTTACAACAAAAAAAACTGATGAACAAAAATAAATTGGCAAAATACTTTGACCCGTTAAATCTTCATGATGTACTCTCACCCCTATCTTTATTAATATTATATTGTATATGAATCTATTGTAATTGTTGTCAAGTACTCTTAAGTATGCCGATTTTGATTCAGGTGTGTGGTAAACAGTTTTATGTGTGAATGTCCTCTGTGTTATATTCAGTTGAAAAAAAAACCAAGAATGATCTCTTCCGTACCTCGTGCCTTAACTTTAATTTTTTTTTTCTTAGTCAGCGAATATAGTTTCTTTTCCTTTATTCCCGCCTAAGTTGAGCCTTTGTTTTGATTCTCTTAAAATATGAATACAAATACCAACCATCCCGATATCCCCTTCCCCGGCAAAAACAACCATGAAGAAAATAACTCTTCCCCCAGATGTGACCTCTAGAACTGCACGATACATATCCATTTGTAAATAATTACTCAACAAACGCAACCAAAACCGAATTTCTTAAATAAGCCATACCTTCTTCCCTTCAGCCCCGTTGAACTTATAGCAGGTTAAAGTAAAATACATTTTAATTAAGAAAACACAAATCCAACTCCACTCACCCCTTAATTGTTGCAACAAAACAAATTGGACTTGCCGTGTTCAATAAGATTAGATGTTTGAAAAATAAGCACAAAAATATATTTAAAAACAATAGTTAAAACAAATTCAAATGCGTGGCCAGGCATATTTTTTTTTTTTTTTTTTAACTTTTCCTTACACAAGAATCTTTTTTTTTTTAAAACTTTTGTTTCTTCATTTAATTTTAGAAATAATTTAGAGCTTACAGAGTTTGTTTTTTGAATTGAATTAATAAATTTGCATTATTGCAAGCATTTGCATTCCCACAGTTCAAATCATTTTTATTTTGCGGAGCTTTATGTGGAAGCAGAAAACAGTTACCTAGAAGTTAACCACGAGAACAAAATATTATGTTTGCTTTGTTACACAATTTTTGAAAATAAGAAAACATATGCAGATGTATACAAAAATTCACATGAATATGATGCAACATGAGTTCTTCAGTTTTCTTCGAATTCCTTATCGCTTTTGGCTTTCGTTACATAAATAAATTTATCCTTGGTCAGTAACTTGAGGAGTGGTGTGTCGAAAACAAGGATACGATTTCATGGTAATGTATCACGGCGAGGATTTTCAAACTTTCACTTATATTTGGACAAGTGATAGTGTGACTGAAGTTTTATTTCGATTTTTTATCTTTTTGTAAATATAATTACTATGTGAATTGTTTTGTGAAAAAAAAAAACATTTTGAACCACATAAGGCTCCTAGAAAAAATTCTTTTACATTGAAAAAAAAAAAGGAAAACAACTTTTTCCAAACAATTGGCCATAGCAAAAGAAATTGGAAAAGAGGGTGTCAACAGGACGAATTTTTGACAATTCATAACTTTTTAGAAAGTTCTCCAAAACCAAATAAAATTGACAAAGTTTACAAGTGATTTCTTCCGTCGATATTAAGACTTTTTGATGTTACAGGTATTAAGTGTGCTCATCAGAGAGGAAGCCCAGATATGATTGGAGGGACAATCTCCGCACAGATAAGAGCGAAAGTGTATTGAATGTTGTATTTTCTGTCGATATTTCAATTTTATTTTTCCTTTTTTTACGTTTATCTTCTGATTATACGTTTTGAAACGGATATTACTACTCTCCAATAAGCCTTAGTATTAAATTTAATTATAGGTAATCTTACAAGGACCTTGTGCACATACGTTAGGGATCTGCATATAAGGTTTTCCAAAATATTTTGTGACTTACCTTTTTTTTTGTTGGTTTAGGAAATCAGGGTGTATGTAATTGAACCAGAAAAAAAAATTAAACTTAGGAAACTTAGTTGAGCTATAAATAAGACTTTTTAAAAAACAGGCTTGACATAAAACAAATAAAGTGGGTTTATTAATAAATACCGCCCCTAATAAGGAAATAACATAATTCCAATTTTAAGCGCCACTCAGTTTCAGCGGGTGAGTATATAAATTATATGTAAAATGTTCCGAAAACTCTTCAATTTATTGGAGAGCTCATTTCGAATTTCGAAATCTCAGTAGCCCTTAACAAATTGAATACGCAGCGTACATTATGTAAACCGCGTAAGGCCTCTAGTAACTTTACAGTACTCAGCGCTGAAATTAAGCAAAGCTTAAGTTTATGTACTCGCATGAGGCCGAGAAGTAATTTTTCTAAATCAGGTCATAGTTTTGAAAATAAAAAAAATCCGCTAAAGCTATTAAAACACGCGACTGTCCAGAGAAATGCGGAACGGATGGTCAGCGTAGCGCTATACACTAAAAGATGAAATTAAATGACGACTCGTGTGGAAATGAACCTTCATGCCCATGCGAGAATTATTTTCAAGAGTGGACTTTCAGAATATTTTGGGTGCAATCTATTTTTCACTTCTCTCATCGCTGAAAATCCAATTGACTCGTTGAATATAACGATCAAACGAATAACTATTTATATGGTTTTCAGTTTCATTTTCCATTCTTTTAGCAGTTGATATGTCCAACTGAATTTGTACGAGTACGTGTTACCTAATATATGAGAAAAGAAAATAATTGGATAATTGGTTCAGGTATTTTGCTCAAAAAGACCTTTTTTCAGGGGGTTCAGCTATAAAAATTTGTAAAGAAGCAAATTTTGTATTATTTTTACCTAAAATTCAACCTGTAATAAGGCGTTTGAAGACAATCCGTCCTTTCTAATACAAATCGATTCAGGGAACTAGAACATAAGAATACTGATAGTCGAGAAAAATATTAAGTTAAGTAGTTTTAGTCTTACGCTTTCGTGTAAAACTAGAATTTTTTTAGGTGAAGACAAAACACACACGCGACACGTATTATTCCGTAACAGTTATTAGTCAAGATAGGACTGCTAAGAGTTTTCATAATATTCACTAAAACGATGGGAGTGAAGCATTTTTTTTCTTTCTTCTAATGTCTTGTCGTTGTTATCTGTCGATAAACTTGGTTTGTTCTTCAAAAATTCACAAACAACAAATACAAAACCTTCCTTAAGATATTGTCAAAAATTACCAAAAACAGACACCAGAAAACCAAAAACAATTGTTTTATCCTTCAAAAAAAAAAGAAAAAAAAAATATTAAAAATTCTCATAATGCTCATACTGCAAATTGCATAGGCGACAGCAATAATTATACTACTATTATGCACGCATGTTTGACCATTGTACTTGTGTAGATCTTAGAAGTTGTCAATGATTGAGTATTTGTTTGTTATCCAGGACATAATTAAATAAGCTCGAATGTTGTAATGTTGATAGTGAATGAATTGTTCAACTAATTGTATGTTCTTGTATGTTTTACATTTTTTGTTCCTATTTCTTTTTTTTAAATCTTATTCATAGTAGTTAACATATAGTTAACCAAATCAAAGTAGTCCTTGCACTACACTATAAAATATTGGCTCATGAGGTTTGCTGCTATGTACTTTATTACAGTGATTTTGATAAAAAAAAAAACAATTTTAATACAAAAACAAAAATCTAGAAATGCATGGTAGTTTTGTTATGAGAGTATTTTTCTTTATCTTTCTTTTTACTTAAAAACAAACAAAAAATACGCACTATTGAATCAAGTGATCTGCAAAACGCAATAAATCACACCAGCAATATTAGACCTGCTCATTTGATTCAATAAGCAAATACAGTAATTTTTGTGTAAATAAATTATGGGGTAGCAGACTAAAATATTTTAAAAAATACTGAAATTATTTTCTTTTTGTAATTATTATTTTGATTGTTAATTTTTGTAAACAAAAGAAGTCTATATTTAATTTGTTTCTTTAATATTTCTTCTTCTTTTTTTACAATAATACACATTCGTGGTAAATTTTCTTTTTTTATTTTCAAACGTATACTTTCGAATTTGATTTTATAGTTTTTCATTGTTGTATCTTCTCTCACTCATTGTTTCATAATATTACTGTCCATTATTTTATTTTCCAATTCAGGGAACTATTTTGCGTACGATAGATGCATACACAATTGAAAATATTTCCCTGACTTGTCTTCCAAGTAACACTTAACATCCCTACACTAAGAACTAAAAAAAAGAAAAGAAACACAATTCATCAAACTCAACATAAATAAATATCATTTTATCATTACTTTTACTGTAAGGAATTTTAAATAAATTATTTATTTAAAGTTGAAAGCCGCCTGTATGGAGGGATTCTAATACAAGTTTTTGTTTGTTTTTCTTCCGACGAAATTCGATTCGAATTAACTCGCCCGGTTGCATTCAATATTCATCATCCCTGGTCAACATTTGGATCGAATCGGAAATTACAAATTTAGACACATTGTGGTATGCGGCCATATAACATATGAATCGGTGTCACATTTCTTGAAGGATTTTCTACACGAGGACAGAGAGGATGTGGACGTTGAAGTAGTATTTTTACATCGGTAAGTCATTAAGTCCGGCTGTTTTAATTCAATTATTTATTATCGTATGTAAGGATTTTTTTGTTCGCAAGAGAACTACCTGCAATAGGTTGTGGACAGTTTACCATAACTTATTGCGCAACTTTTCTTGTAGCCAGATAAGAATTATTTCTAAGGTAGATTGATTGAAGTACTATAAAAATAATCTTGTAAACATTATGTGAAATATTTTGATATATAAAACAAAATGTATACATGTATAAATTAAAACAAATAGCAAGGAGCCTGACCTGGAGCTAGAAGGACTATTGAAACGTCACTACACGACTGTGGCGTTTTTTCAGGGAACTATGATGAACGCTGTCGACTTGGAGCGAGTCAAGGTATAATACATAAAACAGATAACAGCTTCCAATCGCATTCAAGATACCACCTCAGACTATACAAGTTTATTTATCATTTCATCTAATTAATTCTCTGAATGCGAATTACTCTAAAATATATGGTCCTATGAAGGATAATGCAATTGATTTTTTATTCTATTTTTGTTATTCTACTGAGTTCTGTTTATTGTTATTTTTGGAATCCAAGCCACACATTTGCTTTCGAAATACCCGACCTCCAGTCCGAATTTTGAATTTACATATTTTTTTTTTATGTTTTTAGCTTAATTTTTCCAATTTGCTTCAAAGGAATGAAATATATCGTTTTTGGTCTTGATTATAAATATGGTTTATTATTAATATAATTTTTTTTCATTCAATAAAATAGTTTAGAATGGTTCCTTAAAATTAAATTTTCGAACTAATAAATTTAAATTGAAACAAATATTTGCTTTTTCAAAAAGACTTGTTATTTTATTTTGTAGAGCTAGAATGTAATTTTATTTATATTTTATTTATAATTGGAAATATTAACATAATTTTGTAAGACGGACATAATATATGCCTACTAGACTTAAGTGAATCTCCGTGCGAAAACGGTGGTGTTGCACATTTGCATTAAACAAAAAAGTAAGTCTAACCTATACCGAAAGGTCCTTAGTAAAATGTTGCGAACATGTACTTAAAATAAATATTGTTAACCTTAAAATGGGACCAAGTTGAGGTTATTTATTTTGACAACTTCTATATTTTGTTAAAGTTTGTCTACACAAGACGCGTAGAACGCAATGGACCTGCCAGCCATTAACCTTCAGCTTAAAGATAATTCAAATGGAAAATAGAAAGCTTTTAGGGTTGATTGAATCATAGCCATCACAATCATTAATGTCGAAGTTTGAAACGACGTTTGCACCTGAATTCTAAATTCTATGGTTCAAACAAAAAAGTTCTGCCAACTTTGGTTAAAGCAAGATCTGAGTATTGTGTCTTAAATTTTGTAGGCTACTAGTAGTAAACAAGCTTTAAGCTGTTGGTCATATTTACTACCATTTGCGTTACTGGTAATGAGATTTGAACGTTTCAGACATTCAAACCAGCTTGTTTCTTTGATTTTGCGTTTCTCTCATTTAATCTTTTCCCGATCGAATTTAATGAAAAATCTCAAAACCTTGAAATATCGTTTTTGGCTTTTTAAATTTTAAAATTTATCTCAAACTCCAACATTTTATTAAGGCTTTTCAAGTCAAAACAAATCTACCGCACAAGGAATGAAACATCATGTTCCACACTCTTTTTAAATACTACTTGTACTATTTCTTATTCTTTAGATACGACGTTATGTAGATTGTTCTATCTTATATTTCAAAATATTTATATACAACTCTTCTAAAATCCTATACGTAACCAAATTTACTGTAATACTCAATAGTTTCATATATAGAAATAAAACTTTAAAGAAGAGCTGTAATCGATGTTAAACATTATATAATGTTATTGTATATCAATCTACCTATGCAGGATAGTAGAAAGTGACTTTATTCTTTTGAATATATTTTTAAGTGTTAAATTTGTTATTGTTAACGTCTCGAATTTTAGATTATTATAAAGTATATACAATGACATTTTTAATAAACAATTTTCTTTCTTTTTTCTTTCCCTTTACGTTTATAATTTACAAAAAAAAAAAACGTATTTATCATTTTCATCAAAACTTGCTCCTTGCAATGAAATACTTACAAAAAAATATAAACATTTACCAACAAAATTTATAAATTGCATTTCGCAATGCAAACAAACCCTCTCAACATACAAAAAATATAAAACAATTTAATTACGATATTATAAATAAACAACAATAATGTTTAAAAACAAAGTAAACCACCCGATCTGGAATTGGAGGGTTTGTTTAAACGACATTTCACCACAGTGGAATTCTTCCAGGGAACCATTATGAATCCGATAGATCTGCAGAGGGTGAAGGTAAACAACATTTCATACCTATTAGTTTTATTTTATTTTTGTACACATTTAACAATGTAATTATGATTTTTTTTTATTAATTTTTAATTTATCACTTAAATAAATTAAAGAAGTAAAATACAACGCAATCGTTAATTTCAAAAGTTTCAACGAGAAACCATGTGTTTAACAAAAAAAAATTGCCAAATGTCTTCATAAACGTTTTCTTTTTTTGTTTTTATTTTCTTTTTTATATCTTTCCTTAGTTTAACTATATGTTCATCCATAACATTTTGTGTTTCATCCATTTGTTCATCAAATTGTTGTGACAAATAATAAATATCGCAATTTATATTCGATGTATAATACACTAACATTATCTACACAACACGATTTGTGTACGACTCTACGCTTAACATTTTTCAAATATGTTTTTTTATTTACACTATACCACTATACTATAAATTATTTTGCTATATAAATGGCTTTGGTAATTTCTAAAGATATATGAATTAGAATAAGAATGCAAGGTGGTAGATTCAAAAAGAAACAAAACCTTTACAATTCTGATCCCAGTTTCTAGGAAATCAACAACAGCATGCGGGCTTTTTAACATAATCCTGACATAGAAACGACGGATACGTAGTTAGGTTTTGAAAGGTAGTGCAACGCATGGCGTGATGGTGAACTGGTTGAAATATATATTCTTTTATTTTCTTCCTTAAAAACTCGATGCGATTTCAAGACAAAAGATCAGTCTTAGTGTTTTTTAAATCCATACCCACTCGAAAAAAAAAATTGTTATATCCTTGTCATACTGCCCTAAATTTGAGTAATCGAAAATGCCCATTGTTCACTACTCTAAAATCTCCAGACGCATAACCATACCCTTTGTTCACAAACGTTTGAATACAAACAGCAATTTCTCATCTTCTCTAACACATTTTATGTTTTTTGTATGTAACTTTACAACTACGTTTTGTTAATTTTTGTCTTTGCCATTTAGGAAAACATTTATAAAAAAAATACATTCCTTCTTTCTATGAAACTTCACCTTTCGTTTAATCAAATTTGGTTTTGAAATAACGTCGTAATGATTGCGACCAAAAAGAAATGTTTAATTATGATACAACCTCAGAAAAGTCAGAACTTGTTGCGCAGCAGAAGTGACCGAACTTCATCTAAAAATTTTGTTTTTTTCCTGGCCTCCGGCAAATATATGACAATTAGTCAAGAGCAAAAACCCAGTGTTTTGTCTCACAGAGGATGATCTGTCATTGTATTCATTTCTTTAAGAGGTCATTTACAGTGTATTGCGTCCCCCTCCGGTAGTCGATCCTACACCGCTGGGGTCATGTCTGTACCATTACCACCATCCAACCGCGATCGAAACTGAAAATATGTAATTCATGTCCGGGTCATATCTGAACATTTTGTACTTTTTTGTCAAAACGGAATATTTTTGCTGTCGAAGTGACATCGATAAGGTCCTTTTCGAACGCCCCTGTAACTAATCATTCTTTTCTGCAATGTTTTTGAAATTCTGTCTCAGTAGTAAATTATAAGCACTTTCCCCTCCCGTACACAATTGTTAAGGTATTTCCTCGTACTAATAGCACTTTCAATACGGAATAGTGTCGTCTTAAATTTCTCACATTAGAATATAGCTAATACTGTTTTCAACTCAGGAATTTGTTTCTATTTACTAATTTTACTTTTTAATTTTACTATACCAAAATGTTAATAAAAATTCGGCAATAACCAATTACCAAGGTCAAAACTAAACTTATTTCACAAGGAAACATGTTGTAATCGTTTACACCATCGCTGTGACATCTGTTATAAAATTATTAAATGTGTGTAATTGCTGCTAGTATATCGATTTTTTTATAGTATTACTTACATATAAATGTTTCAATGTTTTTAAAAGAAACAACAAAACTATGTCGTTTTCATTATAGAAATAATTAACAACAAAGATTGATAATCATGAAATTCAGGCAACATTTTAGTTGTTAAGCTAAAATTATTTATGTTTTAAAAATTACAACAAAAACATTCGTTTATTTACGTCTATGACTATAATAAAACTGCATCATTGTGAAGCATGACAATATATCAATGAAAAAAGTGTTAACGCAAAACCAAAGTAGCTAAAGCGGTACCTTTATCATCTAAAATGGTAGATAGTGTTTATTTTGTGTGAGTAGTAAACTAAAACCAGAAATGTGTTTAAATAAATATATGTTACATTGGTAAGTGTTGCTATATATGTGTAGTGTATCTATCTAGATAGTCGTTGTGCATGGAGTTTCTTTCTTCAAAGCTCTAATCTGTTTCTAATGTAATGCTGTTTCCTTTATTTACAAACTGCATTTCTATACTTACTTCGATATTTGTTTAAAAAAAAAACTCTTTCAATATTTATGCTTCGCTGATTGCTTGTATTTTGAGTATGCTTCTGGTGTAAATTGCAAAATTTCTGTATTACTTTCTGATACATTTTGTAGCATAATTTACCCAATCTTATAAACAGTTGTTTATTATTTTTTTATTTTTATTTATTCGATTTTCTTTTTGTAATAAATAAACCTTAATTTTATTATTAAAATTAATGAAACATACCCATTTATGCTCATGGATATTTGTATTGGATTGGTTCAATTATTCAATCAAATCAATTCAATTTTTTCAAAGTTATCATTTAACTTAAAGTGGCTTAACTTTGTGAACAAATTTTTCCTTTGACACAATTAAGAATAATGCTGCTTGAATCACTATTAATATGACCTGTACATTTACATGCTATGGACATTTTTTATTAAAAATCTAGTCAATATCCTTAAATCGCCCCAAAAATATAAATGTAAACTGAGCCAATTTCTTCTAAAGGGTCCGCCATTCAACTTTTTTTTTTCAACTAGTGCTTATTTCGCGAATGGTAACACTTAGCTCATGTCTGATCCGACAGATAATTAGTTTTATCCTTCCGCTGAACGAATATGGTTGTGTATACGCTTGATGAAAAGACCATCCAATGCGTTTTCGCTTCGCTAAGTGGACCTGCGATCGACTGAGAGAAGATGCCGATTTTGCCAAAAAAATCATCTTTTCAGATGAAGCTCATTTTCATCTTGGCGGGTATGTAAACAAGCAAAAAAAGAAATTTGAGAAAATATTCAGTAGTTTTTTTTTATAGCATTTTCAAAAAAAAAAAGTTATTTGGCGGACCCTGTATATACATAAAAGAAATCACAATTCGCGGATGGCAAAGTTCTCCATATATATTTAAAAATCCGTCAGCGAGTGGATCAGCCAGTTGCGGTTTTTGTGATTCTCAAGCTTTGTATCTTGAAAACCACTAATGCTACAGAGTTGAAATTCGGTGTGGTAAACCTTTTTAATGAACTTCAAGTTTGAGGTTTTCGGATCAATTGGTTCAGAATTTAGAGAGGAGTCGAAAAGAGCCCGTTAAAACGGTGTAGTGCGTTTACTAGAGCACTTGATATTTTCTCTTTCATTTCTAGTTTAAACGTCTCTGAGAGCAACGTTGCCATAGTTCTTAACACAGGCTTGGTCCGGGAAGTCAGAAAACTGCTCTTTGATAGATAAAAATCGACTTAATTACCCTCTCTAAATGTCCCATCAGCTATTTATTCATAGTTTTCGTCAAAAATACTTGACAAATGCCCTTTTTAATTGTTAAAAAAAGCTGCCTTGCCACTAATGCAAATATTCAACCGAGCTATTCCTTCATATTATATAATGACAGCAAATACCGACACAAATTATATTGACATCGCCACACCGAAACAAGCGTTTAATGAATTTCCTTTTATATCTCAATTGAAAATAATAAATAGGTTCATGAAGCTGATGCCTGTTTGGTTCTAGCAAACAAATATTGCCAAGATCCAGACGCCGAAGATGCTGCCAATATTATGAGAGTCATCTCAATTAAAAACTACAGTGATGATATTAGGGTTATTATTCAATTAATGCAATATCATAATAAGGTGAGCAAGTTCATATTTTTGTTCTGCATAACAAGTGTCCTACATAAATCTCTATCCATTTAGGCATATTTGCTGAATATTCCTTCATGGGACTGGAAGCAAGGAGACGATGTCATCTGTCTGGCCGAGCTGAAACTCGGCTTCATAGCGCAGAGTTGCCTGGCGCCTGGTTTTTCAACGATGATGGCAAATCTGTTTGCCATGCGATCGTTCAAAACAGTAAGTATTGCACCATAACACTGCCACCAATCTAATTTTTGCCGAAGAAAATCTGAAGGAATTTCTTAAAAAAAAACTTGAAACATATTTTTATTTGTGTTTGAATAAAAGAACGACCATCATTACCAGCAGGTGTAAACGTGTTTAGGAAACAATATTTTTTTTTTTACAAATAGGAAAACGAGCAAATTTAATTTAAGGAACATTTTTTTTTTTTTTTGTATTATTCTAAATTTAAGAATGGCCACGAGTAATTTTTCCCTTTCTTTTGTTTTCGTTTTCGTTTTGTGTTGTTCAATTTTTACGAATACCTAAATATATATTATTTTTATAAAATAAATCAACATTCAGTCAGCAGATATGCAATCGTGGACAAACGATTATCTACGCGGAACTGGAATGGAAATGTACACAGAAACATTGAGTCCTACTTTTATCGGAATACCATTTGCTCAGGCTACTGAGTAAGTCTTCTGGTTTATAATAGAAGAAAAGCTATACAATACAATCACAAAAAAATACAAAACAAAACTACACCACATATAATATAATATTCGTGTAATTTGGTCATATTTAGTATTCTATGTCAAGTCAATGTACTATTTTTTACTATGTACTCGTATTATATACATGGAATACTTGTATCCTGTTTTCTTCATTTTGGTTTTCATTGAGTAAGCACTTGCATTTTTGCATTCTCTTTTTAATTTTCCGTATCCATCTTAATGTCATTGTTATGTTGCGAGCTAGAACTGAAAAAAAAAACTCGCTTGTTGATCCCTATACTCGTACTCGTGCATTAAGTTAAATCATTAAGGATCATCATTGTGTTTATTCATCAGCAAATACCTCTGTTCATATATACATTTATACTGTGTGAACGTATTCGTTTCTTTTAAATTTTTGATTTGTCCTTTCTATTTTCCTTGTTTTCGTGTAAATGAAAGCCGTACAGAAACAGCTACGAAATAGTATTTTGTAAATATTTTGTTTTTTTCTTTTTGGTGTATTATACCTGCCAGAGTGTAAGAGACTGTAGTGGATGTTATGCGATGTCCTTAGAGTTAGTTTATTTTTCATTTGAGAAATCTTTCAACTCAAAAAAAGTGTGTTTCTATTTAAAAATGAAAAATTACCATGTTGCCAAAATGTTTTTCTCTGATGAGTTTTGTTTTTTATTTCACTTTTTATTTAAGAAATAGGAACAAGTATAATTTTTGTGTCTTTGAGTTAAGTAAATGTAATTATTTCTTCTCCGTTGGGTGCTTTAGTTTCAGTTACTCATTATTTCGACTTGAATGTTTAAAAATTATTAACAGGTAGGAGTGTCTCCTATAACTAAGGATAACATTTTCTTGGGAAGTGCTCTGCGTACATAGGGAGTATTTAAACGCTTCTATTATTTTCTTTCTCACTAAGTGATCATTTTAAAAAGCTTTTAAATATGGTCTTGGTAAAACTTGGCTTTTGAATAAAATTTTGCACACATATTATTTGAACCTATGCTAAGTTAAATAAAAAGAGTCTTTTAGCCTAAGTGATAGATAACCTTGATAGATAGATGAATAGATCTTCTTAAAAAGACTTTGATAACATTTGATCAGCTGTCCTCTGAGTATATTCACTTGTACTCTTCTTGTTCGAAGAATATATTGTGTTTTGGCCTTATGCATAACTAAACCCATTTTCGAAGCTTCTGTGACAACTCAGTTCAACAAATAAGCTGTCTTAGGCCGTCTGCATTCTGCTAAACTAAAGCTATACAGTTTACGGTAACAATTAACTACTGAGTTTTGCGTGGACTTATCACCCGTACATTTTAATTGGTGATTTTATCCTGCTAATATACTAGGATGAAATACAGGGTCCGCCAAATAACTTCTTTTTTTTTTTGAAAATGCTATAAAAAAAAACTACTGAATATTTTCTCAAATTTCTTTTTTTATTTGAAAGTACAATCCTTCCGGTTAATAATGGAAAATAATTTCATTCAAATGGCTGCCTCGGCTGGACATGCAGTAGCTTACACGATCGGTCCAATTTTTAAGCACATTATCGATTGTGTGCAGCTGTATTTCACCAATTGCTTCACGAATATTGTCCTTTAAAGCGTCTATTGTCTCTGGCTTGTCGGCGTAACACTTATCTTTTACGGCAGCCCACAAATAATAGTCCAACGGTGTCAAATCGCAGCTCCGAGGTGGCCAAACGACATCAGCTCTGCGGCTGATAATGCGATCTTCAAAGACAGGGCGCAAAACATCGAGTGTAGCTTCGGCTGTGTGGCACGTAGCGCCGTTCTGTTGAAACCAAATGTTGCCAATATCCTCCTCTTCAAATTTTGTGAACAAAAATTCGTTCAACATGGCCCGATAACGATCGCCATTGACTGTAACGGCCACTCCTTGGTCATTTTCGAAGAAAAATGGCCCAATTATGCCTCTGGACCAAATTCCGCACCAAACAGTGACTCGTTTTGGGTATATCGGCTTTTCAATGTATGCGTGCGGGTTTTCTGTGCTGCCCCAAATGCGACAATGTTGCTTGTTTACATACCCGCCAAGATGAAAATGAGCTTCATCTGAAAAGATGATTTTTCTAGCTAAATCGGCATCTTCTCTGAGTCGATCGCAGGCCCACTTAGCGAAGCGAAAACGCATTGGATGATCATTTCATCAAGCGTATAACACAACCATATTCGTTCAGCGGAAGGATAAAACTAATTATCTGTCAAATCAGACATGAGCTAAGTGTTACCATTCGCGAAATAAGCACTAGTTGAAAAAAAAAAGTTAGATGGCGGACCCTTTATAAAAATCGTTTGTAAAATGTGGCCCTGTTTTTGTTTTCTACATATTTTCCAGCCTTCAAAAATACATAGTTTATTTTTAGCGCATAATCAGCACTCCAATTATAATTAAATACCTAAATTAAGTCTTCAATAATACACATTAACAAGGTATTTACTCAAAGTGAATTCTAGTAAATATGTATTCACGTCTCGATTCTCAACTAACATCTACCTCCTGTTTTGCGCACCATTTAGATTGAACCCATTCCACTTGCGTGTGCTTATACGGTGGGGTGATTCTATGGCGCGGTTTATATCTAGGAATGATGTCGATCAATTGAATTTTCTTCAACGATTTCTCTTCTTAAATAAAATCGATTCGCCGCTTTTATTTCAATACAAGACAAATTCAACTTTTTACAGCCGAAGTGTTTTTGCGAATTTTTTTTTGTTTTATTTTTCATTTTTATTTTTCAGATTTATAGCGCTGTCTTCGAATCTACTTCTTTTTTGCTCGTAAGTATCAGTAGATGGGTCTGTTTGCCTTTGCGTAAGGATTTTTTCTTTGTGGCAAAGGTAGTAAGTGACTATAAAAGGGGTATTTTTGCGAAATGACTTTAAGGCGGTCTTAGAAATAGCTCAAAACTAATTAATATTAATTTACCACAGGTCACAATAGATTGCAAAAGTTTAACCATTATGAGTTCATATAATTTAGTCTGTATACTAAGAAATCAACAGTACAACTGAGTAATGGGGTGACAATAAATTAATTTTTTAGGAACTCATAAAATCCAAAATTGGAACTGTAACCTATAAGGTACAAGGTGAAAATTAAAAATGATTACACATCAGAATCATAGGGTTTTATTGTACTTAATAAATTCGTACCGTAAATAAGATATTCTTAGTAGTAAGTTGGATGTTGAATTCCATTGAGGGTTTGTATATAGAAATTCATAGTAAACTCATTGCTGGGAGCGTAATGACGTTACAATGGCTCATTGAGTAAATAGATTATTTTAGTTGGTACAAAGGGGTTTGCTTTGTTAACACAGAAGTATACATTGTAACTGATTCCAATCGAAACGACATTTGCTGGGTATTGATATTGGCTCCAATATTACACTGGTCGTATCGAGGAACTCCCACTCCCATAGCATAGATATGAACCTTCATTATCCGTCGACTGGTAATGTGCATGTAAACTTTACGCCACTGTGTTTGCAAGAGAAGAAATTCCCTATTTAATAAAATATATAGACTACTGGCAGCCAGCTTCACGTATATAGCTCATTTGTCGTATATTGGCGAAAGACTGAAACAATCACAAGTGTCATCTACCGATTTATTCGAATAACAATTGAAATACAAATATTTTTGTGTTGAGGAAACTTGACCGGGACAAGAAAGAAGTCAAATCAATTTGATGGTTTCTCGAATATCGAAATCTGTTGCTAATGACAACTCAACAATTGATGGCCTGGGTTATATATAAGAATGGTGCCCAGGGTGGTTGTATCCACTGATTGCAAATCAAGTATCACATTTTTGCAGTCATTGAGATGATCTACCGCTCATGTTGGTCCCCTTTTCCTTCTAGGTTTGAATGAAACTGAGATTTCACTTTCAGTCACATGCTAGTAATATATCAGTGTTTCTATTATTATAACTTTGGATCTGGCTAATGGGTGGCGCAATGCAAATCACGATGAAAATACTAAGAGTTTCTATGTACAAAAGCGTAATTAGATTTATTGTATTTCTTGAGTGCAATGGGCAATGAGATACTTCTCTGACAGTGCTAGTGCAGTTGTTAATAATATTTGCCACTATGAAATTGTCCTTAAAATAAATATAAATGAAAGTGAAAAATATGTAAGTCAAACCAGAGCAACAACAAATTAACTGATTTCACAGAGAAGAAATTCAATATTTCGTTCTCCGTTCTGAACAGGAAAACGAGGCAAAGTGATCAGCGGAATAATTTTCTATTAAACGAAGCTAATAAAAAATAGAAACACATTTAATTGAGGATGTGTTTCGACGCATTTACTAATATCTTCCCTTCACTTTGGTACGATAAGGTGCACAAAGTCACTTGAAATACATCCATTTGTATGTGCTTTGAACTATGCCAAGTGGGTTTTCAATATTTTGCAAAAGGGCAGTTTTTGTAGGCCTCTAACAACGAATGAAATGATTTCTATTTCAGTTTATTTTTCGCCTCCATTTTAGTTCACTTCATTAATATTTTGCCCAATATAAATCCCCATTTTATGCATTTTAATTTCATGCAAACACAATTTATTTATTATTTTGCTCTCCATAACTCAAGTAATAATTTCCCCATCATCCATTCTCGATAGATATAAATTTTTCTTTTATGGATACAGTATTTTACCTAACTGACACAATAAAAACTACTTTGATTTACACTTCACATTCAATAAATACGAAATTAAATAAGAAAAACAAACAAAAAAGAGGCTTTTCATGTTGTGAACGTTCCGAGTTTATTGCGTATCGTTGCGATCTGCAATTTTTCCTTAGTGTTGTAAAGAAAAAGTTAATTTTCTTGAGTTGTTATTTTGTTTACATTTGTTTCTTTCGATATTTATTTCCGAATTAATTTATTAGTGGCTTTATTTGCGTTAGATTTTACGTTGATACTTATTTGGGTTTTGCAAATTTTTTGAATGCTTAGTGCTATTTACAAAAAAAAAAAAAAAAAACAAACAACTAGGGGATGGAAGTGTGATTTTAAAAAGCAAGGAACCATTTCAGTAATATCCAAGAGAAAATGTCGTCAATTAACAATAACTTTATTTTATTGAAAATCCATTATGTACATCAATCCTTCCCGGAAGCGAGTAAGATCAACCACATGCAGTGAAATACGAATAATTTTGTTTAGGCAATCTATGATAATGTTCCTTAATCCAATGAGCAAGCAAATAAATAAATTAAGATACTCCTTTGCACCTTGTAAAACCGAATTTTGTATCTAAATATCCAACCCTTCAACAAAAACAAAACCATTTTAATCTTACAGTCACCAGATACTCAGGCCTGGCAAAATGATTATCTTCAAGGTACAGGGTGTGAGATGTATACAGAAACCCTTTCACCTTCATTTACCGGCATGACATTCCCACAAGCCAGCGAGTAAGAACCTAATTCGACTTGTAGTGAACAAAAAAGAAACTATACAAAAATATATATAACAGCAACTCTTATACTATTTTTTTTTACGTTTTAATTACTCTTTTTTGATAATATTAATATTTAATGAGAAATGATTGTAACAAGTACATTACAAAAAAAAAAACCTTTCCTTTGTCTTGAATCAATGGAATGCGATAAAAAAAGTTTTGTTTGTTGTTTGTAATATCGTTTAATCGAATAGATTTTTTTCTAATATATATTTTTGATACTAGACTTTTGCATTTTTTTTTCTAACATTTTGAAGAGAAGTATTATTTCTTTTTTCCAGAAGTGATGGTGTATAATCACTTGATAGTTGCATGACTAAGACGATAGAGTGTTCTTTATTTGTTTGTGTAAACAAAAAACAAAATGTCTTACTAGACATCAACTAATTAATGTTATTTATTGTTTTAGTTTGGCACATGGTATCGGCAAATTTTTCACGTCAATAATATAAATCATACTTTAAATGTCGTCGACTCTGTACATTACATTTATTTTAACACAACAATTACTCCCTTTAAATATTTTAAACTCTCTATGATTCCTTTTTTGATTATATTTGATTAAGAAATTATCTCCTAACTTTTGAATCTATCCATCGAGATGCATAATCTGTGGCAGGTCGTATTTAAATGTCTAAAACTATGAGATTTTGAAGGTTTTTTTTGTTCGATTTCATTTTTACAGAAGACTGTTTTTATTTGTGGGACACTAGATGCGTAGGGGTGTAATAGAAACTGTTGTTTTTTTTTTAATCGAGAGGGATTGTGAAAGGCAACAAATAAGACATATCTGCAGGGGCATTGCAGCACTTGACATCCTGAAATATGAGACTCTTAATATGAACCACTAAACAGTAAGAACTGGAAATTAAAAATGTCAGTGGAAAGATGGAAAGAAAATGCCACATTTCTAGAGTTCATTATTTTTCTGTACTTCCTGTATAAAAGTTTCACAAAATGATCTTTATATAACGCGTGATTTAGGCGGTTTCATAATATACCGTAGGTTAACACCCTGAAGAGCAACCTACATTTCAAGTTTATCTCTTAAACTAACGATACTTCGCATAAGTTGTTAAAGGGCCTATGATTTTCATCTATAGGTTAAGCTGAGGGTTCAAAAACGATGATCGAAATTGGGCTTTGGGTAGGATAGATATAAAAATATTGTTTTCTTTCTTCTTTTTTTTTTTTAATATATTCTATCTTTCAGTGAAGACTCCTTCTTTTCCTTTTGTAAGCTGTTCGAGTAGTTATACTATTTTTCAATGCTGTTTCTCCATTTGTAATTTTTCACTATATGATTAACTGTTAGATACCCTGCTAGAGTCAATAATTTCAATTTGATTTGCGTTTACTTTTATTGACCCGAGTTTGATATATTCTCGAAATAAGAATGCTGGACCAATGCAAATTTCATTACATCCACTGTCTGTCAGTGTGACTGCTCTACGCGGATGTATCATAAAAACTTTCAATTGTGAATTCGTTAAAAGTTAATTTAAAGCAGGTCTTTAGTAATTTAGTAATAGGAATAGTAAAATTTTTAATCGTAACGTTTTAAATATTTTTTTTTTTTTTTGTTAACAATCCATCTGTTTCTATCGTCAATGATTTGAATGTTTTCCCTATATTTGGTTTTGGTAAGTGCAACGTTTTCTTGTCTACTGGAGTAAAAATCCAATTTCTACTCCTCCCTCATAAGAACTTATACTTTAAGAAGTCTCATTTAGAAAATTGCTTCTAGAGTGAAATCTGCAAGACTTCGAATTGCCATTAGAAGATCTACTAACAGTCACCGTAACATTTGTCAGACCGTCACATGTGTTCAAAAAAAAGATCTGCGTCGACCTTCACTGACGTCTCTCTTTTTTTCAGCTTTATTATATTCCATAAGAATAATTTACAAATCTTTTTTTAACTAATAAATTACGATCGCGGAGGATATCATAAGAAGCAAGGCAATGGGGAATAACTGTAAACCAATAGCAATTAAACAACTTCATTCATGGATACCACTACACAAATATAATTACAAAGCCATAAAATTATTCAATTTGTCGATACCTGTTTATGCAAATAATATTGTATGTTTTCTTTGTTTTTACTAAACCATACATATATTTAAGAATGTATCTAGATTTAGCACATCTCTAATAAATCAACTTGGCTGTATATACAAAGAACAATTTTTTTTAACACTCACCTGGGAACAACTTCAAACAGTCACATGTTCTACATGAACCATCTCTGCAAAAAAAAAAAAAAAATACAAACTATCAATCTTTCATGATCCAAAGAAATAAAGCCTTTTAAATTGTTTGTCCTTGCAAATTTGAAAATGATATTTTGTTCACACACTTTATAAAACTCTTCATGTGAATACAATATTTCCCTATATATTGACATTTTATTTTATTGCAAAAGCGCATCCCTTACGAATGTCTTACTTTCTTTATATCACACATCTTCTTTGAATCCAAGCACTACCTACCTGATTATGACTTCGTAGAATTGTTTTTAAAGCTAAATCTTATTTGCTATGTATATTTTTCTTCTGTTTGTATAATAATAGTAATAATTGCTGTGATGTAATTGTAGTGATTTTGTAATGTTTTGCCATGTTTTTTTCGCTGCTTTCTGTTAATATTTCACAATAAATGTTATTGTTGATGTTGAATGTCATAATTTGTATTGAAAATAAGTTTAAAATATTTACAATATGTATTTACTGATGTTGCGATGTTAAACAAAAAAAAAAGCAATTTATTTAATATTTTAAATTCTTGCAATTTTTATAAAAAAAAAATTGACCACACTATTGACTACCAAGGAAAGTGTTTCTTTAAAAAGTAACTTTGATTTTTTGAACTATATGTGCTAATATTCCATTAGTTCCTTAAGTCTTATTTTAGGATTTAAAGTTTGCTGAAATGAACAATGCGGTTCAGTAAGACCACAAAGAACAATTTTCGGCTACGGCATAAAATGTCAGATCCCCGCGAATTATTTCAAAATTCAATGCTCACTTAAATGAATTGGTCATTGAATATTAAAATTGATGCACGTTTCTTCTTTATGGACCTACGAGTATTAACATTACGCGTATTTTAAAGTTATTAGTTATTTATTATTAGAAACACATAAATGTTTTTTTTTTCAATCGAACGTAAACTCAAACTTAATTTTATTCGAATACATCGCAACATCGCAAATAAGTTTTAAATTTGATCTCTTTTTAAAACATTTACAAAAATAAAACTTATCAAAAGTAGAACAAAATACTAAAACGAATCTCATATTATAGGCTCTGCTTTACAAAGCTGAAACTTCTGCTGTTAGCCATCGAAATCAAAGGAGCCGAAGAAGGTGCCGATAGTAAGATATCAATAAATCCTCGTGGTGCTAAAATCCAAGCGAATACTCAAGGGTTTTTCATTGCACAAAGTGCCGATGAAGTCAAGAGGTATTTAAAACACAAAACTATTTACAAAAAAAAAAAACAAATTATAACCCTCAACATATTCAATCAGAGCTTGGTTTTACTGCAAAGCGTGTCATGAAGACATTAAGGACGAAACCCTCATAAAAAAGTGTAAATGTAAAAATTGTAAGTATCCTGTTTGCTTTAGTTTCTATATTTTGTTTTTCTTTTACTTATCTTATTTATAATTTATACAATATTTTAGTTTTTACTAGAAATTTTGTTTCGAATTTAACAAAAAATAAAATAAGTGTAAAAAAAATCATTTATATAAAAAAATCTTGTAAAGTTACCTTTAAGAAATTTAGGAGTCAGGAAATATATATCCATACTAATCCTTATACTACTCATATATACTTACTTTATAAATCAAATTATAATTCATAATGTTATTATGTCTTTTTCTTAATACAAAAATGTCGCGTTGGTGCGGTCATCATTCTACCTTAAAATAAATAAATAAATGCAAAACATAAAAAATAAAATAATAACAAAAATGAAACATGAAACATATTTTTCAAAACAGTGACAGTACAACCAAGGAACAAATTTGGTGACTTAGGTAAAGGAAAAAATAGAAAATGAAAAATAATACCTTATTTAAAATACAATATTTTGTTAAAGTTTTTTGCTTTCTGTTTGGTTTTGGTTTTCCCCGTTTCTCCCTATAAAAAAATACAAACTAAAACCAAAAGTTTCATTTTTACCATTTGGTTATATTAGACTGTACTAACTTTACATTTTTCTTTGTTAACTTACTTAACATTTCGAATTACGTTTCACAACAAAATTGTGTAAGTGGTTAATATATTTTTAAAAATGTTCAGTTATGTTGCAAAAACGTTCCTCTGTAGTCTTGTTACATATTATATTGAATAAAAACACACCTTCTGTAAATATGTTTCCTTAGTTGAATCTTTCACGAATTAATTTAGCGTTGAAAATAAATTGAAAACATTATATAAACCAAACTTAAGTCTAAAGTAGAAACAAAATTTTTAAAAATATATTTATACACCACAAAGAATAAAATTCGGACAAAACTTTTTCCTAAACAAACTGCAAATGAAATGTTTAAGACTTTAACGTTCTCCCCGCCCCCTCTTTGGAAAAAAAGAGCTTGGTTTAATTTATGTGATTTGTTTTTCCTGATTTATTTTCGTTTTCTAACCAACATCAATCTCAAAGAAATACCTTTTTTGAAACATAGACTCATTGGTTTATTTTCTATTCTTTTATATAATGAAACATTTCTAAAGGCTTATTTTCAATTTGTATATATGTTTGTGCGAATATGCATCCCATACAATATTTTTTTACAATAAATCTCAATACCCATTTTCTTAATGAAAAAAAAATAATATACATAAACCTAACACGTACTTTTAGTGTGAATATTTTTCGAATGACCTATGAACTTGATTTCACATTTTGTATTTGTTTTTTCTTAAGAAATATCAAATTTTGCGAGAAAAATGCTTTAAACTGTATTTTGAGAGACCATTTTTTTAATTCTTCTTTTCAAATAAAAGCCTGCAGATTCCCTTTTCTTAACTCTCAACTCTTCACAGCAACTGTCCCAACTCCTAATCTGTCGACAAAGAAAATATTATATGTTATGACCAAAAGTTTACAGAGTTTTGTTAAGTTCATGTACGCCCATATTTCTGTTTAACCTTTTTTTTTTGTATCAAATAATTAACAATAAACAAATACATTACACTCGATAGTGCTGCCCACTTCCGAATACTGAGTGTGAAAAAAGGTTATCCACTGTAGATCTTCCCATAGAAAAATTTAAAAATCCAACAACCAATAGAGAAAGAAATACAAATTTGCCTGAGAATACACACGAATATATATTTGAATATGATTTTGTTGCACCTTTATTTTATAATGAGTGCATGATTTGCACCACAACGTAATATCGTTAAAAATAATTATAATAAAAATAAAATCATATCCCATCACGACCTAGGATTTATTACAATACTTTCTATTACAATCAATGGATGAGTTTATATTATTAAAAGAAATGTAAATATTAACAGCAAACTTACAAAAACGAATGTTGATTTTAATAATAATTTTAAATGAACGAGGTTAATTTTTGTTTATTGCATAAGTAGGTGCACTACTGATATACCCTGGGTGTTTTATATTCTCTATTTTGTTTTTGTTTTCTGTAAATAAAACTTGTTTTTGTTATTTATGAACGACACGACTAACTGCCGAATGTTTTGAAAATAACTCATTTAAGTGAAATAGCTTTTCATAAAGACTGAAATCATCATGATTGAGTGACAAATGAATTTATTTAACGATAAAGGTAAACCAATGATCAAAGTCAATTTTTAGATAGGCCTCGACTCTTGCCAATTGGTGACAAGTGAATTAAGTCAAAACATGGTAAAGCAATACTTTTTAACTTTTATTTTATTTAATTTACGTTGATACATTAATACATTTTGTTTCATCAATTATTAAACAACGAATGTTTCAGACCTTCCAAATTTTCAACATACGTGTATGCATTTTTTTTATTGGTTAAACAAATCAATTAATTAAGTAACGAAAAATAACGCAATACCGCTGTATTGAATGTAGAAGCATACTATAGGGTTTTCGTTACACCCTTTTGTTTAATTTACAAGACTTACAGTATACTGTGACACTTTAAGGTAGCTTCACCTATTGTGTCGCTGTATGAGAAGTCGGGTATCCAATACCGTTTCTCCTTTCGCTATGGTTTCATTTCCTAATTGCGTTTCACTTTTCGTTACACTCCTGTTTCCTTTCGTGCTATCTTAACCTTATTCGAAATGGGAAGTTTTGCAGTGCAAAGGAGGCTATCTCATATCACTGTTGGGTTGTTACGTCAACCATGGTTTCGAGAACCACAATTATTCACCTATCTTTTATTGAAGAAAACAGGGTTATGTACATGCCTACTTATTTTATTATTATTTATTTTTCTAATTTAAAAATCTACTATGACCTTACAAAAAAAAAATTATATAAATATACCTAGAATACTAACTCTAGATTTAATACAACTATGCATTTTATATCTGCCGCTTAAGCGCACTGCTCATAGGCCGAAAGTGGTTGACATCTTTGGTTATATGAATTATAATATGTAAATAAACTTCATAAACTATAATCTCGGCTTGTGTTTTGCAATTTATTAAATTAGTATTCGAATTGCAAAAGTTGACGGCTTTGGTTTTGTAAAGAACTTAAAATAAAAAAAAAAAAAAACAGGGATGTGAAAATTGTACAAAACACAGCAATAAATTTACTGTTTGTTTGTTCCGTTTTATGTTTATTTTGTGTATTCTTTTCTTTTCTTTCTTCTATGTATTTAATTGTGCGATTTTCAGATGTGGGCATGATTATGATGCAGACTGGAATGGTTAATCAAGGTCTTAGCACAGCCATTAATCAAGTTGATGGTACGGATATATTTGCAAAATTCCTATATTTTTCTTTCCTTATAAACAGTGTGCTAACATAGCCCGTTTATGAAAACTACCTTATATATGATTTATGTAGCATTTTGTTGCTATATACCCATAATTTCGCAAATCTCATTAAATATTAATTTCAAAAATTTTCAAATAAACAAAATTTATGCAAAACGAATAAGTAAACCCAATGTTACCTTCAAATAATGCAAAAAAAAATTTAAATATCAATAAAAAACTATTTTTACTCATTTTTTTTTTATAACTACCCGAGAGTTTTACTTAAAAAAAAAAACAAAAGAAATTATTTATAAAAAAACATCAGTCAAACAAGATACAAAACCGTAACAGTTTGCTAATAATTGCAATTTTACATTTTTTTTTTCGTAATAATATTTTGTTGCTAATGCGTTTTCGTTTGATTTTTTTACAGAAATCTTTTCTATTGCAAGCTTTGTACTGATCTTACACATTGTAATGATTATTTTGATTTTGTTTTATCTAATCCTTTTGAAACGCAAATAATTAAACTTTTATTTTGCATTGAATTTAAACAATCAAATTAATAAAAATGGGAGAAATTTTTTTTTGTAAGACAAAATCACATTTTTTTCGAATTTTATTGATCAATTTATTTCTTACTGCAAAATCAAAAAAGTTTTCAAAGGATCATAAGAGTCCGTAAAAATATAATTACTATGAGTATATATGATTTGTTGAGAAATACAGAGCTGTAAAAAGTCGCTAAGAGACTCTTAACAATACCCGCGCTGTGCTTGTCCTCAAAGGTGCTAATGATGCTACTTTATTATACCGAACATGTATCCAATAATGATTAATTTTTGAAGAGGGTGGAAATAAGATTTTGTTTTTCAGACAATTTTTTCAGAAGTTAAAAGATTTTGGCTCTAATTTGACGAATCTTCGTTCGTCCACAGACATAACTGTAAGCCATTTATTGTACGGACAGGCACAAAATATTTCTTCTGATACCATGTATGATTGTGATAACTGATTAGAGAGATAAGAATTCCACTTTTTGTTTTATTATCTTTCACATTCACTGAGTTGAGCTGTTTCGAGTTAATATTGTGCCTTGAATTCCACTTTATAAAAAAAAATTTCAAATCGATTGTTCCCGATCATTATGGAAGTCTTTTTCTGGAAGTAGATTGTTGTCTGATCAAATTTACCCACAATTTTTTTCTTAATTATTTTCTTTTGCTTTTAACTCACGACGTAGAACTGAAAGAAAATATTCGGTTGCCTGACTTTTGCATTGTTTAATTATCGTCAGGCTATTTAAAAAATGTAGCAAATATATCTTATTTTCACCCTCTACAAATACTTTATTACTATTAAACAAAAATTATAGAGAGTATTACAAAAATTATTATAATACATGAAAAGTGCGAAAAAAATATTTTCTGGGAAGCGAAAGAAAAAACAAAAAAAAATTGCGTATACGTCCCCCTATCCGAGTGTCCCGATAACAATTTAGCAAATATTTTTCAACTAGAATTTGCGGAGTGTGTGGCTTATACATCAACCTATAGCTTAGTTCATTCATTAACAAGAATCACATAAAAAATGAGTTTGAAGTGCTTTTTGACCCAGGGTATGCAGTTAATAATAAACACTTAGTCTACCCAAAATTTTTTATTTTTTTTTTTTCTGTATTAAGTTAAAATTTACAAATATATTTAAATGTATTTTCAACCATACACCAATTTCGAGTATTTCTTAGGCAGGTACTTCAATACATATTAGCAGAATCTTAACTAAACATAATCTATTGTATCTAATCTTTTCAAGTGAGCAATGAAATATTATTAAGTAAATAATTCTTACTAATGTATACATACAATATATATACATATATGAAAAAATACTATTAGTCGTTCTTTTATTATTAACCTTAGTTAAGTACTTATTTCACTATGTTCATTTTAAGTGTTTTCTGTTTTTATAATTTTTCATATTCCTCATTTACCTTTTTACAATCCTATAAATTTGTTTCTATGACCACAGTGGCTACCTTCAGGAAAGGCGTCCGTGCCGTACAAATGGTAGGACGTGCAAGTACGTATAAAAAATAAAAATTTGAAAAGCAAATCTAACAACAACAAAAAAAAAAAAAAAAAAAAATTAACAAAATTACGTTGAACTCGAATGTTTTATTTTAATTGTTTATTTATTTATTTTTTCTGGTAGTAAAATTGATAATTAACTGGCGTTTTGTGTTTTTAACTTTTCAAAATTTATCATTTCATTGATTTATATAAAATGTAAAATTATATAAAACTATGGAAGATGCATTATTTTTTATTTTTTTCTTAACTTTCATGTATTTTGTGTTTTATCTCATTTGTGTGTACGTATTGTGAGTGGTTGTGGTATAAATTATTTAATTTTTCTTTCAACTATTGTATTTTTCTTATGTCCGTCCGATATTGAGAAAAGCCCAAAGTGAATTATTTTACTTGTATTTATGTTTATTAGATTTCTTTGGTAGATCGTATTGTATAATATTTATTAATTTTTGTTATTCTAGTAAATATGTTATTGTAGTTCTTTACTTATTTATATATTACATGTTACTACTGTAATTTAAATGATTTTTTAGATATAGAAGAACTTACACAAAAACGTCTTAATTAATATGTTGTGTATCTATTTTAATTTTAATTTTTATTTACACATTCTTTATAGTATTTTTATTATGACAGTTTTATACAGTCTTTTTTATACTTCTCTGTTACAAGAATAATTTCTGTCAGTGGAAAACTACAAGCGTCCGTGTTTTATTGAAAAATTTTTTTAAATTCAGTTTCATGTTAAGTCTTCCTGTAAAAATTAAAAAAAAGTGGTGCATTTTTTCGTTCTCAGCTGATCTTGGATCTGTCAACAGATAAACATATTTTCGATTTGTAGACTTCTTAATAAATATGTATTTGGGCCAGCATATTTTTATAGAGCCCAATGCCTAGTTTCTGACAGCATTTCGTTTTGTGTAAATTTTTTATTTACAAGCGTAATTTTTTTTATTTATAAGCGACCTATCATTTTTTATTGACCTCAACCAAGAAGCATTTTCAGTTCAGTTCAACTCCTTGATGCTTTTAAGACCATCTAAGTCAACTTGAAAGTTGAACCGCACCCAGCCACCAAGACAAAAATAATATTCATTTTCAAATAATGAGCACAATATGGATTACTCACTCGGTCAGTGCCCTCGATATTTCGTGATTCAGAACTTCTTTTTATTTACAATGGACCACTACCAGATTTTACTGGGTATATCGTTACAGCAAATACATATATTCTTGTTTTCATTTCTTCATTAGTTACCTATTTACCAACATAAAAATATAAACAACTCTTTCGTACAATTTATTTAAAACTTAAATTCCTTAAGTATTAGTCGTTGTGGTACGATTTTTTTTTATTAAATGGTAATTATACTGTGATTCTCTTTATTGTATAATGTTACATTATAAATATTTGTAATTAAATTTTAATTTAAAATTTGTAAGCGTACATACAACTTTTCTGTGAATGAGTGTTTTTGTATATGAGAGTGTCATTTTCTCATATTTATTATTTAGATGTCTTTTTTTACCTTTTTGTTCACATAATTTTCGTTTCACACTATTCCAGTAAATACAAAAAATTGAGTTTTCTTAATCACCATTGGCAAATAATTTTAAATCAGACATTAAAAAAATATACTTACCTTCCTACCAAATATTTATAAATAAAATTATTTCTTTCTTTTCCAACCCGTTTAACTAACTTTTTCTGTCCCCCTACATACAAAAAATCCATACCCAATGGACAAATGTTTATTTTGACAAAAAAAAAATACCGTCCATAACCAATAAAACAAAACATATCCAATATTAAATAAAATAAAAATCAAAAAAAAAAAAAAAATTATGGATTACATAGATGATGATTTTTCTTTGACAAGTAAGTTATCATAAATGACTCTTAAAACATTTTTCTTTCATTACAATTTGTGTCCATACATATGTTTTGAAATTGATTAAAAAAAAATAAAATAATCAAATGTCTGTTTTTAGTTGATTTGTTTGATTTACATTGTTTTTGAACTTTTGTCTGTTTTTCCTTAGTATAGTAAAAGAAAAAAATATTGAGGAATATTTCTCTTATATTTGATGTATTCTATTACAAACAGAAATATTATAAAAGTATTAATAAAATTAAAATCAAACACTTTTCACTGCGATTTAAAAAAAATTAAATCTAGTTCTCAAAAGTACGAACAGCAAAACGCAACGCACTATCACAAAATCACAAAAAAAAATTCTTTATTCCCAAAAAAATTCGTATTCACGTTGCGAAAATTACTAAATAAATCGGAAAGAAATCCAAAAAAAAAATATATCACAAATGAAAAATATACAACAAAGCATAATAAAAACCAGAGAAGAACACTAGTGTTACTGTAGTAGTTTTTTTTTTCCAACAACGTTTACTAGATTTAGTAGTTGAAATCATTGAGTAAGGATGCGCTAAGTTTCTGCTAATAATTCACAAAAAAACAAAGATTATATATTATTTACTCAAAAGCGACGACATTCACTTTATGAACGCAATTTTTTACGTAGCTGATGATGAATATTGTTGTTATGCTCTCACAAGACATTCCAAACTGTTTTCCTTTTATTTTTACGCTATTGAACTAACTGCAGCTATACACAAAACAACACGCTCTTAACTCAATCTTGCACTTGGAACAGATTCTTTACATTTTCCGCTAAACTAAAACTGAACTATTTTTTAATAGTAAATTTAGTCTGCATCTCTGCATAAAGTAGTTTCTAAAGGAACTTGCACTGTATGGGTACTATTAGAGGTAGAAATGCATGTTTGCACTATGTAGTTAACAAAATGTTATGTAAAGTAGTTTAGTTATATTCTTTAAGTAATAAGGTTATGTGCCTGTTGAATGCTTTAATTATTTAAAAATATAAAAACATGCTTTGATATACAGTAGCAAATATTTTTGAAATACATATTTAAACGAATGTCCCTAAAAAAAATTCATCCTTGTCCTAGTTTATTATTTATTTGAATTTTTTTCTTTTTATTTAGTATTAAGATTGATTTTGATTTATTTATTAAATATTTTGAAAGATTTTATGTCTTATCAAGAAAGGTAGTTGGCCAGCGAAAATGTTTTTGTTCTTAATCTATTTTTTAAATGCTTTATAATTTAAAAAAAAACGAATGTTACTGTATTTAGCCTGTAATTAAACCGAAAATGCGAAATTTGTTGTAAAGCTTTTGGGAACGATGTGTACTTTAAACTAAAAAGCAAAAATTAATGGATCCAACTTTTCCTTACAGTTTCTTACACCTGTCACCTTAAAATCAATTTATACAAATTATTTTTTTTTTTGTTTTCAAGTTATAGGTTAGGCACCTGTCTCAGTATGTTGTAATAAAATAGAAAACTGTGATCATAACTCAATAGAAACATTTTAACTAGTTACTACAGCGAAATAAAAAGAAAGAAACAAATTAGTCTATTCTCTTAGAACGTGAACCGCTTAATTTTTAAGTTGCGGTGCAGATCCAATAACAAATACTTTATACAATTGGGTGATAAGTTGGCGATGACACTTTTGTTCGTATATCTCGCAGTCATCTTATGTAAGTCACCTTTTGCAGTGTCACCTAAAGACTCTTCGTTTGCTACGTTTTCATTTGACATTTACTTTAATGCTTGCAAAACCATAATACATACCAAGATTCGAAATAAACTTTCTATATTTTACACAAACATGCACTTCAATAAAAATTGTAAAACACAAACAGCTGTATTAAGCCCGGGAAACATTAACTGGATATGACTGGTGAAGGCGGTAGCCTTAATTAATCTTTAAAAAGTGGTTGTAGCAGTAAAGGGATTTCACTAAAACACAAGTACAAACACAATAATACCAATAATATTGTGCCGGTAGCCCATGAGCCATACAAGAATTAAATTTCATATCGGAATATCGTACACAATTGATCATAGAAATAGCTACCTAACGTTATCCGAAAAAAATTCTTCGTTTAATTAGTACAACCTACACATCATACACATGACAAAAGTAGTAAGACGAAAAAAAAGGGGAACAGAATAAATTTGAGTAGCCATAACACCTGAACCCGAACTCTCGAAAGGAATCGAGTCTTTGTTTATAAAAGCTATCGATCGAAATTGAACCCCCTGCCTCTATTCGATCAGTTACAATTTTTTATTTTTTTTGTTTTTTAAATCTTAAACCTTATCAATTATTGGTGAAACTGTTTTAGAAACATTTGATGGCTTAATATTCGTATAGGCTTCTTGTAAACGTATAAAAAAGTATTTAACGAAATGTAGTATCAAAAATAAAAATCGACACCATTTAGTAGGTATATCGCTTTTGCTTTGGCATTGTAATTATCTATAATAATTTTTGGGCTCAATTAAAACAGACTGCTTTGTTAGAAGTAAGTTGTGGTATATATTAATTTCTGCCATCTCTGTTGAATTTATTGGCAGATTTGTTGGGATTTTCTCCGAGGTTTCCTGTAGTATCTATATTTCTAATCCATTCAAGTGGCAAAGCTCTAAAATTATCTCTTTTCAAAATCTGATTCGAATCCAATGCTGCCATGTATTCTTTTCAAAACGTTCAATGTTCCTATCTTTTTTTTTAATTATAAAAAAACTTATTCCTGTGCCAATTGCCTTCGTTTTAGTATCTTATTTTTCTCTTTCTTTTTTCTCCCAATAATTTTGGTTATATTTCGTAAATCTGTATTCCTCTGTTAAAAAAGAAACACCATCCAACCAATTTATTTACCCTCCCTAACCATCCTCTAAATAAAATCAATTTAAATGAACTTATTTTCCGTTTAATTTCAATCGTTTGTTTTGTTTTCAATCGAAATGTGGGTTTGAGGTTCTGATCAAGTGAAATGTTTTACAGATGACCATCATCCCGCACCTACATTTACTCCTCCAGAACTACCCAAAAGGGTGCATGTGCGTGGATCATCATCGGGTAAAAAAATACTAATACAATAATAAATCAAAATTTATTAATTTTAAAAGAACAAATTATACACACACACAAACACAGAAAAGAAAAGCAAAAAATGATGTCTGCCTCCCCTAAATAACAGTAAACTATGAAGCAATGCATTTCTGTTTCAATGCAAAATCCCAACAACAAAGTGCCACATTAGATCTGTTTTTTTTCTTTCTCTTTATGTTTGTTTTATTAATTGAACGCTTTATTTGCCTTAAAAATATAGTATTATTTTATTTTCTTTGGAATATTATTAGTCAAAAAAATAAACGCATTTGATTTCATTGAGTTTCGATTCATTTGTCAAAGCTTCTATTGTGTTTATCCTGTATTGGCTTTATATTAACAAAAGAAAAAATTCAATATGAATTTAATTGTTTTACTCCTTTGTTATAAGATTAATCCAAAAATATGTTTTCTTTGATTCAACCAAAAATGTCAAATTACCAGAAAAAGAGACGGAGACATTATTAAACAAATATATCTCAAGCATGTTTTATTTCATAATATTCTTTGCGAACTGAATACGATATTTACAAAAATAATAATAATAAATGTTGAAATTGTTGTAAATTGATTTGCATATTATTCGATTATTTCTATCATAATGCTTTGTTTTTATGTATCTAATATGTTGTTTTTCTGTTCGGTTTAATTTATTTTCCTTTTCAACATTTTCGGTTTGCTTACATTCATTTGAAGGAAACATTTTATAAAAAAAAATTTCATTCACCTTCCATTTTGATTCATCACTCTTGGCATATTACTCATCGTTTGCTGCTATCGAAATTGTGTAAATGTGATATAAAAATATAATAAAAAAACTGCATTATATTTGTATTGACTTTAAAAAAGTTTTTCCAATTGAAATGTTATTAAAACTGATAATATTTTACAGGTGATATTACTAGAGATCGGGAGGATATGACTCGTAAGTATATTTGCACCTTTATAAGCATTTTTACTTATTTATGGTTTACCCGTATATATATAAAATGTTCTGAAGTCTAGACAGTTCACTATGAGTAAAAGAGATATTCTAAAGAATAAGTTTAAATTAAATTCAGAGACACATATTGAAATTTGGTTTTTATACTTAACGCGAAGTTCAATGACTAAATTTAAATTTATCTAAAAGTCATGCATTCGGGTGTTTATTCGTAATATTTAGAATTTTGTTTCAAACATTACTTGCTCCTCGTAAAATTTTCGTGAGAAAACTGCACATAATGGACATTTCATTCATTGTGACTTGAAATTGCAAACGTTCGCTCTGACTTCCTTAGGAATGTCTAGTAGTAGTAGTAGTTGCAAAAAAAAAATGTTTCAAATCTGTTGGTCTCGACTTAAACCTTCTTCCAATATTTACTACTTCAAGACACAATTTGCAAGCTTTACGCAGAAGTTAGTCCAAAATGATTTCGGCTTTGGTGCTATCCTGGTCATCATTTTATCATCAGACGGGGCACCTTTGAGGCGTATTCCATGAAAGCTAAAACTTAGCTTAATTAAAATTTCAGAAAATTTACGAGTCTTCTAAAATTCAATTTAAATAGTGAAACTTGCTTTAAAAAATGCCCTCCGCTTTTCAGTAATAAATCGGAACGGACGCCGGCCAAATGGTACAAATGGTGGATCAACATTACAAATGAACTCCACCACGAAACAGGTGAACAAGGTGAAACCGACAGTGAATCGGGGACAAATCGAGGGCACACTGATGTCACCATCAACATACAATAGGTACGACAAAAAATTTCTACTCATTCTTCACAAAATTGAAAAAAAAAAAAAAAAAAAAATCCAATCAAAGAAAAATCAAAAAAAAAGAAGGTTACTTTTACTTTCCGCCAGAAATAGTTCTATAATTTCTATTACCACTTAAATTTTCTAAAAACCAAAAAAAAAAGCAAATAAATTAAGTTGTTTTAAAGTTTTCTTTTTAAGCACTTGTGGGTAAGTATCTTGTTCCACTGTAGTAAGCCTCGTCGCGTAGGATTGGTAATAGAGAGACAATATTCCAAACTTGCTAAAAAAAATACAAACATTGCTTGTAACTTACAAGTACGTCTCAACACCGAGATAGCTTAGGTTTTATTGCTTTGCAAAGCCAGCCCCGAATATGTTATTTTCGGAAACCGTGGTGTACTCATTAACCATCATTTTTCTACAGATTGTTTGAAACTCTTAACCTTCTCATACGTATACAAACCGCTTACCTACTCTTACTGATTTAAAAAAAAAAAATATTTTAACCAATTACCTAAAAAAAACCATCACTACTAATCAAAAGAAAAACCAAAAAATTATTGCTTAAAATCAAATTTAATTTCAGGCCTACAGAAACCGATGCTAATCCTTATGCGGGCTATCAACTTGCTTACGAAGTTAAAAAGCTCATGTATGCGTCTAATTTCCTTTTGTTTTGTGTTGTCTTGTTTTATGTGTAACTAAACTCTACTACTACTACAACTACAACTACCACCACTAATTTGTTATTAACTAATGATGTTATTGTCGTTGTCTTTTGTGCTATGTCTCATAATTCTTTTTACTTGTTGTTTACATGTCTAATTTGTGTTACATTGCATTGTCTTGCTAGACCGTATTTCAACAAAAACCATAAAAAAAATTACTAATACTAATGTCTTGTAATGTTTTTTCGTAAACTGCGTTTGTTTTCAACTAATTTCCCAGTGAAATGAATATCAATTTGAAAAGAAGCTAACTGTTGCAAATTGTTTTCAGTCTTTTTTTCTCACCCAACGCTTAGATAGGGGTTTTTGAGCCCTATTTAGAAACGATATTGAATATAAGAGTGGTTTTAAGATTTTTTATAATTCTTTTTTGAAATGCTAAATTTTTTTCAAACATCATTATATAGCATGCAACTATTTTTAAACAATCTTTCTCAAATATTTCATAATAAAGCGGATTTTTCAAACTTTTTCGATCTTTAAAATAATATAAACTATATTTTTAAACCATAGAAATATTAGATTTTAGCTTGCATAATGCCGCATTAAATACTTATACTCGTTATTAAAAAAAATATTTATATATATTTCATTTAACATCAATACCAAAATATAGTAAGCACATTATTTTGAAGTTCTTTAAGGAGTTCTTTCGAGACGTCACAGTAATACGGTCATTTCCAGATTTTTTCGAGAGTAGTCTACCCATACTCGTATGTAGGAGAAATAGCCTTATGGTCAACTGTAGGGTAAATGAATAGCCAACCTTTTTATTATATTATTCTTTCCGAAAAAAAAAATCCATTCGCTGTTTTGAAGATAGAGACATGTAATTCAGGATGGCGAATAATAGTTTGGGCGCGACTTAATCATGCAAAAATATGTATGGATTTTTAATATATTAATTCAAAATCTTTATAGGTAGGTAGACAGTGGAGGAAAACATTTTAACACTTAATTCCGAATGCGACTCAACCACATTTTAGGTTTTGGTCAACAATTAGCTTAACTGGTTCATATTTATGCTATAAAAGCTGTAGGTATTTCTAAAATAAGCAAATATGGTTGGAACAACGAGTAGCTATTCTACAATACTCTATATTTAAAATAAACTTTAAATTTTAATTTAAAAATAATATTGAAACTCATAGTTTTTTTTGCTCTTTTCTTACAACCGATCGACTTATAATTGCTATTTCCGTTTTTTTTTTATGCAATCTTATTAAAATTTCTTGAGGTATTATCGTAAAAATAAAAAAAAATTACCTAATTTGTCTGAGGTTAAGTTGAAGTTATGAAAAGTTCGATAATTGGGGACATTATCCGCATTATCCGATTACGAACACTTTTCCTAAATCTCTTCTATCCTTTTCAGAATAATCTCAAAAAACTTTCGTCAATTTTGAATTCTTATTTAAACTTATTGGTCATCTAAAACGTATCGCATGGGTTTAAACAAACAAAAAACGAGCTCAATTCAATAGTCCTTTTTCGCATCCGTTTTTGTAAAAGGTCTATAAGGTTGCTTGTTTTCACTACACTCGATTGCTTGGTAAAGGGATACACTCGACGGTATCACCTTCGCACAACTTCCACTCTACATCCCGTAGAGCTCTCGTAGATGTCAAAAATACTTGATATGCACACGCTCAATACCACAAAGAAATGTTTACCTTGCTTCTGCTTTCCTCGAACTGGAAACCAGTTTCCGTCACTTACGAGATTGTATGGCGCTTCTGAATGCTCAAATAAAATAATTGGTCGCCGGCACTTAATTTATTCTTTCAATTGGCTTTTTTTAAACATGTCCAACTTAATTTATACCCGCCTTCGTTCCGCTTTTTAGTAAAACTTAAGTTTAATCAAAGGCAAGTATTACTACTGTATTATGGTTTAGTTCTTAAAACCACTCTTATTATTATTTTGAAGTAACAACAAAAATGCACGTTTATCAGCAACAAAATGATATCCATTTCCACTGCTTACAAAATCTTTTCATTCATTTTTTTGACAATTCTCTCATTGCGACAGCACTCTCGAATTTCTACACACAGCAATTGCAATTGGCAATACCACACATTCTCATCAATCACCATCAAATTCACTGTCCAATTTTTTGAAGATGTACGAGAATCTTCTACACCACTCTTTTTACTAACTCTCTAACCTAACCACTCTAACCGCACACGTACTAGTAATAATTTTGATGGTTATCTAACACTATTGTTTTCACAATAAACAGTTTGGCATTTACTTTCATTTGCAATATTCAGCATTACCTAATTTATTCAGTATAATGATTTAATTTTGACAAACACGTTTTCGCATCACCAGCACATTTTTGGCACAAAACACTTGTATTATGGTTGGAACATTTTAGGAGGCAATTGTTTATCTTTTGTTCAACTGTTCTTTTTCTTTTGGATTGGATACATATTTATTTGCAAGAAAATACCGTATGCAAACTACTTTCTCATAATTCGACACAAAACAAACAAACAATTTGTATATTATACTTTCTGAATCGTAAAACAAAAAAAAAAAACAAAAATCTCTTTTAGAATGCATTTAGCGAAATTATTATTTAATTTTTTTCGAACATTATTTCGGAACTATTCGCAAGTCACACAACCATTAGCTGAAGACATTTGCTAAAACTTATCCATTTCGAAATTTAGGCCAACAAGTCGAAGTTCGGGCACTGGCACACAGAATCAGCCCGGTGGTGTAACGCTGCCGGCTGGTATCGCTGATGATCAGTCGAAGGATTTCGACTTTGAAAAAACCGAGATGAAGTACGATTCGACCGGAATGTTCCATTGGAGTCCGGCGAGAAACCTAGAAGACTGCATATTGGTAGGTTGCAACGCAAAAAGATATACATATAATGCAGTGAGCCATAAAGTGACTGGTTTTGTTTTAGGATCGAAATCAAGCGGCAATGACTGTCCTCAATGGTCACGTTGTGGTCTGCCTGTTTGCCGATCCGGATTCACCACTGATAGGACTGCGCAACTTGGTGATGCCGTTGCGTGCGTCCAACTTTCACTATCACGAGCTGAAGCATGTGGTGATAGTGGGCTCCGTCGATTACATCCGACGCGAATGGAAGATGTTGCAGAATCTACCGAAAATCTCAGTGCTAAACGGATCGCCGCTAAGTCGAGCCGATTTGCGAGCGGTCAATGTGAACCTATGTGATATGTGTTGTATTCTATCGGCCAAAGTTCCTAGTAATGATGATCCAACGTTAGCCGATAAGGAAGCAATTCTAGCGTCGTTAAATATTAAAGCGATGACATTCGATGATACTATAGGGGTATTGAGTCAGCGTGGTCCCGAATTTGATAACTTGTCCGCGACAGCCGGTAGTCCCATAGTGCTGCAGCGAAGAGGTTCTGTCTATGGTGCGAATGTGCCAATGATTACAGGTTTGTTAATGTTCATCTCACCCTGTGCACTGGTATGGGCAACGAACTTTTATTTATAGAACTGGTGAACGATAGCAACGTGCAGTTTCTTGATCAAGACGATGACGATGATCCCGATACGGAACTTTATTTAACACAACCGTTCGCTTGCGGTACTGCGTTCGCTGTTAGTGTATTAGATTCATTGATGTCAACGGTGAGGGACTTGGTCTTTACTTTCATTTTAACTATATTTGAATGTATATGGCGGTTTTTCTTTTACTTTTGTAGACATATTTCAATCAAAACGCCTTAACACTGATTAGATCACTCATCACGGGTGGTGCTACGCCGGAACTGGAGTTGATCCTGGCTGAAGGTGCTGGTCTTAGAGGTGGATACAGTACGGCGGAAAGTTTAAGTAACCGTGATAGGTGAGTGTGAACAAAACTTTTCATTGTGAAGTTGGGTCGATTGGTGAATGGAAAATTTGAAAATTATACAAAAACGCTGTTTGCCTACTTACGTGCAAACCGAATGACATCATAGTTATCAAAATGACATTATAGTTATATGTAGTCAACGGAAATCAAGCGATGTAAAAATGTATGTTTGAGAACTACCAGAGTATCCAACTTGAGACTCCACACATTTAGCTCAATTTTATAAATCAATTTTTGCTAATACGCCTTCGTTGTTCCAGGTGCCGAGTGGGTCAAATCTCCCTTTACGATGGGCCGCTGGCACAATTTGGGGAATGTGGCAAATATGGAGATCTCTTTGTCGCTGCGCTCAAATCGTATGGTATGCTGTGCATTGGTCTCTATAGATTTCGAGACACAAGTTCGAGTTGTGATGCGAGTAGTAAACGTTACGTTATAACAAACCCACCCGATGACTTTTCCTTACTGCCAACAGATCAGGTTAGTTCTTCCCCTTCAATTGAATAAAAAATTATTTTCTTTGTTATAAAACTGTACTTGTCTTGTAGGTATTCGTTCTAATGCAATTTGATCCCGGCTTAGAGTACAAGCCGCCAGCCGTACGGGCACCAGTTGGTGGACGCAGCGCCAACACGCAAGGCTCTGGGGTCGGTGGGGGTGGTTCAAATAAGGATGATAACTCTTGATTGTTACTGTGTAGCGCCTTAACTGATGGTCCTTATTCGTACATATGAACGATGGAGAATACTCTTTTGTACAAAATAACGCATTTATGGCAGCACACAATTCGAAAATTCTTACAAAAACTATTTTTAATTTTTAATCGGTTTAGAAATTGAAAAAAAAAAAAAAAATATTTTCTAAATTTTTACTACACAAAAAGATCAATAGATGATATTTATTTAATTATTTATAGAAACTGAAAATTCAAAATTACAGAAAAATTCAACTAAATGCGTTATTTTGTACTTTTATATTTGCAATAACATTTGAATATCCCAGCATGTATCCTGTTGCAATCAAAGGATTACTTAAACTATTTTCATTGGCAAATGTCATTGCAAATATAAAAAGAAACCATCTTTCATTTGTTTAAGATTGCTTCCCACACCATTCCGTATGCCTTGTTAGAACCTTTATATAGTTTTTGATTAGTTTTTCTCTGTTTTTTTTTTTTTTTTTTTTTTTTAATACTTACTATTGTTTTCTGTTTTTTCTTTTATGCACATTAATTTTGTACAATCACTCTTGTCGTCTTAAGTTTTCCTTGTTTCTTAGTTTTGGTTATTGGAATTTTCTTCTGCGCGTAGTTTGTTAAGGTTTTGTTTACATTTTGTATCTACAGTATATTTGTTTATTCGTTCCAATTATTATTTGTTATAAGAGTAAATAAAATGACCCTTCTTTTAAATACAGTATTTGTTCTTCTTTTGATGTTGTTTCTTTCTTTTTTCTTATAGCATTTACGTTATTTAAAATAGTGATCTCCTTAGGACACTTAGATTCATTTTTTAGGGCAAAACACTCTACATATTTACTTCTTTATTTCGCCTTTAAGGTATGTGGTGATATTTTTTCTTTTCATTTACGATTTTGTTGCACTTTACCTATTATTTTATTTAGTCTTATGTTTGAACATCAATCGTTTTTTCTCTCTCATCTTAATGGTGTGACGTAAGCAATTGGGAACCATTAGTAAGGTAAGCTACACATTAAACACTAAACTAAAAAAAAAACACAAAGAAATAAGAAAAGATTTATAAGAACTATCTAAAGTGAACACAAACACACAACAAAAGAAATAAAAGACATTCACACAAAGTAAAAAATGAAACACAAATACAAAAATTAGCTACGAAATTTTCTCTTCATAGGAAAACGAAACCGCTTTGATATTATAGAAAATCTACTTTCTAGAAAAACCAGAAGGCATTTCTTAGAAGTGGCCATATTAAGAAAAAACAAAATAAGAGTAGGAAGAAAAAGAAACGAAAAAAAGTAACACGCATCTAAACACCTTTAAAAATTTACTACGTACTAGAAATTGAATGCTTTCTTCTAAAATCTAAAATCGGATATACTATGTAGAAAATGGCGTACAGATCTTCTAAAACAAGCGACAAAAACTCTTTTTTATGTTACAAAAACGTAAAGTAACGCGAAAGTAAACAAATATAACAAATACAATACATTACTGATCATCGCCAACCACAAAAAAAAAGTAGATCTAAAATACTAAAACAATCAATTCTTCGTTTGTTTGTTTTTTTTTATATAAATTGTCTTTACTCTAAATAAACGGTTGTTTATGTTAGATCCTCAAAATAGATAACAATTTAAGGACAACAAGCAAAAATGTGTTAAACTCAAATCACATAGTAGGACAAGGAATATAAAACAATAAGTAGAAAACAAAATCACATTTACATACTTTTTTATATAAAGAGAACTCCTTTTTTTCAAATAAATAGTTTTATTTAAATGGAACACGAAACACAATTACTCTATAATGACGTTTACGTTTATATTCGAAACCGAGGATATTGTACATAAAGTTTATATTCTTGGTTTTTTATTCAAGTTTATTCTGTAAATAATTTTATATTTATGTTTATGCTCTAGGTATTTTCAAGACTTGCATATTAATTCTAAAATTCTATTCCTATATATATCCCATAGGAACAGATTTATAAGTGTTATATAGATATTTGGTTTAAGATTAACATAACAAGGAGCCTTATTTATATTTCTGTTATTTTTTTTATAATTTCCATCCTGTTTGAATGGTTTTGTGAAATTTCGAACGATCGTTGGTAAATGGAAGACACACCTGGCCTTGCGAATTCCGGTTATCGGATTTTTGAGTTAGAGGAAAAAAAGGAATGAAATTTAGTTGTTACATTTTGTGTTTATTTTAACAATTTGTTTGTTTTTTACAACAAGGAACTCAGAAGGAAAATAACACAAGCCTTACAGGAAGTCTGAAGCCTGAGGTAGTTCAAAGCAATTCATTGTTTCAGGTCGATTTTTGTGGCTAGATCATCGAATTAATTATATTTCTGTTATTTTTTTTTTTAATTTCGATCCCGCTTGGCCATAAAGCATGTAAGCATTCGCAGAATATTCGATTTCGAAGCTTGCAATGGTGGGTTTTAATTGACAGATTAATGTCAGCTATTTTTCACAGAATACATACAGGGATTATTTTTTCGTTTTAAAAGTAATAAACCATTTATGGAAATAATGGCATGAAGAACTTTCAATTTTGCCACTTAATAGATAAAGGAACCGTGGTTATTATTTCTAAGGTTTATCTACTTCTTTTGACACTATACGTGCAATTACATATTGACAAATTACACTGTTTACAGCGTTTTAATCACAACATTGTGGCGGGCCAAACCAGAAATTTATCAAGGTCCTCATGTTTGATTAGAAAAGTAAATTCTTTTCTTCCTCCAGAATAGAAATGTAAGTTCTTTTCTCTCATATCAAATGCAGAAAAAGAGCCACATCCAAACTGACATTTAAGAAAGATTCGTGAGAGGTATTTTACTGGTGGAGAAATACTAGTTCCGTTCGGTTACAATACAAACAAATTCTTAATTTTCGATCAGCAAGGAAATGCAGAAATTATAAGAGTTTTGAAGATTTCTCAGGACAGGTTTGCAGAATATCAGCTTGTAATGTTTTATGACAGTCAACGCAATATCTTATCTTATTTTTTCAAAGGTTTACTTGCAAGTTTCGCTCCAGTTGTCAGATCAGATTACAAACCCTTGAAAGGAAGTTCTTCGTAATTTCATGTATGTATCTGTATATGTACCCTTATGACGTTCCATGCCTATACTGCGATTCAAGTTCACTGAGAGCTTTCTATGATATAACAAAAGAGGTTTCTAATTATTTGGATTATTATTCCGTTTAAATTTCCATCGAATTTCTTTCCATTTTATTTAAAAAATTATTAAAAACTGAGTTACAAACACTGTCACACATTCAAAGTTCAAACTCCTTCTAGCCAAAAACCAAATAACATTATTGTTTACGTTCTTTATTTTATAATTTTAATTTGTTAATTTTCAGTTAACGGAAAAATGGATAGCTAGATTTGGCGATTAAAAAGCAACTCCTTTTCTAAATCTCTTCTGCACTGAAATTACTTAATCTTCTGCACAGCAACTTGTGATCAACATCTCAAAATAGAAAAATTTAACAAGAAAACATATAAAAAGAAAAACAAAAATACAAATTGAATGAAAACAACAAATTTTTGTACTATAAATTCATTCAACACATGACCTTAATAAAAGTAATACTGCCCGATTCATATAGTACATTCGTACAAATCTTAAAATCCTCATCATTCAACATCAGTGTCATTTGTAAAAGATCAACTCGATCACTCGTTTGCTGTAAAAAGCACTAGAAAAGTACAGAAAATAACTACCATACTTATAAATAATAAAAACGTATCTATCATAATCTTCTGTGCATGGAAAAATGTTCAGCTTTCTTCCAAATTTCACAAACCATTTTCAATTTCACTTAATTATCGTCACATTGTTGTCGACTTTGTGTGTTTTTTTGTTGTTGTTTACTTTCAGTGCCGCTATACCATCATTGGATAGTATGTCTGCACTATTACACAATACCTACCCATTTATTGTTTCGTTAAGTCTAATTGTTTATTTTTTGCACATTCCGCACAATTTGACAGACAAACAGGTAAAAAAAAAAAACCTAAATCTATCCTATATCGTTTACTTGTTAGAGTCTGTTGTACATGAGAATCTGCGTCTGTTGGCTACTTTAGTTTATTTAATTTACACCAACTAGCCACCTTGCATAAGTTACATAACGTAAGATAGTTTTGCGCTTGGATGGAATTGATATTTTCCAAAAAAATATTTTTTTTTCGAAAATCTCCCTGTGGTAAAATTAGTGGGCCTTTTTTCCCTCCAAGCGTCAAACCCCCTAAGCAATCTAAATCCAATTTCAGTTTATTTAGTACAATCGTGGTAGTATAAGTAAACCAAACCGAAATGATATTGGAGCTTGAATAACACCAAACCAACATATAGATAACAATTTTTAATATCAGCGAATACTTTATAAAACAAATGACATAGATAATCATTAAAATACTAGTACATAATAACTTATTCATTTTTCATACGTAAGATAAATTGCAAGAAAACAATTCGAGCTTTCACATAGTATTATTGACACAAGTCTAAACAAAATCAACTTAAACTGCTTGGATACAAAAAAAAAACACATTTACATTTATGCAAAAAACAAGCAAAAACCAGCGTTTGCTTAAACAAACAGAAAACAAAAACGTAAAATATATAAATATATTAAGGGAAAGAAAAATGTGAATATTACGCGCCTTCAACGTTATGTAGATGTATAAATAAATTTATGTTTAATTACTATAGGGTCTTTATAACTAAAAAATAGTTTAACGAGTGTCGAGAACAAATTAAAATTTTTTTATTTCATTTCTTATTATAAAACAAAAATGCAGCCAATCATTTTTCAAAGAAAAAAGATAAATAAACGACAAAAACTTAAAACAGAACTAAAAAAAATTATTAAACAAAAATCTTACCGAGTTAAAAATGCATATTAAATAAAAAACAAACATAATGTTAAATAAACTCTCGATGTTGTGAAACAATTTAAATGAAAAATAAATATAAATACATATTTAATAAAAAAAAGAAAACTACGCCTAACAATTCATAGAATACAACAAATTACGTATATTTTTTATGATTCTGCAAATAATCAACACGAAAGCACTTTGAACTAAAGATCCCATACAATCTAGCAAATATATACAAAGAAAACTCATTGCATCAAGTAAACCGTTAACAAAAGCCATAGCATCATCAAACCGAAAACATTTTAATAAAATATTACAGAAAAGATAATTACTTTGGAAACAAAAACAAATTGGGCAATATGTACTTTATTATTTTGTAAATGTCATTTTGAAATTAAAAAAAAAAAAAATAATTGCATAAACAAAATAAAAAAACCCAACATTATCATAGATAGACATATTTTTTTATAGATAGTATCGTTTGCATAAATAAAAGAAAATATGAATTTAACTAAAGAAACATTATTGAGCAACAAGCATTATTAAACAAAATAATAATTATTTAAAAGGAAAACAAAAAAAAAAATTGTAATCTTTATTTACGGCACTACAAAAACCAAATAAATTTAATATATATTGTAAATTACAATTAAATTAACATAAAACAACAAAAACCCGTAATGATATATTTGTATTATATAATTTCAGTTTTTACTTGCTATTTATAAATATTATAATTAAATGTAGTAATATAAATAAATATTTAAACTTAAAAAAAGAAAGAAAAAATCTGACAAAAAAAAAACAAAAATATGTACTAACATTTTTATTAAAAACGAATAAAAATATTACAAAAAAAAAATTATAAAATAAAACAAAACAATGTTGTTAATGTTTAAATAATTGTTAAAAATCATATTTCAAAATAAAATATGCAAAAGAATATAAACGCGTTGATTTTTTATTATGTTGGATGCTTGGTGTAAACCATACTACACATTCTCAACGTTACGAGTCACTTTTTTCCAAGTGAGAACTTGAACAAATTGAACTGAAACTGCTCTCAGTCTATATTGTGTGTTCCTTCTTTTTACCCGACTGTGCGCAGGGAGGGTTATGTGTTTCGCGCGTATCCTATGTAGGTTCCTACGGTACGCCCTGTAGCCCAAACGGCTTGACCGATTTTGAAGAGTGGGGTGACATTAATTTGTTTTCCTTCCCCGGAGTATGATAGGCTAAACAAATATATAAATAAGATGTGTTATTGTGAATGACCCGCTATTCCGGTAGCTGTCACTTTTGAAGCTTTTATTCTTTGACATTTGACAAGTAGAAACTACGCCATTACTAAAGATGGAACGATACACGCTCCAACAACGCATTGAAATTATTAAAATTCACTACAAAAATGGTGAAAATCTTGCAGTCACAGTTCGCAAAACTAAAGCATTTTTGGGTCGTCGTGAAGCACCTTGTCGGACCGCAATACAGAAATTGGTGGATAAAATTCGAGCTGTTGGGACAAGTTAGTGATATGAAGAATAAAACCCGTGCACGTCGCTCAAGAACCACTGAGAATATTGCTGCTGTAACCCAAAGTGTAGAAGGAAACCAAGGTTTGTCCATTCCTCGTCGTTCTTTAGAAGTGGGCATACCAAAAATAACACCTCTTATTGGAAAACCTTGTATAAAGAGATTAATTTAAAAAACAAGCAAAAAAAACAATACAAATGTCTGTGAGAAATGTCAAAATATGGAATACACTGAACTATAAAATGACGCTAGTCGGCACATCATGTTATTGAACATTTCAATTAAAAGTTTATAATCGACGTTAAACCTGACTGTGTATAATAGATTAAGTTATATCCCAAAAGATATGTAACTGAGTGGTATTCACAAGTATATTAATTTGTATTGAAATAATTCGAAAAAGCCTAAGTCGTGCAATGAGGCTCAGTGAAAACGTGGCTTTGATTTATGACATTTTTTCACTGTGATTCATCGCATCTCATCCCCAGCACCTAGGGTCGTCTTCATCTCAACTCTGCAACCGGACACTTACCTCCTCACTACCTTTATTGTTCGAAATGTATAAATTACGTTTAGTCGCACTTATCCTTTCAAAAAACTAGAAAAACCTAACGCCTAAAGAGTCTAAGCGCTACTAACGAGCTCACAACAATACTAACGAACCTACTTACTCTCCGAAGTCCGACTACACATTAAACTAAAAAGCTAGAAATTAAAAAGTTAGTTTAAAAAACCAAAAAACCCGACTGACTGTAAAAAAGATTTACAAAGATTAAAACAAGACAATATAACTAATTGGCAGTCGGAGGCTGCGCACATTTTTTGTCAAATTGTACGACTAGCCAATCTAGCCATAGCCACCGCACGTAACTACGAATTGTAACAATTGAGATCGGTCTGGCCAGTAGTAACTTCATGACAGGTTAGATTCAAAATGGTCTTTCGGTTCGCTTTCGCTTTCCAACTTCATTATAGCCTTGCCATTTAGTCGCCTTCGTCAATGTACGATGAAAGTATATTTGCTGAAGAGTTTTGCAAGGAAAAGCAAGACATAATCTGAAAGATTGGGCCTGAACTCGCAATGAACATATACACCCAAGGTCTGACCTAGGCCTAGCTCAATTTATTTTTTGTTAAAGAAGTCACTTATGGAATACGAACACATCAAATTCGTTGGACCTTATTGTGCCGTACAATCAGCATTGCAGTTCATATAGAAAAGGTAGAAATACTACACCAAAGATCCACAAGCTTATGAGCTTGTAGTGAATGTAACCGACTTTGTAAGACTACCTACACAATCTGACAAAAATATGCGCAGCCTCCGACTGCCAATTAGTTACACGAGTACTTGAAAGTGTCTTGATTTAATCATTTTAAATCTTTTTAAAGTCAGTCGGGTTTTTTGGTTTTTCAAACTAACATTTTTATTGACTTTGTCAATTTAGTTTCTGCTAAATTTTAATCTTTAACGATGCAGCTATGTTCGGAAGAAAATATTTTTAAAATGCCCACCACGGATTTGTTCACACTGAACTCGAACGCTCCAATGCATACAACTGGGTAAGAACTTTGATGATACTTTTTATAACTTCAATTGATCGTGAAGCGTTTTTCAGTATGACTGCAAGTACAAGTCATATTAAATATTTAGAGACTTGGATGTAAAAAAAAGATTATCGAGAACCGATAAGTCTTCTTTGGGAAATCGATCGCTCTTTTAAAGACCCCATACCTACAATGTTGAAAAGTCACAAGACAGGGCATTACCTTGTCTAAGTCCCTTTTGAGCATTAATGGTTTCGGTAAAATAAATGGTTTCTGCGTTCAAATTCTTGGGTCTCATCCAGAAGATTGAATCGTTGGTTCTATGCACTGCCTAATAGTGAAACTCCTGTCGTCTCGGCCATTTAGCACTTTCAGAACATCGACTGTGGATGTTGGGGACATATGAGCCATCCGAGCTCACTAAACTTAGCTTTCTTGTTTTAAATCTTAAAAATTAGTAAATAACTGACTTAGCATAACCAGTGATTTCGACGAGATTTTCATAGTTTCAATATATTCAATAGAATTTAACATTCATCGTCGAAAATGCGATCGAAGCTATTGTCGAAGATGTTGATTATTTGATTGCACTTTGGTGACAACAATTTGCTGTCTATAATTGATTACGGGCTAGAAAAAGGTCTAGTTAGATTATACAGAGTTCACTCTTGGACAAATTAGCTTATAAGCATTCATTTGTATGGTGGTGAGGTATATGGACAATTTAATTCGTCTATGGTGCAATGCTGAGCGTATATGCTGATCAAAATGTTTAAATAGAGTTCATCCATCAAACACAAGATTATGGGCGGGAACGATAAGGTCGCTCATGTTAAAAAAAAAGTTTTCAGGACATCAAGTATCAAGTATCAAGTCTCCATTTCCATCACAAAACCTCAAATAAACCCCTTCTTTACTGATATTGTGGGGTCACAAAAAAAAGCAGATGATCGTATCCAAATTTGTAGGCCCAACAAATTCCATGGTGTACCTACCGAAAATGACCACCCCCACCCATAGTGAAATTTGTGCCCATAAATTAATTAGTACAATTATTTCGGTAATATACGAATGCGAAATACAAATGGCTATACAACACTCGCATTACCCAAATGCCTATTTCCAATAGCGGAACTAACAAACCCGAAGCGTCCGTCCCGAGCTCCCCTCATGAATATAAAAGTTGCCGAAATACAAACACATAATCGCAATGTGCACTCTCGCACAGCCAAATGGGTGCGTATCACACCCAACCCTACAAATTGTGTAATGCCTGAATTAACTTTAATTATAAAATCAGAACGCGGACTTATCAAGTCGCCACACGCCGCCGCATGCCTCTAATTATTAGCCAAACTGAAGTGTCAGTGCAAAGTTGACACTTTCACGCGCCTTTTTGCCATTTACTACTACAGGTTTGTCTGGCGAATATTTTTATCATAGATAACCCTCACACAGTCACAGAGTTATCGACGCTTCCATGTGATGCACGCATTACTCTTACTCTACATGGCAAGTCTGTGGCAGACAACTCCAACAACGTTCAACCTGCCGAATAACAAGTGTTACCAAAAGACACCAATTGAACTTCAACTGAAGCAAAACACGCATAGTTGGGATAGATACTCTTGTCACCAAGGCGCATATGTGTTGTGCTGGGAAACGGCTCAACGCAGCGCCGCGCCGCATAGACAACACCCAGCTATATGGTTTCCACATTCTGCACCTCCTCAGCAGTCAGCGGTAGCGCGACTTTCTTCTGTCGATAGCTAGTGTGATGGAAGAGACTCCATCGAGGTATTGTTGCATTCTACGGCCAATGGAAGCGTCAGTCTGTTTTTAAATTTCCACCGGGACTGTCCAGGTATTCAATTAGCTTCTTGGTCGACTTAAACTCGGTTAAGCCTCGAATAGTCTGGGATATTTATGTTCCTGTTGCCGAAGTGATTAGTTGGAAGGAAACTCACTGCGACTGGTTTTATTCTGTGACGGATTAAGTGCATTCGCTTGTGGATATATCAATATTGTGTGTGTTGCATTTACTTTCAATTAAACGAAAGACATTGGAAGACGCAACTGAAAACAAATAGAAAAGAATCTAGTTCAGTGTTGTGCCGGAACCAGAAGAGTTGCTGCTATAAAGCGCAAAAGCCTTATTCGTTTGTGCATTCAATTTGTTTATGGATAAATAAGACTTACAATTAAAAATGAAGGTAAGGAACTATATCCCAAATATAAGTCTTAACTAATACTTAGGGTCGAGGCTGAGCGTTAGGCGAAAATAATTAAGGGATCGCGTAGGCGTGCTACATCCATATGTCAGTGGAGAAAGGCGAATCAATTGCAGAAAGGACTCCCCATGTTTCAAAATGTTTCCGTCAGCCTATAGACTTAACTCAAACGAGATCATTGTCTTTTAAAATATTCAATAACCGGTCTTGAGCTTGCGTCTAAAGTATTGTACCTATTGAACTTTGCGGTTTTTTATTTCTACAATTATGCAAAAACTGGTGGAAGCAAATAATCATATAGCCCGGAACCTACTGAATATATTTTTTATTTTTGAACCTAAATAAACGACCTACAAATATTTGAAGATTCTTCAAAGCTTCATCTGAAACAGCTGTGCTACATTTTGATATCCACTGAACCGTTTTCTCATTACCTGGGTCCAATTCACTTGTGTTGGGGGAACCGGCATAGAGATTCTTAGGCTGTGCTCCAAGGACCTTGAGTTCTTCACGAAAAGCTTTGATTTTATTTCTATTATTGTTTTAATAGTTGTGGATACATTATCCCTATGGTCCTGCTGTTGTCCCTGCAAAGACGCCCGCACTACTACAATCATGAGACGGTACATTTTGATGATATTGATGATCCAAGCTATTCGGAGGGTATCTGATCTCTCAGCTGATTATACAATGGATAGTTGCTAGACATGGGTCAAACTATTTTTGTACTATCGTCGAGTGGCCATATTTTTCTCCTTTAAGCTACCGTTTTACTGGTTTACTGGATGTCTAGACTTCCAGAGGTTGGTTTGCTACATGATTCAGCACATCCGCTTCGTCGTGTTTTTTGGCTTCTCTGCAACGATGCTTCTGGTTGGCAGGTACCCTACACTAAATGCTGGTTGGATAGGGCTTGATGGCTTCCCAACCACACTTTTTTATGTGGTTGGGCTGTTATTATCACCCATAACCCCCAATCTGGGGTAGCTGACTCTTGCTTCGATCCTTGGATAGCAGGACGGATATTCCGTTGTCAGTAAGGAGGTCATATCAGGCATAATTAATTTTTATTTGGCTCAACAGTCCCGTAAGGACACTAGGCCTACTAGCTTCTCACAACCATTTGTTCTTTTTTGGAAGGAAGACTAGGAATTTACAATTTGATGCCGAATCCAAGCGGCTAGTTGAGAAGCTCTTTCATGACAGTTGTACTCTCGGATGTTTGTCAGACGTTCGCGAGAGGTGTCGCAGTGGAAAAAACCTTAACATGTAAATTGTGTTTTTTCCAGGAATCGAAACTGGTACCCCTCGCTTAGTAGCCCAATATACTAACCACTAAGAAACTGCGTGTGCACCTCAAGTCATACTTCTGGCAAAATGGGTCTTCATTCAGTAAACCTGTGAATTCCGCCAGATCAGTACACTGCTTCTATATTTTTTTCTGTTAAATACGTTTAACACTTCGATTCCCCGGTGGCAATCACGCGTATACGTGAAATAAGCACAATTGATGCGAATGAGACAGCTCCAATGACTGCCATCATATTCATATACCATCCAACAAACAAGTAACGAATTCTCTGATTTACAGTCTGTCTCTTGTATAATGTAAATTGTACAATTGTACATCCCTCGTCCAAGCGGGCAGCTACTTTCCGCTTGTATATTGCGAGACAGGGAGTTTCATGATGGGGTAACTCGTAAGCTCAACTCATGACTTGCTCAAAAGAATTCTTCAACTCTTAGGCGAGCTGCTGTCTCTACAGAACCTCGATCATCCAATGTTTCCTTGATTGGTTCATTACCAAAATTACAGCTAAATTAAACTAGAATAAGTCAAACCTATAGGGCCAATTAAAAGGTTTTTATGTCGATATTTACTTACATGCAATAAGTATAAGTATAAAAAAAGGAAATCAGTCCCACATTAGTTCACCTCTCTCGATCGCCAGAACTTTACTACAAAAAGATCAGTTTGTAACTGTTCCAAAAAGTAAGAAATTCGTCTCAGCGCTTATTAAAAACCAACTGTTTGCATCTTAACAACTTAGCCAGAAAATATAGTTAAAAGTCTTGAATATAATCCACTGGCATATGTAGAACTGAAACTGGGTTACATGCATGTCCACACAAATGCTTCAAGTCCCCCATTTCCAATTAAAACAAAGGCTTATTACTTATCAGTTCATTGAACCGCGCACGGTACTAATCGAACGTCTAACTTAATTCCCCTATAGAAACATACCCATGGAAATGATCAAGGTCGAACATCTCTGGTAACTCGAACAGACCAACCGACAATATTCCCAACTAAGTCACTCTGAACACACGAAACAGTTTCTTCGGTCTCACTTTTATCGCCATCCAGCCAAGCCGATGGAGAAATAAAGATGCGATAAAATAAAATTTCACTACTTGTTTACCTTAGCCGTATCTATCTATCTAGATATTCTGCCTGCCTACCTACATATTCGATTCCGCTGTCCATCGTGGTTCGCTTTATCGACCCAATTAACTGCAAGTGCTCCAAGCTCTGCTTGGACTCTACTGCGCGCATGTCAGAATTTCTCTCCGCGTTCGAAATGCAATCATGACTTTAATAACCGTCTATAAGGCTATACCGTTCGTTAAAGGCGCCTTTCCACCCTATGGCTTAATTAGCGATTACCCGATGACAGTTTAAGGCACAACAATTTGTCCGCCGATACATTTTCTACAATCGAACTGTCAGTGTAATTTTAATGTATGCAAACAGTACGTGCTTATATTTGCTTGCCTTTCTACAGTCAGAAATCCAAGTGTACGTACTCGTATCTAGGTATCTTTTAATTGTAGCGAAATCGAAAGTCAAATGCCATCAAATAATCTACTAATCGCATGTGACTTCGGATTGTTGTGCATAGTTGCCGACATTACGCACGGACGGTAGAAATTTTCACAAAATTGCCCCAAACTATTTGAATTGTAGCTGAAACTAGAAGCATAGAGGTGCCATCATCAAAATGTTCAACCAAACTGTGTAGCCACTGCACAGGTGAAAAGTAAAACTTTGAATACGTGCACGGAATGTCCAACTGGATGCGCGATAGTCATCGGACTGTCTCTTAATTTAGCCTAATCTACGTATCAGTTACACATAACTGATATTAAATACGAAGTAAGCTAATTTTTCATTAGATTCTCTGCTTCAGTGGTTCTCCGTGATGAATGCAATTTGTTTGATTGCGGAATTGGGTAGTTGTTTGTTTTTTGACAGTTAAAGCACCCGCCAGAAGAATGCAAACAATAACGCAATGGCGGAAAATTGGGTCTGCGTTTTTGCATTCAATTTGAACAGAATAGCTTGCCTGGTGGAGTTAATTTTTATAGGAAATCGGTGGAAGAAGGCAAATGGAAGAAAATCACTGAATACTTGGCGAGTATCGGATGGATAATCAGCGGCGGGGAATAATAACTTGGAAAATGTGAATTTAAGAAAGGAAAGTTTTTGCGCTTAGAGTATTTAAAGACTTTTACTATACGCAGACAGCTACGCGAAGCCTGACCGATTGTCTTCATTAAGTGGCTTCATTAAATGTGTTAGAGGGAATGTTCGATTTTTTAATGGTCGGTTAAAATTAGATGCCTAGAAACTTAAACAGCCGTGTATGGCATTGACAACGATTTTACACAATGAACTTAAACAATGGTCTATATTCGTTTCATTTTTTGAATATTTAGTTTAATATACAATTTTTTAGCTGCACACTTTTCGTAGCAAGACCTAATGCAACCATTTGCAGCTTTGATTGTGATTTATGTTGTTTCATAACTTTACGCACATTAATGCGAACAGCGATGAAGACAGAAGACAGTTGAATAACATAATTTTATCTGATTGGAGCTGTGGAAACACCGGTGCAATACGTATTGTGCACAGTAGCGCTAAGCCAACCACAAAGAGCTTACATATTCAAGCATTGATCTGTCTGAAAGTTGGCATACGTTTTGTTGAAGAAGTGTTCATCACTTGCACTACGAGGTAAGACACATTTCAACGAATTTGGTGAAGTCATGTCGCATGCCTGTCAACACCGCTGCGTGCACAATATTTATATCAGTCATCACAAACGAATATTTTTAGCAATAGCTAATCGCAAATGTGGCTGAAGTTTCTGATGATAAAAAACAAAGAGTCTTCTGGCTGAATACACCCATCATCTTCCTTTTGCAGGGGTGAATAATATGCGTTTTTTAATGCAGATTTTTCGCAATAAAGTGAAGTAAAATGTATAGCACGTGGAATTGTTAAGCTTAACGCTTATTCCTTTCTGTTATGACGCTGTTACTGGGACGCGGTTAAGTGTTTTCAGCGCCATTCACGTTCTACTAATTGGAACTAGGCGATTGATTATTCCAGCTAAAAATCAAGATAATAATAATCAGTTAGTTGTACATATCACTTTCATGATATAAAATTTTTTTTTCTGAGAGGGTTTTCGTCGCGACCTTTACCATTTCACACAAGATAAGGAGGTATCGAATATTTTTCAGTCCATTTACAAATTATATTTCCCTTACACGTAAGCTTATGATATAATTGGCAGCTAAATTAAATATAGGTACACACTAGAATTACGTATTTAGTTGGCAACTGATAACATTGCACATGTTATGGCATTCAACTCACGGAAATAATTAAAATGCGTTCAGCTCTCCACTCCTGATTGGCGTAGACCTGGCGCATCAATTGCGGTCTATTAGTCGGGACAATTTTTGTGATTTAATGCGCACACGTTGGACCACTTAAAATGCAGAAAGCAACTTTCTTATGACTTCAGTTTTCTTTCACGTTCTTCTTTGTTTTTTCCAGGTCTTTCAGATTGTCTTCGCATTCGCCATCGTTGCAATTGCGAAATGTGATTTGCATCTGTCCAAACGACCAGGCTATCCCGGCTGGCCACAAAAATCGGCCAAACAAACTGGAATTGGTCGCAATCCCCCCGGAAAGCGAACACTTGTACTGCAAATTCGTAGCGATAAGCATGTCCCAATCGTTTTGAAAAGACCTCCCCATCAGCAGGCTCTATTGCAAAGACCAATTGGACGTCCACACAAGGTGATTTTTAAGCCTGGTCCAGTGCTTAACAGCAAGTTCGTTGGACGAAAGCCAACAAGTGTTCTTAAGATAAAGCTACCAAATGTGAAGCCAGCGCATTTCGAGAAGCCCTACTACTACGAACAGCCTTATCAGTTGGTATCTGAAGTTCAAAATTTACCGGTAAGTGGTGACTTCCATCGATCGACTGACTGTTGAACTTTCTCGTTTTATAGCTTGAGGAGAACCCGCACTTCGTGTCGGACCATTTTGCTCCCATTCACACAATTCCAGCTCCAAATCTAGGCATCCAAGACAATCACATCTTCCAGTCGGAACAGTATCTTCCTCCACAGCCCCAACAGTACCACGCGAATCATTACCAAGTCAATGAAGATCAAACGAATGATCAGACGATTTTAGATCCATTCTCGGGCAAACAGAAACTCTTTGCCCCAGATCCTGATCCATCTCTGCCGACGGCTAAAATCCCTCCCGCCACCGAGCCCTACAACACACCAAGCAACGGAAAGCCTCTGCCCGCCGATATACAGACAAACTACTTGCCACCCTCCCAAGCTCAGGCTCTCACTCAAGGCGGATCACAGCTACCAGAGTTGTATGGAATTCAGTATGTTGGTCAGCCTATTCAACTCTCGCCGATTGCTGTACAAAACCCAACATACCTTGTGACTCAGTCGAATCAACTCTTCCATCAGCACCAACAAGAGCTCTTCAGGCCCGCTGCCAACAACATTGCCTCTTCATATGCCGACGCCGATCTGACGCAACAGGTAGCCAGCAATGGACAAATTTTGCAGTCTGCAAAGGATCCGGCCAACCACATTCATCCGGAATACACAGCTGCCGATGTGGCAATCCATGCTGCACCTCAATTTGCTGCTTTGATTGCCGCCCCACCAGCCTCCACGGCTCACGCGGTGCAAATTGAACAAAGAGCACCATTCCAGCTGACAAATGTCGCTGCTCCACAACAGAATGGCTTCGTAGTCTCAAATTATTTTGGCAACTCCCATGCTGATTCGCAGCTTCTCCAAGCATTCGCCGAAGAAGAAGCTCAACGAGAACAAGCTGAAGGCCAACATCAGGCTCAGGCTGAATACGAACAACAGATACAACTGGAACAACAGGAACAGCAATTGCTCTTGCAACAGCAACATAATCACCAACTGGAACTGCAGCAGCAACAACAACAGTATGAGCTGCAGCAGCAAGAGCATCAGCAGCATCAACAATATGAGCTGCAGCAGCACCAGCAACAGCAGCAACTTCACCAACAGCATCAGCAACAGCAGCATCAACAGCATCAGCAATTGCTAGTTGCGCAAAATGCACATGCTCAAGCGCAGACAACAGTAGACCCAGCACAAGCTGCATTCGAGGAGCATCAGCGTCTTGTTCAGCAACAGCTGGGACCACAATCGCTGAGGATATTTGTGCCGGATGATGAGGGTGGCTTTACACCGGATGGGGTAAGTACCTCTTGATCAAAACTCGTAATGATGGGTCTTAAGATGCATGTCTCCAATTACAGCGTCCAAAACTGCAGAGGCGTTCCGATGAAGGATCACTTAAGTATGAAAACTCTAAAGAAGAATCTATTCCCGTTTCATCATCAGTTGGGGTTTCCAGTGTAAATCGCAAGCAGTAGGATATTGTTAGGGACTTTACCCTACTAACTGATATTAGTTTAAGCTAATTGTATTAATTTATTTTTTATTTTTTAACAAATTGCGCGACTTTAAGTGAATTTTACTGTATCAATGGATATTTGAATGACTAACAGACTTTGATTAAAGCTCAGATAAATATATTATTACCTATACAGAATAAATTTATTGGTTTCATTTCCAACGGTAGTATATAGAACACGTGAATAAAAGTCGACGCTTTGAAGGTAGATTTTCCTTAGTGATTATGATTTTTAAAATACCTAGCTACCTATTTATAATTATAGACCCAACTATGATTTTTGTGCGCTTTTATTTCTTATATCCTGAAGTGTTCCATCAGACAATACACTGAACTGGTTCGTCTACTTTGCTGAACGCTACCAATAGCTGTGTGCAGCTGTCACATATTCTGCTGTCACTTTGATCACGTTGAGGTTAAAACCAAAGAAGTAGAATCCAAACAAGAAATTTATAGAAGCTTCTCTTGAAAACTGCAGACTACATTATTAGTTTTTGAGCAAAATGATTATCCCAATTCGGTGCTTTACTTGTGGAAAAGTTATAGGTAACAAATGGGAGTCTTATCTGGGACTTCTACAAGCGGAATACACGGAAGGGTATGTAAGTGAAGTGCTATCGAAATTTCTTATTCATTTCCTCAAATTGCAGAGATGCTCTCGATGCTTTGGGCCTGAAAAGGTATTGCTGCCGCAGAATGCTTCTAGGGCATGTTGACTTAATCGAAAAGCTTCTCAATTACGCTCCATTGGAAAAGTAAATCACAGATGGATGGGATTGTAGAAATGTAAATGTTTAGGTTATAGACGTAGAAAACAAACGGATGGTCGTGTTTAATAAATTTTAATTTAAAAATTCCGCTTAACAAAATTGTATGCAAATCTACATTTTATCCATGAAATGGGGCTGTCCGTTATTCTCACGGCGGCGTGTCAGGATTTCGCATCCATTCTCAGTAACCAGCAGCGTTTGCTCAAACTGCGCCGAGCGCAAACCATCTGCAGTAACGGCAGTCCAGTCATCGGGCCACTGGTCGCTCTTGGAAACACCCTCGGATATCATTGGTTCAATGGTAAAGGTATTTCCGGCTTTCATGACTCCTACGGCAGAGTTTTCTGTGGGATTGAGACAAGTTAGACAGAGTACATCGATTTGGATGTAGGTGGATTTCTTACTAGCATAATGAGGCACATTTGGTGCTGTGTGGAACAGACGATGGATACCGTGTCCGCAGTAGCTCTTAACCACACTGAAACCATGCGGCTGTACATATTTCTGTATGACATTTCCGATTTCGCGATACTTAACACCAGGCCTGAAAAGTTAAAAATGCATCAATGTTTCTTTGGACGGAACGCTCCTCACAACCAACCTAACAATATCGATTGCCTTTGAAAGTGCCTCATATGTGACTTTCACCAGTTTCTTATGCTTGTCCGACACATTTCCAACAAAAAGCGTCTCGTTCAAATCGCCATGGAAGCCATGGTGATACACCGTGATATCTACATTGCAAATATCGCCGTCCTGCAGCGGTCTGGTGTCCGGAATTCCATGGCAAATGACTTCGTTCACCGAAGTACAGCACGATGCCGGAAAATTGTAGTAATTCAACGGCGACGGGTAGCAGTCGCGCTCAATTGCAGCTTCATGGACAATACGATCCAATTCGTCTGTAGTCACACCTATATCGCATGCCTTCGCAGCTTCGTCTAAGCATTCGCGGCCCAATTTGCAAGAAACTCTCATGGCTTCGATTTCTTCGTCATCCAGCACCTTGATTGTACTGTTGCCCCGCATAGCCTCTTCTGAGAGTGCACGACCCTTGGGGTGGTCTGCATAGTCGGGACGCTGAATAGTCTCCGGAACCGTACGTATTGGCGTTTGTGGATAGGGCCGCAGTTTTCCACTGAAACGGTAGTATGGCCAGGGGTTGTATCCATTCGTCTCCGTTGTGTCAGCAGCTCCCGAATTGACAGAACCCTCTAAAGGAAGATGTACGATTGAAGTTTTCTATTGGAGACATCTATTTCCAATATGATAGTACTTACGTGCGAGAGCATGAATTGTCTTGTGCTCTTTCCAGTAGCCCTTAAAGCAAGCTTGCGAACAAAAGTACGAGCCCTGGATGCCGATTTTCAGACATGTGGGGCACTGAAGTGTGGCGTCTTTGTTGCAATCCGGAGTTTCGCACTTGTGATTGAACACCGACATTTTAGATGTGATTAATTGGTGTACCTCAAGTTAATTAAAATAATTATAAATAGATTTTTCTTCGCTAGAAAATTACTTATTTCCACCGGCGGGCAATGCGATATGCGAGTGGTGAAAAAGTGAATGCACAGATGGAAATATTTTGACAGATGAAAGGTTATATTTTTGTGTTGTTGCTTCGCTGTTACATTGCACTCGTTATAAAATTAGTTGTCAGTAAGTGGGCAAATAAAAACACTAAAAGTTGGACTTACTTCTCGAATCACTACGACAACTAAGGGATGATATAAGTGGCATAATTCTTTATTTAAATAATAATAAACAAATTGAGCTAGCAAAAGCCAGGTAATTAGATTAGGTAATTTTATTTAAATATCTCATGCGCCTACGAGTATTCACCATTCCTAACCAATTTTGTGGATGCAATAATGTTCAAATGTAGGTGTCGCTGGTAAATACATTTTTGAAAAGGCTGTCGTTTTTAAATTTCTATTTGCATGTTGGTTTTGAGTTTCATATTGTAACAAACCGTCAGTTGAATTATGTTGCACATAAATATTAAATAGGTATGCCAGTGAATGTTGGTCCAATCAATTCCTATTGGGTTGGTTATTTAAAACGCCGATTACCTGCTTTTTATTTGTTTTGCTAAGAAATTCAGTCATTCAACCTACATCCAGTGGACCAAGAAAACTGCTTTTGATCGACTCCACATAGGTTTCGCTGCAATGTCACAAATTAATATTTATGGCTGCTGAAAATTTCATATTTTACTAAATGAAACTCTTTTGAACTTCGATCTCAGCAAAGCAAAGTAAAAGTAGGATTTTCAGCACGCAATTACAACAACTACGCTCTAATTGACACTTGGAGGACTCACAGTAGAGTCAAATTCGAGTCGTTTTCTATTGGGTTTTCCGTTTTCATATTCAGAGGAGCATTTCTGCTCTCGAAATCAGCTGGCTGTCAGATTTAATGTTGCATTTTGCGAAACTCGAGTGAGATTTACACCTGCTTACAATAACAACAAAACATTTGTCATTTGTCGCAGCTTAAAGCGTTATAGTTACCTAACTAACGTTTGAAGTAGACAAGTCTGTAAAAATAGAGAAAAATTTACATTTGCCCGTCTCAATGGATATCAACATAAATTGAATGGATTTCTATAAACACAAATTACAATTTAAGAACAGCTGACTCTTAAAACACGCACCACCCCAAATGCAAAGAAAGAAAAATCTCGTTTTATGTTCCATTGATTCCGCAAAACTGACATCGTATGCCAGAAATATAATCATACTTAACTCGCCAACTTATTGACATGCTAAAGGTTCAACCACAATACCGGATTATGTCGGGTTAAGCAGACACTAGCTGTGGATGGGGACACAAATTAAGCTTTTATACATGAACCCGTGAATTTTCGATATAAATCTTTCTAACGTTAAAGTGTACATGGTAGGAGCTAGAAAGTGTGTCTTGTTTGCCCTAAGCTTCCAGTCGTTTCATAAATAGTTTGTGTACCCGACAATTAAGTCAAATGCAATGACACATTGCCTTAAGCTAGATTTCCATGCAATTGTTTCATGTTCTTGTTTGTCGAATTTCGAATAATAAAAAAATATTTTCCTCTTTGGACAAGTTCCCAACACCTATATATACCTCCATCAGAAAAGTGATAAAAGTATTTACAGAAAACCTTAAACAAAACTGCAAAAGCCTGATAACAATTTCACTCAGTAACTTACTCGGTATAACTTTCACTTGAACACCACATATATTATCGCCCGTACAAACTGCTTCCGAAATCAAAAACAAAAGTGAGCAAAACTTGGTTGTAACTCATCAGCATACAACTTCCTTCAAGCTTGTGAGGCTTGCTCAGTCCTCAGTGCACTCCATTGCTTCTGAATATGACTTTAATTAATTTCCGATGTTACATCTCGAACTTTCTCGATACCCCTCTCAGTTGGAATAGCAAAACTGGGCTCCCGCACACACAACTACTGCATAAGTATTTTAAAGTTTCACAAAGTTTGCGAGTACGTGCTTCAAAAACGCCAATTTTAGTACGCTTTGCGAAAGTTCATAATTAAGAGTAAACATTATTCCCTAATTGTTGAACTGTGGGAGCTCTTTTCACTTTCAGGAACTTTTCGATTCATACCCGCCCCTCTGTCAAGCTTGAGGCATGTGGATTCGCTACTCAAAAGTATCTAAGAACTATCACCGCCACCCATCATCGTTATGATGATACCCTCTGATATACCTCCGCAGTGTTTCGAGTTACTCTAACTTTACCATCTAACGGTAATCGCCAATCAAGTCTAACCCTATTAAATTTAATTTTATTTAAAATTCGCCTCCCTTGTGGGCGCTTATCTAACCTCGGTGTGCGCTATAACAAAAGCCAGTGATTTGAGGGAAAGCAGAACTTTAACTACTTTATGATGAAGACATTATCCATGCATATGGTTCTCGTGTTTATATCGGTTGAACGGGGGACCGGAAGGAGTTGGGAGTGAAGCCATGGAAGACAACCTGATGCTCCGAAAACCCAATTAAACTTGGAATGTGTGTACGAGCAGCACTCTACCCTTCTGACATATTTCGCAGTTTAATCGAGGACACACTTCGAACTTTTTTTTTCCTCCCATTTATATGCAAGGAGCGAGGACTGGTTGTACCTACAATCTATACTCGAAGGATACGAGCGAGAGAGCGAACACATTATAAAAGTTTTCAATTTAATTTTCAATGCGGAAATTCTTCTTTTCCTGTTAAGGATATAGACATATCCTGAACGGGAGCTCACATCTAGCGACGCTGTTCACTGTTCAGTGTGTTCGGCTCGTGGGCCGGCTGTCGTGATATGCGCTTTCGCTGGAAAAGGAAACATTTTACATAATTAAACTTATGTTACTTATCTGTGCGATAGTTGTGCTGCCAGCGCCATGATGATGTGTGTCTGTATAAGTGAGGGTATATGAGTGGCTTCACCATATTTTCAGTTTCTGTATGAATTCTTCGAGTTCCAGCTTCCAGGTCATGGGGAGGTTAAAAGTTGCGTCCTTGCTTGATGGCATTTTTGCTGTGCTCGTCTTTTTTTCCGTCGATTGAGCATTTAACTTATGTACTTCTTATTAAGGTTCAAAGTGAATTATAATTTTTACTAAGAGCTGAATGGCTAAAAGGGAAATTACTTTGTAATGGTAAAAATGTGCTGGCGCATACCAACGGCGTCGAGTGCGGCGTCTTTGTCGAAGTGCAAATATAGCGCGCGATAAAGGTGGTCATGGTTGAACAAAAAACCCTGAGTTTCTGGATATGTGGCGCCCTCTAGTTTACTAGTTTTTATGCCCTTTTAATGCTTATATACACAGCGCTTGTGGAGTAAGAGTGAGCAAAGATTTGACATTGGTTTTAAGCAACTTTGGGTTTTAATGAGAAGGGACAACAGCGCGAGGCACATTGTTTCGACTCTCTATCTCTAAAAGTTGCGGAAAAAAACATGAATAGTGTGGAAAAAAAACATGAATAGTGTTTTTTTTTGTATGTGTCCGATTTCGCGTCCAAAAATATTTAAATAAATTAACTACCAAGTTCGCTTATCTAAGAACCTTTCAGCAATCTTTCGAGAATTCGTCTATCAAAACTTTCAACATTCAAATTTCACAGAATAGTTTTGCTCGTGGAATACCTGCAGAGAGTCAGAACAATACCAAAGATGGAGCGTGTTAACTGCATGTAAGTTCACATTCCAAAAATCCAGTGAAGACAATTGTGAACGTAGATATTTTGTTTGCAATCAAACTGCTGCAGTTACAGAAGTTCAACAACAACTCGCCCTACCCAACCCGAGCTCTATAATGAAATGTACTAAAGGGTTTTCCAATGAGAGGTGTTATTGTGTATGACATGCTATTTCGGTAGCTGTCACTTTTGAAGCTTTTATTCTTTGACATTTGACAAGTAGAAACTACGCCATTATGGAAAATGGAACGATACACGCTTCAACTACGCATTGAAATTATGAAAATTCATTACAAAAATGGTAAAAATCTTGCAGTCACAGTTCGCATAACTGAAGCATTTTTGGTCGTCGTGAAGCATCTTGTCGGACCGCAATACAGAAATTGGTGGAAAAATTCGAGCTGTTGGGACAAGTTAGTGATGTGAAGAATAAAACCCGTGCACGTCGCTCAAGAACAACTGAGAATATTGCTGCAGTAGCCCGAAGTGTTGAAGAAAACCCAGGTTTGTCCATTCCTCGTCGTTCTTTGGAATTCGGCATTTCACAAACGTCATTACACCGTATTTTGCATAAAGACTTGGGTCTTAAGGCTTATAAAGTTCAGTTAACACAAGAACTCAAGCCGGCCGATCATCAACAACGTCGTGTCTTTGCTGATTGGGTCCTTGAAATGCATGAAAATGATCCGGAATTCCATCGAAAAATCATCTTGACTGATGAGGCCCATTTCCACCTCAGGTGATCACAATTGGCCACCGAAATCTTGTGATTTAACACCTTGCGACTTCTTCCTTTGGGGCCATGTGAAAAATAAGGTCTACGCCAACAGCCCAGCGTCGATTCAAGACCTCAAAGATAAAATTCGAGGACATAGGGCAGCCACTTTGCGATTTGGTTATGGACAATTTCATGAAAAGGATATGGTCCTGTATGCGTGCTCGTGGTGGCCATTTGGCTGATGTTGTTTTTCATTATCAACGGCATACCTTCCTCTTTATTATGAAATAAACATCCGATCATTTATCTCAAAAAATGTAATTTTTTTTAAATACCAAAATAACACCTCTTATTGGAAAACCCTTTACAATGAAATTCTTTTTCAGTTCATCATACTTTCTGAGCTGCTCCTAAGAAGAACTTTAGTATATCCTGTTCGAAATCACTAGAAACTAGAAATTGTATTAGAAAAACTCGATTTCTTAAAGTGTCCAGTGTCAAGTGTTTTAGACGAACTAAACAACGGACCTACGCTTGCAGTCTGCCGAAATTTGTATGCTCATGTGGTCTACTACTCTACTCTGTGGCTGCGGTTGAAAATACTCCATCCAATACTTTAGCTTTCATCATTTTATTCGCATCAAGTCGCCCTGAGCTCTACAGCAGTACAGCCCATTTCGGGAAGTTAAAAATTATAAACCAGCTGTAACTTTCTTGGTCACTCCCACGGCACCCACAAATCAATTACCAGCGTTATCCTTTTTTTTTTTACATAAAAACCCGGTACAGAGTCAACCTTAAATAAACGAACCTAAAGAAAACATAAATAATATGAGGGGTTATTGACACAACACGTAGTACACTCTTCCGAGAGGGTGTTCCGTAAAATGTTTACACAAGGGAGATTCTGAAAAACAAAACGAGGATGATGCTTACTTAACGGCAAACAACATTGGTAACACTGACTTCATGCTGGACAGTGGACATTCAGTTTGCTTATATCATTGTGATGTGTGCGTCCTTTGTCCAACCCCCCAATTTGTTTTTATCACTTTGACGACACTGTTATCAATTACATTATTGCAAAGTGCCACTGTGAAAAGGCGTACAATGCCAGCGAGAGTGATACTTTCCTGTCAACCTCTATACATGGGCCACCAACGAACATTGCTGCCAGAGCGAAGAGAGGTTCTTTAGGTACCAAAGGTTGCGAATCCAAGCTTGCGCACAAATATGTTGAAAGAGATGCCTTTCAACGGAGTTCTCTGTTTACGTTTTTTTTCGAATTTTTTTCTTCATGGAGGATATTCAACAGAGCTTAGGGGTATTTCACGGAAAGACTTTGTATGCGAATGCGGATGTAATGTACAAGTAACAGCTGAAAGGGAGTCTTATTATAATGCATAGTTGTTATCAGTAGGGATGACATTTACCAGTGGCGTCTGCGGTGAGGGGGCTACTTAAAATTGATGGCGCATCTGCTTGATTTATATTAATAATAAATTCATCAGCCATCTGGTAGGTGGCGTCTCAAGTGTGACCTTTAACAATTAAAAATGTTTTGCTGAATGATTTTCCCTTTATATTATCTATTTTTCACTTCCACTTCCTATTCTTCACATTTTGTCGGCGTTCGTTTTTTTTATATTTAATTGCCTATATTTTTTTATTTGGCGGTAAACAATAATTTGAACTAAACGTTTTTTTATTTAAATTTGTTGTTTCTTCTCTGGGTTTTTCGTATCTGGCTGCGGAATTTGTGTGTTGCTCTTAGGTACTTCTTTTATTTTTCTTTATTCAGTAGGTTTAGTTTGCAAACGCTTATCGATGACAGGTTGAACAAATAAAATATGACGCGGAATTAGCACAACGTCTTTCGGTAGACAATAAAGTGAATATTTTGGTTTTAAACAATATCGAGTAAAACTATTCTACGCATGGAGTCACTGCACTGTAAAGTAGGATTTTCTATTCTAGATAAGCTTCTAATAGGATTTGGAGAAAGTTCAATTAATATACAACATTACGTTGGTTTTAATGAACATTGTTTTTAAAGCAAACCACAGTAGAATTCTCATTACCGATTTACACTTACGCACTACTTGATACTTACACTAGATATTTATCCTAAGCAGTTTATTATATAACGAGCAAAATACGTGACACGTAATTTGGTCGGCCATCTTGTTTAGGTGGTAGGAATCATGTGAAAGTTCTACATGTTGATATTTTTACCCGACTGTACACAGGGAGGGTTATGTGTTTCATGCGTGTCCTAGACAAAAATATACATAAAAAGATTAATTCAAAAAATTACAACAACAAATGTCTGTGAGAAATGTCAAGATATGGAATACGCTGAACTGTGAAATAAATTACTTTCTGATGAATTCACAATAGCGGTCTTGTGGAGTGTCTGCATTAGTCATGAATTCATTTATTTTAATTGAAATATTATTATTCTTATTACATAAGCATATCGAACACTCTATTTGCGAACGACATGAAATAGAAGTGCTTTAAAGATTTGAGTAAAGTGCTCTAGGCACACTCCTAAAACGCTGACAAATAAACATAATGCACACCATTCACAAAAGAAACGGTTTAATGCTTTTTTGTTTCATGGAAACTTAACCTTGCACATATTTTTAATCATTTGAAAAAATTGTAGTTTGCTCCGTACTTATTAAGAATAAATTTTAGTCTCGACTTTAAATTTACGAAAGCTCACAATTGCGGAATTTGTATGGAAGATATAGTCACTGTGAATTATTAAAATTTTGAGTTGAAACTAAACTAAAAAACTAAAATATCCATACAAGTGTCTTTACACAAGAAAAAACTTTAAATAGACTTTAAGGCTTGATTTTGAAGAGTGAAGTGTCATAAGATTCGTATTCTTCCCCGCAGTGCCAACGCTAATATGATGTCAGTGCGACCTCCGAAATTTATAAATCTTTATTAGAAATATTTACAGATTGATTAGTAGATTTTAAAATAAAAAATATTCAGCACTTGGGTGGTAAAAAAATACTCATTTACATTTCTCAACACAAATAGTAGTTTGCACTCATTCTCACAGATGGCGCTAGTAGGCACATCATGTTATTGAACATTTCAATTAAAAGTTTATAATTGACGTTAAAGCCTCCGACTGCCAATTAGTTACACGAGTACTTGAAAGTGTCTTGATTTAATCTTTTTAAATCTTTTTTACAGTCAGTCGGGTTTTTTAGTTTTTTGAATTAACTTTTTTTTATAACAATATCTTATGTGGTATTCGATTGGGCTTTCGTCAGATTTGCTATATTCGTGCGATTTGAATATGTGTAGTCTTCGACACTTTTCTAAGCGATTTCCATTCAGATCCACTGGTTACATTTTATATTACAATATTCGAAATTTCCGTCCTGATTGATTTCTATATAAATCTATATAATTTACAAAAACAGATTCACCCGATGCAATGGCTTTCTTTCCTGTAGAAAAAATTCACGAAAATCTAAACAAACTCCAACAGTTGCCAAGCTCAAATGCACTTGTATTGGTAAATCTGAGGCAAATCTGAGAAAATATCTAGATTCGCAAAAGTGCTCTGAAATCTGAAAAAGATTGATTTTTTTGTACCAAACGAACACAAAAATTGAAAAAAAAAAAAAGCTCTGAGAGCGCCCAATTGAATACCACATTAGAGAATTTCGCTTTCCTACAAAACAAAATGGCTTTCGTAAGAGAGCGTTTTTTTGTGATTGCAAAAATGCTTGCCGCCGGAACCTGCGTTTATTTCCGTTTGACATAAATCTATAATTATGGGTATACAAGTTTGGGCATCCGACTTGTGATCTCATTCATGCCTTTACTAGCATTGACTGCGGACAAACGGATCTCTCTGTTCCATCATGTGCAAAAATGCGCGTGCGTGATGTTGTAAGTCCAGCATTATACAAATCCAAAAAAGAATATTAATAAACCATAGCATTAAATGTAAGGGTGAACAAAGAGAACGCCCTGACAGAAATGTTTTTCATTCAATGATCTTGTATCCAAGGCCATTAGAAATAACAACGCATTTATGGAAAACTATCGGATATCTGAAAAGACTGCTGAGCAATTATAGTTCTCGGTCTTCTTTTTCAAAATTCTGATCTTTTAGTCGATTTTGTTAAGCATATATTTAGGTTAAGAAAATACTTACAAGAGCCTTACTCAAAAACTTAAACTTGAAGTCAAATTTAATGCTTTATTTCTTCTAATTTAGACTAAGAGTTAATTTTTTGCCAAAAGTTTTATCTAAATCAGCTAGCTGTCAATTTTAGTAAAGAAGAGTCTGCACTAAAAATGCACAACGCAGACTGATCAAAATTTGTAGTGTTGACTTTAAATAAAAGCCTTTCTTATATTTTCCATCTAAATGTTCCGTTTTATGTCATAACGTCAATAAGACATATTGAAAAACGAGAAAAAGGGGACTTTAAACATTTTTAGGGGGGAAAACTTTTAAATTTGCGAGGCAAAAACTTTAACGATCATCAACATACTCTTAGTTTTCAGTAAAACTAAAATGTTGAGGACGAAGTCATGTTGAAGACGAAAAATGTGTACGTACTGTCCCAACCAAAGGTGTTGTTTATACTTTTTGGTTTTGAACATTGAACACAGATTATTCGATATTTGAAATTCGTTTGAAAAGCGAAACAGGACGCAATTCTCTCCCCGAGTATAGCATTCGGACTGAACAATGCCAACAATATCATAGCCACAAATATACCACTACTATATATGTCATTCAGCAGAGATAACTTAAAACTAGGTCGGCAAATGTTCAAATTATTGATAACTCACCAAGCATCCTCGAAGATCAGATACGTAGTGCGAACTTAATACCTATGCCTGAGTTACTTGCCTGCAATGTTCAGACCCACAGGGATTTCCCTGTTCAATGAAGCTGTATCTGCGCCTTAAAGCGTAACAGGATTTTCCATTGGCATTCAGTTGATCTGTTCACAAAACAAAGCAGGAAGGCGTGAACTTTCGACAGTCGGTTGTGATATTTACATTGGAGTTGCTGGCTAAAGGGCAAAGTGGGAAACTTTTCACATTTAATCCGCAGCTAATTACTTGGGATACCCCACCAAACCCTATTCACACATGTGGAGATTCATAATTAAACACTGATCCGAATATATGATTAAATATATACCGAACCTTTTACCTATAACACGAAATTGTTGCGCTCATAATTATGTATGCAATCACACGTACCTAATCAAGTGCATCATTCGGTAGCAGCTATAGGGTGCATCTATAGACCCGGAAACCCTTCAACCTTAAAAATAAACAGCGCCAGTGCTAAAAATATCCACTGAGCACAAATATCAACACGTATAAGCATCTATATGCTGTATCTCTGTATCTCTTTCAATTGCATCTCAACTCGCAACTGCTGCCACTGTACAAGTATTATACTCGCCATTGCTATACGAACACAACTTGCAAAAGTATATTCACGGCTTGATTCGTCTTCTTCCTGCGCAAGGGGGGCTGACTGCTGCTGCCGCTTCTGGTCCATGGTGGATGGTGTTGCCGTTGATGCCGATGTCATGCCTCAATATTCTTTTGGAACAATGATGCTGCAGCAGCATCATCATTATCACACGCTCAGACACTCGTGTACTCTCCTCAGCAAAATTCAATTCAATTTCATTTTCATTTCTAAAAGATAATACCACATAGAGCAGAGTAGAGATACGGCACATCGGCCACAGAAGCAACTACACAAGCAGCAGCAGCAGCCATCAGATCGAATTTTATTCTCAGCTACAGCAGTCAGTTGAGTTGAAGCTACCAACCGTGGTAGACGAAAATACACCGGTCGGAGTTTGCTGTAAGAAGTAGTTTTAAGGTACGGCTCGTCGGTTAAGGTTTATTCGTCGGCGCTGCTCTACGATTATATGTAACGACTGCAAAGGACCTCAGATACTGTTCGTGGGTGGATGCCTTTTAGTGCTAATTAAACAATTCAGTGCGGTCGGTGTCGGTGGCACAGTGCGGCTACATCTCTTATCAATTGTACCACACAACTGAATCTGAATTCCCTCTTTAACCATGTTAACAAGTGTTTTTCCCTGAAGAAACAAATAAATGCATACCCTTCCCCTGCCCCCATACACGAGTGTTTGTCCGTTCAATTGAATCGAGTGCAATTTGCCTCTCCAAAGGCGTCATCTAGGATCATTCAGCAGACTTGATTCCCTTTGTTTAAGGTACGTATATTACCCCCGCTTCATCATCAATATCAGCGGGCCAAATTAGGCCTTCAGCGAGAGATTCATGAATCGACTCGTGATTTTATCCCGGTTATCGGCATTAGATGAACGTTCTCCTTCAATGACTTATAACAAACAAAATTTACAAAGCACAAACAAATTGTACTCGAAGCTGCTCCCCTCTGAGCTCGCTGACTCGATAAAAATGTGCTGCGTATGCAGTTCGCACTCGCACTCAGAATGAAGGAATCGTCTTCCTGCCGAAGTGAGATAACGCCAAACTCGCCCAGTGCGCTCAAAAACTAACGACGAATAATTGTAATTTATTCTCCTCCCTTACCCGCACTAGGACCACACTGCGACCAACTGTGACCATAGTGAAATGTGAACTGTTGGGGTTCCTCCGTCTCTACTTGGTGGTGGTGGTGATGATGGTTCTTTTGCGGCTGCTTGTGGCCTTGATAGGATTACTTTCCTGCGGGAGAAGAATATGCTACGGAGGAACGAAATTAATGATTTGTTGAATCTTTTAATGAGATTGAACGAAAAAAAAATTAAATTGAAAAAACCCCAACAACTAAACAGGAATAGAAAAATGGGCAAACAAAAAAACAAGGAGCAACCCTCCACGGGCGAAGTACGAGTATTCGTACGTAATGAAGAGATGGGTAAATTTACTGGAAACTGTTGTATTCGCAATGAATCTGTGGAATTCTTCGTCTTTAACACACTAATGAGGTTTTAAATTCCACCATTCGTTTACTACTATTTAATTGTTTCGAAGGATTCAAAAATAAAAAAATAATAAAAAAAAAAGAATTTGGCGCTAAATCGGGGGTGGTACGTCCCACTCTTTTGTGTCCTTTCAATTTTCTTTTGTCTTTCAATTTGCGGGAATGATTTTAATGGTGAATCTTTGGCGGGTGTTTTCCAGCGCTGTCATTGTTAAATTATTCACGATGAAGAAGAAAATCCACGGATTGAGTAAATGATATGCTGGGCGATTAAAGTGGGGATTTTTTTTTTGTTTTGTTCTGGTTTGCTTTGTGTGTAGTGATTTTTCACTTCTATTTTGTGCGGCATAATTTGGATTTTATTTCTTGTAAAGTTTTTCGCTGGAGTGATTTACTTTTATTGAGCTATATCCGCTACGGGCTTTCCATGGGACACGGATTACATTGTGAGCGGTGTCCTTTGATGGGGATTTTATGTGGGACATGGCAGCCGCAGGTATATTGTCATCAATTGGAATTCCATTTGCCGCATTTGAGGAGATCCCATGTTAATCTGATGTTGTGTGTGAATTTTTGCACCATTATGGCTTAAAGGCATATTTATTTTAAAATGTTGTAGGTAACTGCTTTTCGTGTGTAGGCTCAGCTCGGTGGATCATCTGACAGACGGCAAGTATCCGTGCATCAATTTTCGATTTTCACAGAGTATAAAATATAATAATAACCGATCGTATAAGTTATATTTAATACTCTGTTAAAATCGAACCATTATAAGAATAACAGACCCATGGAGAACACTGACCTTAGCTTAGCTATAGCTTGTACTGTTTGCGGCTTATGTTTCCGGCTACAGACTGCCTGAGATACTGCAGCCTATTTTTTTCAGCGACTTTGGTTATGTTTCTTTCAGTTATAGGTATATAAAAATGAGCTCTTGCCCTCACGATTGATTTGGGTCTTTGAAACAAAGGATCCGTTTTCCTATTCGTCTGGAAATTGGGATGGATTAATACAAACACAGCCCCGGGCGAATACCAAAGATTATCTGGAAATGTAAGCTCAATCGATTCGATGGTTTTCGAGATATAAGGATTCGATTCTTATTTTCTATGGGTTACGCTCCTTTGTCCTATTTTGACCATACTGTGCTTATGCCCTTCTTTAGGTGCCAGTCTGTTTCTTTACCTTACGTTTACCTCACCGTTCATTCTAGACCGCTTTTATCCATATATATTAAAAACAAAACTCACTCTATATTGCAAGAGAAACGCAATAGTGATGCCACGAATATTCGGCAACTATTCGGTATTCGGCTATTCGGCCGCATTTTTTCAGTATTCGCCCGAAATCGTGAAAAAATATACTCAAAAGTTAAAATATTTCTCACAGAGATGTTTATTTAACGAACAAATTAACATATTAATATTTAAAAACTACCAGTGGCAAGCTACGATGGATGAAAACAATTTTCGTCAGCATTTGTGGATAGCAGACGATTGCGTTTTCCTGATAAATTATACCTGCTTCTGAAAACAGCCGCTCACTACATAAACTGTCCGCGCCTACATATTACTTCAGCGATGAAAGTTAAAACTCGTAAGTGACGAGTTGAGACTTGTCACACGCGGAGAGTACTAAGTGTTGTCGAATATTCGGCGCTTCGGCCACGAGCCTCGGCGAATATTCGGTATTCGGCCAGATAACTATTCGTGGCATCTCTAAAACGCATTGCAAACCGCGCTGCCGAAGGAATTCTTCATACAGAATCTTATATAATCTCATTTAATACCTATGAATATTATGTAAGGTTTGTTTGTAGGGAGTAAGTAATCTTGTGATACTAAAAATTGCATTGCAAGTAGAAAATACATTTCCCAAGTAACAATATGGGTACCTAGGGCATTTTTTATTTTTTTTAATTTTTTTATTTTTAGTTAAATTATTTCTTATCTTGACTTTAGGTAATGCAACTTGTCCTTAAATTCGCAAGTGGATGGATCTTTCGATTTGTGCCGTCAGTTCGAAATTTCGAGAAATGTAAAATTCAACTTCTTCTCATTTAATTAAGTAAATGCTCATTAATGGATTTAGTAATCAGGTCAGTGTTGGTAACTCGTGGGAAATCTATCTTTTCGTGGGAATTTCTGTCCGGGGAAAAAGTACAATTTTGTGGGAAATTCGGTTAACTTACAAAAAAAAAAAAAAAAAAATTATTTCATTTTCAACCAAAGATCATATTTCTACGATCTTATTCAGTGTTCCCAAGCCGATCTAAATTGCTAGTTATGCAATAAATCTTCCACAAAAAATGTATTTTACTCTCCCAATTAAATTTCTTGTAGAATATATTTGGCCTTTCTTAATCATAATTTCTTGCTCATACAAATATCGAAATTAAGGTGTGTGTTTTTTTATTTGTCTCCTCAAATGGGAAAATTGTGGGAATTTCTACTAGATGCGGAAGGGATAAAGGGAAAAAAATGAATTTTCCGAGGGAAAAACCAACAACACTGAATCAGGTGGGTTTCAGTAAAGGCTTGTAGCGCATATTTATATTTGTCTACATAAAATATCATCTAGAAAAGAGGTAGATAGGACACACATTTCGGTAGGATAAAAATAAATAAAATTAATTAGAACCAATAATTGGGTCGTTCTTGTTTTATTTTCAAAACACTCGAGCGAATTTGAAGGGATCAATAATTTGTACCATTTAACATATTTAAACAAACCGGGTTGGTGCGTCAACTTGTTTCTAACTATTAACTTATTGCGGTTGTAAAATTGTAATGTCTCTCACAATTGATAAAGATGCTTTAAATTTGAGTATGTCACAGGTTAAAACAAAGAAATGTAAACTCACTTTAGCAACAGTCCATTAGCACTTTACTTTTCTGTTTTGTCACTAAACATTTATATACACAAATAGCAGTGTATTCGTATTCCTATGCCCATGTTCGTAAACACGGTCAATGCACGACAAAATTGAAAAAAGTTCCAAAACAAAACAAGGGACTTATGTCAAGACCATTAAGGCAATAAATGCGATGAGCTAAGTGGGTTTTAATTAACGAAAATTTGGTATGGAAAATGTCAAAAAAATCATTGTCTGTTTTTTTTTCAATCTAACAATCTGATTTACACTCATAAGGGTACCATCATTCTGTTAAATACGGACCTTTTTCTGCTTTAGGATTTAATTAGAAACAAGATTCAATCTGTCACATCTTCAAACAAGAAAATTCCAATTGTTCCGTGTCCACGTTAATGCGACATCCGTATAATGGGATATTGTACACTTGTTCTTAGTCGCTATTATCTGACATCTGTCAGTTTCACGGATAACAAAAACATGCGACCATCCCCCCCCAGAGACCGAGCAAAACGTACACCTTATCTGATGGGCATGTATACTGTCTGCTATACGATGACGGACACATTACACCGTATTAATTACAAACAAAAAGGATCTGCGTACGTCAGTTTTGAGTAGCCTGCAATTGCTTGTGCTTTCAAATAAAGTATATACATTTATAAATACAATCTCTCGAACCTATAAATCAAGAGGAAAACACCCCGCTGGAGGCTGATAACGGAGCTGGAATCACATAAATGTGAGAAAAAAAGAAACATGTGAAGTAGTGCCCCATCAGTAACAACAATAAACAAAAATATATATGTATGTCTGTATGTGCGGCAACCTAGACCTTTGCGAGTCAATTGACGATTAACAAATGAGATAACCCAACTAGTGGAATATTATTATTTCCACTTAATACATCGTTTGTAGCGAATAAACTCGAATGCGGACCGCCAGCGGAGTGCACCCATTCAAAAGGCTTCCTCAACGTGTTGTAAGACAATTTCCGGGAATGGAAGGGGGGCCCCGAACTTATAATCCCAAATTAATTAGCTCCTTCATTGTGATTTATATTGGCAGGGTTGCTTTGTGAATCTAGACTCCAAGGATTAGTCACAAATTTGATTTTGTGCACACATTGACTGATAGCAACGTTTGACCTTATCTATCTCGACACAGTATAGAACAGTTTACCTATCATCCCCTTGCAGGAGATTCGTTTGACTGATAACACTTTCCGGTAATTGAGCGATTAACTTAATTAAATATTACGGATTTAGGTCAGAGCGAGTGGATAGTGTTGCAAGTTATTTTAAATTTTTTTTTTTTTTTCGTTTAAGGACGTATCATCTCGTTTAAGTTTGAAGTGTTTTTGAATTGATACTGTAATTTTACACTGGGTAAGTTTGTAGAAAAACTGTACCCTCAGTAGAGCAAAAGCATATAGGACCTTGTGAATTTTTGTTTAGTAAGTGTCAAAGCTCAGAGCTTGTTTATTATTTGGGTGAAAAAAATGTTGTTTAAAGGGCTATGCCAACTTGAGCCAGGCTATTCTATTGACCCTTTAAATAATTTTGAATAAATCACACGCACTACAAACATCGCATTTCATTTGTAAACACGTATATCTTGGATTCGATTGATATGATAAAATACAATTTCCTGCACTCCACTATACACAAGTTGCTGGAATTAAGAGTAATTAAGACTGCTCATCCTTGACACTGACATTCGCCTGTAATCGTCTTTGAAACATCCAACTGTATTCACAATCACGCCTGCAGTGTATAGCCTTAAGCGAATTGTATTTGGCTTCCTTTCGTGTTGACAGAATAATTGAATTAGGGATTTTGGATTTCATATCAACATTGCATCACTTCATCTGACCTGTCCTGTCCTGTAATTAATCGGATTTAATGCATCAGGCAAAAGCTCGTCACTCATATCGGTGCATACACTCGTATGTGAGCTGAAGGTTACCAAGCGTTGCCAGTTTGGTGGTTGAGGGGTGGAAATCTGGGGGGAGAAATTGTTTGGGAGAAAATCTGTTTTTTTTTTTTCGTTTAGTTCTATATTATCTGTATTTCGTTATAATATTCGTTTTTGATAACCTTAAAACATGCATCCGCATTTTGCGAACGTTAAAGACGCTAAGTAATCAAAACTTAATTATGAGTTATCTTAGACATTCGTCGTCCATTTCTGTCCACTACCAAATGACTCAAATTTGAAATAAAGGATGGAACAAATGTTTGTGTTATTTTAAAATGCTGTTAAATAATCAATCGATTTTCTAAGCAATATTTAAGAGTGAAAATTCTAATATCTTTGAACAATTTTCGTTTACAAAATAGGTCTTTAAAAAAGGCTAATGCCAGTCTGTCTAGGAAAAAGTAATAGTTTTTTGTAATAGTTCCTTAAATATTTTTCCGGATTTAAGCACCAACCTCATCAGTAAATTTGATTGACAACAATTCCATGAAAGTTGCGTTGGGGCTGTGTAAATTTCTACAAAAAGTTTCAAAAAGCAACATGCGTTGACATTTCCATCGAGTGTATTTATTTGGGGCACATTTTTGCATTCGTAAGACCAAACATGTTCGCGCTTTAAATTTGAAATTCCTACTTTTAAGTCGTAAAAACATATTGAGAAAATATTGACAAAAGGTTGGGGGTTTTTTATAGAACAAAAGCCAAATCTGGGGTTTTCTCAGATTTTGAATGTCTGGCAACGCTGAGGTTACCCCTTCAGCTATCTACCCCACGCCCAGCAGAGCGATGATGCCGGCATGCTAAACAGTGAGTTGAACTGTACAAATCAGGACATTTCATTTAATACCCTTTGATTGGATGCAATCAGAATCAGTTGACACCGCTTGGACGGTTAATTTAAGGAAACTCAAACAGTTCCCCTGTAAATGTTGCTCTTTAAAGCGTCTCTCTGGTGGTGGTGGCTGCGGAATCGCGAATTGAAAAGCGCCATCCATCAGAGAGGGAGAAAATAAATTCAAATACCGCCGTCTATAATAAAGAATGCAAATAAAAATAATTCCTTCAATGAAGGACACAGAGTGCGGGCAAATAATGAAAACCGCTGTCTGATTGTCCTCGTCTGCATTGAATACATTCACTTGGCGTATTCATGACTGTTCTACGTTGTAGCCGATGAAAGGATTTTCTTTAATATTTTACTCATTGACTGCGCTGTCGATTTGAGAATTGAAATAGTTTGAGTTTTCAACATCACAGCAGTTCTTTCCTTGTTCGCCATTTTGAGAAATATCATAAAATTGAGGAGGGGATTCCTTTTCAATCCAAAGAAATCAGACATAATTAATCTTATGTTGAATTTGTAGGGTGTATGGCATTATCGAACGGGGTGCAACTTTAAAGACTGCAAGAATGTAAGAAAACCTTATAATGATGCCTTATAAATGTTTCTTTATGAATTTGATTTTTGTTTACGTGGAAACTTTGAGGAGCAAAGTTTTCGAATAACCTTTTGTTGTTGGCCAGTTTTCAGAAGCATAACTTGTTTCACTTCGGGTTTTTGTTGTTTAGTACCTACTTGATGCTGGAGGTCTTCAAATATGATGGAGATTAATTGGAAGTCAAAGAGTCCGATGGAACAATATCTCAACTTGTGTATGCTTTTAAATTTATCTCTTGACTGACTTTTGTGGAGGGTGCAACTCTGGGCATCTTTAAAAGAGTTTCAATTTTTAAGACAGATTTAATAAAGCTGTTTAAGTTCGTGCATTAAGAAATTGCTTGTTATTCACTTCGCATTATTTCACATTTAACACATTTGATACATTTGATATTTGATTCCAGTTCTTATCTACGGCTGTGAACTTTTTTTTTGAGAGTGATGCGAATGGTAAAAGAAAGCTGCAAGTAGTATTTAATAGCACTATCCGCTATGTCTATGACCTTAAAATTGATCACGTCTCACATTTGTCTAAAAACATGTTGGATATGCCTTTTCATGACTATGTCAAGTTCCGTACTTTGATTCTGCTTTTAACCATAATCAAATAAAGCATTCATCATATCTTTTCAATAAAATCCAGTTTTCAACATCCAACAGATCTGCTTTCCTAGTTCTTCCACGTTTCTCTTCCTTAACATCTGAGAGACAGTGTTTCATTGCCTTTGGAATTCACTTCCGTAATCTAAGAGAGCTGAATAATACACCTCGATTCAGAATCGAAATAAGGCTTTTTCCGACAAATCTCTTACCTTCTATTTTCTTTATTCATTTCAAGCAAATTCAAATTAATTTTATTTCTTAGTTTTAAGGTTTAGTTAAACAATTTAAGATCTTGTAAATATTAATAAAGTAATATTCTAAGTCTTATTTACTTTCGAACTTTAAACTATAAATTTTAAATTTCAATATTAATGTAATTATACTGTTTAACTGTAACAGAATTATAAGTAGTGTACTCTTACTGTGCTAGTATGTACTCAATAAAACTAAATCAAAATACTGTATGAGTTCACCGAGAATAACTATGCAAAGAAATTTCGAAACATGACATTAAGAAGGTTGGATTTTTTGATAGGAGAACCAGGATTCTATACAATAACTGCTCCAGAAACCGATATAGGTGAGGGTCTACCTTTTATATTATTATTATTACTATTGGCGCAAAATTATAGCCATCGTGTATTAGGAGATATAAGAAGATACTAACTAACAGCACTCAAACTTCAAAGCCGTTGCCTAACTATTTAGTCCATTATAAAAGTCTTGTAACCTACCTACAACTAGAACCAACGTTAGAGTGGGCGCGACGCACATTTTTGGCAAACAGACGAAATAATTTCTAGTTTACAGTTTAAACAAATTTTAATGAAATGGCAGAAAGAAAATAATGAAAAATGCAGGAATGAAATGAACAGTTTTTTTTTTGTTACTGAACCTGTAGCGAGTAAAACTCTTTTCATTATCAAAATCTTCAGAAATATTTTCACGGGTTTATTTCGTTTTTAATTAAAGCCCAACATACTTGAACATTTCGAGATCTTCAAAAATATTAATATCCTTGGAACATTTTCTTAAAAATCTTCAAGAAAATTTTAATATTTCAATTTTGCAATAGAAATGACAGATGAGAGAGGATTGAGAGTCCATACTAAGGGATTAATGTACTTTTGGTGGTTTTAAATTTAATACAAGGTTATAAGATAACGATTAGGATTTTATATCGACTGAAATTAGAAATTAATTGAAATTAGAAAAATACAAGTACCTACGGCCATTGTCACGTACTAAAATAATTTTAAAGTGAGCTTTATCCGACTATAATTTTGCGCCAATTATCATTATTATATATAGTTCCATTCGCATTGTAATTCCTTTCGGAATCATATTGGAGGTTCTTGTACTCTTGTTTCTCGTTGGTACTATAGCACTCTCTACAGTTCAGTTTCCTTTGAGAGTCTAAGGATGAGAGCTTGATCTTGTGACAGTATTTCGTCATCCGATAATTGGTACATCCCCAAGTATTTCAGTCTTATGTGGGTCAGTGGCCTACATGAATTAAATCGCTATTTGATGAGTCAACTGGGGGGTCCAATCAGCACCAACAAAATTGGCTATCCAAACGTTCAGATGTTCAAAAATTGCTTCGAAATTCCTAAATAGGAAAGCTAAGATTTCCCTATACACATCAGTTTTCGCCATAGTTGCCTTCTTTCTCAACTCGCTATTGACTCGAACACGTTGCAGTGGCTGAGTGGTTTTGCATGCTAAGTTACTCAGTTGGAGGTGGAATTTTATACAGAAGAAGAAAGGACGTCTCAAATTTGAAGTTCTGGCTGTGCTCAGGGCGAAATAGTATATTATATGCCCATCCACATCGATGCACTTAACACAAATGAAACTGTGTCACAATCCTCTGATATTTTTCATAAGCCTGCGAGAAGGCTAAACGCTATTTCGTTTACTACCACGCCTCCTTTTTGAGTGTTTTTTTCTTAACAAGATTGTATTTCTTTTTGACTTCACTGCCTTCTACTTGCCATTACTCCTATAGTTCTTGATCAATAGAACAGATAAAGAATATTTACTTATAGAACAAAATACTAAATTATATAGGTACCTATTTTGAGCTTTATCTAAGCCAGCTTTCTGATTTTTCCAGAAGCTGAACTACAGACCTAAATCCAGCATGATCATATTAAAATTATGCCATCAAATCATAGAATATCAAGAGCAATACTTGTTCTTGGTTCGTAACGTCTATCTGAATTGTTCGCTAGGACAAAATTATTTGTTGTATGGATACGAAACATAGTGAGATTCATTTTAAGAATATTGTTAGTGATTGTGGTACAGATGATGACGCGGTACCGTGCTTAGTTAAGGTTTCAATCACAGCTTAAGAAAGACACCGGCACTCTACATATTTTTCATTCGAATCTCCCTTCTATAAATAAATACCCATGGTATCGCCCATAAATCTCTTACAATGTCCACCGAAGTGACAGCATCTCGATTATCTCCACCTTGAATGGCATGAAGTGAACTTTGCCCACAATTATATTTCCATTAACAAAAGTCATAGAAAAAAACACATTTCACAAATAGATTTCTCAACAGTTTTGTTTTCGTCTTTTATTTACAGAGTTTTGCATATTTATTTTTGCCTTGCCCCGAAATTAAAGATGTCTCATTGATCGGAATCAGGAGTGGAGCAAAATCCAAGAACCACAGATACAGACACTCATTGAGAAACACTCTCTCGGCAGACACCGTCGTCGGGTGAGTAGTTGTCTGCGATACGAGTGACAACCAACACAATACAACTGACCAACATCAGCACAATGCATCCGCGTCGCAATACCAAATATAAATGAATCGCATTTAATTATTATTATTGTTATTGTCGTTATCAGAATTAAGATGAAGTAGAGTACAAACAAAACAACCAACCACCACAACAAAAAGAATCGCATTTCACGGAAAACTTCTCTCCGCTCGCATAAAGCGAAAAGTACATAATCGTGCGTGGCATTTGTTCGGTCATCGTTCGGCTCGGTTTCGGTGCATATGTGCATAGTTTGCGGCTAAACAAAGTATTTGATCGGAAAGCGGCAACAAATTTGATCAAATTTCGCAATGGCTATTGTTACGTTCTGCAAAAGCCAACAGCTATTTAGCGGCTATTCGTGTGCTCTTGTGTTCATAGTTCTAGTCCAGCTGCAATTTGCTGTGCAGTGTGCATATTTGAATCAGACTACAACGGACACCCACAAGGTGGAGCAACAACATCATAGTGTCCATGAAACGCATCCGCACAGAAATCACCACCATCATCAGCATCAACATCAACATAATAATCATCACCATCATCAGCAGCAGCAACAGCAGCACCATCGTGCGGAACATCTTGCATCACAGCAGGAGATGGAGCTGGATCCAATGCTGATGGTGGAGCATCAGAAGCAGCTACATCATCACAGTCATCGGCATAACCACGAGGAATATGAATTTATTCCACATTCGGTTGAGAAACGCCTCTATCATAGTAAATACACCATAGAGGAGTTGCTCCATACGAGGTACGAGACTAAGACGTCCAACGACGTGGATATGGATCCATGTAAGGCAGGTGAGTCTCGAGGGTTATTTTCTATTTTTCATCGCATTAATTTGTTGTCTGGTGCGAAATTGATTCCGCGCCGTGGAGCTTTTTATAAAATATCTGATATAGTGTATATAGTCATGGTGCGACTGGAAGTTTGTTACGGTTTATACTAAGATAGTAAGGCTCTTTGGTGTACCTATTCATTGAAATACTGCCGGGAGATGTTGCATTTCTAGCAGAAATCTACAAGATGACAATTTTCCAGCCTACGTTCACGAAAGGAGAAAACTTGTTGCAAATAAATGCTATGTGTGCAAATCAGCCATAAGTTCAACTCAAAATTTGCGCAACGCCTGTGGTTAGTTGGGAACTTCGCTCTTTGTGTTTCAAGTGAAACAAGAAGACAATTAAATCTCTCTCGGCAGGAACTCTAAATTTACTCACAATTATGTCTCTATTTTCTGTCGTCGATATCCAGAAAACTAGTTTTATAAACAAAAATGTTTGCATAACCGGGTCGACAAACAATTTGCACGTTGAAACCTTAGACATACTAAAAGGGGTACCTTTCATAAGTAAACCGTACTAATAACAAATTTTAGTCTCTACTTTAATTTTGCGAAAGCTCAAAATCACGAAATTTGTATAGGAAATGTAACCACTGTGAACTACTAACATTTGGAGTGGAATCTCAAAATTTTTATTGGTAAGGTCCAATGAATTTAGAGCTAAATTAAAAAGTTACCTTTCAGGGTCACACTCTATTTACTCCATTATTTTTTAATATTCTTAATTTGTTTGTGATTGTAACTTTGAAATCGAAATTTTTCAAAACAGTACTTGTCCTTTCACTAAAAATCCACGGTTTTAACCTCCATACGAAAGGATAGCCTCAACTGATTCGCAGACAATTATTGTCCACAATTTTGCTACTTCTTAAATATTGTCGACCACTTCTTCGTGACCCCACTTCTCCCTCAAAATCTCGACCATATAGATAAAGAGAATTAGTTACTCAATTATAATTATGATGGATTTCCACCCCGCCCAGAGTTAACGCTCTTGCAGCCAAAGTTCTTAAGAAATAGTTTCTCTCACCCTTCTCAATTCAATGGTCTCCCCTTTCATTATAAGACGCTCTTTTAAATTTTAAAAACCTCTTTCATAACGACACACAAAACGTATTAGTTACCGGCGCATTGTTCTAAACTCCTCCGAAATATATTTTCTTCCAATTCTTAACCTTCCAACACTTACTTCCCCCAATTAACATGCACTTACTAAACGCAGAACAACTTCCACAAACTTCGAGTAATTTGTGTGCTTTGCCTTGTCAGTCTAAAAAAACTGACAATAAAGTCGAGGGAACTATAACTAATTTAAGTAAGGCGTCAAGTCACTTCAATAGTTCTTTTCAATTTGACGGACTGCTTTGGACTCTTGAAAATCTTCTTCCGGGGACAAGGCTTTGGGTCCATTCCATCGTTCCCTTTATTGTTCAATTCCTTTGGTCATCCACAAGGCAGCCATCTAGGTCCTCTTTTACGTATGTAACTGGACGGATTTGGTTCAAATGATTTGTGCGTAGACGGCTCTAACGATTTCAACCCAAATTGATATTTAAGCTTAAGTTGATGACGTTACTACGATTACATGCAAAAAGTCGAATAACAGTACTTTTGAAATTTGGACACACATATCTCAAAACCGGTCCATACGATTATAACAAAAATTCATTGGTAATATAGTCATTTCTAACTAAATAGCTAGTTTTTGTCTATATTATGGTGCAATGGATTTTTGAAAAAAAATATTTTCTTAAAAATTTATCTTTTTTTAGTTTATTCAAAAACTGTACCAAAGATGTTGACCCAAATGCATAGTCAGAGTAAAATTGATGTTTTCAAAATTCATGCGTCCTTAATTTTCAATTCGAATCACCGAAAATGCTAATTTTAGGAGCAGCCCATATCTTGAAACCCCAATTTTCGAAACCAAGTAATGCTTATATCCCGAACAATATCCAATGCTCAGTTATCAGCTACATAGTTAAGCAATAGCAATATTCAAACTAAACATTGAAAACGTTGCTACTGTTTTGTCTGCATAGTTTTAGAAAACCCGCTCTAAAGATTTTGATCAAAATACATATTAAAGATGATATCAGTGTTAAAAATAAGATCCCGTACTTAGTTTTTCTCAAAATATTAGGAAAAATATATTTTTCTTTTCATTAACTATTTATGTTTCCCGATCTATTTTCACATATCTATGGTATATTTTTGAAACAATCTCAATGCCCCACTTCCAATAAAAACGAAATAACAGCTACGCAAAACTTATTTTTGTAAGCAAATATTACCCACTTCTTCTTTTTTTCAACCATATTGAATATGCAACTTAAAATAATTCCTTCTACTTGGAGCTTCCACAATCAGAAACTGCGACTTCATTTGCACCCCCACATACGTCTATCGGGATATTCAGTTTGTAACTACGAATGCAAATTCAAAAACAAATCCCATGAATTCTTATATATGTCTATGTAAATTTATCGGTCTACAACGAACCCTACTTCCAGTCATGGACACCTTAAACCAACTTGACTTATCTATTCCTGTCAAAAATAAAAGCATGCAGAAAAGAGAAACTCCTGCTACACTTTGCATTGTTTTAAAATAGTACAGTAGGCTTACAACTCCCTAACCAGAACTTGGGACAATTGTTTGTTACTGAGAGCTTCAACTTGTAAAAACTCACATTGTTATTTGAAATATACTGCCGTATAACCCAAAAGTGGATTTTATTTAACACTTTTCCTCGGTTCTTAGATTTTTACCTACCTGCTTTATAAAATAAGACAACAACCAACAAAAGTTTGGATGAATGAGAATGAAAGTTTCGTTCGACCCAGTCGTGCACATTTTTTTTTTGTTTGCATACTTGGCGTAAAATTGATATGTCCATTCGAATAACCAAAAACGGTCCTTTTAAAAATTATTCAATCTACTTCTGCTCTTCATACATTCACCATAAAATAATCCGCGACTACCTTCAAGCTATAACCTACACCATTGAAAGCAGTTCATTGGTACTCATACAGAAAACCATTTCAACTACGAAAAATATTAATTGCTTACAACTTTATTCAAGTGATATTCAGTTCGTGGCTCTTCTACGAGGTAATTTAACTTATTTTACATACACGTTTTAACCACTCACAAATTTTTGTTGCGTACATATATTTAGGAAGGCAAAGGGGGTTGGCTAAATAGTTGCAATCTGCGATGTGAACCGGTAAATTATACAAACAGTCCGAAGGCTATGAGGGTAAGTTAAAAAAATCATCATATTCAGAACAATGTGAAGTTCTCAATCAATCTTCATCAGTCATCAGAATTTGTTGTTTTCTTTTTTTTTTCTTGGGCAGTTTATTTTGAGGATTCTTCTGAATGCCCAGCACAATGCAATTCAGAGTTCTTTAGATTTTATTGCCTTGCTCTGCATAATGCAAAATGATTGTGGACTTAATTAATTACGTGGCAAAGTCAATATAAGTGTTCATTTTAAATAAATCTGCTTGTGAAATCTTTCGAATGCGTTCGTTTTTGTCCTAGTTGATTTGATCTTTTTTGGATCACATTTTGCTGGCCATTTTCAGAGTCATTACCCAGATTCTTAATAATTTTTGCATCTTTGCAGTAAGTAGTCAATAGTCATACACTTAAATCTGCCTGTTTGTATAAATATTCAAAAAACAAACCTAGAATTTTACTTATTATGTCGGTGTGAGGCACGAAAACCAGGATCACCAATCTATTCCAGCCAAAAACAAGAACTTGCCCTAACAGATCAGAAAGTAATGCTACGCTTGTCCTTGTAGGTGCATACTCAAATATCGTGGATAGTATAGACTGTAGAGCCTGTGAACAGAATTTGCTTTTTACTGGGAGAATAAGCCTCACTTTAGTATTTGATGCACTGCCATTTGAAATGAATATGTTTCAGCCAAAAGTTCACTTTATTTAAGTATATTCCTCTGTTTTCTGTACTGTTTGTTTATCTTAACTCTAGAATCGCTTCTGAGTTTTTTACCTGCATATGTACCAAATAAAACAAAAAGCAATCAACCAAAGAGCAGTTGATATGAACGAGATGGTTTCGTGTGACCCAGTCGTGCACTTTATTTCGCTTGATTTAGCGAAAAAGGTTTTTCAATTTAATTATGGTTATGGTTAGCTTATAATTTGAAAGCAATTTTGTCTCGAAAAGGTGTTCCAAACAGAAGTCGCAAGCCACTTGTTAGAGCGCTTCAAATAATGCAAGCATAAGAAAAAGAACACACCACTTAGGCACCCATCGCATACACACTGAATCCGCTATTAAGCACTTAACAAACAGAAACATCTCAATTCTTCTGCGCGATATCTTTGCATGCACGGTGAGCTGTATGTGTATAGTGCGCATTGTTATGCAATGAATACGGCGACGAAGAGCCTCTTAACAACTTGTTAATTCATCGTCTTCGTCGTTGTAGACGTAGCGGTTACCAGCGGCGGCGGCGGCGTCAGATACAAGAACAAGAAGGCTCCTCAAGTCCAAGAATATCGCTGACGCTACCCACTCGAAGTGGTTACATAATTGCCATCCCAATGGGACTCCTTTGGCGCGTACACCCTTGAACCGTCTTATTCTATATAGACACCAAAAGGTGGAGCAAATGCCTTTGTCAATGTTCTTGAGTGGCGATGCTTGCCGTTGCATCGACGTCGTCATCTCAGTAGCTGCAGCTTGTATCACGGTGTGATACTTGTAAATCAACATAAATGATGAATTTATGCAGCGATATTTTTTGTGCACTCAATTTTGTATGGACACTTGAGGTTGTGCTGCTCCTGGTGCTAAGATGCATTCAATCTTTAGGGATTTCAGTTTGATGTCAGTGTTAATGACGATGTCGATGTTAATGACGGCGCAAGTGTGTTTATGTTTTGAGATTATGTAAAGTGTTTCGCATTAAGGCATTCTGGGCACAAGATGTATACCAAAAGCTGTTGTGCTTAATGGGTGATTGTGGTTTAATTTTGATGAGTTATTATATTTAAAAGTGCTAGCTGGGGGTAGGTAATAAAGATTATAAAGATGCGGTTGAGTTTCGGTGAATGTTTTTTCATTGAGAGTGTGGGAGAATGTGCCTTAAAAGTTGGTTAGGCATTCAGGTAACCTGAATAACATTTTCTCTTTGAAGTTTTTTGTCGGTGAACAGTTTCATTTTATTTCGTTTTTGCATGCCCATTTTCCCAAGGCAATTGATTGTTCGTTGTAAGTCAAATAATTTTCGCCTGATTTTGCGAAAGGAAGAAAAACGAGTGCCTTACTTTTGTGGGTATTAACGGTCTTAGCTTGAAAAATTATAACAAAGGCACCTTCTCCAATTTCAATCGCTTTGTCAAAAGCAATGCAAAAGCAATGCACCCCAGTTATTTTTAGCATAGCAAGCCAGACGCAATAAAATGATGAACACAGCCAAACGCATCCATTCACCTAGATCCTTTTCCCCATCCATCAAAGAAAGAAAGAAAGAAGAGCCCCACAAAAAATCACCCAGCAATTCCGATCGTAGACTAGAATAATTCAAAAACCAACCACAAAAGTGAATTCATCATGTCGTCGTGCATACGGAATATGCGTTGACACTTCCAACCGTCGCGTGGCAGGCAGAAGCTCACGCGCCACCACCACACTAATGCAATAACTCCACGACGCTCGACCGCAAAAAGGAACATTATTTATATGCAAATTACAGTTGGCGTACAGCATTTTATTCAGCAAAATTCAGCGCAACATTTGCGGCCAAATGAAATGCATTTATAATGTCCAATAAGCAGGAGGAGCATTCGGCCAAAAATAGCTGCTTCCCTGGTCGTGTGGTTGACTTAGAGGAATCCCATCTCGTATGCCGCCGCCGCTAAATTGAATACAATTTTCAAAATTCCATTGCGAGCTGCTGACAGAGAACGCCATAAATTACGCATGTACGTATTACGTATGTACTCTGTACAATGTACATAGAGGCGGACGAAACTAGACCCCGGATGCTGGGTCCTTAATGGAGCAGGATGGCTCGAATGACAGCAGGATAAATAGACATTTAGTGGTTTTATGCCTAGTAAGCCGTCGAAATTGGTGCAAATATTAACCATATCCTTGTGCTGAGTGGTAATCGAACGAGGAAGTCGCCGCTCCTACAGTGCTAATATCGACCGACATTCCATGCATCCTCCCACCATGAATGGATTGCATGTTTGTATACACGTGAGCTGTTGTTGTAATATTCGATTTGGTTTGCATAATCCTAGAAATTATTGTCTTTGTTTGCAGTCCTTAGTCGATTTGGCTCCCAACCAGAAGATAGTGCTGCGCCTGCAGTTGCGAAACTATTAATTTATGTCTTGCAGGTATTGGTGTGGGTATACGAGCACAATTCCTCTGATGTAAGAGAGTAAGGGTCATGAGCGCGCCATTAAGTCTGGAAGTGTTTTTTAGAGTTGATTGTAGAAAGTTTTTCTTCCTCCGACAATGGTCGCTGATTTTGGCTTTTATTCAATTTGTTGTTGTGCCCTGAAAGGGTGTGCGACGTGGTGTGAAACAACCCTCCCCCCTCTGTGACTTAGAAAAATCTTTGTGTCCTTAACCTAATAAGTGCAGAAAGGGATGCCATGTAGCAGTTGCTGGCCTTAACCCAACGATGGTGCCTCTCTTGGGACTTTTTTTGGTGGTGGGGGGAAAAAAATCAGGAAATTGAAATCGATACCGAATTTCCCCCAGGTGTGCAGGGAAATTGTGTTTTGTGATAAAACATTTCCACAGTGTTTGACTATTTCCTGGACTGAAAGGGAACTTCCATTGAGTGTGCTACGAATTGGGTTAGGTGAGTTTTTTTTTCCGTCGCTTTTCTGAAGAATCAGCTCAAAAAAGAGACGCACGCACGAATTAGGTTAAATCAATTTAAGCATTGGGGATGCGGTGTGACTTGGGAATTGAAAGGAATGTTTTGAAGTGCACAGACTTTTGGGAGGTTAATCTTTTCATACATGTATTTGGTGTGACGATAGACTTTTTTAATCTCGGAAGTCGATTGGTTGGACAGTCTTAATCGTCTCTTGACAGCAATGACCTTTTATCACGAAGTACTGTATTTTTCAATAATCTGTCAGTAAGTCCATTAATCGATCCCAAATATGAGCATAAGATATTCCAATTTCATTATTTGCGGTATTTTAATCGTAGAAAAATAGCTCGAAATCTAACCCGTCAATCGACGTAACATCGATTAACATACACTTACTAGGTTAAGGACATCAGATACAAAATGCTTTGAGTTGGTCCTGAAGATACTAGCGCTAAGTTTTCAGTCGACTAAGAGAAGCATTTAAAGACAATAAATATTTGGCGCAACAGGTCCTAGGCCTAGCTTCTCACAAGAAGAGGCATTTATGTTTTAAAAAGTCAATATGTTTGTTTAAAAGTTTGATTCCGTGCAGTAGGTATTGAAGTGTGTAATCAAATCAGATACGAGAATTGGTTCAATGCACAACCAGATGTCCTTCCGTTACTTGAAAATTAATACTTTTCACTTAACAACACTAAATCCAGCTTAGTCATTGGGTAGGCGGTCCATTTTATTTTTCGCCGCACGACCCGGAACGAGTAAAATCTAAGATATAACTGCAAAGTTATTGTGCTAGTGCATAAGAGGTTAAGTTGCTTAGTCTGACTTCATGCCCAAAGCTACGGCTCTATATTCACCATGCTGTCCGATTCACTGCATCAGCAAATGGGCCACACAGCTCTACACTACAGGTCTCCAGCCTTAGTAGAATGCTTTCAAAATATTTGTTTCTAAAATGATAATCTATTGCAATTAATTGAATCGCATAGAATGAAACACTTTAGGAAGGTAGTTTTGTGCGGTAAGCTTTTTTATTGCAAACGTACGGTGGATCTGTATTGATTCAATCCTATTGGGTAAATGATGGGAAATCTTCTTCGAATCGTTGCCTCCATCGTGACCGTTGTACGACTAATGTTGCATTTTGGCACTTTTTTGGAGAGCCTGCTGCAATTTTTTGCTATTTTGACCCTTATTTTTGTTGGAGAAGGCGCATCAAACATTTTTCAAACAAAATGTAACGCAGTTGCCTTAGACAGCACTATTAGTGTTTAGCGAGCCAATGCTTGTTGAATATCGTTAAAAAATCCGAAGTTTGCAAAAAAAATTCAGATATTTCACTTTTTTACGTTACGACTGCAGTCAGCTTTTATACGTTGGATATTTTTAGGTCCAAGCGGTCAGTCTATCTTCTATTCATTAATCATTAACTGTTTGTGTCTAGAGTTTAAGTAGGAATTGCAGACGACTTTCTTCTTGCTCAATGGCATCGAATGCGTTCTGCTGAATCTTCTTAGATCGATTTTTAATGCTTCTGCGAAAGGTTGAAAGCAATATCTTAACTTAAGCCCATAAAAACGACCTTGCCGGACAATCGATCCAGTCTATTTAAAGACTGGTAGTGGACCAGGTAGAAAGTTTACATTAATTCGTTTTCGAAATTAGTTTGGAGTCACTTGTCGTCGACAGCAAATATATTTTTTTTCAGAGACGTGTCCACAAACTGACCTTAAAATACAGCAGCGAAGTTCTTCTTTAAAAAAAAGAAAACCTGAGTATAACAGTTTGCAATCATCTCCATAGTCCAAGAGCTGTTGGAGAGTTATGGACTGGCTTTTCTTGGTAACCGTTTTTTGAAGAAAAAGAATTGATATAAACCATGTTTTTATGAAATTTAAGGCCGTATATTCATTAGCAAAGGCGAGCTATACAGAGCTTTGCCAAATTTTGAGGCCCCTCAACAGCGACAATCTGGCATCTGTTCACGTAAAAAAAAAAACAGAAAAGAAACGTAAAGTCCTGGTATATAAAAAAATTTGTTCCGGTTTTTTTTTTTTTGAATGCGTTGACTGTCCCGTTCGCAAACTCCTCATATATCTGTTTCACTGTTTGTTGTTGATATCTTAAGTCATTTATTTAATCTGAGTGTTAATTGTGGCATATTTCCTTCATCCTTAAAAGCTGCTGACGTAATTCCCATATTCAAAAAAGGTGATAGAAGTTTGATGTCGCAGTAAAGGCCTATTTCCATACTCCCAACTTTTTGTAAATTATTTGAAAAACTTGTAAAAGTGCGCATAGTTTCATTTCTTAACAAAAATAGTTTTTTTAGTAATGAACAATTTGGTTTTCGAGAAGGTAGATCCACTGAAGATGCCATACTCAAATTAGCTAGTGAAATCAATGATGGTTTTAATAATAATAGCACCAGTATAGCTCTTTTCATATATATGACTAAGGCATTCGATATGGTAAATCCTAATATACTTTTAGACAAATTATACAAAGCTGGGTTAAGAGGAGTAATCTATAACTGGTTCTCATCATACTTGTCGGATAGAAGTCAACGAGTAAAAATTAATGGCAACTACAGCGATGAACTAAAAATTACAATTGGCGTACCTCAAGGATCAGTCCTGGGGCCAGTTTTATTTTTAATTTATATAAACTCTTTATTTATTCAAAATTTCAATAACAGCTTTTGCTGACGACATCACATTTACATACACAAACAACACCCTATTTGAATCAACTGTAAAACTTAATATGGACTTACAAATTCTACGTCAATGGTTTGCCAAAAATGAGTTACTTATTAGCAACAAAACTAAATTGATGGTTTGTAACTTAAAAGGCCCATGTCCTAATGATTGCGATGTATATTTCCACTCTGCTGCTTGCGCCAAATTGTCATTAGCAGTTCATACTTGTGGTCAAAGTAATTTTTCGGTAGACTTTGTTTGTAGTCCAAATTATTTTAAAGTCGAAAGTGTTGAACGCTTTAAGTATCTAGGTGTTTTAATTGATAAAAACCTAAATTGGAAAGCCCATGTAGAGGAGTTAAAAAAATACATGTTAGCTGTTACACGCAAAATGTATCTTCTGAAACCGCATTGTTCGAAAAAAATTCTTTTGATGATATACTATGGACTTGCACACTCCAAATTGCAATATGGTATTGCAAGTTGGGGTGGAATATACAATTCCACAATCGAAGTATTAACAATTGCCCAGAAACACCTTATGAGAATTATCTGTAGTGCGAACAGGTTAGCTAATAGTTGGCCATTATTTTACAGTCTCCGAGTACTACCAATAAATCATCTTTATATCTTTAAAGTCCTTAAAGTGTTTTTTCTGCGAAGCGGCTACAGCACTACTCTTAGAAGCTCTAGGATTTACGGTTTAAGAGTAAATAATATGTCAGTCGTAAACACCTCCGTAGCTAAAAAAACACACTTTTCAAAATTGTATACTGCGTCGGCACCTAGGCTGTTTAACAAACTACCATATGAAATACGAACTATAAAACAACCCGCGTTATTTTTTAGTAAAATTAAAAAATTTCTCTTTACTATGGATAATTCTATGGTCAAAATATTTTTGAACTCGGCATATAGTTAGCAATCTACTCTGTTCTATCTTGCATTTGCTCACTCAATTTTTTTAAAACTGTTTCTAAGCTTTTTTATATTTTTTTAAATTTTTCTAAATAATTTATATTTTTCCTTAAAATTTTCTTACGATTTCTATAATTTTGTAATTAAAGCTAAATCTTTTGTATCTACCCCACATGAAACTCAAAGTAGTTTGTTATTTTAATTGATGGATCATTCGCCTCTAGTCACTTAAGTGCTACAGAATGATACCTATATCTGAAATGTTTATTCTTAAATTAATTGGAAAATTGTACAATATAAATAACAAATTTTGTATCAACATTTTAGAATATTGAATAAAAAAAAAAAAAAAAAAATCTTAAAGTATATGTGTCAATCTTATAACAAAATGTTATAAAAAGGTCAGCCCATGGACCTACTTGAACAGTTTGATGTTTTTTTTTTGAGAGTTAAATTCGAGCTGATATCCTGCGCCTTTGCACATAAGTCAAAGCTAAGAGCTAAGTTGTTAAAGCTCGCCCAAGTGTGTATAATGTATAAAAGTGCGTACTGTTTCCAGTGCAGGATGGAACGCTGACCAAAGTGGGGAATACGTTTTAGCTCATAAAATTACTATTTCGGGAAACACACCTAATGGTATTTTGGGTATGACTTGTAACCGAAATGTGACCGAATTTGAGTAAGCTGTCAAATTGGTTTCCATGTGTTTGTAACGAAACAGGAAATGTGAATTAGAAATACTGATACCAGTATAAAACGTAAACACATGACCTTCCCTCTTTAAACAAACAAATTGTCATGAAGATGGTTATGGAGGTAATATTATGTGAATTTAATAATAGCATATCTTTGTACCAGTGCAAAATATTCAAACGAAAATCAGTTCTTACTTCGTCTGTGTACAGTCAAACCAGACATTAGTTTGTAGTATGTGTGAAGATTGTTTGAAAAAAAAGCGTCAAAATATGATGGTCGCATTCGGTTTTCGGTGATCACAATTCAGACTGTGCGCAGTCAGTTCGCGTAGCTATTAAGTGGTAACATAAAATAGCAACCTCACAGTTTCTTGTTTGTTTTGAAATGTTACTGATAAGGATTATTTTTTCATTTCAATTGTAGCTTTCAGGCACGTAATGGTAACTAAAATGTCAACCAATTACCATCTTATATTAGAATGCCTTTATCGACACAAAATTGGCTATAATTGAAGTAAATGTTTATAAGAGTCACAAATTTCTACTTGGGGGTCTTAGCCATTGAAAAACCGACAAAAAAAAACGAGAATCTTCAAAAACGAAATGAAAATTCTGAAGCCAACACCAGGCTTCGAAAAGACTGTGACCCCACAAATTCATATGTCGCAAAATTTTAGAACCAAAACGGAGGCAAAAATTGATTTTGATAAAAATGAAGGCAAAACTAAGTTTTATCTCAACTAGAAGGCAAGCGTTGTCAGGGATAATAAATGTTGTCCACTTCGGCTAGGTTGTAAATGCTGATAACGGCATGACATCAAAATCAATTAAAATGTTACACTAGTCAGTCACGATTTCTTGGACTTGTGAAAGCAATTAATGAAAAGTCTTGTTAAAGAACACATGTCAACCAATTCCTGATTTGTGGACTTTGAGGATGGGGAATAAACATACTCTCAACTTGAATGTTATCGGTCAACAGGGAATACAACAATCTGAAGAGCGACACCGAGTTGGCCAAACTAAAAAATGCGCATTTAGGCTTAGGAAACAACTACTTATAGTGAATGGACAAATGGCCCATCGGAAAATCAGTCCTTCCAAGCAGTAAGTTTTTCAGTTGTTCCGAATACGCACAACAAATGGTTGACGAACAAAATCGTTATGCACATAAGTATTCGCAGGCAGCTGCTGTAGGCTGATGAGAAAAAAATTTGAAAACAATCCAACGACCGAGACTTTATTTCTCTCGAACACGTGAACACATGTTATGTTGCTTCTTTATAACAACTCACACAGAAAAAGTGCTTCCCTCCCCAAACTCTCTACTTATTCGAAAACTTTATTGTTCCTGTTCGCTGCAGGAAAAAAAAAAAAAAACTGAAGACTTTCTGAACCTCTCGCAAGAACTTTTGTCTAAAGTTTTGAAATTAAACTGTTGAGTCTGCAGCCACTTGTTGGACTTCTCACACAAATTGTCATGCACCCTAATCGGCAAACCCAAGCGAACTAAAGAAGGGAGGCCCCCTTCAAGTTGGAATCAAGAGTGATTTAACATGGAGGCAGCCATTCAGAGACTTCCACTCCCATACACAGGCACTCATAGAAATGCTAGGCGATTGAGCAATCAATTCAACATTGCTAAACAACCTAATCCAACCTTTACAGATTGCTCCTTTACATTCCCATCGTTCATCAATCCAGCGAACCTGATTATCATCAATTTTGGAGGAATGTCTGTACGTTCTATGCCTACATCAAGAAAATTCTCCTCCGGCTTACAAGGCGATGGTGTTTTCTTCAGCTCGGGAGCGAGTATTTAACATATCATACTCACACCATAGTCAGTGGCATGATATGTGGCAAGGATGTAGCTATTTATTGACGGCCAAGTTCGTGGTCTGTTGCACAGTTGCAGGCGCAAAAATATGTTCCTACCGCACTTGAGAAGAGACAGTAGAGTGTTGCCCGTAAAAAAAAGAAACAACCCCAAAATAATGCACATGATAACAATATAAAATACAATAGTATTATGACAACAGTGAATAACCGAAGGAACACAAACTCCAAAAAAAAGTCATGACAACACAAAGCCTGGCATTCTTTGTCGGGCACTCGGGTGCCCCGTGCCCCCTATGTGGAAGTGGAGCAGATCCAGCAGACTTCAGCGTGGACATACATTTTATAAACAAAGCATTCCCCCAAAGAACCCAAAGCGGTACCCTTGGATATATTTTCCCAAAGTAATCCTCTTTTATTTGTATGTGTGTGTTGGTGCCTTTTTTCCTCGTTGTTTCATGGAAAACACAAAAGAATGTGCATAGTGTGTCATTTCATGTACTTGAATGGATCGCTCTGCCTTGTTTTGTATCGGATGTAGCTATCCCAAAACAGGCAAAAAAAAAACCAAACCGAAAAACGGGTAAAATCTCTGTAGCTCGTAGATACCAGCACCAGAGGAGATACAAATACACAAAGCACCCTTGTTAGGCTAAAGTACTGCTCTCCTTTCCATTGCTGGGCTTTTAATATTTTTTTGTAGCTCCTCTATTTATTTTTTCGTCATTTTTAGTTAAGCATGTCCAATGGAGCGGGTCGTTAACGTTAACTCGTTCACGTTCAGTATACCGACGACCGATGACGACGACTTTAGTTTAGGTATAGCGCAGAGGAGGATAATTTCTTCAGAATGACTTTATCTTTCAGTGAGTATCTCGTTCCAATCAGTTCGTGTGGATACGCTCTGCCATTCATGAAAATAATGAAAAAGGGGGTCAACACGGGGGGCTGATGTACCCGAAATGATCGGCTCCAGATTGTGCAAAGGGCCATTGTGTAAGCTGTAAGCCTTTTTGACCGTATCATGTAGGGTTGTTTTTTTTTCTGTGTAGAGGTGGAATTAGATGAAAATTGTATCCGCTGTTTGGTTGAAAAAGCTACATAAGCATGATTTGGATCCGATTGGGATGAGTTGTAATTATCTGTTCGTCAAATTTGTGCACCGAAGTGGAGAGGTTGTCAGTAAAACGACGGAGATTGAAGGTTTTTTTTTTTGTAAATACAATGATTTCCACAGATGGAGTGTGTCTTTCAATTGTTGTATTTTTTTGATTGATTTTATTCGCACAGGACTGTGGACTGCGTTGAGGGAGCGCTGTAAGCTGAACTTTATTCAATACGGACAACAGAAACAAATGTCCGCTCGGCATGATGTCGTTCCAATTTTCAATTCGTCTTGATCCATACTGGAGCTTAAGGTTGACGTGTCTCCAACTATTTCAGTAAAATTCCCTCAACCTTTTTGGGCACCAACAGTTTTCCATTTATATAAATTCACATAATCATTTCCTTTTTTCCGTTAAAAACCCATTTATGTAACAAACAAACTGATGGAAGAGGAAAAATAAAAATTCCATGAAGACAAAAATACCAGATAACCAACCGGATTACAGCCGATTACCCACGGTAGAACGGAACCCTTTTCGCATAAAGCTTATTAATGTGCGTCGAGGATCTGAAACATTGGGTGATTTTGATTTTCTCATATGTCATTCTTAACGAATGACATCACGTGTTTGAAGCAAGTGACAAAAGGAAATTTCCCATCCTCTCGATGTCGTCTTTAACGGTGAGTCTTTTATTTTAGAACCATACAGAACAGAGACGCTATCCTTGATATAGAACCGTAAGCGTCACACAAGGTAATCCAAATGTGTCACCCCAAATGCGGATCATCATATATCAGGCTATGGTGAATGAGTGTAACGAATACTTTCAGTGGGACCATGAAGTGCGCATTTATAGCTACACACACACACACACACATGGCACATACCTTCAATGGGTCTCATCAGCGCAAAGTGATGGGGAAATGACAGGCCTTCAAATTTTCATGTGAGCACACAGTAATTTGGAATAATTGAATAAATTTTGAAAATTCATTTACAAAATATTTTCAAGAAGGCGAGGGAGGAGTTTTTAAACAGAAACGGCAATACATTTAAAACGCATTTAATTGTTGAACTTAAAAGTATTTAATCGGAAGATGTTCGTTAATTGTTGGGAAGTAGAATTTTTTTACAAGACCACCTCTCCCTACTGATAGAAATTTGTTTTGTACTGCAAGAAGATCTAACTAGATGTTTTTTTTTTTATCAGCAAGTTGGAAATATTTCTGGCAAGGGCAGAGTTACTGCCATAATTTATACGGGGGGTTGATAATTATCCGGTTAAGTTAAAGCTTTAAGTTTGTTGTAGACGAGTTTAAAGCGCAGTGTCTGTAAAGTGCCCTATTCATTTTGTATTTAACTGTAGAAGTTCTGAATGCGCTGAAATGATCTTCATTTCTGATGTGCCGAGGTGCATCGACGAATTGTTTGTTCACTTTTCTTTGAAAAGACTTTAAGTGAAGTAGGGGAGAGGCACTAAAATGCAGGCCTGTCGAAGAGTGAGACGTTACAAAAAGGTCAGAAGAAGAGTGCTATAAAACACGTCAAGCTTTCTATCATAAGCCTTACGATTGAGACAGATGTTCTTCGTTTGACTTAGTTTGGATCAAACCGAAGCTCATATACCTAAGTGTGATCGCGTTGTTAGAGGTCAGTGGGAAGGATGAAATAACCTTTTGGTCTGTAGTTCAACTTCGGATTGAAGCTAAAAGCTGTCTGATAGCCCAAAACGTCTTAGAAGGTTCTAATAAAAATTCATTTATTTCGTGTATTGATTAAGAATAATTCTAGTAGTGACAAGTTGTAAGCAGTTGTGTAAGAAAAATATACATTTTGATCAAAAACGCCCCGCGAAGTCACTAACCCAAATGACCTAATTCACAATTCGGCGTTGAACGCGTGCGTCGCATTGAACTTTACGATATTTACGATCTGAAGTCAATCTAACGCCTGACGTTGTATTTTGTGTGGCAGCATATAAACGCTTTGTTTCGACATAATTTGTCAACGCACGCGCACGGCAACGCGACATTGTGAATTGGGCATTAGTCTTAGGAACACATTTCAATGTATTTTGCATTGAAATTTTTTCCGTAGATTTAACGTCAATTGGTTACAGACATAGGATAAGAGAAGTTCATTGATGAATTTGTACTTTAATACTTAACTCCAAAAAATGTTCGAGTCCACATAAAGTGCGTTTAAAACTTCTGGCTCGAAGAACAAAATGTAAGCCCTACAGAAACATTATTTTGTCAGTTCAGAACATCTGACTTTGTGATGCTTATTGGAGGAAAATTATCGAGAAAGATGAGCTGATACTGGGCTCTTTTGAAAGAAATTACACAAGTTTTAAGTTATAGGTACATTCAACATGGACAAATGATCTAATCAAGATAACTTCGAATCTCCTGCCAGATCGTTTAGAGAGAGACTTTAGCAGAAACTCCTTACGAAAAGTCCGAAAAGATTACGTATACGCCCTTTAAAGAAACTATCACGAAGTTAAGGTAAAACTGTAGACTGCTCTGTTTTACTAATTTAATTTTTCAAAGGCGGGCTATGCACTCGGTAAACGGGTTGTAAAAAAACTATTTCAATAACGCAGATAAGTTTTTATTTCTATGACAAAGATAATAACCTTTGAATGAATTTATCTTTGGTACTCATATTTCTATTTAATATGGTAACCTTTTTGGGGTTATTATACACCAGTGAATTATGACGTTAAAATGTTATATGTATTATATGTTGGAAAAAAGTGATGTACGCCGAAATGTCCGTCCAGCTTAGGATGGGTTAATCAATCCTATACTTTCAGAACATGTGACTTTTATAAAAAATTGTTCCCACTCCCTTCTCAACATGTTTTTTCTTACTTGAGTACAAAAAGAGGTCTATTTACGTAGAAAAGAAGTCATTTTCCTTATCAATGCCGCACCATCCTATTTCAAGGGTCGCTATTGTTATAGGCATGACGGCACCCGACAAAAATTATATTAAATTCTTTTGAAAGAGGAAAAACGATTCTGTCGACCGTTCCCGAAATTCTCGCCTAATCTTCCAAAACAAACCAACAGAATTATATAGATTTCCGATGAAATTAACTTTCAAGCTCCTAATCTGCGAATGAAATGAATGTCTACGTCTTTGTTTGGGTCAGCAAACTGTCCACACAGCTATACCCTGGTTACAGCCTCGAAACCCAAACTCCGTAATCCCTTTCTCAACATTCCGACTCAATGGTAATAATCCCAAATGAAGTCAAATTGTCCAAAAATGAACCCTTTTTCCTAAAAGTTTGATCTCTTAGATTTGATTGCACAACTTCTCTGTATATACTGTATTCCTTTCACGCACTTTTGTCATAACACCCAAAAAAAAAAAAAAAAATACTAAGGATTAACCCAACCTTTCAACTCAAGTCCGAAAAAAAAATAAAAAATAAATAAACAAACAGAACAGTCCCCTTTACGTTTTAATTGATACTCCAATGAATACAAGATTTCATTTCATTTTGTATACCGGAAAATATAATCCAGAAGCTACCACTCCACCCCCACAAGTATGTATACGTACATCCTCTGCCCATTCTATGTATACCCATTGGCTTTAATTTGCTCATATTTTACATCCCGAACACATGCAAAACCTGACCCAAACAATCTGCTCATCGAGATTTCACATTTTAATTTGGGATGGCCGAGATCTCGTCCTGCTGATTTACATTTCGGAATTCACACAAAAATGCTGTGAAAATGAATGGGGGTGGGGGTGCGACTGCGACCCACAGGATGAGGATCCGACATCTCCGCTTGGTAGTTGTTATACTCGTAAGAGCCAAGCTACAATTTAAATGAAGCAGAAAAATAAACAAAATGTGATTAATTATCCCCGAGCAGGAGACTCGGCTCCGCCATACAATCGGGGCGGGAGCTGGAAAACATAAAATGTATATCATCATTTAAGGATTAAAAAAAAAAAAACAAATAAATAAGGAAAATGAATAAATCAGGAAGCGCACGTTGCGGAGGGCATTCTCCTCCTGAATGTAAAGATAGCAAAGCATCTGTAAGCTGTGCGAGAACGATATCAGTTTCGCAAGGCAATCGTAACCTCACTCAGTCTGTTCTTGGATCTTGGACCGTGTTGCGATACTAGCATAAAACAGAGGTAAAAAAATGCGAACAATCGACATTGCGTTGCCTCACAAATCACAACTTGTGCGAAGCGATATCACGGTTTTTATGTTTTATTTATCGAAGTGGAAATTATCGAATTAACATGAACACCAGCAGTATAACAACAACAGCAACTTGCGAGTAATGATTCTTTATTCAATCGGCTGTAATGAATGCGCTTTTATCAAGCATGAACATTGAATTCAATACACGCCACGCGGCCGGCACTCGACATCCACATCGACATCGTACATCGACAGTCGGCTCTCATCTCAGGGCTTGTGTTCCGGATTGATTTGCGCGCTAAAAATGAAAGCTCATTGAATCCAATTGGAATGATTCTCTGAATGTGGTTGCCAGTTTGTGTGCACACGCAAATAAGCACAATCAGACGAACGGTTGGAGCTGGAGCTGGTTTGGTGGCGTGGTTTCAGATATCAATTCGATTTATTTATTACCCCCGATTGACATTAGCCATCATAGAAATAGAAATATGGTATGGCTGGGTTGCCAAGGATCATTGGCTCAGTTCTGTTTGTGACTGTTATTGTAAATTAGTACATGGAATCACAGCGGCTCCATGTTTAACACCCAGAAGAACAGAAAATATGACAAAAACACTGGTGGAAAATTTATCGTTCCTAAGATTAAGGATAACTTAGAGGAATGATTTAAAGCTTAAATGCATCACAACCAGTTTTTTTTTAACTATTTCTTCTTTTAAATCCAATAGCCATTGTGGAGTTGGAGCTGTGTAATCAAAACAAAATTCCATATTAACTTTTTTGACCGCGAATGCTCATGTCGTTTTCCATTGGGACCACCAAAAATCCTTTTCAGATCTCAGATCTTACGCGGCTTATGGAACATGCAGCGATATTGATCTGATTTTGTAAATGGATTAGTGCGTTATTTGACAGCAATAACAGCTGTTCAAATTGCATTCATTTTGGGGAAAATCACAAATGGATATCGACTTGAAAAATGTTTCCCCTGATTTAGATACAAATGGAGTATTTTTGGTGATTGCTAATAATTGCTGCAAAATTATTTCAATCGTTATCTTGGTTTTCAGGAAACCTTGCGCATTTGTTTCGAAAGCAGACTTCTTAAAATGACTTAAAACAGTTGTCCAAAGTATGTGTTATTGTGGCAGTATGTGTAAATCTGAACTCCACCTTTTTACGGAAGTAGCATGCCGGTCCCAAGCCCGGGTAAAGGAGCAGGGTTTGAGGTAACGGTTAGCCTGTTCTCAGTCAAATCAAGCTGTTGGTGTATTCTAACCCACAGGAGCCAGTGGTTAACACTCAACTTATGCTATGAATGGAGAAACAAACGGAATGGTCTACTCCAGGTGGTAATGGCAATAGCCAAAATCTATCCGTAGTCTTCTCGACTATGGCCGGGGCACGGATTCTGGAGGCCCCAATATTCATATTCGAACGCAGAAGCGAATCTTGCGACTCTATGTCCGATTCACTCGGCAAATTGAGCATGCGACAATCTGCTGCGCACTGCGCTGCCATTGACGGTCAGACTCGGGATAACTCCATGGTGAACGGGCTCCTGCGGAGGTGGATGTTTTCCTGCTGATGTTTTGGTCTTCCTGCTGAAGGCGCAAGCACTTCTAAGTGTTCCGCATTGCAGATGTATTATTATCAATAGCAACAAAAATGTTATACAGATTTGGCACGCCCTTTTCGAAATCGAAACTCTCGGCATTTATTTTCCAGTTCCTACAAGACAAATTTAAAAACGCATATCTGCGCCAAAATAAGACTTCACAATATTATGCGTAGGATCGTTGACCTGATGTTTTTTTTTAGCTGTTTAAAAGCTCAACCTACTATACACGCAATAGCTTAAACAATTGGCAGCCCATAAACTATAAAATAATTGAAAGTTACATTAAATTGTATAAAATACTTGCTGAAACTAAGACTTCCCCCTTAGCACAACATTCCCGAAGGGCAAGAGAAAGGAAGAAGACGATCACCACATCAACTCGGTGTTCTTGGTTATGCGCAAGATCGTCCAAGAGGAATATTCATCGTCAGCAATTCAGTTGAACGCAAATATACAGTGAAAATTGATCAAGACGGCGTGCTGTCACCTATATAGGACCTTACAAAACAGAAACCTATCCCAATCATTACGACATGGAGTGGTGTTGCTTCAGTTTAGAGACTGCATCGAGAAATCAATCTTCTTTGGATTTGGGCGCGGACAAATAACGAAGTTCCTATATCAACGGAAGACTGGATAGCAGAAGGAATTAACGCAGGGCCACAACAGGGGCGCGGAACGATTCCGATGAAGGATAATAGATACAGGGCAGTGAGGTAGTATTTTCCGCAAGTAAATACAATGGTTCCTTTTGGCTGCACTTAAAAACAGTTTAGGGCTACTTTTATATATGTATGAATTTTAATAAGAACTACGGACATAAATTAAAATAATTTATTTTGAAACCAATTTGAAAATTTCGTGTGACCTATACATTTCCTTAAAAATGATTTAAACAAAATGGCCGCATTCAAGAATCTAGTTATCTTAAGACGACTAGATTGGCCTGGACTACATGCAACCTGAACGCAAAAACTAACTAGATTGGTCGGGAACGTCACTTTTTGACTTGGGACAAGTGGGGGCGACTGTGTTCGGTATCTTTGGTGCCCATTAGTTACACGGCGTTCACATCACTGTTCAGTTTGAAAGTGTTTATAGTTTATGAATTGTTGGAAAATGGATAGGTATTTTAACACAGTTTGGGGAAAGCGTTTTTTTATATTGTGGGGAAAAGATATTTTTGTTTGAGCATAATTTTTAATCTGTAAATTGTACGTAAAATGCATACTTGCACAATAATGTATGCTTTTTCTGGTAAATCCCATAGTAAATAATTTCGATGTAGATCGCCCTTTATTTATGTGAAATAAAGCCTGTTTTTTGGGGCTTCGATCTCAGCAAAGCAAAGTAGGATTTCTAGTACGCTATTACAACAACTACGCTCTACTTGACACTTCGACGACTCGCAGTAGTTGTTGTTATTGCAAGCTGAAAACCCTAGTTTAGTTTTCTTTGCTTTACTAATTTAGAGAGGCTTGTACAAATATCAGTGGACATTTCAAAATACAATGTTATGTAATTTGTAAAAGAATCTATAGAAAACGAAATAGAACATGCGAACACTAAAAAATAACAAAACAATTTGGATGCTTACGATCGATTGAATGCCCAAAATCTAAAGTCGGATCAAATCGCAGAATGCAGTTAAATACCACATTTTATTTACTTTTTGCTAGGAGTTTAATCATATTATATTTACTCGTTTTTACGGATTTACTTTCCGAGATTAATATATTATTTTTTGAAATGTGAATAAAATTTTCATTTTTACTGTTCCTAAGTAACATCCACACTGTTCACTCTTATTAAACCACAGAATTCCAAATCATAATTTGATTTTGTGCAAATATGGTGCTAAGGAAACGAAGTTGAAAACACCCACCAAATAATAAAAAACTTGGCCCTAACTTGCATTTTTTGAACAACTCCCAAAAGAAGATGCACGAATTTTGCAGTCAAAAATATTTTTCATGTAAAGATAACTAAAAAAGCCTTAAATGTGAATGGATGAACAGTTTTTGGCGCCTTAGATGGATAGAGAACATGTAAAGCTATCTAGAAAACCATACTCAACATTTATTCGTTTTACATTTATTGGTATAAATTCATTTACAAAATGTTTTTTATTGAAAAAGTTCCACCCGGCGGTCATCAATTCACAGAGAGGAAAAAAAGAGCGCGCGAGAGAGGGCTGCCTCTTTGCTCACGATGATAACAAAATAAATGTCAACTTAGTACTCAGTCACGAATTTCTTGACTAGATTCGTCGGCTACCCCTCCATAAACGTTAACTGAAACGACTGCTCATATGACCGATTTTAGCCAATCACAACAGAGATAGATCTAGTCAGACAGCTGTCAGTCTTACTAAACGAGATACTTGAACGTCCCCAATGTACAAATATTTTTAGCAATCTTTTTCGACCTAATCCGAAACGAAAAAAAAAGAAACAGATTAAAAACTTGATTTGAGACTCATGAACAATTTTCTAGATAAGCACTACAAATAGGTTCGAAATTCCTTCCCTCTGACCGAGTGCGGAACAAGCTCATTCCGATTACAACCCCCTAAGTCTAAATAAAGTCCCAACTCAGATAAGCGAAATATAGTTAGAAAAGTGTTCAGTGCTAGTTGTCTTCTTTCTGTCAACCTATACCTACATAAAACTTTCCTGCTGTGGGAAATTTTCACCCTCCCCCAGAGGCCTGCCGACTAGCACACCGTTGACAATACTTGAAACTGTTTGCTGAATTCATGTCGCACACACTCTTATCTACATCTATCGGCTCGGTCTATGCATTCATAATTCATCATGGATTCAGCTAAACTCATCATTGTCGTCGATGAGTGACTGAACTTTGGTGTGACGTGCTGCGCGAGACTGAGTTGCAAGTCGAGCAGACAGGGCTTTTGTTTTTATATACCTATATGTATTACAAAACAATCCTACCCGACGATGATGGAGCAAAATTATATTTTAATTGTTATACAGCGTCGTCGGGTGTATATGCGAGAAAATGAATGCATCACTCAACCGATATGGGGTTGCTGCTAAGGCTTCTCAAAGGCATATACGCAGCTGTACGGGTGTGCCAGACGGAACAATAGATTCAACCATTCAGCGTTTTGTAGCTGCTTCTGCTTCTTCTTCATCGTCATCTCACATCAAGTGGGAAATAATATTCACCTAAATATGAATATTCTATGAGTATGATAGGTCCACCCTCGAGGGATTGAAGGGATACAGTGCACCAGCATATTTCCATGCGGTATGTCGTATATAGGTATATTCGTTTCGTATGAGAGTTGGGTAGGCATCTACTTATTTATCCATAATCCGTTCTCATTATAGTCAAACCACTACGAGGTATAGTCCCCATGTGCTCGCACACTTTATAAAGGGCAGGGAATACTTTTATGTGTGCAAAGTTTAGCTAACGGGTATCTTCACCCGGCAGACTTTGAGTAAACATGTTCTATGAATAGGTAGCAACGCGTGCAGAGGAAATTCTTTTGAAATGGGCGTGCAGAGTTTTTGGAATGCAACTGTTCGCGGCTACTTAAAAATTCGCGCTTTCAGGGTGCTTGGCACGTTAAACTTTTGGTTCTAAAATGATTTGCGGAAATAGAAATAGTGGAGAAGGATTTATCTTTTCCATTTCATTTTATTACGAGCTAGCTGGGCCTTACCCCTTAGCCTCCTTATTGAGAAAGATGTTCACAATGTGACTTGGATTGGACTCTAGGCATTGGGTCATAATAATTAATAATTAGTTGGAGCAACAGGTCAGAAGGGACCAAAGGCCTAGCTTGTCACAACCATTCGTTTTGTGTGAGTTTCATTTTTGGAACGAATGGAAGGGATTTACAATTTTATGCCGATTCCAAACGGCTAATTGAGAAGCTCTTTCAAGACAGTTATACTCTCGGATGTTTGTCAGACGTTCGCAAGAGGTGGCGCAGTGAAAAAACCCTAAGTTGGAATTTGGGTTTTTGCGGGATTCGAACCTGGGACCCCTCGCTTTGTAGTCCAACACACTAACCATTAAGCCACTGCGCCAGGCATTGGGTCGCTTTCTTTTAAAACTAAAAATATTGGTGGGCGAGAAAAATAAACTGCGCCGCTGGAAACACTCACATTCTTCTCCTATACCACGCCTAAGTGGAATAGTTATACCTATGAAACGATCGATTTTGGTCTGTAAAGTTGATCTTTTCGCCTTACAGAATCTGACCGCTGGTTACATCCAAAGTAAAACAGGTTAAATGGAGACAAGGAACTATTTGATGAAAATCTTCCCCGTACGACTAATTGGAAGATTTTGAGTGAGCTGAGTGTCGGTCAAAAGACAGTCCACGACTATGAGGAGCTCGATCCCAACCCACTTAATAAGCTACTTGCAGATGTCCAAGCAGTATCATCTTTGTCAAGCCAACCTATCAGTACTGCCCCGAACAGCTCCTTTGAATTTCACAAAGTCGAGTAAACTGATCTTGTCAAGGCGATACTTTAAGTTAACTGTAAAGCTATTGGGGCTGATGGTATTCAACCTTCATTTGTCAAAGTCATACTGCCTTTAATACTTCCGGTTATGACTCATGTTTTCAATAAAATATTATTATGCCTTCCACGGTCCTGACCTCATGAAAATTAGCAAAAATTATGCCGGTATTGCAAAAGAAAGCATCAGCTAGCTCTTTGGCTGAGTACAGACCTGTAGCTACATACGAATAGCTTTAGACGACAACCTAGTTACATTCCACACGCTCCATTAGGTTTTTCCATGACCTTACAGTCAATCATATTATGTAATAAACTCAAATGGTTATATGGCTTTTCAGTTTCGGCTGCAAAACTCATTGTCTCTAAGAAAACAGCCAAAATGCTTCAATAATATTTTTTCAGAATTTATTGAAATATTAGCAGGTGTTCCGCAAGGTTCAGTTCTTGGTCCTCTTCTTTAAATGCCCTTCGTCGATGATATTCCAAAAGTAATCAAATATTCATTAGCACATATGTTATTATGTACGCAGATGATGTTCAACTGTATCTCAGCTATAAGGCTGGCTAAACTGCTACTCAAGTTGAACGACGATCTTCAAAGGATTTTTAGCTGGTATTTTTAAACTTTCTGGTCGGCCTTCAGCATTATAAGGGGTCTTCCATTAGCGACTTGACTTCAAACTTTCAGTGTGAACGCACCGTTAAACCGATTACCGATCTGTTAATGTCAAAATATTTAGTGAAATCAACATTGTCATCATGGTGAAGTACACGAAGCAACAACATTTACCTACAAAGAATTAAATACCGAAATTCCGATTGTCGCAAGTTTAGGAGCGTTAACGCCAATTTTCAATTTCTTCAATTCTTCATGAAACAGCACTTCATCCGCAAAAAGTCACTGCTTGGTGCGGTTTTCATGCCGGTGGCGTCATTGGGCCGTATATTTTCGTGGATCAAAATGACCATCACGTTGAAGGTATATTTCTTCGAGCAATTGCATGCATGAATTGGACAAATGGACATCTGTGATATGTGGTTCGGTGAACGTGTTATTTCGAGAAACGGACCCGTGCAAAAAATAAATTAACTGAAAATGTTGTGCTTGCAAGTGAAAGTGGTTCTTAGCTATTTCCCTTCGCCTATTTATATACAGATTTGAGTTATGTCTGGTTAAAGGAAGTGAATTGAGAAAAGAAAAACACATTTTAGTTGAAAACGTCCACAAACAGTAGGCGTGACAATGAATGCAATACCCTGCAGGGATGGAAAATGGCATTTTCGATTTGTACTAAAAACTGTTGTAAGATTGTACTGAAATGGAGTCAATTGTATTGAAAACTATTTTTCGTATAAAAAAGAGAATTCAAAATATTTTATTTTCAAAAAAAATGTTTATAATAATATATAAGTCTATGAGCTCGTCAGGCTTAATACTCTCATTCAGTGTTGCCAGATTAGGCGCTTTGTCGTAATTTGGGCTACTTAAGAAAAAACGATAGAAATGTTTTCCATAAGCGCCCAACACATTTTACAATTTTTGCGTTAATTTTGTTTGTTTTTTGTGTTATTCCTCCACAAAACTAAAAAAAAGAAGATATTTTTGGACAAACCAGCACTTTTAAAACTTGGCAGCACTCTTGCAGTCAAGTGACATCGAAAAGCAAGCATAGTAATTTATTTTGCAGGCCTTTTGATCTGACCCAATCCACAAAAGCCGATTGCAGAAGATAGAAGTCAAATAAAATGCACGATGCGAATAAGTTAGATGTGTTAATTGGAAAAATACCCAAATTTTCAACGATTTTTGGGCTTCATATTCAAAATATTGCCCTAACCTTGAAAACCATAACAGGATGAGTTTCTAATGAAAAGTAGAATCCATGCTGTGAAACTTAAATCAAATAGTTCGTTACTTGATTTGATTTTCTATTTTCGGAAAAATAATAATTGCGAGAGAATTTGAAAGATACAGATACATAAATTGTATCGAATTAAAGCAAGTTGTACCTATGTACTCTAGCAAACTCATTTGTATCGAATTTAATACAATTGTACCGACTTTTCCATCCCTGCCCTGTAGTCGTCAAGGTTGTATCTTAGGACATCAAAATCTGTTAACTGCTTTAACTTCAACCGGTAACAGAGACTTTCTACCGCCTTGAGTCTTACTATATGAACAGATTACTTTAAGGTAAATTCAAGAATGTTGATGAAATTTCTGCTTTCGGAGGTCAAATCAAGTATGATAAAGACATTCCTCAAACAGAGGCGATTCTTCTGTGTTGATTTTCAGGTGACAGCTTTGTCAATCTCATGAATTTAAATTCATTACTGCTGTTGAAGTATGTGGCCGAAGTATGTAACAACCAAGGGTATGGTTAACCTATCAGCAAGGCATGCATTTGCAGAATAACAATAACTAGTCATAAAGGCCCAGACCCATACTCACACTCTCCTCGATACATTGATTGAAATGCCTCTCGGATTAATCTACACATTCAGCTTCCATGCATCGTATATATTAATTAAGCAACTCCCTTAAAGAGGTTTAAGAAGACTGTTCATTAAAATGACTTCCCTAATTGGTTTTCACTACGTATTATAATAATACAAATAATAATCTAGTGGTACGCGCTAGAATACACAAGAAATTCGTAATGACAGTGACTTGTTATAAATTTAATAACACAAAATGCGTATACGGTCAGCTTCCACACAAGTCCTCATGAGCTCAGGAATATCTTATTGTACTTAGGTATTTGCCCTTCCCAAAAATATCTCAATAGTCCACCCACCCGCCGGCACATTATAATATACCCAGCATTCCAATAGTCGCTCCAACATCCTGCACTCGTCTTGTGCCTAGCAACTGAACACGAACTGCACATGTATCCCGACAAGAGCAGACCGATTGGAGGACTTTAGACGCCGGTAGAGAATTATATTTCTGTCTGTGCTCTCAAGTGAGTTTCTTAGCAGCGTAAAAAATTGGAACACATTTCTTCCATTTAGATGACGACGGCAGACGGAACAGCGACGATGACACTATGTCGCCTAAGACTGGGAGGCATCTTCAGAGCTACAAAAAAAGAACGATACAAAATTAGACAGGTGCACCAAGTGGCACTCATCTATCTTTGCGGCAGACGAATGCCTGCATTCCGTTGCCCGCCAACCTCCACCAGCATCACCCAATGGAGTGCAGATTATTCGCATCTCAAGTGAGACTCATCACTTTTTCCTTGGAAGAACAAGTACCAATCCACCTGCCAAGCAACTGGGTTGATTCTTATGCAGCAGGCGGCGGGAATTTGTTAGGAAAAAAACATATAAAAAAACTGCCTATGACGGCGAGTCTCGGCAAAATAGCTAATTTGCCACAAATAAAATAAAATGGGAACGGCTGCTACTGCTGCGCCTCAATGAAATGTGTAGACCGCATCCAAGATCCAAGTGCGACTGTGCTCATGCACACGACAACCGTGTACAACAAAGGACATGAACAATGGCTCTATGTAGCAGTGCCATTGGTTTGATAAATCTTGGAAATAAAAACCTTGGAATGAGGATGCAATTATGGGTGAATGAGCGTCAGACGCAGCAATCCCTTCCAATCATTCGAACAGTGTTTATTTCTTTGAACGTTTTTAATTGCAACTTATTAACTTGCTAAAAAAATATATGATGGCGGACTATAGGAGCGGGTTTTGTATGTTGGTGACAGTCTGGGCCAATTATAGAAAATGGTTTTGTCACTGAATAGGGAAATTCAGTACGAGATAATGCGATGGCGTTGCCTTCCTATTTTTGGTCCTTTTTTTTTGTCTTATTGCGTGATAGATATTGGATTACTTTTTGAAGGATAAACACACATTTTTTGCAGCTGCTAATATAGTTCTGAGGAGAATCAGACATGCTTGCACAACGCAGCTTCCTAACTCACACTTGTCTTTATGTAAGGACCAAAAGATACGGCTCTAAGGAAGAATCCCAAGAGGCAGGTAACACAGATCGCACCACAATTTCAATGCAACCAATAGGGGTCTTAGAAACCACTTCAAATGCAACGAAGGCGTTCCTTTGAAATTGATACACATTTTAAATTGTGAACTGGAACGAACTGAACAAAATCAGGATTCGGGATCATAGTTGGCGCCAATGCGATGGCTGATATCGCTGTAAAGTTTTCAGGGTTGTTCTTCAATTGTCTCCCCCGAATGCAACCAAAGTAAATATGTTTAGGACCGAAAAGAACTTTATCTACGAATGAGGTGCGGTAGATGCAAATAGCCGAATACAGGCCCTTTAACAAAGTGTGACCCCTGAGTTAGGCTGTCAAAAAGAGGCTCATCGGCGAGAATGGTTTCGAGAGGGGTCCTATATATAACCGGAAAGTGCGGGTAGGCTCGGCCTAACCACATGAAAGCGACTTACAATGTATTGCACGCTGTCAATTTTTAGGAAGACATTTTTAGTAAAAATATTTAGAGAACTGACCCTTACCAATTTTTATCTAGTACGCCCATAAAACCTTCTGCCAAAATCGACTGAGAATTGTGCAGTTAAACAAAAATGTTCCTATTCCTCTTCTATACTCAAGCCAGTCTGCCATTGGTTGCAAAAAAAGGAAACAGTTTTGTTACAAATTTTGCTTTCAAACTTCGGAAAACGTTCACAAAGAGTAATGCCCAGTTCACAATTCGGCGTTGAACGCGCTTTATCGGAACCTTACGATTTTAAATGCCAAAGCGCGCGAGCAACAATTTTACTAAACGAAATGCTGCTTTGAAGCGAATATGCGTTGACAGAGTAGAGTAGGTATGACAGACTAAAAGTTCGGTTTGCTTTTTGGCTGAAAAATACAAATTCAGAGCAGAATTAAAATTTGAAGTCTACTCCCTTTTTTCTTGTGGCTCTAATTTTAATGCACGAAGTGAAAGACAATAGTCTTTTTTTATTATCAGCCATGATCCATATAGATCATCGATTTACATGCACTTACAACAACAGCATATGAATGATATGAAAATTTATTCTACTATTTCCCACTAGGTGGCTTGTTTCATTCTTCAATGTTGGTGTGACTGTAAACGATAGCCAAGTCTGTGTGGCTTGTGCCACGTTGCTAGCCGACTTAAATATTCAACACCCTTCATAACACAAAATATCAAAAAGCGTTCACATCGAATCAATTTTTCCCGTCCTTCGAGATTTTGCTTTTTCATTCTATAAAGGTATGCCCCGTATGCCCAGACCAGCGAAATTTTTCAGAAATATATAAGTAAATGTTTCGCAGTTCGTAAATAGCTTGTTTCACAAATTTCCCTGCAGAAAATTGACAGCTGTTTTTTTATTTTATTTTAAAATGAAATACAGAAATGTTCATAAAATCTTGGAAAAATTAAAAATGGGAACTAACAGGCTGCATAAATTTTAATTATTTTAAAACTATTCTTATTTATCACAAAATATTACAGGAAATCTATAATTACAACGGTTTTCGCCAAGTTTTTTGAATTAATAGCTTTATGTCAAGTGATGATTTAATTTTGACAGTCAAATGTATATTTTCTGTGTGCGCAGAGAGAGATAGAGCTATGGTGCGGTTGAGAGCTAACGGGATTAACGGTTGAGAAACCGAACGCACTGCTGCTAATAATCGTTGGCGTACCTCCTTTGTGTTCATAATCTTCTAATGGAAAAATTATTAAACGTAACAGAATGACCACGCTCTGGATTATGCCAATGAACATATCTTGTGAGAACGCCATCTTTGAGTATTATTACTAAACGTAGAATGTGTAGTTCTAACTAACTTCATAGTTTGTTCTTCTGGAATTTCGTGCTTAAGCCGCTGTCATTTACTTTGTCTGAGAATTCCAATCCAAGCGGACCAGAGGTGCAAACTGCAGTAAGATTTTCATTACATTTCGAGCTGATTGTAAACTGATTTCCTGAAGTGTGTTATACTCATACATTATCCGTCGTGTGTTGAAACTTGAAAGCAACTGTTGCCACAACTTCAAAATAATTTTTTTCTATGATCCGTATTGCATTGGAAAATACGTCTAATATTTCAAGGCAAAAAATTACTTTCATATCTTGATTAATATCTTTGCTCCAAAATATCTAAAGAAATTTGCTCCACAAACAAAAATGGCATTCGTCCCTTCCACACTCTGAATTAATTAATTTGCATTGAAAAAAAAACATCATAAATAGATCCTTAAAACTTGTGTGTGATAAACACTAGCGGATCTGTGCCGCACTCCAACTATGAATGGCATACTGTATAACCTCAAATCGAATAATTCGAAATTCTAAAGTTGGCCAACATGCGTCATAGTAGAAAGTCAGGTGTCGCATTGCTGTATTTTGTATGGCAGCATATGAACGCTTTGTTTCTACATAATCTGTCAACGAACGCTCGCGGCAACGCGACATTGTGAATTGGGCTGGATAATGAGGGACTTATAATCCTTTAAATATCCTTTCCTTGTAGCTTTTTTGACAATAATTTCAGGCCGAAGAATTAGCGGTTGACGGCAGACCTTCGGTATAGCCTGTCGTTTAATTTGTGATGAGATGGTGCTGTCAGACAAAATCGCCTCACTGAGAAACGGAGATACGGAACCTAAGCACTTGCCAAATGAAACCGTTTTGTATTTCGATCGGAAACAACAAAAAAAAACTGGCCAAGTGCGAGTGTCACTCGCTCACCGAAGGATCCGTACTTCTGAGAGTTGGAAATTGCGAATACCTATTTCGGACTTAAATTTCTTTGGTGATTTATAGCTACAGTTGGTCATTTTTATTTCCAATTTTGGACACAAACTTTATTTTGAAGTGGCAACCGTGGCCCGGTGTGTGAATGAGAATGAGTTGAGTTGAGTTGAGTATTCATTGAAAATTCCAATTGAAATCGATTGAGGGAACACACCAATAACGAATGAAAAATGGTTAAAGGCATACCTTACATATTGACTGACAGTTTTTTGTAAACAAAACTTTAAAAATATTAACTTTTCCGCAAAACAGTCTTTGGCACATATATAGCTAGGATCTACAAAAAGTCCACTTTTTGGTAAAACAAGAAATAAACCGTTTTTTTTGCGAATGAAAATAATTTTTTTTTATCAAATTACTAATTACTCTAAAACCAGTCGATGTATCGCTACCATTGGTATTTGTCGTTTAACTAGGGGAGTAAAACGCATGAATATGTGGTGAGTTATGAAACCACGCAAAGAAGAAGTCTCCATAAATGATGTTTGTTGCATTTCTTCGGAGCTGGTGTTGCCAATTGATTAAAATATCATCGTTTCTTTTATAAAAAACTCTTTTAAGCGGAAATTAGTAAATAACAAGAGAAGCAGACAGCTGGGAGATTAAAAGGGGTTGCTTATATCCGGGGAATACTGTATATAATTGTTTCATAGTTTATAAATATAAGTGCTATAGAGTTATAAGGGTGTTACCTTAAAGACCTGCAAAATACTCTTAAATAGTACGAAAACTAACCTTTACTGTAGAAAATGCCTACATCAAATGCGCATTCTTAAAAAAAATAGATACAGAGGTCGACTGCGTGTTTTAAAATACTTGTGAGCATCCTCATTTGACTTTTTTATCGAGCTTTATGAAGTTTTACTTCTCTTACGTAGCTTTGCTAGATGTAGGCAATTTTTTTTATGAATATTCGGCTTTGGCAAAAACCGGACATCACAGACACAGCAAGTTGTTTCTTGGTAAGATCTTGAATATTTCATGGAAAACAACTCATAAACGTTCGTTTACATCAGGCCAGTTTGTTCTACTTTTACTTCCGACTCGGTAGAGTGGAGTAGTAATCTCCAAGCGGCTCTTAAAAACTTTTCATGTTTTCTGACTAGAAGGTACCAAGCTCAGCCCCAAAACTTCTCTTACAATCATTTTGCATTTGACAATTTTATCACCCCAATTCGAAAACGATTCTCTAAGAACCTAAGCACTTATATCAATCGTTACTACTTAGTCGTTATTTGTTATTCTTTACTCGTTGTTTGTTACACGTTGCGAATGTGGAACTCGATCGGCCGTGCAATTGGACCTGATCAATGTGTTCACTCATGCATAAAATTCCTTTCTGAAATATTTCAAAGGATCATTTTTCAATTTGTTCGAAATCATCCTTAAAGTACTCTCTGAAGGATTATTCGGTTCAAAGCACTCAATAATTTTGCAAATATCCATTCATGCGTTTTTACAGGTTTACAACGAATCGAGTGCCACTTCCGCTCTTATCCATCAAGATCTGCTTGCTTGAATCGTTGTTTTCCGAGTCCACATCCTCTGAAAGCCATAATTAAGGAGCATCTACTGCATCTAAAGCATGCGGAGCTTTTTGTATTCTTTCGAATAATATGTTTTCATGTTTCTATCAGTATCCATCAATAGTAAATATGGATAGATACTTGCACATGGCACTTCACTCGTACTCTAGTGTTTGTATATTTTTTAACAAAGTATCTGATTCGTATTGCATTGCAGGCAACATTGGTTGAATATTTGAATGCAAACAATTTCATTATGTTTACAAAAAAATAGTATTTATAAGTAGGTACGTATATACAGTTCAATTTGTTGAGGGATGTGCCATCGTCTGAATGGCACAGGCAAGTCAATAGCTATTCAATGTTTGTTTACTTACTAGAACATCGAATACTGCCGGGAGTGTAAAATTCGCTCCCCAAAGGCTTTATGACTTTATGGTCCAAGAGACGACGTTCTACAGAGCGATTGATGCTGCCATCATAAAGCCTTCTTTGTATACTCGTGCTACAGCTGAAGCACATGTTTTGTTTGACAAAAACAAGTTGAATGCATACAAGTTGTGTACACTGCACATTGGGGGGCTTCTTTATGTACTTTTCCCCCTATTGATAGCTGCTGCAGATAATTAGGAAGTAAAAGTAGTCCATTCGAAGGGAAAGTCAATCGGGTTGGTTGTCAACACAAACGAGAATATATCAATCATCAAGATAGATTGGAAAAAATTTCACTTCTACACCGAGAACAGCTGCATTCGCTCATTAGTACCGAGGGTTCTATTTTAGGCACATGTGGAAAAATTTGTTGCTCTTTTTTCTTATCTTTTCAAATTGAAGCCGATTTATTATATTGTCCTCTAGTGAATATTTTGCTTACTGAATTTTGAAGTTTCTCTTCAGATCGTCCATCAATTTTGAAGTCTTGCAATTTCGGTCTTTGTTCTGGCTGAGTGATTTATTTGAAACTTTAAATAATGGCGATTGTGTGTGCTCACAATTTGTAACAGCTTTTCGCCGCGTATTTTTGCCAAAAAACGACAGAAATGCTTGAATTATTTTTGTAAAAGTTGGATTGCCTCACAAGTGATTTCAACGCTAAGGACTAAATTGAATCAGACCTGAAACATAAATTCTAAAAAAAGAGCCAAGTTCTTTTATATAAAAACCTCTATGTAAGGAATCAGCCGTGAAAAGTACTGAGACCAAAAGTTCTTCCTTCTGAAGGTTTGGTACGAAATATTTAAAGTAGAACAAATCGGAAATAACTACAAATTAAGAGAGATATTTTATGATTTAATTTTACTTAAATTTGGTGGCAAATAAGAAACTGTTCCCGATAACGAAAGCTCTATTTATGACTTAAAATTTGGTTTTAACAGGCATTAAATCATAAATTCCATGACTAAATTTAATGGTTACCCCCTTGGAAATTTTCTTGTCATAAACATCCCACGAACACTTTTAATTATTCTTGCACATCATGGTTGTTCAATTGATGAATGAAAAAGTCAGTAATCATGGCTCTATAGCGGTCACCATTGCCTGTAACGTTCTGGCCATCATCGTTTTTAAAGAAGTACGGACCAATTATTCCGCCAACCCATAAAGCACACCAAACAGTCAGTTTTTTGTGGATGTAACGGTGTCTCAACACACACTTGAGGATTATCATAACTCCAAATACGGCAGTTTTGTTTATTGACGTATCCATTCTACCAAAAGTGAGCTTCATCACTAAACAAAATAGTGAAAACAGTTAGAATAGTGTTGCCAACTTAAAGTTCTTCTGAATGAAGTCGAAAACTATTTGGAAGTTGAAAATATTTTAGAAAGTATTGGCTTCCTTGAGTAGGTATTCATTTATTTTGTATATACTCCGAATGAACTATTTTAGGGAGCAATTTTTGTCAAAATCGCGTACAAAAAGTAGGCGTGCCATTAATGGATTTACTGGAAAGTCTTTTGGAGGTCCCAAGGAAATTTTAAAGACAAGTTCATCGAAGTCTAACTTTAAACAGTTTAATTTCATGTATACATTCATTGCCCTTTGGCTTATCAAGACTTCCTTTTTTGTTTCCAGGTGGGTTGAATAAACATGTTCCGAATACGAGTACCCTTACATGAGGTAGTAAGTTGAAAAATTAAAGTCCAGTCACTTTCTCATAAGCCTTAGTTATTTTGCATCGGCAGGTTCCTTAACATAATTGAAGTTTGACGGCCATTCTAACAATCAATCTTAAACTTCGCACTAAAAATTCTTTAGGTCACAAAGATATTTTCATATACAAAAATATCCATTATTAGATCGCTAAACGAATCGCCAACATTGAAAGAGATTTTTAGTACCACGCTTTGCCCTAAAAATAAAAAGAGTTGGCCCGCACTAACTGCACACTCTTGTTAGGTTCTTCCGGCTGAACTTATTTTTTATACAGAAGGCTCACCCTTGGTCCCTATAAAATTGTTATTTGTACAACACAGCCCGATTCCTCAGCCAATATTTTCATGAACTTCGCATAAGTAAACAATTCATATAACAACAAACCCTCATTTTCCATTTTTTTTTTCAGCTTGTTTCAGGCTCAGGACCCTTTTAAGGAAATAAAATTAAATGAGACTGCCTTAAGTAGAGCACTCTACTCCACCTATCCGAAACTCTTATCTAGCTGTCAGTATGTTCCGACGGTTCATAATCATATGTTAATCCTATAAAAAAGCTTAGGGGCACGTAAATATGTTTTTTTTTTTGTAGATGGTCTTTAAATTTGACAATAGCTAAAGGGAATTTCAATCTACCCTTGCAGCGGCGAGGGGCAAAGAATAGAATCGACACAAAGGTAAAAGATTATTATATCTTTCATCGTTTCACTCGGAAGCTGATGAGTAGCTCAATATTTGCATGTGACTATACTGCCTCTTGCATGACTTTTTTCCCCGTTTCCTTTTTTTTACGGAAGGGCGAAAAGGAAACACGAATAAAGATTAGATTTGCTCACTGAACTGGGAATGAATTTATTTAGGCCAATATCATATTTTAAGCATTCACCCTTCACGAAACCAGATGAGAGCCGCTTTGTTGCAAAAGAATTTAAAATGTGAAAGCATGTTGATAAGAGGCTGGAACGTATGCAGAGATGGAGTGTGTGGGTGAAAGTGTATACAAAATGTGGGTTAATTATTTACTCATAAATTTAGAAAAGTACCTTCACCGGAATGCTGATGAAACTACCCGTGGTGTTTGGTGTAAAATGGAAAGGTTTAGGTGTGAAAGCATAACTTATTCAGGGCATACTTTCTGACGTCCGACCGAGACGATTATGTTGGGGCGACAGAACTGCTGTATTATTTGAATGGGATAAAGTGCTCAGTATTTCAGAAAAGGGTGCTTTCTGTAGAAATTAAGTCAAGTTGATTATCTGCAAGGTGCTCATTCAAAATTCAGAGAGGCTAGAGTTGTGAGTAAGCATTACAAAAGTTAAATAAAGTCATCTGTTTTGATTTTTTAACAATAAATATAAACAGAAATAGGAGTGCCAACTAATCCCAAAAAGATATCTGGAGAAAAGATGATGGAAAGCTTCCAGTGGAGATAGGCGTTGAAGGTATTCAAAAAATTGCTTTTGAAGACTGCTAACCAGAGAATTAGGCAAAAATTCCACAGCTTAGAAGGCATATCCCTTCGGACGGTGAAAGCCAAGAGTTTCGCCCATCCGATCAATATTGAAATGAAGATAGCAATTTATAAACTCAAATGTAAAAAGGGAAGTGGGCAAGTCGTCATTGCTGCCGAGTTATTAAGACGGTTCGTGATCAACAAGGAGTGAGATTTCCTCAAATGTGGCAGGTTTATTCACGCTGTTTATTCACAGTCCACTCGTCAGTCCGTGTTTATCCGAATAAGCTGTCTATAGTAGAAGCCTGAGTCTAAAGGCAGTTGTGGCGTGAGTAACTCCATTAGATGCGTTTGCTACTCAGAGCCCGAACTCATAGGGGAAGCAATAGTATATTGAAACAGGGCTCACTATCTCTAGTGATGCCTTATGCATCACCCACTTCACGCCATGTTGGGCTGTTGTATTTTTCAGGGCTTCACACAGTAAGGCACGTTCATATTACCTCCCTTCACCCTTAATTTCATTTTCATAAGCTTTTTCAGCATCTAAGTTGTGATCTCGACATTCTGGCTTCGTCCGTTTTAAGAAGGGTCCACCTTCCAGATATAGCCACCGGTAAAACATCACCCGGCCCGTAATATCCCACAAACATTCATCGAACAATTGGGAAGTATGCAAACAGCTGACAAATTTGATTGTCAACTCCTTGGGTAATGGTTGGAAAGGACAATTCCATTCCATACAGATTCCACTTAACATGTGTGACAACTATGCGCCAAAGGACGCACCCATAGCAGCACTGGAGCCAATTCATTTGCCACTAAATATTCAAGTGCATTTGCTTTCGCTGCTTAAACATGACATTCGTCCTTCGTAGAGCCCTGTCAACATCCGCCGGCTTTTCTGTTGCAAATACAATATACCAGCGGCATACATGCTGCCACTTCAAATATAGACGATGTTGGGTTCTGTATATAGTTGCAGCAAACATGTCATTCCCTGGCTCAATATTTCATGTCATTGCAAATAGGACGAACAGAAATCCCGCACACACTAAACTTCTGAGTCATCTGAATTCGAGTGTATCGTAGGGTGGCATATCGCCCGGCGAATGGAACGCCACAGCAATATAAGCTGGCTGCATCTGGATAACGGTTTAACCAAAAAGAGGTATCATCATCGCAGAGCACACACTCGAATCGAAGCACTTGCCTGGGGCATAACTTTTCTCATATCCTCACCATGATTGGGATGGTGAATGACAATCATTGCACAGGAACAGTGACTTTAGTCCGTCTCCGGATGAAACCAAAACCAGAAAACCTCAAATTATAAAATACTACTCTCATCGAAATGAGTGACTGGGTCTGGGAGTGGGGTATCCTTAATTGTGGATTGGATTGTTTGGGTATGTTCTATACAGAAGAAGAATGACGAGACCGAGTATACTCCTGACAAATAGATTTGGAGGGACGATACTACTCCTCGGGGGCTGAGTGGGTTCCTTGGTGTGTTCTACACAATAATACTATCCGTCTTCGTTGCTTGTCAACACGCCGAGATAGCTGATGGTAGTGTTCCCAAATATATTGTCCCTTGATGTTGCTGGTGCCTCGTTGTATAATGGCATTGAATGCGGAATGAATGGGATGCCATGCAATTGGAAAGTGGTTTCAACGGTCAGGGAAATGAATACATTCTTATGTAATTCAGTTGAATTATTTTGTTTCTAGTCAGCAACCCAGAACCTGATGTTTGTTTGATGAAATAATCTTAAAAAAACGTTTGCCCAAGCTTGAAATTCAGGTTCGGCGGAACTGATAATGCTTTTAAAACTTTAAATTCGATCACCGATCTACAGAGGTACTCTTAAATGTCCTATCGGTCATAAGTGCACATGTTTGATCAGGTTTTCGAGATTGGATAATGACATTGGAGTAATGTGGTTAACATCTTTTTTTAAACTTGTTTATGTGGTTTGGCTGAGTGCTATAAAATAAGTGCTGGTTAGCTCCATTATTTTTGAGAAATCAATATTGAAGAGATAAGCTTTCTATTTTAAAATCAATGAAGAGACACAATACTTCGTTGCGTGACACTATTGGAGTAAATTAACTTAACTTTGAATATTGATATTTAAATGTTTAATTGTCCAAATTAATTAATTGTATTTTTTGCCCATGTGAACGCTTTTTAAAATAACTTGTCAAATGAAGTCCACACTTTTATTCTGTCACTTTAATGACTTTTATTGAAATTTTATTGGTTAGAATTAACTTTGAACATAATTGAAAAAAAAGTGGTTTTGAAAAGAAAATGATGGAATGAATGAAAAATAATAAAAAGTGTATGAGTTGTACAGTTGAAAAATCGGAGAATTTCGAAGAAAACAGACATTTCTAAATATACCTATGCAGAAATTTTGATTTGTATCCGTTTTAAACTTGTTTGGGCAAGTGCAACCTAAAAACCAGGCTATCAAAGGAAGATACCCATCCTTTGATAAGGGACTGTCCCTTTCATTTTACAGATAAACCCTCACCAAAATGTTGATACAAGTTGCATAGCTTGGATGACATTGGCATTGGCATGTCCTACGACCTCTGGCTCATTAATATGCGTGCTGACGAGACGCTGACGACTTAAATACTATTGCGAAGAAACTGTGATGATACATAGCCAAATTTCGTTGGGGTGTATAACAGAATTTTGTTTGGTAGTACCGGGGAATATACGAAACATATTCTAGGATATTTATTTTTAGCGAAGGCTTTTTCAATTGGGAGGGGTCGATGTTGCCAGCCTGTTGCTGCCATGTTGTTTTGGTGGCGTCTTCCTAATCTGGTGTTTATTATTTAGTCACAGATGCCAAAACACAATGCCATAAAACTTTATTATCAAAATGAGTGTTTGCCAGTGCAAAAAAACAGCAGTCTGTCAGCTAAATTTTCGCTCCCATACAAAATTCTCTCCAAAATATAGCTGAGCTAAATTTAAGCGAACCCATTTAGCTGAGTGGTTCGCAGCTCGAGCTAAATAATCAAACTTTTGTTTCAGAATGTACTTCATGTGTCTGTCAAGATTTAGCGCGCCCATTTAATGGGTTGGGACATTTTCCCAAGCTAAATTGTGACAGATTGTTGTGTTCTCTTGTTTTTTTCTGCGTTTTTGTATTGCGAAGAATGGGAGAAATAAGCATAGATGAGTTTTTTGAATAAATACCTCGACGAGGAGTACATAAAACTGGAAACGGAGGAAACGAGAAAGAGATGAAATTTTTGAAGCAAATTATTTTCCAAGAACAGCTGTTTTTTGTCACATTTATCCACAGCTCTCTCTATGTCAAAATTTTAGCTACGACTTTAGCTGATGCTTGGAGAGAAAAGTTGGAGACCAGATAAAATTTTGTTTAGCTCGAGCAGCGTACTAAGCTTTAAGACTAAGTACGTTAGGAGTAATTGCATAGAGCCACAATACTTTTGGCAGCGCTTCTCAAGACTGGCTTCCTCAAAATCGGCGATAGCCTGGACCTGGACTTTGCAAAATAGAAAAGTGGCACATTTGTAAATGACACGCATTTTTGTTTGCGTGAAAACTAAATAGCTTTGGGGTTTTGTTTGCTACATTCATTATTCTCATCGCATCTTTTTCAGAAGCATCTTAAAAGTCCATCGAAACTGCATTCTAAAGTTTCCCACTTAATGAGGCGTGGAGGATGAGAGATGGATCACCATCTCATTGTGAATAAGTCGACGCAATGATTTTCAACCGCAACTAACAGAACTATCTACTCCTCAGCTCCAATTATAAATTTTGGCTTCGAACAAGGTCCAAACGTAAATATATTTTAGTTTTCATGTAGCCGCATTAAATAATATTTATTTCTGAAAGGTGAATCCTCCGTGCCATGTCATTTCGACAAATGGTTTTCCACATACAACACATCCGTTATATAAAACTGTCTATGTAAAATTAAGCCCCATCGTGCTGCTTCTACGTTGCTACGTTGACAAATAATATCTGTTTGGCTTGCAGCACATTTAAATCTGGGAAATGTATTTAACGACGTTAAAATTAACATTTTAATTGAAATTTTATCATTCTGCGGCACGCCACACAATGGTTGACCTCAATCTGTGTGCTCAGTACATCTGTGTCGGCATTCCCCCCAGATCCTGTCCGAAGGAGTTACTGGTACATCCGAGTGCCGGATGACAGGAAACGAATAGGTATTTACATCACAACTTCCTGTGCAAGGAAAAAATAATAACTCAAAAAAATAAATATCAAGCAAACAGAAGTTTATTTCAATCTCTCAGTTTTGCATCCTGCAACGGCAACAACTTGAAACGAATTAACTAAGGGTAATATTTGTCAGACTCATGTATAGTTTTCCAATGTAATCACTGTGTGACAAAACAGTGTGTTTTTGTTATGCCATAGAGAATATAATGTATTGCTTGTGTGTGAGGAGCCTTTGTTTGGCATAATGGCAATTGCAAATCCAAAAGACCGGATCCTTTCTCTGTTTAATTTATGCTCATGTGAACAAGAGCCGCAATAAACCCTCGCAAGCCTCGTCGGTATGTTGGTTGTTCTTTATCTGTCTACAGATGTATAGTTAAGCTGGCTTTGAGACTGGGAGCTTCCCCATAATACCCGTGGACTAATATCACTCAGACCCTTTCAAGTGGGGGTGTGCCTATACCATGAAGGATGCCAACCAGTTTTATCAATGCCATCGCCATAAACGGATTATTCAATAATCAGATGCGATTAATACTGAAATAAGAGATTTATAAATTTGTTTTCGTCCTTCATGGTGAATGGCTGCGATGTGGTCGTCTCTTGGCACGGAAGGTGTTTGCTGTTGGTTTATATTTAAAGGGCCGTGTCATGTGGGCGATGGTGCATGTGCTATATGAAGATTAATGTACATTGTATTTGAATTGTATCCACTGGATAATGTTAGATATTGTGCAGCTGATTTGGGGAGGGGTTGGCGATGTTCTACACAAAACATTTATCATAGTTGTGCAAGGGGATTTTAAGCCTGGATTTGAGGAAATTTATGCAATGTCTTGGAGCTTAAGGAGAATTCATTGCACATAATATATTCCAAATTTGGGAGGATTTGCGGTTCATCAATGTTGTCTAATATGAGTCATCCATTTCCATTGTGGTATACTGAATTTTTTTGTAACTTTCTTTGCGAAATGACTGGCTACATATTTCAATTTGTATTACAAGCGCCCAAATTTGTATTGGCCTGTGAAGCTGTGGCATAGTTGTCACAAGAGCACCCATTTACCTACCTATGCTCATAGTTGATCATTATAGGTATCAATAGAGTCTTTTATTGTAGGTGCCGTCTTTTTACGTCTTTACCACAAACCCGTTTTTTTATATTCGACCAGATGAAAGGTGAGTTTTAGTTGGTAAATTCCCGAATCCAGAGCATATACGATAAAATATACCCAAATAATTCTTTTTATCCCTCGCCAAAATTTAAAAAATCACACATATATCCCACGAAATATTAAATTAAAAAATACGTGCATTTCATTGAATTCAGTCTTTTTAATTATTAACAAATTCAAGTTACCTTATACAATAACTATGCAAGCTAACAAATATAAATACATATTGAGATACGTTTGTATATAATTCAAAAATCGATGTGTATGTTACAAAAAGGAACATAAAATTGCAATCGGAGTTAAAATGAAAATAGAATTCAACATAAAATAAATATCTTATGGATTATTTGAAAATGACTGGTATGCAAACCACTTTATCTCGGTTTCAAGTCTCATTATTCTCGATTTTTCACACAGAAATGACACAGAAATTTGATCTGAGACTGCGATTAATTTCTTTTGAATTCTTAATACAATCAAACCGCATTTTCTGAATAAAAATAAACCACACACATAAATTCACGACGACAAGTGTCAAATTGTTGTTTTCATTTGAAATTTGATCTCATTATTATTAGTGTGCCGTGAGTTGAGATTTTCACCACAGTTAAGTCGGTTTATGAAACAGTTTACGGAAATAAAAAAAATAAATTACAGCATTCGGATATTTTGAATGACTTTTTTCTAAACATGAAAATATTTGATTTCATCGTAGGTTGACTAATTTTTTTTTTATTATTAATGAAACTAGCAAATTAGTAGCAATTAAGTAAAATTCTGTTTTTTTTTGTACAATCCGTTTGACCCTTTTAGCTTATGTCAAGTGAGAAAATCCCACAAAAAGAGATAAATCCCTCGATCTGGTATCACTGACACAGAGTTGTTTATTTACACAAGAGAAATAATACGTTACCTCTATGATCGAAAATTCCCACAAACTGTCTCTGTGAATTGTTTAATTGAGGGAAAAGCTTTGAAACCCATAAATAGGTTTCTCATTTCAGTAAGGGTATTGTTTGTAACGGATCTGAATAGGTAATGCCACAAATCAAACATTACTTGTTTAAGTGTTACAAAAATAAGAAGCACGATTTTTAATTACTTACCAGTAAAATTCACATTTTTTTGAGCACAACCGACAATGACGAGCGCTACCACTTCATAAAGGATGGAAACGCGGTTTATTTTCCCTTTACTTCGTTTTTCTCTTATAAGTAGAGATTCTGTAAATACAAAAAAAAAAAAAAAAACCAAACCAAATCATTCCACTGAAATATTTCATTTCTATACTGTTCCATCTGTAAGGAATTTTTTGTCTGATGTAATCTAACCAGTAGTGGTTGATTAATGTCATTGATTTCGCAGGCAACATTTTTTCTTACAGAAGTTTTGCTATGACCGCCTAAACGTAAAAAAAATCATTTTCACACTGTTTCGCTTGCATTTTATGTATGGCCAGCACTCGGGCCTGATCCAAAACCTAAAAAACCAAACTTTTTAACCTCTTATCCCAAGAATGCAATCAAATCTTTGCCTTATGGGTTTTTATATCAATAACTGACTTTATTCTCGGCTCATTTATGTCAATAAATTGCCGGCTATATTTTGATCTAGATGAAGCAAATGATAAAAAGTAATTATTATTATTAGAACGGTCTAAAATTATGTTGTCTATAAATTGCATCAGTTCTGCACTTAGCAAACTACGTCCTAGTTTTGTGGACTTCTTGAGAATGTTTGTATTTATATATTTCCAGATCTCAAAACCAGTAGAACGCAGAAAGGTTTAAGAACATTAATTTTCTTACGATTTTTCAAATATATTCAACGGTAATTCTGATCTGCTGCAATGCAACACTCATCCATTCAAATACCCACCGCTTCGTTTCAATTGAAGTGGGTCTCATAATCGCTCGTTTATTATCAGAATTTATGGTTCATTACATTCAGTTTTATTCCTAAAGACACGTTGTAACAACATGTAGGTACCCTGCCTCGTTTGCTTCAATAACTGATAACACTAGCCCTCTCATCAGCGACCTAAATCGAGAGGGTTAATTAATCTATGCCAGCCGACATTTTATATATTTTTTGTTTGTTATTCCCACTCGAAAGTAATAAATAATCTCACTAAGCATAAACACTTAACATGGATTCACGTATTTAGAAGTTCAAAATGGCAAAGTACTCGTGCATCGCGTATCTAATTTTTCTTAAATCGTTTTGCGCGAAATAAAAGAACACTCATCCTCGCCTGGCGGCACGCAAATTACAAATTGCTCCCTGGTGTAAGTTTACATTACCAAATATAGCTGTCCTCCTACGGCACACTGAATGGTTATCGCTGTGTGGAACGAGTACCATTTGAGATTTGTCTTAAATTTATATCTCCCCAATGGCGGGGTGCGACTTTTGGGGGCACTGTAGTCTGACGTACCTAATGATTTTCCCATTATAAATTATTTTAACGATAGCCGTTATTCATATCTAATTACACACGCAATAATAGCTAACTAATGAAGAGTAATTAGGAAAAAAAGTTTTCGTGCACGTTAAAATAAAAATTACATTTGGGTTATCTACCACAGATATATAACTCTTGGGGCTGGGTATAAGGACGTTTGAATGCAGCGTGTCCTTGTTGAATGGGTTCATACTTTGAGGTAGGTTATCTTCCTACAACTTGGAATCACTTTTGTAGTGCGAATTCGTTCTAGCTCGGTCGTTACCCCATTACTTTTATTTACATATCAAAGTTCACGAAAAGGGTTAAAGACTTCAAAATGGGCTTTATGAATTTTTTTCTAGGAATATGTTGCTAAATGTAAAGATTATTTTGACAGGTGCATAACATTAAAATGAAATGGATTATATATAATGCTGCCTTCACTTATGTATTTTAAATAGGCAACAGCTAACGTCACGTTGCAAGTCCTTTAATATATTTTTAATAATCACAGCAAATTTACTTTTGGCTGACAAATTTGTGCAAAATGCGTTTTTGTCAACCGTGATGTCCAACTATGCAAACATCTGTTAAAAAATAATGATAGAACATGTTTCTAAAGCAAATATTAAGACCCTCACGCAGAATCGATGTAAAAGAACCCGAATTTTAGGTGGTATTCAATTGTTGGATCAAAGCAAACAACAAACTTGCCACAAACTTACTTAAAAGGCAGGCTCGGAGCAAACAACTTCCCATATAACTTGTCTCCAAATTCTCCCACATTTTAGAAATTACAAACTCAACCCGATTCATTGTAAACAGAACAAATTTGTAAATTTTCCAACTTCAATCAAGGAAATTTAATTTCCTCATTCACATAAAGCATTTCAAATCATGCACAAACTAGTTGTTGTCGAAAATAACCTACGCCTGATGAAATAGCCAACCCCTTTAAAAACAAAAGTATTCTCTCGATGAAACCATTCCACGCTCCAGATGGGCAATTTTTACCTTAAACAATATCCATCTACAATCTAAACTGTCGAGAAATGAAAGAGAACAAAATATTTATTCATGTCAATTTCGCTTCCGTTTCAGGTGGTTTTATGGGTGACATTGCTCTACCCGACGTTAATTACCGCACCGATCCAATTGTTGCTCGCACACCTGCCGCTGTGCCCACATCCATTGTTGACTGGAAGGCAGATGCGAAATTCAACAAAACCTTTCAACAGGAACTCGAACTCCTCAAGCAAGAGGTCTACAACGAAGGACTCCAGGTGGAAGAAGAAGGACTTACCGATATAATTAGAAAGAAAACCAAACTGCCAAGCTCTAATAATGAGAACTTAAATGAGCGAAGCCGAAATGATCCAATTCTGGTGAGTAGAAGAGTACAGCCGAACAGCAAAGGGTGGAATAGACATTTCCCGTCCATATCCACCTGCACCTGCACCTGGGGTGGCATTTCTTTTTCGTTATCCTGGTATTTCAATAGTAAACGGGCAGAGAAGCGGACGATGATCACAATGCTGTCAACTTTAAAATTATAGATACAAAACTTCTTGAATGAGTTTTTTTTATAAATTTTCGAGAGTGGGTGATGAGCTCGTCGTTTGATGTCATTCTTCCAACGCCATCCAATCAATTACTGCTGCTCCTACTGCCAAAGTAATTTCCTTTCATAGCTCGGCTCTTTGTTCGGGCGAGTGACTGTGTCCGTGCTCCGCCAGCCTTTTAATCACTGTCGATGTATAGCGTTTGACGCTCGCACCAGAGCTTGATAAAATGATGATTTTATCCTTCATTAGGTTCGTTTAATTAATTAGGTTCGTGTAATTTTGGCGCACTCGTTAGGCTTCATTGAAAGAGTTTATTTTTTTTTTTTCAAAAAATGGGTTTAGACTTTAGAGTTTAAAACTCTTTTCCTTTTCGTGGCACATCATGGGAAACGGTTTTCTGTTTGGTCATTAATTCAATGGAAATTACTTTTAATTAATACAGTCAAAAGTTTCGTAATTCTGCTGGCTTTTATGTCAACAAAGACAGTTAGAAGATGAGCTGTGCTAAATCTCTTATCGCTGCGGGCTATGGTTTATTACGAATTTGTTGTGAATTTATCAGGTATCCTCTGTGGGGATCAGTTATTTATGTATCTGTTTCTCATTCAACAATAAATGTAAGCAATTAGGGGGATTGTTTCATGAGGGTCGTTGATAATTAGGCGGAGTGTAACGACTAGACATACATTTGTTGACTTTGTTGACTATGGCGCGAGGATGGTGATTTTGTTGTTGTTTTCCATTACAATACACTCGAGATAAGTCGTCTCAGGGAATTTTCAAATCCATTGAGCCGTCTCTTAAAGGACCTCCAATTAATTTACCCAATCGACCCCCTCGATTTAGACCTTGAGTGCTTTTCTTTTATAAATGTACGTTGGTGGTGTATTGCTGATTGATGCAGCCTTTGTCCTTTTATGACCCAAAGGCGAACCACCATTGGAAAATGAATTTAACCGCTTAATATTTAGATGGGGCTTTGCAGCAATTTGTTTCTTATCGTGGGTGTAGAGTATATCGGTCGATAACTCGTGCATCCTTAAACCAGAGTACTTGTTAACATAAATCATACGTATTTCGCAAGTTGTGCGGGTTATTTGAATTTAATCGTGCGATTTTGCAACAAGTTTTGTATTGCGAGACGTTTAGTTTAAATCTGCAATTTGGACTAGTTCAAACTGTAAACTGATGTCAACCAATTCGATAGAGAAATTCAACATGAATGTCAAACTTCCTCATCAGCATCATCAGTCTTTGTTTTAGACACAATGATGACAGAAAATAAATCGACTGTGAGAAGGAAATTGCTGTGAAGAACGACGAAGCGAACAATGCAGAGATTTTCTATTTATTTAAGTCCATACACTGGAGATCCGAATGGAAGACTTACCTCAAGAACCATATTCTAAGTAATACTGTTCGACACACACTTTTGCCTAAAATAAAATCACATGCACTTCTACAATCCACTTGGTAGTTCAAACATTTTCCAAACCTCCTCACATACCTTTTGTCCAACGTTTTCCATATACCCACCCATATAAATGCTGATCCACTTTCTGTCTTGTTCAATTCACAGTCGGCCAACGAACCAGTTAAAGTCCATCCATCGGGCCATTCGACCTATGACTATCCGACGAAGAATTTAAAAAACCAAATTATTACCAGCCAACTAAAGGAGACTTCATATCCGGCGGAAGTTGAGAATTTCGAACCGAAAATTTCGATTCGAGAAAAACCGATTATCATTGATGAGGACACTGGCAATACGATAACCGGCAGTAGCTACAATAATGCACCAGGTGACCTGATGACTGCCACCATCGAACAACGACGACAATACCAACTCACAGCTGAGGCAGAGAAATTGAATAAATCCTCAACAGTGAATCATAGCATTCGGAATGTCGACCGTCGAAAGATCCAATCGAACACAAAGGACATTGAAGACGATTCGGGAAATAATTTTGTGTCAGAACGAAAGGTTATTATATTACCAACATCGATTCCAACATCCAGGTCGACTCTACCGAATGTTTACAGCAATGCCGGTGGCAATGGAGTCAAATTGGACGATGTCGAGTTCTTGCATGCGGAGGGTATTGTAAGAAGACGTCACCGGAGGGGTAGAAAAAATCGGTAAGTCCTTTGGGTAAGAGAATTGGTTTTGTTTTTTGCTGATGGATTTGGCTTTAGATTCCACCTATTATTTTTTGTTTACTTTTTAATGGGACAAATTGTAGCACTTAGCATGCTTAAAGATTATGTGAACTTTAGAGCGCGATTATAAAGCCATCATAAGATAGTACAAATTAGACGAAGCAGTAAATGGTTAAGACAGAACTTAAGGACTATTCACATTAGAGCGAATTGCGAAAAGCAAATATTCGTAAATTCTGACTGAATGAAATCTCATTTTTTCTTAGTCGCAACTACACGCGAATCAGATTCATTGTTCACTGTTATGTTCGCACGAATTTTTCATTCGAAGGTTTGTGGATCGCGACTGTGTTTTGTGGATAGTTAACAAAGTGTGATAGTTCGCGGCAAGAATTTTCAATTTGCAGGAAAATTGCTGTAATTGTAAACTATATTTTAAATCAATTGAGGGGCAGAAGGTTTTTTTTATTATAGATGTTAGACTAATTAAATACAATGCTTTCGTGATAGAACAAATAGCAATTTCAAATTCATAAATACGGTTAAATTGATTTGTTCACAATTCGCCAATTCGCAGTTCGCGTTCATGTGAATAGTCCTTTACTACGGTGAAACATGCTTCTATTCTGAGACAGTGACATTTTTGACTGCATCGAATCTTTCAGATGCTTAAAACCAAATTCAAAGATGAACCCTAAGCTCCTTAAGGAAGTCATTTAAATTAGTAATAGTACACTTAATCTAATTATCTTTGCCTGCTATGGCGTTTCACCCAAACTCAGTTTTTGAAAAGTTATTGTTGCAGAAAAATAGTCAATCCGTCAAAGTCAACCTAATCCTCTTTATAAAGCAGACAATAAGAGGGACAACGTCACTTTTGGCGCATTTTCACTGAAAGCATTAATTGCACCATCGACTCTACCAAGCTGTGCAAAGCTTTACTCGAAACTCCGACATTATCTTGCATACAAAATTCCAATTGCTACTGTACAGAATCTGTAGAGGAACAACTTAATCTGCTCATAATCCTTCATGTTCCTATTTCTGGACACATGTTGCTGGTAAACCTACCTTTAAAAAAAGAAGCCTGAAAACTGGTTTCGTCTACCGGTGTAGAAAGCCTAAAGAGCGGACAGAAAACAACTTTGAGCCCTTTTAGTAGCCAGGACTTGATGAAAGTTGCTACTATTGGCATCTCCTTACTCTGGTTATGGTCTACCCTTCAACTTTGAAATCCATTTCCTAACATACTTCTGAGCTGGGCGGTACATTCTGTGATTCGCTCTTTGAGATAAAACGAGTTCCATTTTGGGCGACTCGCTCTTGGAGACCGCCAGTTGAGCTCATTGAGCCTCTAAGAACAAATCTCGCGGTCTCTAATAGCGAATCATAAAAAAGGACCACTTTTTTTTTTACCAAAAACATCAAGTCGTGAATTACTCCCGTAAGTTCTTTTGGCGCCGCTCAATATCTGTGAGTGGGAGCTAATAGTAGGCTTCTGTGAAGAGAAACTCGTGCTAGAAAGCCCTTGGGCTTTATGCTTCTGCAAAACAGAGATTGGCTGGAAGTGGCAGTGTTGTACAGTGACCGACACTGGATAAAAGTTGCATTGTAAGAAGACTCAATATTTGGCCTGATTGTCATATGTGCTTTTCCACTCCCCGCCTTACAAACCATCCTTAACCTTATTCCTGAAGACATAAGCAGCAATATTGTGAAAACACAGCAATAAGTGTCAAGAGAGATTTAAAACCGAATCGTACTGGAACGCTCTTATTTTGCCTGTGAAAATTGACTTCGATGAAGGTTTTAGCAATTTAGTCCCAATCTTCACGGACGAAGACCTTAATTTATCTTTCAGCATTGCTAATTCGTTCGAACCAAAATTATAGCCTTCGTAAGGCGACAACCCGGTAATCGAGTAATGTGCTATCATACGAAGGTATATTGTCATATATTTCGATAAACAAGATACAAAGTACAATCTCGTAGTTTCTGAAAGATTTTTGATCACTATGCCCGGTTGGGCCCCTCTAATTTTGGATCTTAAAAAGGTACACCTACGACTAGTAAAATGCTTAAAGTATTGTAGGCATCTTAGCCGAAGCCAGAACCCAGAAGTAGTGTTTCACAAACTCTTCTTACGTGCGGTCACTTGCGACTTCAGCGTTTAGAAATGTCCCAAAGAACAAATCAGATTGGCTCGAAATGATTGCTCGGAAAAATGTCGGCATATAAATGGAGCTTTTGACAATGAAACTTTTTGCAGCACGTTAAACTCTTATGGTAGACAGCATTATGCGAACACAACTAGTGTTTACTTGTTGAAGTCCATGTTCGAAAACAAAGAACTCTATTCAGAAAGAGCTGGAATTCGACAGAGAGTGGTGTCAACAGATGCTGCCTCAAAGAGGGATTTTGTCTGTTTTGAGCAAAACTTTATTATGAATACAAAAATTTATTCTGAGATTTTATGAGTTTTATATCCGGAGGAAGACGATTATACAGTTTTCAAGATACAACTAGATAGGAGTTTATATAGTGAGTGGTGCGAAAAACAGAAACTTCAGCAACACGACTTGTAGCACTACGTACGGTTAGAGTACCAAATATTGGACTCTGCATATAGCCACCACTTAGAAAGATCTGTATCGTCCATATAGTCCTTATGAGGAAAAGAAAACTCGGTGTTCAGCGCTATATAATTCTAATTAATTACTTAAGCTATACCTATAACTCCACCGCACTCCTATTATGGGTCTCCCAAAATATTACCAATCTTACAAACTATTCAGGTAGCAAAGATTTAATTTGTATCAATTCTATTACTAAAGCATGTGAACATTTCCCAACGCACAACCCTATACAACTTTTATGTACTACGAAGCCACAAATTCATTTTGGTATAGCTTATATAAGACTCCTCTGTGGGTCACGCTCATGCAATAAATAACCACGTAGTTAATATTAAATTACATTTGGCCTCTCTCCCTCCCATTCACAGGCGAAGTTCAGAGACTGCACGTGACTACAATGTCCGATTGGAACGACTGAAAACGGAGCTTAATCGTCCCGTTCGAACTGCAGACGATATTCCCAATCTTCACAAGCGAATTCATAATAAGAACACTGAATCCCTTCCAGCCGAATGGCTGTCAGCTACAGAGCCAGTCAGCTCAATAGTCAAACCGACCAGTGCCGGTTCGTCGTCCTACCTTGAATCGCCACCGTTGACAACCCCAATCCCATCATCTGCAGCCGAAGCAACAGCAGTGCCGACAAAGTCTCATCACAAATTCATAACTGCTAAAAGTTTTAATTATTCGTCCGAAAACATGGATGAACTGGAAGTCCTCACCAAAAGGAAATCAACGATGGACGCAATCAATGCCGAAGTGAACACATCCCTCGAAATGCAATCACGAAATGAGGAGTAAGTTTTCAATTTCGGATTTGAACGAATTTAACAAAAAATATAAATAGTTTCCATTTTTTTTGTTGATTCTTTTTTTTTTGCTGGGATTTATTTGTACATCTCTGATCCCTCATCTAGCTGGGTGTGTGTGTGAGGAAGGATAATGGTACGTCTCCCATCGCACCCCATGTTCCGGGATAAAGTTTTGCGAAATTTATGAAAAGGCAAAATACAAACTCATACAAAAGCCGTTGGTCCGGCTGCCCCTCGCAAATCTGACTACAAAATTCGGCAGCCAGCTAGTTACAATTGGAAATAATTTGCACACATAACTTTTTTGCATAAATCTGTGCAATCGAGTCGGTGAGGGGGTGGTGGTGGTTGGTGGTTGGTTTGGTGGTACGGTCTGGGCAATAGCCGACAGTGATAGTTGGTGGTGCAATAAAAATAAAAATCCACCCTAACTCACCACCACTGCGGGGCCGCGGGGGGTGTACTTTTTTCGAGTTCCGTTGGGGAGAGATATTAGAGTTTTCGTATGAACGGAGCTCTTGAAGAGTTATATTCGTAACATTTAGGAGTTTCAATGGCAGACGTTGGGACTGGGTGTAGGTCTGCAGGTATCTCCCCGGTTGAATGCAGATGAGCTGTTGGCGGTTCCTTTTTTTTTAGTTAATTGCTATTCAAGAAAATTATTGCGCAGTTCTTGCGGTTGAAATGTGTATATGAAGTGGACGGGAATATATTGCTTTGCAAAGAGATACATTGCTTTGATGTCGCTGTTGCTGATATTCGTGGTGGTTAGATATGGTATGGCAAAGGGATAAATCATATTATTGTCGGTTGGAGTACGAAAGTGTGCTGAAGCAGCTAGTCAACGAGCAAGTGCATATACCGTTGGGGTGGTCGTGGTTTTTAAAGATTGTCGCTGTACGAGGGCTTTACATTTTCAATTAAAAAATGCGTAGCTGCAGTCGTATCGAAGGAAATAATGTATTTTCAAAATCTATGATTTTTCCTTATACGTATCATGTCTTCAGGTTTCTGTAAGGTATTAGCGACCCTGTCACGCAGTCCTTACCTTTTGGTAGAACGTTTCAAATTGGACTTCACGAACAGAGTGAAGTCCAATTTCAATTTTAATGAGCGTCTCGAGCCCTATCTGTTCATCTGTTAGAAGCCGATGTTCAAAAGCGCGCGCTTTTCACATTTTTCAAATCTTTTTTTATGGTTTGCAGAATTTTGTAAAGTAGAAATGTTGAACATTTTCTTTTTCCCTTTTAAATTTGTAATTTTTACAAACAGAGTTTTTGAGTAATTTTGTTTTCTTTAAATTTTTAACTTCTCGTAGCTTCATTAATTCTTTTTTTTTTTTTTATTAAATTTTCATTTTTCTTTTATTTCAATATTAAGTTTCATTTTAATTATTTCTTGTATTTAAATGTTATTTTTACAATTTTATAAATTTTACATTTTTTTTTTTTGGGAAAAGCAGAATATGCAGAATTTTATTGCTTTAAATTTGAAAAGCAGAATTTCGAAAACAGAATGTTTGCAAAGCTGAATTTTGAAAGTAGCTTTTCGACCCGCTGCCGTTCTTTTGCTGGTGGGCATTGCTCGTCAAACCCGGAGTTAAATGGCATGTGACCCGCCCCAATTGTTTTGACCTCCTAGCAGTGTTACCACGGCTCTTCCACTGTCGCTAGGTGTTGCTTTTGTAAGATTGGTTTTCTGACAGCCGCTTGTCATACACACTTTCCAGCTTGGAGACGGCATACTTTTTACAGTAGCTCTTTGTTGAGGCTTCTCGAATGTTCGCAATCTTACCTTGGCTACAACCAGGTAGTCTTCTTAAGTTCGTACCGAGCATACTATCGCATTTATGAATTTTCAATCCAACCATTGGAAGTGCACATCCGAAGATCACTGAAAGGTTGCTTATTTTGAGCAGGTTCTTTTCAGAAGCTTAGCCACTTCATTCTGTTTTTTTTATTCCATGTAAGGGAACTACCCCGATAACACAACTCGGAAGGCCAGTTCCATTTTCATTATAGTTCATTACAAAAAGGCCTTACCCTGGGAAATACGATTTTGGCGAACTTATCGCGGATTGCGAGCCTCCTTAGTGCATTACAAACCCTATGCTGTTGACTTTTACTTTTCAATTCCAATATCTCCGCAATCCAATATACCAATGCAGCAATTCCAAAGGAATACAACTACTTAACGGACTCACTGTATGTGGCTGCATTCTAAACTACTCGTACCCACGATGTTCAGCTGTCTAGTCCAAACACACAATCTCCCGTATTCACGGATGTCCTCCATGCCATGCCCAGCTTCCCATAAAAAATCGCTTAACAAATATTCCCACATAGCACAACTACCCATCCCTGCCCCTCCATCATTCGAGATAATCCGAAAGGGATTAAAAAATCATCCATAAGTCAGTCGCCGTATATAAACGTAAAAAAAATTCCCGTACACAAAATAGCTTAACAAAAATTGTCCTCCACATTCTCTATTTCTATATATCTCTGTCTCCAACCACAGTCAGCTAAAACACTTGGAACACCATCATCGTATGACACGAGCTGTTACGGCCAAAAAGGAGCGTGTCTGGGATTATGGCGTCATCCCATACGAAATCGATGGCAACTTTAGCGGATTACACAAGGCGCTCTTCAAGCAGGCGATGCGCCACTGGGAGAACTTCACATGCATTAAATTCGTGGAGCGTGACCCAGAGAACCATCCCAATTACATTGTCTTTACCGTCCGAAGCTGTGGGTGAGTGAGCCAGTTGCCTGCGACCAGAATTTCGGTGAACCAGCTACTACCATATGTGTTGGTGCTATATGTGCATATGGTAATGCACTTATTCGCCGTTCTTCTGTGTAGTTTCCGCTTCTGTTTTTTCTTTTTCTTTTTCTTTTGTTGCATTCCACTACATATGTGTGTGTACGCCTTGCCGTTCTAGGTGCTGTTCGTTTGTAGGGAAACGGGGCAACGGGCCACAGGCCATCTCAATCGGCAGGAACTGCGATAAGTTCGGCATTGTGGTGCATGAGCTGGGACATGTCGTCGGATTCTGGCATGAGCACACCCGTCCCGATCGGGAGAAGCACGTTGTCATCGAGCTCAATAACATAATGAAGGGCCAAGATTATAACTTTAACAAGTTGACGCCGGATGATGTCGACTCTCTGGGCATGGCCTACGACTATGACTCGATTATGCACTATGCAAGGAACACATTCTCGAAGGGCACCTATCTGGATACAATACTGCCAATCGAAGTGAAGGGTAAAAAGCGTCCCGAGATTGGACAACGCTTACGGTTGAGTGCTGGCGACATCTCTCAGGCGAAACTTCTCTACAAGTGCCCGAAATGCGGGCGAACTTTCCAGGAGAACACTGGCAGTTTTGCCAGTCCGTCGTATTTCACAGCCGTGGCTGTCAATGAGACGGAGCGGTGTGAGTGGCGGATTACGGCCACACATGGCGAACGGATTGTGTTGCGGCTTGAGAACTTGGTATGTATTTGTACATAGTGCTGTGTGTGCGTGCGTGTGTGGCTAACGCTTTGTTCTGCTTTTTGTTGGACTTGCCTCCGCAGAATATATTCAAATCGGAGAAATGTCAGACGGATTATTTAGAGATACGTGACGGTTACTATTTTAAGTCACCACTAATTGGACGATTTTGTGGGAAAGCGACAAAGGAGGTCGTGACTACGGTGAGCAGCAGAATGTTGCTCACATATGTGAACGGTCATCGGAATGCGGGCTATCGTGGCTTTAAAGCTGACTTTGAAGGTAATTTTAAATTTCAATCCGTCGGTATGTAGTATGTGGTTTGGTGGAAGGACTTGAGGCAGCGAGGGGGCATTGAAAGGATGACTGCAAATTATGCTAATTAAAGCGACCATAGATTGGTTGGGAAAGTCGTTTTGAACAGTGACAAGGCATTTAAAGTGCTGTGCAGTAGCTCGCGAGTAGGTATCCTCTTTATTGTCAGGATTTATGAATATATTTTTGTGACATTCAATTATAGAATAGAGATATAGGCTGATAAGTGGCAGAGGATATTTATAAGCCCCAAAGTCCTTGCAAATAGACCTTAGTTTTGTGCCTTATTTATTGGAAGATGTACAAACAATTATGTCTCCCTAAAATCAAGTGCCAAAGCCAGCTTTTGACTAAGGCCCGTTTGCTGATACTACTGACAGCGATTTAAGTTCTACTTAAAATCATATGTGGCAGTTTATGACATAGAAAAAGTAGCCCATAAGGTATAGAAGTAGAAGTTAAATCGCTATGAGTAGTATCATCAAACGGGCCTAATTATTTTATCAGCTTGAGTTTCATACATCATAATAAAATAATTTCTCTGTTTGTATGTGCATTTGGACTTGCTCACACCATAAACTAAGCATTAAATAGACCGCCAGCTCCCGTGCACCTACCCGATTCCCCTCGAAAATTTTGAAAAGAAAATTCTCTCTTAAATTTCGTATGCGTGAATACGTGTGAAGCAGAAAAAAAAAAAAAAGAATTCTGAATGGAGGGGGTATAAACAAATAATGACATTAAGCAGTCATCCAACATCGTGGTATTTCCACCTTTTTGTAGAAATGTTGACGTCCGAAAAACCTTCCGTGCAAAACTAAAATATAGCATTAAAATTGTGGAAATATTAGGAATCTGATGAAGAAACCTTCGAACTACATTGCAACACACTAAATGTCCATAAAAAAGGGATTTAACTTTTAGTAAAAATTTCTAGTACCAATAAATAATTATTATAATGTTAACAAACTGCGATTTTTATACTGAAGGTTGATTTAATATGAATTTCTATCCGAATAATACTAATTTTACTCTTCGAAGAAACATTTTTTTCATAAACAAATCGAGGGAATTTCAGTTCGATCAAAAGGGAAAAATGCCCACGCTTCGCGGGAAAAATAAAGAGACAGTTCTAAGCACAGTGACTGACAGTAGGGTAGTTGGTAAGTTTCTATCAGCTGATGGATGCGTTCCAACAGTTTACATTTGTTGTTTTATTTCACCACGAAAGCATTTGTTTTACAAAATGGTTAGTAACTAATGTAATCAACGTATCAATAAAGAAATAAACTGAGAAATATTCATTCGCAGGAATAAAATAATACATTTTTGTACTTACAGTAATTCTTTTGTTTTCGTTTGTTGTTTTTGGCGAAAAATTATTTCGCCGGGGAATGTCGACAGGAAAAAGGCAACGAATTCAAATGGAAGAATTGATTAGAAATATTCAAATTTAGAGTTCGTTGGGGTTCAGGCAGAGATATGGGTAACAGTTTTGAGTTTTGAGTTCAAATGTTTTCATGAATTTTTCAGAAAACAAAAAGGCAAAAAAATTATTACAAAATTTCAACAATTTAATAAACAAAAGCATTTCAAAATAGCGTAATAATTAATGAAAACAGTTGAGTCAGCCGAGAACAGCCGTGAATAATGTTTATTTAGAAAATAACTTTTTTGTCCTATCAATTGGGCTGTTGGTCTTCATACTATTTTGGTGCAGATTTCTTTTCGAATTGTTACCTTCAAAACGATATACAACTTTCATAGGACATGACAAACTAATTTTTAGAAATTCTCATGACGAACAAAAATTCTTTAAACTTTTTAAAATTATTTTTTTTTTCCAAATTTTCTTTGAACTTTAATAACAAAAATGTCTTATAAATACAATCAACGAAAACGAATTTAATTTCTTTATACTGTACGGGAATAAAATGTACAGGAATACTATCGGTAAAATTCCAAATAATTATTTGTAGATACTGATTTTATTTTATTTTTGCCGATGATCCCTAGAGTTCATCGGTTTCCATTGTTTACAACCACAATGTAAACATCCTGTACTGTATGGACTATCTAGATAAAATAAAATAAGTCCTTGTAATATTCGTTTTAATGAAATAGAAATTGTTACTAAATTCACCACACCATACACACCGTTTTCTAGACACATCCCTATAACGGCCAATTATTTGAATTATTTGAATTTTTTCCAATGTCACCACAGAATGAGTTGTCAGTCATCTGTCAGGTTGCTATGTGCAAATGTATGCGTGCGTCTTATGGACTTTAACATGGCACACATACTTTCGCACATAGGAACACGGAAAACAGCTTGTAGGCAAACTCTCTTAAGTTGGAAGAGCTGACGGTCTATTTAATACTTAGTTTATGGCTCACACGTCACCTTAAAACTACTTACCCAACTCGTATGGGCTTCTCAGTAATAACAAAAAGCTCCAGTAAGGAGCAGCATTTAGTTTTTATTTCACGCTCTTTCCGAAGGTATTGCTCGAATCAAAAATGTCTATGCGGCACATGTTGAACAAGATCTGGCCATCACTTAATCCCAGTGAAAAGGTCGGCTCATCGCTTATGTCGGATTAATCAAAGACTATAAACTAAAAGCAGAAAGACACCTCAGTCATTTAGCCAAATACAGAAAGGTATAAAAAAACTCCACTAACATACATTGGTAGTTTCAATTTTACGAGAAACTTTTTTCGAACTAGAACTTTCCATATTCAACAAAAGCATGGCAACGTTCTTAAACCTACACCAACTATTTTGAATTCTCTACGTGGCCATTGTTGATGGTCTTATTTCCTTGACCACAGTCCGTGCTAGCATTTATTTTTTTTTAATGAATTATTCAGGAAATGATCGCAGGAAAAACTAATTCTCTACCCATTCAGAAGTGTGTGTTCCCATTGAGCTATTCAAATGCAACTTTTCACATAACAGCGGTGGAAAGAAAAATGTATAAAATAAAGAAAACACGAATTAGGACACTCTTCTGCCACAGTCAATGTCCCTTCGTAACCACGCAAAAGTTTATCCAGCAATCCTCGCTTTTGTGCATTTCCTTCCACATATCTAACATTTTTGGGTATTTTTTTCCCTCTCTTTCTTACTGTCCTTTTTCTTTCGTTTTTAAACCATTTTTATAGCAATTTGTGGTGGCGAGCTTTCCGTGGACGAATCCGATGGACGGCTAGAGTCCCCAAACTATCCACTCGAATATTTACCGAACAAGGAATGCATTTGGAGGATAACTGTGCCAAAAGGATATCAAGTGGCACTCAAATTCCAATCGTTCGAAGTGGAAAACCACGATAGCTGTGTGTATGATTATGTCGAGGTCCATGACGGCGATAGTGCCGACTCCGACTTGATTGGGGTATTTTGTGGATACAAACCACCACCGAATATGAAGTGAGTAAACCCTTGCGAGTAGGTATGTATGGGAAGGCTTTGCTAAACAAATTTCAGTATGATTGAATTTCGATTTGGATGTATAATTTCCTTTTTTTCCGTTCGATTTAGGTCAAGTTCCAATACGATGTTTGTGAAGTTCATATCGGACAGTTCGGTACAGAAGGCTGGATTCTCGGCGATTTTCATGAAGGAAGTGGACGAATGCGAAACCCAAAATCATGGATGTGAACATGACTGCATCAATACGTTGGGCGGGTACGAGTGCAGCTGTCATATTGGCTATGAGCTGCACAGTGACAAAAAGCATTGTGAAGGTGAGTGCGTGTGCTTATTGATTGTGTGCAATATTGAAATCAATTGCAGATACCATTTTCATGTTGTCCCTTGTTTTGTTTTGAATTTCTGAGGAGATGTGCTTGCCAGAGGGTTGGAAAATTGCTGTAGTGGGTGTTTTGATTTTGCTTAATGGTGCAGAGTGCTAAATTGTTGCTCGGTACTTCCGGTGCAATGGGTATTTTGTGTCGTCATGATTGCACACTGAGGTCCCGTCAGCTGCACCCCAGAACGACAATGTGCATTCGTAGGTGTTTTTTTTTTTCTTGCGCGCTGGACGAAAATATGCCAGAGTTACCTTCGGGACGCTTTAGAGTCATTTTGACTCATTTTTTAAGGCATGAACTCCGGACTCATCTTATTGAAGATCGGACTTCTGAAGTGCGGACTTCTTTTAAAAATGTAGAACGCTTTTGCTATAATTAAAAATTGCTTAGCCTATTTAGTTGAATTCGAAGGAATTTTTTTTTTACCTGAATTTGATTTTCAATTATATTGGTAGCAAAACTCATAGTGTTTGTTTAAAAAAGAAAAGAAAATACTAAGATTGGAATTGGACTACTTTTTTCATCCGGGACTCTTTTTTTTTTGGACTATTTGTGGAAATGTTCACAGGTAACACTGCAATATGTTCGCTTTATAAAATTGCCAAAGTTGAGCTTTCGATTAAGCTGCTTGGAGAATGAGCTCATAGACTTATATGGAGTACTAGTAGCCAAATTTACGTTGGTTCCAATATTAGGGCTAGCGCTAGATTAAGCCGCTTGGAGAATGAGCTCATAGACTTATTATTATGGACTGCTAGTAGCCAACTTTGCGTTGGTTCCAACATTAAGTTCTGAGCGGAATAGATTGGAAACAAATTATAAGAAGAAAAAATAAAGGGGGATTTAAAAAAATTACTTTCTTAAAAAACATTGAAGACTAAGAACACGGAAGTAAACTTATTGAATAGCTCCCCTCTCTTATATTTGTAAAATCCTGAGGGGATTCCATCCATCCAGTACATCTTTCAGAGTTATGAATCTATCAAAAAAATATAATTTTGAAAATATGTTGAACTGTCCAGAAAAGTTTGTGAATGAAATATGTAATGCAAGAGAAGTATTGCATGTCTAATATAAAAAAAAAAAAAACAAGTAAAACAACACAAAAACCAAAATTATGCAATTTATGGGGGAATAACAATACGATTTTTTATTAAAATTTAGTCGGTTCCATTTATTATTAACAGTTTGAACTACCACATTTTCGATGCGACATCTATTGCAGCATAGCTAATCTGCTAACACCCAATAGGTGTCTCTAGCATTCTACGGAGAAATCCAAGATGGTTGGTATTTTTTTACACTTCTTATTCGCTGTGAACCAAGAGCGCTAGTTGTCATAATTTTTTGGGCAGAGAGCTTGTATGGAACTGACATTTCACTAGCAGTCCATTCAGTACAGTACTGCCAGTCCGCTTTAACCACTCGGAGTAAAAAAACTAAACAAAAAGCGGTAGAACGTGCTAGATTTATTTTGTCAATGAAAACTAAAAGCTAAACTTAGCGCTAGATCTGAAATTTTTACAAGGAGAGTAAAACCACAAGAAATTCATTTTTTTTTTCGTTATTATTTTCACAAGCCATCAAGTATTTATTTAATTCTACAAAATAATTAAAAAATCAGAGTTTTCATCTTCGCTCTCATCGCCTAAAAATTATTCATCTGATGCGTAGTAGGTATAATAACTCTAACGTAGCATTGGAGATTAAGGAGATGCAGCAATAATAATAAACAAGAAAGAGACAACTAATAATTTGCACTCTAACCAGGGATTCACATGAATTGTAATGCGATGTTTTTTATTTACAACCGGGAAAAATTGATAAAACGTTATTTTTAACCGAGTTTCCTTAAACAACCTGACTCGGCTATTTTTAATCCACTAACTTTGTAGGAGCTATATTAACAGTTTCACTTGGGTTTTTTTAACCGAAAGTTGATTGATTTTAAATAGCTGACTTTTCTGCGTGTAGTAATGCCCGAGCTTTCAAAAATGTCCCTTCACGGAAAGCTCTAAGGATGGTTTCTCTGCAAGTGGTTTCCATAATTGTGATTTATCACAGCCTGTTTTTACGACCTAATCTAGTGCCTGGATATGGTAGACGTATTTTTGTCTTCAATTTCATCTCAAACAACCTGATTTTGCACAGTCGATAGAGCAGATTTTTCTAATATCCTCCAAACCAACTCCAAGCCCATTAATTTATGGAACATAACCATATGGCGGTAATGCATCCATAGGGCACATCCTCATATAATATCAATATCGTCCCACCCTTCTTTAACCTTTATACGAGCAAAAGAATCACATCTTCCACCCCTTAATTTCGTTTCATTCACAGATGCCTGCGGTGGTGTAATTGAAGCCATGAACGGTACGATTACATCGCCATCATTTCCCGAAATCTACCCCAGCCTTAAGGAGTGCATTTGGGAGATTGTCGCCCCGCCACGCCATAAAATCTCATTGAATTTCACCCATTTCGACTTGGAGGGCACGGCACATCAACAATCCGATTGTGGATACGATTCGGTGACAATATACTCGAAATTGGGCGAGAATCGATTGAAACGCATCGGCACCTATTGCAGCAATATGATACCGCCGGTGGCCACCTCAGAGGGCAATTCACTGCGCATTGAATTCCATTCGGATAAGTCCATTCAGAAGACCGGCTTCGCTGCAGTTTTCTTCACCGACATCGATGAGTGCTCTGCGAACAATGGCGGATGCCAGCACGAATGTCAGAACACAATTGGCTCGTATGTTTGCTTCTGTCGCAATGGGTATACGCTGCACGATAACGGCCATGACTGCAAGGAGGGTGAGTGTAAATATGAGATATCCGCGCCAATTGGTAATATCTATAGTCCAAATTATCCGGACACGTATCCGGCGAGTGTGATATGTGTGTGGCATTTTACAACAACACCGGGCCATCGTATTAAGCTGATATTCAATGAATTTGAGTTTGAACCGCATCAGGTAAGGCGCATGCGCATACGCACAGAAATGGCCAGTGGGTATGTTTGCAATATTTTACTTTACAATTTCAGGAGTGCGGCTATGACAATGTAACACTGTTTGACGGAGGATCGGAGAATAGCGGCCACCTGGGGAAGTTCTGTGGCAACAAGATTCCATATCCAATATCGGCGTCATCCAATCAAATGTATATGGTTATGAAGGTGGACAACAATAAGCAGTACAAGGGATTTACGGCAACGCACTCCACCGGTAAGTCGGGCAATGTGGATAATTTTTCGATACGCATTTGTCGTGTTTTTTAGCACTTTTTTGACGAGTGTTTTTGGTAGATATGTCTTCCAAATGATTTATGACAATTTTCGCAGAAAAGTTTTTGGCTTCGTTTTTTAAAACATCTTTCGGTGAATTTTTCTCTAGTTTTTTGGCGGATTTTTCAAAGCGGCTTTGACTAGTTTTTCGGCAAGATTTTGGATGCATTCTAGAAATATTTGATGCCGCGCTAAAAATCTTTTTTGAACGACTTTTCTTAAATCTTCATCGACGCGTTTTCTCAGAAGGTTTTGAAATGTGTGTTTGCGGCTTTTTGACGTTTTTTGGGTGGTGACTTGACTTGATTTTTTACATTTCCTGACGATTTATTGGACACGATTTTGAAAGCGTTTTTCCTGATTTTGTTGGGGCTTTTCCTTAGAGCTTTTTCGGTGCGGCTTTAAGTGAATATTTTGTCAGGTTTATTTGAGGCGTTTGCAATTTGTCGGTGCGTTTTCTGGCTTCGAAACGTTTTCGACTAGTCCATTCACAAGTTTCTTGACATATTTTTGTATGCGTTTCAGGAGATTTTATACGCGCTTTTTAGCGGGGTTTCAAATATTTTTTTGCAGGTTCTTTGCATTTTTTTTTTTTTTTCAATTTGTTTTGGATCCATTTTTCGACGCATATTTTGATGAGTCTTAGAAGAGTTAAATTTCAATTTTTTGGCGCGTAGTTGACGCATTTTTCGAGGCGTTTTTGGGTGCACTTTTTGATGCGTTTTTCTTTTGAACTTTTTATTTATTTGTTATTCCTGATTGTAGTGATTCTCAATCGTTACTGTTAATAGTGTCAAAGGAATTAAGTATTCAGAAAAATGAGAGTTATCTCACTTATTTGAAATACTTTCGCCAACAGGCCAACTTTATAGCCCTAGCCTAGCCATCACGTTCTTCCTCTTCGTTTGTAACCACAACGGCATATCCAGACTGTCGACTTTAAATCCAAACAATCTGTCAACAGTGCCAAGCTATTGAAATCATTCTCTTTTGTTTGCAGCTTGCGGAGGATATCTACTCGCAACTAATCAAATCCAACAGTTCTACTCCCATGCGCGATTCGCCGATCACGACTACGACGAGAACATGGACTGCGAGTGGACCATACAAGCTCCACCCAGTAGTAATGTACAGTTGTTCTTCCTCGAGTTTGACATCGAAAACAATGAAAACTGCACATACGACTATGTGGAAGTGTACTCCGGCATGGAGGACACCAGTGGGCCGCTCTACGGCAGATTCTGTGGAAACAACGTAAGCATTAGAAACAAATTCAATGAAATCCGTTTTATTTCATATAAATCGGTTTTTATTCCCTCATTTATCTGCACACACACAAACACAGGTACCCCAGGAGATAATCTCGCTGACAGATTCGCTTTTGGTTCGTCTAAGGACAGATGAAAGTGTTACGATGAAAGGATTTTCCGCATCTTATGTTGCCGTTGATCCATTTGAAACCAGCGACGAAGATACCAACTCGGATAGCTCGGAGATGGTGACACCATTCGAGGGATACCTGAAAAGCATCTACAAGGCTGATACCGAAGAATACGACGAGTACAACGATTACAGTGAGAATCATCTAATATTGCACAGTCGCCTGAGGAATAGAAATCGATACAAGAATCGTTTCTAAAATGGATTTCTCTTCGAATTAGCGCGCGTTTCCCTAGCCCGAAGGGTATAGTATCATATCAAGCAAGTGGAACATCAGGATGCATACTCGTCGAACATGGAGGGATGTTAGAAAAAAATGAATAGAATACTTAACAAAAACAGAAGAAAACCATTCACCAAGAGAAACAAGGGAAACCAACAATTTAAGGATTTTCCTTCCTTTTTAATTTAATTTAATTGATAACATTTAAACAATAAAATCCAAGTTATGTGTTACCAGCGCATATATACGTGGGACTCTCAATACAATAACTAATGTTTAGGTATTTAATTATAGGTGAATTTAAATTGGACAAATATAAAACAAGAATAAAAAATACGTAGATACTTTTTCGCAAAATAAAAACGAATATAAACAAATTCAATAAAAATAATATAAACTAATAAAAGCAATAAACAATGAAGAGTTTTTTTTTTTTACAAAAATCATAAATCATAAGCGTTGTAATCGTAAGACTTGTGTGCAAATGCAATTAAATAAAAAAAAAATAATCATCATATCCTGTTCATTAAAATGAAAATACAATAAAGATTGAATGAGTTAATTCTCTTTTAGGACAAACAAAAAAAATCTTACCCCTAAGTGATTAAGTAGAGAATGAAAGTGTAATTTTACTATGTATATGACTATATTTATGGAATGACAAATAAATAAAACATTTTAATGTAAGAAGATGAAGGAGTATTTTTTGGGTGTCCCCGAAAGTTGCTGCAAATTGCTGAAACTAAACGAAAGAGGTTTGTATTTACATTATGAAAGAATTTCGAGTATGGAAAAATAATTGCCCTTAGCTATTTTTGATATATGCACCATACAGGGTGCACCATCTTTTATGTCGGTATGTAAACATTTAATACCTAACTTTGATATTTATCAACCTATTGACTTGAGTAGACATGTTTTTGGAACGTCAATTCAGTACAACTTCAGCCATGAATAGTTTCACAACAAAACAATGCGCCGATATAATGTTGCTGTACATTCGCCCTTGCCAACAAACATTTTTAGTTCCAACTCTAAATTTTAGTAGTTCCATACAAATTTCGCAATTGTGAGCTTCCATAAATTTAGAGTCGAGACTAGAAATTGTTATTAGTACGGCGCACTCCGCGATACTAATATAATCATTTTTAATTTTAATTTAATTTTTCGAACCCACACAAAATTGCATATTGTGACCTAACTATAAAATATTTAGTGTGAAGGTTAAAAATGATTATAAGTGAGGCCCACTGTGTATAAACTCTTGATGCAATGCAATACATAAATTTGATTTCGTACGCCCAAAAGTATGCAATAAGACTTTATAAAGTACATAATATGCAATGTAGAAATTTTATGGACACTTTATTATTAGGCGTGTTTTTTTGAACTTCGATCTCAGCAAGGCAAGTAAATGGATTTTCAGCACACAAAAACAGCAACTATTGCGAGTCTCGAAGTGCCAAGTATATCGTAGTTGTTGTAATTGCGTGCTGAAAATCCTACTTTACTTTGCTTTGCTGAGATAAAAGCTAAAAAAAAACACGGTTATTGTATCTGACTAGGTAGTGTCATATTTTTATTGCATACTTTCAGTTGTCAAGTTAACGAAACATCGTGGTAGCTTAGCCCTCCGCTACTTCTTTTTTCTTGTAAGGTTAAAAATATATATATTTTTTTTTCTTTCTTTTTGTTGTTACTGAGGCTACTACTAAGAACATTTGGCCATTATTTTTGTTCAATATTTGTTCTAAAGTGGTTTTTGGGAACGTTGTCATAGGACTCGATTGTATCAAGTGGCAACAAAGTAATTGGCGAGCTTAATATTATTTCTCAATTACATAGTTTTATTTATTACTAAAGTGAAAAAAAAAACATCTTTAAATTTGTTTATTACAAGTATTAAGTAAAATAAATAAATATCTCTAAAAATGCATATGTATAAACATACAAAACTCGACCCTAAATTTTAAATATATGTGTAATACTAAAAAACCTAATTTTGGGAATTATGTTGTTTTTTTATTATGAGTGTAAAAGCGACATCAGAAAACCATTTAAACCAACCGTCAACATCTCGGAGATATTATACCCCTGTATTAAAATTTGGTATACAATTGCTAACTTTTAGGGGGTAAATTGCATCCATCCCCTTAAAAAAGGTTCTAATCTAAGATGAGTTACATTCTAATTACGTTACTACGGTGATATGGCGGCGTCAAATTGAATGTTACCAAATTGATTTCATTTAACCTTATAAGCATCAGTTTGGGGAATTGTTAACTTCAATTCACCAGCCTTAATGATAACATATACCCACAATTTTTTGTTTGTGCACATCTAAGACACAGTACTTTTCGAATGATATAAATTTCATTCTCCTCATTTCATAAAAAATATTTCAAAAGTGTACGGACATTTTTGTATTTGAGTGTCTATTATCTATCATTCAAATAAATTCGATATTAATAATGTATATTTGGCAATTGTCGATGTAAAGAATAGATAATGAGCCTTACCAATAATCATTTTTAGTTTCGACTTTCAATTTAAGACAACAGTTTCAATCAATCGCTCCAGTAATAATTTATCAGTCAGAGAAACAAAGTGTAATTTTTTGCATATTTGCTCGATTTCTGGGTAGAGTCCTCTTAAGTGATTCACAGTGGCTATATTTTCCATACGAATTTCGAAATTGTGAGCATCCGTAAATTTAAAGTCGAGATTAAAATTGGTTATAAGAACCTACGGCGCAATTAAAATAGTCTTTCGTTGAAAAAATTCGAGTTCTTCAATAGACATTTCTGTTTTCTCATGTGGACCCTAAAGCTTGTACTGGGATTCATTACATGCAGCTTATTGCAACATGACTTAACACTCCCACATCGCCTCCTAAGAACTTCCAATTAATGAGGAGAATTGAAAAAAAAAACACTCCTCCAAAAATAAAATATAAGTTATGCAAACACATACTCGCAAGTAACAAAACGATTTAGTAAAATGTTCAATGCAAAAACCTACAAAATAAAACTGTTATTAGGCGTATGGCGTATGCGTACTATTATATTCGTATGACTTACGATTGTATTGTGTAAGACTTTGTCGTTTCTCTGACGAAATGTATACGCAATATTTTGAAAATGCGATGCGCTTCAGATTTATGGTTGAAGTCTGAACTCCTCCCATAACTTTATTTTTAATTGTTTCAACTTTTGCGAACGGCTGGTAGGTAGGTAGGTAAATGGGTGCTCTTGTGACGATTATGCCACAGCTTCACTTAGACCATCAGTTGGATCCATTGTGTCCACTTGGGAATGGCTGACAAACATCCGAGTGCTATGGCGATATGTTTGACCTAAGACGCGTGATGAAGAAGGTCAGTTTGTGTCGGCGAAGACATTTTGCATATCCAAAAATCAACCAAAAATAGGTTTTCCAGACGAACAAGAATCTATTTAGTTGTTCCTCCTAGAAGACGAGAAGAATATTTGGTATCTTTTTCCCTACAAAAACAAAAACGTTCTAGGATCACAATACTCCAACCCCTCACTCTATGAAATGAACGCCACAGTAAAACCAAAGCAACAATGACAGTAAAAGGAAGGTAATTTGATATACAAAAAGACTTTTCAACATCGAAAATAAAATCTCTGCACTTCGTTAAGTATAATCCAACGATAAAATCTCGCCATTTTAAGAGAACTTTCGTGATGCCATTAAATAAAGTCGAACGCCAATAAAAACCTAAAAATAATGCTCTTGTCTGTCGAGGACGACCTTTGAAAAGCTTTCAAATGACGAAAACTATAGTTTGGATACAACTTTTCTAAGCTATTGTTAGAAAACAATAGGCTACATTTTTCCTGCTAATTGGGAAACGACCCCCACAAAATTTGCGCTGGGAAGTCTTGGTATTGTTTAAAGCTAAAGGGTCCGCCATCTAACTTTTTTTTTTTCAACTAGTGCTTATTTCGCGAATGGTAACACTTAGCTCATGTCTGATTCGACAGATAATTAGTTTTATCCTTCCGCTGAACGAATATGGTTGTGTATACGCTTGAACAACGCTAGGAAATATTGCGACATTACTTTGAAAATCATGGTAAAAACGGTGCGCACACCCGAGAAAATTGCTGCTGTGGCAGAAAGTGTGCGTGAAGCGCCATCAACATCAATTCACCGTCGTTCTCAACAATTGAACATTTCGGAGACATCATTGAGACGAATTTTGCATAAAGACCTTGGTATGACGCCGTACAAAGCCCAATTGGTTCAGGAGTTGAAGCCAAATGACCATCCAATGCGTTTTCGCTTCGCTAAGTGGGCTACACTCGATGTTTTGCGCCCTGTTTTCGAAGATTGCTTTATCAGCCGCAGAGCTGATGTCGTTTGGCCACCTCGGAGCTGCGATTTGACACCGTTGGACTATTATTTGTGGGGTGCCGTTAAAGAAAAGTGTTACGCCGACAAGCCAGAGACAATTGACGCTTTAAAGGACAATATTCGTGAAGCCATTGGTGAAATACAGCTGCACACAATCGATAATGTGCTTAAAAATTGGACCGATCGTGTAGGCTACTGCATGGCCAGCCGAGGCAGCCATTTGAATGAAATTATTTTCCATTACTAACCGGAAGGATTGTACTTTCAAATAAAAAAATAAATTTGAGAAAATATTCAGTTGTTTCTTTTTATAGCATTTTCAAAAAAAAAAGAAAGTTATTTGGCGGACCCTGTATTTCAATTGGAGGATATAATGTAGTCGGCAAAAACATAATTAAATTTCTCTTTTAACAAATAAAAATAGTCTATTTTTTAAGTGTTTTTTTTTTTTCAATATTGATCCGAACTTTTTCTCTTTCTAAACCGGTTTTCAAACCGAACGGAAAGTAACTCACTGCGACAAAAAATACCGCTGGCAAAGGTATAAGCTATCAATAAACAGAGTTAAAGTAACAGCGCCATCTATTCGATTCAATTAAATTATCGCGTTTATTTCTGCTGAACCGATCCAACGAACATTGCATTTATCTATGTAAAATATTTGTTAGGTTTAACATTACCCTTTCATTCACTCTCTTTCCTGGATGATGAATGGTATTTTAACAACGCCGCCCCTTCTCTATGAGGTTAAGCAGGAAAATATAATGCAAAGCACATTAATCCATCATTCGTTTGACATGTCTTTAACGCATTGACATTAATTGGTATATCTACATATTACGTAGATTTGTCTTTACAAACCACGATATTTTGTGTTTTATCTCTTACACTACTGCGCATAATCCTAGCTAACCAATTGAAGTCTTGATAAATATTTCTAGACCTGATGAAAGTAAGTTGTAAATATAGCATAATGAAAGCATTACCCGCTACGGTATAGACCAAGCATATGGTGGAACCAGAGGACGATTTGAAAATTCCCCTTTGATTCGGTTTTAATGTCTCAGATTTGGTTTGAAAATCTTCTCAAGTATATTTTGGATAAATCACTTGACATCGCTAAACATTGCATTCACAAAATAGAAGAAGGCGCAATTTTCTAGTCGATTACCTTGACAGTGGCTTCCAAACTGCAAATCAAACATACATAAGAATATATGCTACTTTTGTGTTTCATGTAGAACGAAAAAAAATCCCGGCTAATTGTTTTCAAGCGATACATACAGTCATTCAAATGAAAATGGAAGCACTTTGATGTGTATACTCTCTGTGGAAAAGACGATAGAAGTTTAGAGGTCGGATGCTAATGGTTGATGTCTTGATGTGTATGTATGCTTTCAAAATTATCCGCATATGGCAGCCGATTCATTGATAACAACATGAATCCAAGCTCACTAAGTGATCTCGGCCATAATTAGATGGTGGCGTTCTCTATCACCATCCTCATATCCATAGCGCACTGCCTCCAATTAAGAGAAATACAACTATGTACTTTACGCATTCAGTGTGCCACTGCCACCAGCAAATTGATCAATGGGCATTGGGCACGCCCGGGCATACAGAGTGCAGAGTTCAAGAAGATTATCTCCTCGGCACTCTCGACGGGAGCAGTAGTGCTGTAGGCTGTAGTGTATAGGCCATTATTTGGTTGATCTCTCGAATGGAATTACAATAAGTACAACTTATTTACAAATACTCGTAGCGTTATATTTGATTAGTATCAATTTTTAGGTTTACGCGCTTACTGATAAGTAACGAGTGCACCATCAGTGATTGCACATTTAAGTGAGTAAAAATACAAAAGGCAGAGAAAAGCACATCACTAATTAGCTCAGTGTCATCTTGTGCGTGTGTTTGTTTGTTTTTAATTTGCCCAAACGAACAGTGACCAGTGACAGTGTAAATTGTTTATTAAATTTTAAATAATCATGCAAGTAAAAGTGCGCTTAAAAATATTCTCAATTTCTTAACACTCGTACTTTCAAAACTAACTGTGTTGTCAAATCGGTATTCCTTTTTTTCTCCTTAAACATTAAATTGTTACCATTCATAAAAGAGATGTTCATATTGTGGTAGGAAAAACCAATGAAATGTCAGAAGTCACATGGTTGAACCGTATGAAAGAGTTTGTTCAAGGACTTATATCTTCAAGCAAAAGCATTTTTTTCTCCAATAAGAAGTCTCTAGAGTTTTTTTCTCAAGTTATGCTGATCATTTATTTCATTGTTAAAAGGCAGATTGTCCGCGAGAAGTTTTTTTTTTTTTTTGTTCCAAAATAATACATTTCACGAAAATAGTTGGAAGCAAAGTAGACATCTACCAAGCTGTGAGTTGGACTGTAATTCATAGGGATAGAGCTTAAACATTACATCGAAACTGATGGTGATGATGAACGCAAAATATCACTTTAACGTCGCACCAGGGACTAAATCCTACGCAGGTTTCTCCCAAAGCAGTCCTAATGACAATCGAAGAAGCTCCCCGTCGGTCCGATCAATTTCACGCGAAGTTTTCTTACTAGTTTTGAATAAAAACGATAAAACGAAAGTTCGATTTTCGCCTGGGGCCTACCGGCCAGGATTTGTAGATCCTCTTGCCTGGAGCATTATTATTAAATCCTATAACTTGTTTAAGCAAATTTGGTTTACCTCTTCTCTTTAGTTCATAAAGATTGCTGTAAAATTGTCTCGAGATGAACAATTTGTCAAGGACCTTTTTTTGTCGTAGATGAAATAATTTAAATGATATTAAAGGAATTATTCCAAACCGTTTGCGTTTCTATACAATCATCTTAAACCTTTGCAATCATTTAAGAATATTTGCAATCATTTACGTTCTTCATAGAACTTTCCAAATCATTCGGAATCATTAAATACAAATTCAGGTTTTGTCAATCTCACCGAAACTCTGTAATAATTCGCATAATGTACTGTAAGTTTTTTTCACCTAAAATATATCCTCTGCAAACATTTGAAACTTAAATATTTAAAAGTCGCAAGCACAAACTTTTCTTTAAACAAGGCAATTTTAACTTATTTATGTATTCCGTTAATTATAGCTGACAGGCTTTGGAATTCGCGAGGTCTTGATAAAAAGAGCACATTTCATCAATTACAGCACAAAACTGACACAATATTCTACATTCGATGTATTTGCTCACATTCAGTGGGAAATAACATCACATAAAAAAAAGTGGAGCGAGGTGAAGCTATTTCCCATGTGAAGTTATTGCCCGTGAAGTTATTTCCCTTGCATCGTCTGTCGCTGGTTTTCAGGTTCAATTCCTTTATTAAATGTTTTTAATAATACGAACTAAAATTCGAGAGAATTCACTTCCGTTGCATCATCATATCACAATTTCCGTAACACATTAAGCAGTTCACTCCCCAGCTACCCATAGAAGTATTCACTTCAAATAAAAAAAAAACCTTGGTATTGACGTCACCTTTCATGGGAAGTATCCACAAACAAAAGCGTTTTACACATTTCAGAGAACATTAATTTCAAACCTAATACAACTTAATTTTATATACATTAGAAAAAGAATGAAAAATGTTTGAATCGTCTTCTCCAATAAAAATAATGGCCCAGATAGCAAAAAATTGTGGCAAATTGCAACTTTAGTCACATAACGGTCACGCTGCCTAGTCCAATATAAATTCACTTTGTCGGAGTAGTCACTTAACTAGTTTGGAAAATTATTCCAAGCTCGTGGCTCTTTTTATAGAGGCTCGCTTTTCGAATTAGCAGCATTTTTTCAAGCGGCAACTAATTTTCCAACTGACAGCTGATTTGTTAATACAAGTCCTACGGTTCACAATAAATGTTTTCTATTTCACAATATGCAATAAATTTTTTATTGAAAACTTCGCCACTGTGAGTTCGAAAAATTTAGCCTGGACACTAAAAATGTTTATTAGTATCGCGGCATGAGTATGTGAAATGGTGATATGTGGAAAAGGTTCTTTTATGTCAATTCGGCTGCAAAAAGGATGTTCAACAAGCAAGTACTGATCCTTCTGTGGTTGAGCATCCCTGAGTCGACTATTCTCTACCTATTGTATTCAAACGTATTCATTACCTATTCCGAAACAAAAGAGTTCAATACCAAACTCTGTGATTTTTGTCAATTTAACTAACGTCCTGACAACGACCAACCATATAGAGAATACCCCGAAGAAAAACTCCTTGAAAAAAACACTTTTTTCTCATCAACATCCTTTTTAAATTTGAATTGATATTGCGAATTTTCACGAAGAACTCAAAGCTGCCCCGGAAGAAGAACAAAATTAATCCAAAAGTTTCTCCAGTCTCAACACAATTAGCTATTTTCCTTGAGGCGCCTCGAACAACATACACACAAGCTGACACATTATCCGTTTTGTTAACCCCCAAAAAATGTTGGGATGAAAACTTCTCAATTACCAAATGGCAGGTCTGGATAGGTTTACCTATATCGAGCTCATTTTTCATCATTAACGTCGTCGAGCTTATTCCGATGAAAAAGTTCCACGACACCGAAAATCCCCAACAAAAATCAAGCAATATCCTTTTCACCGCCATCTCTGCCACCTCCCCTAGCCCAATTACTATTATAGTTAGTTGCGGTTAGCACGAAGTGAGCTATACAACCAATTAACTTGAATGCACTCAACTCCTCGCCTCGGCCAAGCAATTATGCCGTTGATGTGGATGTTGACGGCGATGATTATGAGGTAGCCCAGGGAATAAATTCAATAAGACTCGATTTATGTGCGCTTCTCATAACGCCAAACGCCATAAACAGGTGTAAAGGTGAAGTTTGAAGAGGGCAACCATACCTATAGCTACCGCCCCAAAAAAAACGTTCTGAACTCTGTCGGTGTTTTTTTCTTTCGTTCGTTCTCTTCCAGCTAAGGAAAAAGAACAAACACAGAAGAAAAAAAAGACACCATAGACATTTAGATGCCAAAATATCTCAAATATCTATATGTGTACAGTGTACACCTTTGGTTGCATTTTTGTAGGTGTTCCATGCACACACCGCCAGTTTAAATGTGTATACACGGTAGGACCCTAAGCCGATGAGACTCCCAGGTAAACGAAAACATCACAAGAAGAGGAAAAAAGTATCTCATCGATCGCCATACAATAGAGCAGGCAACAGCATTCCGGGGGCTTGGGATGATCTTCGGCGGCTGTATCTTCAGTTGATTACCTCTCTAAATAAATATGCTGCTGCTGCTGCTTGCTTATGCTGTTGATCCATCCCATCCATCCATGCACATCCGTCTCTATCCGTGTTGCTTACCGATCACCATGCTGCCGCTGACAGCTTCATATATATGTTGGCCTGAGGTCTATCGATGTCCTCAGTAAGTGCTTTGTTTTTGTGCGGGAAGGTGTGTGTGATAAAAGCGGCGCTCAAAAGTTTACGGAAAGAAAAAATTATACATAATTCACTCATTCATAATCAAAACTAGTTAATTGAAATGCCCTCGCCTAAAGTGATGATAGTAGTGGCGAGTGCCATAGTGTTGGGGATGGTTACATTGGCGTCTAGTGACAAATTCGCCGTGCACCTCAGCAACGATCTGCAGGTGGAGGAGGAAGGATTCTTCGAAGTGATCGAACAGCCGCGTGTGTTTGTAAGTGGTAGACAACTGTTGTGTTTAAACAAGTTGACGTCATATATATATTTTCTTTAATAGAACCCAAACCTCAAAGGTCAAGGCAACACACCACGAGGTAGTATTTCAAAAGTATCAGACTCCACTTCCGATCCATTTAGGAAGGGAGAGAAAAAACCGCATAATCGACTGCCGGCGTTCCTCTTCAATTCCGATTTGAATAAGATCCAATCGAATGCGAAGAATATCGAAAATGATTCCGGGAATAATTTTGTTTACGAGCGCAACATCATCGTGGAGCCAGCTCTGCCCGCAGACAAGATACGTGCCGAAATGGAGGCTCGCATCGGTGATAAGATCAAGGGAGACAATTCCAAGGGTGTGCACAAGGAGAAGTTGCTACGACGACGATTGTCTGTCCAGAGGTAAGTTCAATGTTGTTTAAATTATGTCTGCGGCCTCGTTGCCTTGAGATACATTGTTGTCTTATTGAGATGGTTGGTGCAATTTTTCCTTTTTCTTTTTCCGTGTTCAAGTGCAGGATGTAGTATTTTTGAAAGAATTGTCTACCAATTCACAGTTTATTGGGGTTTTCCCAGAAATTCCCTAAGTAGGGTGTAGCAATTTTACCTGCAACCTGCCTGCGCTAGAGTATTTGGGATTACCCGGAGATTTTTGAATAAGCAGTGCTAGGGAAATACCCAGAAATGGTTAATGAGCAAATTGTTTAGTGTGGGTACCTGCCCTCTGAGGAGTGTGCTTAACCCTTTGGCTCGTACTTCGAGACGATGTGTGTGTCATGTGTGGTGCTTGAGATTTTCGAGCTTAGAAGGGATACAATTTGGAAAAAAATATTAAATCAAGAAAATTTGACTCAAATGGAAAAAATCTGTATTTACTTTTACAAACTGTTGACTGAGGAAGGAAAATTTCACTGTTGAACTGATTTTTTGAGGGCCTTAACAAGATTAAACCGTACGAGTAGTATATTGAATTTTCGGGAATTTTGGATTTTCTGGATTTCGGGTTATCGGGATTTTGGATTTTAGGGATTTCGGTTTTCGGGATTGTGTCCCCAACCCTATTAATTCCAATGGAATTTTTAGTGATTATTGGAAGTGCTATTTAAAAAAATTATAGCTAATTGAGTCAGTACAACAACTAAGTCCTTGAAGGCCTGAAAAATGTAGCTTTGGTTAGTAAATTTGTTTTTAATATAACAGAGAAATTTTTAGCTAACTACGAAAGACTTTAGAGAAGAAACGAATAAGAGTGTTTTTTTTTTTTATAACATTAGCAGTTTTTGGATAGTGACAAATTATTTTTTTTTTTTTTTTTTGTTTGCTAACAACAGTGGTTATATAGCTATTTACTCAAACATACCTTGGCGGTTTAATGATCTGGATCTGGTGACATCCTCGTTTTTTTTATGGAAAGGAACTGTGATCTTAGCTGCATAAAATATACGACACGCAGATGTCAAACCCGTTTTCAGAGATTGTATCGTGTAGGTTATACGTTCTAGTTTCACTAAACCATTTGTGCAGTGGATTTGGGTTTTTGAATAAATTACTAAAAACCGAAATTGACTGTACAACTGTTCTCATGTGCTCAGTTTTCGTTTGCATATTTTTCTCTTCTTTACACCGGTTTGTCTTGTTTGTCCTTTGCCATTACTTCATCAATTTTGTATCACTTTGCACTTTAGGATATTACAATTTTTTCCATATAAATCTTTAAGGAAAAGCTGCCATACATTATATTCTACATTTTGCATCATAATCTTGAAGTGTCCCATCAACGTCCCATACATTCAACATTGGTAAATGTTAGCAATTAAATTATGTGATATTAGGTTCAAGTTATTTAACAATATTGTCGAGACGATTGACCGCAATCAGAACCAAAAAAGTTAAATTTTGAATGCAAAGATTCTAAAAGCAGCCCTTAATTTTCGAAAAAAAAACATCATTCAAAAATTACCATTTGGTACATGATAATTGAAAATTTGATAACATTATCACCAAGGGCAACAACAGCTTAAAGTCGGAACTTTGGTTTTCTTTTTAAAAGTAGAGGAAAACGAAAAAATTAACGCCAAACTCCAAAAGTCTTATATAAACGTCATCCAACTTAAGCCAATGTAATAAATGTGTAAATATATTTTGCATTATGACCAAAATGGAATCAGTGGCCAAGTGCCTGATAGAACGTAAGTTATTACTGGACCGTTTTATTTAACCTGGTTGGGCAGAACTTTACGTTCACATTTGAGACTAGCTTTTAAACCGTCATAGTTATTTAAGCACTAGCAAAAAAAATGGGTTCCAAAAATCTACTTATTTTCGTTCTCGTACTTTGAAAAACGTTTACAAAAGACGTCAAAAAGAGATTTTAAAAAAAAAGTGGAAGCTTACCGGTTCATTTTACTTACTTCATGTCATCGGACAGCAATACAAAAGGTTGCAACTCACATACAATAATAAAGAACAGTCTTTTAAAATAGAGTTTAAACTGTAACCGTAGCAATACTTGTTCTAAGTATAGCTTAAGTTTAAAAATATGTCTGATATTTCTGTCTGCCAGATTACTGACAGCATTGAGATCGAGTGAGTAGTCCTTAAGTAAAATTAGCTAATGTGCGATTGCATTGGTATTCTATGCGATCATTTCAATAGAATCAGTGGTCTGTTCCAAGCGGTATATGGAAGATAAATTAATGTGCGTCCACATTTGACATTCGCTTTAGTTTACATAATTCTATTGTTGGCAGCAGATAGTGAGAAATGTGTGCTTTTAGACTGCGGAACTAAATTTGTTCTTGGTGTTTGTTTTTTCTTCCAATTCAGTCGTTTAAAGAGAGAACTAGAACTAGTCCAAAGAAGAGCGTTTTTAGAATAAGCAAAAATGACAGACGTCTGCAATGTGCATGTGCATTTGGTATGAGTTTGGCAAATGTGTCCTGTCTTCGAATGCATATTTTTCATTCGTAAAAATAGAAATTACTGTGCTACAAATAACAGCTTCTCATAATAATTTACTATTCACTGCTGTACTTTTCTGGTTTCTGGTGAAGAAACAATTAACTAATGTCTGCTTCACATCTTGGTGTCTGCAAATTTAAGCTATTTTCTAGTTTTGCCGTTAATCGAATTTTAAAAATAAGGTATTTTTAAGGTTTTTCCTCCTGCAGTTTAAAACATAATTTTCATCAAAAATCATTTCAACACACAACCACATTTATGTACATTTTTTCTCCCATTGCTTCGTTTCCAGGCGGCTCTTCAAGAAACGCAACCGAAGCAACCGAAAACGAATAACAAAACGACATTCGAAGAAGAAGACCAAACACCCAAAAAAGGGACGGAAATTGATGTAAGTTCCTTAAAAGAGTATTTAAAAATTTTGACAAACAGACTCAATAAAGTTCAACACAGAAATACCCAAACCATATCCTGATTTATTTATTTTTTTCATCTAGTGGGTGGCATTCGCCCACATTTTGCCACCTCTAAAAGCATCAAATTTAAAAGCGTATAAATCACTTTACTTCCACTTCGACTTTCAGGCCACCGATAGCACGTCCAACTACCACGGAAACTAACCTGCAACGTAACACTCGTGCGGTGACCGCCAAAAGGGACCGAATCTGGGACTATGGAGTAATTCCGTACGAAATCGACCGTATCTTCAGTGGCTCGCACAAGGCACTCTTCAAGCAAGCCATGCGTCATTGGGAGAACTTCACCTGTATCAAATTCGTCGAACGTGATCCCAAGGTACATCCCAATTACATTTACTTCACGGTGAAAAATTGCGGGTAAGTTTCACAGCTAAATTAACACCTCTTGTTCGAGCGCACTTCTAACCCATGTCATGTTTGGTGTGCGGTGGTGTTTTCTCTCTTTTTACAGCTGTTGTTCGTTTGTTGGCAAACGCGGCAATGGACGTCAGGCCATCTCGATTGGGCGCAATTGTGAAAAGTTCGGTATCATAGTCCATGAACTGGGTCATGTGATAGGATTCTGGCACGAGCATACCCGCACTGACCGCGACAAGCATATAATAATAAATCGTGCAAACATCATGAAGGGCCAGGAGTACAATTTTAATGTGCTCACACCTGATGAGGTGGACTCGTTGGGCCTGCCCTATGACTACAACTCAATTATGCACTATGCCAAGAATACGTTTTCGAAGAGTCTGTATTTGGATACGATAATGCCGTTTGGACTGGTCACCGAAGACCGCATCGAAATTGGCCAGCGATTGAGATTGAGTCGGGGCGATATTGCCCAGGCAAATTTGCTGTACAAGTGCGCAGTGTGTGGGCGGACATTCCAACAGGGTTCTGGTGACATAGTGTCACCGCAGTACTATTACGGGGAGGTGGATGAGCGGGTGATTGATGGGGTGATGCCGCCGGAACGCTGTGAATGGAGGGTAACCGCAACGAATGGCGAAAGGATTATTTTTAGGATTCATCAGATGGTAAGTGTATTTTGTTTGTTGATCCTTGCGGGGGGGAAGAGAAGAGATTTTAAAGGATTTGGTTTTTTTTTCGATTTGTCTTCTGTTCTTTAGAACCTGCTGGAGTCGGCGAACTGTGAAGAGGATTATTTGGAAATACGAGATGGTTATTGGCACAAATCACCCGTTATTAAGAGGCTTTGCGGCAATGCGACATCGCAAGTGATTAAAACGGAATCAAGTCGAATGCTTATTAGCTACGTGAATCAGAACGTGATTAAGGGATTCAAAGGATTCATTGCGGATTTTGAAGGTAAGTTTTGAAAGTGTTTTACTTGAACTACATAAGGAGCCTTGCTTTAGAGTATAGAATCACTTAAATCTTACAATGAATATGGGATTGTCGGTGAGGTAGACTGGAGTTTAATTTTTTAATTGATTGAATCCCTTTGCTGGGGTATGGGAATGCAATGAATGAAAGAGATGTCACATCCTGGAAAAGGAACTTTAACTTTTAAATAAATTATGTATGGCATTGCTCTTCCGAGTGGCTGTTAGAATGGTTAAGGTTAAAGGGATGGCAGGCATAGGACAGTTGTATAAGTTTTGGTTTTTAAATGTGAGTTCCTAAACACTTCAAAAGAGTCTTAAAATGCGAAGCATATCCTTTATCATTCTGATGGAAGTTTTTGGAGTACAAAATCAAATGGTGGTTGTCCTTTAAGATGAAAATCAAAAAAAAAAAATCGTTTTAATGGAAGGAATGAATATGAATATCTGCTTTTCTTGTTGCTTCTTTAAAAATATTTTATGTATTTTGTTATAGTGACAGCATGTTCGGACATAGACTTTACCTTTTCGTTGCTGGTGTTTTTAATACTTTGTAATACGTTGGGATTTAGCGTAAACAGTAAACAGTCCTTCTCCAAGTCAATGTAATCAATTCGAAATCAAATTTGGTTAACAAATTTCTCGAAGTCCTTTGTATAATATTAGTAAATAATTCACATGACATTTCGTTGACGTGGTGGTCCATTCATTGCAAGAAAAAATAATCCGAAACAGATTTGTGAAAGTCCGTAAAAAATTTGGAAGAGCTAAAAGCTACTCGTATGTAGATACGATACGTTAGGGTTTCCCAAACAATGCTTCATTGGAAAATTGAAGTAAACATCTTTCTAGATAAATCAAACCTTGTGCTTAAGACAGAAGAATTAATTGCCAACCAAATCGAATGCATTCTAAGAGTAAAGAGTGAAATTAAATCTGTCATTCAGTTGGAGTCATTCTGCTTCAATAATAGTGGACCAAATTTATTTGATATGCAGTAATAGTCAAAGCAATCATCTGTAGCGGCTGGTGGAATAGGTACAAACTAAAGCCTTTCAAGTGTTAAGTAAACATTCACGCCGAGTCAGTTGGAGTCAGCTCGAGTCACAGTCCATTTTTAAAGGAATAATAAATTAAGCTAAATGAAGTCACTTTACAACAGCTGACTCCTGGCGACTCAGTCAGTTTTAGTCAACTGCAGTCAGCTGGGCTGATTTCAGACCGTAATAAGTGGACATAATCAACTTACGTGGATACAGAACTTTGTATTTGAAGCTTTTATACTTTTTATAATATTTTGGGAGCAGTGAAATGAGTGTGTAAATTATTCAATCAACTGAAACATCGCCAGTACAAAACAATTCCCCGTAATCCCTAAATAACATCCATAAAACTGTCCACTTAAAAATAAAACAAACCACCTAATTACAGCTCGCAATGTTTTTATCACTCGTATCATACATCCATCATTAGAATTGACCGCAAACCAATTAAACATCTCATCCAACAAACACTCCGTTAACCATACCAGGACCGTGGCCGTGCCTCTGCCTATAGCAAGCCCGAAACTATCATAAATTTCATAATACACGATTTAATTAAAATTTTACCCACATCCACCTAATTCGAATTATACACCCCAACAATGTGTACAACAAGCATTGTTTCCACTCAAAGTGGCAACATAAATGGCGCTGCCGAACGGAACGCAGGAAGCACAATATTCTCATGCAGGGATAATATTAGTTGCGTCATGCTACCAACTATACCACCATCAATAACCAATGTTACCACAATCATAAATTGGCATTATTTTCGATTCAACTTTGAGAAGGGAACGAAGGCAATTTTGCAGTTTGCACACATTTTGTTGAGTCCTTACATTTATTTAGTGAGCGATAATAGGATCTATTCAATTTTGCAGGCAGTTGTAATCATGTTGTAAATCATGGTTACCTTCACACAAGGTGATGGGTGTTGGCTATTCCGTCGTTTCTATGGCGCCTTTTACACTAATTTGCACAAGTCTTGCTGGAATACTTTAGGAGGGAATTGGGAGCCATTTCCACGATGGTATGATTTTTCCAATTGAATTGTTTTAGCCCGGTTTCTAACCGCAAAATATCTTTTACGTATTGACTTACCTTGGCTCTGCAGACAGCACAGCTAATATAGAGTACAGACTTTACCCTATGCATAAGCAAGCCCAAAAGTCCGTCGAGGAAATATTATATCGAAGCCAATATGAGCTCTCCCTCAGCTTCTGTCTAGTTGTCGAAGTTTTGCACTCCATTTTTATTTTGACACACCGAATTTTAAGTTCCTTGCCGTAGTCTTGTCGTCGTCGACCAAACATAAGCTTCGTCTGAAAGCGAGTAGTTTGTTAACTAAACCTCTACACGTTCTTTCGATAGCGAAAATCTTAAATCTTATTGATCTATGCGAACGCGTAGACCTATTTACAAAGGATCATCCTCTCCTCCCACCCCTAGTTTAATTTATTTTACAATCGATGCGTTACTGATATAACGACTGGTTGTTGTTAGGTTAGGGCTTTATCTTTAGACTCTGACTTCTCGAAGAATGCTATAAAGCGGCTAGCGTCGAATTTCTCTCGCTAAGCGGTTTACAGCATTCTCTGTGTTAAACTGCCCTCAGTTTGGACACTTCGCCGCACTAGGTCTGCATGAAGATTGCCTACAACTGTTTACCTGCTCTAGAGAATCCACCTCGTCAAACCAAAAACGGCCACTTTAAGCGAAACTTGCAACCGAAATACTCCCAACGAAGGAATGCTTATAGTCGCACTGACTGCAGTAAGACCGTATTTCAACTAACCACCGACAGTTTCCCAGTTCTAGGCGCTTGAACAACCCTCTCCGTTCCATTCTGTTATAGGCCCTTTACAATCTTCCCTGCTACCTTTTGTCCACATCCAATACTGAAATTCACTCCCATAAACATTTTCGTTTCAGTCATTTGCGGCGGGGACATCGAACTTAGTGCGGAACGGCGAATCGATTCGCCAAACTACCCCGTTGAGTATCTGCCGGACAAGGAGTGCATTTGGCAAATTACCGTGCCGGACAATCACCAGGTGGCCCTCAAATTCCAATCGTTCGAAATCGAAAACCACGACAACTGCATCTATGACTATGTCGAGATACGCGACGGCAATCGATCCGATTCCGAGCTAATTGGAGTCTTCTGCGGCTACAAGCTGCCACCGAACATTAAGTGAGTGCACAGCCGGTGCCCGATAAACACTGCTTTTGCTTTATATTTATATACACTACAACAATGTTTCTCTCTCTCTGTCGCTTGTGTGAAATTATTCCTACAGGACCAATTCGAATCAAATGTATGTGAAGTTTGTGTCCGATAGCACGGTGCAAAAAGTCGGATTCTCGGCGCTGTTCATGCAGGAGGTGGACGAATGCAAATACAGCGACCACGGATGCCAGCATGAATGCATCAACACCCTGGGGAGCTATCAGTGTGGTTGTTTCGCTGGTTATGAGCTGCAAATGGATGGCAAATCATGTGAAGGTAATTGCATTCAGATTCGATTTTCGTTTTTGTTCGGAAATAAATTTGCACCTCCCTGCTCGGCGTATACAGATGCATGTGGTGGGATAATCAATGCCACCGCACAGAATGGCACACTGACATCGCCCCAATACCCCGAAGTGTATCCCCTCGGAAAGGAGTGCGTTTGGGAAATAGTTGCACCACAGAACCACAGCGTGTTCCTCAACTTCACTCACTTCGACCTGGAAGGGACGAAATTTCAATTTAGCGAATGCAATTACGACTATCTGACCGTCTATTCGAAGCTGAAGGATAATCGCCTCAAGAAGATCGGTGTGTTCTGTGGCCATGAGATTCCGCCGATTATGAACTCCGAACAGAACATCCTGCGGTTGGAGTTTTTTTCCGACAAATCCGTGCAACGTGCCGGATTCTCGGCGTTATTCCACTTAGGTGAGTCGTCCTTTGAAACGTACAATAGGCGATTTATTTTTCATTTGGTGGGGTTTCTCTGTTTGTTTTTGCTCATTCCATGCAGATACGGACGAATGCGGTGTGAACAATGCCGGTTGCCAGCATCACTGTCTGAATACATTGGGCTCGTACAAGTGCAGTTGTCGGAATGGTTACACACTGGACGAGGACGGCCACAACTGCACCGAAACGAAATGCAAATTCGAAATAACGAATCCGTATGGGGTCATCTACAGTCCCAATTATCCGGAAGACTATCCCCGGAACACATATTGCTTTTGGCATTTTTCCACAGTGCTCGGTCATCGGGTGCAGTTAACTTTCCACGAGTTCGAGGTGGAGAATCATCAGGTAAGGTTGGATCCTGTTCCTGTGCACAGGATCTCTGTTTCAAATATTCAATAAAGTTCGTGTGGGGGAGGGTGGTTTTTTTTTTTTTTTTTGTTTTGCTCCTTTCTTATTGCCTTCTTTTGAATATTTACAGGAATGCATTTATGATTCTGTTGCCATCCACGACGGCAGATCCGAGAACAGCTCCACGCTGGGTGTCTACTGTGGCGGCAGGGAGCCGTACACTGTGCTGGCATCTACAAATGAAATGTTTATGGTGCTGAAAACTGATGCTGGTCTGCAGAAGAAGGGATTCATGGCTACCTACTCAACAGGTAAGAGGAGTGTGATTATTGGGGATGGGTGCAGGAAACCTGTCGAAAGATAAGACGGAAATGATGTTCTTGTTGTATCAGGATCTGCGACGTGGCGGGCCTTAGTTGTGGTTGCGTGAGGTGGAGAATTCATTGTGTGGAGAGAGGAAAGCATTTTTTCTTTAGCCTGCCCGTGGTTGTTCGGTTTCAGTCATATTCCACGGGATTGCGAGTGAAGTGTATAGGAAATTAAGTTCGTCGGGGTGGGTTTTATAGACATTCCATTGAATTCAATTTTGTTTTACATAAAATCGAATAGGTGTAGGTAGGGCTAGAACCTATGAATGTAATAAGAAATAAGTTTTGATATGGGTATGACTTGGGAGCGTACTTTTATCTCAGACGCAATCAGTTTTGGTATAGGGCGTTCTTTATGACTAACCTATTGTGTCGCAGTTTTTAAAAGATGTACCTTAACTTTTTAGATTTTCATGCATAATCATTCTTTTCTATATTGCATTTTAAAAAAGTTTTATTCGTAAGGCGGAACTCTTCTACTGACTACTTACAATCTACAAAATGTGCAAACATTTTCCTTTTGGTTTTGTCTATCTCAAAACAGTAAATGACAGTCAGAACAATGTTACAAAATTAAAGTCTTCTACCGCGTCCACTGCTAGAAGATTGACATCTATTACATTTTGGTACAGCAAGTATTGGTAAAAGTACAAAGCCTATGCCCATCTAGTTGATAGTGTACCACTAGATAGAGAGAGGGAGAGCAAAGAAACTCGTCTCTAAAGTTAAAAATTCGGATATTGCGTTGTGGTGAAAAGTCAAGTTACTTTCCAATCCAGTTTGTTTTTATTGTAGAAAGAGGAAACGATCATTGCTTTCGTAATTAATAGCTCGTTCGTGTTTTTTTTCTATGGTCCACACCACACTACAGAGCACTGAAAAGAACTGCATGTATGCATACGAAATACAACTTGAAAGAGAGTAGCCATATTTTTCTCGGCAGCCATGTTTTTCTAGATCTCTTACATTTTTGTGTCGCTGGGACGCTGGAAAGAGCTTTCTTTTCGCTTTTCTATTGCTGCTTCCTTTGTTTGTCACTAGGCTTACGGCTAACGCTGGCTAACACAATTTGACTAAAGTTTTACTGGATATGAATGATCATGTGGACAGTTCTTCGGTTGATAATTATAACATACGGAGGGGTAGACGATATTTTCTAAACAAATCTAAAGTCAATGCGAAACGTGCCTAATTTTTTGGACATTCCTTTGATTAGTTATTGAATCAAAAGCTAACCAAACTCTTATCGCAAACATGTGTATATCTACCTTCCAGAGTAGTCTACTTTTTTGACAGTTTTCAAGAAACTTCGAATTCGGTTTTGATGATGCCAGTGCCGTTAAAAATATTTTGACCTATTTGCGAATTAGCAATGTTCCTACTTGTCTGTCAGTTGGTGACACTAGGTAGTATAGATTTTGGTTGGAATATGTCTATCCGTAATAAAACGCAATTGACAATGCGGAGGACTAATCAACTTTCTTAGCGTTTTCTTGATGACAATTAACCATCGTTGCAAAGTAAGGATTGTCACTGTCATGCCTTTCCATGTTGGATGTGTCAATACTTAATGTTTATTTGCTTGAAATTCAATTTTCGCTAGCGCTTACAAGATTGTGAACAATTTCAAACTAAATTTCAGGATTTGCCTTACGGCCATTGATTTAAAAGCATAAACTAAATTTGAGCAGTCACATTCAAAAGGCAGCTCATCTTTTCGTGCTATACTGACTGTCAAAGACATTAAATCGCAAACGCGCGTCAACGCACAAAAAGGATACCTACTTGCTTTATCGTCATTTGCTCTCATCTTTTATGTAACCATCAACTTCAAGTGTGTCGTGCTTCATGTCACCTCTTCAACGGGAAAGAAAACATTTAGTTGGTTCAACCATATAAACCACACAGATACCTTTTTTTTATTCAACTTTCAGGCGATGCATGATGCACTTCATGTTGTTTATTTTGCGTAAAGCATATAAAAACGAAGGATATATTGAAACTTATCCTTGTGCGCTTTGATAGAGCCAGAACCTTCATACAAGGAGATGAAAGGTTGAGGTCGAGGTTATTTGCTTTCCGACTTCGAATATAGACGTTATGCAAACACCTTTACCGCTTTTAGCCTGGCAATTATGTAATATTTTCCTTTTGCAGAATGTGGAGGATACTTGCGTTCAACGAACAGATCTCAGGTTTTCTACTCACATCCTCGATTCGGAAACCGACCATATAAGAGGAATATGTACTGTAACTGGCGGATCCAAGCTGACCCCGAGAGCAGTGTCAAGATCACGTTTCTTCACTTCGAAGTGGAATACTCGGACAGATGCGACTATGATTCCGTGGAAATATCCGAGGAACTCAATTACATGAGGAACACAAACCACGGGCAATTCTGTGGTAATAGGGTGAGTTTTGAGCAGAAAATACTCCTTGCTAAGCACGAGGATAATGACTTTCGTCTTTCATTTTCAGAAACCACCTCCAGTGATTTCCTACTCGGATACTATTTTGATTCGATTTCAGTCGGACGAGAGTACTTCGCTGAAGGGATTCGCGGTGTCGTTCATTTCAGTGGAACCACCTGATGAGGAGTCTGGAGATGCAGATTCTGTAACACCGTTCCCAGGGTACATGAAGAGTGTGTACTATGCGGCAGATGGGAGCTCGTATGATGATTATGATGACAACTATCGGGCATTGGCAGCGGGGAAACATGTCTGAAGTACAGATGTTTGACTTATTGTAGGTTGTAAGGTGTAAATAATTTGTAAAAAAAAATACTTTGTATATTTGTGTGAATTTAAACGCGGAATTAGAAAGTAATGTAAATAGAGTGGGAATGCGCTTACAAAATTTGTTTGTTTTTAGTGGAACATGTTTGAGGCAACAGCTCCACGGAAATTAAGCAAACATTTTGGGGAGTTGTTAAAACGTAATAGGTTTGGCTTTCCGGATAGGAAACAAAGTCCAGGTGAAATAATTGATTAGTTCCGCTCCCAAATATAATCAACACGCACAACAACTGACTGGCTGAGTAGCGTTGCAAATTTAAATTGTTGGTCGATTCAAAATTTCAAACGCTAACGGCAACTGTCAGTGGCCATCTGCATTCGGAAACAAAATAAAGGTTGCATAACCCACATCCAAGACAACAACCGAAGCAATGTGGTTGACTCAAACGAATCATTATATACCGCAACCACAACCATTAGTAAATTACCAATCAAGTCTGCTGAACCTGCAACACCCTGTTGTGGAATTTCGAAGTTTCGTGAAAAAATACACAATGGATGTGTTCAGTTATTATTTGGTTTCTTAAGCGTAGTATGCAGATGATCCCAAAATAAAAACACCATACAAAAGTCACACAACGAAATCTTGAACGAACAATTTCGCTCTCCTTTTCATTTTATAGTACGCAGCTGCTGCGAAATGATGGCGGAAAAGTGCGTAATTGTAGTAGATTGCTTGGTACAATTCTCCACTCTCTTTTCGCACCTAAAGACAAAATTTTCCCTACGAAAATAATTAAAACAAATCAACTACCACTGATAGGATTCCATCAGAAAAAAATTCGTGATAGATGGAACAGTAAAGAAATTAATTTTTTCAGTGGAAGGACGCTACGCTTTACTCAGAAAACTAGATTGAAAAATGCTGACGCACAATACTATTTTGCTATGCCGATTTGTGTAGTCCTTGCGCGATTCAAGCCAGTCGGACTGGCTTAGTAAAGAATTTTCAAAGTTACACGAAATAAAGTAAAACCTTCATCACACAATGGAAACCAAAAAGTAGGGACTATACGTTACATGTTGTTCTGAGATAGACAGTAGGTAAGATTTTCACCACGCAATTACAACAACTACGCTCTACTTAACACTTCGAGGACTCACAGTAGTTATAATTGCGTGCTAAAACACTCATAAAACACCACTGAAAGAGCAAGTTTTTCAAGAAACTAATAATGGTATGCATTGTTCAAGTACTTAAATACAATATGAAAATATAAAAAAGATATAGTCAAAGATTTTTTTATTTCAATAAATCAGTCGTTTAATTGTGTTATACCATGAAAGTGATGAAACTGTGCAAAGAGGAACACAAAAGTGAAAATACTCTTAATTAAAGTGATTCTCAATTTTTGTTATCAGCCCGTTTATATTTCAACATAGGAACTTCCAGGAGAATAAGAATGGGTACCTAGCTTACCGCATTCGATATTCTCTACTGTGAATTTCACAATTTTTTACATTTTAATCAAAACCTCCACAAAAACCACACAAATTCAATACAAAACACAGAATAATTAAACACTGCGATGCTCATAAAAGCAAGATGACTCGCGGTCGGCCATTAGCAACATGCTTTTTTGTTGATAACACGTATTCACAGACGGGGGTTGAAATTACAAAAACAACAATGTAAACAAATGGGTTTTGGGGGGATAGACGTACGAAAGATATCCATCTCTTTTAATCATTCATCTCTGCTACAAACCTACTTAATTTCATGAACTTAACCTCTCTGTACTGAACGCACTCAATGGAACTGGCACCACTGCCATTTTTTTGCCTCCGAATGACAACAACAACTGTCATGGATGGCACAATTTTTTTCGAAAATAAATCAAAAACAAACGGTTGAAACGGTTAACGCTTTTCTTTCAACAGTTCCTTGCCTTTACACTTTTACAGTTAAAAATCCGCACTTATTGGAAAGACCTTCATATAAAGGATTTTCTGTTTTATTTTGTGAATTTGTTTATTTATTGCTTGCGTTTATATGTTTTCTTGTTTTACCACAAACTAAATACTCCCAACAAATGTCCTGAGTTCAATAAAACTACTCCTGTGAATCGTTTTTCTACAGTTTTGTGTGTTTCTGTTCAATTGTTCATTTATTTTTCATTCCATAATAAAAAGAGAACTTTATGCAAACATGAGTGCTTTTGAGGTAAATTTAGCTTATAAAAATATTTTGCAATGATATTGAACAGCAAACATTTCCTTAATTCAGGTTAATTTAACACCATCCCGGCCGAAGAATAAAAAGCGCCTAGAAGGCAAAGAACCGACCAGCGTCGTTATGGCACCGTTCTCATCCAAAGCTATTGTAACATTTGAGGATGTTCCCGTCACAAAGACGGCGAAACGTATTTTAAAGATATACAATCCCTCCGAGGATCCAATTGAGGTAATTAAGATTTGTAAACAAAAAGAAATCTCATTTGAAATTTTTACACTAAAATAATCTCGGTGACCTTGGAGACATTATTGCGAAGTTTGGTCGATCAGAGACGACTCGGAATGTTTGTTCTAAATTGCCTTGCATGGAGAACATTTCCGAAGAAACAGCTGTGAGCTGTTAGTAGGTTAAATGGAATTTAATGTCTAATGGAAGTTTTAGTGCACGCGAGTGGAAATAGGAACGAAATAACTGATTGTACTGCGATATTTGTATTCCCTTCCGCATTCCGCTACCTGAATTCGATTGCACGTCTTTTAATTTGATTCCTTCAGTCGATGACGGTAAAGTGTCTTGCTGTAGAGAGTCGTGCATGTTATTTGTCCTCATTGTTTTCCTGCCATATGTGAGTGGAAATGAACACAAGGGTGGTTTTCTCTGATCCCATTTGACTAGTAGAGCCATTTCGCAAACGAAGAAGGGTAACCGACGATGGCTTGTATTCGGTTTCTGGTTTATTATTGCTATTTGTTGCTTCTGACTAATTTTATGCAACAAAGAGATCAACCACTTTTTTGAGGGGCTTACTACGCTTCCTTACTGAATTCGCGAAACAGTATATATTTCAATTTCTTTTTTTTTTACCACTCGAAAAGCGAACGTAATTCGGGACTGCCGTTTTCAGAACCAGTACGGAGCACATGGCACCTGGGTTTTAGAAAAAAGATAGAAGCATAGGCTGTAATGAATTGTTTTGGCTAATGGAACTAGAAGAAAAAAACTAGAGAACTAGAGAGAAAAAAAAAAAAAAACGGTAAAATGAAGCTGATTACAGTCAATGCTCTGATATCCGCGGTGTCAATGTTTAGCATCTTGAAACCAAAAACTTTACATTGGCCTATCGTTTTTTTGTTTGTGACTGCTAAGTCGCCCATGTTCATGAGATGTGTTTTCTCTCTATTGCCTTCATCTGAATGTATCTGTAGTCTTGCAAAATAACAATGCCTTACGCATTTGAAATCTTCATATCAGGTACGTGTAACAAAACCGATACGTGCTGAGCACAATGTTACCATTGACTGGACAACAAATATGGTGCCTGCCGACAAAGAAGTCGAAATGGAAATGATCTGGAGTCCCTCGATGGAAATCGCTTGCAAGGAGACGCTCCAACTAACCGATAACCGCAATTTCCGCAAAGATGTTATGGTCATACTCAAGTCGATCAGCAATAAACCTGTTACCAAGGTGAGACGTCGTTTTACAAGCTCTCAAAGTCTGGCTTTATATACATATTTTTCTTCTATAGAACGTCAAACGCTTCCCGACAATCTCCTCGGTAAGTACTAATGTGAAGACCCTGCGCCTCAAATCACCAACCGGCCCCAAGTCAAACGTGCCTTCACATCACCGTCGTCATCGACAATCGCCCAAATGCAAGGCTCAAAAGACTGATCGCATGTCCCCGGAAACAAAGAAGAACCAACCAGTACAGAGAAGCAAAGTGTCACCGCTGCTCGAAAGGAACATACCACAAATACTAGTGTCTGTGCCGTCTCAGAACTTTGCCCGTCCTCAAGCGACATCGCACTTATTCAAGGAGAATGTGAGCCCCCAAACTCCCGGCAGTGTCTTGGATATGATTGACAAAATGCAATTCACACCTCTAACTGCAACTTCAGCAACAACTACGACTGTAATATCATCATATTCAAAAGGTACAGCCAGCGAACTCGAGTACCTTTCCTCTCTGCCCACCCCAATCAATCACAATACGGCGACCAGCGTCGTCGAAGAAGAGAATCTAATACGGCAAATGCGCCCACGACGTCTCCAAGTGGCCGTGGAATCATCTGAAGATGAAATGAGTCCGATGCATCTGAAAGCGGATGTAAGATCAAACATTGAAAGGATGAAGGAAAAATCCGAGATCGATGGTGGAGGACTGACTATCTTCCAGTCTCAAATGATCAACAACAAGACGTTCGACCTGAAACTGCTGGATAAGTCAGATTCGCTCAGCGAGTCCCAGGAGAGCTTCGAGAGTGCATGCGATAAGATCGTCCTCAACAAAACGTCCACCATAGCTCCAGCGCTGTCGCGTCCTCTCTCGATGATCGAGGAGGAAGATGGTCACAGCCCACCCAATATCTTGCAAAAAACTTACGAAGTCTCGAAAATTGACGAGCACCTAAAGCGCGACATTAAGCTAGTTGGCACTCCGCTGCGAAAGTACTCGGAATCTATGAAAGATCTCTCGCTAAAGTCGCCATCGTCCAAGATGCCCATTCAGGGATCAATGCCAAATCTCAATGAAATGGAGAACATTCGTTCCATCGAACAGAATCGGTACTACCACGCTTCGAAGAACACGTCCACCGCTGAAAAGCAGAAAATATTGAGGCCTAAAGTCATCTGTTTAGATGAGTCCGATGCTTCCAACAGCAGTCTGGCAAGTTGTACATCAGCCGCAGATCTGCTCTTTAACCACAATGAAATCTTGGCCCAGTCGAGTCGATTTAATTTGAACGAGGTCGGGAAGATGTCGAGCAAAAACAGTCCAGTGAGTGTGTACGCTGTAAACAATCGCAAACACACCCCCACAAAGCCGGTCAAGAGTCCTGCGAAGTCGGTTGGCTATAAGCGGTATAGGGATATGTCGCTGCAGGATTCGCCTGGTAGTGACACGTCCACGTTGGGGGTTACAAAGTCAGAACTGGCTAGTGTGTCCCCACCTAAGAGGGTGAAAATTGAATCGGATTCATTCACGCGTATGTCTATCGGGGGTCAATGGCCTCAGCCGCAGCTAAGGAAACCGAAACTCGCGAGAATCCTCTCGCAAGTAAAGAAACCTATGACACCGCGGAAGAAAGAGGAACCGATCGTAAAACTCTACGATTCTGAGTTGTACATGCAGTCGTACATCAATCCCGATCCCTTTGCTGCGTCTACGACGAGAGATCCCTTCTTGGCGTCGACGATGTATTTGGACGAGCGGGCTGTAGACAAGCATCAAGTTGCCTTCAGAAAGTGGCTGAATGCGTTGGTTTCCATTCCAGCTGACCTGGACGCCGATTGCAATCAAAAAATTGACGTCGGTCGGCTGTTCAATGAGGTGCGCAACAAGGATCTAATTCTGGCGCCGACGAAGGAAGAACAATCGATGAATTATTTGACCAAGTTCCGCTTGGAAAGCCTACGCCAGGAAGCTGTACGGTTTTTCATGAGCGAAGAGATGCAGATTCCATGCTCGAAGGTAGCCGTGTATGTCCACAAGCATGCCATTCGCATCAGGACCGATAGGAATCTCCACCTCGATGTTGTCATGCAGCGTTATATTCTGGAGCTCTTGCTTTGCTTCAATCCGCTGTGGCTGCGATTGGGTCTTGAAGTCGTCTATGCAGAGAAGATCCATCTGCACTCGTGTTCCGACATTGTTGGATTGAGTACATTCATCGTTAATCGTTTGTTCAAAGACAAGTTCCTCGAGCAGAGGTACTCAAAGGCGTACACACTTTCAGACGAGTATGCGGACCACATAAAGAAGTTCACCTTGCAAAAGGTGCTCTTCCTACTGCTCTTCTTGGACAAGGCCAAGTCGAAGCGGATTATCAAACACAATCCGTGTTTGTTTGTAAAAAAATCCCCGTACAAAGAGGCGCGAGAAATTTTACTGAAATTCTCGTGCGAACTGTTGGCGAACATTGGCGACATCACACGCGACTTGAAGCGTCTGGGCTATGTGCTCACGCACAAGCAAAACTTCCTCGATGAGTTCAACTACGCGTTCAACAATCTAGCAGTGGATCTACGGGACGGGATACGGTTGACTCGCGTTATGGAAATAATTCTGCTGCGCGACGACTTGAGCAAACAGTTACGTGTACCCGCAATATCCCGCCTTCAAAGGATCTACAATGTTAACTTGAGCTTGCGCGCATTGGCAGAGGCCAATTTCCAGTTAAAGGGTGAAATAACAGCCGCTGATATCGTGGACGGTCATCGCGAGAAGACGCTGTCTCTATTGTGGCAGATCATCTATAAGTTCCGCTCGCCAAAGTTCCATGCAGCTGCGACAGTGATTCAGCATTGGTGGAAGAAGTTGTGGTTGTTTGTCTGTATTCGGCGTAGGATTCGAGTAAAGATCGAAAAGCGGCGCAATGCGGCAGCTACCGCGATTCAGAGTGCATTCCGTGGATTAATGTCTCGGAAGTACATTGAGTTGTTCCGCTGGGAACGCACAAATGCCGCCATTTGCCTTCAGAAGCACATTCGTCGCTATTTGGCTCAGAAACACTTCTGTAACACAATACGCAGTGTGTTGTATATTCAGCGTTGGTATCGTGCTTACAAGTACGGCGCGCTGGGCAGACAATGGTTTGTGGACTTCCGTAGTAGAGTTGTATTCATTCAGCGGTGGATAAGGCGTGTGAGGTTTGCCAGAAAGCTCGAACAGTTCGTGCCAGTTATTAAAGAAATCAAGGCCGAGGTTGAGTTGCGTAACCAGAAGGCAACAGTTATTCAGCGATATCTTAAGTCGATGACGTTGCGAAAGAAATTCCGTAAAGTGGTAGCCGAACTTGTCGTCACCGTTAGGAACTCGAAGTTGGAATATAGGAGTGCCTCGAAGATTCAGTCTTTCTGCAAGATGATTTCGGTGCGGAAGGAGTTCATAGTGAAACGAGAGGCTGTTCGCCAGATCCAGCGATTCTGGAGGAGCTATCGCCAGATGACAGTTGTCCGTGAAGTGTATCTCCATAAGAGGCGGTGTGCAGTTCATATTCAGCGGAGCTATCGTCGCTATAAGTTGATGCAGAAAGAACGGGAGGAATACCTTGAGCTGCGATCTACTGTTGTAATGCTTCAGACTCGATATAGAGCCAATAAGTCGTGCTCTATTCAGAGGGCTCTGTTTTTGAAAGCTCGCAACAGCGCAATCTTAATTCAACGGCGCTTTATAGCGATTGTAATTATGCAGCAGATGCGTTCGAGTTATCAAAAGGAAAGATCAGCAGTCATACAGTGCCAACAGCGTTTCCGTGCAAATCGAGCGATGCGAAAACAACGCGCCGAATACGAGAAAATGAAGTCCATGGCTGTTCGTATACAACGGTTCTACAGAGGACGGCTTCAGATGAAGAAAGATCAAGCTGAATTCCGGAATACCATAAAAGCAATTCGCACAATTCAACAAAAACTGCGAGCCACACTTTTGGCACGTAAAGTGTGTGCTGACTACGTTCGCTTGAGCTACTACGCAATTGTTGTTCAACAGCGTTATCGCGCTCTGCTGCAGATGCGATCTGAGCGAAGTGAATTTATAGTCAAACGAGCGTCTGCCGTGAAGATACAGCGCTTTGTCCGGGCCAATCAGCAAATGAGGATCGACCGGGCACACTTCGTTCGATTGAAACAGGCGGCGTTGGTAATACAGCTCAGATTCAGGTCATATTTGGCTATGCGTTTGGATCGTGCTAAATTCACGGGGAAGAGGTTGGCCGTACTTTGCATTCAGCAGCGCTTACGAGGGTACTTGCTGATGAGAAAGATCCGCTGCGATTTTCTAAGCAAAAAGGGAGCTGCCGTTATTATTCAGCGGCGCTTCCGAGCTCGTCAGGCAATGAAAAGCACGAGATTACAATTTCTGCGGCTCCGACAAAGCGCTGTGCGCATTCAGCAGCGATGGAGAGCCCAACAGCAGATGAAGGAAGCTGCAGCAAACTACGAACAGAGTCGTAAGGTAATAATTGCCCTGCAGCGTCGTTTCAGAGCGAAGCTGGCGGGCAGAGTGGTCAGACGAGAATTTGAAAGGCAAAAGGCGGCCATAGTTTGTATTCAGCGCCGATTCCATGCCAATTGTCTGATGAAGCACGTTCGCAGCAGCTATGCCAGTCGTAGGGAAATGATTGTACGAATTCAGCGAAGGTTCAGGTCGTATATTCAAATGAAAGTGCAAAGAAAGGCGTTTGTGCAGCAAATTCAATCGATTGTCATGATTCAGCGGTGGTATAGATCAATTTTGGACGTACGAAGTCAGAGAAGTGCGTACCTCGAAATGAGAAGCAGTGTCATAACTATTCAACGTCGCTGGAGGGAAACAATGCTTGCGCGGAAACAACGTGCTAAATACCTACATTTGCGGTATTCTGCGGTTGTAATTCAGAAGAAATGGCAAGCAACCCTAGCCATGCGCAGACAGAGAAACGTATATATGAAACAGAAACGCAGTGCAACTGTACTGCAGAGGTTCTACCGCTCCCGCCTTCAAATGTTGAACGTGCGCAGTCAATATTTATTGATCAGGTCACTGATCGTATGCATTCAGCGGAAATTCCGCGCCAACGTACAGATGAAAACCGAACGGCAGAGGTTCTTGCAACTCAAAACGACTGCAATCTTTATTCAGCAGAAGTTCCGTGGTCGCATACTCACTGCTCTGGCGCAGGATAGATTCTCACAGATCAAAAAAGTAACCCTAGGTCTACAATCATCTGCACGCGGATTTCTGGCTCGAAAACGTTACCAAGAACAGATGACACCTGAAATGAAGCTGCTACTTGCACAGAAAAAGGCCGCCAGAGTGATTCAACGCTACTGGCGTGGCTACCGTGTGCGTAAGCGTTGGCAGAGCATTCCCATTCTCAAAATTCGTGGAAATATCAAGAAGCTGCGCAACAAAACCGATGTTCAAAGTACAATTCGATGGAAGGTTCAGGACTCTGTTCGAATTCTACGAGGCAGATGCAGAGCCACAGATTCGCTGAACGTTCTTCAGCGATTGGGTAAGACATTCAAATTGATTTGGTTGATAAGTTTGAACATTTGCATTCTCTTTTTGCAGAGCGAATGTCTCGCACAGTCCCCCATCTACTGATGGGCCAGTGCGACTTCATTTCAACCTTTTGCTATGGCATAATGGCTCAGGCGATACGCTCGGAAGTCGATAAGCAACTTATCGAATATTGCAGCTGTATCATTCTGAATTTGGCGCGCTACAACAGCACGACGGCCAAGACATTCCAAGAGGGTGGGCTGGTCACCATCGCACAAATGCTACTGCGATGGTGTGACAAAGATTGCAACATCTTCAACACCCTCTGTACGCTTATTTGGGTCTTTTCTCACTCCCCTGAGAAGCGACAGGTACATTACTTGACCAAACAAGTTGTTTCGGGATAACGAGTTTTTCTTTGTTCTTACAGAAAATCCGAGAGTTCATGACAACCCCGGAAGCCATCTACGTAGTACGCGAGACAAGGAAACTCGTTGCCCGCAAGGAAAAGATGAGGAAAAACATCCGAAAGCCGGCGGTTTCATCGGCGTTTTCACGTGGTCATCAGCAGCAAGGGATTGTGTTTTCGAGCCGAGCACTGCCCAGTCTCGAGCCAGACTATGGTGTTATCCGCAGCAAGCCATATACGTTCATTTCATCCGTTTATGCGTTCGATACTATCCTGTTGAACTTGAACATTGATATCCATTTTTGCTAGTTCAGTGTTATTTTGATTTTGTATTAATTGTCTTTTCGTTTTGTGGTTTCCTTAGCGGCAGCTTGTGGGAACATTATTTTGTTGTTAACCTCTAAGTAACATGTGTAATATTATACAAGAAGAAAATAAAGGTTTCTTTCTATAAAATTGTTTCTCAGTTCAGGGACGACCATAACTGGCAACATGAAGAGCAATTGAAGGAGTACTATATGTTGATCGGAAATTTGATGCAGATTTGTCGTAAAGATTGGGCTCTGCCTTTGTGCATGCAAGCAAACATCAAACAACCGCTAATCAAGTCTAAATTCACAACCACTACTTCTACGATGGCGGAAAAACCGTATGGAATCGCTTTTTCAGATGTGAGCGCTTTGTGTTGATCTAATTCTGATCAGACTACTGAGAAAGTGCAAAATTTTCATCGATTCTAGCAGTTTTCTTTTGAAAATAGACTCATTCGGGCTATTCTAAGGGAATATCGACCCCAGACGGTATTGATAGTAGATAGTTTCCACTCTCAGCGATCTATGTTATCTATATCTATTAACGGCTTAGCTTTCGGAATCGTTCTCATTAATTATAAATGTAAAATGTATTTTTGAATTCATCTTAAGTATTTTTGACCAATTAAAAGAATTCGCCGAGGCTGTTGAATGGTAGGTGCCATCGGATCGGCAGGTTTTAGAATTGATACTCAAAGCCTGCTTGTCCCGGCGATTGCTTTTTATAACGTTCTATTGCTATATCCTCAGTTTTCAATTGCATAGCGTGGCGTTTTCCCAATCCAAAATTATACCGATACATTGGGTAGTCTGGAGGAGAAGGGTCCATTTCGTATACATTAGCCATCGCTGGTGTCCTTTTTAGGGAATTAAAGTCGTCAGAAAATTGTTGGCTTCAGTTCGGCTTTCGATTTTACTTACATGAAACAAATCGTTACTAGAACAGTGGATACGAGTATATACAGATTCATGATGATAGAGTATCGTAGACTGAGGCCCACTAACAATTTCGATCATTTGGGGAACTTAGGCAAGTCTTATGTAGATATATTCGCTTTCACCTGAGTGCATTTTCAAATGTTTTGTGTGGTAACTAGATTTACTAATTAAAGCAATAAATTAATTAGCATTAAGTTCCAATTAAGACTTGTTAAGCGGAGCGAATTACGTGTGTACATTTAACTACCGACCGTGTAGCCAATTTCTGCTGATTCAAAACTGCCGTTAATGCAATCTATTAACAGCCTTTATTACCGGTGAGTATTATACACCTATGTAGCTTGTTAAAATCTAATTCTCTCTTTTTTTTCCTTTCGTCAGTTCTTGGCGTACACCAAATAAGACTAAGAAAAAAATAGTTGAACTTGACTATAAGCTGTCTGGCGTTAGTACGATAGGTTTTCTGTACGTACCTAACGTAGGTATTGCTGCAGTGTAAAGAGTGGACGAATTTAATTCTGAAACGAGCTGAAATTTAGAGCAATCGGATCGAGAGAATAATAAAGTTTCAGAGGAACATATTTCTGAATTGGGAAACATTATCTTTTTCAAGAGCTGAACAAATAAAGGAGTGAATGGAATTGAGAGATAGCATTCACTGTAATTCAGAAGTTTGGATTTCCTTTCTACTTAAATTAAAAGTATTAGTATCTTAAGCTTTTATTCCAAACATAATTCAAATAATGAGAGGTAGTCCTCACCATGCCGCACGTGTTGGATTTGTGGGCTCATCGGGCCTTTCTGTCCGCGCCTCACGTTTGTTCAATCTAGGGTTATTCAACCTAGCTAAAAGATATTTAGAAATAAAATTAGTAATAAGTTTTGAAAACATTTTCAAACTAAACCGACCAAAGTAATGAGAAGGAACCAGTACCACCCAACTGATGTCCGGGTAATTTTCATTCTCGTCTTGGTTGTTCAAAATAAACCCGCGCACGGGCGGCCCATTTGCTACTATTCCATACGAGTAGGGATGAGATTTACTGCCCAAAGCCAAGGTTAGATGTTCCTGTTTGTAATAGTTGGGCTTTCCAAAGCGTGGCAGGTGATTAAAAGCATCTGAGTCGTCAATGAACGATTTGCAGTATGCCCAACTTAAGCAGACTGCAACTAGAATCAAAAGCGTATGCGATTTTCTCATGGCGCTGTTTTAGTGGTGTTGTGGTTTGACGTGGGTCACTTATATAACTGCTGGAAGTTGTTTCTCTTAAATTAGCGTCACATTATCGATTTGTCAGAAATAATTCAATTGCCACAGCAAATCGAAGTAGAAATAATTAGTTTACTACTATTGCAAATTCATCTAACTATTCTTTTAGCAGAACACTCTGCCGATAGTGCTGGAAGTAACCCAAGATCGCACTCCCACAGAAGATAGAAATCTTGGCCACATAGACCGCCCGCCACTGAGTCGGGTAGGTGTCAATTATCTATTTTAAAATTTATAATTTTTTCCAAATACAAAAGGTGTCCTTCTATTCAATCTAGTCAATACCGAATGAAAGGTTAGGCCGAGGACAAGCTTAAAATAAAGTAAATAAAGGTTGTGTTCTCAATATGTTTAGAGTCCCATTGAACAAAGTTAGAATAGGTTAAGAGAATCACGGTAAGGAGGAATGGCGTCTTTTTTCGTGTTTCGATTTTAAATTTGGTCTCAAATTCGGTGTTTGTTGTCTATGGTTTTAGACACCAGAATATGAGATGTTTTCAAACAGCTGTTTCTTTTTTGAACAGAGCTGTACGTGATTCGATGGTTTGGTCATTGTAAACTTGTATCGCCTCTAGCTTCATTGGATCAATGGTATCAGATCGGAGTCCGTTGGGATGGCTGAGGATAAGAAAATTGAATCATGAACGACATCTCATATCTCACTTGCCGATGAGTGGAAGAAAATCGAGGGTTATCGACGTTATACTTTTCCCATTTTTTTTCTTTTCGACAAAGGCAAAACTAAAACGCTTTAACAACTCCCCGAGCTGCTGGCAGATAGGCGTTGGCTCTACGCACGTTAAATTGTTGTAAACCTTAGACCTCTGAAATGGTGACTTCAGGAATGCAAGGTCGTAATAAAATAGGCTATCCTAATGTCCATGCTGTTTGCCAAGTGCATTATTAGATGTTGTTCATTCGTTCTCTTTCTTGTAGGAAAACTTAGTCTCTATAAGCTCCTCGGACCATCTACTACGATAAGTCGATAATATGTATTTGTAGAAAGGGCTCTCAATGGACAACTCAGCTGTGGGGGCACTGATCTGTACATATTTAATGTATTGCTCCAAGATGGTTCTCTGTTTCCTTGGGATGATTCGTGAGTGGGTCCGTTCATTTTGTGTCCCAGTCGATGATGTCTTCATCCGTCCGCTTTCAATTTTGTTCAGATCTTGTAAATTTACTCGCATTTTTCACTCCGTAATGTATGTCACTTAAAAGATCAGACTCATCAGACATTTTCCTAATTGGAACTAAATCACGTCACCATATGAAACTCCCCATCTCTTTGGCAACTGAAAATCAGTTGAAAGATATTCATTCGTTATTTTAAAATATCTTGCAGCAGATTATAAATCCTCAAGCTTTTTATGGCCCCACTTTAACCCTGCGAACATTTCCCACCAATATTCAGAACACAGTTTGGTTTGTCTTTTTGATTATAACGAAAGTAAAATGAAGTAAAATCTTAAAATTTTATTCCAACTATACAAAATGAAACATAAATTCATAACATAAAACTTAAACAGAATTCCAATAAATATATATATATATATAGGTATATATAATTTAATTGAAAACAAGAAACACAAGTTGTATTTTTATTCTTTACAATGAATGCAATAATTACTTGTTTGTTTTTGATTTATCTGCGATAAACTTTCTTATTCTTAAGACAATAATTAATTGATTTAATGTTTATAATGCAATAATAAATTTCTGTTGTCACTCATTCGTTAGTTTCGTTTTTTTTTTTTGTTTGGGACAGGAAGTTGAAGAGCTTTTTGTTTCATTTATTTTATATCCTTGTTTTTGTTATATGTGTGTGTTTTTTTCTTTGACCCAATTCTAATTGGAATTGCAAGAAAAACTTAATAAAACACATTTAGTTTTTGTTTCGGTAATTCACGTGCTTTCTGTTTGGCACAAAGAAGTTGTATTATACATAAATTCCTACGCAATATTTTTATAGTTTTGGTGGCTGCATTTCTTTTTTTTTTTGTTCGATTAAATATAGTTTAGTCGCAACGGACAAATATTTTTATGAAAGCACACAGAGTTTCTTGTTTAAGTTTTCATTAGAATACAATACAGAGTAGTAGTGGTGTTTTGTTTTTTTCTTTACAATTTATTTTCTTGTTTATAAATATATATATAATGCAAATTTATTTTGTTTATAAATAAACCATTGCTGCCTGTGGTGTGTAAGTATATGAATATTGGTATGCACCAGAGGCCCAACAATCCCGTGCTGGGGGATGATGATAGGCTGGATGGGAAGGAGATTGTTGGGACAATGTGCACTGAAATCGATATCGGGGAGCCAAGTCAAAGCTAATTTACAAAATTTCATTGTTTAGGGAGTCAAAGTCGATGATGCCAGTTTAACGTCTGCTGAGTCCGTTGGGTGTTGCCACCTCACGTTTGCCCAATCCAAAGCTGTATCGTTCGTTATGGGGTGAAACATCGCGCTTGCCAAGTCCAAATGCATATCGGTCAGGTCTGGTCGCACGTTTGCCCAATCCAAAGGAATACCGCTCGTTGGGTCTGGGTTCGCGTTTGCCCAATCCAAAGCTGTAGGGTCGGGTGCGCTTGATTCCAGCTGAAAAGGAAATGATATGTAGTCGCTGTTTTTTGTTTTGTTTTCTTACTTCAGATGTCTTACCATAGTACAAAGAGGGATCGTAGTTGTTCGAATCGAAGTCATCCACATACTGTTCATCTTCGAAATCAAGTCGTTTGCCCAAGCCGAATGAGTAGGGTTGGGCCCGCTTGCCCAATCCAAAGTTGTACACAGGCAATCGCTTCGCAGAGGCTCCATTTGTGTATGTGTAAGCCCGTCTGCCCAGGCCAAATGCATATCGTTCTACTCGTTTGTCATAGTTGGGGTCGTTGTTGGACACATCAGAATCCGCGTCGAGAAGTGAGTTTGACAAGTTGTTTGATGGGTCAGAGTCCTCAGAGAATGGTTCACAATAGCCGTACGTGAAGCCGATTGCAATCAGGATGACCGATGTGTACAGCTTATTCATGGTGACGGGATGGGGATGTGGTTTATCTGGAAGAAAATAAGGGTTGCAGTTGTAAAAGCTAAACAAGGTAACATCTATTCAAAGAACAAAAAGTAATGTGCCATCGGTTTATATATTCACCATAACAACATAGAATCTAACAAGTACTGGACTGCATAAAAGCTACACAGATTTTATCCTCCTTCAGTGCTACAATTTCTTCCAATTGAGCTCGAATTAGAACACTTGTTTCTTACTTTTAAAATTAAACAATATTTATTTGGAACTATGTCCTTTATTATTGAAATACTTTTTACTAATTCTAAAAGGAGCTTAAGGCTACTATGTAGTTACAATAAGACTCTTGATAAATTCATCATACAGTCGTATTTATATACTTTTCTTATCTATCTACAAGGAGACCCAAGCGTACAATCGTCTTGCTTGATAATGAAGAAGAGATAATATTCCAACATTGTATACAAACGATATTATCTCTTTTACATATGTTATCATTGTAGCGTTGTGTGCAAGACTGTACTAGAGACTAAAGATATCATTGAATACAAATAATGTTATCTTTTTTCTCAATGTGTTTTGCTATGGATACTTAACTCCCCCCCTTGTTAAACGAAATCGTCCCGATTTTTCGACGCTATTTTTAACATTTCTCTTTCATAAGTTTTGTTATATGCGTCAATCTTTTTTTGTTTTTGACGATCTGTTATACATTGTATAGTTTTTATCATTACGTACGTAAATGCTAGAATAACAATCAGTGTTACAATTGTGTATATAGTTGATAATATCGGTTTTTCTTCAAAAGGAATAATTAGTTTTTTTAAAGTATCTATGTTATCGAATTTGTACATTGTATCTTCTTTAATTATTTGGTCGATGTAAGACTCTGAATTATGATTTCTTAATATAACTTCTTTAATTTGCTTATGCATGTTTTTGTATATTTTATCGTCTAGATTTATAGTATTTTCATAAGTAACTAAGTTTATACCATTAATTGTTTGATTATTTAACTTATGCTTACCGCTTAATAACATAACACCGGATTCAATTTCTAAGTCGTAATCGTATTCTTGTTTAATGTTGCATTTTGAAGTTATATTCTTTAAAAGTGGAATAAGACAATTTTCTTCTTCAAAGTTAATTTCACAAATGTTTTTACTTAGATGATTTTGACAATTTCTTGTTCTTAAATAAGTTTGGTTACATAAGGCAATTGTTTTATCTGTAATGATTTTTCCATGTTTTGAATTTAAAGGTGTTACTTTATACAATTTACATGATTTAATTAGAACTGGATATTTATATATTGTGATGAAGAATTCATCAGTTCTAGCTAATAATATTTTAGAGTACTCAAGTATATTTATTATGGGTACTTGAATTATTTCATGTTGAATAATATTTTTAATGTCATCTAAGTCTAGGCTTTCTGATAAATATTCATTATTTTTTGCTGCATTAATTGTTCTGGTCAATAATAATAATTGTTCGTACACTTGTTCTATTACTAAATGTTCTTTAAGGCTCTGACCTTCGAATTGTTGCAAAATTTGTTCAAATCTAGAATTTATAGTTTTTTGTTTATTATTGTTTTCTATGAGATTATTTATACTCGTTTCTATGTTAACTAAGTCATAATGGTCAGGATTACCAAACACATATTTGAAAGCTGTTCCTAAAAAGTTAATTGATCTAGTATGCCTAGTATGTTCTTGTAATTGGTCTGCTAAATTCTTAATTTTACTTAACCAAATTTTTTCTTCTTGTGTAGGTTGATATTTACTAGTTACGATATTTACGTAAGGTTGAAATATCGAAGTCAGGTTGGTGGCATGTAACAAATAAGTTTGTTCTTTGAATAAATACACGTCATCTGTTTGCGTAAGTATAAACTTCTTGTTTAGTAACTCAGTTATTTGAACGTTTCCTTGCCCTTCTTGACTCTGTACAATTCCTAGTAATGTTAGGAATATTAATATTTTCGTCATCTGAAAAATGATAATTCTTTATGTTATCCTTGTGAATTTTTATTCCTTCTTTAGAGATTACAGTGTCTCCTTTATCTTCTTCTACTATTCTTGTTATGTATCTGGCGTTAGATTTCTTTCTAAGACCTGTGATTCTTACCATTATCTTATCTCCTTTTTTATACTCTCTGTGTCGAGTTCCTTTATTTAGACGTTCGATCACTTTTTTGGATGCTGAGTTTAGTTTATTTATTATAATTTCACTATTGCTATATTTATTTTGATTAAAGAAAATGTCTCTAGGTTTCAAACCGGTAACTGAGTGTATAGAATTATTTAATTCACGCACTGTTCTAAATATTTCTTCGATAAGTCTTGTTTTATTCTGAATTGTGAATATTCTAGACAGTTCAGTTATTGTACCGTTTACACGTTCTACCTGACCGTTCGCTGTCGATCTGTATACTGGAGTTTCTACTTTAGTTATGTTGTATTTCAAACACATTTGGTTCACCATTTCTGTTTTGAATCCCTTCTCGTTATCTGTCATGAGTCGTTCACATTTTGGGAAATAATTAGATAAGACCTCTTCCATAACGTCGTACAGTCTGTTTCGAGTTTCGATTTCCCGAAGGATTGTATATTTAGAATACTTATCTACTGTTACAAGGAAAGTATACTTGTCGTTGAAGTATATGTCCATATGAATGTGTGTTCCCACATGTGTTGGTATTTCTGAATTATTCAGAGGTTCTCTGATAGGTTTTCTTTCATATTTTCCAAATAGACATGCTATGCATTTTCTGTTGAAACTCTTTGCTTGTTTATTTAGATCGGGCCAGTAATATTTCTCTGAGATTTCTTGTATATTGTTACGTAACCCTCGGTGTGCTCTTTCGTGAGTTACCCTTACAAGTTTTAGTTGTTCCTCCAAATTTGTCACGTCTTGAAGTTTTCTTGGTGTGAATATAAATCTTACTAGTGGGAATTCTTTTTTTATGTTTTCACCATATTTGTATATGTTTTCAAATTTCGTATGCAAAGCTACAATCTTTTGGGGTTGTATAACTTCTTTCATCTGCCTTAGTAAAGAGTCTTTGTCCTTAAACTTTATTATGAGTCTTATTTTGTTACTAAAATAGATTTGTGTTTCGATATTATTTGTTATATCTTCAATAAGTTCGAACTGTGCAGTGTATGCATTAAAAGGCTGATTCACAGTTTTTATTATATCATTAGAAGAACTTTCAGCTGAATGTGCTGTTTCTATGGTAGAAGTATTTATGCGTTGACGTGATAATGCGTCAGCTACAAGATTTAGGTTTCCTGGTTTATAAACTAATTTTGCTCCAAAGTCTTCAATGATTCCCTTCCAACGTTTCAGCTTTGTGTTGGGATTTTTTTCTGATACAGAATATATAAGGCTCTGGTGATCGGTATATATGGTTAAGTCTGCTATACCATATATGTAGTTTCTGAGTTTTTGTAAGGACCATATGATCGCTAATAGCTCTTTCTCGTTTGTGCTATAGTTCTCTTCTGTCTTACTCAGTGTTCTTGACAAGAAGTGTATAGGTTGCTTATTCTGACTTAGTACGGCTCCAATAGCTATGTTGGATGCATCAGTAGTAAGCTCGAATGGTTTACTATAATCCGGTTGAAAAAGTTCGACTTGTTCTTTCAAATAATTTTTTAAAATTCTAATCGCTTCTAATGCTGAATCATTCAGATTTAACTTAATATTTTTACTTTGTTTTTTGTTTACTTTACCGTTATCTCCTCGTAAATATAATGTCAGGGGCTTGGCTATGCTTGCGTATCCTTTTATAAACTTACGATAGTAACCTGTAAGACCTAAAAATCCTCTCAAATCCTTTACCGTTTGTGGGACTGGAAAATTTTCTATAGCTGCTATTTTCTCAGGGTTCGTAGTGATTCTACCATGTCTGATTATGTGACCTAAGTATTCTACTTCTTCTTGAAAAAACTTACTTTTCTCATCAGATATTTTTAATGTGGCTTTATTGAGTACGTCGAATACTTGACTTATGTGCTGTATATGTTCTTCCTCAGATGAAGAATATATCAATACGTCATCAATGTAAACGTGTACGAATTTACCTACAAAGTCTCTCAAAATGTCGTCCACGCATCTCTGAAATATGCTTGGTGCATTTTTGAGCCCGAAAGGCATTCGTTTAAAATGATATTTTGCGCCATTTATAGCAAAAGCTGTTTTTTCTTTATCATCTGTTTTGATTTTAATTTGGTGGAAACCTGACTCCAAATCTAATGTTGTAAAGTACTTGGCTTTACCTAAATTTTGAATTGTCATGTTGACATCCGGAATGGGGTATCTGTCTGTTACAGTGTGAGCGTTAAGTTTTTGGAAATCAACAACCATGCGCCGTTTTGGTTTTCCTTTTTCGTCCAAACCTTTTTTAGGTACTGTCCATATGGGACTGTTATAAGGACTATGGCTTTTTTCTATTATATCGTCATGTAAGAGTTTCTGTATTTCTTTGTTTACGAATTCGTTATCTGCTATGGGATATGGATATTGTTTAACATAAACCGGATTATCATTGGTCGTCCTAATGCTTGCTTCTATAGTATCTGTAAAGGGTAACGGTCCTATGCTGTTATTAATCTTCATCAGTCTATCTATGTCTGCTTTATAAATATTATTTTCCCCAATTATGTAATTAATTTTCTGAATAGATTCGACACTGCTTATGGTAGTTAGAGTCATATTACTGAAATTTATTTCCGCGTTTAGAACTTTAAGTCCTTCATATCCTAATATCATATCAAAAGACTGAATATCCTCTAATTCAAAAAATGTTATATTTTTCTTTAATATCCTAACTACTTTCTTTGTATCTACCATAGAATAACCATGCATTGTTTTTATTTTTATAGGTTTAATTTTAATTTTTTTGCTAGAGTCGCATTTTCTATTAATGTAATTATGGGTTGCACCAGTATCAATAAGAATTTTATAAATTTTCTTAGAAATAGTACTAGTTAAATTTAAGCAGGGCAACCCGTCTACTAGTTTAAATGATCTATTCTTATGTTATTATTTACCATACATTCCGTTTCATCTGCTTCTGCATATGTACTGCTGACATCGTCTCTGCGTTGTTGTCGGGAGTTATTTACTCTCTGCTGCTTGAAGTTCTGCTGATAAGATCGTTGCGGTCTGTTGTGTGTGTTGAAACTCCCGCTGTGTTCACGTTTCGCTGGTGGATTATATACATCGGGTTTGTATTGATTCCAATTTTGTCGCTGTGCATGTACAATTTGTCTCGAGTTTATCTCCATCGGCTGTGGTCCTTGATTGTGTTGCTGCATATTATCGTATTGCTTCTGGGGTTGATAATTCGTTGTTTGGCTCGAATAATTTGGTCTTCTTTCGTTTCTGCGTTCATGTGGCATATTTTTGTGGTGCTTATCCTGAGTGAGATGTAAATGCCTGTGCACATTATCATGTTCTATTCTGCGAGCAATTGCGAATGCGTGTTCTAGATCATTTATTGTAGCTGAATATAATGATCCTCTTGTAAAGTTGTCACTCATACCATCAATGAATATACGAACTGCGTCGTCGTTAGCATTTTTAATTAGTCTGTCGATTATATTCGGCGGATCACCTGACATAGTGATTTTTGATATTATTAAATTGAGATTTTTATTTATCTCGTCGTGGTATTCAGACAGTGTGCTTCTTTTTTGCGTGATGGCTTTCATCATGTCTTGTAGCACGTATAGAGGTTCTTGATTAGAGTACGTATAATCTAATCTGTTACGTATCGCCTCAAAATTAAAAATTGTGTTATAATTAGTTAACACATTCGCGGCTGCACCCTGTATTTTACTTTTCACTATAGTCAATGCTGCTGCGTACTTACTGTGTGTTTTGAAGTTTTTAATGCTGTCCATTAATCTGGATGCTTCTTCGCGCCACGACCGATAATTTGATTGATCGCCGTTGAAAATAGGTAGGCTTTTAAATGCGTCTAACTGTATTTCACTACCATCTGTATATGTGGTTCTTATTTCCTCTAGCACAGGTATGTTTGGTACTATGCCTAATCCAGATTTTACTTCATTTAGTTTTGTTTCTAAATTAGTGTTTATTTGATTTTGGTTAGTTATTATTGCTGCTAACCTTGCATTCTCTGTGCGTGTGTGCTCTAGGGTTTGTGTTACTGTGTTGCTCCTGGTTTCTAAAGCTTCTAATCTTGCCATTAATACTGCGAGTTGTTCCATTTTGAACTCGTGTCTGTTGTCGTCGAATTTGTGTGTTTTTTTTCTCCACATATACACTTTCACTGAATTGCTTTGCTGCTTCGTACGAAGAAGCTATATTTGTACCTGCTATGCTAGGTAATTCTTGTAACCGGTAACGCGAGTGTTCTGTTTATACTAGATTTCACTACTTGTTCCCGAGGTCCGCTCGATTGAAGTTAAAAAGTATATTTAACCTCCTGGCAGGATCGCCAATTAGAACACTTGTTTCTTACTTTTAAAATTAAACAATATTTATTTGGAACTATGTCCTTTATTATTGAAATACTTTTTACTAATTCTAAAAGGAGCTTAAGGCTACTATGTAGTTACAATAAGACTGTTGATAAATTCATCATACAGTCGTATTTATATACTTTTCTTATCTATCTACAAGGAGACCCAAGCGTACAATCGTCTTGCTTGATAATGAAGAAGAGATAATATTCCAACATTGTATACAAACGATATTATCTCTTTTACATATGTTATCATTGTAGCGTTGTGTGCAAGACTGTACTAGAGACTAAAGATATCATTGAATACAAATAATGTTATCTTTTTTCTCAATGTGTTTTGCTATGGATACTTAACTCTCGCTAACTCGCCTTCTAGCAATCGAAAATAATAGATTTATCTAAGAACTAAGTAGACCGCTATCGAAAGAACGACTAAAAGATTTAAAAAAATCAGAATATTTAAACAGACCCTATGGATGAGTTCATAATTACAAACAATGTTGCCCAAACCATGCAACAAATATTCATTGAACACATTTATGAACGCAAACGTAGCTGCATGAATGCGGTCATCAAAGAGGATCTAAACTAGAGGGCCAACTCCCGTGCACCTACCCGATTTTCCCCGCAAATTTTGAATGACAGCCCTCTCTCGCGCGCTCATTTTTCTCCTGTCTGTGAATACATGTTATTAATGGCCGCCGAGTGGAACTTTTCCAATAACAAACAATTTGTAAATGAATTTATAACAATAAATGTAAAAGGCATAAATGTTGAGTATGGTTTTTTAGATAGCTTTAGTTGTTCTCTATCCATCTTATGCGCCAAAAAATGTTCATCCATTCACATTTCAGGTTATTTTAATTTTTTTTACATGAACATTATTTTTGACAACAAAATTCATGAAGCTACCTTGGGGAGTTGTTCCAAAAATAGGTTAATTCCATGCAATTTAAACCCAAGTTTTCACTAGGGCAAAAGTGAATTCCTTAAAATATTCACAAACATTGCATAAATTTCTATTACGCTTGGTGGGTGTTTTCAACTTGGTTTTTTAGCACCGTATTTGTACAAAATGAAAATATTATTAGGAATTCTGTGGTTTAATAAGAGTGAACAGTGTTGATGTTACTAAGGAACAGAAGAAATGGAAACTTTATTCATATTTAAAAAAAAAAAATATATATTCTCGGAATGTAAATTCGTAAAAACGAGTACATATGATTAAACTCCTAACAAATAGATAATATAATGTGGTGTTTAATTTGATCCGATTTCAGATTTTGCGTATTCAATCGAACATAAGAATCTAAATTTTTTTGTTAATTTTCAGATCCCGTATTTCTATAGGTAATGTGCTTTTGCATTTTGAAATGTTCGCTGATATTTTTATAAGCCTCTCTAAATTATTAATTAACAAAAACAAGTGCAAGAAGTGATATTTCAGAGCACTTTTTTGCCCTCAGAGCAATTTTTATGTTCGTTTGGTACAAAAAAAAAGCAGATTTCAGATTTCAGAGCACTTTTGCGAATCTATATATTTTCTTAGATTTGTTTCAGATTTACCAAACAAGTGCTTTTGAGTTTGACAACTGGTGCAAAGATAGGTATTGCATCGGGTGAATCTATTTTCGTAAATTATTTGTGTGCAAATATTGAGAAATCAACTGGGACGGAAATTTCGAATGTTTTAATATAAAAATTAACCAGTGAATGGTAAGCGCATAGAAAAGTGTCGAAGACTACACATATTCAAGTCGCACGAATATCAACACAAAAAAGAGCAAGAGCGTTTTTATGTTTGATTAGGCACACGAAATCTGAAATCTGAGGGCAAATCTGAAGAAGCCCAAACGAATACCACATAAGAAAGTCCCTAAAGAATTGAATTGAAGTGTGTGTTGTATTATCAATACTTTCTAAAAATCTATACCGATTTTTTTTTAGCATGGGATTTACCAGAAAACGGAAAAAAAAATTCCAATTTAACAAATATACTTGAATACGTTAATGTGCAAATATGCATTTTACGTACCATTTACAGATTAAAAATTATGCTAAAACTAAAATATCTTTTTTCCCACAGTAAAAAAACGCTTTCCCCAAACTCTGATAAAATATCTACTTTGTTTCAATATGGCTTCGAAATGAAAATCGACGAAAAACATTTTTTTTCTTTAAAGTATACCTGCAATAAAAGCTTGAAGTTACAAAATCTCTTTTAAGAAAAGTGGAAGAACCGTATAAGTTGATTTTTCTCTGATTAATATCAGCATTGTGAACAAATTATATCAGGAATTCCTTTTTCCAACAATTTCATAAACTATAAGAACTTTTAAACTGAGCTGCGATGTGAACGCCGTGTAACTAAAGGGTACCAAAAATGTTGAACACAGTCGCCCCCACTTACAAAATGGCCTCGTGATTGACATTAATTGCCTGCATAGGATTTCCTAAGTATGCGTGCGGCAGCAATGGCGCTCCTTTGATTTGTACAGGCACTAATACTTAGGAATTCCTATGCAGGAAAAGCAGCTTGTAGGCAAATGTACCGTTTCTGCTCTCAGTTGGCCCTCTAGTTTGGATCCTCTTTGGCGGTCATCATGCATTGACCAAAGTGAGTTCACAATCGCATGTGTAAACGAAGTCATAAAGGACAGAACTAAGAACCATTTTGTCAATGACAACTCGTATATCAAATATTTATACTAAGTTTTACATACACCATCGCTCAACATGGCTGCTACAAAAATGATATTAAGACTCATTTTAAATCTCTTGGATGGCATAAACTTGGAAAGCATAAAAAAACTGTCGGAAAGAAATATCCGCAAAAAGGGAGTATGAATGTGTTGTCTACTTAGAATTGGAGACATATTCCAAAAAACAGAACCTTTTACAAAACAATTTATGAATTTCCCGATGAAATTTTTCGCCATCATTTCGGTATATCCAGGTCAACATTTAAGGTACCTTTTCAGTTAATTCCATATTTAATTTTTAAGTTTAAAAATAAGGTAATTCTATTAGCTTGTGGAGAATGAGCTAAATCCATTTTGGGAAAAAAGTAATTTCGGTCGGCCTAAAATAGGTTTGAGACTAGCACTATACCTAACTAGGTATTTGGAAGCTTGCCAATAACTGTTTCTTTAGGGAAACATTTCATTAAAATAACCAAATTGCTTTTCAAGTTAAGAGAGAGACATATAAAATGGCCTGATTCAACCAATGAGCAAAAACCAATAATGGACAAACTCGCAAAAATTGTATTTACTCCTTCTCTCCAGCCATCTTTCTGCAGCGCAGCAACAAACCAAAAATACATGCACAATTGACAGCGTGCTGAACTGTCAATTTTCTTTTATGAACGCAGGTGCTGTCAAACTGCAGTACTTTTACAATAATGAACGGGGAATTTGCAGACATGCAGCATTTTTACAATTATGAACTCACACATACTTCGAAGTAATTGTTATTGTAATGCTATGTTCTCGATTACTATTACACAAACATGTTTTACCTTTACACTTCATATTTTGTAGGTCACAAAGTATATCATTCTCATGGGCTGCTTTCAGTCAATCGATAACGTATCGATATAAAAACTCGATAGCATTAATAGCCTACATATATAATTATGGGAGACTTCCTCACCTTTTTTAGCAGAGGACCATAGGTACATAGGAGAAAAATACATTGATGTCTACTCCCATCCATTTGAATTTGATACGATTGTAATAAGAGGTGTTATTGTGAATGACCCGCTATTTCGGTAGCTGTCACTTTTGAAGTTTTGTTCTTTGACATTTGACAAGTAGAAACTACGCCATTACGATACACGCTTCAACAACGCATTGAAGTTATTAAAATTCACTACAAAAATGGTGAAAATCTTGCAGTCACAGTTCGCAAAACTAAAGCATTTTATGGTCGTCGTGAAGCACCTTGTCGGACCAAAATTGTCGCATGGAAAACCCAAGAGTTATTGTTGTGAAGCCTCTCCATCCTCAACGTGTGACTGTTTGGTACGGTTTATGGTCCGGCTGGGTCATTGGACCTTACTTTTTTCGAAAATGAGGTTGGATCAACAGGTACGGTGAATGGGTGCTATCAAGAGATGATTAATGATTTTTTATGGTCGGAGTTGGATGGTATTGATCTGGACAACGTTTACTTTCAACAAGACGGCGCTTCGTGCCACACAAGCAACGAAAGCATTGATATTTTACGGGAAAAGTTTCCGGTCCGTGTTATCTCTCGAAGAGGTGATCACAATTGGCCTCCGAGATCTTGTGAGTTAACATTTTGCGACTTCTTCCTTTAGGGTCACGTGAAAGATAACAGCCCAGCGTCGATTCAAGACCTGAAAGATAAAAGTCGTGAGGCTATCGAGGACGTAGGGCAGCCACTTTGCGATTTGGTTATGGAAAATTTCATGAAAAGGATATGGTCCTGTATGCGTGCTCGTGGTGGCCATTTGGCTGATATTGTTTTTCATTACTAACGGCATACCTTCCTCTTTATTATGAAATAAACATCCGATTATTTATCTCTTTGAATACCAAAATAACACCTCTTATTGGAAAACCCTTTATAAAAATAATAAAAATAATCTTAAATGTTGCTTTCTAGAAATTCCTTCAGATCTAGGACATGTCACGTACACAAAAAAAAAAAAAAATTACAACACACCACCCACCCATTCGCTATTAATCATTGACACAATTGGCCTATTTATTGAGGAATTTCCAATATACCCACAAAAGGCTCAACCTCTGGACTATTGCCTTCTAGACTAATACAAAATATGCGAAAAAACAACACTACAAAAGTCGAAGGCAAATAAATTCCCCAGGAGTGAACAAGCAATTTCAATATTTGAACCACTTGTAGGACTCAGCCGGTATGTTGGCAGGACTAAACAAATTCGCACAACACTTACACAGTTTACGATCTGTGGCAACATACGCTTTATGGTATTTTAATCTGCGAATATTTTCACGTTTTACTTGCCTTTCTCTTCGGCTCCTTTTCAAGTTTATGCTAATCGCTTGGCAATGTTATTGGCTGTGCACACAATTCGGTTGGAAGTTCTTGTGAAAGAGGTTGTAGAATTTATATTGACCGCGACTTTTATTAAGTTTGACACTTAATCGTTGACTGCTCTCAACTGTCATATCACTGAAATTTATCAGACCAACTGAATAATGTTTATATTAATTTTTGTATGGGTTTTTATTTGACTTTCATTTTACGGTAAGTTGCCTGACTTCTATTTTAACCTCTGTTTTAATAGAACTGAATTTCAGATTGTTATTTATTTGGTTTTATCAGTGCGGACAAATTAGTATGCCACTTCGAGGCCAAACAATAGCTCTTTAAAAAGTTATCCATGGTAAGGTGGATTTGTTTTTCATTTTAGTTATGCGAAGGATGTTTCTGATAATATACCATAACTCATTCTACCGTGTGTATCTAAGAGTATATGTTTTTTTTTTGTATTAGGCTGTATACTTACAGCAAGGAATTTCATTAAAAAGTGAAAGACAACATTGCCTGTTCTTTTTTCCTAATCTAATGGGTACATGTTTGATTGAATACTTTGACATTTTCTGTCTTGAAAGGACGGCAGGTTTTAGAAAAGGTATAAGTGTGTGAAATGACTTTTAATTTCAAAAGGCATCTGGGTGACTAAGGCGAAAAACACATTTGATGGGGAAAAAACACACTTCGGCGGATACATGCGCAGCTAATGAAGCAAAAACACTTAAAAGCATTATGACCTGAAAGAAATACTAACGCGCCCAACGGATTTGAGTGGAAGGGGAATATGTTTTGGAGTTTAGCACAGTTCATGTGCACGACCTTAGAAGACGCAGACGCGGTCTGCGGCTTGTGAAATCGATTGCAACTAAAAGTAGAAGCTATTTTTTTCTGCTTAAAAAAACAAAGGCATACCCGTACGGAACACATTTTCAGGAAGTTAAGGAGCTACGCATCTATTTCGGCTATCCAAACATCTGTCATGCATCTTCATCATTAGAAATCGTTTAGAAAATATATATTTAACCTTTTTTTTTTTTCATTCAACAAAAAAAAAAAAAAATGGACTTTCCCCTTACTTAATGGAATGATAAGCTAGGCCATCAATTCTCCAGCGTAGAAAAATTCTCAGGTTCGAGACTACATGAAAGACCGAACGTTATACATGAGTGCACTCACTTTCAAATAAAAAGCAATCAAGGATGTCAGAACTCTTCCTCATGATGTCATCTGGAAATAAGTGCCTCGGGTAGACTCAGGAGCCTATATTTAGTAGGTAACCACCCCTATCGAGGTATCCGTTCCGAACGGGTTTTTCTCCGATTTGTACGAAATCAGAGAAATTGCATTCGAGATATTCGCTCCGATACAACTGTCGAAAAAATTCTCCGATGACATATAGCGCACCTTGTCGCATTGCGCGGAGCCGCGTTATGCCACTTACTTTTGATAGCTACACAATTTTTTTCCGAAGCTCTCCGACAACTAATTGCTGCGGACTATTTTAATGTTAAACGAGCGCGTTAATACGCATCATTTAATTTCTTCCGAAACGGATACTTCGAACGCAATTTGAGTTCCGATCGGATTTGACTTTCGTATCGGAATTTTTTCCGAACGGATAGGGTGAATATGTTTTTTTTAGTGTATAATTCGGATATTTGAATTATTTTAACCAACATAACCCAGCCCGAAGAATTTTCTCCATTGCATAAAAAATTAAGGCTTGAACAGATAATCAACAGGCAATTATACTTTTAGGTCAACTCACAGTCTTATCGCCCAAAAGCAATGAAGTTTAGACTTCAGTTTCTGGACCAAGTGAATTTTGTGGGAGACCAAGATCTTATGGCATGAAGAAAGGAAACTTGTACCATAAGTAAGACAACTCCTTCTTAAGAATGTGATGGACAAGAATATATTCATGTAATACAATTCCTGGACGCAGCTAAAGCCGAGCACATTAAGCTGAAGCGTGTTTGTTCTGTTAACACTATTTTATTCAGAGCAATTATATGAATTCTACGGTAACACATGTCGTATATGTATAAGGAAACCTTATTTAGTTCACAATGGGCGGTTATATCCACTTTAAAATGGACGAACCTTTTTATATGGCTGATTTTTGACACATTGTTGGAAGACAAGCTGTTAATATTTTAAAGATCGACCAAAACGTTGGGCGTCGAAATTTCTACTACAACTACAAAAATCATATACAGTTGATGGTGTGTGCCATGTAGTTACTTATTGCACGATCTCTCATATGCTATGTGCATCGAATCGCATTGATATTGATGACCTTTTCTATTTCTTTTGGTAGAATCTACACACAGCCATTTAATTGTATCATTTTTCACAGCATTTTATTTTGGGAGCTAGTTAAACAAAAATAATCAAATGAATCCCCCGGTAGTATACATGGCGTATACGTACTATTTTCAAACTTTCTTATTTTATTAATGGAAAACTTTAATTAACTTGCGACAGTGCATCTCTCATTACAAATACATTATAACTCTCCTAATCCATCGAGACTCTGGTCCTTTAAATTAGATTTCCCCATCTTCTATATCATCAACAACTTTCAGAACTTTCTATCCAATAAAATGAATTTCACTTCTGACTATAATTAGGTGAAGGAATGCAGCATCATCACACTCCTTATCTACATCTGCGGTCCATACTTGCCGAATGATAAATATATACCCCCCAAATTTACCACAAAACACTAACTTGTTGCACCTCTAGATGGAACGTTCTCTGCGCACAAAGGATTAAAACTCAACAAATAAAATTTCGCTGAATCTACACGAAAAAAAAAACTCTTGAGCATTTCTTAACCAGATCCTTGCATAGATTTCAGAAATTAGTAGCTCTTGGGGGCGGAGTACACTTCGCTACAGATAGCCAGACTCGAACCATATTCTCTCAAATGACTTCTAGGATTCTACTTTTATTTAATTATCCTCAGACGTCTTGTGGAAATTTTGTTGTGGACGATATTTTTCTCATTTTTGGTTATCTTTGTGCTGACATATTATTTACGATTTATTTGCTTGGAGCTACTCCTTTTACTTTCTACATGTACCACACACACATTTGTAGAATTTGACTTTTTCCACTGGAGCGGTATCAGAAGCGTAACATCTTTCTATTCCTGCTATAGATCTTATGACAACAATTCCAGAAATACATCCTTGGTAGTTATGAAAAAGAATAAAAACATTTGTTACACCCAAGAAGAAAGCAAAGAATACCGGTGCTGGTGACGTTGTGAAACGCACATTCGCTGTTTCTTTTTTCCACGAACAAATTCTCCGTTTGTTGTCATCATTAGTTACACACCAGGCAAATGAAAAGTTACACGCAAAAGAAAGGACGCACAATGAAAGCGCGAAAAGGTTCCTCTTTTGCGCGGAAAGTTGGCGTGTCATAGTTTGTCATTTATGTTGTAGAAATGAAAGTAGTGTTTGCTTTGATTTTATTTGCGGTTTCGCGTTTGAACTACCACTTCAGGCGATATATAATAATCTATTTGCAAAGCTTTGCCGCAGGAATTGGTTGAGTAATAGCTAGAGTTCTGTTGATTTGATTTTGCCGTTAGAGATGTATATTACGATGTAATTGTTACACTAGCATCGGTGTGGTCAGTTCTATTGCTTTGTTGGTGCACTCATGGGGTGCATTTAAGTGCTAGCGTGGGAAAAGACTTACCTGGCTTACGGTTCGGCAGAAAATACTTGAAGAGCTACGACCACGCTCCGTGTGAAGATAGCATTTTTGAGTGAAAATTCTCTATTGTCTGTTTATAAATTTAAAATGCAATTTTTTAAAAAGCCAACTTCAATAAGACGGTTCCCAAAAAATGCTACCCATATATACACAAATATCATCTTCTTCCACTGCTTATTTGAAACATGCAGGTTATGGCATCAAAAACTGTCACCAAAAAGGGAAGTTTCAATTTTGTTCGCAATCATTTTCAGCAACAAAGCGACCACAGGTAACTGAAATAAATCTTCAATTTACACCACTAGTCATAGACACCATTCGAACTTTCATAAAATATCAAGGCCCAAGCATCACAGATACACATTTATGAAGCCATAACCCAAAGAATAACTAAACTCAAAGAAAAATACGGAAAGAGGTGGTAAAGAAAGTGTGACAAATTCGCCCGCTGTGCAGGGGTGACACATACCCAACAGGGGTCGTAAATCTCAATACCCGTACCTATACCAACACACAATAAATTGAAGTGAAACGCAAAACTGCGACACAGTAATTTATGAAGATTCACGGGAAAAATGTCGCACACCGGCTGTCAGGTGGAACACGCGTTGAAAGGGGTTACCATCACCGCGAAGGTAGAGCGACACATGTGGATGTTGGGGTTGGAGTCAGGTCAAGCTAGCAAAGTGCAAGGAAGCCAGCAACAAGTGCCATCATTTCTGTGTAAATGAACATAATTCTCTGGAGGGGGGTGTACCTGCTATGATGGCTGGAGTCACCACTTGCATCATTTGCACCATTTGTGCGCTCTTTGCTGTTATAAAATTCGCATTGTGAAATTTATTTCATGGATGTACACCATTGTGGTGGCGGCACTCGACCAGTCGACAGGTGACAGTTAAAAGAGTGTAGAGGCGAAACTCTTATCAATACCTGAAATATGCTTTCAGCGGGTGTCAGGGATGTTACTTAATGTGCTTTTATCAGTATACAAACAAACGTCATCGGTAATGACAAAAGTTTGACAAAGAAGTGAGGAGGGGAATACGAATTGTGTGTGCATTGCTCTGTCATTTGTTGTAAATGGTGACTGCGTTGCATTCCCTTATCGGGGATTGACAATAGGAAGATTATACTTGAACAAATGCTATGGAAAGTGGAAGGCTGGATAGTTCAGTTGGAAATTATTGCTGCTAATGGGAAGGGGCTTTAATGTAATGTTGCTCTTATAATTGAATTGAGCATTTTATCAATATTCTGCCACTGGAAAACTTGTTGTTCATTTATAAAAAGAAGAAACACTCATGTGCTGTGATGTCTTGGACTTGTCCCTTTTCGATTTCCAACAATTGATTTGTTTCATCATTGTTGACGCTACACCGGATTATTCAAACGAACGCTATCAAACGTAATTGTCACAAAAGACAGCTCGAATCATGCGGTTTGAGTCTCCCGCTTTTTTTGGTCGTTCTGGTGCTCGCTTTCAACTATGTCGGACGTCCTATTTTTTTCTTCTTCGCTTTTTTCGTAGCTATTAATTTACAGTCCTTTAATAAATATTTGAACCGAATAGTTCTTTTTCAATTGATTACGAATACGCGATAGTCGTGTTGTTAATCGATTTGTTTTTTTATTTTTCCAACAGCAAATTGCATAAAAAAAATCAGGCAATTCCGTCATGCTCTTCGTTTGTTATGTGGACAAAAACTAACAGAACTTTTTATAAAATAATTGCAAATATCGGAAAGATGGCCCATTTGTATTTGTAGATTGGGTCCTATCTTAGATACTAGTCACAAAGAGTTAAAATTGACTACATCAAAAGTGAAGCAAATTTTCTTGCTATTGATTTTTTACATTAGATAGCTTTATTTCATATATAAATTTACAAGGTTTTTGTTACCACACACATTTAACAATTCAGAGATATGATGTGTCACATTAAAAAACTACAGGTTTCGCAAAATAAGTTGCTCAAAATGATGCTTAACTTGCCGTGGCATCACTCGACTATAGGCATTCACAACAAAGCGAATGTTGAATTGATCTTCTAAATAATTTCCCCATACTTGACAGCCATATAGCAGTATTGCTCGAAAAATTACTTTGTGTATAATTATTTTATTTTGATTTGAGAGCTGCGACTTTCGATTTATGAAAGGATACAATATCTTAATAGCAGTCGCAATTTTGTTGAGAGTATTCGTAATATGGGTACCAAACGTCAACTTGGTGTCCAAATATTTCTTGTTATTGGAGTAAGGGTTTTGTTTTTGTTTTCTGACCATTATCTTTCCTGGTTTATAAATAACTTCTGAGCGGCACACAATAAGCCATACAAATTCCATATTGTAAACATCAATCAAGACTGGTTTGGGCATGTCCTGTTAAGGAAAAATATACCGAGACCTCACAAGTTACTGGTGGTACAATCAATAAATGATCGTATTCAAACTTTAGTTTTGTCTCCAAAGTCCCTTTCCATATACGTCATTTGAAATCCGTTTGAGGTACGGCAGGGGACAGATTCAATTATCTCGTTTTCGTAAGCATTTCAGAGAGAGAGAGAGAGAGCAAATTTTAGCCAACAAAATGCCATTCTCCTTGAAATTGGGTCTCAGCTTTCCTTTGCCTCTGATTGCCAGCGACGACAAAGGTATGACGCTGTTTGTAAGACTTCACGATATAGTTTATTTTTACAGAATCAATCATTTCGATTTTGTAAAGATTTTTGAGAGAGCCAATCTAAGGTTGTAGGTTACAGGCAACAAAATGTCATTGTCCTTGATGTTGGGTATGTTAGTGTAGGTACCTTGCCTGTGCTTGCCAGCAACAACAAACGTATGACGCTTTTGGTAGGACTTCACGATAGAGAAGTTAATTGCTCCTGCTTCACTATTTAAACTTGGCCCTTTACAAAGGTTTCCGATTATAATTAACAGCCTTCTGATGGCAAAAGTTCCACCTCACTTTTATTTGCACTAAAGACCATTTCTTTTATAAGTTAGTTGTTAATGTCATTATATTTCCCAGCGTTTTAACCTCGATGGAAAATCGATTAAATATAACTTCGAATTATGTGCGATTCTCAAATACGTGATAAAAAAAATAAATCAAACAAAACCCTGCGATGAAATTCTTACTAAAAGTTCATAGGGTATTTTCAACTCATTGGGAGTAGACTCTCGTCCAATATCAAACATTAAGTACAGAATTACTCGTTTGTCGGAAATTAAACGACACAGTAAATATTTTGCGAACATTATTCTTCTTGTTCACTGTACAGCAGCATTCCTGTCTACAGTGGGCAAACATTCTTCATAGCTACGTGGCCGGAAGTAGAAGGAAATAAATTCCTCGGCGCATTTTGCTAAATTCAATAGCTATACGCAGTAACCTCCATAAATTGCATAGCTCTCCGCCAAACGCACACACATTCAGCAGCTTAAGCTGTTTAACTTTGTTCTTATTAAATTGGCTCATATTCCCAGAGGAGGGAGACGAAATCGTTTTTAAATCCCAATTTTCGTCTAGGCAAACAGGCAGAATAAATAACAATGGAGTTCAGCTTGTGTCTTTAAAATCAACAAGAGCACTCCTTTTTTAATGTTGGCCTGTAACTGTCATCCTCTTTATAACCTATTCAATGTAACAAGAATTTAGTGCTTTCAATATCCTTTCTGTGTAATACTCGCTTAATTTGTGATACATGGATGGGGGCGACAACAACAGGTGTCTTAGTAGGTAGGTGTATTCCCGTCCCACGCACTAAGCAGCAGATAATCCTTGATACATTTAAAGAATTAGTGGAATGACTGTCATGGAATTGCCATTGAAAAAGTTTCCCTTGATTCACGCCATCTGCGTTTCATATCCATCTGTGTGAAATCGTAAACCTTTAAACGCATGATGGATTTGCGCCCACTGGCCACCATGTGGCGATGTTTGCCTTAAATTTGTCCATTGACATACGAGAAGCGACGATGTGTGTGCAATTTGCAGTGCAAACATAACAAACAACATGCGATGCAATTGAAATAACTGAGCAAAATATACAAAATAAATGGGAGCACTGCTCCAAGGACCGCATGGGGGTCAGTGACGGCTAAACGTGACTTGCATCATGTCAAACAGTTCAAAACAGAAGAAAGGTCAGCCTCGCAACAGGATACAGCTTAAACAAATGTAACGTTTTCGATTCGATGATGCCCTCTATTGTCTGATATTGCACATGATATTGCACTTCCTGGGACATCACGACCCAGCTCTGAGTCAACAGCTGTGGTGTGTATTCAATTACAAGGACAATTTCATTATCATTGGGCAATAGAAATTGACTGACTGGAATTTAAACAAGAACCAAATCTAAGGATAGCCATAGAATAAATATATACAGATATTTAATTGCAGCCTCTTGAAGGATGGCGATGTCATTGGAATACAAAATTCACCCGAGGCGGGTTGAGTTAGGGTTCACGAAACTAAAGTGTTGGAAGAAATATCGAACCACTTAGTTCATTACTCGAATTTCAATCAAACTAAAGTTCATAGATCCTTTGAGACTGGTGATATATTTCACCTTGCTGTCGGGTTTTGTAGGTTGTAGCCCTTTTGTAAAGGCTACATCTGCTTCGGATTGATTTATGATTGGACAAGGCCTTTTAATTAATATGAAAATTCTATTCACAACGAAAATAAAATTAAACTACAGTAAAAAGAAATACTTGTTGTTGTAAAACTCTAGGACTATCTTCTCTTTTTTTACTTCGGGGCGAATGGAAGGGACATTTTTGTTTGAAAGTAAAAATAGTGATAATGTCACTAGACTATGCCCAGAAGTTTTTTTCTTCCCTCCCCCGTTAGCTTTTTCCCATTATAAAACCATCCCTGTACATAACTAAGTAAATTAGTCTTGAAAATAACCTTGTTTTTATTAACTATTGCAGGACTTAATTACGAACAGAAATATTCTGTAATAATATTGAACAGTTCCTGGGATATTACTCTCGAATTCCTGACAAATGCCGGACATTGTTTATTCTGAAAAAGCTATGAATTAAATAAATTTTCTTGTTTGTTCAACTTAAATTGCAAACAAATAGTAATTAATTGCTATTGTTTCACAAAATGGGTCCTACGAGTATACAAAATTTATTTAAATTAAAATTGAATCGTAGAAATTCGTTTACAATTTCACTTCCAATTAGCAGTTCCTAAAAGGTGATACGCACATTTCAACTTTCCCCACAAACACACTCATTCCGCAGTCTCAATCGGAAGCAGTTGAAAACAATTGCCTACCAAAGAGACCACATCAAACGCAGTGTATCTTTGCGAAAATGATTCGCCTCACTCTTTGACACACTCGCGAGATTTCCCCGTGATAGCTTCATTGACTCCATTAAAGGTCAGAAAAGTTCTGCCTCAATGGAGTTTATAAACGGTGCGGCGGAACACGTCTCATTAAACTGTGGCAACAATTCAAATTGCGCAACTTTAACGTAGGTACCGCATTCAAGCGTTAGAAAGTAAAGTGCAAATATTGACACTGGGCCATTTGGATATAATTATGGGACAAAATAAATCAACATCATCTGGGATGGGAAAACTTATTTCGTGGTAAGAACATTTATTCTTAAAAGCGATCCATGTCGCGCTTGCGGTTAAAAAAAGTTTAATTAAAATTAAATTGAGCGGGTAACGATAGAAAAATAATTAAAGAACTTTTATCCGCCAGCAATAAATGCCAAAAGTCCCTTTTTCCAAGAACCGGCGGATTGGGAAATGATCCTTTTTCGTCGCTTCTCAACAGGAAACATAAGTTGAAGGTTGATACCCTCGACAAATTTATTTAGCAACAAGTTTCCGTCGGTATGAGGGAACGTATACCTTGATATGGGTGATTTATTAACTTCATATTTATTCATTTAAAAAGAAAATAGTTTCACAGCAAGGTTACAATTATTATCTTGTGAATTGTGAGAGGCTTTGTGATCTGTGTCTATTTTTCTGCGTCGTTTGTTGCAACGGTAAAATAAGCATGCTTCAACACGTCACAGGCAGCTCATCACGTTCACAGACTTTTGAAAGACTGCACCTTAAGAATTGGTTCTTACAGTTAAAGAAGCTAGTCCAATGATAAAACTCGCTAATCATTGGAAATTTTAAAAGTTTCTAAAACATAAAATTGAGCTTTAGGATGCTCATAACCTTTTTTTTTTTTGACAACAACTACTGTCCCTTCAACTAAATTCACCTATAATGAATTTTTTCCCAACAAATTATTATTTTAAATATCACTGAATTTTTCACACAACATCACGCATAAACTGACACCCCTTGGCGCTGTATGCGATAACCTTTACGTCAACTTTATGCCAATAGACCATCGCCGCCATAATGACTTTCGGAAAGGATTAAACAAAATCTGTCTTTACGACCGCAAAACAATATTTTAGCAATAAAAGTTAATTTTAACAACCACCCCGCATCTGATGCGCCAACTGGTGCATCATTAAAATTGCCAACTGCAATAAAGGGGTATCATTTTATTTGGCTTTTCTTTTTGAGTGAATTATTTCCCACCAGTCTTAGGGTGATTCATTTCATTCCACGATGTTGTTCAATGTTATCGAGCTAACAACCCGCCGCATTGTATCCAACCACCCCCATTGCAGCGAACGCGTATTGAAATCTCATCTAGTTGTTGTTTTGACCTTGTATACGATGGAGCTTGCTGCGTAAACAAGGTGAATTCATCCGCCTTGAAAATAAAATCTCATCAACTTGTCTATCCTGATAAGGGCGAGCGTATCGTACGTCACCCAAACGACTTTACCAGAGTATTATGGGCGTTTTACGATCTTCCACAGGTTATATGACTTGGGTACTGTGTGTTTGTATGTTGATGTGAGCGTTGCTGTTGTGTTCTCATTTTTACGATATAGAAGGCAATCTGCAGGAGAGACGTCAAGGTACCATTGTTTGAATGTGAGCACTGGATAGTACATCCCCCGCAACATCCGACAAAGATGTGATTGCAAAATATTTCTTTACAGATTTCTCATATCCGCAGGGAGGCTATCCCGTTGTCTGTCCAACGGTGCTGTGCAGTGTCATCATCGTAAGCATCCGGAATTTCGCCCAGCATTACCGACGCTTACAAGTTGATTGGATCTATTTTTGTGTTTTAAGTAATCGTTACACTGTCTGGTTGGTGTTGGATGCCAGATTGTGTGACTGAGAGTTGCTGTTGGTATTTGTGGTCGAGAAAAGCTTGACGGTGTGCTGAGGCAACTTTTAGCAGTTGGGATGGATTTATGAAAGGAGTTTCTGAGGAATTTACAAGTGAAGTAACAGGTTCATAAGCACATGCTGTGCAGGGGTTTGTCTCTTAACTTTATTCTGTGCAGAGCATGTAAGAACGATGGGTGTCCAGTTAGAGAAACAAACGACAGTTTGTAGTAGGCTAGGCATATATATGAGTCATGGGTTGTTGCCAGAAATTTTTTTAAAAAATGTACACATTCGCATAAAAACAATAACAGAGTTTAAAAGTTTAAACGGTAAATTGTAATGTTAATAAAAATCAAAAACAAAAAACTTTAATGTTTAAATAATGCAAACATTTTTAATTTACTTCAGTTATAATTGTGAAACAAATAGAAAAAACTAGTAGAAAAGTTCTGAAAATGTAAGGAAGATGTTGCACTTATCGAGGTAGAATTTTTGAAAAGTTTCGACTAGAAAGTCAGCGTTAATCGTGAACGAACTGTGATAGGATTTAAGAAGTTAATAATAAAAAACTCGACTTTTTTCCAGCTTCGTAAACTTAAAAAAAGAAACTATATTTTTCAAATGAAGATCCGTGAGTTGAGTGCAACAAAGGAAGACATACTCAAATTCATTGCAGGAGCAGGGTTCCAAAAACAGAAATGATTATACTTAATAACTACAAATTCATTGTACACACTTTTTTTGTTAGAATGTTATAATTAAAATTCCTAAAAAGTTGTTCGTCGGCCCCTTTAAGGTCATCATATTAGCGCTTGTGAAATTTTATGTAGACTTTGGAAAAAATTGTGCCTTGCAGTGCACAGATTAGGAGCCTACTTCTTGTTTTGATTTTATAATGCTTCACATAGAAAAAATCTCTCAGCATTCGCCCATAAGTTGGAGAAACGTATACGGTTCTATAGAACCTCAAAAATACTTTTTTTATTAAAAGCTTGTGATTTATCGCCACACGTTATACAACGAACTTTTTAAAATATACCACAAATCGACTGATTCCAATGAATATTCAAACAACTCCTGAAAGTTTAAATTTCTGATTTCTCTAAATTCTGAATCGAAAATCGCTCCTAACTTCTAAGCTAGGGCAATGTGTGTATACTGCTTTTATTTAAGTATTTTCTTTTTATTATCCTATAGGATCTTCTGTTGCAAAATGTTTTAAGACATTTTTATCAAAATTGGAGCGTTTGAAAATTTTCGGTGCACAATTCCGTGTAAAATAAAATGCAATTTTGTTAAATAAATGTTTCTCATCGGTAGACAAATTGATTCGATCGAATTTGGATCGAACTTCAACTCCAAATGTATATGCAGTTTCCTTTTGTGCTTTTGTGTAACTGTATTAAGGAAGTGTTCTTGAAATTTGTCATGGGATTTAATATCAATTGATTGCAGTTGTGATTATGAGATAACTGTGGGTGTAACTTTATAGTTAGTGAAAAATCGTCAAATTGTTGTTGGGTGAATCTGCAAATATGCCATCGCTGGGTCATGGCTGGCGTCGTATGATAAATATGAGCAAGAGCATGGCATCTAGGTACTCATGATGAGAATTTACGTGGAATTTTTTTCTGAGTGTTTTAAAGATGTTAAAAGGCCCTGGAAGTCCTAAAAGTAACATATTTCTAAAATGATAATCAAAACAAATATCTTCCCCTGAGGTCCTTGAGAATTATATTTTTATCAAAAGATTCTTGAAATCCTTTACATGAACATCTTCCTAAAACACTCTTAGAAGTTATGTCTGCATTCTCTTAAACCCTAAAATAGGATATTAACAACAGTCCTAACATTTTCCTTAAAAATGTCGCCTAAAGTTAGATTTTTACCAAAAAGTCTCTGAAGTCCTTAAATTGGACAAAAGGAGGCCTAGCAATATGGCTTTGTTCTACAAAAAGGTAGATGATTACAAATTTTATCTTTACCTCAATGTCCTGAAAATCCTTACAAAGGACATTCCAAAAGTGTTCTTAAATTAGCGGCAGACTTAAATTTTTATTTCTCACTCTCTAAGGACATAAATACGGTATCAAGGAATGAACTTGATGGATTCCTTAAGAATAGTGGCTGGCACCAAGCATCCTTCGTCATTCCTGACATTTAAAGGACATTACAAATAAACCGTGAGATTAAGGGCCTGTTAGATCACACCCACATGAATTTATTTCAGCACCATAAGATGTTTCTGAAACAATTTCAAACTTTTAAGAAAATGAGAATTTTCAAACACATGTTAGTAAAGGTTATATCTTTTAATCCCATTCGAATTGAATTCATTCTAAAACCTACAAGTTGGTGCGCAGGGGTGCGATGAAATTATTCTGGAACAATCACTCTTCTGAAACAATAATCCAGTACACTGATTCGAGGCAACTATTGCGAAATTAGGAACGACAAATAATTTCCCAAAAGGAGGAGGCTATCCAAACTCCTTTTTTTAAGACCATCTGTTCGTATGTGTAGCCTGGAATAATAATCTGAAAATATGCCATAGTTGCACCAAATGTGGGCATTTTTTATTCATGCAACTCTCGGCTCTCGTATTTATCTTCATTTTATTCTCCAGAGAGTTCATTTATATAGCAAGAACGTTGAATCCACTTTCAGAATCACATTTATCCACAATGGTCATCACTAACAAGACCTTTCTTCACGTGTCAAATTGAGCACATCAATCTGAATTTCGGTTATTATGACTCATATTATACCTACCTATGACTTGGTCCTCGTAAATGTTCCTTGATTTCAATTACTTGTCCACATGGTGGGAGAGAAATTGTGGCTCATAAAAAAAAGTCTGCATGAATTTGAATAACTTATGCTTCTGTGGTGCACGAATATTTTTCGTTTCCACCTGTTTAGGGTGCGTGGGTGAAAATCTTTTTCATGTGTCTGCGGCCTGCCCTTCATAGATGTGCCATATATTATTCGGAAAGTGAGTATTTTGCATTCTCTTACAGAAATTACCTTTAAAATGGTAAATTATGAAATAACCAAATGAAAAAGTAATCGCTTTTTCTAATGGCGTATAGGTAGGACAATTTCGATTTTTCAAGGATCATATAAATTTGGTATGTGCTGATCCACCAAACACGGAGTAGAGTTGTTGCTGTTTTGCAATTGCAATAAAAAGTGAAACCATTAGGGGATATTTTGTTCGTTAGCGTTAGAGGTTAGGTTTGAATAATCTTAGTACGAAGAGTTTGTCTGGGTTGTACAATTATTTTGAACATACTTGCAACTGCCCTTTTTAAGCAAGCTGCTTAATAGCTTCTACTATAAGAACAATTTTATTTTTGCCGAAAAAACCGATGCTTCCAACAGAACTGACTTCCAATAGATAAAGAATTAGAGAAACTTGTAGTTTGATTCCTTTCAATATTTTTAATTTATTTCAACTGTCTATTCCTTCACAAAGAATCGATCTAATATTAGCAATGTGAACACCTCACATTTTCTATCCCATTTCCTGGCACATCCTGCATGCTAGTACTTTCATCATTTGCGGATCAAAGTCGCAAACTCCGTGAAAACGTCTGCGTGAGTTTGTAAGCTCTAACGTACTTATAGAATTTATGATAAATTTTATTTATATACGCCTCGAAAATGCAAGACAGTTCCAATTTGACTCTCGGCATTTCATCGTATAAATTTTTGTTTGCGCTCATTTAAGAGTTATCACGTATATAAACGACCAATTATTGCCATCCCTTCAAGAGCTTCGTAGCAATTGTAGCGGGCCTTCGAATCTCCACAAAGTAGTGTATTTCAAATAATTGACGAAAGTACAAGGTCGTATGTAAGTCCATTCCTAACATCTCAAAAGTACTCTCATTCCATTTTTTGCAAAACAGATTGTTTGTCTAATTAAATTTTGCTGCTATTTTGCACTTTCTTTCAAATGGCACGAAACGCCAGGCAATGCCCATCCTTGGAAAACAATTATGAATTATTCATGAGCACGAGGACATTCTCGTGCTACTCTTTGAATTTTCTCAACTCAGCCGTTCTATGCCTTATATCTTTGACTAGTTCTCAGACCTTTCCTATTGTGGAACTCACTTTGCTAATTGTATTAAATTAAACGTATCTAATTGTTTCTTACTGTCGCATAGTTTCAGGGTAAATTTAAAAACTGGCTACAGCTTCATTCTTATTTTTAATTCTAAATAATGATTGCCAGTTTATATAGGTAATGGATTTCTGCACCTAGCCGAGAAACACCTACTACCGGATGTGATACTCTCAATGAATAATTAGACTTGTGAATAAGACACTGTTATCTAACTAGGATACGCGACGTACATCCTTACATCTTTGCCCTTGTGATCCATCACTGTAGCGGCAGCAGAGTCATTCTACATAATTAATATATATAGGAATATCCTGGATAAATTATCAGGTTTATCCTACATTAATTATTATTTTTTCAACATGTCATCGCAACTCAAAGAATTAAATTTAAGAAATCAGAGAAGGGTTCGCATTTTTATTGCGGCTGCCTTTATTTTGAACTTTGGAAGGGTTGCTCCCACACGAGGATTTCGGGTATTTGTTAGTTTTGCGTTTAGAAGTGTGCTGTATATGTAAGGTGAGTGGAAGTTTTTGTGGAAATTCTTTTCAAATTATCACATGCTGATTAATTGGGGGACTATACAAGAACAAATACTCGAGGGATAATTTTGTGGAATAAATGTGTTCTGATTAATAATTCGAAAAATATTGTGTGTAGTGTTGAAAACTAATTTAAGTCAACAAGTGAGGTTACATTTCGTGAAATTGCTGCGAATATTCTTTTGAATTTCGTTCTATTGATTGCTGTTATATAATGCATAGTTCGACTTATCTACTGAAATAAAGGGTTAAGTCAATAGGCAAATGCGTTAGAGCGCACTAAATATAAATATAATTTTTACTGATTTTTATTTTATTCAAAATGTATCGTACAAAAAAATGTGTGACACCCTATATTTTCGTCTATGGTCTTCAGGAACTTTGTGAAACGCTTTCCATCAGCATTTGTTGCTACAAAATAAAGCAGAGGTAATTAAATCCTTTCTTAAATACACAAAATTATCTCTTTATGCAGCCTCACCTTACCCTGCATGTGTTTTTCCGGTTTATGCAGTCTTATACCATAGGTACACTACTAGTTTCGACTTATTTCAACATTTATTTAATAGCATTTGTTTGGATAATATCCCAAAACATAAATATATTCGCAATACGAATCTGACACTAATTCGAATTGATTGCGAAATAGTCGCATGCGCTATCAATAAAGGTAAGAAGGAGAATGCATCAAAAGGAGCAGATTATACTCATTATAAATTGAATATACCAGATAGGTACTTGAAGAGAAGTTGGATAAGAACACAGGATTTTAATACGAGAGCCGAGAGTCAATCAGTTTTTTGTAGTTGCAGGATTGTTTCATTTTGTTACTTCTGCGTTATTTCTTTGGGAACAAGAATGCCTGCTTTCTTGCATAAGAATTATGTTGTTTTCGTTTACCCTAAAGCCTTGGCAGCTAGTGCCTTATTTCTTGTTGTTTATATAATTCACTAATGTAACAATACAATGAAGTTATAATAATATTGTTTTCGGTCACAATTTCAATTAAATTCCTTTCTAAATATTCGATTTTAACTGCCCCAACCCCCACCCATCCAAAAAAAAGGGTAATTTACGCGAACTTAAGACTTCCTAATATAAGTGCTCGATTTCAGGATAGAATTGTTAGTTACTTCCATTTGCTTCAACAGTTAAAAAACTCCACGAAAAAATAGTTAAGACAACAAATCAACCTTCTCGCCATTGCCTTAAGGAAAATAGTAAACACAGAATTGAAAACAAATCGTTCCAAAAGCTCGGCTAGTGAAGATCTTAAAATCGAATTGTTTCATTTGTACGTTTATGTGTGGATTTGTAGAGGCATCATGTTAAAACTATTCACTCAATCTGTATGTTGATTCTCGGAAAACTAAGGACTTAATATGTATCAAAATTTCGTTTAAAATTCATCGAAATTGACAAACGCATTCGGTTGAAATAAGAATTTAAAGTCTACTAATGCTATATGCGAAATGATCTTACAACGTTTTCGCACAGATTCTACAGTTTGAAGTGGAAGATGTCTCTCGTTGGTAGGTTTTTGCCCATAGAAGGTGGAATTCATGGGTTCGATTGTTTATTCATTTTAGGTAACGTTTTAATTGGCTAAGAGGGGAGCAATAAATTAGATTTTATGTAAATTTTCATGGTACTGACTCTTTATTCTAACGCAATAAAAAGTAATGAAGATATTGCGTATTTCAATGTGTAACTTTCAGCCTGCGAAGGCGCCAGCAATACATATTTATAAAGTTTACTAAATCATAAGCGACATGTCAGACTCGTTGTAAAACAATTTTTCTTAAATAAATATAAAATGTATGATGTGAAATAAGTAGATAAAAAATAAGAATATTTATGTATAAATAAATATAAAATGTTTGATATCTGAAATAAGTAGGTATAGGTATATTAAGAAAAAGTATAAAAATATGACAAAATCTACATCTCAATTTAAAACGGAAACCATTTGTGTTTATTATGATTTAATTATAAATTTCATCAAAACTTTGTACGCCAATTGGAATACAAATGGCCCTCATAGTAAGTCAAAATAGGCGAAAATTAATAATGTCACAAATGTAATCAGAAGAAAATAACGGCAAACCTGGGAGTAGTAGGTAAAGTAAAGTAAGTCTGCCTCCTTTAAATTCTAAACTTTTAAATATATGTTTCCCACCAATACACTATAACCATCACTTCTGGCCACCGAAAAATTGATTCTGAAAAAATGTATTTAAAACAAATACTCCTTATTACAACTGTTTAATTAAAATTAACACAAAAATTTGTTGTGCAAATTAAAATAGCAACTTTGTCGATATTGCATTTATGAGTGCCTGCTATGCCAACCTTTTGTACCTTATCCTTTACGAGCACGAGCATAGGTCAGCCGAAAGTTTTTGGAAATAAACGTCAATAATTACAATTTGTAAATGCAATGAAAATAAGTTTTCACAAAAGAGCAATATACAACTTCGACACACATGCAGACTGAAAACAAAAAAAAAAAAACATTTAAAATCCATTTTAGGTCTAGGAAATACCACCCCTACTTTTAATGAGGGTTATCTCTATTTCAATGCGAAACAATTCCATGTGGCGTCGGTGGATATACTGTGAAATATAATACCAGTTCAAGAGAAACATTTTTCTAATATCCTTCAAGTGAGCAAATCCCTTTTTGCCGCAGAGTCAACGAACCAGAAAAAAACGACGCGAACCTAGGGTACTCATAGTACTCGTATGTACTACACTTAACAACTTGTATTCGATTTCATTTTGTTTTGGTTTTTTTTTTCGTGTTAGCGCGTTATTTTGTTTTTTTTTTCACACTTGTTACGGTTCATATGTAGGCATTCGATTACATGGCAAACAAAATAAGAGTGCGACGGACAATGGGTAGGTCGTTTGTGTGGCGCGTTATCTTGTCTGCTCTGGCAACAGCTTAGTTAAGTAGAGTGAAATTCCAGGAGAAAAACATCAAGCGATTAGGATGGATAACAATTCTTTGATTTCGAAGTAAGTAATGATGCGGGTTTTGTAGTTAAATGTTGGTACCCACTGAGTCCTCACACGAATGTGACGAATTACCATTATTTGTATTTGTAGATCTTTTCAAACCACACTCGACGTTGGTCTCGACTCTCGAGTGACATTCACCTTTTGCCACGTTTTCGTTGCATACCTAGTAGGTCATAAATATCTATTATGTTTTGTCTCCAATTTAAAAGGAAGCCAATTTTCATACAAAATCCAAACATCCTTGTGACATAGTCGTTTTGATATTGGGCAATAAGTTGCATATCATTAATCTAAGTCCTCTGCAAAAATTACGAGATTTTTATTTCTGTCGCAATATAAATGCGTTCGCTCATAAAAGCACAGGACTCCGCATACTTTAAACTAAACTAGGAGACATTTTTTATCTGTGGAGTGTAATATTTATATAAATTCAGTTTGAATGAAACAGATGGGTTTAGTTGGTATGCTAGGTAAGGAGATGCGTGTGGTATTTTGCTATAAGAAGTTGCAAGTAACTTTTACTGAAAGAGGAGCTGCTTTAGTTGGTAGCATTTAAAATATTGAACAATTCAATATGAAGGAAAGCCAATTAATATTTTACAAAAAGTTATCGTCATTATGAACTGTAAATTATGTGCGTCGCAAACTAAGGTTTTAAAATCAAAATGATGGAAGGTCGAGGAAGTTACTTAGACGATCGAATCGCTAATCGATTGTTAGCAAATTTGTTGGAGTTGATGAATTCCAGTTAAGTCCATTTTTAACTTTGGCGCAGTGGTTCAGTGGTTAGTGGGGTAGACTACTGCGCGAGGGCTCTCAGGTTCCATCTCCGGGAAAAACGCATATTACATTTGCAGAACGTATGAAAAACATCCGAGAGTAGAACTGTCATGAAAGAGCTTTTCAAATCAAATCAAAAATTTAAACTTACAAAATACTAAACTACTAAACTACCCTTAACTTAACAATAGCGATGACACTTTTCTACCAAATCTTGTTTCGTCACAGAAAAAGTTAAAAAGCGTTTCACTTTGAAGATGTGAGAGCCAAAAGATATATTTGATGCGTGCAGATAACCTTCAGATTATCGCCCACAAAATGTCAACGATTGAGCTATACGAGACGGGAACACCGATAGATTCGACATTACATAATATGTTGCTTTAATATACGTACATAGTTGATAATAGAATCGGCCATCAAAAAACAACCCACTGTCTAATGGGCGGAATATCGAAGAAGTAGATAACAAAAAACAGTTATTGATGACATGGCTATAAGAACATAACCGCCCACACTCGTGGGTTACGTCAGTAACTGTAGTAAATTAACCATTTTAAGTGAATAGGTTATCGACAGGATTACAAAATCTTGTTGATTCATGCTATCAATTATGGCTTGTCGCGTTTGGTTTAAAATAAAATGACTTGAAGTTAATTGAATTCTCAACTATACTTATACCAAGTATTATCATGTACATATATTGTGTTGTAATTTGGCATATGGATTGCAGCTAAGCGAAGGAATATGACGCTTTCAAGACAAAATGACAACCGTTCACCTATATCATATAATGCAAGGAAAACTTCAAGTTTCCGAATTACACACAAAATTTCCGCCTTAACTAACACCAAACACGAAGTTACTGTGTAAGGCTAACATAGTTTTATATTTTTTTCAGGTACAGTTGAAGTTTTATTACAACACCACAGTGCTTACCCCTTCATACGAGTACAAATGCGAGTATCAAATACTCAAACAGTCAAACCAGTTGTATTAAAAAATCGAATTTAACACCACAATGCTCTTTTTGTGATTTGTGAAATATAGTATATTCCATAACAATGAAAAATGACTATTTGATAAATATAGACCGAAAAAAAAGACCACCACAAAAAGAACGAAAAGACAGATGAATGGGAAATCATTTTACTGAACCCACTTTCAATATTTATAGATTTCTAACAATAGAGACAGTATCATGACGATAATGTGAATTTCAATATCAAATGTTTGACAAATGTAAGAAAAAAAAAAATGTTCAGATTACCTTTAGATGATTTACAATCACAAAGCAAATCATTTATTTACTTGTGTAATATTTGAGATAAATACGTGTTCCCAAAATTGTGTTTGGTGTTAACATTACGTAAAGGGTTGCCTTTTGTATTAAAAAAAAACAACACATTTTTAACAATCGAAGATAGATACTGAGAAATGGCAACAAGTGACAAGGATGGTGAAGACTGTAAAAGAGGTATTTTAACACACATTTATACTTTGTAGCGGACTCAACAAATAGATGGAATATTTGTGTACGATTAAGAATCTTTCAGAAAATGAATTCATATCTCTCAAGTCAAAGCTGTTAAGAAACGAAAAAAACAGTTTGAAAGGTGGGCATTTTTACTGACATCGTTGTGGATCTCTATATAATTGTGCTGATTGTGAATGAGATACTGCCCGAAGTTACAAATTTTCTCGATCTAGAAATTATTTAAATATAATGCTCAACTTCCGAACAAGGTCCGAACATTTTCCAAATCAAGAAATCCTTGACAAATTCATAGTAAAAGAAATTTAATCCCAATCGGCCAAGCCCTTCGAAACACTTTCTGCTTAGATATCCTCTTACATCAACGCTTCACCTTACAGTGAAAAAGATTAACAGTTTAATTGTAATTTGTTTGTAATTAGTAGGCTATCCCAACCATCCCTTAGCATATCTTATTTCAGTCACATTATGCTTCAATACCTCGGCATTTAATACAATATTCCATCGTTGGAAATACTCTGTCCATTTTTGAGATTTGAGGTAACGGATGGATGGACGGAAATAAAAGCAGAAAAGATGGCGTTAAGTTACGTGTTAAGATTGAAATGGGTTAGACTGATGTGAATATCACTCATAAAAATACAAAGGACGACAGAAACTATCAGTAGGCATATGTGGGTGCACTTTTTCGACCTGTCATAAAAGAATGGTGATTTAAAAATGCTTTGAGTGGTTTATAGTTAGTCAATTGATAAATGTTAGATATATAAAGTGGAAAAGTTAGTAGAGAGTTTAAAGCGATAGATGGCAGGGCTTGTGCTGGGAAAATGCTCTTTTATCATATTCCAGAGTTCCTGAACCGGATGTGTGTGCGTATGACCTTCATCAAAACTATTTAAACTATTTAAAGGAAGAGAATGTCTATTTAAATACGAACGCAATTATTCCTGGAAAAAAACAAAGTTTTACTACAAGACCAGATATCAGTTTCTGACTTCAATCCCAAAGAAAAGGAATTATAATTAATAACACTTACACAAATTTATGCTGAAGTTTATGGTATTTACTTGCTCGTTCGTTACCCTTACGTAGGTAAATGAATTCAAAAGAAAAATAATTCTTCCCAAATTGTCCTTTTCTAAAATGTAAACCTAGAAATTTAGGTTGCAGGGTATGTGTGTGAAACATAGGGAGTGGTTAGTGACCCTAATAAACGAATAAATTGATCCCTACGTGTTCTATAAATAAAATGATTCCTTCAAATTAATACCTAATTTGCGTACTTGTGCGCCAGAGACAATTACGACGTTAAAATAATGAATTTTTTCAATCGGTTTTGCGTCATAAACTAATTACGATGAACACAAGGGGATGTGGTCCACGTGGGATAGAATGTTTTATTTACTTGTAAATTATTGTAGCTAATAACAATGAATAGCAAGTGGAGGTGCATAACCTAAACAAAACCGTTCAATTAAAATATAATATATGTTATGTATATTTGTGTGTCTAAAAAGTTTGTACGGCAAAAAAGTATTGAAATTGACTAAATATTGCGTCAACTGAAATCTATTAATTCGCGTGGAATTATTTTTACACAAATATGTATATACATAACCTTGTCTGTTATGTACCTTTAACTGTTGAACATTTGAGTTAGGGAGGTTGTATGTTGTATAATTAGATGTTATTTTGTTTGATATTCAAAACATTTAGTTGCATGTAATGCTGAACATTTTTACTTATGAAGAAGTAGTATAACCGACATAAATAATGTATAGAAATAGTGCATTTAAAATCTAAAAGCAAAATGCATCAATTAATGCAGTGTTGAAACACGAATAGAATCATAATAGCATAAGCCGTTTAGCCTCAATGTCAAGCCAGTACACTATTACAATTTGTGTTTCGCAAAACCGTATAAAAGTACATCGGCTATTATCACAACTTGCCATAAATCCCACCAAAATATAGAGAGGGCAGTATTTTTTAGCTTGCCTCTTAAGGTATACTTGCCTTTTTGTCGGCATTATTAGTTGATTTGACACAAGCGCATGGGCAACATCCTAATCAGTATGGAAGCACTGCTTTTAATTTGTTTGATGATTTATAAAGGAGTTTTTTGTTTGACTAACGTGTAAACTGCTCTTTGAAATGTTTCTTAAGAATCTTAGAAGATTATTATAAGCTATGTCGTTCAATTTCATTTGACTAAAATGTTATTCTTTATGACTTTAACCTGCCACGACTCAAATTCAATTTATTTCATCAAATCGAAAAAATGTCAGCAACATTTAGTATAGATAGTAGTTCTGTTCAAAATTGAGCTTGCTTTTGCTGTAATTTTTATTTATTTATGCTCTAGTGCAAAATTTCTATAAAGGAGTATTGCATTTTAACGTGTTTCAGTACAGGACCCGTCTTTGATTTTATTGAATAATGTTGCTGATCAAATCCTCTTAGTAGATTCCCCCGATTTGGTGTGTCAACAACTATCATCGCATTCAGGGAAATAAATTTGACATAACGTTGTGAGAGAAGTTATGCTTACACATTTTTTTTTAAATTTCAAATCCGTGGATCTTTCAAAAATGGCATATTATGTAAAGAGCCTAAGCTACATAAGGGCTACTTACGAATATGTCTGACCATAGTTTGGTTTTTGTGACTTGGCTCTCCTTAGACGATACATACAATAAAATTAAATTCACGACTGGGTCGCATTCACTGCGAACTGCTTTCGATTATTATTATTACTATGATTACAAATTTTGTATTAATCTAAATTTAATTAAGTACCATTATGTGGAATTTACATAGACATAGACTAAACATTACACCAAAATGACAAAAAATAAGAACAAAAAATAGTTTTAATTTTAAAATTCAATTTCTTGTTTATGTTAATGAATGAGAAAAGTTTGTATGAAGGAATAAGTTTGCTTTCATACAGAGTGCTCAATTGTTGCTTATAGTGTAAGCGCTATTCCTACACTTCAGATATGTTTCCGTAACAGAAACAGTTTGTATAATGTATAAAAGTGCTTCCTGTTTCCAGTACAGGATGGAACGTTCATCAAAGTGGGGAGTAAGTTTTAGCTCATAAAATTACTATTTCGGGAAACACACATAACGGTATTTTGGCGATGATAATAACCGAAATGTGACCGAATTTTAGTGAGCTGTCAAATTGGTCAATGTGTTTGTAAGTTGGTTCGAACGAAACAGAAAATGTGAAATAGAAATACTGATACCAATATAAAGCGTAAACACATAAACTTCCCTCTTTAATGGGGATGATAAAGTACCTAAAGAAACAAAATGTCTTGAAAATGGAGGTAATATTATAGGAATTTAATGATTGCATATCTTTGTACTCGAGTGCAAAATATCAAAATATTGAAACCAAAATCAGTTTTACCACGAACGTCAATTAGTTGTAGTGGTAAAAACTCACGCGTTCAAGAAATATTCATGACTTTTATTTTTCAGGCTTTTTTTTTTGATAATGGATCCCAAAGCAGAAAACGGTCATTTGCCTGCCACATGGATTTCTTTAGGAAGAACCACAGGGTACATGCACAATGTACATACATTGAGGAAATATTGTGTCGTAATATTTAAATGATTCTTTCTATTAAATTCGAAGTTTTAATGTAGGAGAACATGTAAAAAATAAAGGTTGGTGAAAATAATAAGAAACGGATGTGCAAATTTTAAGATGTTTTCGCCTCTAACTTTTGGTAATGCTTTTTAGATTTCCAAAACATACATACCTGTTAAGTGGTAGATAACATTAAACAGCAACAGCAACCTCACAGTTTTTGTGTGCTTTGAAATGTTACAGTAAATGATATTTGTATCTTTGAAACACGTACTGGTAACAAAAATGTCAAATAGTTACCATCTTATTGGAATGGAGCTTATCAATACAAAACTGAGTCAAATATACCGTGTTGTGACTATAATTCAAAGTGAATTTGGACAATAGTCACTAATTTCTACTTGGGTGTGAAATGTTCCATTCTCACGAGCGATATTAGGATGCAGTTTGACTGTAGGCTCATTAATAACAACTGTGGTATGTATCTGTTTTTAAAATACGCACCGTTGAGGTGCTCGTAAATTATGTATATTTTGACGCGTTGTTTTTTGCCTTTTTTTTATTTTTTTCTGTGTAAACAATGCGCCCTTGCGAAGTTTAAGAAAATTCAAATTGAGTAAAATTTAACAAAATTTAAAAATGGGATATAGGCTTTGATTTTATGTAGATTCTAAGTTGTGAAGGGCTTAGATTGTAAATTACTGGAAAATAGCTTGGCGGAAGACTAAATAATTGTTATTATTGTTTGCTGTTGCTCTAGATTAATGTCAGAGTTTGTGTGGTCGGCGTTGGGTAAGTAAATTAGTGACTTATGGCAAATCAAGAGGAAAAGTGTCCCCACGCATGGTTTTTTAGATCATTAGATTACCCAAAAAAAGTTATTTCTATTAAAAATAGTTATTTTTATTAAAAAATACTTTTTTAAAGATACCATTTCACAAAAGTCCACTGAAAAACTGCCATTTAGAAGGTTAGAAAAATAAACTTTCGTCGCAATTAAATTTCGATGTGCGGGATGCGGGTATTAGAAAACCTAAGGAAAACAGAATTCTTTACGACTTTCCATGAAAGCTTGAATACTTTTAGGTAAATAGAAGCAAGTCGCTCTGAACGATTTTATTTTATTTTTACCCGACTGAACACAGGGAGGGTAATTTGTTTCGCTCGTATCCTATGTCAGTTCCTACGTGACTCCCTGTAGTCTAAACAGTCTGACCGATTTTGAAGAGTGAGGTGTCATTAGCTTCGTATTAATTCGTATTAATTAAAAAAAAAAAAAAAAAAAAAAAAAACAACCGACTGACCGTGAAAAAATATGAAAATATGAAGAAGACACATTCAAGTTACTCATATTTTTGCTAAGCTGGTTAGGTTTAGTCTCCGATATCAATTAGTTAGGTATACTTGAATGTGTCTTGTTTATAGTTTTTTAGTATTTGGTTTACAGTCAGTCGGGTTTTTTCTTAAATTATTGTTTTTTACTCTTTTTTCTATTTTTCTATGTACTTTGCACTGTCTTGTTAACATCAAATACCGTTTTTGATAAAAGTTTGGTTTTTTAAGACCCCAAGTGGAATGTTTTAGGTGTATAATGTAATGACCAATGAATAATAAGACAAAAAATCTGCCGAGTTGTAACCAAATAAATAGAAAGCTTACTGAAAAACAATTCTCTTGTCACTTTCCTGTACGTACACATGTTTCTTAGAGCAGAATTAATTGCTGTCTTGAGTTCGTAATTTTGAACGAAAGCAATAATATTTCTCTTAAATACAAAGTGTTGTTTAGGGGTGCAGTTCTGTAGAAAAGAAAACGAAAAACAAATGGTGTGCATCTGAAAGAATAGAAAAAAAAAATTCGCTGAAATTTGCACATAATATTTTCTTAAGTTTTCTCTTCTCGATCAATACAGAAACAGTACTTTCTTTCTACAAATAATGGAAAAAGTAGCAATTGTTTTAAATTAAACATCTAAAACAAACCCATGCAAATCACAGTCGCTATTGATGGAATTTTAGCTTGAAATTACCTAAATATTTCTTGGCTGCCATGCTTAAAAACTAAACAGCCAAGTGTTGCATTTCGAATCTCTTATGTAGAAATATATAGTTCAACGGAAATAAAATATTCCATTTTATTCAAATTATCTATATCGAATTTATTTTTAGAACAGATATTTTATCTAATTGGATAAAATCGGCAGACACTTGTCTTGCTTATTGCTTCTCGGTGTGTTCCGGTGTTGAGCCTACATTCTGCGTTTAATTTTCAATTATTGAGAACGAAAATCAATTGGTTTAAGAGCACTTGTCGAGCGACTCTTACCGTTTATTTCTACTACTCAATAGGTTCATAGCCCCATTTTGAATTTCAAAGCCGCCTTCTAAAATTTCGCCCAGGAGTGCTCTTAAATAAAAGCAATTAGATCCAAGTGATTAATTGTTTCCTCGTCCATTCGTCAAAGATCAAGTAAAAATCGTTGTGGATAATTGATTGATTCGCTATAAAAAGTACCAAATATATTTGCACATACAAACTACCCAAACTTACCGGAAATTAAAGTCCAAAGGAAAGTTGAAGTCTGCACACCACAACACAGAGGCAATTCAACTGCCAAACTAAAACACAATGCAAATTTAAATATTATTACTATTTCGTTGGAAAATAATTCTTTTAAAAATTTAATTCAAACACTTAAATATTTACAAAAAATCCTCCACTGCACACTTTCAAGAATCAAAAATAAAAACTGTCCGCACTTTCTACTAACCGTTAACAGTTCTTTAATTCTTTATCCACTTGTTCGGGTACCAACGGTGAAATAACGCTGATGATGATGGTAGCGCCCACAGTTTGATAGCTCCTTGGGTATGTGCACACAAGTCAATTGTTCGTAGACGTTTAAAAGTACTCCGATCCGAGTTCTTCTTTTATATGGGCAAAACATCTGTTCCTATCACAAGCCATCCTCGGTTCATCCCTCTACCACCACCATCATCGTCATCATCAACAACAGCAGCAACAGCGCTGTTATCAGGGTGTAACAAGTTGGGAAAAGCTGTTCCCACCTCCTCAGCCACCACCCAATAGAACGCACAAATACAGGCGCACATTCTTCTTGACTTTCCTCTACGAAGGGAGTTTTAGACGAAAACCGCTATGATCTGGGAGCCTGTGCATGACTTTTTGTTGCGGACATGCGTTTTCCACCCACTCAGCTCAGAGCGAGACTAGTGTCCTCGTTGGTATTGTTGAGTTTTTTTTTGTTGTCCTTATATCGTTGTTGAATTAATTATTTTGTGCTGTGCAGTTCGTTGCTTCTCGTCGGTTGTGTTTTGTAAATATAAACTTCCTCAGGTCCTTTTTTGTGGAGGCTATTTGTTTTGAAGTCTATGTCCAGTCTTGGACATAAAAATTGTCAGACAATTACGCTGGTGCGGTGGACAAGTAAAATGAGTTTTCACTCCAAGATCATTGTTATTTGATTTGCGGACAATTTGCGGACAATTTGCGGACAATTTGCGGACCGAATAATGTCCTTTATACCGGTTTTGTTAAATTTGTTTTCGAGTGCTGCTTCTGTATGAGGGTGAATGAATTGAATGTGTGGGTAGCCCAAGTACTTGTTGCAGTTCGAGTAATTACAGATGGGAACAGTTGTGTGGCGTCGTTGCGATGTATGGCTGATGGTAACGTCTCAAATTGCGCCGCAGAACATTTATTGCCGGCCAATATTGGAGTTTTAAAAGCTCAGTAATAAAGAACGGCATCACTTCGGAGGTAATGTTAAATGATATTTATTTTCTGTTGTTTGTCACTTGGCAATTGATTTTATTAAGAATATAGAATAAAAATTGCCTCTTTTTTTAGCCGGATGAATTCATCTTTTTTATAAATTCAATTTTTTTAGCTGAGTTTAACCCGAGTTAAAATTCAATCGGATTAAACACTGACAAGTTTCAAAAACTGATTTTTTGTTCGGGTTTAGTGACTAATTATTATGGACTTTAGTTTAGTAAGTGAAATAACCTCGTGAATGTTCAATTTATATAAAAAAAATTTTGAAGTGGACCTTGCGTACTCGGGGAAGTCAAATAGTACAAAAATCAGTAATCCTTTTTTCAACAGTGTTATATAGACTGACTAAATTTGACCTTGAATGTAGCCCAGTTTGAATTCATGCATTTGTTTCCACGTTTCTCAAAAGCCGCACACGCATACCTACTTGAAAAAACCAGCCTAAACATCCGGTTGAAACCGGATTGCAGGTAGCCTGAGGTGGATTCTTATTTCAATATTGTGTGTGGGGCTGTGATGTTAATAATAGTTTATCTTAGTTCCAGGTTGAAATCATTCACTACACTTTATAGAAACAGTTGTTCGATTTTCTTATGTCTTGGTGTCAAGTGAAACTAATTATGTAGCTAGACACCATGCAATAAAAAGCAGTTCATTAATCGAAAAAGTATTTCATAGAGACATACTTAAAACAAACATATGAAATAATTGAAGTGCAATGAATGTTTCAATTTAAAGATATATAAAGAAAAGGAATATTTTTTTAAGTCATTCCTTAGTGAATTTAGGATACCTACCAAGATATAACGTTTATTATATCGATATCAACAAATTCTTCCCATTTTCGCCATAAAATTTTCTTTAAGTTTCGCAAGCTTATTTTTCATTTCACATTCACATTTTTTGTTCGATATAAATGATCGACAAGTATTAACAAAAGCATTAAACAAAACTGACAAACTGTACTACTGTCGCTTTAAAAAGTGTAAGAAAAAGTACAAAAAAAAAATGTCCTATTATGTATTTTCATGCATAAAATGTCTATCAAAACATTTCAATTGAGAACAACTTTTAAAAAAAAACGCAGCATAAGAGTATGTTCATTAACAATAAGTTATAATCCAGAACCTTTATTAGAGAGGGTAGTTCAAGAGAGAGATTTAAAAAGATTAATAAAAGAAAACGTGGCAATCAATTTTTTTGAAGATGTCAAATTGACAACTGTTTTTCAACATTTTGTGGTGTGTGGGTTGCCAACTAGGTACCATCGATCTTCAACAATTTCAGTTGGAAAAATAAAAGAAAAAGCTTTTTAATAAAAAATGTCTGATAACTAATAACGTGAATTCGTATGAATTTAAAAAAATCCAAGCAGCAAAAATTTCTCTAAAATGTGAGTGGGCAAAAAAACATTGTCATCATAATGTAAACATCCGAAATTTTCAATATCTAAAATGTAAATTTTTTTGTAAAAGTTTTTATATTTCTATTGTTTCTCTTGCTCGTTCTGCATATTTAAACATTTTATTTTCGTTTTTCTTCTGAATTAATAATTTTGAAACTGTGCTTTAAAAAGTCATTTGAAAATAGTTTCAATCAGATTAGTAAGCAGGTACTGAAAAAAAGTTCCAGTAATGTGAATCCCTCTAAAATCCGAAAACGTCTTGTTTTAATTAGTTCTCATTATCGAGGGACTACTGTATTAGACTTTTTTTTAATTAAAAATTAGCATTATTCGTTTTCTCAGCTGAAGTAATTTTTCTGGTGCTTTTATCTTTGCATTTTTTACTTCTTTAAAATATTACCAATTGAAAAAGTTGAATTTTACAAGGTATATTAAATTTCAACTACGCAACTATGATTCAGGGAATTCCTTTTTTTTTTTTTTTTCATAACGCCACCAAAGAGATTCGATGGCTGAAGAGAGTTCCAGGCATAAGAGTATTATAGATACAGTGAAAACATAATAAACTTATGACTCTTCGCAAGTATTCACAGTTCACACGACGGATAGGATAGGAAATCAAAACTTGTGGGAGCTGACTGCTGACGGTCTATTTAATACTGAAACAAAAACAGACAAATAATTGTAGGAACAAAAATATCTTATTTTATTTTCATGAATGGATTGTTCAAGTTTACCTATTCCTTTATATATTCATGTTGATTACATTTGCTACTAACCATTTTGTAGAACAAATGTTTATGTTTAGTTAATTCTAGGGACATAGGACATTTGAAAGAGGTCACAACGGAATTCAATATCCCTTGGGCCTTACCAGTAAACATTTCAAGTTTCGGCTTTAAATTTTTGTAGTTCAGACTGGCTTCTGTAAATTTAAAGTCGAGAGTAAAATTTGTTATTAGTACGGCGCAGTGTGTATTCTTCGCTTACCATCAAATCGATACTTGGCCTATAGGCGAGCCAATTTCATAGGATCCATTCTTCTGATATAGGGGTTTATTCGTTTGTCCTTTTGTCGCTGCAGACAGTTAAATGGAGTCCATCCGTTGCTAGAAGTGCTGATATTGGTTTCCCTGTAAACTGAAAAAACGCGACCCACGCCTGTGGTTGTTATCTAACTCGAACCCTTATTTAAAATATTTCCCTCTCGAAAAACGTCATCAGATTGACTGAAATATGGCTTAAAATAAAAGTATCCATTTGTTACACATAAAACAGTATCGTAAAACATTTGAAATGGAATCGCCCCAATATAATTTAATAGAACCCTCCTGCAATGTGCTGTCGATCTTTCATTGCTGCAGTCTTGTTAAATCATGCATCGTGAGCTGTTAAGGCTGGTACAAATTATCACAGTCTTTAGAGCAAGTATATTCTTATGTTGATTCTTTAAAGTCCTTAAAACGGCGATACCGAAAATAAAAATACATCACCACCTCTTTTACCTTCAATTCAAACCGATGGTGTTATTGCTCTCGTCTGGTCTTTCGTAGGTGTCTCGTCAATTCGTTGGCTAGGCGCAGTCTGTCGTTCATCAAATATTACCAATGTCACCATAATGAGCACACTTGACATCCTGAGTAGCAATTTTAATAATTCACCAAGTAGCTTTTGATAGAGAAAAGTTTGCGCAACAAGTTGTTCGTTTCTGTTTGTTCGCCTTTATGTGTGACGTCTCACTTGAATTAATTTCACCTGGGCGGTATTTATTCTCAGCATTAGTAGGTGAAACTGGGTTGGCCCCGGGGGCGTAGATCTGTAATTCTTATCCGCTTTTGCCATTGTCCTCCTTTCGAAAAATAATAGTAGTACCTATACCTTTAACATCGAGAACCATTAAGTTTCAATGCTGCCTGGAGTGTTTGTGGGAAGGCAGCAACCTGTTGAATCCTTTACTGCTTTGTGTCCGTAGTGTATGGCAACAAAATTAAAACTTATGATATTACATACAACGTTGATGGCGTGATTTCACTTAAGTAACGACTCAGGTGTCGTTTTATTGGCAATTTTACGAGTCTTATATGGGGAGTAGTATATACATGAAGTTTGTAGTAACAAACTTAATTGAAGGACACAACAAACAGGGATGATGTTAAGCTAAACAAGGAATTATGGGAAGAAAATGAAATTATAAAATTGTCTCAGTCAAAGAGGCAAGGGCCTCACCATTTGCAACTGCAGTGCAGGGTAGTCAGTTCTATTCTGCGAGCTAAGGACGAGGAGAATCGTTGTGCTGCAGGAAATCGGGCAACGCTACCAGTACGCATAAGAACTTTATTAGAGCACATGTAACTGAAAATAGCTTTTCCGGCTGCTGGGATAGACGACAATCATATAAATGTGTTAGCTACATTATTTCGGAGTGACAGAAGTCTTAAACTCAAAACCAACACTTGAAGCATCCGACCACATCACATGGAACTCTACACATTAACACTTACAGAGCAATTAAAAAAGCTTAAGACCAATGGTCACTTATAGGAGTGATGCTGATGAGTGCATAAGGGCTCAAAGTGGCTATGGCTAAATATGCCTATCTTCCCAATGGTAGCTACCAGCTACTGGTCTTATCTACCTCTTATTGTTAGGAGCGCGTTCTGAGCAGGAAGAAAATCACAAAACTATAACCTATTTGAAACGACTTGGTGAACTAGATTAGGTCCATAATCACTTTAACAGAAAAGAGACGAATGCACTTTATTGTGTAGATACAGCATCAATGGGCGCAGGGACATAAGTCGACGAGACATAAGTTGATAATGGACTTTTGTCCCTCTTCGCGCGAAATTTTAACTTTTTTATTCTCAAATTTTCTGGAGGTAAGAGCCAATTTATTTTCTCCAACAACTTTTTGCCTTAGCTTGAGAAAATTTGAGAAAATAAAAGATCGCGCAAAATAGTTTTTTGCATTCCATTTTAAACATTTTGTGCGATTATTCAATATGAAAAAAAGCCCAAATTTAAAATAGTCCAAGCTTAAATGAACCATTGGCCAATGGCGCCGCTGGATGCTTAAGAGTCTGGCATAGCAGCTCTGTGAAAACATGAATAATTCCATAAATGTTTTGAATGAACTTATGTGCCACTTCGGTAGGACATAAGTAAGGACAAAATTTTAAACTTATGTCCCACTTCAGTGAGATATAAGCCCATAATGGGCTTACGTCTCGTGAAGTTATGTCTCTGCGCCTCACAGATGACCTATACACCGGCGTATGTATTTCGACTTGACGAAAGTGAAGATTTTTAAGGGCGCACCAGCTCAGAGGACCAAGGTACACCGTACTGATTCAATACATCATTGCGAAAGTGAATGAAACGACAAAAGGTGGATACTTATTTAATTTGCAGCAGCTTATAATACTGTGACAAGTAGCACTTGGCTTCTAAGACTTTCCTAGTGCTAAAGCAGGTAATGGACGTAAAAGGGGACGACAAGCTTTTGGTGGCATACAAACCCGTTGCCTTTGGTGATTGCTATTGTTATCTTCGAACGGATTCAGTTCATTAGGATGCCTGCCTTACATACACGTCTTCCTGGATAAGACACAACTACTAAGGGTGGTCCACCTCAAGTTGGCAGTGTAGACGAATTGATGGAAAATTTTACCTATAACCAGTCCCAGGAGTGAGGAGACTGCCTCTGATCAGGGAACTCGTTAAGTTTTTAACCGACAGCGGTTCAGCACTTATAGTGGCATGAAATTAGAGTAATCGATTATTAGGAGAGTGTAGTATATATACTAAGTAGCAGCACTCTAACTTCATAGCCGGCGCGTAACTTTTTAGTCAATTATTAACGCTTTATAAACTACCTACGACTAGTACCAACCTAAGACCGAGTGCAACGCACATTTTTGTCAAACAGACCCAAGGATTGACAGTTTGAGAAACTAAAGACAGTTTGGGGAACTCTCTTAAAGCTAATTTTAATGAAATGACAGCTAGCAAAAAAAAAGAAGAGTGACTATAACTAAAAGCCGAACATTTTATAACATTTCGAGATCCTCAAAATAACTAATATCCTGGGATCATTTCATTAAAAATCTTCAAAACAAAAGAATAAAAATGACAGTTGGAGGCGGTTGAGAGTCTAAGTAAGGGATAAAATGTTCTTTTGGTGGCTTTACATTTAATAGCAGGTTATAACGATAAAGTGGGTCTTATGTGACTATAATAAGTAAAACACTTACAAGGACATTGCTATTTGTAATGTTATAAAATGATTCAAAGCGTACATTATCCGACTATAATTTTGCGCCACTATTACTAGCAAGCTTCCCCAATACGTATCTTGTGTTTTCGCTTGGAAAGCCACAAAGGGGAACACCAGAAATATATTGCAGCCATTTTATTGAATGAGTGCGTTTGCATATAAATCAATATAGCAGGGACATAGGACCATTCAAAATTATTCATCAAAAGTTTTACATTAGCAACTCTCAACTGTTGAAGAAATAACATTTATTAGTCGCAAAGTTGGAAAACCTCTAGCAGATATTTTAATTTTAGCTAGCCAACAACTACACAGACACAATAGGACACTTCCAAGTGAATTCACCCATCACCATCAGCAATGACAAAACGTGACATTCTTTTCCCCCAGCAACAGCTTATAACATCCATATTATGCATGCAATGAAAAAGGATTCTACTCTGTTATGAACTAACAACCCCCCTCTGCACCGTATGTATGACAAACGGTCCACTTGAAACCTCGACATAGCAGCGCTAGTTGACAGCGGAACACGAGAAATTTTCACAAAGAAAAATGCCCTTTGACTCCTTATTAAAAGTGCAAACGGATACAAATGCTACCAGTAAAATAATTCTTCATTTTGCCTTTCTAATCTGCCAGGATGCCCAGAGTTACATTGCGACGCAGACTTACCATGACCACATCCTCTGCAGATGTATGCACAAGCACCATGAACCTTTGATTTAATGTGAGGCTCTCAGTTAAATATCGAAATGCTAGAGGCCAGCCCAAATAACACAAGAACCGGATATCATATTCATCGCCTTATATTAGGAGATATGGTTGCGTTTGTGGTGTGGTCCGTTTATTGGAAATTCGTTTACAATCGCATCCGTTGCCTGCGGCTCGGGCCAGCCAAGTCAATAATTATTATTACGTGTACGTACTGTCCATATATTGGTTTCGTATAGTACTGGAGAATAGTTTCCCTCCCCTTTGTGCAGCCATTGAATGAAACGTGTATATTAGACCCTTATAACATTTGTTTCGAAAACAGAAGGGAGAGAAAAAAAAATAAACCCTGTAGGAAAGCAACTGGTTGCCATTATTAGAAAAGTTGAAAATGCAGATGAGGGTGGGGTTTCAGTTCATATTTCTTCGTAGTTCGTTTTTCTCAAAGGGTAAATGTCCTTGAGGACGACATCCCACGAATGTGTGTCGTAGTTTGTGTGGGGGAGGATCGGTTTAATATGTGACAATGTGGCATACTTGGCAGGTTGGAACTGTGTTGAGTGGCAGCGGGAAGGCTTTAAGCTTTTTAATTTCGAACGAAAGATGCAAACACAAGTTAAAGTGTTTCGTGACGTAAGCAGTATGCCAAACAAACAATAATTAGAGCTCGTCCGTGCCACTTTATAGGGTATGCAAATACAAAATGCCACGCAAGTATTTTAATTTATCGTTACAATTGAGGGCATGGTCTTGTTTGTTTTTCTTATACATAGTACGAACAATTGGATGGGGCTTAGTTTTGTTTGTTTTAAATAAGCCCCGCGCTTTAAAGTCGATGAAAAGTAATTTAAAGTTTTGTTATTGAGACCTTTCGGAGTATTGAAATGCAAACGAAAAAGTTATCACCTTCCGCTGTATACATTTGATTCGTTGGCAGGACTTGCGGTCGAAAATAGAGCTGTCATTTAAATTATTTTGAATTTAAATGGGACGTCGGATACTTCACTCAATGTTTACCGCAATTTAAGTAGTTAGAAGTAGAGCGATGAAAATAAGCAATATGGTTGGCTTCGAATCTTGTCAATTGAAATCTCAAGGTAAAGCTCTTCTTTATGGGCCACGAGGAGATGTGATTTTGATTTTAAAACTGTGTAATCCAACAATTTTTAAAATAGTCCTACCCCAGCAGTCTATGTTGGGAGGGACCATTTGTCGCTGGCTCAGTCGTGGGGACAGTTATGGTTTTTCAAAGCAATTTCAAGAACAACAAACATTGAGGCTGATCTTCCCGTTGACAAGAAGAGGGATAGCAAACTGACTGCTGAATTCTGTTGCAACAAGGAAAAACCGCTAAAGTCGAATTTGATAATTTTTCAGGAGAGCATATTAACGTTTTGCTAAAAAGCTTAAAATGACGAATGGTTCTAGACTATCTATTAAAAGTCGTCGGCATTAAAATTCCAATTTTGAAGATAAAAAGCTGGAAAAAACGAATCTTGAAGATTTGGGCATGCTGAATCTAATTGTATCAAAAACTCATTTCGTCTTAACTCGACTTTAGCTGTTTTTGCTCGTGGCAACAGAATTAAGGAAGTACAGGGACATACGCACATGACTCCTTTCGGATTAAGTTTCAAGATGCATAGTACATAGGTCAAAGCAAAATCAGCTATGCCTTACTATACATAGTTCATTTAATTTAAGATGTAGACACTCCCCATTCGCTGGGCTAGTGCATTACCTTGCGTGCTCAGAAGTGGACCTTTCAGACTGATGAAAATAATCTCTGGTTATAAAGAGGCAGCGGCTTCTCATTTTGATTTATAGAGTTTTTCAGGGAACAACGACATTTCATGTAAGACTTGATGCTTTTTTCACTTCTCACTAATGGCAATTTAGTTTGAGGGCTCAGCAAACCAAGCAATTCCCACATTATTCGCTTTGAATTCAACGGAAGAAGTTTTCGTTCGCCAGGGAGTTCATTTGAGAATCTCAGGCGATGCATGTTTCTTGAGAGATGCTAGAAATAGCGGCGAAAACCCACATCAAGCGAACATCTATAGAGAAACTGATGCATGCAGAAGTGCTTTTGAAATTAAATACCTGATATGTACATTTGAACAAAGAAACTGCTAAATCGCAAAAAACTTTTCAGGCAACGATTTGCTAAATACGAAGATTGCAGGTGAATAATACGCGACATATGCGTCAATAGTATTCCTGGTTACACATATGGCGATCTCTTGCAGAGCTAGAGTAATGAGTACAAAAGTCGCAAGATTATTAAATTCCTTTCATAACATCCATAAATTTAGGATTAATCATATTTCTGGAAAAGACCAAGCACAATAGCTTTGTCTGTCATAATATCGTAAAAAGACCACTTGAACCCTCTTGTTTGCATATTTGCACAAAATTAACTCACTTATTTTTTAAAATGTAAACATTTTATGTCCGCTGGCTCAAAAACTACTCGACCGATTTCTGTGCAGTTTGTATAAAATCCAATAGAATGTGCTACTGTTTTATCTAACCGTTTAGTACGCCTAGCTGTATGACTGCCCATTATCTCAAAATTAATTGACATAATTGATTTAGATAGGAGCTTCACTGTTGTCTTTATTTCCTAGTGTGTAAATAAATTTATATTCAAAATTATTCTTCTTTTTTTTATGAGGTCTACGTGAAGTGAAGGCGCAGTGGCTTAGTGGTTGGTGTGTTGGACTACTAAGCGAGGGGTCCCAGGAGGGTTTTTTCCACTGCGCCACCTCTCGCGAACGTCTGACAAACATCCGAGAGTATAACTGCCCTTAGAGCTTCTCAATTAGCCGTTTGGAATCCCTTCCATTCGTTCCGAAAATGAAACTCACACAAAACGAATGGTTGTGAGGCCTTGGGTCCCTACGGACCTGTTGCGCCACCTATTACTGAGTGAAGTGAAGGCGTTCTTATCCGTAATTAAAAGGTGATTAACCAGCACTAACTTAATTCATTATCTTTGAGTTGAACTTATTCAATTATGTTTCTATTGTTTTATTCATTTTATCGTAAATGATTGATGTCAGGTAAATGTCTAGTAATATGCCTTGTACAGATAAATCGAGTGTTTTCGATCACAAGAAGAACTTGACGTCAAGTGAAACGTTTTAGACTGATATCTAAAATATATCTATATCAGGAGAGCTGTCTGTATGCACGTTTGGTATTTTTTTTTTTTAAACTCAGTACTCAGTTCACATTGTTTGAACAGTGCAATGCCTGGTCCAAAAAACTTTCGTCTGAAGAGAAAACACGCACTTGACGTTGGATTGCGTAAACGAACCAGCCAAAGTGCTTTGCTTTTTCTCAAACCACACGCAGATACGTCACATACGTTAGTCTGAAGTTTGAATTGAACTTTCTTTTCTAAATCTAGCCATCTCATTATGAGACGCCACATCTTTTGACAAGTTATTTTCATTTTCATTCCCCTATAAATTCTTTGCATATGAATATATGCTAGTTTTTTTGTTTGCAGACTTGTCGAGACTTGCCCTTTGTAAATCATGTTCCCCAGTACCGCACTGTTGCGTGAAATTTCCGGATTGACTTTCTTTCCTGTCTCATTATTTCTATTTGATCGAATGCATTTGTCCCAACGGCAAGAGGGTGCCATTAAAAGAGTCAACAAACACATACCTAGTGCAACAACAACTTCTAACAATCATTTTACAACCTTTAAACCCACCCAGGATACGAGTACAAGCAGTATACCGATTGTTGATTGTTTATTATTAATAGCTGAGTCACACTGCAAGATAGCGCATCTAAAAAAAGACTCCCCTCAACAAATGCTGACACTGCGCTTACACACAGTCCCATGCAAACTGGTATACGCATTAAAAAAATAATGTTCCGCTCTTTTCTAGGAAGAACCAAAGCTGTTTACTCGGAAATACCTTCCTATGAATATATAGACAATCATAAATCGCCAGCTCCAATATTTAGATACAAGGTTGGTCTGCAACAACAAATTTACTATGTGACATTATTTCGGAAAACAAATAAACTTGAATTAACTTTGGCGAAGCCCTAAAGGTATTTGATATTGCCGCTGCCAACACCGGCATAGGCATATGCCTTGGTTCAAAATCACCATAAATCACTTGTAACTGATTACCGATGCACGGCAAATATAATATGAGTTTTCCGCTTCGAAAATCGGGTACACAATACACACATGTAGTCAATAAAGGACATTTTGACGCATTTCAAGCGAATGGATTCGAGTAGGTATATAAATAATCAATGGGCCTACGGAATGGATTAGATTTAACTGCTTTGATAGTTCTCAAGTGTACGCATTCGACAAATGTGAAAAGTGCAGCAGTCACTCTGTTTGTATTCTGCTCGCTATGTTAAGGGGTAACCCGAGCTGGGAGAAACATTTGAGTTTTTTTCATTGCACGAATTGCGGATGTGAGTTCAGCCTCACAAATTTGTTGTTGATCTCTCATTATAGTAGCCGGCTTACTATTGTTTAGATCCAAACATATCTCTTTTTTTTTTTTTTTTTCGCCTTATAAACAAAACTTCGAGAATTCCAACAAAATACGTAACTTAAGCTACGATTACATGAGTAGTTTTTCGTGGCAAATTTAGACATGCTGACGTCACAAGAATTCGACTATTCGGTGGTCACTCGTGTGTCTTCGTGAGAGTGCGCTATGATATATATTTACGTCATAATGACGTCGGCATGTCCAAATTTGGCTTAAAAAGTGTCATGTTTAATCGTAGCTTAACAACAACACAGAGCCGAACCTGAACTGTTATACAACAAGAGCTCAAATTTGTGTTTCTTTTTTCGTTCAGAGCGCGCTCTATGAGAATAAATTGACAGAACAGCCTGAGGAAAAGCTGATTACACATGCAAAAGCACACTTCCAGTCACATTTGACAAAAAAAAAAAAAAAAAAAAAAAAAAAACAAAAAAACATCAGAACGCTCTGCGCACGCTCGGTTCAGAGCACGCTCGTAATGCTCGAGCTCAGTTCAGTGCGCATTTTCCCAGTTGACATCTCCAACCATTAAAAAAAGAGCTTTTATCCTGCAGCACGAGAGCGAGTGAAAGGGAAATCATATCCAGTGCAAGTAGTCACTGTCAGTGAAATAATGAGTACCTACTTCAATAGTTTTGTACCGTCTGACAGCTGACTGACTTGATGAATTTCAGGTTTTATTGGCCCAGATTGACATTTAATGGGTAATCAACAAATCTCGTCAAGAATCCTGCCTGCATACTCCTTTGCCATATCGAAGCGTCAAAGTTGCAAACAAACATCGAAAATACAAAAACAATTCAAGTTAAATAGTCAACTCGTTCATATACATACATAGTCCACACAAATCTAGTTAGCGCTGTACAGGAACTAGGTATCCGAAGCCGAACAGCTGTTTAATTTGACGTCTATGGAGCGGTAGCCGACGATTATAGTCAAGAAATTCGTGACTGATGACTAAGTTGATGGTTCGAGTATGTGGCTGACGTAGGATGAGTGACGTTCCCGACCGATCTAATTTTTGCGTTCATGTAACATCTAGTCCAGCCAGACCAATCTAGTCGACTTAATTTAACTAGATTTCCGATTGTGCCCAATGCTAGTAGCAGAACACAATTTGCGGCTAGAGGTTAGCGGCTAGCGGCTTTCTTTTCTGTAGTTCAGAGAAGATCAATGAATAAGCTCAAGCAAAAGTTGCGTGTTCAGAATGATGTGATTTATTAAGCTGATGATCTGCCATCGGATTAGAAAAATGCAGGATGTGAACAACAGCAAATAGTATTTCTTTAGTCGCTGTTACACTTTTTGTCGATCTACTACAATTTTGTATAGGTAGTTTGCTTTCTTTTTCTGTAGATATTAGCTATTGCATTTCTGTTAAGCAATAATAGTTGTGAAAATATTTTTGATTGCAGATACTCATGGCATTTTTTGATCGCGTCCTTACATTTTTAAGTGTTGTTTTTTTCCATCCATTTATATATGTACGAACTGTCAATTCAATTGAAAGCTTATGGTGACTTTGCATTTGAATTGTTCGTGGGTGTATTAAATGATTTATTAATGCACATGTTTAAAATGTACCTATTTACATAATTGAAATTAATTATGAAAGCAGGCACCTACTCTTTTGCTAAACTTTGCTACTAGGATCAATTGTGCTTCAAAATTTGATGAAAAAAAACGCACACTTGACGACAGGGTAGGCATATCTACTCCCCTCCCAGCAGCACCAGTTATAAAGAAACCATTATAGGATATCAATGAAGTATAGCCATTGTTCGACTTTTATTGGCAATAACAATCTGCCACAGCTATGGTGATATGGACATTAATAGAAATCAGCGTTACATCCAGACCGTCATCTGTTACAATGATTAAACAATCACTTACTTGCGTCTTACGTCGAGTGTCTCCTCTATGCGCTGAGGCTCCAACTAACAGTGCCATTATTAGTTTGTCAAAGTAATTACCCACCGACCAGTTAGTCGCGCGAACTTTATAGCTAGCCCTGGCCCTGATACATATAAGCATTATTAATTTTAATTGCTTTATTCTGCTTCGGACACAGTGCTTGTAAATTGCTAAGTGAAATCTTATTGACTTTTGGATGTCGCTTAAAATTAACTCAACTGATTGCCGCAGGGGGGCGGCACATCAGAGTGGCTATTTTAACGACACATTGGCAGGACCATTAATATATTTCCTTTCTGAATTTTTCCTTTCACATAAAAACACGGTTTGTCAGGCTAAAACTAATCCGGTCACGTTTTAAAGTTAATTAAAACAAACAATGTCGCCTTCGCAAGTCATTTTCTACTAGTACTTTGAATCGGGTGGATGTTAATCAGCTCCCACATCGCATTGATATACCTGTGGGAGGGCGGTGAAGTCACTTTAAACTAAATTGCAGCTCCAAGTGTCACGATGACACGTTTCGACTGCGCCCTCAACTCGTCAACGCACATCGGGGAAAAAATCAATTTTTCGGTCAGATACTTAATGACAGTTCTATAATTACAAGCAATCGATCATAAATCTCTCAGGCATTTACTATCAACTTTGTGACATATTACTGTGTCTTGCATATCATAGCGAATGCCCCTACTCATTGGCTAGTGTACACATCACCGAAGTGATGTACGATACGTATATGAGCAAGTGTGATACGCATGTGAAGGGAACACTCTTCGGGGAGGAAATATCGAGCAGACGTTATTACAGAGAGTCAAACCAGCTAAAGGTCCCACGAGATGAGAGTCGCTATTTGCTGTTGTATAATTTGCAAATAGTGAAGTGGATGTTGGATGGTGTAATACTGTATTGTATACGTCACATTTGACAGAATTTGTTCGTAAAATGCAGAAAGATGGGTTTTTTGTGTTTTTGGGATTACTTTTGCATTTCGGTGTGTGTGTGTGGGAGGTTTCTTGTGGCAATAGTACTGCAGAGGTTTGCGAATTTTCGTAGTTAAGTGAGTTACTTGTGGCTATGGTAGTGGTCATTGGTTAAGACCATTTTTAGAGCTTACAAATAAAAAATTGCAAAAGCTCTTAAGAATAAGATGATCTCCCAAAGTCAGTCTTTCGAGTGAATCGGAGTCTCTGTTCAGTTTGTTGAGAATTCTTGTCTGTCATCGACGATTTTGGATGGCCCAAAGTACCTAAATTTTTGTCATCATCGCAATTAAGTAGGTATTACTAGCAGCGACTACGACTCAGCTATACAATGTTGCCTTAATCGGTTTTCTAGGCTTTTTACGTTATGATGTATGATCTCTTTATCCACTCAATTGTGCGGTTATCGTTTTATTTCCCTATTTGTTATGAAATAAAGTTTTTCTCTTTCCTTCCTTTTCATACTAACTTTTCCATCGACTAAACCAGTGTTTTTCAATCTTTTCAGAATAACGACCCCCTTGGCGACCCTCTTTAAAACTGAAATAAGAAAAAAATTGCCAAACTGCACTGCAAATAATATTGTAACGTAGGGTGTCTAGTAAAATGTTGCTATAGTAGGCTAAAGTTTTCACATAACGGCAATTATACTGTGCATTTCTCTGTTGTGCCTCAAGCTTAGTAAGCTGCTGGAGCTAAATTTTAGCTCACATACCAAATTCTCTCATAAATATAGCTGAGCTAAATTTAAGCGAAATAGTACACAGCTCGAGCTAAATAATCAAACTATTGTTTTAGGATGCACTTCATGTATTTGTCAAATTTAGCGTGCCCATTTAAGGGCTCGTCACATTTTCTTATACTAAATTTTGTCAGATCGTTGTGTTTTTTTGTTGTGGAAAGTAAACAAGGATGAGCTTTTTCTATAACGCGGTAGATGAGGAATACCTAGAATCTGAAACGGTGTAAATAAGAGAGAACTGATTTTTTCGGACGAATTAAAAAAAAAAAAAAAAAAAAAATGTTTTCTTTGACATTTATCCACAGGGTACTCTATGTCAAAATTTAAATTTAGCTAGGATTTTAGATGATGTTGGGGGAGAAAAGTTGGAGAGCAGCATAAATTTAGGTTATTTCGAGCAGCGTACTAAGCTCCACATTACGAAAAAAAATTCTCTAGTGGGTTCGGACAGACGGAGAAAAGCCAAACTAATAACGTTCCGTTTTCTCACTTTGGGTACGGAACCTTAAATACGATTGATTCAGCTGATGTTCGTGTGCATGATTGTGAAAAATACTGTGTGTGCTTATTTGATTCAAGTTGCCAATATATTTATCACTTCCCTCCAAAATATGATGTTTAAATCGTTTCCATGCATTCAGAAAATTATTCAAGCAATTTTACCTCCTCAAAAGTTGAAAATTGGTGAGAGAACTTAAAAATGCAATCCGGCAATAAACGAAGGGTTGCGGATCCAACCCTTTTCTTGATATATCCATACATTCTGCTGACCTTTACATGCAAGTTAAGGAAAAAGATTGAGCTTTCTGCGGATGGAGTGCTTAAAATAGAGTTTCAATCGCAGAGGATGGACGTCTTCTGGATTCAAACAAGGGACGAGTACCTACCCAGATCTTACAAGAGAAGCTATCAGACTATTAGTGCCGTTTGCCCCATCCTACCTGTGTGAGCTTATGCTTTCTTCAATGCTCAACATTAACACTAAGACCAGAAACAGAGTGGTACTGGAAGAAGATTTAATTGTAAACGTTTCCCAAATAACTCGACGGTTTGACAAATTAGTCAACAAAAGACAGCCCCACCCCTCTCATTAATATAGGTAATTATCTTCTTCTTAGGGTTCCACTCCGATCCGGTGGTTGGAAATTATCAATGCTAATATTTATTTGCTTGTCACTTATGATTCCTGTCGTAGAAAGATTAAGCCATTCTCTCAAGTTTGTGAGCCATGTCAGCCTCTGCCTTCCAATAGCGTTAATGTAGGTACATATATAAAATAACAAAAAATAAAAATAGTCTTCATGTTTCTATTTCTGATTTTGAACCCCTTGAGGGTCGCGACCCAAACTTTGAAAAACACTGGACTAAACCATCGACTGCACACTGAAGCTACCAACTTCTTTTCCCACTGTCAGTTACTGTCAGATACGCCACATAGCTACTAATCAAAGAAACGACAAAGGTCAAAGGAGTGACTATCCGCAGCAAAATACAAGTCTCACTCAGTGTCAGCTGGAAAGTGTGCTCACAAAGAATCCACACGAAGAAACCTAGCTGTTTACACGACTCTAGTCCGCCGTACATCCCTCTGTATACGACTTAGTGCAGTCCAAGAGATTTATCAGTTTTCACCGACAATCTCAACACCTATAACAAGTCAAAATAATTTGCTTTTCCAAAGCTAATTAGGCCTCAAATTGCGGGAAGTCAGTAGCTTCGCCTTATGAAATTACCTCCACACACATGCCAATCACTTCCCACCCATTCACCTACATTGCTTCATACCGACTGCAAGACAGAAAATGGTAATTTAATTGATACGCCCAGCCCTGTTAAATTTAGATGCACTTCACATACACCCAAACTACCATTGAGAATGTTCTCAGCTAATAATAATTCAAAAGCTGGCATCCATGAGATATTTTTCAGTTAGATATGCCTATTGCCTACGACAAACAGAAAAGCTCACCATAGGTAAACGTAAACACTTGTCCGTCTACCTGTCTGCCCACACCTGGTACTGGTACTCCATCGTATCGTTGGCGTTGTTGTTGTGCCGAATGAAGAACTCTACTGATTGCTGTAGACATTTTCACGATTTTTCTACATTCCAGTGCCTCTGGCCAGACACAGTATGTACAAATAGGCAATGAGAACAAGAAATCAAAACTCACGCGCTCTATCTCGGCACAACTATAGCCACCGATGTAGGCATCTCTCGTTTTCATTTTTCGCACAGTATCAACAATGTATCTAAGCTGCAGTTTGCAGCTTCATTCGAATCCGCGTTGAGCCGATGAGGGTGCGGGGCGACGACACACAGTGCTGAACCAGATAAACTCGTAAATCCAAACACGAGAACGACCGGTTAAGTCCGCTCATTGGGTGCTTCCATACTATCGTCACTATCGCATCAGCGCTAGTACAGATTCTACTAGGACTAGTACCTATCCTGCATGTGCATATGAAAAAAAAGAGCAAGAACGTGCATTGTTCGCCTCTTGCCAGTTGCCTTAGGCCTAACTATTCGAACTCGACGAAGAGAACAGCCAACGGCGAGGCGAGAATGGTCATGGAACATGCAGAAGAAGCCAAAAGTTAGAAATTACAAAGCACAACCGAGAACCGACCCAACAACGACCACCAACGGTAAGAAGTGTAAAAGCGTTCTTTCTCTCTCTTTTTGCAGTTCAACGACACGTACTGCCTGACTGACACACTTTTCAGGCTCAACCATTGAATCCGTATATCGGTGGAAGTAGGTCTCCATCATCAACCAACTACCAAAACGCCCCCAGCTCTACCAGATCCACTGTCGTTGGTGTTGGTAGATCTGCGAGATGCTTTTCTCTTTCTTTTATGCTTTGACTGAGACTGGCTTTTGGTATTCTCCTGGCGGGTTTGTTCGGATGACGACGTCGATTTGATTGACCGAACATGATGTCGCACAAACTTCCAACTTTGAAACTGCGCTTTTTTCTGTCGGGAATCGAAAGCAAAATGCGTCCGGTGTCGCACGTCGTCATCGGCACAGGGAATACAGGCAAACAATTTCAATTAAATTCTGAATCGAAACGGGCATGGGAGAAGTAGAAGTATCTATCAAAACAAAACGTGAAAATGCCAATACGAGTGGAAGACCTGTTGGTTCGTTGTTCAGCTCTGTGTTTGTTGCTTTTCTTGCTTGCACATTGGTAGAAATAAAAATAAATAAATAAATAATAAAAAGAAGGAGAATTTTGCAGAGGGAGCTAACTTGGATACGCACTTGTGGGATACGCAGATTGAGATAAAGGTGGATTATTAAGATTGTTTTCGATAGACCTATGATCTATGAAAGAGAAGAACTGACTCGCAATAGTTCGGTACCGGGTATGCTGGGTAAAACAAAATCTAAATAAAACTAAATATTTACGTCAACAAATAAGAAATATTATTTTTGTATTTTGAAAGGAAAATTACGAACGTTTAATGCTGCAGCTGTGCCACACATATTTGGAAGATATTTATAAAAAAAAATATCACGTTACAACACAGTCGTTTAAACCGTTTTAGAGGTTGTGCACTTTTTAAAAATAACGGGTGATTTTTTAAGAGGTTTAGAACTTTTTTTAAAAAAAAAACACAAAAAATTCGAAAAAATGAATGAAATATTTATTTGAATCGATAGTTTGAACCTTGCAATTTAATGTTTAAAGATAATTTCATGCAAATGTTGACCGCGGCTGCGTCTCAGGTAGCCCATCCGCTGAGTCCAATTTTGGCATACTCTTTCACACATATCGGCCGGTATCTCACGAATGAATGCATGGATGTTGGCTTCCAGTGCGTCAATCGAAGCGGGCTGGTCCCTATACACATTAGCCTTGGCATACCTCCACAAAATAACCTAATGGTGTCAAATCGCACGATCTAGGCGGCCAATTGACCGGCCCGAAACGTGAAATTAACTGTTCACCAAACTCGCCTCGCAATTGCGCCATTGTTTCGCGTGCTGTGTGGCATGTGGCACCGTCTTGTTGAAACCACATATCATGCAAGTCAAGAACTTCCATTTCGGGCAAAAAAAAGTTTGTTATCATCGCTCGGTAGCGTTCACCATTGACAGTAACGCTGCGATTCGCATCATCTTTGAAGAAATATGGCCCAATAATGCCGCCGGCCCATAAACCGCACCAAAGAGTGGCTTTTTCGGGATGCATTGGTAGCTGTTGCAATGCATCTGGCTTATCTTCACTCCAAATGCGGCAATTTTGCTTATTTACGTAGCCATTCAACCAAAAATGAGCCTCATCGCTGAACACAATTTTTCGATAAAAAAGCGGATCCTCGGCCAGCTTCCCAAGAGCCCATTCACCAAAAATTCGGCGTTGTGGTAGGTCGGCTGGCTTTAGTTCTTGCACCAACTGTATCTTAAAAGGCTTTACGCCCAAATCCTTCCGCAAAATTTTCCACGTAGTGCTGTAACAAAGGCCTAACTGCTGGGAACGGCGCCGAATCGACATTTCGCGGTCTTCTGTCACACTAGCTGATACGGCCGCAATATTTTCTTCACTACGCACAGAACGTAAACGTGTTGGTGGTTTGATGTCCAACAAAGTAAATTTGGTGCGAAATTTGGTCACAATCTTCCGAATAGACTGCTCAGAAGGTCGAGAATGCCGATCATAAAATGGAAGCAGCGCGCGATGAACATTTCGAACCGAGCACGAATTTTGATAGTAAAATTCAATAATTTGCAAGCGTTGTTCATTTGTAAGACGATCCATGGTTAAATTGCAAACCAAACTGAAGCTGTTTGACAGTGACACAAGGTACTAAACACACGTCAGCTGTCAAAACCAGTGTTGCCAAAACCAAACCAGCTAAAAAATCACCCTTTAGTTACTAGGTGACTGTATTTAAGAAATAAAACCATGTACGTTAGTTAACCGCACAAAATTGTAAATTGAGCTTGTGAGCTTGTGATAAAACTAACTTTTCCTACCTGCTCCTAGAAACTCAGCTCTGTATTTCTAAATCGACTTGGATTTACACCAAAGTGAAATACTAGATGTAGGAAGATCCTTTCACTTAACATTTTTCATGTTTCATTGTCGTTAGCTCGTTAAAACCAACATTTGTTAGCAAAATCAATTCAACTGACTTTAGGAACAAAAGTGGAAAAATATAATGACATTATTATTTATCCGCCCACTTTTCAATCAGATGTTCATGTGTCAAAACCTAAAGTTCAGTCTGCATAATCTGCTTACAGTTAGTTTGGAATTAATTCAGAAATTCATGGACACTATGTCGTATACGCAATATTACTAACTATTTTGTTGAGTAATTTTCTAAGCCGTTCCCACATTAATCACTGTCTAGCTTAGCCATACCCAGAGTACACTGAAAAGCTTAGCCGCACGAGTTTGTCCAAAGAAAGTTGTTTGCCCTAAAATTTATTTCTTGACAGCTGCCGCATTTGTCTTTATATTGCTTAAGGTTGTTTTGGTTTTATGGATCAGAATATAATTTTACTTCCTAACCTCGGCGCATTGTGCTGTCCAAAAAGGACTTTTTGGAAGAAGCTTTTGGCCGTTTGTTTCAGTTGCAGGTGTAAAGACTTCTCACAGTATTTACCCGTTCTTGTGGAGCACCATAGATATCCGTGTTTACACTTCGGCTCAAATGTTTGGACTTGTACATTACTCGAGGTGAGTCTTACTTCGATCGCAACTTGATCTATAGGGTTGATGGTTTAACGATACCAGTGACCGTATGCCGACAAAACATCCTGCTGCTATGTTCCTGTGCTAAATTCACCGAGGATGATATTAGCATCATATTTAGACCAAAGCTTATTATAATGTCGGCTAGCTCGTTAAAACTATCTTCAGTACCACACAGTGTCACAGTGTTCTAGGTAACTGACCATGCAATCGCCTTGTATGGATGACAGTTATGTCTGCTTTGTCGCAGGATGGTATGGTAAATAGAGTCTCCGGTAGTTGGTGCTATGTGCTTTTGCATACCTCGCATTGTCTATTTTTAGTTTTGACGGATATTCAACAGTAAATCCACCATTGTCCAAGGCTTTCGGTTGAGTCGAGCCTTTCTTTCTGCACAACCCTCAACCTAGAACCAGGCCCTTTCTGCAGTCCCAATACAGAGCTATGTATTTTGTTAGTAAGATATATTCAAAGTGTCTCCACTTGGCATGCAACCTAAACTTCCCTGATTCTGAGTTACGTTTTTAAACCACAAAGTTCAGCTCAACCGTGTACACCTTGCATACATCTTTTGCTTTACTATTCTGTCATCAGGTTATTTGCCCTTATTTGTATATATTCTTGGAGTCGGCCTAAGCAGAAAAAGTAATAATGCACTGCGAGAGTGAATAAATTGTAGATTGCTTTTCTCTGTGTGCACCTCTTGCCGTTTGTCGTCTTTCCACTGTCCTCTGTCGTTTTTCTGTATTCTTTGCGCCGTTGTCCGCACACCATCAGACCAAAGTTTTAGAGACTCGGCACTCGGGTCTCGGGTGAAATAATAGCAACGGTTGTTTTAATTTTCTTTTCTTTTCCTTAGCTTGGTCTCACATTTCTTGCGTTTTCTCTAATTAATTATTTTTTTTTTGTTTATTTACCCGCACACACAGTACAGTTTGATGCTCCTCTTTCTATTGCTATAAGTTTGCATCAACTGTGCTTCTGCTGTGTGCGTAAAATATTGTCCATTCTCTTTTCCTCGATACAATTTCTCTTAAGAATCGTTTTCCCTAACCGCGCAGTAGAGTTCATTGTGTTATGCGGCGCGCGCCACTTGGTGCAAAGCAAAGATCGAAAGGCAAAACAAAAGAAAAACAAAAAGCTCCAAAGTGGGAGAAATCACGAAAAGCTTTCTATCGCCTCTCCCGAGTATACTGCAACAGCGCAGGCACAGCAAGTAAACGCGAATTGTATCTGCTATAGTGAACCACCGATCACGTCAGGTGCAATCGAGGTATTCAAGAACCTCCCCAGATTGTTTGTCTCCTCCTTGGACTGTTAGTGCAATTATAAGTGTTATAAGACAAAATCTAAAAAGGAAATTCTGTAAAAAGAAAAAAAGGATTCATTCCTTTTTTGAGTTAAGTATCTCAAATTAATTACACGAAAGAAAAGACGAAAAGAAATTTTGGAAAACGTAAAAAATCCACTGAAAAGTGAAGAGAAATTTGTTCTCATTGTGTGCCGATCGATAGACGAAACATACACCCAAACGGAGGACGGGCGGACGCGCCAGATACGCCAAGCACCAACTTGTAGATACACCAAGAGCATAGTAGCAGCCGAACAAAACAGAAATTTTTTTAATTTTAGTTCTAGCAAGTCTGTGAAAGTGTATGGGTGATCGTAAAGATCGTCGGCCGTCCGAATAGTGTCCGATCCGCATTGTGAATACTAATAACAAATTGCATTTGAAGTGCGCGCACGACCTGCAGTCGTCACTATCGCTATGTCAAACCAGTGCAGAAGTTGCGGCCGTGACCTTAACAACAACTACATTCCGTATGCGAACGCCTATGCCAGTGCGAACAACTCGAGCGGTGATCGTGAGTCGGCAATATCGTCCGCCAATTCGTACAACACTAGATCGTCTGCCTCCAGCTCCAGTTCCATGGGAAAATTGTCACAAATTGCCAACGCCGCGGCCGCCGTATCACAATCAGCAATGTCATCGACATCGGCTGTAACACAAACCCAGCTGACGGCAAAGGTGATGTTCGGCACAGTAGGTGCCATAAAGGAGCTGCGAGAAAAAGAGAAATCACATCACTCGACAGCACGTGCCAGCGATCGTAGGAATTGATCATGCAGTCGACTGGGACTCGTATAGGATTAGCACACATACACTCACTGAGGGAGGACTAAACAGTTTATATAGGGGATTAACTTTAGTGTTTTTTATTTCAATGGGCCTTGATTGTTTTGGTTCAAGACCCCACTAAATGGGAATGGCAATATATACCTATCGTTAGGCATGGCCTTTCCCCGCACTGAGGGAGAGACTATGTTATTATTTTGAATATTTACTTATGCGATTCTATGATATTCCTACGTGAAAACTTATTTATTTATAAAGTTTGTTTATTTAAAATTAAGGAAAAGAAATATGAATTTATATACTGCGTAACTGTATCTTAAAATATACGCTTTGTTTAAAAAAAAGCAATGTTGTCACTCATCCTTTGTCGGATGTTCCTTTTTTTTCAGGGAAAGTCCAATCATTTACGCCATTAATTTGAGAAGAGTTCTGCTATGGGTCAGCGTTTGAAAGGAATCGAGGAAAACATGAAAGAAATTTAAAAAACAAAAGAAGAACGCATCCAGCCAACGCTTTATAATTTTGCTTAGCCATCCTTGAAACGATTAATATGGTTTTGCAGAGATTTTCTCGTTTCGCTCGGAGGAGGGAAATTGAAAAGTTAAGCGATAACTTCGTCGCACGCTATTTGACCTTAAGCGGTTTAGTCGCCTTTTGCCAGATGACGACAGGTGTTTTCATGGATTTCGCTTTCGCAAACAATTTAATTAGTTTGAAAGGATCTGGCATACGTACATACGAACAAGTGTAGGTGGTTTTTGGCTGCTTTGCCGTAAGGAAGATGGTGTTTTATTTTTGAAGGATACGAGTATGTTTGTTCAACGTATGGAGAGTCGATGTCAGCATAAATGTTTACAATAGGAGTCGTGAATTAGGTGAGTAAAAATATGGTTGGACAATGACTGTAGGCGTTGCGATATGATAATTTTTAAATTTAGCTGGAAAACGATTTGAGAATTTCAAAAGATAAGACGTGTGTGTGATGTGGTCTGAATTGCAATGGCAGATTGAGTTCAGTCGTTTTCAAGCCCTAATTTGGAAACTACAGAGTTCAATGAACTTTCAGTAAAATGTCTTGTTGTTATGACGATATTTAATAACAAATATAGAAATTGCTGACGTGCCAGTACAGAGCAATGGCCGACGGTCCACTGCACACATCGTGTTGACTTTTGAAGAGTTTGCCGCAAAAAAGACATGAGGTTGTAGTAGAGAACAAATAAAATTAGACATTGGATTCCGAAATGTCGGTACCGGATGCGGTGAAATTTGATACTGCTCGCTTACGATAAAAAATATTGTGGTACAATAAAATTTAAATTTGGTTTACAGGCATCTTTTGAAAAAGTCTTTGCTATTCCCCACCTTTTTAAGATGTGCCTCCGTGACGAAATGGTTTCTCACGGCAAATTATTTAAACTCTAGTAGGTAGGCGCAGTGGCTTAGTGGTTAGTGTGTTGGACTACTAAGCGAGGGACTCAGGTTCGAATCCCGCAAAAAAAACCCAAATTCCAACTTAGGGTTTTTTCCACTGCGCCGCCTCTCGCGAACGTCTTACAAACATCCGAGAGTATAACTGTCTTAAGAGCTTCTCAATTAGCCGTTTGGAATCGGCATAAAATTGTAGATCCCTTCCATTCGTTCCAAAAATGAAACTCACACAAAACGAATGGTTGTGAGAAGCTAGGCCTTGGGTCTCTACAGACCTGTTGCGCCAACTATATATAGGTATATAATTTTTGGATAAAGTAGGTATACTTGTGTCACGGCGTGGTAATAGTCCCTCAAAGGCAACTGGCGAATAGCCACTTTGTTAAAAAGTCGATGAACCTACTTACTACAGCAACAACTATCAATTGCCATAGATATTTAGTAACTTTGAAACTGTCATCAAGCTGATGATTTGTGAGTTTCATTTGTTGCGCATTTTAAGGTCTTTATTTTGACAAAATGGAAATGTTTGAAATGAGTTCATTAACGAATATTATTGGGAATCTGGTGAAGTTACTTCCAAAGTAATGTTGCGAGTTTGTTTTATCATCGTTTCGTGAATGGATAATTTGATCTTGTCAGTCAGTAAATGATGGTAGGTATATTGAAGGAAACTATTCGCTTTCTTAATTGGATGTAAGAAAAGTTGCACATAATTGGAACATATGAAAAATAATTAAACGTCACCGTGAGTTCATTAGATGCACAGCTTTAACTCTTGCGGAATGATGACAGCTCATTTTCAGATGCTGGTGTAATTTATTTTGCAGTGCTGAGTTCAATAAGTATAAAATTCGTCTTTTAGGAGTTTTCGAGAGCTTTATCATTTTTTTAGCAACCACCGAACCGTTGATATGCTATTTTACTTTGTAATTTTTTAACCACACAAGTAGCTTTTCCTGACGGTTAATTTTACACAAGGTGCATTCTTATAGTTTGACAGCCGTTTATTAGAATGAATTTCCTTCTGACAATTTCTATTCAGTTTTAGTGCTTAATTTCAGAAATAAGTTTCATTCTTTTGACTGCTTCTATATTTTTCATTTGTCCGTCGATTGGCAACATCCAGTGGCAATGAATTCTTATAATGATTTCAAATTTGAATGCTCAGCCTTAAGTTGTGCGGCAGGTATAAAACAGACTTTCGTCGTTTGCGATTAACTTTAGTGTTAGCGTCTTTTAGCATATTATTGTCATTTGTATTGCCTCTCTTTACTCTTTAATGCAGAAAAACAGAAACAGAATAAGGCACAACTTATTGATAAACTGTTTGAACAAGCAAATTTTCTAATTGCTGAGACAACATAATATTCTGGCCATTTATGAAAAAAGTAGCGCACATAAGATTCATATTTTAAGTAGAAACCTTTCTTAAGGCTTATTACATTCATTCTCAAATGTTTTAAGGCAAATGGAAACCATTGCAACTAAAATGAACACAGTTAAAATGCTTTCAAAAAGCGAAGTGAATTCGCAGCGAAAATCATCTGATTTTAAAATTTTTACAAATCCGCTCCACTTCAAAAGTATGTGCAGAGTTAAACAGTTTCAGACAGCATTTAAAAAAAAAAAAAAATTTTAGTTTCTGTACAAATCGGTGTCAGTTTCCTCTTGACCTGCGCATAGAATTGAAAGAATGAGCAAAATTTCACACCACTATTTGCTCCACAAATGTGTGTAATATAATCTGAATCTGAATTATATAACAAATTTTGAACCGAAGGTTTGAATTTGAATAGAGAGAAAATTAGCATGTACCGCTCTTAAAGGCTATAAAGAAGAATTCGTATAAACTCCACAACCTGTGATGCAGTACTGGAACTGTATGAAATTCAAATCGACGGTTTACGGATAATTGCTGTGCTGCTTACCTAATACGTATCGGTAACTTTTTCAAAGCGTTCGGTAACTTTTTCAAAGCGTTTAGAGACGTCGGCAACATTTTCTCGTTTGAATTTCGGAACTGGTGGTTTTGAAGTTAAACCGCATCTAATGCATTTTGTAACTCAGCCACACTTTCACATTTAAAGTTAGTTAAACTGTGCGGCTTTACAGTTAAGTGACTAAAAACGCCACGCAAGGATAGCAAAAAGTATGTTTCCGCTGGCGAACCCTCCATTTAAGGTCTGGTCAAGAGATAGTTCTACGATAGATGGCCTTAATATACAGATTTGTCTTCAGCTAAAGAAAAAGCTATTGGCAAAAGTTGTTTGATAACTGTCGACGCATATACCTAAATGTGGATACTTTTAAAAGATCGCATCTTGTGTGTTAGCTTAAAACTTACATGACTTTGCCTTGTCTGAAACTTTTTCAAAAGGCACGGTTGACGGTTGAGTCTCTACCAAACCTTATGTGGCAGCATTACAACAAACAATATCCTGTTTTCGCGATTTTTAAAAGACTGATGCCTCTTAAGGTGACACAGTCGAGGGTTCCCCTGTTGTGCGAATCGGACAAAAGATGCCTAGATTTCAGTTGTGGGGCACTAAGTTCGTTGCAACACTCCTTTGACGCCATAAGAAGACATTGCTACTCATTATCAGAATCTAACATTGGGCGCCATTTTTTTGAAAAGAAGTGTCGCTTCCCTTAATGAAAGCCTTCTGAAACTACCTTACAACTCCTTGCCATTTAGAAGCCTATTGTACAAACTGCGACGTGTTGCTGAGTAATTGAATAATAAAAGATTCAACAAACTTCCCCACAGTGGATAAATAATTGCGACTGGTCTATCACACCCTCAGCTTTCGCTCCCTAATTAAAGATTGGTTATATTAAATTGCTTATTTTAATCAAAAGTACATCAAACCTCTCATGTACACAATCAATTTCGATTGTGGCCTGACCCACAATCCTACAACAAATTTCGCCTAAGAGAATAGAAAACTAATTCCCATTTAAAGAACATAATAATACACCAAAGATGACTCAGAGAATATCAATCGTTTGGACATTTCCTGTGAAAGTTTCGGTTTCACTCAAATTTCTAACTAAAATGTACCAAGAGCGGTGCCCCTGCCCGTATCACCACCTACTCTGACCGCTGCAGCGCACTCAAAATGTTAAATCTTTGCCCCTTATGCTGCACAGAAAAGTAAAAACAAAAAAAAAAAAAGAACATGTCCAAAGCGTTTACAATAAGAATTCCTTTTACTTTCGAATAATTAAGTAGAGTCATCTGCTGTTTAGATGAATGAACACACAAAAACACAAGATAAATCTGGAAAACAAAACAAAACAATCTCCCATTTCCATAACACTGGAAACCATCTCGTTTTGCGGTGCAAAGCAGCAGTGAAACACTGAAACAGTGACCTACTCTGTCGCTCCCTCTCTTGTGTCACACAGCTGGCTGTAGAGATATACAAAGATATTTCTGGTTTGGTTTACTCCGCTCCCACTTCTCACTCAACCTAATAATCAAATAGGGTCATATTAATTAAGTATCTACGGATAGAGCTGCAAGACTATCGCTGTATATGTGACCGGCTGTTCTCAAGCCCACATACAGTCGTTTCAATATCCACCATCGAATCTGTATCTACAGCAGAATTAGAGCGGCCGATTCGGCCCGGACTCTAGTCTAGGGTGTAGCGACAACAATTTTATGAATACGAAATTCACATGCAGATGAAATTGTATACCACTAGATCAAGTACGGATTTGTCGTTACTCGCGATCGATCTTCCGATGTAACGAGCATTTATAGCGGCAATTATTCCATTCTAGGTTGAGTGAGACATTCCACCGGTGTGGTGTGCCTGTAAATATAGTCAGGTTTCCGCCTTGCGGCATGGGCAGATACAAGCGGAGCTATTCTATGATTTCTCCTTTTCAGTATGGACAGTATGGTCTCTTGACCACAATTATCCGCGATCACTGCCTGATTGATCAATTGCCTATATCCGTGATTATACGACCACGATAATACTCCGAATAATTGGCCGAGTCTTGACACAGACTCATTGGCAATCCTACTCTCGGCACACAAATGAAGCTGTTGATCCACAAAGAATCCATTCTAACAAGTTTCTATTCAGTGTAAGGCAAATACACACTTCTTTCCGTTTCTTCAGAGATCATCATGATTATGATCACGATCATGATGCTGATGATGAATTGTGGTCACTTCTTGTTTTCCTTTCATTTCACTTTTTTTTTTTTGTTAACTACATAGCATTGGTGATGATTGCAGCTATACTCCAAAGTTAAGTGGGAACTCGAACCTGGGGCAATACTATGGCACAACATGAAATTAGATTGGAAGAATAAAAAAAAAAGGAAAAAAAATTACGAAAAAAAAAAATCGGTGAGAGTAAGAACTGGCTTGCTGGCCTGATGATGGAAGATCACTTCTAATGTGGACTTAAATGTGAAAAATCATTCAGTTATGTTCACGGCGATCCAAGAATCAAACGCGGATACATTTATTCCCAACGCACGCCTATTCACATTGGTTTTGTGAATAAATCGTTACACTCTCGAACGGTGAAATACTTTACATAAATTATTACCTTTTAGACCGTTTTTTTTTTTGTTTTTTTCTTGTTGCGGGTCAAATGAAAAGTAATTTATCAAACAGCGTGTGCATTCACAATAGTAGCTACAAGCGATCTGATAATAACTATGAAATTCGTTTAGTCGCCTGAAAGTGTGTTAATTTATCAATTATACCGTGGTGATTTTCTTTTCCCACTCAAAGTGTAATTTATTGCATACAATCAGTGATTGTAATTGAAGAGAACAATATCGCTTACTTGAAATTTGAAATACAGGTAATTTTGACAAGACGCCATTAATTTAAATGATTTTTTATTAGGTGCTAAATGCATTTGGCGTTAATAAAATTTAGAACTAGTGATTGTGATTGATGGTGATATGTATCGCTAAATTTAGATGGAAATTAGTGAGAGTGTCTGATGGAAGTTGTACTGTTATTACTAGCCACCACCTGTTGTGAGACCTAATGGGGAGTGGATGAACATGAAGCACATTTATGAGCGGTTATTGCTCTGTTGTATGTTAAAATGTTGCGACCTTTTAATTGTTAAATAGATTGCTTTGGATGGATGCCATCCGGCAATGAATCGGTGGGAATGAATTGTTTTTGTAAATTGTGAATTATGTGAAAATTTTTAAGAAATTTAGGGTGAACTTTTGGATCTCAAACCACTTTATATTCTAAACTAAAAATCAAATATGAATTCAGTTTTGATTCAGTTTCGGTTTTTATGAGAACATTTTTATTTCTTCGAAGACAATGTTCGTTTGTGTTTGTCCCTGTGACACATAGATTAAGTATAGTGCGCGAATGGGTCGAACGAAACTTTCTCGTTCATCAAAAGTAGGTTGGTTGTTTTCTCATTTGATTAGGTAGGTAAAAACATGGGATACGATGCTAGATAAAAGAAACGGTAAGAATAGTGTTAAATGAAATCCACTTTTGGCTTATGCATCTAATATCGCAGTATCAAATAAAAAAGTGAGTTTTGAAAAGTTGAAGCTCTCAGTAAGGCAATTGTCGCAAGTTCTGGTAAAAGAGTTTTCAGCGCCTACTGTACTATTTTAACAGCTCTTACACTTTACAAGATTTTTTAGTACAAGAGTAGCAGGAATTTCTGTTTTGTGATTGGAAGTAGGGCTCGTGATGGACCGATATCTTTACATAGATATATGTACGAATTTAGTGATTTGTTTTTGAATTTGCATTAGCAGTTATTAACTGAATACCCGGTTGGAAGTGTGTGGCGTTCATATTACACGTGAGTTTCTGATGGTGTAAGCTCCAAGTGGTTGGAATTATTTTAAGGTGCAAATTCAATATGGTTGAAAAAAAGAATTGGATATTCATTTTTGAGTAATGAACTAAGTACGAGATCTTATTTATATTATTATTTCTATTATCTTCAGTATGTTTTTTTTATCAAATTCGTTAGAGCGTTTTTTGGAAAATTATGCAGACCAACAAATTATAAAAATACTATTGCTTAGAACTGAGTATTACTTGGTTTTTAAAGTCTTATCGAAACCGAAAATGGGGTTTCCAAGATATGAGCAGTTTCTAAAATTAGCATTTTCGGTGGTTCGCATTGAAACTTAAGGGCGTAATAATTTCGAAAAAACAATTTTACTCTGGGTATGAACTTTGGTCAAAAATGTTGCCGTTTTCAAGTAAACTAAAAAATTAAAAAAAAAAAACACCTTTTTCAAAAATCCATTATTCGATGATACAGAATAAGACTGAGTTTGCTATTAAGTTGGAAGTGACCATATCACCTTAGGAGTCAATTTTTCTTACATCCGTATGGACCCTTTTCGAGATACATAATATGTCCAAAAAAGTACCGTTAAACGGTGCATGCAGTCATGTTAACCTCAGGTAAAAAAAAGTAAGGACCATTAATACTGACATTACTTTGCAAAAAAAATGGCGACCCCGAACTGTAGGTAAAGAAATTCCAAATCCGAAGTTTAAACCAAATCTGGCCAGCCTTTTCGGCTTGAGGCAGAATTTTGAGTTCCTCTGTCATCGTTATGTCAGAATTGATTAACATTAATTTTGTAGGAATACATTATCTTTCTCTTCGTAATCGAGAAAGTTAAAAACGGTTGCACCGTTTTTGCTGAAAATGGACCACATATCTCGAATAAGTTTCGTCTATGCTTGGATAGTTGTACGAATAAAATCCAATAGGTGGCGTGTAGGATTTTCAAAGTTTATTTATGTTTAACACTGTCGGGGAACATGTCATTGGTTGATAAAAAAAAATTGTTCAAGGTGGATAATGTGTCTGAGTTACTTTTGAGCGAAGATTGAAGAAGATAAGAAAAATTTGCATTTTGAGTAGGTAATCCATGAAAATAACGAACAGTCCTTAATGAAACAAAACACCGATTAGCACGGTAAAATATTCGGCAACAGTTTATAAAAAGACGAGCATGTGGCAAGCGAAACCTTTTCCAATTATAAAATGTTTCAAGCGATGTTTTCCAAAAGACTGTTAAGTATTTTGTCTCAAGTCAAACGTCTTGTGCTAGAACTTTTGTAATCATAATCGGAAAAGATCAAAACGAATTAGAAAGAGAGTATTAACGGCAGTGCATATTTATGCCCCAAAGGCGAAGTTTAAACAATAAGGCCCCAAAAATTATTGAAATGAAGTCCCAATATATTTTCTCCAATTTTAACTTACCTGCATTATTTCCTGTACACTCCGTATAGACCAATGATACCTATGAACTATCCGGCACTTCTTGAGTTATATCATGTATTTAAAATATAAGGCTTTTATTTAAAATCAGCTTGTTTTTTCGGGTAGTAAATTTTGCTACTCGCTACATTTCAACACGAGCCTTTTTTTATTTTACTCTTACGGCTACTTTTAACCTTATAATGCGGTCGTCTTTATATATAATCCGTACAGTTCCTCCAAATTTGTGTTTTAAATAGGTAAGTATAAAATTATACTCGATAAATAATGGTAGAATGAATTTTCCGAAATATGTCGCTATAAAATTAGGCCCTGATTCAAAAAATAAGATAATACTTAAAAATCAATTGTTACAAAACAATTTTAATTATGTCAATAAAGGCAAATTGACTAGCAGAGGGTCTTTCAATAGCGGTTACAGATTTTGCAATAAAGATGGACTTTTGCTATAGCTTCTCTTACTACCAGGTGTGAAAATATCCCGTTTGCATTTTTATTATGTTACGTTTGACATTTTCCAATCACTTGAAAATTATAGAAAAGTTTGCTCACTATATAGGTAGAAGTGGTTGACCAAAGAAAGCAATCAGGTCCATTTCAAACGTAAATTTCAAACTCAAATCAGGAAAGATCCTATCTCTACATTATAATTAAATTGTTTGTATGTGGATTTCTTACCACATCGCGTTAAAACTACTCACACAATCCATATAAATTTCTTAGCATAAAACTTAATGGGCGACCTCGATTTTATTTAAATGTAGGTAATCAAAGGTATAGATTGCATTGCCGGTCGTCCAGTGCACATTTTATGTGGGTTTGTGCTATTTCAGTAGATTCTGACCTAAAATTGATAAGTATTAAAAAGGATAAAGATCAGCCCTTCGGTCATCTTGTTCATGGAATAAATGCATATAAAAGGTCCACGTGGTTATTTTGTAAGCTCATCCATCAATCCATGAGCCTTTAGTGGCCGATAGTTTGATAAAATAAATACAATAAGGCCACCATCAAGTCTTGCCAAAATTCACCAGCGAAGTCTTTTAGACGAATAATTATGTAAATTGCAACAATGTACCATCATTAGCACGTGTTTATAAATGATTGCGTAATTTTATCCACAAAGCGAACATTTAATGAAACCAGACAAAAAAAAAACTGCATAACGATATCCAATTCACTGATTTTTGAAAAATAATCGCTTGCCAATACACAGCCACTAAAACGGAAAACGGAAAAAAAAAAACATCAAAAGAAATATAAACAACTAAATGCGCCGTAAAAGTACATTCAACCCGAGCGAGGTGCAGTAGTGGCTTCTGAGTCGCCTCAACCCGACAGCAGTCTCGTATTTCATTATTTAACCGCCTCTCAAATTGTTTCCCATAATTGCAAATATCTTTGCGTTTTATAATTTAACAGTATTTTGGCTAAGAAAAAAATGCATAGTTCACAAATTTTATCAGTTCCGCCAATTAGTTTGAAATTTTCCCATCCTTCGCACACGTAGGCACAAAGATACTCGTATGTAAATGGCTGAGCATTTGTTACGCTCATATAGCGCTCCATGGGCGCGTTCAATAAAAGACCCATCAAAAGATTAACCTATTAGGACTATTTGGCCATTATTTCCTATTAATGTCCACAATGACTTCGGTGATCATCCGCCTCCGTTCGCACACACAAAAGATCAACGAAGAAAGAAAGCTTTTTTACTTTCACCCGATATGGAGGCATACCGCGGTCTCAAGATCTAAGTAAGACATATCCACCGTACCCAAGACACGAGGAAGACAGATGCGGTTCGATGAATGGCACCGTTAAACCATACGTTTATGGTTTCTTCTTCAATAAGCCAAAGCCACTTGAAGCTTGCAGCTCTCGACGCTGATCGCATACAACCACGACCGACGCGACGCGAGCACCGCTGCGTGACTTATCATGCCGCGTCATTGTTTATAGAAAAATTATGGAAATTTATGAGCCAAATGAATAGAGTTTTCCCAGAAACTGGGGTGGCCAGGGCACATCAATTCAATGATGAAGTGAGTGCATCTTCAGATACAATTTGTACTAATAAATTCAATCGAAAGAGCTGCAGTCGTCTTGCGTGGTTGATGATGTTGATCTGATGTATGATGGCTTTTTGGGAATCTAATCACCCGTGGCGAAATGGCAACTTTCGTTTTATGCAGTCCCATTATGGCTTGGGAGCTAGATGTTAATAATAAGCGATGACGATGCTATCTCAGTTTAACAATATACTCGTACATGTGTTATGACATGTAAAATGGATTCTCTGTTTCGGTTTCTTTTGACGAAATGCTTTTGTGAATGGGAGTTTCATAACTCTCACTCTATCGATGGGAAAAAGTTCATTGACGCTGTTTGTAATTTTTATTTAAATAGTTTTAAGTTTCGACAGCAGAATTTGCCCTCGGACAAACGAACAAGCCGACGATTAACCTGAACATAAACAGAAATGTAGTTCATCACGGTGGCCAGCTGGTGATGGGGTTCATTGCCATTTCAAGACACTGGTTGTTTGAGCTTTAGAAAGCGAAACTATGGAAAATACTTGTGATTTCCGTTATGGCAACGGGTTTGCCGCTCCCAAAATGGCGGCGATTTTTCCATGTTTAGTTGTGTTACGTAGGTAGGTATACAAATCATCGTCTGTTTTCTTCACTTCCAACTATAAGAGGTGCGGATGTCAATAGAGTTTTTAATGCATCCAAATTTGTGCTACCTAAAATAAGTATAAGGGTTTCTCGAGCTAATATCAAGGACATGTTAAATCCTGGTTGTATTGTTTTATTAAGTGACCACTCATTGTTGAACGTTGGTTTTAACACAAATATATGGCCGATGCTTATTTTATGAAATGGATATTTGGGCACAAGACTACCAATCAAGCAATGATTTTATTTTCACATTCGATTAGTAAGAGTTATTTAGTACAGTAGTTGGTTCAGTTTTTTTTAAGTTTTAGTACAAAGACGAAATTAAAAAAATATGGCGAATGTTGCTTTTTAGGCGCTGATTTTAAAATGTTTCGTTTGAATTCAGTGAATATGAATTTGTGTGTGAAATTGTCAATATTTTTCCGTACTTACGTAACCGTTTAAGTATCCTGAAATGAATGTAGTTTTTTTTTAACAATTGTAAGACATATCTCTGTAAATTGCGGCAAGCAATTTTGTAAGACTATTGAGGAATTCTCGAACGAGGCATTGCACCTCCCATAAAAGTTATTAATTGTTTAGGCTATGTCATGGCGTTTATGTCGGCCTTACCTTTTGAAATCATTTTGTAGAATGTTGACGGGATTGTTCGACTAAGCGCTAAATTTAGGGAAATTCGAAAAATGCAGGTACATTAACATTTCAAGCACTTTTCAAAATGAAGGCGGTCTTGAAAACAGTGCATGGCATTTTTTAAGAACCAAGATAGTCTACCAGAAAGATAACATCTTTTAAAATTGTTGCTCCCGAAAAATATGAAAGCCTGATATATCGTCTAGTTAGCCACAACGATTTTAGAAAGTAGAAACAAAAAGCGTCCCTAAAACCGCCGGTGAATCTTGCAGCTTCCGATGCTCACTAACAACTGATTCTCCGATGTAGCTGTCTACTTTGCTACAATATTTTAAAAACAGCATGCAACCTAAAATTGAAACAAGGAGATACACTTGTCGATCGATTTCCCAAAAAGTAAAGACTATTCTATAGGCCAAAGTTATTGAGTAGTGAAGTACCACTCGTAAATAACCAAAGGAACTTAAGGTTTCTGCATTTTATTTTGGTACCTTCATAAACTAAGCCAGAGAAAGAAAATCGCTTCACTGTTATTTAAACAGAAATGCGCCGTCTTCTGATTTCCTTGGCTACTTGTAAGATTCTAAAAACCTTCACCATCTGAAACTACATTACATTAGACGTTTCGGGACATTCCACAACTTGCGGGTGTTACGTTCATCAATCAAAACGATTCTACGCATAGTGGCTAATTCGTCCAAGCCTATTGCATCAGTTGCACATAACAAACTCGCCCTCACAGTTTTTTCTACTACGCACTTTGTAAATAATCGCGCCCACGTTTTACATAAATCACTACTTAGACGTTCCGCCATCAATTTGTGGTGAGTAACTGCACAGTTAAGTAGGTAAATGTGGACGAGTATGCTTTAAACTAAAAAATCATGTGATCGGAAAATAAATATTAATAAATGCGTCGCGCTATATTGTGCAACATGCAATTAAATTCGAGCATTAAAATTGGCTGTAAGCCCAGACATGAGCACGCATAAGATTCATACAAAAAAATATCTTCCGTTTACTGCTTTGATGCGCTGACGTAACACCCATAACAATAAGTGCAATGAACGTCAAGTCAATATCGGCCATGGAAGAGCGTCACGCCGTGCCTATAGTTGAAAAATCAACGGCGCACAATCAAAAGAGAAATTTTTCTTCATTCACACCTTCGCCATGTTGAACAGAAAACAAGAACTAACTTGATTGAATAATAGCTCAAATTAATGATCAAGTACTAATTGAAATTGGCAACAGGAAACTTAGAAAACACCACCCATTGTCCGCATAGACAAATTTCGAATCTTTTCGAACAAAATTCTTCATTTGGCAATTTGTTGCATCAACATACATCTTGATCGTGTCGTGTAGTCATTTGGAGTTTCTCATGTTGGCTGACGTAACATTACATGGCCCATTGATAAGACGGTATGGACTTGTACTGCATCTTATGACTACAAGTGGCTGTATGCTCTTTAGCAAAATCGCAGCCATTTGCATAATACATATGGTGATATTTGCGTTGTTGTTTTTATTGTTTTGACGGTTAATTTGCATTCATGTCGATGGCTGTAGTGGCGGAACGAATTATTGCATATGATTGGCGGTGGGGTCATTGGCCCCGCGGCGAATTATAATTACCCACAAAATTAATTTGTATAGGTATTTTTTTGCAAACAAAGAGCTTTGCGATGATGAATTGCCAGGTATGTGTCGGAAGTTTGTTTTGTTTTGTGTACAAAGAGCTTTTAATTATTATTTTTTTTTTTTTTGTAATTGTTCATCTTTTTGTGCAGCGCATTTAAATTGGATCCAATTCGCTTCGTTTAATTGCCATAAAGCAAATTAACAAGATTTAGAGGATTACCTAATGGAAGCAGTCAATTCAAACTCAATTTGGCCTTACAGGAGCATCGACTTTGTGGTGTCAGTTCTACACTTTATCGAGGACGCCATTCAAGCATAAGCGGATCTGAATTCTAGAAGCAAATTATTCTATTAAAAGTGTTTGTTCGTCCGCATATATTAAAAAGTTCTCACAAAACTCTAAACTAATTCAAGTTGCTGTCAATCAGGCAGAACACTCAAGATAACGAATCATTTAAGTCCGAGGTACTCATGCGCGATACGATTAGAATCTGTTCTGTTAACTGTAATTTATTCATATTTTCTAGGGTTATGCAACTCGATCATACTATTACTACAGTTTTGCCGTATTTAGTTTCGTGCAAAGAACAAGCGGAGGCGATCAATCTCAATGCTGGCATTTGTTTTTCCCTGGAAATGATACCCATCGATGCGTAGACGTTAATTGTCACCATAAAAAAATTTATTTTTTAAATTATAGCAGAGGACTGTGTTTTTAGAGAGAATCGCATTTTCATAAAGGACTGTTTCTTAAAAGTACGCACTGCATTTATTTCAGAACTTCAGTTTTCCGTCGAATTTTTGGAGCCTCTTCAGGATCCCTATTTTGCTTTGCGCGAGCGTTATTTTAGGCTTGCCCTTAGATTTAGATTGATTGAGAAGAACAAAAAATAGCGTCCTTGTTGAGAACCTATTGAAGTCTCTACAATATGCAGAGAAAAAAAAGAATAAACTGCCGACCAACATTGTAATTCTGCTACTTGTTGTATCTGCTTGTAATTTAAATACGTGTAGACTTCACATTGTCGGAAATGCCGCCTCCTGCGAACTTCGAGTTAAACATTCCGCCCTGCCGACATATCGTGACATTTCTCTAAACACCTGGCGCTAAATCAGATTCAGTTGAACGGACATAAACATGGACAAATACCTACACCAACATGCTAGCTGTGATTATTTATGCACCTAGCGATCTGAATATGTTTAGTTTATTTCCTGGCGCTTGTAAATGATTAATTAGCAACAGCATTATCTGCAAAAGACACCTTTCATTGAGCTTGTTAAACCAGCAGCGACTATGTTGAATCAACTTTTTATGCGAGAAGTATTAAAATTTTTTTCTTTCAGGCCCGATGAATTGGCTTTGCAAATATAAACTGCTGCTGCTCCTCCACCTCTTACACACTGTCTGGGCGGCTCAACGAGATGTCCCCACTATCGACTCGGCTGCCGGCAAATATCCTACCTCCGAGGTGCCAAAACCCATCCCACGTCAGAAGTTCGAAGAACTCGATGCGGCCTTCAGGGGGCCAAGGAAATTGAACATACGCGTTCGGAAGACTGCAAAGTCTCGTAGGCCTTCCCTTATCGATGTCGCACTACAAGTTGCAGCCAAAGAGGGCCTAGACGCCATGACGAACCTCTACCAGAACATCGAACCAGAGATTGTTAAGAACGGTAAGTGTGTAAAGAAACATTTCTCGCTCAACAACAATCATAGCCTTTCCATTTTAAGGACAACTGCTCGAAGACAACCACCCGGCCGCGCTGCTCTCGAAGTTCAGCGCACCCACAGAGGGCAGCCAACAAAGTGCAATGGCAGCGTTTGCAACTATAGCGGCGACTAAGGCTTTTCGGAGAAAGTGAGTATTCGCATTTGTTTAGGGGGCTTAAAGAATGGACCCTAATGAACGCAATCCCAAGTAACAAGCTTCCATATTAATCATCGTTAGATGTGTCAGTGCACACGATAATAATTGTCCAATTGATTTAAAGAAATCTCATTCGCGGTGCGACTTTCCCGCTTGAGTAGCAAGTTATTCTCCTCCGACGACAATTCAATTGAATTTGGTACTGAACACTACCATTGCGCACACGATACTCGTGGTAAAGTCAACTTTCACTTTGACATTGAAAACGGAACACAATGTGCCATGATTGCAATTATATCGTTGATGCTGGAGAGTTTGTCGGCCACTCGAACTTAATCCCGAACGGATCTTCTGGCTCGAGGTATACGAAACCACACTGGCATCGCTGAGAGCAAAATCGGGTCAGAGCGACAAATTGAAATGCGCGCACTCCGTGCAAACCGTGACCGTGAAAGTTGGAAATTTTCCCACTGGCTGCGCACACGGGAAACCAGATACATTTTCCGAAATCAGATTTGCATGCGCTGTATAATTGGAGAGCATAACGTTCGTATCAGCGCCGCTCACACATTCGGATGTGTAAGATATGCTGCCGGCGCGGACTCTGATGGCAATGCACCCTCACTGGTCTCCGCTGATCTCTGAGAAAACCATGCGAGTGCGGATGCGGAGGTGTAAACTGTAAACTGTTCATAGATAGATACACCGGTAAAATAAATGCTTAATTTAATAGACACTTGCATTTGGTACTTGATGTTTCTGTGCGAGTATACTCGTAGTTGCATGTTGGTAGTTGGTTGAGCAGCTTTCTTGCAACAAGGAGAACTTTCTCTCCATGGTACCGGATTAAGAGATGATGTAGTGACATGTTGTTTTTTTTTTGGTCTTGTCGATGTCTTTCTTTCTCAACTGATTAAGGAACGGGAATGTGTCGTGTTGCAAGTCTTGTCACGGACGTAATCGAGCATTTTTTTTTTATCTTGTTATAAGCAGCATAGTACCTACTCGTATATGTTGGAGGAAAGTCTGGACAGCTATTTCCGGTCACAAAAATGTTGCTGTGGAGGAATTGATTAATGTTGAAGAAACATTTAACGTTTTTCACGTGCAAGCAGGATTGAATGCAATTCGTTTTCCCTCCAACCGTATTTCCGATTTCGAGATTGTTGATTTCTCTCAAACCTCATGCATGTACCTATTTTTAATTTTAAATGAATGTGGCTGAATTTAATTGAAACAATTGTCTAGACTGCATTTTCATGGTCTGAACTTTATACCTCAAAAAACCTTAATAGAGAAATACTAACGGCGTTAAACGGCATGATTTGGGCAAATATCTATCGAATGTTCTCCTCGTGATTATTTTCGCTGGTCATTCGTTTATCAGTGTCGGTCTTTCCTCTTCTGGAAAGCTTGTAGTTCAGCCGGTACAAACTCTTTAATCAAAACGATTCATAGATTATTACAAGAGCGTTCTCTGACTTTTTCGTAAGTATCTCTCTAGAATTTATGCCTGCCAGCTACCACTCTCATTTTGCCATTCTTTTTCATTCTTACTAAAAAAGTAAAGGAACAAAGAACAAAGCTGTACTGATATCAAATAGATTCTTACGTAGACGTTCGATGGGCTGCTTTCTTTGAAAACTCCACATTTTCTAAAATTTTGTCGCAATGAAAATGTTTTAGTTTAATTTATAAATAATTCACGTCTTATAGAGATTTTTGATTTTGTTTCTTCTTTTTCCCTTTTTTATTCAAAAAGCGCCAAAATTGGAGCTTTTCCCCTCAACCTGGGATCATTGGCTATATAGTTACGCTATACGTCAATTTTTAATACGTTGGCTAGTATATTCGAATCGCAACAGGTCAGGTCCATTGGGTGGGACCCTTGGTCTAGCTTCTCAGCTAGTGAGTTATTGTTTTTGCAATGATTGGAACGGCTGAATTAAGAAGCTCTTTCATGACGGTCAGACGTTGGCCAAATGTGCTGCAGTGGAAACACCTCAAGATATAATTTGTGTTTTTCCGAATATCGAACTTAAGACCACTAGCTCAGATATTTAAGGTTAAAACTGATTATAAGTAATCCCGTTTTTTTGTCGAAAACCCGTCGATGCATTCACACCGAACACCAACTAGTTTTCGTTTGACGTTTGAATCAGATGTATGACACTAGTCATTGAACTTCGGTGCAAACTATTTTGGTTACAAATTTCTATCGCTTTAATGAACAAATAAAATGAATAAAGTGCATTTAAAATAATATTAACCCATCAATTAACTGTGGAAAATGATTTTAAGTTGTGAGTTGTGACATTTGTTCGGTCAGCCAATCTGCTGAATTTGCTGAATATTGCAAAAGGTGTATTTGTTTCCACAACCCAACGATTGGATGTCGTTTTCGTGGAAAACGACTTGTTTTGAAAACGGAAATATGTATGAGAAAACTTCTGTTTTTGATGAAGTTTTCGAATGTTTTCGCGAGAACCCGGTTTTCGGCTCCGTGTGAATATGGTAGGTAAAAGGAATAGAACCTTGTGAAGGATACATTTTTTTGCTTTCACCTTTAATAGTTTGCGAGTCTGAAAAATGTAACCTTTCAGCAAAATTATTAATACCGCAGTATTGTAAGTGTCTTTCTTGAGTTCTCGGCGGGATAGTAAAAAAACACAGAACATTTGACAATATTCAATTTACTTTCAGTTTTATCTTGTGCAAATATTTTTCAAATATATATTTTCACCAGTGCCACTGTCATACAACATTTTACCGAGTAGTTCAATTTCCTTCTTTCCATTAGGGAGCACTTTGTAATTAAAATCTCCCACAGACGAAACAATCAAACCATTGAACAGTCCTCTGACACCTTTCGTGGGCAACTGATTTTTGCCTAAATTATTGACTGCCACACACGTTATCAGCTGGCATAAGCTGGTAATCGAATGAATTTTTAACACATGAACCCTAATGATTGAAATCATGAAGTAACTATACTTTTAGGCCTCCCTTCTGCCATAGTGTTGGACTGTCAACACTTTAGTTGGCTATTTTTAATTTCTAACAGAAAGGAAATTAGGTCAATCGGCCATAATTTTTAATAACTTAATCGTGCTAAAAGTACTAAACAATATATGTAATGCAATAGCGTTTGAGTGAAACTTAAAACGAACAAATGTCACGTTTCTTCGTTACGTTAGCTCGTACACGTTATAGATATAGATACACCGGCAGGTATATTTCTTATGGACACATTTGCCGCCAAAAGATCACCAACAGCTTCAGGTTGCAGTTTAGCAATTACCCTCCACATGAGATGCATACCATTCCAGTTCCACTAACAAAACATACCCATACCCATAGTAGACTTCCAGACTTCCTGCACACACTCTTTCTGCTAATTCATTCACTTCTCACTTGATCTAATCCGCTCTGAAAAAAAAAAAAAAATAATAATTATGAAAATGAAATCAACCGACAAACAAGAACGCATTCACTTCGAGTTGCTGCAGCTTTCACTATCCACCATGAGTAGTGAAAGAGCAAGATCGTCACTATCTAAATGGAGAACCCGAATTTCACTAGTTAAATCGAATTCTTGACCGTCGCATCCATCAGATCGTTAAGAACCAGACTGACAAGTTCCGAATCGAGAACGAAACGAAAACGAAAGTTCAAGAGCACCGAGTCGAACTTAAGACCTGTCACAAGGCATCGTTTAGAATCCCAAAACCGCATCCCAACTAAACCACATGAGGCAACCCCGCGCACTCGAAGCGGTGTTAAGCGGGAAATGTGGTTTCCCACTTTCTCCTTCATTTTCCCTCCCATCGAAAAGTGCGGTTGGACTTTTTATAAATACGAGCGCACTCATGACTTTCGATTCACTTTTAGTCGAAATCTAGAGTCGTCATCGCGTCAACGCGACGCAATGCCTTGACTTGTAAAATTAATATATACCGGTCGGCGATGAAGAATTCGGTGCACAGTGAGACCCTTTCATTGTGTGCGCGGAGGCGCGCACATGTGTCCATAGAGTGCTAATTAGTTATGCAGACTGCATCGCGCTTATTGTGCAGGTATGCAGTGCTGGAGTTAACTGTGTGGCCTACTTAGGGACGCGTCGACATGAAAGTGAAACTAAAACTTTTTGTGCGTTCTCCTCGTCCACAGTTACAAGGAAACAACAGTGTTGGGGCGGCAGTCGCAATCGCAGAAGGTGTCGTTCCGGCGAACGCCACTGGAGGGCTTGTGTCCCCCTCGAGAGCCACCGACATGCATGCCTGCCGCGCAGAGGTATCGCACCCACGACGGGACGTGTAACAACCGGCGAAGACCTCGTTGGGGGTCGGCTCAGATGCCATTTAATCGGTTCCTCCCACCGGAATATGGCGACGGGGTGGATTCGATACGAGGATCTGTGGAAGGTGGGCCGCTGTCATCGGCGAGGTTTGTCAGCCTCCTGGTGCATGGGGCGCGAGATGGTGAAGCGCCGCTGACTCTGATGATTGCTCAGTGGGGACAGTTGCTGGATCACGACCTGACTTCGACTTCACAGCCAAGGTAAGGACTACGGTATTTCGAGAGAATACACCTTCACACTGCTTTTCTACTTGAAGGTCAATCAACGGATCTGTTCCGAGTTGCTGTGGAGCCAAGGACTTCCATCCGTCATGCTTTCCGATCAAGGTTCCTCTGGATGATCCGTGGCTGGCGCCATTAAAGGTTCGATGCTTGGAGTTCCTGCGCTCGGCACCAGCTCAACGTAGAGACTGTGTTCTGTCTTGGCGGGAGCAGACCAATCAGGTCACGTCTTTTGTGGACGCCTCACCGATATACTCGAGCAGCGCGAAGACCTCGGACAACGCTCGGATCTTCCGCAATGGGCTGCTGGTGTTTGGTCGCGGCAATCCGGCGGATGATGTCTGCATGCGGGGCGCTATAGCGCATCAGTGCATCCGATCGGGAGACGGCCGGAGCGGGGAACAGCCCGGCTTGTTGGCACTTCACCACGTCTGGGTAGGCGAGCATAATCGAATCGCAATGGAGCTGAGTAATCTCAATCCGCATTGGAGTGACGAAAAGATCTACCAAGAGACTAGGCGAATTATTGGCGCCCTCTTCCAGCACATAACCTTCCGGGAGTTTCTGCCAATCGTGCTGGGTCGTGAGGTGTGTAAGCTGTTCGACATAGAACTGGTGAACAGCGGCTTTTATACTGGCTACGATCCGAATACGAACCCCTCCGTATCGAACTCATTTGCGGCGGCGGCCTTTCGGTTCGGGCATTCCCTGGTGCAGAACACGTACATGCGCTGTGATCGCCATCACAACTTCATCAACAACAGTGAGTACAGTTGAGTGTTATGAGAAATCCCTTCTTAAGCTTATTCCTTTTCTTAGATGTAACTCTTCACGAGGAGTTTCAACAGGGTGACATTGGAACCGCTGGCTCGCTTCATCGATTGCTGCGCGGCTTGGCAACACAGAAGGCACTGAAAAGGGACGAGTTTATAACGCCCGAACTCACCAATCACCTTTTCCAGACACCAGGTAGTTGCAACACAACCCACACCAAGACGATACTTTGAATCTTTCTTCCTAGGCTTCCCCTTCGGTCTCGACTTGGCGGCCATCAATATCCAAAGAGGCCGCGATCATGGCATAGCACCTTATACAACATGGCGCCAACCGTGTGGCCTGTCACCAATCACCTCGTGGACTGACTTGTCGGGTGTGGTCGGCCCAGAATCGGCAAAGCGAATCAGCCATGCCTACCGCAATGTCCACGATATCGATTTGTTTGTCGGTGGAATCGCGGAGCGTCCTGTGGTCGGCGGACTTGTCGGGCCAACGTTCGCCTGCATCATTGCGCAGCAGTTTAGTAACTCCCGAAAGGGTGATCGTTTTTGGTATGAGAATCCCGGTTTCGAGAGCTCCTTCACTCCGGCACAGCTGCACTCCTTGCGGCACGTTTCTTTATCGTCGGTTCTGTGTCGAGCTGTGGGCGGGGGAACCTTCCAACCGCACGTATTCATACCTAGCGACTTGGCAGGCAACGAACGTGTCGAATGCGGCAAGGACCCCTTGGCACCGATAGACCTACGACCTTGGTTGGAACAAGATCCCTTCGTTACGATGGACCAACAGAAGATAGACAGCCCGGTCAGTCAAGACCTACCCACCCCAATGCAGGTGCAGGTGACCAAGGAGCAGAAGGGCATAAGTAATCGCGTGCACAACATCACAAAGGTAACCCATGTGGACTTCATTCCAAACGGCGCCACCGGCTTCCATCGAGTGCCGAACATGACAAAGATTCACGACAAACTAGACATAGCGCAGAAGCTAGTGACACGACCAATGAACAAGCTTTTCCTAGGCATCAACAACAAGCTGGATAAGGGGAGGCTTCCGCTGAAAAAAATCCCCAAGCCGACTGCCAAGCGACCGAGTACGACTACACGACGAACCGTTGTCATCCACAATGTGGAAATTGAGCTGAGAAGCACAGCAGCCAAAGCGCCAAAAGGCAAGAAGAAAAAGACCGATAGGGATTTGAATCGGGACATTGCCTCAGCGGCTCAAAATACCATCTTGAAGGTTGCAGGAGTTGTCAGGTCTCAGCTGAAAGCTATCGAGGCCTTGGAGCCAAGAGAAGACAGAGAAAGTGCAACCGAAACTACTACCGAGATCGAGAACTTTGACAGCACGGACAAGACTGACTTTACAACTGACATACCAGCGGAGACTACAACGACAGGACCGACTTCCACCCAGAAACAAACGCTCTCCCATACAACGACAGAACAACTTAAAACTAACAACAATACCACACTGACACAGGCACCTGACAATTCAAGCCAATCGTACGACGACTTCCAAGCAATCATAGACTCGGCTCTTCAAGAACCGACAGATCAGTACATACGAGTACACCGAAGTCCAGTGTATAACAAGTTCATGATCCGGGGCGTGGAGCTTAGTACTCACCTAGACTTCAGTGATAAGCTGCGAACGTTGAAACTAGACAAATCCCCCTTCACAGGAAGGCAACTGTCACAAAATCCATTCGACGGGGCTGAGATACAGTCGAATACGACAAAAACAGACAACAGCACAATAGACTTCTCAGGGACGTTACGTAACATAGAACTGCGACAACTTCAAGAACGGCCAATCTACAACCGCCCCCAGAAAGTCATCGTAGACGGACCGAACGCCGACCAGTACGAAATCGAAATCAACATCCGACAGACGAACCCTACCACGCCCAAAGGCAACAGTAACCAAGGACCCTTCAATAGTGCAGACAAACGCTACGACATAGATGACCAACACGCTTACAACTACCAACAGGCGCAGCACAGTACGCCCAACCACAACTACTATACGCAGTCGACTAGGGCCCCTTATAAAGTGAGAACAAAACCACCGACCATCATCTACATAAACGAACATGACGAACCACAAACGACGACACGGCGACCCCCTGGATTCTTCCAGAACATAATCTCCTTTGCGACTAACGGTTTCAATGGCAATAAGCAACATGCGGTGCCTACGAGTAGCCCCTTCCACCATACCCCGAATAGGGTGGTAACTGGAACCGGTCACGATAGTGGCGCAAACTCTCCAACATCTGGTAACTACCTGGGCTCATCGCAAACACAGAGCTCGGAAAACTATCTGAGTTCGCAACAGGTACAGCCCTTTCCCCCACCTCACCAGCCGTACCCATATCCTCCACCTAATTTTGCGCCACCACAGGTCTTCCCACCACAGAGTTTACCTGGAGCGAACAGCTTTAGCACGGTCTCCAGCGCGGGTGGGGTGGCTCACGCTTTCAGTAGCGCAGTGAGTACGGGCCACTTTGGCGCCATACTTGGTCAGGCAATCAGTGAGGGAAGTGACAGTACTTTTAGTTTCAATATTCGACCTTCCTCGAGACCGCAACCGAACGTGGTTTCCCCCACTGGTATACGACCGAACTACGAACTTATACCGCCACGGCGAACTTCCCAGTATGCGAGTACACCTAGCTACGCCAACCCACCGAAGCCCATATCAATAGTGGAGAACTTGCACTACCCTCCGAACAGACAAGACCCATTCTCGAGTCATACAAGACGACCAGCACCTCCCTACTATAACAAGAGACCCACTAACGTATACGACCCGGCTTACGACGAACTTGGACGATCCGAATTGAAAGTCGGTGAAACTGACGACAAGACCAATGGTACCAAAGACGAAGAAGACTTTGACAGTGCGGAGTACGACTACAATGACGACGACGATGACTCACATCCTTCTGACAATGACATTGACGACGAGCAACCAGCTCTAATATTCGACAAGGACGGATACCTAAGACCCGAACATATGACAGCTAGTCTTTACAAACAGCATTTGGCGAACAAAACCGACCTTAACACAACGCAACTTGACGACAACTTTGTACTGCCAGTACTGAGGCAAGATGACACGTTTATAAAAACTCGGGTGACAGACGAGGTAAAAAATCTCGAGAATACCACTACAAACCCAACATTGTTTCATGTCATCGAACAAAAGAGCTTGAGTAATGAGATTTTAGCCGAAGACTATGACGAAATGCTCACGGGCCGGACTTCATTTTTGGCCGCCCGAAACGCCGATCGTGGAGAGAAACGAAGGAGGCCGGCAATTAATTTACAAGTCGCATTTGCTCCCATCAAAATCTTGACAAAGCCAGAGAGGTAAGTTTTTTATTACAATCTGTTTGATAGCTGAGTAATTTTTCCCCTTATTTAGGCCCGATAATTGGGTGATATTTGACACAGTGGAGGAGAAACCCCTTCTACCTATTCAACCAGATTATAACTCTGAAACATTGATAGCAGATGAAGTGCCGCTGCCGTTTGATGAGCACAGAATGCGGCCAGTTGCGACATCGACTACAGAACAAACTGTCACCACTGACATTACAACAACTACTGACGAAACTACAAATGAACAAACAACAATGCAACTTGAGAACGTGATAGTGACGGATCGTACGATACAGGCAGATAATACGGATACGAATACTGACCAAAAGCACAGCATGACTGACGTTTACGAATACACAACGGACATTACACCGAACACTACAGATGCACTGACAGAAGAGACCACAGATAGAACGACAGACTACGCAACGAACCTACAGACCGATCAAACGACAGAATTACATACTAACACAGAGCCATACTCACCAACACATCTGCACACAGAAGTCAACCTGACATGAATTTTCGTAGACCAAACTTACCTATATGTATAAGATAATTTATTTCTCATTTGTGTTCATAAAACTATTTATTCTGATTCATCTTCATCAACGTACATTCTCCATAAAGAAAAGATATAAAAATGTATAAAAACAAAGAATGCAATTGTGTCTTTAATCCAAATTGGAAGGATTGACAGGAGACCCCTCTTAAGTGGACAGCTCATAGTAAACGCCTAACAGGCCTTATGTCGTGTAGATCATAACATCACGTCAATTTTGTGCATATATACGATAAGTAGATTACTTCCCAATGGGCGTGTTTTTCTTAGATTCGATCTTAGCAAAGCAAAGTAAAGAAGAATATTCAGCACGCAATTACACCAACTAGTGTGAGTCCTCGAAGTGTCAAGTAGAGCGTAGTAGTTGTTGAAAATCCTCCTTTACTTTGCTTTGCTGACATCGACGCTCAAAAAAACACGGTTAATATAGCGTTTGGGACAAATAACACAAACAGTAAAAACCCAGTGACAGCGCTAAAGAACATTTAGGTTTAACAAAGAAAAATGAAGTGTCTGCAGAGTAGTTTTATTACAAACATTTGCTGAGCTTATCTACTTTTTAATTAGGTAAGTCCAGAATACAGGAAAACATAAAAGAATTGAAATTCAGTGCTTACCAAACTAATTTTTAAATCTTAAAACCTAGGGACCTAAAGAATTGATAACATAATTTACAGAAAACACTTCCTCTGACCTTAAAAAATTCTTTTCCTTCCAACATGTTTTTTTTTTTAAGTTGGTACCTAAGCTTAATACGCTTACCGAGCTAAAATTAAATTTAGCTGCCTTCCAACTTTCTCTCCAAACTCTCCTAAATTTTGACACAGAGTGTGCTGAGGTTGAATGCCACAGAAAACAGCAGCTGATTTTTGAAATTATCTCCTTCAAACATTCAAGTGAACAAAAAAGTTAATTCAACAAATATGCATACTAATAAAATTGACATAGGTACCTAGACTTTGTTAATAAGTATTCTTGCAGTTCATTACAACAACATTAATCCTTGCTTGCTTTTTCGCAAAACAAAAGAAGAACAGAACAAAACTATCTGTCAAAATTTTAAAGTGGCGAACATTATTTGGGTGCTCTAAACTTTGACAGATAACAAGATAAAGCATTATTCCGAAACAAAAATTTGATTTTTGAGCTGCGTACCACCCGGCTAAGGGATGTGCAATGTGCATGATTTCATCAACTTCGTTTCGGAGAAAATTCAAAGATGTGAGGAGTTGGATCTCGTACTATTGTAAACCCTAAAATTCAATGATCCGAATAATGTGGTTAAATTAAAAAATGCCTCAAGCCTCACTCTTGTCCTCAGTTTTCTTTTTTTATCCACCGCTACTGTCACCAGTGTACAGTCAAAAAGAGAAAATTCAAAATTCAAATAATCTTTACCGAACGAACTTGCAGATAGCGCCACATGAAGTACCGGATAAACAACAACTGTCATCAGCTGTCATCTTTCGTATCAAAATGCTACATTTGTGCGTTTGTGCACTGTCGTCGTTGATATAAGGTTGTCGATAGCAAAGTTTGTTTATACGCTGAGAAAAAGAAAAATTCTTACCAAAAATGTTCACAAATCAATAGAAATCAATAAGATCAACCGCGCTAAAAGCAATACGAAATGTTTTGCGAACTATATTTTGACTTTAGTTCAGTGTAAGTGCTTGAAGTACATAATAGTAAGTGCATTGTGAAGGGATTTTCATTTCTTTTACAATATTACACTATCTGGTAACTAGGAGGGGGGATATGAGATCCTGATTTTCATCAGCCAAGAGATGGAGCGCAAAATTTTTTCTATTTCTTTTTTTCACCCATTGCAGACAACATAGTTAACTTCAATAATGGAGAATCGCTTTGGTGCAAGTATCTATGCGGAAACATCATCGGATGAATTCCTCTCGGATAGTTCAGATGAAGATTCAGATGAATGCAGGGATCTGTCAACGTCGAGGTTGTTTGAAACCGTGCCGTCAGCAAGCGAAGAAGTAAATCTGCATCACAAGTTGCTGCAGAGAGAGGTAAGCGGTAGTTGTACGCAGAGATACTTGTTGGACAGGTCCTAATGGAGGTGCGGAATTGATTTCTATTTTTAGATCACTGGACACTTTTCGGGGAATCCAAGATGTAAACAAGTGCAACGCGCATTTATTAAAGTGCCAAATAGACTAGGATTTTGTCTTAAGGATATTGTGCCGTATTGCTATTTACAGGGGTGAGAAAAACCTTCGCCAACATTTAGACTTTTTATTTAATGCGTGCATTGCGATTTCTTTTGGCAGCAGTCTGCTAATGCTTTATATCGCGGATTATCGTGGGAGTATGGATTTTGCACTCACAATTGTGATTTAAATTCGAATATAAATGTTTTTCCTTCCACGGTGTCATCAAGCAGACAAACATCTATAATAATCCCTAAATTAGGTCATGGTCATAAATAACGTGCTGACAGTCTCTTATTGCTCTGTTTACTCAGTTGGTCAGTCAGCGATACGAGACACGTCGTAAATAATTGCTTTTCACTTAAGTAAGCAGTAAGGAAGGTACCGCGGTTGCATCGTTTGTCAATTAGATAACCGACCAACGACTTGTGCGCTTAGCAACCATTCATCTTGAACTTGTTTACAAGTTGTATAAGGCAGTTCTCAGGCGAAATGTGTCTTTTCAATTGTTATTCCCATCGGCTCTGTTCGCTACGGCTTCCTTTTTTCATTTTCATAGGATTAAAGGATAATGTTTTTTTCGTTCCGCGGTACCTTTTTGTACTACACGCTAATGTTTGGGGATATTTGCGATTGTTTCCACTTTTTGCGATGTCTAGATATATTTCCCACGAATTGAGGGAGCCTTTGAATTTTTAAACCAGTGGCTATGAAATAAAACCTTACACTCTTGGTGTTTCGGTGTGATACTTTAGCTGCATCCGCGAGGTATGCGCCATTAGTTTGTCTACTGATTCTGAAAAATATCCGCCCCCGACTTAAATCTTATTATGCTCGTCCCGTTTCGGTTTCAGCCATATGTTTATGGGCCTAAGCGCTTGCGGACAGTATATACTTAGCTATAAGGTGTGCTGCAACGAGAGTTCGAATGCGAATGCTTATTACTTTAATATTGGATATAAATACACGTAAGTAGATCTGCAATGACGAATGTTAGAACCGATCCTCATCACGTTTTCTCTTAGATTATACTTCTGGATCTACCGACCCCACCAACCCCTGCGCAGATTCTTCAAGAGCTGTCTCTTCGACGACCATGGCGTTGATAATCTCAAAAGCGTCACCATGGCACAATGGGTCACCAACCCTCGGGTACTGATAGTACACGGCGCGGCAGAGAACGACAATGAAGATTCCTACCTAACGTATGTAAAAGTTCCTAAACTCGGTTGTTTGGATTGCAAAAAGCTGCGCGAATTCGATGAAGATGGATGTAAGTTGTAGCGTTCTTTCCAAATACAGATCTTAACCCATCTCATCTTTAAGTTTCGCGGTGCGACGCCTTATGCATCAAGTGCAATCTGACAATACACACAAAATACTCAACAACAGAATCCGATCCAAAATTCAATCCACATATCAACTTGATATGCCCCGACAGAGTTGTCATAATTGCTAATGGATTCATCCACATGCTTCATGTCGACCTGGAACAGCATACGGTCCACACGCTAAGTCATCAGCAACACGTGATAGCACAGACAACGACGACAACATCGACGATAGCCGCAGGGACGATGGTACGCAGCACACCACCACATGAGGTACATACAATAGCGACTGTGGAAAGAAGACAGCCGGCATACTCTTGTCCCAGGTCAAGTGCAGTTGCGCCAGAAGAAACGCTTGGTTGTGATAATAAAAATAACATAGTTGCGCGTATAATCGCCGACTTCTCTGACATCGAAAACGAAGCTCAATCGGGCAGTGGGGAGAAGTCGTCTCACCGAAGTGCCGAATCGGCGAAGGCGAAGAATTTTGACGAGCTGATATTCACATGCGGTTTAAGTACTGGAGTTGGTTCCTCGAATTCAAACAGCCAGACTTCAAACAGTGTCGCCGGCAGTAGCCAATCGAAAGTAAACTTGGTCAACCACCAGGCGAAGCGAAACCATCGAATCGTTACCAAGTCCTATCGCAATGGTGTGACTACTGTAGACCTGCAGGGCGCCAGTACGAGCGTCAGTGACAAGTCCAATGCCTACGAATTCTCGGAAGACAACGAAAAGTGCGAAAAGATCGGAACGTTTCGCAAACGTCGCCTGGCCGACAAGAAATACGAGTTCTCCGAGGACAATTCGGAGAACATCATTCCATTTACGAAAATTCGCATGACAACGCAACAACTGCTTCCAGCAGCGAGCCGCCTTCATCGCACAACTAGTCATTTTCATTCGCCATGCGTTTCACCTCCATCAACATCGTCGTCGCATTCATATGAAAATATTAGCGCCACTGTTCATCATTATCACGGATTTCGATCACCATGCGGTTCACCCGTGGGGAACACTATGATGCGGTCACCTGGACACATCTTCCAGCAGCAAAAGTCTCCACCGTCGAACACGGGCCAACAAATGTTGAACATTAAGCCCCTGACAACACTCTCTCCATTGCAAGTATCCATGGCCAAGAGGAACCACTACGAGATTGGGAACATGTCGCCGACTCTGGTGCCGTTTCTGTCGCCCAGAAGGGAAGAACCCAAAGTGTTTGAGGTGCCTCTGCAAGGTGGCTTCGGGCAGGAGAAACCCACGTGCACAAAGAAGTTCAAGCGTCGCTATGTGGAGGAGGATGATGCGGCGTCGGTTATAACCAGCGAGGAGGGTAGGTGTTGCTTTTTGCATCTCAGCTTCCTCCGTTCGAGCACAATTGCCGTTTTACTTAAAATAATACTTATTTTCAGATGACTGCATCTCCCCAGGCTATCATACGTTATTGCCCGTAGAAGTTCATGGATCGTGTTACTCCGACATGCAGATGATTTCCCAGATGTCCTACCAGAAGCTGAAGTGCCCGTCGGCAGTGATAACGCAGCACTCATTCGACTTGGAAACATTCACATACTATGTCATCAGCAACTTGTGTCAGAAGAACAACAAGACTTACGATGTCTTCTACGACTGGGCCTGTGAGCTCATCAATGTAAGTTGACTGACCTAACTATGAATTCATGTAATGTAATCCTGCTTCGATAGATATGCCCGCGCAGCAACTTGATTTGCTGTGTCCTAATGGCTCACTTCACAGCTCGTGATCAGCTACCTGCCACCAGTAAGAATTGCCTCAATTGCTCAAGGAACATCGACTGTGTCTTCCATCGCAAACAGTTCGAATGTCGAATCCTCTTCACATGGAACATGGAATTGGGCGAATGGGATGTGATTGACTACGGCGAGCTTCATGAATTCAACAGAATCTCACAACCCTACGAATGTGGCAGCACAAAATCATCGAACATGTTTGGCGGCGGACTCTCACAGACGGCTAAATCTCTAGCGCAAGACTTGGCCGCCAGTTTGGACAAACTACAGGATTTCTCGTCGAATCTTCGAGTTTGGGACTCGAATGTGAGCAAGACGAAGAGTTGTCTCACCGATTTGGACAACGTGATTGAGTTCTTCCTAAAGCGCCCGCGTTATAGTGAGTAGTGAGCAGACGCCACTAAAGCCGTGCATCAGCTGAGATGTCCAACTGATGAGAAAAAGACTTTTTAATTAGGTTTTCTTTAGGTTTTTGTCAATGAAATGAAATGTGATTTGATCCGTATTTTTAAGTCCGTGCAACTGTGGCGCGATTTTATTTTCTTGTAATTATATTTTCTCAAGGCACACAGTGAGAAAAGTAGATATCCTTGATCTTAATACGATCGAACATTCGGGATTTTTTTTTATGTTGCCTACATGATCTATTTAGATCATTGATCTCAAACTATATTCTTGTAAACGGTCGAAATCAATGATCTATATTTATGAGGGTGAAATAAAAAAGCCTATTATGTGGTTCTAGCCAAGTCGGTGAGTCTGTCGGGCTGTGCCCAGAGTCTCATGTAGCTACGTCGCTGTAACTCAAGGTCGTAGAGGTTATTATTTCATAGGCAAAACTATTAAATTAAACGGGTAGCTAAGAAAGTATCGACCGTATTTAGCTAAAATTTTGGGTTTTATTTGTTTGCTGTACCTGTTTTTCAGTTTTTTTTTTTTTTTTAAATTTCCAACTCTTTTGTTAAACTTAAGCTTAAATACGTACGAGTTTCTATTAAGGAATACGAGTGAGATTTGCTGTATAACTGAAAGGTATTTCAGTGAACAAAATAAATATGATATTTGAAAGGAGCCTTGGTTTTAATGCTTGGAAAGGCTGTATAAATGTAGACAATGAATACTTGTCGAGTGCACAAAGAATCAGCAGGACATCGTCAGCGTTCTATTCTACTGTTTGGTAACTTTCTTTCCCCATGCCCAGACCAACTGCAATCGTGAATTATTCTGACAACACTCTTTGTCCGTCGCTTCTTTTAATTATATCTGCAAAACAAAATTCAACCCATCTTATAACAGGTTACGCTAAAGGCAAAATCAGCAAAATGCCACAGCTCTATAGAAAGCCAAAAAAGCATTAGATATTCAGTGGTTACCTTCTTTTCTCGGTGAAATTCGTAAAATATAGAGCAAGGTGCTTGGCTTCGTCTGGAGCACTCCCGTATGATGGTCTGATGGGTGAAACGTTCTATTGACTTGAAATGCATTTGGTGGTATAGAGGTGGTGGTGGTTAAAGGTGGGAAGAATGTCTCAAACATCGACACAACTCAATGACGGCTTGGTACAACTGGAAGTTCTGTTCTGAAAATGTTAAGTCGATTGACAACAACAGACTGGGGTAAATTTTGAGGAGCATCCCTAGACATCTTAATGAATCCAATATACATATGTATATACTGCCAGGTGCAAAACATCTGTGATAGCAGCACTAGGAGTTTCATATTTTTCCCAGGTGGAGTGTAAATGGATTTTATGGGGGACTTCATTCGTCTCCTAGAATAACCAAATCAATTTGCTCTTTGTGTTCCTTTCCCCACCCATATTTCTGGTCCACCCAATCCACAATACATATTTGCAGTTAATCCCACTACGTCCACCATTTTTGTAGTCTTCTCGGTTAAAATTTATGAATTGAATTACCCTGCACGAATATGTTGAGTAGAAAATTGATTTGCGCCCTGCATTTGTATGTCCTCTTTCTGTACAAACGTCGTGACTCGTATGTTTATTAAAAAAAAATAAGAAAAACACATGGAAAGTTGGAGGCAATTATATTGATCGACCGGTTTATCCGTAGGTACAGTCAATGTTTTATGTACCTAGTACCGACCTGATAATGAAAACAAATTTGAAATTATTGTGGTCAGTAAATTGACTGAACTTTGGACTGTAAACTATAATTGACGGGGCTAGCACAGTAACACCAACGGGTTATTAATATTCTAAGTAAGGCATGCGTGATTTTTCTTTTTCAACAACTCCCGCACGTTTCCTAAGTACATACCTACCTAGCTATAGCAAAAGCACTCGCTGACACTGAAGTCGATTTATTAATTTTTAATAATTGCGTGTCTGTCCAACCATACGTCATGTGTTAGGATTAAATTAGGCGGATTCCTTGAAGTGTAAAAAAGGATAATTGTTTAGGCACGCAATGTAGGGATTTATTGACTTGAGTTATGTTTATGAAGATGCTAGAACAATAGTTTGTCGGAAAAAATACTAGAGTAGATATGACGGAGCGAATTCAATAAAAAAATTTTACGCTTAAGCAGGATATACGACGCACGTACTTTTTGGTAAAACGACAACCATTTAAATGATATATTTATCGCTTGGGACTCTCAGATGAACTCTCGGGCGAACTCAATCTACTTCTGGGTAATTTAAAGTGAACGAAATTCGAATCGCACATTTTGGATGGGTATAAATTATCTATAGGCTATCACCAGGAAACGACTAAAAAAAGTAATAAAAAGAAACGACATCTAAATAGAAGTTTAATGAAGAATAATAACTCTCGCACATCGCTAATTCTTTGGACTGAAAAATTCTTCGTATCATGTTCGGCCTTGATTGAGTTTACGAGGTTTAAGAGAAGACGTTTCAACGGCATCAATGATTAATAAATAAAAAAAACTATACGTTGATCCATTGAGAAAAATGGCAGTTACATAAAGAGCGCCGCCTTAGGTGATTAGGTGACGCGCATAAGCAGAAAATGGTCTTAATTTTGAGTGCTCAGCTGAAAGCAGGTACAAAGAACCGGGCTAACTTGGAAAAACATTCATTCTGACGGCTGCACTTTATGGCACCGCGATTCCTAGTGCTCACCTCAGTGCGAATGAGTCCAAATGGAGGGCAGCATAGAACCTCTAAAAAGATTTGGATGTGGGTAGTTCAAAAAGTCAAAATACGACTACATTCGCTTGGTCACTTTGATGGTCTAGTTTCTAGTAAATAACTATTATGTGACTAGCTAATTGGAGTGACTCCCTTAAACTTCAAATGAGTTTACAAAGGGCCTGATACAAAGCAAGTGTTAAAAATATTACTTGCATTCATAGCTTATCCATGTAACAGGACGCATCGGCTGTAAAAATAAAACAATTGGTATTGTGCACATACCAACAAAATGTTTTATGTAGGTATTTTTTTTTTTTTTTTTTTTTTGAATTTTATTTATTTCGTCTCGTTCTTCTTCTCCTCAGTATTATTGCAAATTTATCATAGTAAACAAAATTTTAGTTTGTTTGCTTTCACCAGCTCGAATGGAGCAAGTATTGCTTTTTGTGTTGGTTCACAAACTTGGTTGTTTTTTTGTTCTTCTGCAATTTATTATTATTTTACAATTTTTGTTGCTACTTTTAATTATTATATTTTATTTAGCTCTCTCACTAATGGCTGAACTTAAAGACCCGTTAGACACATTTAAAAAAAAACTTAAAAGTAAGAAAGTTTTTTTTGTTTTTTTTTTTTAAATCTGTAGCCCTTGCGTATAAAAAGTGATAATAATAAATAAATAATAATTAACAACAAATTAAGAAAATCCCTTCTCAACTGTATTAATGATTATTATTTTTTCTTCGTAATATGATTTTTTTTTTTCAAAAGTGACTTACAAGTACCAATGCTTTGCATTTGGGTTTTGTTGAAAAGAAATTTAATGTGTGTTTTTTTTTCGAGTAGATATATGTTTTAAATTTTTACAATTTGTTATTTTGGTTTCGATTGCTTGATGAGTGGCTTTCTGAATTTCGCCAAATTTTTTGTTTTGAACTTTGAACATGAAAAATATACTTTCTTTTCTTTTAAACTTATTAACAAACTAAATCACACATTATTGTTTAAACAACAGAAAGAAAAGATAGAGATATAGATAAGTAGTAATGTTTGTATTTTCATGGGATACCCTTCCTGCTATTGAATGAATACAAAAAGAAAGTAATGCTCTACCTTACACCGTAAAGATTGTGTGTGTATTTTTTTTTTTTTTTTTTGATTAAAATTATTTCACTTTTCTGTTTTTTTTTTGTTTTGTATGCATGATTAACCAAAGAAATGTTGATGCCTTTGCTGCTAGTATCTATGCGGATTTGTTTTTGGTTTTTTTTTCGAATGATTTACAGTTGATTATAATTTAAATATTTTTTCTTGTTATGAAGAAATTTACAACAACATTATTACAACTTTTGCTCTTAATTTAGTTTCTATGAATGAATTTTCTCTTTTGTTTCAATTTGACTTTCAGATTGATTCTTTGTATAGTTTTGGATTCGCTTTTAATCTTTTTTTTGCATTTTTGTAACGATTTTTGTTTGTAGCAGAATTATTTTTGCTTTTCTATACAATCACTATTAGTTAATTTAAGTCTACATGTAATTTTTTTTTTTAAACAACTAAAAAACAAACAAAAAATATAATGAACATAAAAATAAAAACGAATCGAAAATTATAATAATTTTAATTAAAAAAAAAATATATATCCATATATTTATAATTAATTACGAAAAATAAAAATAAATTAATATTATTTTTGAATTTTCCTCTGTGCTAGTCCCGTAGTCGTATGACCATTCGTCGTGATCGCTAACCCATTTTTGTGTACTCCATTGGAGAGACTGCCGTTAAGACTGCCATTGGCACTGCCGTTCATCGTTGATTTGACGCCATTCGTTTGCGTCTTTTCGTACGGTGACTTTGTGCCATTGCAATGACCATTGGCGATAGCCTTTTCTGTTGCTGGTGCATTGGCATCACCGTTGCAATGACCGTTCGCCTCGGCGGCTATGTAGCTTTTGTCGCGCCTTTGTAAAACGAACATAAGGAGATTTTTGTACTGCTGTATGGCGCAAAAGAAGAAAAAACAAATTAAAGCATCATTAGAAAATGTTTTTTTAAGAAACAATTTGTAGTAAAATTCAATTTAGAAGATTTGTGGTGTTTTTTTTTTTTTGTTAGAAACCTGGGCCCAAATTCTGTAACTATAGCAAATATATAAGTTTATCATTAAAACGATACAAATTGGAAAACATGTTCCTAAGTTTTCAATGCGAAAATGTATCGCATGAGTTATAGTTATATAGGGCCCTGGCTGTATCTTTCCATTTGCGAGTTTTAATTGGCAAAAATAAAGATCTTTTTTATACCTAAGGTCAGAGAATTTGTTTTTAAGTTTAACTGTGGATGTTCAATAATCTAGTTTAGTAAGCAGACAACTGGCTGACATTTTTGTCGCAGTTTTTATTGGCCTATTCTTATGAACAATTTACGTTTATATTTCGTGACAGAGGAACTAAGTTGTCAGTTCGTAGGTGTGGCTGACGTAGCCACAGTGTCGAAACGGAGCAGGGTACATTTAGACCAATTAAGTCGGCTTAAGATAACTAGATTTTTCAATGTCACCATTATGTATGTTTAAATGTTTTCGGTTAGTGCGTTTTCTTTTTTAAATAAACCCAAGTATGCCACAAAATACTTTTTGGGATAAAATGTAGAGTAGGTTGTAGCCAATATACGAGTTGTTTGGTCAAAATCATTTGTTCTTACAGAAAGGACAAAACAAAACTGCAGACCAATTCTAGGGAAGCTATATTTCTATTCGGAGAATAAGAGCGCGACAAGTGCTGTAAGAATTGAATTTATATTCCTTGGGAAGAGGTCGCAATTAATGTCGTTTTCCATTGGGAGAAAAAATCAATCTTTTTTTCGATTCGGAGCACTTTTTGCAGATCTCGATATTTCAGGGTCTACACATACTGCCACAATATCAATATTCATTTTACGTCATTTTAAGAAGTTTGCTTTCAAGCCAAATAAGAAAAGTTTCGTGAAAATAAATAAAATAAAAAAATAGCCATGGATATAATTTTTGAGGAATTATTATCTTCATAGTCTTCCTAGTCATCTGAAGACTACGAATCACCAAAAATACTAAATTTGTATCTACAACTGGGAAAACATTTTGGAAGTCGATATCCATTCGTGATTTTTGCAAAGACAAATGCAATTTGAACAGCTGATATTGCTGCCAAATAACGCACTTATACATTTATAAAAGCAGATCAATTTCGTTGCGCATTCCATTAGCAGCGTAAAATCTGAGATCTGAAAAAGATTTCTGGTGGTCCATAATTCTAAAAATCACAGTGCATGGTATTGTATCCGCCAGCTTATAAATAAATCAAATAGCGACCATTTTAGTCCCCCCAACAATTTCATAAATTATCCCCTATTTAAAAATAGAACACCCTTACGACACTTAACACATTTATTCCGGCATTTTGAACCCATCAGTGTTCATGTCAACAATCCGACCGAGCACACTATCGTGACAGTTAACCCATGCATGGTAAGCACAAAATGCTTAGAATATCCTTGTTTCACCGCATCAATACATGCTATAATGGGGTGTGGTACTAGTACGGATAATACAACCCAACTTTTGCGCAATCTTATCTACTTAAATATTAGTAAGTGGGTCAAGCATGAAATAGCCCATTCGCACGATTATTTTTCATGTGTCTTTCGCAGCACCACAAGTTCAGACACCAAGTCTGCAATATTTCATCCGTGTATGGCATATTTTCAGCAGTTAATCAAGAGTGCCACAGCGTTACCCAAAAGCAATGAGCAATAGCTTGTATAGTGCGTAATATAGTAACCCCAAAACGTGAAATTTGTGCAAGCGACTACAACCACAACCATGTTCTGAGTGAGTGAGTACCTGTTTGTCAAAAATTAATAACATAATATCTTAATGCGGCATAGATTCAGTTCATTATCAATCGGTTTCGTCATCAATTCTTTTAACTAAATATTCACTATCTCCACACATGGTGAACGGGGGAAAAAAGGTAAAAATATGTGAAAGTTATTACATCATCAAAATCGCGATGGCTTGCCACCTTTTTCTTCGATTTTATTTGAGACCGTGTCTGGTTTTGTTAGAGTAAGATATTCGTCAGATACGAGTACGTATTTTGTTATTGGATCTTTGGTATACATAGCACAGCGCATGTATCGCACAATGCTCCTGATGTGCATTGTCGACTTTAGCCATTGAAGAGCATCTATTGGCCAACTGCGATTATTTGCAATTCATACTCTCATCGATAAGTTGTTTCGCAAAGTTTATTTGATGTCTTCTTATCACTCACCGAAAGCTAAGTTTGCACACAATTCAACCAATCCGCCCGTGTGACAAACACAAACACACCACAATTTGGTATTCATAAAGTATCTTTATCGCGTAATAATCGTATATTTGCGTAAATAATGGATATCAGTTTCCTAAACTTAACATTGAAAAGGAAAAATATTTCACAAGAAGTCTCATTAAATGGATATTTTATTTTTGATTTTGGAATTTTGCATAAACTGAATCAAATAACGAAGAGAAAGGGCGCTTACTGGAGAACCGGTTACAGACACAAACCGGTGTAGTTTCTTCCCTTTTCGATCGACTCAGCTGGTATCAAATGAGTTGATAAGGAGTGGGTATAACTGGGCATTATAATTTGCTTACTAGAAGCTTTCCGCGTTTGCTCGTACATTTTCGTAAATTATGTATGAGCTGTGCTATTGGACTTTGTTTTATTCCAGGTGGAAAGTAACCCCTTTTAAAGAGTTCGCCTTAAATGCTGGGTAGTTTCGTAAACAACATAAGGGTTGGAACAATTCTTCTGCAGTAACGATCATGTCAAAAAAAATATTACGATACGTTTTGTTATCTGAGAGCATGTGTATTCATTAGAGCGTGAAACAAGAAACCCTTAATTCTATGAAAATGATTTCAGACCCCTCTCAAGGTTAAGCGTCCGACACAGGCATGAAGCCCTAAAAACGATCTAATCAGCAGAACTTTCAAGCGCTTACATAATTTGATCGTACGATCCGATTGTTGACGCTGTTTAGTTATAAATAAATAAATGCTGCAACGTGTGTTGACATTTATTTTTGGTGATATCTAATCATAGCTCAGTTTGTAAAAGTGACTGAGTGTAATTTTTGACAAATTGACGGGCTTATTTTATTGATCGCGTTCCCGATAACCAAACTGAAACTCCTCCAGATATTGTTTAGGTGACAACAAAATAAATACCTGGTCAAAACAACCTGCGCATGTATGCTCGTAGGTGTTAGTTAATTCAATTCGATATCGCTGCCGGTGATTGGCCATTGATATGACACAGATGAGACAGTGATCTGACATTGATCTTATACTGGTTTGGCATACACGAAGCATACTCTGAACAGTTTGTTAATATGAGAACATAATGTAATGAGTAATACGAGGTGCGTTTTCGTATGATCGTCTCAAGGGAAAAGGAATCGTTTTTTTTTTTTAATTAATTCATAGTGACAGAGAGACTAGACTATAGCGAGCATACTTTTTTAAAGACAATGTGGGACACATCTTAAGATAACAATTTTTTTTTTTTAATTTCTCTTAAAAACGTTTTTTTTTTATTATTTTATTAAAAATTCAAATAAAAATGCTTCATATTTGGTTATAATTAGTATTTGTTTAAACATAGGAACATTTTAATCAGTCTATAAAATTAAGCAATCACAAAATCAAAAATTAAAAGTCCATTCTATGCATACAATTCCTAAAAAAAATAACTCTAAATTGTTCAGATGTGTGCACTTTCTGAAGGCCTTCGCTGTTGTTTTTTTATGACTGTATTCATAAAAAAATTTACAGGAATTATCGATAATAAAACAATAGACTTCACCCTATTGAACTTGCGTCTGAGTTCAAAAAGCATAAACAAACATAATAGTTCAACTTCTTATTGGTACTTCATCACCTCATTCTGAAAAAAAATACTTACTAGAGCATAAAAAACAAGAACTAATACACTGCAAAAGGAGAAACAGATATTTAATTTTGTTTTGACAGCTACGTCAAGCCAAAATAACAGTAAAATTTCTTAAAGCACTGTTCACATGCGCTTTATTTAAAAGCACTTCGTCGGCTGGATGCTATCTTGTTCAATGTCCATTTTTCAAAATGTTGGGAAATCGATTTTTAAAGTTCAGATTGAAAATTTTTGTTTATATAAGAAAATTGTTGATTGGTATTGATTTTTTTCTCAAAGCCTTAACAATTTTCTTTATAAAACAAGTCACAGAAATTGTTTTTTTTTTTTTATTTTGAATTAGTTATAAATTAAAATCCACGAGGAAGTCATTTTGTATATTGAAGAAAGTTATATGGAGTGACAACAAGTTGGTACAATTTTGGTGGATATTGAACAGAAAAACTCAATATTGAACAACATAGAAAAAAAAAAAACACAAAAAAAGAGGAAACATAAAGTTGATTATGTTGAATAGAACAAAATGACAGGCAAAAGTTTCATATTGAACAAAACAGTTCTCTGTAACTTGAGAACTAAAAGAGATAGAACAAAATGGTTTTGCGCCAAACGAAAGAGCGTCTCAGAATTATGAAGACTGCATACCTAACTCAATTTCGTAGAAAATGGCCTTTAGAACAAGATAGCATCCAGCCGACGACTTGTTATTGAGAGTTTGCATGTGATACATTTCAAGTATTAGAAATTCACTTTTTCGTGAATAAGAATAAGTTGACCGATTACAACGAAATACTAAAGTGCACGACTGAGTCGAACGAAACTTTATCTTTACTCAAATGTTTTGTTGAATGTTTTTTATGTTATTAGGTAGGTAGGTAAAAATCTGAGAAGTGATGATACATAAAAGAATAGGTTCATTAGACATAGGAATAGTATTAAATAAAATAAACTTTTGGCTCATCTGATACGGCAGTGTATAACAGGCGATTGTCAGAAGTTCTGGTTAGATAGTTATAAGCACCTACTGTACTAGTTTATAAGCTCTTACACTTTACAAGATTTGAGTACAATGACAAGCGTAGTACAGGGTGCGCCAAATAACTTCTTTTTTTTTTTGAAAATCCTAAAAAAAAAAACTACTGAATATTTTCTCAAATTTCATTTTTTATTTGAAAGTACAACCCTTCCGGTTAATAATGGAAAATAATTTCATTCAAATGGCTGCCTTAGCTGGCCATGCAGTAGCCTATACGATCGGTCCAATTTTTAAGCACATTATCGATTGTGTGCAGCTGTATTTCACCAATGGCTTCACGAATATTGTCCTTTAAAGCGTCAATTGTCTCTGGCTTGTCGGCGTAACACTTATCTTTTACGGGACCCCACACATAATAGTCCAACGGTGTCAAATCGGAGCTCCGAGGTGGCCAAACGAAATCAGCTCTGCGGCTGATAATGCGATCTTCAAAAACAGGGCGCAAAACATCGAGTGTAGCTTCGGCTGTGTGGCACGTAGCGCCGTCCTGTTGAAACCAAATGTTGCCAATATCCACCTCTTCAATTTATGTGAACAAAAATTCGTTCAACATGGCCCGACAACGATCGCCATTGACTGTAACGGCCACTCCTTGCTCATTTTCGAAGAAAAATGGCACGGCAGCAACTTTCTCGGGCGCACGCACTGTTTTTGGCTTTTCACGCTTTGGTTTATCGATGAGGATGTCAGTTTCTTTCACTTTTTTCACAAGATAACGAACATACGGAGCAATTTTCGCACACATTCTGCAACATTACCATGATTTTCAAAGTAATGTCGCAATATTTCCCAGCGTTGTTCCAGCGTATACACAACCATATTCGTTCAGCGGAAGGATAAAACTAGTGTTACCATTCGCGAAATAAGCACTAGTTGAAAAAAAAAAAATTAGATGGCGGACCCTTTAGTTTCTATTTTCCGATCTGTTAGGCCATGTTTATATTTCTGAACGGAATAGATGAGTGACGCTCATTTAAGGTGTCTTTGATTGGAAGTAGGGTTCGTGATAGACCGATATCTTTACATTGATACAAATGTAAATTACAAAAATATACCGTTGAAATGTGAACACAGATTGGGATTTGGGTAGTAATTTTTAGAGAAATATGTAATTAAAAACTAAGTACGTTATCGTGCAAACAAAATTCAGCAACGAACTGTAGGCCCACAAACTCCGAAGTTTGAACCAAATCCGGGCATCCGCTTAGGCTGAAAGCCTCAGGAGCATTCTGACAGACACACTTTTTTAAGTTTCTCTATCACCGTTATATCAGAATTGATTAACATCCCGATCTCGAAATTTTGTACGAATACAATAATCGTTCTCTTAGTACGAAATCGAGAAAGTTAAAAACAAGCCATGCACTATAGACGTCCTCCTTAAAAATAAGAGTCGACTTTTGAACGACTATATTTCTATAGAGGCAAGTGGGGAATTACTCGTTACTTTCATTTATGAGTATTGTTTATAGACTTTGAGTATTGTACTACTGACAAAGTTTGCTACCTAACCAACAATTCAGAGATACATCTCAAATTAAACCAAAAAATGTCGTATTACAATAATGAAATTAAGCTGTTTATGTAAACACTATTTCACGTTTATATCAGCCTTTCACCCAAAGTTAAATCCATAAGTAGTTTATTCCGCCGGGTTCATTGGACATAATAACATAACATTATTTATAGATTATAGATAATGTGGGGACACTTAAAGGCGTTGAAGGATCGCAGGATCATTAGTCCACGAGCCAAAAGTCTATAATGGACTTTTGACCCACTCAGAAAAAACCCACATGTCATGTCAAAACAGAATCCTTTCATGTGTCGACGGGGCGTATACGTAACTTTATTTTTGCAAATGAAATCTTCATTCAATTTCTAATGTGATGATGCCTTTTTTTTTTTTTTGATTTTTTTCATGGAGAAATGTAAAATTGAAAATTCCAGGCTGACTGCCGGAATCAACATTGAAAGTCGTGAGAAAGTCAAAAAAACTCACAACGAACGCTTGCAGCTGCAGCCTGAGGAAAGTTGTAAATTTAGACGGTGCTGTCAACCAAATCTTTATGTCTATAGTGTTTTTTAACATTATATAACGCCAATATTTATCGATTTTCTGACTTGTTTCTGTTTTTCGCAGATCACAGGTTTGTACTGAAAATTTACCTGCGCAAGCAGGCTCATAGGCAGGAAAGATAACGCCTCAATTAAAAATAAGTTGAAACAGAATAAAGTGATTACGAAGGAAAGATCTGATAATTTTTTTTCTTTTTGTTTGAGACAACGCAATAAAAAACAAAATTAAATATTAACAGATAAACTCTGTAGTAAAACTCTACCTGCAACTTTCAAAAGCTAGTAAGATTGTTATTATCATTTCATTCGCATTTATATTATTGCTGTCCTGAAACTGTGTCAAAAGCTTATCAGGTAGTTGACAAAGAAATGTCCAAATATTAATCAGTTGAGTGTCTATCGATTTTCCCATCGAAAATGTTATCGACTGTATATGCATTTCTTTTACAAAATTCTGTTCACAGTTCGAAATTGATTGCATTTATGTTTGTAAGATGATAAGATCGCTTGTGAATACATCATGTTACAGCTATGGATTACACATTCTGGGACTGATCACAGCACGCTCAAAAATTGGCTCTATCAGAGTGCGATTTTTTCTCGGTTAAAAAAAAAAATGGGTTAAAATTGTTAAAATCTGTTGGAAAACAACGAGTATTCGATATAAATAGGTAAAATGCATACTGTTCAAAATAACACACTTTATCAGTAGTTAAGAACCAAGTTTCGAGACAAATATCAACGAGCTGGTTAAATTTAACAGAGTTAGCTTGCTATTTACAACCGAGAAAAATTGAAATAAAATGATAAAAGGTTATGTTTAACCGAGTTTCGTTAAACAAGTTGACTCCGTTATTTTTAATCCACTAACTCTGTAAGAGCTATATTAACAGTATCACTTGGTAGTTTTTAACCGAAAGTTGATTGATTTTGAATAAGCGATTTTTCTACGTGAAGGAAATATTAGTTCAAAAGTATTTTACTTGAAGGATTTTCCGGTAGAATTCGATGATTACTAGCAATGAGATTAGTATATTTTTTTTTTGCAAAAAATTCCCAAATCTAATATCCACGATTTGTTAGAAAACTATTAGCGCATGTTACGCGAAGCTTTGAAGCACACATTTCCTACCATTGTGAATGTTAAATCCGACAACAAAATCAGCATTGAGCTTGTAACTTCTTGTTACAAAGACGACGGTACACTTCCATATTAGAGGTCACTGAGACATTTAACACGAAGCTCCACCTCTGCAACTACTGTTAAACTTTGCAACGAAATTAGGTAGTTACTTTGAGTAACAGAAATCTGTCACAGTTGTGGAATTCTTCTTGGGCTACAATTGCATTATAATTGAGTCCTATATAATATAACAAGAAACCACAACTCCATGAGCGATTTCGATTTTTAGCTTTTTGTTCCATTTTTTTTCACTTCAGTACTTCTGTAAACAGTTCTAATTTTGAATGAAACCTAAACGAGCTAGCCATGACTTAGATACGAACGAGCGCAAGGACATCTCTGTTGGCAATATTTCCCATTGCTAAAATATAGCTAAAATCCCGCAAAAAAAAAAAACACCAAAATCATGATACATATGTCAAAAGAAATAGGAAATTGTCAAATAATGTAAGTACAAACCCTTCGGTTGCCCTTGTACGTGGATTTGTAGAATTCATTGAACAGGAAGAAGAACATAACAGCATGCATACCGATCCACCAAACGAACGCTTTCGGGTAATTGCACTCGATGAACAACAATTGGAAGGCATGAACCATAATCGCAACAAATTGAATCTGTAAAAAATAAATAAAAATAATTCATCAGTTAAAAAACAACAACAACAACAGTAAAAACATTTCCCATCACATACCATTTGCAGAGTGGTGAGATACCTCTTCCACCACAAGTACTTTTGGTATTGTGGACCCATGGCAGCGAATAAGTAGTATGTGTACATAACAATGTGAACGAACGTGTTGAGGAGTCCGAAAAACGTACTATGACCACCTGTGAAATGGAAAAGTGTACAATTAATATTAAATCAGTTTGCTTTATGGAGTGTGATACGAAATTGTTGTCTCTGCGCTCTGTTACTGATGTTTCGGTTCTGCAAATATTTCGCGTCGGAGTGCAAGTTAACAATTTATTACATGCAACATACCGACGACGCAATGTTGTGCCGTATTGCATCACAATACTCAGCGAAAAATAAGTAAAATAATAAGGAATAACAATGTTTTTACCATTGGATGGTTTTTGGTTGGAATACACATTCGAATTTGACTGTATTTATGAAAGGGTAGGTATCTTTCTTATATATCGAAGAGTTTATATAAAATCCGATGAAATATATGACTCTGCATGAATTTGTACACTTGCCTACAGTCAACCGATGGTTATTTGAAAACTCAAATAAATAACATAAACTTCATGGATCGATCACAAGAGTGCGTCACTAAACCAATCTAAAATTTTTTATATTTTCTCATTCGTCTCATTCGCGTTTTGACCTTCAACGATTCAATCTGTCATTCCATTCGTCAAGCATTTTAAGAATTTCCTTGCTAATCAAAATGTTCTTTTCTTTGATTTGGCATTCTCTGAAAGTTACTTAAATTGGTATAAGTAAAGATTCAATATTTGGTAATTTAATTCCGACATTCCTTCATTCGTCGACACGCTCCTACACACTCATCTTTGCGACTATTCAAACAAACAACAAATTTAGCAAAATTTCCTAAAATACAAGCATATTGAATTACATTGTCTCAAAAGTGCACCATCATTCATACTTAATTGTGAATAGAACTACAACCGTTTCATTTTACACAAACAAATCAATGATGAGACTAAGACGTTAATGCCATTTCGACACCTAAACCGGCCCAAATCAATTAACACGTTTGTGAACTTCGCTCCACAGTCAACTCGTAGGTATACTTGCTATTCATAGTAATCGCACATATTAACAAAATCGTTTCACAAACAAAACGTATCTACTTCATAAAATATCATCACAAACATCGAACACATTGTTGTTGTCAAATTTGTAATCCAGTAGATACCCAAATAATGGTCATACATCATTACGTTAAATATTTGCAAAATGAAATCAGTTTCGGCGGTAGATTTGCTAAATCATAATGGATTTTGTGGAAAAAGCCAATTGCTTGGTGGAGATAGATTATTAACTTACCTGGAGTGAATTTGACACCAAACCAAACAGACATTGGCATACATCCGTGATGAATTACATGTAAAGTTGTGACTTGGCTAGTCTTCTTTCTTAACACGAAGAAAATCTAAGAAAAAAAACAAAACAGTGAGAAAGGAGAAAAACAATCATGAAAGAGTATTTTGAATTTGCATAAATTAAGAATAAAAGAGGTTTTGCAATTTGAGAATTCATTGACCTCTCCTACAGTACAGTTACAGCCATTTCAATAAAGTTCAAAGTTCGTCCAAAGTCGTTTTTAAAACACCAACCAGAGCGGTGCCATTCCGAAAGTTCAATAACAACCGTTTCTCATACATTTTGAAGCGAAAGGATCGTTAGAAGCTTAGGGCTCTAAGGCGACAGTGGTGACCGTTGCATCAATGTATACAGAGGAAGTAACTGTCCTAAGGATCCGTCACAGTCAATTGCACTAAATATTTTTTGCAGAATAAATAAAAAAATTGTGACATAATCCTTTGAAAAAATATTTACGAAAAGCACTTTTGAATTTCGAAAGACAAACTAAATTATGTGAAAACGAAAATCTGCATCTCTTTTATTGGAAAATTTGCATCATGTACGTCTTTTCTTTATCGTTAACCTATTCGCAAACGCCTAGGAAGCAGAGTAGATTAAATATCATGGTTTTAGAATCATTTTCATTCGAGGAAAATTGGGTTTTGAGAGAACCACTTAGATGTACCCTCTTGCACGCATAGCTCTTTGGGTTTTATATTTTTATTAAATTTGCTGAACTTTTAATAACTTTATTGTATGTAGCAATATCGACATTTAAAAATACTGCTTGGGTTTCACACCCAAAATGGTATTTTTTCCATAGAAAGAATATAAGCAAATGAAAAATTATGGACTTACTTTACTTTTTACACGAAACGAAAATTTCTTTCGTTTTGTGAAACAACAAAAAAAAAACTTCAATCAGGCTTTTATGTTTTTTTGAAAATTGTGGAAATGCCTTCGCTTTGGAAGTTGTGTAATGTGACATTCGCGCAAGCGAAAACGTTTGAACGTTTTCATTTTGCAGAGTCCCGGCCATGGTAAATTGTTATTTGAGGACTTTTTTCCATATTAAATGAAACTTTTCAGAAAAAGAAAAAAAAACCTGAAAATGATTCAAACCGCCCAAAGGCAGATCAAATTATCTTTTAAGTCGCACAAATTGTAGCTTGAGCTTCATATGCGAATAAATGTTTCTACTTTGTGGAATTTCAGCAAATCAGTTAAAAGAATTTGAGCTGCAAAATCGTCCAACTTTCTCATCAAATAGTTCAGTTTAAACTCCCAAAATATGGTAAAAGTACTGTAGGTTTATACATTCAAATAAAAATATTAATAAAATTCGTCTGGTATTTGTACTCACCGTGTCCATGAATTCTGTGAACTTTGAAAAGTAGTACCACCAGCACGCGTGCACCATCTAAAGTTGTTCCCGTAAAAAACGGAACATTCCAGAAAATAAAAATTTTAATATTATTTCCAAAATATAAAAACAATTTATGTATAAATTATACAAAAAAAAGTATAGCAAAACTTCACATCAAAAAATTGAGTAAATTACAAAATTTTAACTTAAAACTCATTAAAAAACAAAATCAATGTTCAAATTGATTTGAATTTGACATTAAACTGCAGCTCTCTCGAAAGTTTTTTTTTTCTGTTTGTTTGTTTTTTTAATCAAAAACTGAAAATAAATTATATTTTTCTTTCATTAAACGAAGAAAAAAAAAAACATAATTTTGGATTTTTCGTAAATTTTTTTTCTTCAAAAGCAGTTAGTACGAATACAATGATTTCTATTTGATTACAAGCAGAAGCGCTCAACGCTAAAATTTCAGATTATTTATTTTTTCTAATTATCTATACGAGAGCGATTTAAATTTGTTTAGTACTTATAGAATGTATTTCCATAATTGTTATTTACGCCACTAAAAAAAAAAAAAATTAAAAACATATTTCCATATGCTAATGCGTCTAAAAGCCATTTTCTAAAAAAAATACTTCTTCAATAGTTAATTTGTTAGTGACTCTTAACCGCTTTCTTTGTTTAAAGAAAAAAAAAATATAAACATTTAAAAGAATATAATAAAGTAAATAAAAGTTGAATAAATTGATGTACCACACATATATCTGTTACCACATACCCTTAATGTTCTAGGGTTATTACTATAGTCAACTGGCTGACATCGGAAGTTATAATGTCCCGTTAGCCAACCGGAAAAAGCTATCTGTAATTGTAAAAAAAGTAAAAGAACAATGTTTTTTTTTTTTGTTTTTATCTTGATGTGGGTTCGTCGTTCGGTGGGTTGTTGTTGTTTTATTTTTTGTCTGTCAATGAGTGCTTTTGTAGATGTTGTTGGTGGTGGTGGTGGGGGTTGTTTTACATAGTATGTGTGTATGCAGGTAAATCTCTCTTCCATCTCTGGTTCTACGAACTAATTGCATTATATTTTTATTTTATTGAATGTGGGTCCTTTCTGGCTGGCTTCGTCGCCTTTTTTCTTTACTTTCCTTTTTACGAAGAAAGTCCTTAAAGTGGGGCCCTGGCATATGTAATAGCCAACTGGACAAGTTTACTGCGTTTAAAAGTATTTCGAATGCCATTTCGATGCATCAAATATTTCTTAAAGTTATTATAAAGATTTAAGCGAAGGTAAAATTTTGTAGAGCGAAGTAAGGCACGCATATGATGGACAAGAAGTTTAAAATTTATGATTGAAGAAGACACAATAGGTCAATTATGAATTTACATTGGCAGATTGTGGGAAGGCAACTGCTATAAGTATGACAAAACTAAGTTCGTAGTACACCCACAAGTAACTACCCTAACCTCGGAGGCAATTACTGTTAACGGTTTTTACATTTTAGGAGTATTTAATTTATTGTTGCACCAATGCAACCATGTAGTTGTTTTGATAATTATTCGATCTGTTGGACATTCCAACGAGAGAAGGCGCAGGCATTGGGCCAACTATCCGAGGTAGCTCTGTAATATGTGTCTTCACATCCACGGCAGAAGATACCTTTAGGTAGTTTTTTAAGCCCCATCCTTTGAAGGCACTCAAAAGAGATTAGCGAGCTAGAATCTCAATCTCAATATGAAAAGAAGGTGCTACAGTTTTGACTCATGAAGGTACAAAGTTGCCCATCTGATGTGATTTGACAACGCTGCAACTTTTGTTGTGTACGAGATACGCGTCAGAAGATTTGCGGCGCAAAAATTCACGGTGGGTTATGTCGATTAATTTTTTATTCGAAAGAAGAACAGCTTAGGTCTCAATCGAAGGAGGCTGTGTTTAAAGTTTTGTTATTTGCATAACCACGAGTATTAATAAGTAAGTAAAAGCTGACTCGGCGAAACGTATTTTTTGCATAGATACTAAATATGTTAATATATGAAAAAAGTCAAAAAACTCATAAGGTTTTCCCTTTGTCCCATTTTGCGCGCCAACGTTTATAAATAGTATATAGGTGAACAAACCAAATAATTAATGGTTTTTATAGAGATATGGAAAGTCTTCCTTCATGCAAGACCTAAAAACTTCTTGCCCATCAAACGTGTTTTTAAAAAAGACACTGTTTCACTGAAAACCAAATAAACTATATACACCACTAATCTACTTCTTAAAAGCAACATCAAACATAAAAAGCTGTATCTGTCCCTGGCGAACGACCAAGACAAAATAACTCAAACAAAATTTAAACAAATTGAGAAATATAAAAGGGCCAATTTTTCAAGTCTTCTCGGACACAATTTTTACAATAGGTGTTTGAAATTATTTTTTTTTAAACAGACTTTAGAAAAATCGGCCCGTCGGAAAAGCGAACTTGTTTTATTACTGTTTAAAATTTATTGCAAATGTGATAATTAATATATAGTAAACAAATGAATATACAAATACATAAAAAGACTATTTTTTAATATACAAACAGACGAAAATGACTGATGAACCACATAGAGCTATTCTTTAATATCGTTTCTGTCTAAAGGTTATTCTTAATTTAGTTAAAATAAAGAAACAAAGAAACAATCTTGTATCTGTCATAAAAAATAATACTTTTAGCTGTTCTTTTGTTTCGTATAGTTTCTTAGTGAAATGCATTTTAATGTGTATGTACTATATATAATGAAGATTATAGAAACAATTTCTATTACTAAAGTGCTTAACTTGTTTTTCTTTCCATAGCAGTATTGACCTTTTTTTAGGACGTTTTGCCATGGAAAAAAATTGGTGTAAGTGTTGGTAATTGTGTTAACAAAAAAAAAATTACGTGTGTTTGCTTAAATTTTGGTTAAAAACACTTAATTAATTGCCAATTAGTTACGTTTTTATTTAAGGAAAAAACATTTTTAAAACGTGTAACTTGAAAAAGACAGAGCGATAGTAAGTGAAAAATTTTTCTTAAGTGTTATTAAGAATTAAACGATTTTTTGTGACTTTTTCTTTTATTCTTGTTCATCTCCTTATGAGATGTGTATAAATATTTTTTATAGATTTACTTCGAGAGTGCGCAGATACGCGAAATGTAATTAATGCCTCATTATTTTCAAGTGCGTATTTATATATTTTATTTTTATTTATTTTTTTCAACCAATTGGAGGCGTAATTTAATTTGTTTGTAATCTGTTCGCACTTACTCTCCTAGCCGTTGGACTATCACTATAATCCACTGGTTGACATCTTAGGCTATAATGACCCCACCAGCCGCCCATTAATGACTAAAAAAATTGAATGATTGGATAAAAAAAAATAGTACAATTTTGAAGAATCCAAACAGGTGAAAGGAAAGAAGGATATAGTTTTTTTTTTTTTTTATTGTTGGCTGTTCCCTAAACGATATTCCATTTTTTCTTTAAATAATTGAAAATGATTAGGGCTCGTTGTTTGTATTTTATGATTTTTTTTTTTCATTTTTTTTTTTTAAAATCCTTTCTATAAAAAAATATTCAAATGTAGAATTGCATTATTAGTTCATAGGTAGAAGCCAAAAGAGGATCGTAATGAGATTAGTTGCGCGATGAAGATGATTGTACTTACCTCGTAAAACAGCCATGCGCTAAATATCACTTGTACTAGATTATAAACTATTAGTGTGTTTTGTAGGTGGAATGGCTTGCGATTTTCCATTAATCGAGGTCCTAAAACCTGTAAGAAAAAAAAACCGAAATCAGTTTTATTTCGTTTTAATAAAATAAAATACATAACAGTGTCGTTGATAAATGATGCTTTACAAATAAAATGTGTTGAGGATGTATATTATATTATTCAAAATTGAAACATAAAGTAAAATTGTGAAGTAAAAATAAAAGTACTTTTTATAAAGCCTTAAGCTACAATTGACGATTGTCATTAAAAGTCTCCACACTATTGTACATAAACAAAGGTATGACTGTCAAACTTTTTTATATACTGTAAGAAAACAGCGGCAATACTTTCAATTCTTATAAATATTACCAACTGTAACGTTTTCTATGTAAACATTTTTGTATATGCATTTTCGAGACCTTTTACTTACGATGTGTTAGCCTGTAATGACATACGAGTCAGTTAGATTTAGATTGTGATTAAGAGAAGTTAAATAAAGGCTGTAAAAAAGATATAATTTGTGTTGCTTCTAATATCTGACCGTCCTTACAATACATAATTCAATTGGAAAATAAAACCCGCCTTATAACGTTGACCGAAAATTTCTGTCCGTTTTTTACTTTATCCGTTTTTTCTTGAAATACAGTTATTAGAAACGGGAAGTTTTTACATCTACTGTACACAGTTCGACTCTGTGCACTTTTCCACACTTTTTGAGATAAAACACTATGATTATATAAAAAGAGGTATCCAATTTAGCAGTTTCAGAAAGTTTAAACTCTCTGCTTAGGAAGCCAGTCTGTGTCTTGACAATTCTATCTTTATAACGAGTTTTTTTTTGTTTCAGTTTAGGTTGGTTGGCAACACATTTTCAGCGACTAACGATTTTGTAGATAGCAGCAGATTTGTGCCGAATTTGGCATGCTGCTCGAATAATTAGGCGAAAATCTGACTTCCAGACTGCAATTATATAAATAAGCCAGTGGCAAAAGATTATCTTTCTAAGGAAAGGCAATACCAACCATTATAATCGGAATGTCATTTCCCTTTTAGGGAGAGGTAAACAAAAAAGTGATCACTTTAAGAACTATTCACATGAGAGCGAATTGCGAACTGCAAACAAGCGAATATTCGTAGTTTCTGATATAACATTCACGCAGGTACCCGCGAATCAATTTCAGTGTTGAAGGTTAAGAACGAACGAATGAAAAACATTCGCGGGTTTGTGGATCGCGTCTGTTTTATGTGGATCGTGAACATATTGTGACAGTTCACGTCAAGAATTTTTGTAATTGTAAATTTAGCTATTTAAATCAATTGAGACGCAGTTTTCTTGTAGATTGCAATTTCTAATTCATAAATTGATTTGTTCGGAATTCGCCTATTTGTAGTTCGCACTGATGTGAATGGTCCCTTACTGATTTCGTGTTCCTCTCAGTCTGAAAAATAAGTCTGATAAAAACGTGTTTTGAGTGTCATGACATTACTCGTCAGTTATTTGATTTGGAGTCAGCAGCCATTGGACGGAACTTATGTGTGACATTTGGAGTATGCAACAAATACCCAGCGACAGAAATTGTATTTATTTTTCAATTGAGTGTATGGAATTTAAGATATCTAGTAAGATATCTAGACTCGCAAAAATATTCACCAACATGTCTGACAGATAGCTGCAACATACAGCACATTGTACTCATATGGGCGTGCTGATAAAAACTACACTGTACGAACACCCTAAATTGAAGTATTCTAATCACCAGAAACCATGCATTTAGTCATCCCACAAGATTTTTAGTCGGCTTGTCATATGGTAGATAAGATATTTTTGACCGAATAGCTATGACAAATGGAATGAATCAATTTTTGTTCTAAACTAACCAGTCATATCTGCTGGTACTGCACATCAGACTAATAGGAGCTATAAATTAACGTCAAGTCTCCTTAAGAGTACATAAGTACTTGGCGGCATCGAGTGTGCCAATGTGTGATAAGTAGAATGCTTTCTGTACTAAGGCGGAAACACTTTTACCACTATAAACTGAAACACTTTATGTAGATAAAGGAAGAACCGAAAGCTTATTAGTCATTTCTAAAGCAGAGGCAGAGACACAAAATGTGTTTCCTTTTCGCCACAAAACTTGAAATACCATTCTATCAGCTACCAATGACCTATTTGCGGTGTGCAACTGACTTGCAGCGTGTCTTCAGTGTATCGATAAAAATATTTTATTTTTTAAGCTTCACAACGAAAAGAAGTGGTCAGCTTAAAAGCCTCCTCCCAAACTGCTGCCAACAGCAACAGCAATCACAATTAATTTGACTTCCATTCCAGACGGAATACTGAAATAAGTGGCCCCTTGCTCGTTGTCGCATTACCATCAACAATTAATTCATTCTGCAGCGACATTCAGATTAACATCTAGTATACCTTATAACAGACATTGTACCTATACCCATGCCCGGTCCGACGTACCATGGAGGTGTTGGAGTGTTCATTGTGCGCAGTGTAATTCCTGTGTGGTTTTCTTTTCCAAATCAGTTTCTACTGATTTTCATTGATAAACTGTTTAATCACAGTTTCGGAGAATTAGATTTAATCTTTTTCATCATGCAAACAAAATATAATTCAAAATGGCTTCATTTTATGAACTAAGTGCGAAAGTGCGTGTACGTACCTTGACAAGGTAAACATATGTTAGACATGCGGCTAATGTTGGAAACGGTGATGACATCATTGGCCAATCCTTTGTCCTAGAATCTAGAAATACAAAAAAAAAAATCAAAAATCAAAATAGAAACAAAATGTGAATTAGTTGCTAAATTTCATCTAAAAGATTAGATATGTGTTTTTTTTTTTATTGACTCGCGTCAGGTGTTAATTGAGATAAGGTGAATGACTTGATGGAACTGGGAAAGACTCAGTTCATACTTGAGGTGCTAAACATGACTGATGTGTAGCATTGTACCTACAGATTGGTAGATTCTACCTATTTTTGTATTACTGTAGCGTACTTTGTTAGAAAAGGTGTGCTTTAACTTGCCCTTGAGACTAGTTTCTGTTAATGAGGTCTGCTTGTGTTGTTGACAACATTTCAGGCAGTTGTAAAAATTATCATATAGCACATAACAGGTGGAACATGCTGATTGGGTAGGAGTTTCGAAGTCATGGTGTTTTGTACCGATATCTATGTTAGCCAAGGTCAAGGTCAGTAGTTTTTTCTCTAACACGGGATCTCGGAAAAAAGATATTCAGCTTTTCAGCAATGGAGTGCAGTACCTGTCTAAGAATGACTGTAACAGGAAATTGTAAAGCTTGGGGTAGTCACTTTTTTAACTCAGCCGGGACAACAATATGCCTACATCAATACCATTTATAAATGAATAGAATTATTGCTATGATTTGTTCTTGTGCCAAATGACAAACAATGTATGGATTTGTGCCAGACGATGGGACGCGGCTTGTGTGCTTTTAAATTACAAAAATTACCTTCAAACTTCACTTGATCTTCTTTTATAACGTTAGGTATAGAAAGTGATTTAAAAAAAAAAAAACTCTCACTGTTTGTAACTTAGCAACCAGTCAGGTATCCATTTCATAAAACAATTTGTTTAGAAATGTGCGGGTTGGAATTATTGTTATTTCGAAGGAAACCAACTCAGACTCCTTGAAGTGCTTTTTTTGAATAATTCTGACAGTCAATTCTCGATTGTATACATACTATAAATATAGTACCGTTGGAAAGAAAGGCTGGTTTTCTCTGTCAGGAAGTGAAACTCACATTCCTTGATAGCCTTATCACACTTTTAGGCGGCTCTCACACTGAGTCAACTAGCAATAAGAAATAAGCAATACGCAACTTTCATTTTAACCTATTCTCACATTGAAGCAACAGTGTTGTTGACGACCTGCATTTTACGAGAATGTTTAGTGTGACACAGTCATGCATATATATATATAGTTGGCGCAACAGGTCTGTAGAGACCCAAGGCCTAGCTTCTCACAACCATTCGTTTTTGTGTGAGTTTCATTTTTGGAACGAATGGAAGGGATCTACAATTTTATGCCGATTCCAAACGGCTAATTGAGAAGCTCTTAAGACAGTTATACTCTCGGATGTTTGTCAGACGTTCGCGAGAGGCGGCGCAGTGGAAAAAACCCTAAGTTGGAATTTGGGTTTTTGCGGGATTCGAACCTGAGCCCCTCGCTTAGTAGTCCAACACACTAACCACTAAGCCACTGCGCCTGCCAGTCATGCATATGCCGCCAATTAAATCATAATCGAGACAGTTAAAAGTATGGCTCCTTTACTAAGAGTTGGAATTTTCTCATCTCTGTGTGCATTTGAAAAAAAGGGTTTGCCACTTCGGATTTGTGTTATTTGATAACGGAGCATATTAAGACTCCTAAACCAATCCATATGAGTTTTCATTTCATCGGAATTGGCGAACTCATTTCAAAGACAAGAGAGTTTAAAATTTTCGGAAAGCGGATTACATAGTTGGTCGCCCACACAGAGTACATCCTATAAAAATTATTTCAAAAATAATGCAATAAAAATCCTATCAGTAATCAGTACAGTTTAGATCTAGTAGAAAATGCGTTAGCCTTGAACGAATAATAAACCTTACGGAATTGGTTCCCAGGCATTACAAAAAATGCTGCCTTACCTAGTCGTGCCCCAATTTGTAATAGACTATGGACTATGGAAACAAACAATACAATCGAATGATTTCTTGTAACTTTTTGTGTTTTAATCCTTTCACAGGATTGCAGCTCTTTCTTCCCAGAACTCCTTACGATTAAAAATATCCCTGCTATCATTATTTAGTGATAACATCGCAATACTCAACTCATGCAGTCGGTTAGTACCTCATTCGAGCACCAAATGGACTTCGGCCAATCAAAATACTTCCTACAGAATTATAGTAGTTAAACTCAATTACAAGTGATGTTTTTTTTTTTTCTTTTTATTCCTGCACCACGACTAATGAATGTTTATTTTGCAAATATTTGCCTATTTATAAAAATCGATCATTCGTGACCATGTCATTATGTAATTATTGACGTTCAACACTAGTTTTGAATAAATCAAACATAATCCATTAGATGGCTATTCACTTGGTGTGAAAAAGCCGAAACGCTCAGATTCAATTGACTGCTCAGCATCTTACTCCTCGAACTTGACCTTCAGTGCACCTGAAGAGCCTGCTTGTGAGGTAGGTGGTAAATAACAGCAACAAGCCACCTCAACATCGCCTGAAGTGTAAACCTAACAATTACTGTCTAATTAATTTCTGAAAGGCACACTCTTCATTAGAGCACACAATTATTCAATGTTACCCCGAGTATTTGTAAGTAATCAAATTGGCATGTGGAAGTTAATCAAGCCAGGATATATGAGGAAACAACACGACAAAGAACAAGTTGTTGATTGTATATTTGCTATGGTTATGTTGTCTTTTACCAAATTTCGGATTGTTGGATTGAACAAGTCGAGGAAGAAAGGGAAACCCAAGGTGAGTTGGAAAATTCCTCACTAATTGGGAAGTTGTTAATGTTTTGATTTTCCGATTCCGATTAAACAAGTGGCAGTTTGTTGTGAAACAAATCAAAGCACTCACAGTGGCGTAGAGAAGATTAATGGAAGACTTTTGGTACTTTCTTCAGAGACTCTGCAGGGTGAATTTCACAGTGGGCGGTATCCTTCTTTTATGAATAGAATCTCGAATTCATATTTAATATTCCTATTCAGAGGAAATCACTTCTGTTCGTGACTCACAAAACGTCCAATTTATTGGGTGACTAGAGTATACAGCGGTGGCGATTGCTGTGACCTGTCAACGTGGGGGAGTTAACATGATTGCATTAATTTAAATTAATTTGCGGCTAATTTATTTTATTTTATATTTTTCAAGGGAAATATTGCAAAAGTGGTTGGTGAATGCACAGGGCAGTGTAAGTTTTACTTGAAACACCAACCCACTTCTTGAAAAGAGACAGAGAGAAAATGTGTTACCGATAAAATTGACGGCCGATATCTACAATTCTAACCAGACTTGTTTAAGGCAGTGGTTGATCTTCTCGTACCAGTTCAGAAATTGCTTGTTCTAAAAATGTATTTCAAGTCATAAAATCATGCAGTTTGGACTAAAGGGTTATGAGGAAGAAAACATTCTTGAGCAAATTACCATTGCTCTACACTATATCGGGAAAAACGTACCTAGTTCCTTGCAAGTGGTCCTTACTGAAACTAGTGACATATCAATTAGTTAGTTTCATTTAGTTAGCAGTCGAAATGAGGACAAACAAATTGAAGGGAGTTGGGAGCTGAGAATGGCAGCTTCGTAAAAAATCAAAACTGCGTGCAAATGCGTTCGTTAGCATTAAAACAGAAGCAGCTTGAAAGGGTTTAGTATCTAACGAGGACAAAACTAAGCAGCTATAGCTTTAAGACAGAAATAGACTTTTTCTAAAGCTGTTTTGGTTTCACATCTAAAAACGACATACGAGAATCTGCCATTCGCTGTCTCTCTGAACTGAGAAGACAACATAAACTAAAGCTCTCTTCTGAACGACAACCTGCCATTTATATATCGTACCCATAAGCTTGTTAGTTTCGATTAAAAATATTCGGCCCCATTGAAGGTTTTTATTGGCCTTTAATGGAGACGACTCGTTGATTAATCATACGCGTTGCTGACCGATATCGACTGAGTAGAAAAACTGTGTATTGAAAGTTCGAAATGACTAGGCCTTCAATATATTCCATTCTGGCCGTGATAATTAGAGCAGAAGACCTCGCCAAGTATAACGTTAAATCAACCCAATTACTAAAGTGGTCTCGAGGTTTTATCAGAACTAAGATTATAGTGTTTGGGTAGTTGAAAGCCAGCCTACTGTAGGCCTTCTCCGCTGACCCAAGGCCAAATCAGATTTTTTTATTTAGATCTAAAGTAAACAGTACCTACTTGTGAAATATCGATTAACATATAAAGAAGCAAATTACGCGAGTTTCAATCGTGCTCATTTCTGCTTTTCCCTAATCACACATAGATACGGCCAACTTTGAGTTACATTTTTAAGCACCGATTCAAGGACTGCATGGGTCAGTCCTTCGAAAGAATTCTCTTATCGGAGTGGGCTGTTCGCATGATTTCAAGCCAACAAACAGTAGTATTGATACACGAACGATCGCGTAGACATGTTTTTGTTTTGGCACTTTTCCAATGCAAGAGTGAAGGCGCCCCTTGAAAATAATATTTTTTCCAGAATTGTGGACGTCGATGGTAGGACAATTGCCTTTCGTTTAATGTTTCTGTTAAGAAAGGTGACATTTTTAGATAGGTTAGTTCCGCATTTGAAATGTGGTAATGTCCTCTTTAAAATTTGCCTGCCCTGTAGCCAATTATATTTTGGAAAAGTTATGTCCTCGCACTGATACAAAATGTTCCTTGATTGTCTGTCTTGTACGCCGACTGAATTTTGAACAATATTTTCAACAAGCACGACACAAGCCATTCATAAAAAAATATACACGATAAAAAACTCAACACAGCATTATTGTTTCTCTATTTTTCGTTGTTCAGCCCTAATTTTGTTCGCGTGTTGTTGCAAAATAATATTCAGTTCTCTGGGTTCTAATGAACATAAAAAAAATTACTTCCTCCAAGTATAGTCATGCCTTTGCATACCTATAAGAACAACAATGGCTGAAAATGTCTAGAAAAAACAAAAGTTAACTTAATATAGCCTCTAATCCATAGAATATTTCTAATCAAGCCTAATATCAACATTTTAATAAGCATTCGCCTACACAATCAAGCGTGAAATAAATCAAAGTCGGTCAAGTGGAATACTCCGATCATAACAATTAACTTAAGAGTGTTGGAAGAGCGTGCAACTCTTGGCTATGCAGTGGTGGAGGTGAAGGTGTACCCTGAATCCACCCCCTTTTTTTGCAAATTACTTGAACGTGTTGCATATCACACCCTACATTTATAGTCGCATACCTAATACGTTACACAATTTTCTACTGTAGAACCTTTTCCAATAACTTAATGAATTTTCTACTTCATTTCGATTAAGTATTCCAACCTCAGACAGAAGATGAATGGAATCGCTTGAACAATGCGATTATATCTGCAGCATATTAATGACTTGATAAAGATTTACGAACAAATTAGATCTACGAGTATGACAAAGGAGATACATATAGTTTATGGGAGTTTGTCCCCTGAGGATGCTTAATTGCTTTTGTATGTTGGAATGAGTGAATTTGCGATTTCAATTAAATTACATTCATTTCGCTTCCTTGAGCTTTGTGTATTCGTAACAGAGCAACAAGTTTAGTATCTTTGCACCTATTAATTGAGAAAACTATCAACGCGACTGTGACGGTTGTCGCAGCAATCAGTCAATGTATCTATGATGAGTGCTCATGACCTCAGATGTTAATTTATTTATTGAGATTGTCGCATTGCTGATTCCTTGTTCAAGGTATGGCAGTTTTTTTAATACATTTTGGGCGTTCCGGTAGCTAGACGATATAGACGATATAGACGATATTCGTCTCTATTAAAGGAAATAATTTAGCGCCCTTTTCGTTGTTTAAGTGCACACAAGGAAAATACAAAAATCCATGTGGTAGGTGGCTTATCATTAACAAGCTAATGTTTCTCTGAAGGCAGTCTCCTCCTGTATTACTAGTCACTCTTTGATAGACAGAAAAAAAATTGCAGTTGAACTGAAGCTTCAGTTTGAATCGCTTTTAATACTCCCAAATTATGAACTGATATCAAATGTTTTCGAAACAGACGCGACTTAAAATCAAGAATGTCACTGTGGCGATGCAGCTCTAAAAGTTCTCTTCGAACAGAGCCACAACACCGCAGACAACTATCATCTACTTCGTTAACAACACCATCCATTTGGTCAACCATCGCTTACCAGCTGTCACATTGGCCTTTTAGACATTTTTTTTATTATTTTTATTAATTTATTGGCAACAATATAAGTTCTTGATAATACAGAAGAAACAAATAAGCTCTAGCTTCAGTGGCAATAAGACACCCCTTCTTAGTTATCTAAAATGTCGAGGTTTTGACTGAAATGAGAACATTCTGAAAGGTAAGATTAGGTCAGGTGGCTGTCTTAGAAGATAGACTCAGACCAGAGTTGGCGCATTTTGGAACACATTGTGTTACTTCCTGTGTTTGACAGGCTGATTTGGGGCTTCATCTACATTTTACCTATTTTTACCTATACAACACACGTGAGTTTGTAATTTCAAAACGCAGCTAAAGTGCCTTTATCATTTTTCGTGGCAAGAAGACAGAAACCAGCGACGATATGGACTTTAACAAACTCTAAGTGCGAAACTAAAGAGCGCAGAACGTAAAATGGATACGAAACTGAGTGAGGTAAGAAAACAGTCTCGTCACCACGACAGCTTTTGTAGGTTTGCTCAACATTCCAACAAAGTGCTGAAGCGCCTTCGATCTTTTTTCATATGGAGGAGATTTGTACCAACTTGTAATTGGTTATGTTTTAAATAGAAATTATTATTGACACCTAATTTGCGGTAAACCAATTTGGACTTTTACTCTTTGAAATCTGTGAGATGCAACATGCGTATCGGTGTGGCAACCCTTCCAGACTGTGCTAGAATTATGTCTTTGGACTGTTTGTGCAAAAGTGGGGGCATTTATTCATGTCATGTCGAATCAATTACCTCGAAAGATCTGTTTGCCTTTCTATAGAGCAAGAGAGGTTCTGTCTCTACACGGAGCTGTTTACAAAGTGTTGGTTTACCAGCTAAGCGGACGTGACATTTAATAGATCACATGCTGCAAGCGGCGGGGTGGCTTAGTGGTTAGTGTATTGGACTACTAAGCGAGGAATTCGCCACCTCTCGCGAACATCCGAAAGTATAACGTTTGGACTCGGCATAAAAAAAAAAAAAACTCGCACAAAACGAATGATTGTGAGAAGCTAGACTTAGGGTTCCTACAGACCTGTTGAGCTAACTATTTATTTATTTTTACATGCTCTAAGTATTCGACAACTAACAAGAAGCTCACTTCATGAACGGATAATCAATTTCAAATGCCATATTTAAATAAAGGTTCTAAGTTTAGTCTTGAAACAGATAATAATATTCCTATTCCATTTCAGTTTAAAGAAATATGGTATATAATCCCTGAATTCCATCATGCTAAGCAACTGAACTGTCACAATTTTCTGATTTTCATCAATCGAGTTAGCTGAAGATTTACTTAAGCTGATTCGAAATATCAATTGCAAAGTTATTTCGAAAATATTTAATTTAAATCTAAACTCGAGAATGCGGTTCACATTTTCGAAAGCCACATGAAAACGTCTTTGGTACAAAGAACAAATGGCCAATTACTACGTTTAACTGTTATGAAAAAAAGGACCAAGTGAATAAAGTAAACCAAGTAAAGTAAATAAAGATCCAATAGGACTGGAAGGTTCATTTTATACGATTTAGTATGGTTAAAATTAGGCTTTTAGTCAGCTTAATGAGGTTTTTCCTATCCAGCTCAACCACAACAACTGATCCATTGTTTGTACAGAAGGACTCTACTCTAGTTTTGGCTTAAACACAACGCAAAGAGCTGCTAGTTCCCATAGAGTTCACTTAGCTCAGAATTGTTAATCAAGACAGCGAGCTTATCGACAAACTTTCTTTTTATACCCCACTCAAGAGCGACATAAACAGCTGAACCAGAACGTATTTGTGCGAAATACTATGACTTCTTTGAACTGCACATTTCTTGTCAAAATATGTCGAAAATATGCATTCGTCCAAACAGGATTTTAATATTCCTTTTAGCAATCAATAAATTTGGTATACCAAAATCCGGTATTTGTTAAATAAACAATTTATTTTAAACTTTAAACTTTTGCGTTAAGAACGAATAAGGAATGAATATTGATTTCTTATGTATAATATGCAAACTGGTTGAAAAACTTACCACCATGTGAGTCCATATATCTTTGCATGCTATCAATATATTTCATGATTAAGGCCATTGTGCTTTATTTATTCTGAAAATATAATCAAGAAAAGATAATTTTAATTTATTGTTCAATTGTTCACATAGAAACAAGTAAATAAACAACTGAATCAAACAAATATAGGTCTACAGCGAAAGCAAATACCAGAATACATGTAAGCTTCTGCGTACATTCCCTATTTGAAGTTTTTGAATTTTGTGTGTTTGAAAATGTTTTACAGACACCTGATTAGTGTGCTATCTAATCGCCTTGTCATAAGTTGGACACTAAGCGTGAACATTTTTCCCCGACGATCGGAAATTATATCTCCTATAGCCCCGACCAGCATTAGTAGTTATTTGGATATTCCAGTGGGGAGTTTAATCTTATCGCGAATTGACAAGTTGGTTTTCGCTTTAATGAGGTGCTAGTCAGCTTGTGACTATATCAGGGTAAAATTTTATGTATTTACTGCTTGTCTGTTTGAAGTACATAAACCCGTTTCGAATTCGATTCCTTAGTCTTAGTGCACTTCGTCTAATCCTGAATCAGCACTTAACGACTGACTTAATTAATATAATCGATAAGTCGAATTTGTTCGTAAAAGAAACAGGTTTGGGAATCACACCTGTTAGGTATCAATTTGATTGTGAATCTCATCTCTAATTTGTTATTTTGCTTCAGCTTAGCAGCTTCCATTGTGGGTACAATTACATAGAACAAAGAGGCTGTGCTTCTGAAGGTCATTTTTGTTGAAGGAGCTTTATATCCACGAAACTAGTTTTACACAGGAAGCACAGAGAACTTTATGCCCTTTCACGGATGAGTATGTTCATCAAATTTAGTATTCGGAGCTTATTTTCTACATCCTCATATATTTTTAAGAGCGGAGCAATTAACTACCAATTGGATGAGCATTATGTTTAAAGTAAATTTTGATTTGGCAAAATTGGCTTTCATTTTCCAATAGCAGACTGGCACCACAAAGACTAAACTGGGTAAACCCAATTTTGCATATCTTATTCTTATCGTACACCCCGATATATACATATTTTATCAATAGTGTGTTAGTCGCACATAATATCTTTATCCAACCAGAATTATTGACGTACGAAACCAAAAAAGGTAAGAAAAAAAAAAAATCATACAGATAATTAATAATATCCCCAAAAATTAAAGACTGGGTAGGGGAGAGTGGGTACGAAAGTTCCGCCGGATCGGTTGTAACACTGACGGTTTAAGGAAACGTGGACCTGTATGCGTTCATTCTTAAATGCAGAATTCCTTGCAGTTGCGTTCTGAATACATCCAAAAAATTGTCAGCTCAGTGTAGTCCTATATGTCAAATAGAGTTAAAAAGGCGGAATTCAAGTGCGAATGTGTCTTGTTTTCGGTAAATGGTTTTTCGTCATATTTCGGAAAGGAAGTAAGTTTTAAATTTATTAAAGCCATATTTTTTTATAACGTATTATCATTCATCGTATGTATTTAGTTCATATTCGTATTATTTCGATCGGATTACTATTTTCATTTTTATTTAATTTTCAATATAAAAAAATAAGGGTATAATCTTTACTTATGGTTATGTAGGCATTTTATTTTTACTTGCTTTGAATAATTCCTTGCGTTTCGATCGAGGTATAGGATGTACTAGGTACCTATATCAAAATGAATTTGATCTATCACTTATCTCAAGGCTTATTGAATTACCGTCTTATTGGCCTTCGATGTGTATATGTATCTCGTTAACTTAACTTATACAAATAATTTAACTGTTTAATTCAATTAAAATTAATTTCAACCATTATTTATAACATTTACTTGATTTCGTCTACATTTATATGGTGCTGAAACCGTCCTTTCACGATGTTACAATCGATACTCCGGGAAGGTCGTTTGTAACATTTAACTCGCTCTTAATTTTAGCAGCATACCCCCGATGTGGGACAATAGTTGGAAGCCAAGTTGTTATCTTGCGGTAGTCAAAAGCCTTACTTATTAATAGGCATTTTGTTTCAGTTTGGTTTGCAAATTATGGAATGGAATACGAAAAATGTAACTTTCGTACCCACTCTCCCCTTCTATATTTGTATCATAAAACAAAACTAAAATAATATTTGAACCATACCACATCAATATCGTGAAATCTACTATGTGGCTCACTTTATTAAGTTTTCAGGTATAAATTTATCACCACTTACATCGTCGATTCAATCAATACCTGTTATCAGTTAGATACTATTCAGCTTTGAATCAAACTCAGCAAGAAAAAAGTTGTATGCCGCTTTAAGTGCCGATAGATGTATTTTATTTTATTTATAGAATAAATAAGGCTACAGTGCTGGAATGTTATGTATATGCTGATCGCACACGCAAGGCGGAAGCTAAAGCCCCATTCACATGACAAACTACGACCTCGTAAACTCAAACGCATTTTAAAATGTATGGTCGCTCTTTTTACAAATCAAAGAGTAAACTGTTTAGAAAATTTTGCAGCCAATTCTGATTCAATAAAAGTACTATTCATATGAAAGCGAATTGCAAGCAGGCGAACTACGAACAAATCAATTTTACAATATTTATGGACAGGAAATGACTATAATAAATGATATAATTAACGATCTAACCCCTGATTAAAAAGTAAAAAAACAAATATTTGTGAAATTGGTGGCTGGTTGTCAGTCTTTATTCCTAGATCGAAAATAGCTGCGACTGAATTTTTAATTATTTTCTCGATCATAGTTGCTATCCGCTCTCATAAATTTCAAATTCGAAAGTTTTTTCCTCTGAAATACAAAATTGTTACCGCGTCGTAATCTATATAAAGGGTTTTCCAATAAGACGTGTTATTTTGGTATTCAAAGAATTTTTTTTGAGATAAATGATCGGATGTTTATTTCATAATAAAGAGGAAGGTATGTCGTTAATAATGAAAAACAACATCAGCCAAATGGCCACCACGAGCATGCATACAGGACCATATCCTTTTCATGAAATTTTCCATAACCAAATTGCAAAGTGGCTGCCCTATGTCCTCGATAGCCTCACGAATTTTATCTTTGAGGTCTTGAATCGACGCTGGGCTGTTGGCGTTGTTGATGATCGGCCGGCTTGAGTTCTTGTGTTAACTGAACTTTATAAGCAAAATACGGTGTAATGACGTTTGTGGAATGCCCAATTCCAAAGAACGGCAAGGAATGGGCAAACCTGGGTTTTCTTCAACACTATGGGCTTCAGCAGCAATATTCTCATTTGTTCGACGTGCACGGGTTTTATTCTTCACATCACTAACTTGTCCCAACAGCTCGAATTTTTCCACCAATTTCTGTATTGCGGTCCGACAAGGTGCTTCACGACGACCAAAAAATGCTTTAGTTTTGCGAACTGTGACTGCAAGATGTTCACCATTTTTGTAGTGAATTTTAATAATTTCAATGCGTTGTTGAAGAGTGTATCGCTCCATTTTAATGGCGTAGTTTCTACTTGTCAAATGTCAAAGAATAAAAGCTTCCAAAGTGACAGTTACCGAAATAGCGGGTCATTCACAATAACACCTCTTATTGGAAAACCCTTTATATTTACATGAAGCTCCACATGTAAAAAGAGTCGCTCGAATACAATTTGAAAACAAAAACGGACGCTGAAATTCGACCAAAAAAATCCATGTAGACGAAATGTCAATATTTGCTCTGTTTCAGTTTGCTCTGATGTAAATAATCTAGCTCGTTATGGATTAGTTGGGATCAGTAGTGCAGGATACTTTACTCAGCATTTTTTAACACATTTTTCTTAAGATTCTTAAGATAAAAACTAGTTTTAATTTTATTTCCATTACCTATCTTTTAACTAAACAATTTATGAAAGTTAAAATAAATTTGTTTGACTTTTTATTCTTAAAACGGAAGTAATCTACATTATTCTGACCCATATTCTAAACATTTTTCTGAGGAGAGCTAAACTATAAAATATTAAACCAAATTAACATATGTATTCCAGCTGGTACTAAAGTTAAATAATAAAATAATGCTGATACAGAAGCTGGAGCTCTTTTTGGTATTGCTGCTACAACTACTATACCCTGTCAGACTGTCAGACGTTGGTTTGAAAATTTAATTTCCCGCTGGTTGAACATAAAGCGAGCCGCTAAGTAGACATTTAGACATTTACATTTGTAAGACAACAGTTCCTGCAACTACTGGGATGCTCCCAAAAGTCGATAATTACATCATTCGGTAGGCGTATATTCACAATTTCGAAAGATACAAAACAAAGTCACTGCCTATAAATAAGTGTAGCACTTCTGACCACGATGATCAATTAGATTTGTCGTGTCTCGTGAGCGGGCCCCCTTACTGTTGCATACAGAAACCCCTCCAAAGGGTACTACCACGTGCTTTTTTATTGTATTTTGTACACAGACGCGAACATTTCCCTCGCCAGTCGCAAATCGTTTTCGATTAATGTCATTATCCGGTAGACATTGTGCTGCTATTGTTGGGCTATTTAACTGACAGACGTCGACGACTTACCCCCCGTCTCCCAAATGATCACCATTATTCAGACCCAGATGAGGTGAAGATACGAAAACGAAATTTACGTTCTACGTCAGAGAGTGAATGTGTGCGCTTTTTTGTTCCCATATTACGTAAATAGAAAGAAAAGTAGGCTAAGCCACGGGGTAATAATTAAAAGCTACATACCCTCAAAACTGTACATTCATTTGCACACATACTTATGAATGTGTCGCGATCATGTAAATCATTTTAATTTGCTGACTGCTGATGATGCGTAGTGCCCCGCGACAATACGATTTTTGTGCAATGTGACATTGGGACCAACGTCAAACAGCGCTGAGCGATGGCTACAATCATTTTAAGGTTAATTCTCGCTATGGCTATGAATGTCGTTGACATTTTTTTTGTTCCTTATTTGATGGGCTTTGTATCTAATTGCACTTTGATTAGAAGCGTAAATTAAAACCATTTATTGTGTATACTTATAGTAGGTTGTGAAACAGTTAGTGATGCGGAAGAAACACGGCATGTTTGGAGAGTTTTGAGTTTACGATGTTTGGAGGGTAAATTTACTTTATACATCCCGATGTTGGGACTTTAAATATTTAGAAAAAACAAAAAAATAAATAAAAGAAATGCAGAAATATTGAATACGGGTTGTTTTAAGATTAGGTTTGGGTTTTGGGCATGTCGGCATTTCAAGAAATGTCCAAAATAAAACGAATTGGTGTCAAACCGATTTAAAATTCCTCATTTTGCAATTAAGAAGACTCTCGGAGGAACTCGTAATATAAAGTGGGCCCGTGATGGTGCATTCTTTTTGCAAGAATTGTTTTTTTAGCCATGTTCTCCGCAGATGTGCCAATGAGGCAGTTGAGAAGGCTCTGAATTATGTAGGTACTAGTCGACAGCCAATAACCCTTAGAGCTTTTGATTTCTTGGTTTAAGGTGTGATTTACGGGCTAAAATCTATAAAACATATTCTCTCCAGCATTTCAAAGTCAAATGTCGGCGCAGTGGCTTAGTGGTTAGTGCGTTGGACTACTAAGCGAGGGTACAGCTGCGAATCCCGAACAAAAAAAAAAAAAACAAATTCCAACATAAGGTTTTTTTCCACTGCGCCACCTCTCGCGAACGTCTGACAAACATCCGAGAGTATAACTGTTTTGAAAGAGCTTCTCAATAAACCGTTTTGACTCGGCATAAAATTGGAGATCCCTTCCACTCGTTCTTAAAATGAAAAACTCACACAAAACGAATGGTTGTGAGAAGCTAGGCCCAGGGTCCCTACCGACTTGTTGCGCCAACTATTTATTTTTTATTTTAAAGGCAATTCTTTCTCTGCAGTTTAAGCAAGATAAATTTCTTGCATACTCTATCACATAATCTAATAAATTAAACAACATTTGCAGTTACCACCGTCTATACCAATAAGAACCGACTTCCTTTTAGTACACTTGATATTTGTATCTTTAACCACATGATCCATAACCAATATCGATTCCCCGTTGCGGCAAATTTTATATCACACATGTGGTTAATCAACGCAACTAACACCTGAATCGCCTGTTTTTGTTTATTTGCCTTTGTTATGATGAGTTGTTATCGTATCAAAATTTTTTTTTGTTGTCCGATATGATAAATAACAATAACGTCTTGCCATTCATGTTTCGCTAGACTTAAATTCCAAGCATGCATAAAGTTCAAGTCCACACTTGTAACCTTCCACTCGCATGCAGATTTTCAGCTACCGTTTCAATTTTCATTAAGGCCTCGACAAAAAAAAAACCTCAGTCAAAGTCAAGTCAGGTTATGCAGAGTCGACACAACAACTGCCTTCGGTAGATTGCCCATCAGCAAATTACCAGCTTTGTGCTTCTCTCTTTTTTTGTTGCCTTAAAATAGGGAAACCAAAACCGAAGTTTCAGTGAAAATGAAAACGAAACGGAAACGAGGCAATAAATTTGTCGGTTTCTTTTTTCAGTCAAAAAATTTCAGAATAATCCCAAACCTGTCGTTGACATACTTTTGGTTTTACAGCAATGTGAATTTGTGAATGAATTTCAATTATCTCATCGCCGACAGATACATTGAGGAAGATCGGTGATCTTCGAGTGTATCATCGGTGGAAGTTGTGTATAAATGAAGCATTAAAAAGTTTGCTAAGTAATTTTACGGTCTACCGTTCCTTGACGGATTACATCTTGTACATCCTGAATCTCTGCCCAACTCTCACTTACAGTGTAACACTTTTTCGGGCTTTTATGGCGTTTTTTTTTTTCTTGCTAATTTATTGCCTTTCTTTTGCTAGTCATAATCAACATCTTGGGACCATAGCAGTGGCCACCAAAACCATTCGTATACCAAGGCGAATTTCGCACTGTCATAGAGGTTTGCTGGTGGTACACATTTTTTTTCAAACTATTCACACTTACATGCGGTTGCAAAGTTCTTTGGTCTATATTTAGGCAGCCTTGCCATATCAACTGATTTATACACCTGCCGCGAAAATGTCGTACGACGAACTCAAAAAGCTTTTCACAGTGAAACATTATCTAGAACATTGTATAGCAACATGTGTGTTTCGCATAATTTATGTGCGACCGTGACATTTAGAAGCTTTCATGCAGTTGCACAATTTTTTATTATATTCAATCTCTGGCTGTGGATGGATCTCTTGGCTACAAATAGGAATGGCAAATGGGTTCGATTATTGTTCAAAAATTGGTGTAGTAAATGTGGGTGTAGGATATATGTGAATACAATAATAAGATCCCTCATTGAAAGCAAACTTCGGAATTCGACTACTGAAAGGCCCGGTTAGACCGCATCCAACCTTATCGAAGCTGGTTATCATTTTATTTAGCTACGAGTACGTTTGAATTAGAAATAAAATCACGAAAGAACACAGTATGATCATTGGAAACAGCAATAAACCTATAACCATCAGTTTCTACTTGGGAATGTTGTCTAAACTTCCCTTGCGTAATACAGGGAGGCGAAATCTGGTGAAAAATTTGTGGACTCCAAGACGGCTACGAAAAAATCTGACAGCTGCTCATTTACACTAAAAAGAAAATATGTACCTATATTTGTTCTAAAATTTAAATTGCTCTGATTTTGATAGCCATAAAATTGCAAATGGACGTGATTAGCTTGAGTAAAACAAATGGAACACCAATTTATTATATATATTTAATCGCTGCCACAGGTAGGAGAAAATATGAAAGGGAACTAGGATCAATGAACTGCAAATAACTTGCGTGCTATTCACAACTACGCATACCTAAATCAGAAAATATCCACCTGTTGAAAGCTCTTAATTAAAGTAAGCCGAAGTGGCTTCGACTGATAATTAAGGTGAACAGTTTTGGCCGCAGTCTACTTGACAAGAAAGCAACTAAACTGGCACTAGTAGCTCAAGCGTGCTCGCCGATTAGTTGAATACATCAAGCGTTCCATCCGAGAATCGTAAAATGAATAAAAAGCACACAATTTTCCAAAGGAGAGGTCTAAACGCACACTCATGTGCGCATTAAGAGAGTCTGTGCGTTTCTAAAATAATAATAAGCGGCTATGCAATAATATGTATTAGCGTAGCGAGTTGTGTACACAATGCTCATGGAAATATTTATCTAAGTTTCACAGGAATATTACAGAAATTATTTGAAGAGAATGAATCAAAAACTAGTCAAACACTGAACACCAAACTTTTCAAGTGCGGCACGGGTGAACCCTTGTTGGTGGCTGCAGGTGCCCAGGGACGCAATCAGAATGGTGACCAATCGATGAGATTGCTCACCGCCCTGATTATAGGTAATTTAGGTTAAGTAGCTTAGGTAGTTTTAAGTAGTTTTAAATAAAATAACAAAAATAAAGAATTCAAGTTTTTCAAAGTTTCTTGAAGAAAAAAAAACAGACAAAATTAAATATAGATAGATTTTAGGCCGAAAGGCAATAAGTTTAGAGCGCTCGCTTGGAGCCAGTAAGCTAGAATAAGGTAAATGTTAGTTTTAAATTACATTGAATCGTTTTTGTCTAGTATGTAAGTTTAACGAAATATCTCAATAAAAAAGAATTTAAAATGCAAAAAAAAAAAACTTTTCAAAAGTCGTCCGAAGTCTGCTGATGACCACAACAGCGGGAGGGATTTAATTTGTTTTTCTTCAAACATTCTTTCAAAATTGATTTTCCATCAACATTTGAGATCCACAGTAGTCGAAAGAACTAAAATATTATTTTTTATGGCATCACTAACAAATGCGTAAAATGTCTATAAGGATTTCTGTTAAAAGACATTTGTAGCATATTCGGTAAGAGAATTAGACAAACATTTTTCATCTCAGAATTTATGACATGATATAAAATATTATTTTTTTTAACATTTTTGGGCATCTGTAATTCGAAGAATAATATATAGGTACCTATGGCCATCATAAGATTCTGTAGGCTTAGGTTAGTGTAAATCCTTCCAGTGAAAAATGAAAGCATCTAAAGTGGGGTTAATCCACTTCTGTTACGCAACACGTTAAAAAGCTCACACACTCTCTCACCTTTGCATCTCTAGAAACAATTCCGCAATGTACTCCTTTTATAACGAACTTAAGAATACTTTCCATTCAAACCGATTTAATCATCATAATCCTTTGCGTGGTTTATGCACTCAAACTCACCCAAAGCCAAGCGGAGAGTGTGATGCGAAACCGCACATAAAACAAATGCACACCACAATAATTTAATAACAAACACCTGTACAAAGGTGTGGATATATTGGATTGGATACACACATACTCAAAATGGTACACGCCGACACACCGTACACCACGTCTATCCAGTGTTCTGCAGATCCTGTGAGTATGCCATTTCATTGACCTCTTTTCTGTACAGCATACGGAAGGCCCACACAGGGACAGAGTAGGTTTATATATCCGCAATTCTCGCATGTGAATGGAAATGGCGTTTTGAAAACCTAGCCAAAGAGACGACGAACGGAATCTTCTCCAAACTCCCACGCGTCTTTTGGGATCAATTTCATTTGATGTGCGCACCGAGCACCAACTATACGTATAGTGGAGTTGATATAAAAGAGAGAAAATACAGAAATAAAACACTGGAAAGGCATTTTAAACTGAAATATTGATTTTCCAAAACGCGTCTGCCATCACTTACGCTGCCACATTATACTCGTATCTCTGTCATGCAATATTGCATGCCAAAGATACCAAGGCCAGGACGAAGATTTTCTGTTCAACTCAGTGGTTTGTTAGCCAATATTTGGAAGCGTTTTCCTCCATAGGTATAGCTGTATGTGTGGGCTATAAACACACATAAGTATCTATGTGTAAGTATTCAACTGTGTATAGAAAAAACGTGACCAAATGGCAGGATAATGGTGGAACCGGATAAATAGGTTCTTAGCTCCTATTTTATTTGAAAATGGCATGAATGGAATTTTGAATTTCTGTTTGTATTCTCTGTTTCTCTCTCCACAAGGAATTGAAGGAAAATCGATGAAGTACGGAAGGTATTCTAATTTCAATAATGGCGTCATGTTGATCCTAATAAAATCCATACTACTGGATGCATTGAATGCAAATTGTTTTATTATACGAGTACTCTCGTGGAAAAAAAAAATTATACGAAACTCGAAGAAAAAATAAAACTACTCTTATGGATTTCCTATAGTGTAATGAGCTAGCAAAATCAATCTATTACAAATTGCCGTTGGCCTTCTTCAATACGTGGGAATATTTAATTAGAAAGAAATGTGTTTTTTTTTTTGTTTCTATATAAATACTAGAATTACGGAGATAGGCAAACATTTTGCAGGTGTCGCTGCTTCCTGCATTGTGAGGTGTCCTCTAAAATGGAATTTTTTATATTGGTTTGCACAAAGTTCCTGTTTAACTAAGGAGTTGGCTTTTTTGAAAACCATTTCGAGGGAGGTATACTGGAGGAAGATATTGTTTTGTCTCAAGGAATTTATTTCTATATAGTGGGATGCAGTATAGAGTATACTGTACAACGGGTTTTCTTTGTTTGTTTTAAGCTTTGCTATGCTATTTATGACTATAAATAAAAGTTAAGGCAGTAGGAAGTTGTCTCAATCTATATATAGGCCCAAATATCTGAAATTTGAACCCAGGAATATACTTTCAAAATTGTATTTTAAAGTCAAGAGTACATTATTTAAGTTTTACATTTTCAGAAGCATTTGTGAACGAACAAAAGGGTTTTGAAAAGTTGCTACTATTGTTCTTCTTTCGAACATGTAACCCTGCCTTTTAAAACAATCTCATTTTGGAAGAAATAATTTTTACAAAGCTTTCTCAAGTTATGCATAAACAAGTCCTTCTTAGTATAAAATTTGTTTAACTGGATGATGTCATCTCACTTGCCTTAGAGACAACTCCGCTTGTGTTTTTCGGCCCCTGTATATATTTACATGAAAAGACAGGTATAATGATTTTATTTAGTATGTAAATTAACGAACTAACCCTTTGTACATTGTTAAATAAAAACTGTTCAATAATTGAGGAATAGAAATACAAATACACTCCGTCTGCCTTGCACACTTGCACTAAAGTAAATTCTTTCTTAAGAGTCTCAATTCGTCATTATATCAATAGGCAATACGAGTCCGATAACGCCGTCATTTGTGAACCAATTTTTATTAAATACTAGCTGCCCCGGCGAACTTCGTTCCGCCCAAATTCGTTAATGTAATGAAAATAATACTTCCGAGCATGCACAATGCACATGCTGCTTTATGTAATTCAGTGAATTCAAATTCAAATTTAAGAATTGAACATTTGAAATAAGTATTGTTCTATTGGAAGTCCAAAATCGTAAAAATCGAATGCTCCATTCTCGAGTTATGAGTGCACACACGGACTTCATTATCTTTTAAATATATAGATGTAACAAATTTGTTCGAATTTAAGAAAATAAATTATTCACAAAAGAATGAAACAAATGACATCGGCTGTTCTACTGATTTTTAACTTTTCCCTAGAATACGGTGAAATTTTCGCAGCTGGCCTGTTTTAGTAGATAGTCATACAACATTGCTAATTTTTGTGTTAATTGTTCTTCAACAGAGAAAACAATGCAGAGTGTTTGTTTGCATGCCTTAAAGCAGAGAGATGCATCATTGCAGTACATGCCCAATTGTATCCGCTGTAATTCAGAGTCATTTATACACCGCCTCTTGCTGCTTACAAAGTTATACTTTAAATGATAAATGAATTTCAGAAGGCGAAAATGATTGCTTGGAATTGACTGCCGTTTATTTCAAAAAGTCGCCAAAAAAAACTTTATCACGTGACGTTTCTAATCTCTAGTAAATGGATGAACTTTAAATGAACAGATTAAACAAGTAATAGCTCTATGTACCTACAGTGGGAAAAAATGTATCCGTTTGATAATAATCGTGAGTTTCATAAAAAAAAAAAAACAATTTACCACCCACCTGCGAACAAAATAACAGTTTTCACACTACACTCAGTCCACCGTGTAATTATGATGCCACTCAACAAACCTAACCTAACATAACATAATGCACCATTATAAAATGCAAAAACATCGGACCGAACAATACCTGAAGCTGCCCACTAAACTTATCGTCCAACAAGGATGAATATCGGAAAGCGTGAATCGTGAGCTATGCTTTATTAACGCTAAATGTACCTACTAAAACAAAGCCAACAATTAAAAAGACCATAAAGCGTTTGTGGCAATTAAAAGCATATGTATAGGAGTAGTGCGCAAACTAATTTAAACTCTACAACGCGACTTTTAGTAAACAGCTTCGCGGTACGCATTAGTTTGTGTGTTGATTTGTTGTTTAAATCGCTTTAGCTAAATATAAACATGCAACAAATTTCGCAAAATTATATACAGTTTCTGGGCATAGAAAAAGACCGAAGGACATTTCTTTTATGGTTTCCGTATGCAAACAATTCTTGCATGAGGAGGATATGTTCGTACACCTTCGTACAGCCAGATGCAGAAATAATATAAAGTCGGGTTGAGGTAGGGGCAAGTCTTTTGTTGGACTCTAGCCAATTTTTATAATAGCAAACGAATTATCGTCGTCAAAGTTTGTTTTGTGTTTTTTCTTCTTTTTCTTTTGGGATCCTCACCTTGTTCACTGCAGAGACTTGTGTATAAATATTTATGCGCGAATGAATTAGGTAATACACAACTGAGCGAGAGCATTATTATACAATATGGTACACTTAGGTTTGCACATGTACTCTCAGCACATATATCTATTAATAATTTTCAGCACGAAAAATTTGCAAAAGCGGAGGCAGAGGAATTTTTTTCATTCCGACTGATGTTGAATGAAATACGTACTTGGTGGATACACAGCCAGATGGACATGTAAGAGGGGGATTTTTATTTTCGACCGGCGAAGAGAGCGTTACAGGCTTGAGCTTGAGTGAATAATTACTTGCAATGATGTGAAATGCCAATTTGAATGGGATTATCTTAACTGTGTGTTGAGATATCGATTGGGTTTTGTGTTGTTGTTGTTTTTTTTTTTTTGCAGCAGATTTAGGAGATTATATTATTGGAATTGTGTTTTGCTTTGAACCTTGAACTATCTTAGATACTGCAGACGGAGTTTCACAATTTACAGTAAGATTTGACCATACGAAGATGACTCCAAAAATTTGGTGAATAATTTTAGCTGGTCACTGAACTGCATTAGTCATGGTAGACTTTGGGTTGATTAATAGCTGGCTGGATGATTTCACGGATTTGTCTAGTTTTTTGGTAGTTTTGGCGTTAAACCTCAGAAGAGACGAAACGGAAACAAATTTAGAAACGCCACAGCAAAGCAAAGATCAGATCAGCTTTATACCTATGTAACTCTTACATTTAAGTAGCTGCCAAAAGCCCATAACACAATGCGCCTTACCAACAACCATTTTTAGTTTCGACTTTAAGTTTACGAGAGCTCACAGTAGCGAAATTTGTATGGAAAATATAGCCACTGTGAACTACTTAAATTTAGAGTCGAAACTAAAAATGGTTGTTGGTAAGGCCCATAGTTTTCAATTTCCTGCATACAAATTTCCAACAAATAAAATCAGAAAACATTGACAACTAAAATTAATTTATAATAACAAACACTCAGGCTTAACAACAGGGTATTTATATTCGCTCCTATTACGAAATTCAATACCATCACTTTGGATGGCTGGGCATCTTTAAAATGACATTAAGTGAGGATTTATTTAGCTAATGCCCGAGATAAACATGGCTTTCTCAACAATAACATTTAACCCTTCAGTTAGCGATATCCTGGCAACTATGTTTGTTTATTGGTAAAAGGATCTCGGAAAGTGTGGAGTCTTTGTGTAAGCTGCCAGACTAAAGTTGACTATTGGCAAAGCCGAATAAATATTTCTGGGGGCTGTCGAAATTATCTGCCAGTGATAGGTCACATCGACATTAGATTTGTAATACGTCGTTACCAAAATGTATGTTACACTTTCGGAAATTCGATTGTATGTATTTTAAGTTCTTTTCGGGTTGTTTTATAGGTCCCGCGTTTCTCACTTTATGACTCTCCTTGTTCCGCAAAGAGATGGACATTAGCAAAGCTGTCTTGTGACCCAAGGGTTTTTAAATTACACCATTTTGCAGTGTACAACGTGAGCAAAATATTGCTAATTTTGGTTAAATTAAGCAGAGATATAAATGGCTAAGAGGATTCTGCGCAGTGCATAGTTGATTTGTGCTTTCATTGAAGAACCTTATACGGTAGTCATAGCAAAACAAGGTCCAGAAATGGAGGCAATCTTGTTGACCGTTTACAATTTTTAATTCACCTTATCCAGACGAAATTATTTAATATCATAATATATGCTCAGTTATTATTATTATCATATGCTCAGTCAAAATCACTGTTCAAAAGACAAGAAAAGTTCGCCTCCACTACGGACTCTCTTTCAAGATCAGGAACATTCCTGCTCAGCCAACAAATTTAAGGGCATCAGACTTGACAAAAGAAATAATTGTATTATCTACGCGCCTTATTTACAATAATTTGTAGGTCAGAATAGAAACATTTATGTAAAAAACAACCGCGCTCTATGTTGTTCAACAAATACAATCGAAATCGGTCAATGTAACGATTTTTTTAAGCGCGCAATAAATCTGTTAATCAAATGCTCATATTTGCTTAATTTTAAGACTGCATTATTTATTTGGGTCTATTTCGAATTGAAATGCGTTCAATTGTTAACTGTTTTCTATTCGTAGCTCGTACATACAAAGTCGTACCTAGGTCTTTGAAGTCAAAGTAGCAGACAGTTCTAAATATTGACTTCGTTATTGCGTCTTTTACGTTATTTCACTTGGAAATTTTGCGGTCAAAGTTTAACATTTCACTTATAAGAGAGACTAATATTGCTAAATGTCTTGTGAGTGGTGAGGAACGTTTCTATTGAACTAACGCAAAAAAAATCCATTAATTATCAATTGTTTATTACCACCTATCGACTTGATTGACTTTGGAATATGCATTTTCATGAGTTATAGGTATAAAAATATACAACTTATTCATTTAAGCGTGTCACATGAAAAATGCAATAAGTGTGAAGGAAGCTGAGAGAGCTTATTGTTTGGAAGCAGCTCGAAGATGGTTGAGCTGGTGACCTGCATTTCGGAGCGATATTCGAAATCGATTCTTAAAAAATGTGTAGTTAGGTATAAGATTGGTGGGTTAGCAATGAATCTAGGAGAAAGAGTTTCCCCTACTTGATGAATGAGTTTAAGCTTTAAGTAAATACTTAAAGACTACGAATACGGCGTTTTCTAGATCGGTTTGTTTGTTTGTTTTAATTCGGGAGAGGGTAAGGCTAGTGCAGAATAAGTGGGGAATGATCTGCTCCACACAGCTTCTTTAAAAAATTGACGAACTAGCCTAGGGCTCAATTTCTTAAAGCGTTTTAGACCCAGTAACTAGTAACTGTTTTATATCGTGTTTCAAGTCGAATTTGCTTGGTCTATTTTTGCTTCATCTGTCATTTGTACGTTCATATTTGACTTTCGATAGCAGCTTAGTGATCGATAGCAAATTCAGCGTTAGCAAGTCAGTGCTTTCAGCGTTAATTTTAGTGCGTAAGTAGATTTAGCGCTTGGGCGGTTTTTTGTGCTTAAAAAATATTTGAGTGCTTTTTTTAACGCTCGCTTCGCACCGCCTTTTTTGCGTACTCTGCAGGCATGTACCACAGGGGCAATTTAAAGAAGAAATGAAATGTATGCGCATATTACTTCTTAAGTTTTATTGAAGTTCTTATTTTTATTTTACTGTGCAGTCGTCATATTTTTATCTACTTTGGAGTTGTTTTTATAAAAATAACGCTGACAATTTTAAAAACAGTGCTCAAACGCAAAATTACTTGGCAATGCTGAGCAAATTATTATGCAGCATCTATTGTGTAAATTCAATGTTTAAGCTTTTAAAATATGTACTTCTTTTGGATAAATGTTCAGAAGTAAATACCACTTCCCCCCTATTGTTAATACTGTTTCAATAAGTTGAAGAAACTTATGTCGACACAAGCCAAAATCGAGTTTTTTACTGCTGAAAACTTCGAGTTTGTACTTCTAGTATGTACGAGTGTCATGTGCTGTACTGCTTTCTGTAGTTGTCTCGTAAAGGACAAACAACTTAACCATCAGACCTCATTCAAAGACCAACAGAAAAGCCAATTTTACATGTCAATCCAAATTTCGACTTTAAAAGATCGAAATGACCTTTAGAGTCGTCGTACTTTGCCAAACAAGTTTATCTGTATTTATCTTCAGATAAGCTGGTCTTATTATCTACACGAAATAAAAAATTCCCTCAATTCCGAAAAACATATTCCGTTCCCAATTTGATTATTGTTATCTATAAACACTTTGATTGATAATATTGATTAATTTTTCCAACCGACTTGAATTCGCCAACAACGCCCAACGCTGGGCTGCTAAAATGAGGGAGGACGAAAACTTCATCTAACGAGGGACCCATTTCCTAGTTCAACACAAATTGTCCCCTCTTCCACGTCATTATTTGTGTTTCTGGTTTGTTGTTTGAATTTTTTATACCAAAAAAAAAAATTATTCAAATAATACAAGAAAACGGTCCAAGTAGATGTACAAGGACAATGCTTCTAATTTGCATGATGACAAATAGTAGCCAGACAATTTGCCGACATATAGCACATCAGCCAGTAGCGGTAGAACTTCGCAACCTTTTCTCATGAAACCTACGCTGAGAATTTTCTCAATGAAGCAGGAAGAAAGAGCGATCTCCGTATCCGTGTATGTATACGTATATTATGTGTCATGGCAAAAAGAGAATAGGTATATATACAGCCTCTTGCCGTTGCGCCCTTCCCATCGAAAGCAAAACATCCGGGACAAACGGGTATAGTAATGCCAAAATATACAGAAAAGGAACCAGAGAAAGAAAACATCAAAACAACGAACCACAACAACTCTGCACAGCTTTAACGCCATTGAGTCGTAAAGAATTAGGACAACGAATTCTATGTCAGAGAAGTAAGCCCACAACGGGTCGATGACGATGTAAGAGAATTTTTCCAAGTATCCATGTATCTGTTCATCTATGTACAAAAACAAAAGCTTTTCGTGTGTCTTTTTTGTATTATTCATTCACATTGCTTGCTATAGAAAATGGAACAATGTTTCTCGTTTTTCTATCTGATATGGTTGGAGGGTTGCGGGAGGGTCTGGGGTCTGTCCTGGGGATTTCCTTTTACAAAGGACATCATACCCGGTTATTTACGTCATATGCTGGCTGTTGTTGCTGCCCTTTTCTCAGCAATCCTTTGTCACATAATCGGAGCTTTCCTTTTTCTTCTTGTGTGACACACTCACCGCCAAGCCAAGAAACAATCAACACAATTACATCAGTGTACGGGTAGAGCCTATAGGTAGGTATCATAGATTAGGGCTTACCAAATACTCAACCTCTGCTTGGACGGTCGCATGGCGTTGTCATCATCACACATGGTAAAATTGACTGCGTGAAGTTAGCTGTAAATGGAAGAGTTTCGGTTTATTTACACTTTTGTGTGCTTTTGTGTGATTCTGTTTCTGCAGCTCTTTCACGATTGTATTTATTTAAAACGGTTTTAGGTGGCTATTAAGGAAGCACGATATGCGGAATGTGTTATATTGAAGAGTCGTGTGTGTGCGGACAAAGAAAGACCGGGTGGCGACGCTAAGCCCCGATGTTAGATAACTACTTATTTAACGTTTTTTTTTTTTTTTGTTTTTCTTTTTTCAGCTAGATTTCTCTAATTTCTTTTCTGCGTGTTTTTTTTTTCTTGCGCTGGATTAATTAATTGATCGAATGATGGTTATGAATGCTTTGGCAATTGTTTATCGACTGGATCACATAACGTGGTTAATTGAGTAGAATTTGTTCGTTCACGTCTTAGAAAATATTTCAATGGAAACCTCTTTGGGCTGTTGTGTATAAAGATTTGATTTCTCTGCAATTACTCGATTAGTGGGTGAGTAGGTAGGTATATGGGCAGTTTTTTAAGCCAATGAAACTATTGTGCAATGGGCTTCTTTTGGGTATAGGACAGATAAATTGGAATGACTAGGAGAAGCGTTTGGACTTTAGGAAGGCCACATTTGCATTGCTTCTTGTAACCCGGGAAGTTAATAAATAGTAATTGGTTTTTAAGGGGAATACCTATTAATCTAAAATGGATAAGAAGCTTATAGTATAGGTTTAAGCCCCGGAAAAACTGAGATAGCTTTTCAATAAAATCTTTTTGGATACGACAGGATACAATTTAAGACCAATTTTTATAAAACCAAATGTATGTGAGAAACAAGGACAGTTTTTTTAAAAAAAATTGTAAACAAAACTCTAGCTTAAGCCAATTTATGCGTAAATGTTTCTTTTCTTCAAATCAGCTCCATTCATTTTCATGCAATTGGGTGCATTGAACATGGGCAAAATGCCAATTTTCGGTTACCTCTATTTCAAACAAATGCGAGACACCTTTCTGATGAATCGGAAAGACAACATTTAAAAATTGAGTAAATTTCTGCAGTCACACTGCAACAAGTGATGCCAAATGCATGAAATGATTTATCTATTGGCAATTTTTAAGCAATACGTACATTTTCAGGTATTGCCTATCGACGGAAATGCTTAATATAAAGTAGGTACAATATTTTTCGGTAGCTGCTTGATGAAATTAAAGGACATAAGAGGACAAATGTGCCGATTTTTCTCAAACACGTTTACTGATTTTGTGGCCGACGGTAATGCGTAAGAGAAGTTTTAGGAATAAAAGAATTTAATAATGTTGGATATAGGTGGGTAGTTACTCCTAATTTTTGTTAAATCATAAAAAATTTGTCTCAATTTGAGAGATTTTTGCACACCTTTTCGGCATTGCATCAGTGATTTTGTGATATGAAAGAATTCCATAGTAGCGATTCTGTCTTCTCATATTTTTCAGTGAATGTCACATTTTCACATTGCGTCTTCTTCATGCCACCAAAGATCGATGTAAATCTAGTTTAATTCTTTGACACAAACTTATTGAAAAAAAAAGCCAACTGTGTCTTTTTTTTTTTTTTTTTTGTGTGAAGTTTAACCAACAAGTTGATAAACTTAACATTGTTTTAGAGTCACGTGTGTAAGAACTGTGACCGTACTTAGGTTACACAAACTATGAAGATAAATAAACGTCACGGCAGAAAAGTTTACTTCAACAGAATTCGTATAGTAAAATATCGTTAAAAATTTGAAAAGAATGTATTCTGAGTTGACTGTAATTTTATGTACACAAACTGGTAAAATCAGAAAAATACATTATCTGTTGTTATTTTTGGAATATGCTAATATTTTAAATAACAGCGCAACAGGTCCATTCATAACAATCTGTATAATGTTAAAAGATTCACAAGGAATAATACTTTCTACGAAGTAGGTATATTTGGAAGCTAAAGTGTGAAATGCGAATATAAAATCTGGAAATGTCATTTTCTAAATTATAATTTAGAAACAGGTTAACCTTAGTTGAGTGATAGTTTTGTAGATATACGGTGTGACTTATCTCGGTGTCATTTTTGTTGGTGTGTCGATGTAGATTTAAAAGTAAGGTTAATTGGCACATTACCTTTCGGTCAGTAGTGACAGTCTCTGCTGATTCTTTAATGAGATACACGTCTGTAGGCTACAGAAAATAGAACAAATACGTCAAAGATCTAAATCACTTCCGAAATTCATTTTGCAGCCCGTTTTTTGGAGACATAATTCCAGAGGGCCACCAATTACAATAATTTCAGTGTATAACTCATAATTTTCTGCTTTCATCAAGGGTTACTGTCATACATTCGCCCTCGACTAAGCTGAGGAAAGTATTAAAAGAAAATCAACAGGTGTATTCTAGTTGATAATAATCACAGGTTAGGTACTGCAAAGACTCAGTCAATCGCTAGCCACATGTTCGATATCGATTCGAATGTCTTACTTAAGGCAGTAGTCGAGTCGCTCAGTTAATAATGAGAGAAAACAAAAAGCAAAGATATTTTTCCACTGCCTTTTTTTCGCAAGCCTCTAAAAAATGCCCGAAATTATTACTATTCTAAAAAATATATTCAGCCTTTCGGAGGACGAGTTAAGCTCTGTTCAGACGATTGCCAGATCTGACAATATTGTCAGGTCTACAAATGAAAAAATTGTCCCAAATATCTGCCAACCGTGTGAACTGCGGCAATTTTGTCTTCCAATACATGCAGAAAAGTCATTGTCGGATAATTGCCAGACCACCATCTGACACTAAAACTGTCAGGTATCTGCCAATCGTATGAACACCCAATTTTATCATTTCCAGACCATTGCTAGACGCTTAGGACATTTGTAGACTTTTTTTTTCATTTGCAGACAAATATTTTTCATAATTTGAACGAACAAAACGAAGTTTCGGTGTTTTTTTCTCTGCATTTTTCTGTAGATTGGTGCAAAAAGTGTGAATTAAATAATTTTAAGTATGTACGTGGACGAAGAAGTCAATATAAAAAAGAAAAAGATCTAGAAAAGTTTAGAAACCTTTTGTTTTTTAATGATAGGTACTTCTAAAACAATCTAGAAATATTTATGATCCTTTCAAATCACTTTTTGTTTTTGGTATATTTTTCCGTTTTATGATGCTTGAAAAAGTATCTGGAAATGTTTATGATCCTTCTTTATTCCTTTTTATTTGTTTTCATTCTTTTATGATACTTGCAAAAGGATCTAGAAATATTTATGATCCTTTTCAATGCAGTTTGGAAATTGCCAAAGTTCGTAGATTTGGTAGCAAAAGAGTCGCAGGCCTCTGGTGTTCTCGGCGTCTAAAACTCAAATTGTTCTTTGTGTACATTGAATTAGGTAATGAAATCATTTTCAAAAAGATATTTATTCACAAGCACTTCTTAGATTGTATCCGGAACATCTGGAATGATGGACGTGATCGTGGACGTAGGAGGACGGAACAGATATTGAAGGGACCGAAAATGTTCCCCTTTAGCTAGGTATCGTCAACACATAAGCCGCTCAGCCGCTGAAATGCTTGCACCAATATTTTTTCTTCTTTTGGATATGCGGAGTCACTAAAGCAAAACGATGATCAAATTGTTTGGCATCCAAATGCGATGCAGTTGTGGCTCCCCAGTTCCACGAGCAATTTTGCATAAAGTCCCTCCTGCTGTGGGTCGGCGACCCTATCCTTCGTGCAAACAATCCGACGTTTATGTGGCAATTCGTCCTCCTGCTGCTCTCAAATACGTAGACGGACAAAACAATCGCAATTGCATCTTTATGTTCCATTTATATTTTTTTTATATTTTTATACTGTTTGAAAGGTACCTGGATAATAATTTTCTATAATTTTACGCATTTTAGCACTAAATATAAATAATACGCATTATTTTACTTAAACCCGAACTTAAGTAGAAAGTAGCATTAAAGAGAAAAAAAAAAGTTTGGCAAGCCCGCAACAGGGCAATAACAAAAAACTGGCACGTGGAATTTTTCAAAACAAGAGCAACCTGCTCAAAAAAAAAAACCGTTTGATTGGGACCGCAGAGACGAAGGATACCTCAAGTGACCACAACAAGAAACCCCTCGAGGTACACATACAAACCTAGTTCATTATCTTGATAGAATTTTGTTTTATTACTTTATGGGTTTAGCCATAAAAAAACTCTCATTGAATCAGGTACTCTACCCAGCATAGTAAGCTTGAATTTATTCATCTAGCTTACCGCAATCAACACAACTTTGGTACGCTTGCGTCATGTACAGATATTTCTTAAGTAAACAAAAAAACTACAAACTAATATATTTACCTTAAGACTTGTTTTCGAAAATAAATCACTTTAGTAAATCCAATTTAGAATGAAATGCAGCTTTCTGTAGTTATAAATCCACGTAATAATCGGTTCAGCGCACAAAATAGAATAAATAAAATGTTCGTTTCAAAAGATTGTAGAAAAACAAGAACTAAACACTTTTGGTATCGATACGGCGTCTTTTTTTCTTCTTTGTATTATTTACATTTGCTCATCGCGTGTTCACACTTGAATTATATTCTTCATTTATTGCTAAACAATTTAACTATCTAAACAACCGAGCTTACTAATATTATTATTTTTATTTATGTTTACTAAAAAAAAACACACACACAGCAATTACAATAAGGTAGGTAGACTTGGCTTATGATTTATGAACACCTCAATATAATTGTCAACACTTTGTAGATGCATTAATTTTGTAGCGTCGATTGTTATTAATTTTTACTATGATGATGATTCTATTTTTAACGGTTTCCTTTCAAAAAACGATAACGAACGACCAACGAAAGGAACGAAATAAAAAAAAACTAATCTCACTTTCGAAAGACCACATTCACTTTTTTCTTCTTCTTTTGGAATATTTTTTTAGCAATCATTATTTATTGTATATTCACGATGGTGTTATAGCAAAAGAACAATTGTACTGAAAGTTTTAAATATAAATTTATTTCAATAAGGGTTTGATGTTTTTTTTTTTTTTTTTTAATTCTTTTATACCAATAAAGGACTGTGACTTTATTGGTTATAAAAGGAGTTTGAAAAAAAATTAAATTAGTTCGATGGGTATACAAGAAAGAAAAATTGGTTAAATAACGATTTTGACTACTGTCGAGCCGCCTAATCAACGCAAAGGTAAGTAGTCAACTAAACAACTGACTTACTTAACACTTAACAAATTAGTAACGACAAATTAACGAAATAGCGAGAAAAAAAACTATTCAACACACACGCACAAAACTTATCAACCACCATCCGGCTGTATGGCTAGATATGGTGACAACAGTTCGTGGATATTCTCTCTATATCCATGCCGCGGAGGGGGAGTCAGCACTATGGATTAAAGTATCTAAAGTAAGGCAGAGATAGTTAGTGCAAAGTGTTTTTTTTTTTCTTTTCGTTTCCTATTTTTTTCGTTGGTTTTCTCAAGTCTACTCTTGAGAGAGTGATTTTTGAGAAAAGCTAGACGCAACGTACCTAGGCACCTAGGGCGGTATGCGAAGAGGAATGTACGCGTGAACACACTGCACGGTGTTGACTGAACGCTTATCGAAAACCTACTGGAGTCAACAAAACCGAATCACATTCGATTTGGTTAAAAGTGATATTTATATATATTTTTTTTTTATTTTTTTCTGCTGGCTCGTTTTTGCTTCTGCTTTTTGTTTTCCTCCACTATTTGTGGCGAATGAAGAAATTTTTACGAAAAATGGTTAAACAAAATATGTTCGTCTGACCTTTGCTAGTCGAAGAGGTTTTTGGACACATTCACGGTCCCGAAATGCGTGCAAATGGCTTGAAGATATTCGACCGCGAAATATCAGGCCACTGTCACACTATACGGCTGAGGTGGTGGTGTGGTGGGCGATCATATGTATTTTATAAATTTGCAACCCAAGCTTGAAACGAGGAGGTGCTTGTGTTTCAGCAGGTGGCGATGTTGACAAAATACACAAATCCAGGAAGCGAACTTTTTTTCTTTTTAGCATTTCCTATCGAGGTGCATGCATGTGTGTTCTGTTGAACTACTCAATATTCAATCAGAATATCAGCGAGCAACTGCACTGTCGTAAGTGTGTATCTAAGCAGCGCGTTAATGTGATGAAACTGTCTATAGAGGTGGGTTGGGTATGGCGATTTTGTGTATAACAATGCGAATGGGATTGTTGTTTATATTGGCGGGAACCGACACTTTAAAACTATCACATAGACGAGCCGTAATTTAAATTAAGCTAAAAAATCAAAAAGACAGTAAAACACCGCCAAATATGTGGGCGCGGCTGTAACTACCGGCAAACGATTTGAAAAGGTGTTTGTTTAGCGAAATTATGAGGTTTGGTGCAATTTGGAAAGGAAACCCGTACTCTAGTTCACTTTGGAATCGAAAAATCTGTATATTTTTTAAGTTCTTGTAAGACTGGCGAATTTAGCGCGAATTCGCCCCACGCAAGCCAAAGTAGAACTAACACTAGATTCTGAGAAAGCATCTGAAAGAGTACGAACCCCTAGAGTTGGTGAATTTTGTATCAACCAAGAGGGAATGAAAAAGGGGAGCATGGGGTAAATATTTCGTAATCGTAAGTCGTAACACACTGACACGCTCTCACTATCGTTTCGCTCTTACAGTCTTACTTGCTGTTGCCACTTGCCACTTTGCCAGTGGGATTTTCTTCTCTTATTCAACTTTCCACTGACACTGCTTCTGCTTCTGTGCCGGACCGGTGGTCGCTGCTCGCTGGTGGATGCGGCTCTCTCGTTGGGGAGCTATTTTGTAAGCGCATTAGGAAGAGATGAACGCATTAGACGTGGAGAGTGAACGTGGACCCCTTCGAATTGAAATCATATGATGAACACACTTTTTTTTATACATGTTTTTTTTTTTTTTTTTAATTTCCTTCTTGTCAGTTTCGTTTTGTGTGTAGAAAATTCAAAAGCAAAAAAAGAAAGAAACTGAAAAGCTGTGTGTAAGAAGTGAAAGACGGGAATGAAAATGATTGAAAGCAGAGGCATGTGAAGGTTGGTTTTGTTGGTTATGGATGAATATTATGTCATCGAAAGTTGGGTGGCTTAGATAGATAAATACCTCTCTATCAAGAGATGAGAAGATATTTTACGACTGTTTGTAAAGTTTTTATTACTCACAGGTTATGCGAAGTATAGGTGCAGGTACCGTACCAGTATCAGTATATGCTTATCGATCTGAAGTTGGGCACGGGATGTTGTTTGCTTTATATTTTGGTTTGTTTGTGGTTATGACTTGACGGCTAAACAGGATGATAGTAGCAAGCCGACAGAAGACAAAAAAAAAATAAATTGAAGCGTTAAGAATTTAAAATAAAAAATGGGAAGAACTGCGAAGAATTGGCATTGGCATGTTGAGCTAGTAATGAAATTAAATAGAGTGAAGTTGGCGACAGTTGCGATTTGTGAATATGAAAGCTGTTGTTAGCATTGCTTTATATTGTTCCAAGAGATATATGCACTTTTGCATCGGTTCAAGGTGTGACTGTCACAAAAAAAAGTTCTTAGGTTAAGCCAAACAAACTGAAAATTGGAGCTGAAGCTTGCTCAGATCTTAAGCTATCTGCAGAGTGGTGGGCTCGGTGATAAAGATACCTATGCTTGTGAATATTGAATAGGTACTTTCTTCAGCACTGACCAGAACTCTGCCACACAAGAAATTAACTTCTTGGAGACATTTCTTTCAGGTCTTTGTAGAATATGTCTATCAAGTCTTTCTGTGAATTATACAAATTCGTGAACGCCACAGGTTGCACACTGCACAGTATAAAATCAATAACTCATTGAGCATCATATCGCATCTACATATGATTCTAACCTAACCTGTGCTTCACCTGCTTAGCAAATAACTTTCCGAAATAAATAACTTTTTCTTAAACCGAAAGATTGTGAATAATAGAAAACACATTTCAAAAATTAATTACAAAGACTGCTATCTTCAAACTTAGGTATTTGACTTTGCTCTAAGAAATCGCGGTACGCCTAAAGCCTCGTCAATGTCTAGTTGTGCTCAACATATCTGATCTAGATCTATCGATCACTTCAGCGACGGCGATGGGTGTCAAAGATATTCAATAAATCACTCAAAATTTGATTTGGAACTCAAAAATGTGGATATGAGTTTTTGTTTGCGCCGTTCCCCAGGGACCAGCGATTTGTTATGATTTCCGTACTTGTACCTATTTCGTTTTAATGTATGGTGTAATAAACGTTAAAGCCTTATAACAAAAAACAGTGGGAATTCAAAGCGACTGTGGTACAATTTAATCTGCGGTTCATGTTTGCTAAGTAAGTGGTAAAAATATTGTCATTTAACATTTTTAGAGACGCGAATACATATTGTTACAAAGAAATTCGGAGACTACTGTCAGAAAAAGTTAAAAAAAATTATCTCTCACATATGTAGGCGCACTGATCTAATGTGAAGACATCAATATGTACCTTTATGAAGGTAGGTAACTTATAACTCTTTTCCGTGCTGAGTCATTGATACATTTTTATGCGTTAATTTTTTTTAAGCAGTTTGAAAAAAAAAAAAAAAATAATAATGACAATAAACTAGTTTCCTTTTCGATATAAGCTTGTCAAAAAAATTCGCGAGCATCAATTTCACTTATATCGTTTTCTACATCTTATTTAGTGTACCGCAGTGTATATTCGGTGGTTTATTTCATTTGCCCTTAGACTGCTTATAAAGCGATAGGAACTATCACGATCTGTGGAAAAGTTGCTATGCGGTGGTGGAACAGTGTTTTGCCTATGACGCGAGCGGCGATAGTTTGAGTCCCAGCTGATACGCTAAGAAATAGATTTCTGCTGGGCCAAAATGTCCCACGGACACAAGTATCATTTCTGTAAAAATAAAAAAAATATTAACATGACTTGTTTTCAAACTTTTTAATAAAGTCCTTCAAACTTGACCCCGCCTTGTCACAACTGAGATGCAATAAAAAGTGAATTCTATCATCAACCGCCGTACAATCTCTCTCCACTTGCAGGTTTATTTTCTCTAATACCATGGCAAAGACATGATAAAAGTGGCCGCACAGCTACCTAAAGTTTGTTTAAAGTGTATTCTATCGGACTCAGAGATTCGAATATTCACACTCTTTCTCTTCATTTCTCCTCATTTATATAGGTAGGTTATTTTTGTTTTGCGCAAAATCGTAAAACAGCACACAAACACAACAGTGAGAACGAAAAAACCCAGCAATTTGTACGAAGCTGATAACTAGCAAATTGTACTAGATCTCCTTACAGTTACACTTTACACATGCGGTGATGCGACTGTGCTGAATTAGAAAGAATAAGAGATTCGCTGGCAGTTTTTGGCGCGAAAATCCCTACCACCCATGTAAAATTAGCTTAACGGTCGAAAGGGATCGGCATCGGACAAATCAATAAGAACCGTGAAACTGGAATCGAGAAATTTCTTCCATACAAAATTGCAAATTAAATTCCATTTCTCTTCTAAGAGTGGATAACTCTCTTAAGTAAGAATTGGTTTTGTATCTTTTTTCCTGTATTATTCTCGCTCTTGCCAAGTGCCAACCCACCTATACTCAATGCTCAATGAAACTAAAAATTCACAACCAAACATAAAAGTAAAAGGTACGACATAGACGGAAAACACATTTTTGACTGACGTCAGCACAACTCACAGCAACACTGACTATGACTAGATACTGACTGACAGTGACGGCGACAACTCAAACGGCAGACGACAGTACGGCAAATGGCTAGCAATTTCATAAGAAATTAAATTGAAAGGAAATTGAAAGAAAACCCGTGAAGTAACACGAGCATCGCGGTGTAGACATGGGACCGTTTTAATATTATACCATACCGCTGAGTATAAATCATGAGTACAGAGCTACGGAGCGACAGATACGATATGGATATGGATACTAAGCCATAGCTAGGCAAAAGGTGTACAGACACACCGCACACTATGGGTGCCCATTCATACCCACTCGCATTCACCTCGCGCACCAATTCACGTGTAAATGAAGATGTAGATTGAATCAAAATCGAACTCTTACATAAGACACTTCTTCATTCTTAGATACTGGTCTTTCGAACGCAACCAGACGCAATTTTCACTTCCATCATGTGCAACATCTACAGTCAGTTGTAATTCCTCCGTCGACTGTAGTCAGAGTATAACTACGATTATATTGGACGACTTGCAAAATGAACAAGAGTGTGTAATCTGGACGCACTTTGGATTCCCCAATTAAGTCGCGGCGTCGCTAGAGACGTTGGGAAATTTTAGCGCCCGTCAGCCGTCACACGCATAGAATACCAAGGAGTGATAAAGAAATACAAAATTCTACTGGGTGCCAACATAATTGAATTTCAATTTATCTTAATTTGGTTATTTATTAATTTTGTTTGTGTATTTGTTGTAGCAAGGTAGGTGAACCTGAACCGGCGCGGAGGCGGCAGTGGGACTGTACCAGGTGCCAACTGCCAAGTTCAGTAATGCGGTGGGTGCTCCGACTGAAAGGCCTTTTTGGAAAAGTAAGTTCTTAAATTGGTTTTGTGCGTTCTGCTCCTTAGAATGGACAGAGAGGTGTTTGACGTTTGACTAGAGCACATATTTGCATAATGCGTTGATATGGCTTGGGGGTGCCTATATCGAGATAAAGGCGGAACTATAGCGAACTATTTCGCATTAAAAAAAATCAAATCTTAAATAACTTTCCACTCGTTCCGTTAAATATTTTATTTCGTACCAGCTGATTGTGTCAGCAAAAGCGTCTGGCAGAGTCCACGTCGATTAAGTTGAAAATGCAGGCCTCGCCTGGTAGATATGGTCCCAAAGACTGAAAAGTTGTTTGCGTTGAGCTTATAACTTGCTTTGAACCAAAAACCAAAAAAAAAAGAAAGACTTTTTTTTCAATCCAATAAGCTATTTGTGAGTTTAAGCAGTGTATTCACTTTTTAGAGACGGAGAATTCAATTTTAACCCTTTTCTCTCACACATACAGCAACAGCCTTATTTATAGCCTCTGCTCTTCTTTAAAATGCCGCGATTTATATAGATTTTACGAACTTAAGCAACGTTACTTGAGGGCAGTGCTGCCATTATTTTAAAACGGAGTTAAATAATCAATCGATCACATTTAGTGTTGTATTTTTTTGGGGTAAACTTTTGCATACGGAAAACCAAACTTACATGTCAGCGTGTGAAATTCGAAATTCCTTCTTTTAAGTCGTATAAAAACATGTTAAAAAAAAATAATAACACAGACTTGGGGGTTGTTTTGAAAAAAGTGGCCAACTCTGGGGTTTTTTTCAGAGTTATCTGGTTGGAAATAATTCATAATGAATAAATGAATAAATTTGTTTTTTAAAAATAAATGTGTTTGTTGATCTGATTATTTTTGTTTGCTATATTAGTATTTTATGCGGAGGCCCTTTCTTCGGCTCGGATCCCTTGTTAGTCCCCTTTTTGTATTTTTTCAGTGGTAATGCTGGAAAACACATTTAAGGCAGTTACGATATTAGTAGAACGAATTCTCTCTTTATGGCTTTTCAAAGCGATTAAGTTTAAAACTAATTATAACACCCTTTTTTTTTCTATTCAAATAATACCTAGATACGAACGCACTACGTGCTTTAGCTTCTTGTGGAACTTATGGACTCCACATTGGTGACAATCGAAGCACAACTGTAGTTGAGAGAAAACTGAAATTTAGAAAGTTGTCGTTCGTAGAATCGCTTCCTCAATAGCCTTGGCTTTGGTATGTTACACAAGGCTTGAAGAGGCTGTAGTAAATGCAGGTATAGCCAAATAATTTTTTTTATGGCGAAAAAATAACCATTATCACCGAACTGTTTTTATTCAAATTTACACCTTTGGTATCTATGCGTGAAACAAGAAAACAACAAAACCTTGCTTTCGAAAATTCTAAATAATTTCAATCCCCTACCGCAGCGGTCTTGAAAATTAATCATTAATCTTTGTTATCCACAAGTCCAAGAGCCTACAATTCAGTTGAAAATGCTCATAATCATCTATACCAATAGCATTTGCTTTTATTTTATGTTTAGGAACATAAACCTTCGCAGCGAATTATTCCTCTTAATTGAGCACCAGAAATGGACATAATTATTCCAGCCGTACAGCTACGATTAATTTTGTTACTACCCAATTTCATATTGCTTGGGACTTTTGCTCAAAACCTCGGATATTGCATGAACATCACGTGAGGAAATACAATTCTTAATGGAACTAGTTTCATAAATTGAAATATAATTTTACATTTATGCACAAGGTTGACTCTAAGACAAAGACGTCTTGTCGCGCCATTAACTCGGATGGGCAATTAACATAAACACCTTGAGAGTAAAGAATTCTGATCAGCAAATTCCTCACAATTATTTTGTTTACTTGTCTTCTTCTAAGTGAATCATAGCCCTTTGTGCTATTTGGTTAACAATTTTGCATGTTCAAATGATTCACCACAGAAGCCTCCAATCGAATTTGCAAGTTCTTTATAAATAATGTTCTTAAACATATTTACACATGTACCCAACAAATTTACCCATTTAATAATGGCATTGATCGATCTTGCTTGACTATAACTGAAATCAGTAGCTATGAGTGAATAAATTGCATTTTCGGCAGTTACTGAAATTGATCTATGCGGCCAATTAAAGTCCGCCTTCTTTTGACTAGACGTGGGCAGTTAACAGCTGGCAACGAATTTGCAAAATTGAAAGTCGATTAAATGGGTTTATGGTTTTCGATGGGGCTATGCATTAGCAAATACTGTTGTTATTTAGCCCGTTGGAACTAAAGCCCACACTGATACGAGTATAGGCATACGTTACAAATTTTATATTAAATACATTTAAATTTATAGAAGAATTTTATAACATACCTTTGATAATGTCAGCAGCTAGAGAATGTCTGGAAGAGTAAATAGAAACATGTAATCAGGAGCACTTTAAATATCATTTATGTATTTGAAAATGTAAAAGTTATCTAATTTTGATGTGTGTGATTTTGAATTTTTAACTTTCTCGATTACGGTGTAAGATAAGGATATTGTATTCGCACAAAATTTCGAACTCGAGATGTTGATCAATTCTGACATTACGATGATAGAGGAACTCGAAAAAGCAGGTCTCGAAGTTCTGTCCGTCTGTCCGTATGTCTCGAGGCCTACAGCCTTAACGGCTGCTCGGATTTCATTCAAAATTCGGATTTGGAGTTTGCTTACAGTTCGGGGACGTTTTTTTTGTGCAAGGCAACCTCAATATTAATGGTACCTATTTCCCATAAAACATGTTCGTTACAGTTTGATTTGTTCGAAAACGGTTCCAACGATTTCAAACAAAATTTATGTTCAGATTTAAGTAGGTGAGGTTACCATGACCAGTTTTTGGAAAAAAAAACGAATAATTGTACTTTTGAAATTTGGGCGATTGTGACAAAAACTCATTTTTATGGTAATATGGTAATTTCTTACTTACTAGTAAGCTCAGTTTTTGTCTATATTATTGTGCAATGGATTTTTGCAAACAGGCATTTTTAAGAAATTTGGTTTTCTCCCCATAACTGTAACAAGGATTTTGACCAAAATGCAAAGTTAGAGTAAAAATGATGTTTTCAAAATTCGTGCGTCCTTTATTTTCAATTCGAACCACCGAAAACGCTAGTTTTAGAAACAGCTCATGTCTCGAAAATACCATTTTCGATTTCGATAAAATTTAAAAAAACGAACAATGCTTACATTTAAAATAGTATCTAATACTCAGCTTTCAGCAATAGTAATTTTCAAACCAAACATTGGAAAGTTTGTTAATGTTTCGTCTGCATAATTTTAGAAAAACCGTTTTAACGATTTTCATCGAAACACATATACGGTATATTTTTAAAATAATAATCTCAACGCCTCACTTCCAATAAATACGCAATAACTTTTTTTTTGGCAACCATATTAAATATGCAACTTAAAACAATTCCTTCTGCTTGGAACTAACACAATCAGAAACTGCAACTTCATTTGCCCCCCACACACGTCTATCGGGATATTCAGTTTGTAACTACACTAATGCAAATTCAAAAACAAATCCCATGAATTCTTACATGTATATGTATTTATGTAAATATATCGGTCTACCACGAACCCTACTTCCAATCATGGACACCTTAAACCAGTGTCACTAATCTATTCCAGTCAAAAATAAAAACATGCCCTAAAAGATCCGAAAACAGAAATTACTTCACTCGTGCTCTAAAATCTTGTAAAGTGTAAGAGCTTTTAAAATAATACAATGGGCGCTAATGACTCTCTTGCGACAATCGCCTGTTACTGAGAGCTTCCACTTGTAAAAGCTCACATTCCTATTTGATATATACTGCCGTATCAGATGAAAAGCCCAAAAGTGGATTTTATTTAACACGATTCATCGGTTCTCAGATTTTAACCTAAATACCAAACAAAAAAATAAGAAAACAACCAACCAAACTTTTAATGAACGAGAAAGTTTCATTCGACCCAGTCGTGCACTTTTTTTATTCATTCTGTGGGATATAATGATACTACCTTTTCCCGCCCCAATAAAAACAAATTTATTTTAATGTTGGAAGAAAGTTACATAATATATAAAGTTTAATCAAAAAATGCCTTAGGTAGAAGATGGTACTGGGCCCATACAAAGTATTGTACTCAAGTCTTGATTATCCTTCAAACAGCACACACATATAGATGTACCTGTGGATATGTACATATACAGCTCGACGCTAACGCAATTTTAAAAGCATTACGATGACGATCTCATTTCATGTACAATGAACTCTGCAACGATTCAATGCCACAATATGTGTGCTAGGAGAACAAAACAAGTGAGAAAATAAAAACAACCCCCACCCTAGCGTTGGGAAATGTGTGCTAAAACCAATTTACCCACATTCGAGACTATATGCCGCCGCCGTGGAGACCATCGTACCACCACATGCTCCACAACAAGTCATAATCCTTTCGTTGAAATGGGCTTTCGAGTGTGTTTCCTTGTTCATCACCATCCCCTCCAACGACAGTGTCGCATAATAAGCTTACACCCAGCCCTCAAAGGAAATTGATTGTTTCCTTTCTTCCTCTTTGCCGTTTCATGCTATCCGTAGTAAAACGACAAGGAACGTTATTTCAGCTCTTAAATAAAATCCCTATAATGGGTCACATCTCGCATTACACCCAGATTTATGTATGCGTGCCGTTGAACTTGCATTCATTGACAGAGATACTGATTGACACTGCCATACTGTCACGTGACTACCTGCAAATTTCTTTTTTATGCGCGATCAAATAGCTGCCATTAGATACTAGACGCGGCAGGCACATTATTGGTAATTTAATCCTCTTCCAGTGGCTGACATTCGACATCTTTAAGCCCAAGATTTGGTATCAATAACAGACCCCCGCCCCCTTTTCGACCAACACCGTGATGTATGAACCCTTGCACAATACACGCTGTACCGTTGAAATATCGACGAAAGAATTAAACCGTAATCCGCATGCATGGTGTGGAATGTATACGCTCTCTCGCTGGCAGTAGTAAATTCCGCTCAATTGATGCAATGTGTAGCAACAATTTTTAAAATTGGCCATTCGATCGTTACCTATCATCATCGTCACCATCATCAGCGCAAGTGCGTTCAGCGGCGACGACGGCAACGACGACAGCGACGACGAAGCTCTGCGGAAAATCAAAGGCTTCGCATGCCCAAGAGCGCTCTCGGTTGCCACATTATGATTTACAATATAACGAAACAATTATATTAGTTGGGTGTTACAATTCGTAGTGAGTGCGCACTTGATGGATACTATGACACTGGCACTGTGTGTAGCGCTCGTACTCATGCACATGTGTGCGCGCTCACCTGGGTTAGTAGGCACGTATGAGGCTAATGCCGTCCTTGACTCCATTTCGATCAATTCGCAAGCCAAGAAGGCAGTTGGCTGTGATTAGGGAACATATACCATTCAGCATTATCATTAACCACCGCTAGTACGCAGAGCATGCACTTGTGTGCTCATTTTCGGCCGAGCAGCGGCGGGTTGTGTAATACCAAGAAAGCCTATGGAATGGGTTGCGGCGTATTTTTCAATACAATTTAATTGAGACTTTAAGGGCTTGGTTGGACTACAATTATCAAGCAATTGGTTTTGGTTATGTGACAGTTGTATAGGCATTTTGACGAAGTTGACATCTTGTGAAGATGTTTTGTTAATGAGTTAAAGAATGGCAGTAACGCTGAAGGGTCAACTGTTATGGTAGTGTTAAGCCATCGCAAATAGACGAAAATTTGATAACTTTTGGCTGAGTCCTTAAAAGGAGTCATCAATGGTGCGTCTAGGTAGGTACATCTTGACTTAAGCTAGATTGCTCTAAGGAAATCCTTTAACGAGCGATATTTTCCTCTGTCCAAAGACCACTACCTCTTTAACATCGTCCCTTAAAAGCAACTTAAAAATATAAGAAAGCATTTGCTTCTTATTTGGAATTAAATAAACTTAAATTTAAATTTTGCTAAGCTTAAAGATTACAAAAACTTATATCAGCTAATACCAACGACGGTTTCTACAGTCAGTAAAATCATTGACTGTTTAAAGACACAAAATAAGCAAGCATATCATCTTAAATTCTCACGAGCTATTTATGGTCCCCTCGACTTTGAATAAGGATATTTAACAGCGAATTCCACAAGCTGATAGAGAAACTTTGATCAGTGCGGAAAAGTGCGTATTTGTCGTCTAAGATCCAAAGGATATACAGAGCGAAGGGACACTAATGCTCCAAGGACCCCAAACATGCTGGGAATGTTCCATTGGAAGTAGTTATTCCAAGACCGCACTATACGCATCAGTCACAAGTCAGCTAAAGCTTCAAAATTATCCAGGGGGGTTATGCCAAATCAAAGGTTGTACCAGTTTTCAACAGGAAATTCCAGCACAGCTTCTGCTACACATTCGGATAAATATCAACCTCATTATAGGCCTCAATTACAAACCCGTTTCTATTTAGGTCAACGATTGCTCTCAAATAGCAAATACGAGTAAACAGCAACTGCTCACATTTCATCACACACCAAATGACACACTTGTACGAAAAAAAAACTGCAAGGAGCTCACAGATACGCGATTATGTAAGGACTAGTCGGACCCATTTACAATCGCGACACACTCCGCATCGCAGCATAGGATGGATGGCCACAAAAACAGAAAACAGCTGAAAATGAGTGCCTATATGTCCAACATAGCCACCAAGGAGCTTTGTTTATATATATTTCTCGAAAGCAAGGCGATCGACAAAGCCTGTGGGTTGTGCAACCTCCGCGCCTTTTGAAAAATAAAATACCAACTTTGTATCTAAATGGTTTCGTCCAATTACAAGTAAATCACTCTCCGGTCCATTAGTGCAACTGGTACCGCAACCAATAATTTTCTTGAACATAATTCAATAGATATTTTGTGTGGCGAAATTGAATTTTCTCTTCATTGCAGACCGTCTCTTGAAAGTGAAAACATTTTCACAGTTGCGGCTGACGTACAATCTGCGATCTTAATTAAACACCCCTCTCCGGAGCAACATGGGGTAACACGGCTTGCATAATAGTTCACAATTGGCGATGGTGCGAGCCAGATATATGGACTTTCTGTAAAAGGATAACAGCTAGACTGGTACGACTGGATACTGGTTAATTAGATGCGATCAGGCATACTTCTCCCGGGTGGTGGCTTATACCCAGAGTGTACTGTTACTTTTTCGTCGGGCGGTCCTTCTGCTAAAGCTAGACCCCCAGCATAACCCATCCCACGAAAGGCAAAGCAAAGCGAAATGAAAATCTATAAAATGCAAAGATCCCAACTATTAGCATCTTTATTGCATGCGGCTATGAACTGCTTTAGAGGCACACCGTTGATGGATTTTCCACTTTTGCTTTTGTTGCGAGCGACAACATTGACAAATAGTTGGCCTTGAAATTAGGTGCAAAACCTGTGCGAAGCCGATAACGACAACGGCGACGATTGTCGCATCACAATTGCAACAGGCGGCCGGTGTGTGGTGTGGACTTGTGGTGAAAGACCAAGAAAACGACGAAGCAATGCACGGCTCAGAGTATTTCGCCAAAGAGCTACCATGTTGGCTTGGATTTATGTACTCCGTATAAGCTTTGCGGTATGTCTGCGCTGTGCCTGAAACCCCTCAGCTTAATAGATACCTACAATGTGCAAGTTGAGATGGCTATATAGACCTTTTGGAATCGTGTATGATGACAGCTGATCAGAGGAAGGTGATGCGGGGTCGCGAATTTATGAGGGTTTTATTTTGAATGCATCCTGTTGTTGACAAAGTGAGTGCACGAGTATGTTATGCGCATTCATGTGGGTCTCTGAGCTAACCAAGTCCAATGGTTCGGTTGTCGTAATTGACCTGTCACAGCTGTAGCTATGTTAGCGAGTTTGCATTTTATAGCCAACTTTGTGCAAAAGCCTATTTTTAAAGTGACATATACCTAAATGTACCTATAAAATAACTTGTCGCTTCAGAAGAGGAAGTTAGTGTAGATCGTCTCAAGGGCTTTGGTTTGCTGGTGGGATATGTTGAGCAATCTTGTTAACTCGAATGGCACCTCTTCGCTTTGAAGTTGGGGACGTGCATTAAACACTACCGGAGAATGTACTGCTCTACCTAGTATACCAATATAAAGGTAAACTTTGAAACGCACTTTGGCAGTTTTGCATTTGGCTGAAACTGAAAAAAGTGTTTAAGATCAACAAGGCGAGACGTTCCGACGCCACAAATACTTACGTTTTAAGGTTCATGCTTCATGCAGTAAAAAATCAAGAGCTGGCAAGTTGATCGCCCAGCAGAATACTAGAGCAGAGTCCAGGGCCAGACGTAGGCTAAGACAGTAACAAGTCCAGTTCGTCACAAGGCTTAAAGTTTGACCGAGCTCATCAAAGAGCATTAAGAGACAACTAAGCCTTAAGAACTTTATAGTGACAACTACTATCCAGGCTTCACATAGCACAGGTTAACCTCCTTACCTCATCGGAGCTGATGTATAAGGTTCAAGGCAACTAGAGTTCAGAAAAATTACTTCCCCAGTTTTCGGTTCGAAGGCCGCATTTGTCAAGACTTTCCAATATTTTGTGTATAATCCAGGTTAGTAAAATGGTAGAATTTCTACAACTGGGTGAATATATTGAATCCCAGTTGAAAAAATGTCTTTCTATTAATAAAATCAACCATCAGCGAAGTCTGCTTGCTACAGCTAAAAGCGGGAAGAAACCTCCAATCAAAAAAATGCTGGAAAAACATTTTGACCGCACGTTTGAGTTAAGTAGATCGAGAGCTTCGAAAACGCATAGCTTCGAAAGTCACTAACTAGGGGTGGACGGGATTTTGGTTTAGGGTAAAATAAATTCAAAAATGGGTGTTTGACAGCTCGCCAAAAGTAAAACAAATGCCAAGTGATTTGCAGGCATTTATAGGGCGGTTACATGCCAGTAGGCTTAGTCACTTCCAATATTGATTCACAATGTGGACCAAGGCCTCAAATGGCAGTTCCTTTCCATGCAGTTCCTTATATGGATCGCTGTTCACTTGCTAGCGTCACCTAAGTAACTCCCCGCAAAACTTCCCAAGAGATGTAGGTACATCCTTTTTGACAAAGAGTTTATTCTTACGTACGATACAAAAGAGCCGGGTAAATTTGGTTCGTCTACTGCGTGAAACTCGAAAGCTATTAAAAAAAGTTCAATATATCTTTGTTAATGCGGACAAGCTTAAGTCGTTCCTCACTTCACACTACAATGTTTGTTTATGTATTTCGTTCAAGAGCATTAAGAAAATTCTTTCCTGCAGTTCCATTTTGTTTATTTGTTTCCAAAACTACATCCATATCGTGCTGATAATAGGTCTGTTCCCTTACTTTCTGGTTAAGTTTTGGTAATATGTCACATTTCTCTCATTGCGAGAGATTTCGCTCACAGAAATGAAATACATATAACCAAAAAGAAAAGGAACGCGTTGAACCACAAATTTGAAAAATGCGATTTTTTCTGGCCGGGAATATTTATATATTAGTAGAACAAATCACAAATTGATATTGCAGACCAATATTTGATTTGCTTTTATTGCAGACATTAAAAAATGCCATTTAAAAGGGACCGAAGTTTGACTAAATTTGGCTAATGAGTTCGAATGCATTATCGTTAGGGAACAGACCTAATATCTAACTATTGCATTGACAGTTGCCCGACGCCATACATGATACTGTCAGAACATAACCATAACCCCGCAGCGCAGTGGCCTCCACAAATCGGAAACTTTAAATCACAGTTACAAGTCATGTTTCAAATGTTTTCCTTGCATTAAGGCTTTAATTGGTTCCTTGCTCGCTACAAAAATGAGCATAAACACTTGTTATGTACCGCAAATTAGTTTTGCGTATTTACACCAGCATTCCACAAACAAACCTCCTATGTTATACATACCGCAGTAGCGGATGTTGGTATTAGCATTTTTAGTCAATAATCACATTTTTGTGGCAACAACGCAATTTGACAGAACAAAATCAAAACACAAACACAAAGAGAGAGAGAGAGAGAGAGAAAGAGCGAGAAAAAAATAAACAAAACACCATATCTTCTCAATCCGCCAAACTCACAAAATAATAATAAACATTTCAAGTTCATTTCTGACAAGAGCGCGCACAGCCACTTAAATGCTAGACAACAAGTGGCGATGGCGATTAAAGTTGTTATTTTTATGATCAGACCAAGAGCACATTGTCACGTGCATGCAAATGCAAAGCCAGCCCCTACTATACACAGTACATCAAACATCAAAGCCTCACATGCTGAATACTAAAAGATCATTAAACTGTTCCTTCGAAACAAATGACTTTGTTTGTTTTGCTTTTTGACAGGTGTGCACAGAGGCACTCGTACTCGGACTCAATCGACTGAGAGTTCAAAGTTAGAGCGAGCACTTGACCTTCAACAGCTCAAGCACCGACCTTGGCCAATAAGGCAATTGTTTGTGGGTCTTAAACTTAGAAAAAAAAAAAAAAAACAGTGTCATTCTCAAACAAACTGCCAAACTGTCACCGCCAAGTCAAATGCTGTTCGTAGGTATATGAGTTGAGTATCACTCGCGCTAGAGTTGCTTTGTTTTCTCCTCATATCGATGACAAATCTTCGACTTTTTAAATTGCGTACATCTTTTGCGGCGGGCAAGCCTGTGCGGAGACAGACCCACCTACACCAATCACCTGAGTGACAGTTGGAAGGACATTCATTAGCGACACGTCAACGTCAGACCTGTTCGTTGTTCGTGCGTGTGATTTTTATTTTAACTGACCGTACACATACATTATTGACCCTACGATTGCTCGGAATAAAGCTAGTCTTGACACTATATAGTCAGTTTTTGTCTAGTGGGAACTATATAAGTGCTAGCCTTGGAGGCCGCGATAAGTTCAAATATTTGGCAAAGATGTTAGCATCCATTGCGGGCAGTGTTAAAATAGGCGTTTCGACAGAAAAAAAAAATAATAGAAAGATTCTGTGGGAGACCAGAGGTTTGGGGGTTTGATCACTTAGTGCTGGGGCCAAAGTGTTGGTAGAACATTTTTAGAGAGCATTGCTGGTGGTGGTTCTGTATGTGGACTCTGTGTGTTCGCAAATATTTTGAACAATAATTCTATTGGCGTTTGGCGTTTTAATCCCCGAATATAATACCGGTTTCTACAAATTGGTGATACTCACAGTCACAGTTGGGTGTAGGAAAGTAGTTTTTAAAGGTCATTTGGGAGGGCACGTGTAGCCTGAATTTGTAAGTCAAGTCGTCATGTTTGCTATAGAACTTCACGTTTTGCCAGGAACTGTGATTAGAACGCGTAGATAAGAGAAGGGGGTACGTATTACATCTTGAATAAAGGTGCCACCAAGGTCCGTGCATACTTTGACAGCATCAAAAGAGGTTTTTGTTGATGCTGCTTCTTCTACAGACCTCGTCTTTACTCCGGGCCGAGTAGTAAGCGAAAAATAAGCAAGAAGCTATAAAAATTAAAAATCTTGGAAGTGTTCTAAGCAAGTGTTTCGTAAGGCCCTCGGTATTTGTGGGTTAGCCTAGGGTACAAGCAGTGTCAAGTATATGTCTGTTGCTACCCATTGCCCGGTTCGTCGATGTACGGTAGAAGTGGAAAGTAAAGGCAACAAGCTCAGGCACTCCTAAGCAGAAAAAGAAAAATTCCCTCAAATATTCGTGACAATGTTTTAATCTCGACATCTTCTTTAAACAGAAATGACGCTCAGTGTGGTCCGAAAATTGTGACAATGTAATATCGTTCAAGCCGTTTTTATTGTTTTTCTTACTAATGTATTACAGTCAGTAAACATTCAAAATTAATGTAGAAAAACGACGCACACTCGCCCATACCAACAGCAACTTCCATTACACTTCATCATCAAGTTTCGTTCAGCATACTAATGTTGACAGCACCAGATCGTTTGTCACAGAACCTTAGACTCGTGCGTACTTTATACGGTGCGGTGTGCCAACCGCCGCCCATTAGATACTCTAATAAATCAGGGGTCTAGGGTTTGACTATAAAATAAATTTTACTCATACACATGCTTAGTTTGGCTGCAAAAAGAATTCCACTGCGTGAAATCAGCGCAGCTGTATCGAGTGATCTCAATGATTTATGTTCGCTCGATTCTTTATCAATATCCGTATTTCGAGGAGCGAAAAATTCTGGAAATTTGATCAATCCATTACTGGACCTGGACGTTGCGAACTTCGGCGACAGTATGTTCGCCCGTTGATGATGATAGAGTTAGAGTTAGTGAGTGAGACACGTTAATTGACAGTCCAAACATGTTTGTTGTGAATTTTACATTTTGTTCTATGTTTACCTCCTGAAACCAAGTAGGTAATGGTTGGGGAAATTGATCGTGATGCGGACTTTACTCCTATTATAATATACCCACATGGACTTTAGTATCAGGATTGCTTGTCATGTTACTGAGAATAAATGAGTCAGGATTACCTAGACATATTCGCATTCCAATTTGTAATGTGAATCTGCTTGAATTAGATTCTGTTGGGCGAAACTTTTATGTGGGTAGGTACTTATGAAGATCGTGTGCTAAGTTGAACAGACTGTCGAGCAAGATGAGTCTTGCTAAAGCTATTTGAGATTCTTACGAATTTATGACCAAGTCATGTCAGGATGATAATTGACTGCGATTGTTGGTAGTAAATAGTATCGACACGCTTGAATTGATTGTAGAAAAAGTCATCTTGTGAAACTGCTGCGGGGTTTTTTGTGGCATGTTGCTTGTAAGTCGGTGAAGTCTTGAAAATGAGTATGTAGGAATTGAAGTCAGGCAAGATTCTACATTTAGAATGTTTTTTTTTCCAATTCGCCAAGAGCGTAGCCGATCATTGATTCATTTTTCGCAAGTCAAGTTCATAGTCATATAAACGTGTTTATTCTTATCTTTCTGCGCATTGAAGTCTGCACATGTGTTTTGGGCATAATAAAAGAAAGGAGCGATCATAACAAGCTGTCCCACGTACATTGAAGAAGGGGCAACAGGAATGCTATATTCAATAGTTTACACCGAAATTCAACGCCTGGTGTCTCACTCTTGATAGAAACGTCAAACGAAAACTAGTTGATGTTCGCTGTGAATGCATTGACGAGTATTTGACGAAAACTCGGTTTTCGGATCGGTGTGAAAGGCGTAGAAATTTATGCGATGTTCGGGAATAAATTTAAAAAATTCACTTTTTCTCTAGTGGAAACTTGGGTTTAACTTGCCTGCTATTAACCTATTTGTAGAACAACCCCCAAAGGTAGCTACATGAATTCGGCTGTCAAAAATATTATTCATTAAAGAAAATTAAAAAAAAAACCTCAAATGTGAATGGATGAAAATTTGTTGGCGCTGAAGATGGATAGACAAGTAAAGCTATCTAAAAAAACCATTCGCAACATTTATTCTTCTTACATTTTTTTTTATAAATTCCTTTCAAAATTGTTTGGTATTAAAAAAGTGCCACCGGCGGCCATTAAAAACACGTATTCACAGACAGGAGGAGAGAGAGCTGTCATCCAAAATTTGGGGGGAAAATCGGCTAGGTGCACGGAAGTTGACCGTCTAGTTTGGATATGTGGATAGTCTTTGAGTCCGATGATAGATGGTATTTTTCCTCCATTAAGTTGCTATTAATTCGAAATTCGAAAAATCTAAAAATATTCGAACATTATATTCGTTTCAAAAATGAGAGACATAGTGGCCGTAATAGTAAGGCCCAATGTCTTAAGAATTCGTAGCTACTTATGAGGGCGTAGCTACTTGAATGAATCAGGAAGTGGAATACTACATACATACATAAATATTTTCTTGAATAAATATTCTACAGGATTTGTATTGTAGGTATCTCTTGCGTATACGGACTATCGGATGCAGTCAATCTGTGAGACACGAGTTGAGAAAGCCACCACTGAAGATAGCTTAAAAACAAAATGTTACCATGTGGGTGGTATGAAAATCCAAAACAAATAAGATTGTTATTCTTCCCCCTACTATACTAATTGACTCTGTATAAGTGTTTACATTTCACTGCACGTAGGTCATAAAGCTGTACAATAGTGAATCGAAATAATTGCGATTGAATGACTTAAATAAATATCTGGCGCAATAGGTAGACTCATATGAGACCTCATACTTAGCCTTTCGTTAGAGTGTTAGTTTCTTAGCACGCGTATTGAAGGAACCAACAATCGCAATTCATGTCTGACCGGATGAATTAAGAACAGAATAAGATTTTTTTCTGTCTTTGGTTGAGGCAACAAGTTTTTTTATCATATCTCAATGTGTTTTTTCGTAATCAAACGCAATGGACCCGTACAAATATGAAAAAGGAAACGCTACAGCCATAGAGAAGTCACCTACAATCGCACCTAATTTGACTGAGCGCCGTAAAGTCTCTCAAGATCATGAAAATGTGTGTCTTATGCAAGTGTGAATTAATCATGCAAGTTGTTCATAAAACTACTCGCAAAAGACGTAACAAAGGCAATCATAAAAAAAAAACCCTCATCGAAATTGAGTCACGTTGACATTATACCTTTAGCTTTCTTAAGTTGCATTTAATATTCTCACCGTGAATTACCACAATCAACGCGAGATCTCGTACAAGACCTCTCTTGTCACAGATGTTATAATAGATATCACCGTCAATGTCTGTATGAACCTGAATTCTTAAAGTGGTTTCTCATGGTGATTCACATTTTTCTCTTATCTGATGAAATAATTATAACTTGTGTACGACACTCAAGAACCCTTTATGCCCACAAGGACATGCCAATCAGGGCTGCGCAATAGCCTGCGTAGTCTAAGTCATCATATACTTGACCAAGAAAAATACCAACGCTGGACAAGAGACATTATTTGTAGAATCTCGTTCCGCATAATGTAAACCACAACTTAACTGAGCTAAATAACAAATTACAAGGCAATTAACTTTTATTTATGGCTCGTGTGCTTAAAGCACAGTCAATGGCTTCGTTTGGATATTGAATGCGGTTCAGAGCATGACATATGACATTAAAAAACAAAAAACCGTCAAGCGCCGTGCGACATGAACGTGAGAAGGTTCCGTGGCACTTGGAAAGGCGAAAAACCGTTTCATTGAGTTCTTAACGTGCGGTCAAAGTATCTCAGGGTCAGGATGTTTTCAATGTCATTCGTCGTGCACTCGCAGCCTTCGAGGGTCTTGTGAATACGTCTAATGAACTCACCAATTAACTTGGGCTCCTCTGAAATTACATATGCCGTATTTCGTTTAACCTAGAAATTCCCAATTGTAACAAAGACAAAAGCAGCACATTACGCCATTCTAACAGTGCCATGCATTTCTTCAATTTTAAAGGTCGTACGTGTCATTAATTTCCGCTTCTTCAGCATTAAACATTTTTGTGTGTCATACTAATTCGTCGCAGTGTCAAAATGTATCCACCGTCATCAGCTATGTAACAACATCATGTTAACAATTTTAATAACTTTATGCTAAACGTTGCATAATGTGACGCAAATGCGCCGCAAAGACAAAACGAAAATCCAATAACAACAACAGCAACAACTTCACGGTTGAGTGCTGCCATAATTGTTTTTTTTTTTTTTTTTTTTAGGTGCTTCTCAGCGAGTGTTGGTGTCAACCAATTGGTGGTGTATGGTAAACACAGAGCCATGCGGCTGTATAGGGCGAGTTGGCGCGTAAGCTCATTAGTTCCATGGTAGAATTGGACTAAAAAAAAGCGGGTAAAACGTCCGCAACGGAATCTTGAAGAAAGTGATTTAATGGAGCGCATAGACGCGTTCAACGAGGAATATAGTTAGATGCGCATGACGTGCGGTCGGGCTTACATTATTGCTTATGTAGTTGCTAGTTGGTCTCGCAGTTGCGCCATGGCGTGCAATGATTACAGTTTATTTGGGAATAGCAAAGGTACATGTGTAATTATTTAATAGGTTTATTTTTGTAAAGGTGGCTTAGTTGGACCAATTAGGGATTTCAGTCACGCTTTTTTGCGTTTAAATACTGCTTAGGAAATCGTATTTGGGGTGCATTTAAGTGGGGATATGAATTTTGGATTTTGAGCGCCTGAAAGCATTTGTGAACTCGCAAAATATTCACACAAAGGCAGATTCGGGAGTAATATTCTAAGGAGGAACTCGGTTTTATGGGCGCATTAGATGATCTTAATTGTAGTTTTTAGCTATCCAGAATGACGATGGTCCTGATCTTAATCTTAATAAGTTAACTGGTCCATATGGATTAATATTTTTCAATCTGCGAACTAAGAGTAAGAGACACCGTAGTAGCTCGTCCATTCTGACTTTTTTCGTTAAGAATAAGTAGTCAGATTAATGGCACACAAATCTATTCACACCAAAACCTATTTCGGTCGGGGGAAAACAAAATCAATCAATCAAAAAATTAAATAACGAGTAAGAGTAACGAGTAAGTATCCTCTTTGCTGTAAACAAAATAAGACGAACAAAATAAGAAGAAGAACATGGAAACTATGGAAAAGGTTGTCTGGTAAAAAGAACTAAGGATAAAAGAAGAGTAAAAATTATACGGTAAATGGGATTCGCCACAGATACATTGGAACGTTATTTCTTTGAGCATTTGCATGAATTGGACATCAGTGATATGTGGTTGCAACAAGACGGTGCCACAAGCCATTGCATTTATAAATGTTTTGATAGTAGTTCAAGCCAATACATTTTTTTTTGAGATATCTGAAGTAGTTTTCATTTTATTTAAGAAAGAAGTTGTCAAGTCCTTAATAAAAGACCCTTTACAAGTAATAATTCAATAAATTTGTTGACTCTAGAACCAAATTTTATGGCTAATTCTTTCCAATCACGGTTGGCAGTAAGAAGAAGTTCGTACACCTCCGACATGCAGTTTACCAGCGTTTTTTAGACAGAGGCTGTGAAGTTCACATGTTGCCACTTTACTACCACTAAGAATCAAACAACTACTTGCAGCCATTGTGGTCAATTAAACAATGTATAGGGCGAGTTTGATAACGAAACTGAATTCAGTGAAAACAACCACAACTTATATAAACGAGCGATCGTGTTCTAAACAAGTGCTCATAACACGAATAATTGCAAATTGAATAAGAAACCGCAACCAATTGAAACTAAGACGATTAAGAGCTGCTAGCTAACCAACACGTAGAAACCTCACTTGAGACCATCTCGTAAATCGAATCAAACCTATCTCAAAGCTTGTCTAATATTTCAAGAATATTTTCTTCCCAATTTGATTTTCAAAGCGCATCATAAGACAACAACTGGCCCTAGGCCAGTAATTCAGTTCTGACGCACTTGGGTATATTTAAAAAAAAAAAAAAAAAAACAAAAAAAAAAAAAATAAATGCAGCAACGGACTTTGAAAACCAGTCAGCAATAATGCATTTGACAAATACTCAAAAGAACAAAGTCGTCGATAATTGCAAGCCCATTAAGTTGACCACACAAGTCCGTAATTGCATCTTAATGTCTTATTACCATGTAATTAGATACGAGACGTCCGAGCGGGTGAATTTATTTTCCCGGAGCTTAATAAGCAATTGCAAATTTTCCAACAAACTAACTTTTATTCAATCATTATTATGTGAAATTTTCCATTCGGTGTCTAAGCTTATAGATTATCAATTTGAGTATAAATAACACTTGCACTTTATGATGTAAGCATTCGCTCCTTTCATTGGCCGGAAATGACAGGGAAAATCAATAAAAAATAGTATTTCAAGAGCGCACTAGATGCGGTAACCGCTGCGCCGGCCCTATATAATCCAAATGACTAATGCAACACACCAAAAACAACAACAACAACATCTTTGAATTATATTAACACCCTATAGTGATAAACAAAGCCGCACTTCCAACTTTCATTTTTTTTTTATTTTTATTCATTTCTCTCATACACAATGAAATCAAGAGTCAAGCAGCAGCGCTAACTGTTACTTCCAGTTCCACCATTCCATCATTCCATCGCATCGGGCTTACAATAGAGCGTCATCAAATTAGCGCTATGAGCATAGCATTCGGCGGGCAGCAGATGCCGATTCCGAATTTTGTATCTTTTCTATGCAAAACGTGTAACAGTTGTGTAATCTGCATTAGATTGGGTCACACGTATGCAAAAAAATGTAGCACAAACGCACACACGCATGGGTGGACACTATGGACAATCGGACGCAGGTGAATTGCTCTACTCAAATATTATTGCTAGGGGCTGACCTTTATTTTGTCATTTTTATGGCGGCATGGTATACGCCAAAACGAGTGTTGACAATGTAATTACAATATTTTTAAATGTACTGTCTTAGGTACGGAATAGATTAGCCGGGACTTCTCTGTGTGCATAGAGGGCGTGTTAGGCTTAAGCACCCAATTGATTTTGATTGTTTATTACGTATTGGTAATGCAAATTCATTGCCAAGCTGTTGCAATCAAAACGACTTGAGTACAACAGTAATGAGTTTTCAAAATTAATGGATGATGACATTAATTGAAGGTGAGGTTACAAGCGCTAAGGGCTTGACTAAGATGGTTTCAAGTAAATATTAGTTAGCCCTGAAGTGTTACATAATCTAAGTGCATTATGTATACCTTGCGTAGGATGTGAAATTAAAAAGGGAATTTATTTTGAATACACGACGGCGCAAACGAAGTCAGAACGCGCAGGTAACATTGGCAACACTTTCTCAGTGCTCACTTTTGTCATTTTTGGAAATTGAGATTACAAATAAACCTGTTACACAATCTATGTAATCGCAGACAAATTCTGTTACTTTAATATTTGAACAAAATTTCAAAATTGCTATTGGTATTTCTGACTAAAAATTCTAAACCACAGGAGTTTTAGTTACTAATTACGCACTAAAAACTACTCGTTGTCATTAGTCTAGTTTGTTTAATCATATTTATTTCTTATTCTGACAGTCACTGCTTTTAACTTTGCAATAACTCAAATTATTTCACAATCAGTACCTAGCAAAAAAAAAAAATTCTCAACATATCCGTAAATATTTAGAGCTGTCAGAGCCACCGTGTTTCAGCCTTTATTGTAAACAAGTGTGCGACGAAATGTTTGCAACGATGATTTTATGTCACATCGTACGTAAAAGCTCTTAATATTAACAAGTATATTAATACTTTTCTCAGCTCAAAGTATTTCTAAAATTTTTAAAAATAAGTCAGCACGTAATTCTTATGTCGTTTTCCATTGGAACAGAAAAAATGTTCCTAGTTGTCAAAATTCATGTTCCATTGGTCCCAAAAAAAAAAAAAAGGAAAGAGTTAGAGCAATTTTGGGAATCTCGATTTCTTAGCGGGATTTTATTATTTCGGTTCTTAGGCTACACGTCAGTAGAAAATAGAAAACAAATAACATTGACCGCTGCAGTCAATATCAACATAAATGAATACATTTTTATAAACACAGATTACAATTATAGAACAGCTGACTTTAAATCACACACCAACACAAATGCAAAAAAATGTACTCTCATTTCATGTTCCATTTGCCACGAAAAATCTGAGAGCAAAACTAGAAAATCCCATTGGAAAACGATATTAACCTTTTGTTGGAAATACATAATAAGCACGCTACCAACGGGAAGCGGTCGGTTTGCAGATTTACAGAAGCTTCGCTTGAGCTTGTATACATTTTTTGGTTCCAGGAATGATATCTTATAAAGGGTCCGCCATCTAACTTTTTTTTTTCAACTAGTGCTTATTTCGCGAATGGTAACACTTAGCTCATGTCTGATTTGACAGATAATTAGTTTTATCCTTCCGCTGAACGAATATGGTTGTGTATACGGTTGAACAGCGCTGGGAAATATTGCGACATTACTTTGAAATGTTGCAGAATGTGTGCGAAAATTGCGTACGGAATTTGGAAGAAGAGAAGCACCGTCAGCTCCGTATGTTCGTTATCTTGGCGGGTATGTAAACAAGCAAAATTGTCGCATTTGGGGCACAGAAAACCCGCACACATACATTGAAAAGCCGATATACCCAAAACGAGTCACTGTTTGGTGTGGAATTTTGTCCAGAGGCATAATTGGGCCATTTTTCTTCGAAAATGAGCAAGGAGTGGCCGTTACAGTCAATGGCGATCGTTATCGGGCCATGTTGAACGAATTTTTGTTCACAAAAATTTAAGAGGAGGATATTGGTAACATTTGGTTTCAACAGGACGGCGCTACGTGCCACACAGCCGAAGCTACACTCGATGTTTTGCGCCCTGTTTTTGAAGATCGCATTATCAGCCGCATAGCTGATGTCGTTTGGCCACCTCGGAGCTCCGATTTGCACCGTTGGACTATTATGTGTGGGGTGCCGTAAAAGATAAGTGTTCCGCCGACAAGCCAGAGACAATTGACGCTTTAAAGGACAATATTCGTGAAGCCATTGGTGAAATACAGCTGCACACAATCGATAATGTGCTTAAAAATTGGACCGATCGTGTAGGCTATTTTCCATTATTACCCGGAAGGATTGTACTTTCAAATAAAAAAAGATATTTGAGAAAATATTCAGTAGCTTTTTTTTATAGCATTTTCAAAAAAAAGTTATTTGGCGGATCTGTATATACATTTATATCTTATATATAAATAGGCGAAGGGAAATAGTTAAGAACCACTTTCACTGCCTTCACCACAACATATTCGATTGATTTTTTTTTTGTTGGGAAGAAAGTTCACAGATGCAATGCTGTCTGTTATTTGTTTTCCACTTTGAAAGGGTAATATAAAGGTTGAATTTCTACCACTTGGCGAGAGTTCGGGATGATAGCAAAACTTATCCAGCTGTCATGAGTAGCAGTTTAGGAATAGGAACTTTCTAAACATGCAGCGATTTTCGACGACACCTTCTATAACCTAGCAACTGCAGTAACACTGAATCGGGGACTCAATACAAGCCTTATAGCAGACAGGCGGCTGTCTCCATAGTAGGATCACAATAGGCCTATATGTTGCCTGCAACTATAAAATATCAATCAGATCTATTGCTCGTTCTTATTTCAAAAGGGATACCTAAGTGACTTACAAACTTTCCAAAAGAAAAAAAATCACGACATCCCACCCAAGTAACACGTTTCTCTAGAAAATCCGATAATCATAAGATGAAATTTCTTACAAACAACTCTACCGGACACAAAAATAAAATTACAACGAAAACAAAAACCCCATCAAATCGTGCACACTATGATTATTACTTCGAAGGTGTACATCATGTAACCCCCAAAACAAATATAATATTACAAATATCCAATTTATGTAACACAGAGCGGTATTTCCCAATTTCATTATGAACCATCACTCGGCCCAACACAAACAGCTGGCGCTGAACAGCGCTGCTATACTCAAGCGCAGAGACAAAGGCTAACAGAAGTAAAACACAAAACCGTTTACTAATTCATGTTTACCAATGTCCAACTGGCGTGTGATCACCTTAAATGATTACCATTTGGTAATGAAAGAGAAAAATGAATATGCTGCCCACCAACACAGCTGAGTCTCATCGCAACTAAATGGTCGTGGGGTAGTCGCTAACAAACGCAAATTTTTGCGCCACCATTTTTCTGGGCTGTCATTGGACTAACGTGAAATTCGACATAAGACATATGGGAAGGAAAGAGAACATTGAATACACAACAACAATTGGGAACGGGGTCAGTGATTGTTTAATTTCATTATTATTATACTACCGGCATGCAGAAGTTGTTATCTAGTCTACAGGCGTACCTGACCCAGTTGATAAGCAGGGTTGTATGAACGCAAAAAATTGACTTCACGGTGACAGAATATGACACCGGCAGTCGGCTGAGGAATGTGAAAGCGATTTGTAAGCTTTTTAGTGTTTCAGTGTCACTGTCAGTGTCAGCTGTCATCCCTAATGGGAGAGCTCGCCCAAACCACTTTACCGACAATGAAGAAGGCAAAGGATGAAGCACGAATACCCGCCGATACAAGGTCGTATGCATCTTGGTCGTCCCCCGGTAGCTGATCATGACTGCAACGGCACAACGAAGCGAGACTGCAAGAAGGTCACGTCAACAAAAGTAAGAGTTGGTATATAACCTACCGAACAAGTCAAGTGCAAGGTTTGCCACTGCATCTTGGTACTACTAACCGACGACGCCGTGGTCGGAACACGATTCGTTGAAGCATCGTTGGATAGATCGACCCACCGGCGGCGCTTGGTATCCGTTGAAATGCTAGCTCGTGTGCGAAGTTTACTTTATAAGCACAAAAAATAAACAAAACGTGTGTCGTAAAGGTTTTCGCCATAATACACACGAGGATCATACAGCAGCAACTGCACGTTGTGATATAGCTGCTTTGACGAAGCCAATTAAGATTACTGTCGACATGGAAAGACCGATTTAAAATGGTTGATGGTGATCTAGAAATCTACAATCACTACCGGCCTTGTAGTTGCAGATGTCGTACACTGGTATTGAGACAATAGGATGATCGCGGACACTGACGCGGTTGATGTTAAAAATAAATCGTTACTATGTTGCTGGTCGATTGGGATATACAATGACTTTCCAACTATTACCTTGTGTGGACGGTATAGAAAACTAATGAGTCAAAGGTAACAGTCGAACCCTTTTTTATGCAAGTAACTGGCATTTGTTACTACTAAACCGACACAGCTTATATATGCAAATTTCGTGAATGAACCAAAACTAAGACATATCTATCATTTTTGTTGGAGATTATATTATTTGGGCATAAACTAACACTATCCAACGACCCACATATACATACATAAATTTCCCTCCGAAATTTTGAAATGAAATCCATTTCTAGAAAACTTTCATTTGTTCTTATTGTGAATGCTTTTCAAAGATGGCCGCGTGATCAAAGCTGCCTACTAGTTGCGACGAAATTTGTTTATTCCCAATAGATCAATTACTTTAATAAAAGTATTTATAAATTTTGTACTTCCATCGACTTAAAAAAAATGACAGTTGATTTTCCTTGAGTGATCCCTTCGCAATTGTGGTCACTGATACACAGTAGACGCTCGGTATAGTGAACCTCTGTGTAGTGAACAATCCAATATGGTGAACTACTAAAATTGTACTCTAAAAAGTGAACAATGAAAATCTCGAAGCAATGAACTCGGATTTGTTTTCAAAGAAAAAGCAGTGCAATTAAATTTATGAATGTGAGAAATTATTTTTTCAAAAATGTAATTCCTTCATTATTGAAAAAAAAATTATCTTTATAATCTTTTAGATTTAGATTATAATCTTTATTTCCAATTTATGTGAGGTTACATAACAATGTTCAAAATAAAGTAATTTATATTATTGAAAAAAAAAAAATTATAAGTATTTATGTATTCCTCATAAGAATATCTTTATGACTGTGTTTTTTAAAGATTGATACAATTTATTTTTTTATTATTTTAGTGTTTTGAAATAAAAAGTGTATTGTTTTTTATTTATCATGTATATATATCTGTGTTCCTCAAAAAAATATCTGTGTTTTTAAAGATTGATACAATTTTTTTTTTTAGTGTTTTGAAATTTTTTATTTTTTTGTAGTTTTTTTTTTTACTTTAAACTGTTGAATTGACAAAAACAAAACAAACAGAAGAAAAAAAAATATTTAGGTATATCAAGTAAAGCTTAAACATTTAAAAACTCCCGCTCGAACAGACGTGGTTTTTATTCGCTCACTATATCGAGCGTCTTCTGTATTATCATTATTTGTAAATTTAAATCCGTATCTTGATCTTTTTTTTTTCCTTTCTCTCCTACTTCTATTAAAATGAAAGTGAAAAATCACAGTCTGGATTTCTTTTATACGTTTTGCAGAATATTCGTCCAACCAAATTTCTATGAAATATGGTTCCAATGAAATTCGAATTTTCGAAAGTGAATTTCCCACTGAATTGTCTCGTCACAAGCGATGAAAATTAACAAAACACAGAGTTGATTTCATGGCTGGTATTCGTTCAACACCAGAGTTGTTGATTTGAATATTTATGCACAGTAGAAAAGCATTCGTTAACGTTTTAACCAAAAGCTATGTCTTATTATTTGTTGAGAATTATTACAGTTAATGATCATTGAATCAAAACATTTGCAATTCATGAGTGAAATTGTTTTGTGATTCAATAGAAACCTTGAATTTACGAACTGCATGGCTCTGAAGGCCGCTTGGCTATCAGATTACTACTAGTGTCTCTTCAAGTCGTTCGCAGCATATGTTAAAGTAGCCTTTCCCTAAAAGACGCTGCAATCATATCTGTTTCTAAATGATTTTGGCAGGTCTATAAATTCCATGAAGATATCCGCCTCTGTATACCAGTCCTCACTTTAGAACCAAAATAAGATCAATGGAGAACAATACCACATGTTCAATTTCGGAAGATCGTCGTACTCAGTGTTGAATATACCTCAAGAAGAGTCCGAAACAACCCTGCCTCTATATAACACTCGACTAGATCAAGTCTCGAATAATGTTGCCATACATAGTGAGGTCGACAGCAACGCGTTTATTAAACATGTCCGACTGTAGAGTGGCTGTTCAACTTATAGTAGATGACACAATAACAGATCTACAATCGGCGGTGATGCACAAGTGATAATTCGCTCGAGTGTGCTTATTCTTAAAGAAGGTTTACTGAAGAAAATGCTTTCTCAGCGCTATACCAAAGCACTGCTTATATTCTTAGACAACACATCGATAGGAACCAATGTACGACATCTTTATCAACAAGAATGGTTCTGTCATCGAAATAAATTAATTCCGCTCTGACAGCCACTTTAACTATACCAGACTACCTCCGACTTGAACTGTTTAAAAATTATTTCGAGTAAACATGTACTTACGTATTAAAATAGAGAGTCTTAACAGGGTTTATTAGACCTCACCGCGAGCCCCAAACGCCCTGCTATCAGTCAGGGAAATTCTGGAAAAAATCAATTAAACTTAACATGTTCATTTATTCTAACGTCTAGCTTATTAAAATCTCCAAATCAATTTAAAGATTAAATGCAATCAAGTTTTATTCGCCAAACATTTCGTTTATTTCGAAATTATCATTTAAAGGTAAATATATAAACATTTCTGTTTTGCCATGAAATCATTACCTAAAAACCTGACTGCTTTTAAAATAAACATTCTTGACCAAAAGTATTAACATTTAATTTACAATGGAACTTGGAACAACAAATTGTGGTATTCGACACACAAGGATGATTTTCAACTGCAAATGCACTTACCTGAGTTAATGCCCTTTTGCAACAGGTAGTTGTATTTTTTTTTTGTTCACAAAAATTCACAAATTAACAGCTACGTACATGAATATATCCGCGTGACGTTAAGAAACAAAAAGAAAAAACCTCTAGCAGATCAATACACTTGACAGCTAAAGAAGCAGAGTTTTTTTTCCACCGATCGCGATGATGTTTTTTTTATTTCGAGGATCACTTGCGCTGTCAACCCAAAAAAAATAACAAAAACACAACACAAAGATTTCCGAAAAATAAGTTTTTGAATTAAATTCAGACGGTAGACTGATATTTTTAAGGCACGAATTGCACGATCAAACTGTTTTTGTTGTTTACGATCACTTTTTCTTTTTATTGTTTGGCGCGCAATGCAGTGAGTGGTTGGGGAAAAAATCGCAATCAGTCTGGACGGCTGGCTGGTTGACGGACAATTGCAACAGCTAGCGTCTGGGATCCTGTCTCGAAGTCTAGAGGGCTGCGCACTGAGCACAGACTGCAGTGAGTTGTAAGCTGTGTGTCAATTAACTCAGCCAGAAGTGATATGGCTATAATCTATGACAAGTGCATACAGCTAGGTGGGTTTGTGTTCCACACAGTGAGCTGTAGTGTAACCCTGTAAGCCATGTGGTGTTGCTGTTTTTGTTGTTTGTGCTATAAGTCGGCTGTCAGATATATCACGGAAATAAAGAATCGAATGAGAATTTTGCTTGGCCTTATTTTGGATAATTATGTAATCATCGTAGTTAGTGATGATGTTTGGACAGTTCTATTGAGTTGTCCGGCAGCCCCACTCAGTTGTGGAGCGAACTTGGAAGAATTGTTTGTCAAATGTTATGCTTTGAGGAGAAGAAAAAAATCTTAAGCCGCATCAGTAATCGCCGGTTAGTAGTAGGACGGATTGAATTTATTTTTTACTATGCAGTATGCACTTCAAGAGGGGTAAGCACTCTCAAAGCTGATGCATAATGCGTCTGACTTTGATCGAGCGTGGAATTTGTCGATTGTAGTAAATATTGTCTGATCATAGGTCATAGTCTCAAACAATTAGCTAAGAATTTTTTGTATATGTGTATAGATAATACACGATGTGTGTTATACATAAGAAGCTGAGAAAGGCACAATTTGCTTGCTTTTTCTTAGACAATTACCTATAAGTAGGCACTAATTTTAATCAAATAAGTCGGTAATTGTTCAAGTACAATGATTGGACTTACAGTGCAAAGGTAACATGACAGAAGTTAATAGGTGAAATTTAATTTTTGGTCAATTTTGATCTTAAGAATGCTGCTGAAAACTTTAACGCAGCTACTGTGATGAGAACGAGAATTATTACTTTTGATCTGGATCAGTTCATAAAACAAAATTACTCCTACAAAGCGGCATTTAATAAGACTTAAAAAAATGTTTAGATAAATATTACTTGCAAGATCTCATTTCAAATTCTATTTGCCATTTTCAAGCAGTAAAGTCACATTTTCATATACTTTTCCATTATCATTTGCCACACTGACGTACCGATTTAAGGATCCGAAGATGGATTCTGCCAAACACGAACATTTTTTTTCGCATTTTAAATAAACGAAACGTATAACTTATTTTGTTTTCTTTTTGGGAGAATTTAAAAACATTATAGTTTAAATTGGAGACTGTTGGCTTGTTTTCTCCATGAAATTTTGACAGCGGCCCTAAGTTTATAACATTTATCTTTTCACTACCTCTGTCCTTTGAAAAAAAAAAAAAAATATAGGGTAGCATATCTTTTTTTTACTTAAAAAGATGCTCGCGCAGGAGGTGAAATCGCAAAGGTATCTCCGAAAATTAAGTTACTCGTATTTGTCTGCCTTGGATTGCAGCCTATCCAATCATACTTTCGCTGGGGTAGACATAAGCTCAAGGAAGAGCGTCAATGTAAAAAACTGTGACCAAGTCCACAGTTACTAATGGCATTGCAAAAGAATTTATGTCACCTAAGAAGCTTTTAGCCTCTACATGTTTTCAAAATCACCATACCCACCAACTTGACTTTCAAATATTATGTGTAAGCTGAGAGCCCAAGAAGAGAGGCTACATCTTAAATGATTAATTACTACTGGTTGTGAATTTGCACTATCACGCAATCTTAAATGGGTTGACACTGACAGACAAAGCTTACTGGCAGCACGATTGACCGAACCCCGAACTATGTTCGCACTATTGAAATACACTCAGTTAGAGTAGGTAAGTACCTACTACAAATGGTATAGGGATAGGGTATCCTATTCACTTGCATATTTCTGACGAAGTCGCCTATAGAAGCTCCAAATTCTCTACCCTTAACAATCTTCAATATCTAATAGTGTGTCTATTCGATGGGAGTTCAGACATAATTTTGCAAAAGGCGGGGTTGTTGTCAAATTTATTAAGAAAAGAGCAACTGCACACCGCTAACTTTTTTCGAACACTTTGGCGTTGAGCTCCATTTATACCGGTTCAATAAAATTACTAATTGGAGAGGCGTATGAAATATATTCGGTTCAAGCTGCATGTAAAAAAAATATGTAAAGACTTTAAATGAGTCAATTGAAAACAAATAGTGCGAACTAAAATCATCGTAACCTTATTTGAAAGCACCAACTAAAACGTAAAACCGATATTTTGAAGCTTAACAGTGTGCATACATGACTATCGGAAATGACAGCTTCATCGAGAGTTGTGATAGCTTTTGGAATACACATCGGCCAGAATGTTTACCCAACTGACGCATTGGTGCCCTGTGCATGTGCACCTGCACCTGGTTTACTGCGGGCTAACTTTTTAGGATTGCTCTTTAAGCCCTAAGTGCTGTAATGACAATATATTTGTTTAAAATTCAATTAAATTGGCAAACATCATTACCATTTATCACTTGATTGGGTAAACTATAATATATACATGCAAGTCATGCTACAACTTTGATAAAAAGCATCCGCGCGCACTCAGTACCTACTACTGCGATTGAAAAATAAAAGATGACAACTGATGACCCTCACAAGCAGAATGAAGGACATTGCCCCGAGGGCTGTGGGACTTCTTATACAGGTTTCTACGTTCATACAGACACACATAGATGGAATATTGCACTGTTGAATAAACTGAAGGTTATGACTGCTAAACTTTACAAAGCAATAATGGAATCACCTTCTAGGAAATGCAATGCGGATGCATTGGGCATATGTAAAATGTATGAATAAACTTACACAAGCGGAAGATTGACCTTGTTCCATTATGATGTGATGATGGTGCATCAGCGTCCTCGATTTCATTTAAAGACCTTGAAAATCGCAAGAGCTGAATAACACCGCTCAAGGAGGATGGGACGCGTATTATATGTGCATAAATTCGAATTGAACAATATTTTTTCCATTCTCAGAACTCAGATAGGGAAATTCCATGACCTCTTGTGATGCTGCTTCCATCTTTGGTTAGTCTACCACTGAGAGAGGTTGATAACTCACTTTTTTTTGGATTGTGCCTGATCAAAGTTAATAACAAAATTGGGAACTGCTATCTTATGCAATTTGCTCATGAGGAAGTATTTCCTCGCAGTTAAAAATTCTCACTCTTAAGCCTAGGCCATAAAAAGGCATGTCGACCTTGAAAATCAATGAGGTAGAATAAAGACAGCAAATTTTTATAGGGTAGCTTTCCTGCAACCTTTATAAAATTGATAATGTGGCATAGAATTTCTCAATATTTTCCGAGACCCAATTGTGTACAGTTTTTCATTCACAAGTCGATTACTGTCTGATGGTCAGAGCTTTATGTTTACACTAAAAGGGTAAACCATTTAGTGAGGGAGTCTTTATCGGGGATTTAATTTCACCTTTTGAAGAGGATATTGATGATTTTATCCGCATATCTTCACCACCAGCTCTTTTCAATGTTTCTAAGTAGCCTGCAATCCACAGAAAGGTCTTCCACTACTGACGAATCTGAGAGCCGAGACTCTTCCCAGGAAATAGCGAACCTTCGAGTAGATTCAATTCCTTGATTAGCACTCCTGGACTTTCTAATTTGTTCTTATTTGCTGCAGTCTTTGTATAAAACTTTCAGCCCCTTTGGACACTTCAAGGTTGTAACAAGTCGAGTACCTACAAGGATTGTAAACTGCAGCTAAGAATCTACCAGGGAAGTAAGTATCTAATAGTGGGTTAGTGGTCTTCTTATACCTGAAGTATAGTACACAATGAACAAGTAGAGGGATTGAAAAAGTTCCCTCCTGAAATAAAAAGGGGCCAGGCAATATAACTTTCGCCCGGGCAGAAACACAACTACCATTGTGGAAGTTTGAAAGGCATCACATACTCCGGTCACATTTTGTAGGTGATGATTTTAAGACGTTCGATTTTCTTTCGTAAACGTCTTTAAAATTTTTTTTTAAAAAACCTCATAACTTTGACTGTTTGTCTGCAGCCTTAAAAACGTTCAAAAACGTTGTTAAACTTATGTTTACTTATGGTTGAAATTGTACTACGGTCATAAAATGTATAAATTTGCACAGTCTGATGGAGTAAAATTGATGATATTTGTAGTCTTGGAAATTCTGTAAGTATTGCTTGACAGGTGACTTTCCGAATTCTTTAGCCCAAGAAGTTGCTTCGTTACTTTTATTTTGCAACCATACGTTTTCGGCCCATTTTCCAAAACACAGAACGCAGTCAAAACTATGTACTTGTAGGCTCGTTTTGCAAGTAAACAATCCTTCAAATGTACCTAACCATCCAAATAAGTGGGTGGCCCTGAAAGAAAGATGTGATTTTTAATATCCTTACCCACTTGCATTGTGCTGAATGTTCAAAAGACAAATCATAAAATTTGCTAAACTCAGACCGAATAAATTGAAGTGATAGCTGATTACTATAGAACGCATCCCATCCTAAGTTGTACCATGGCCCCTATTGCGAAGATCAACTATCAATTAATAATTGAAATTTATCAATCAATTTTATTAAATGGTATTGCGACTGTCAACTGTCAATATTGTTGATACATTGTGAATTTTTTTAAAAAAATCTATTGTGATTGAAAAAAATCGGTATTGTGAAGAACAATTCTCATCAATTTTCTTGTCAGCTGTCAATTTTTCTTTCAATCGCAAATTTGCAGTCGATGAGTACGTGCTACCTCAAGGAATAAAAAAAAAAATGTGAGTTTCGAATTAAATAAGTGATACATTTTTAATTTGTTTATTTCCAAAGGTCTCAAAAAGTAGTGAGCAACAAAAAACAGCTATGCAAATTGGTCCAGTTGATGGAAGAAAACGTGGAACTCGCCAAGGGATTTTGTTCCAAAGCTGTAGGCAACAAAAAATGGGAAAGAATTGCTGTAGAGCTGAATAGCCTAGGGCCTCCAGAACGAACTTCGGAAAAGTGGCAGAGATTATGGATCGATCTCAAATGCAAGATTAAGAAGAAGAAAACCGAAAACAAAATAGAAGTAACAGCCACTGGTGGTGGCCCAAACAGGCTTCACCATTTCAGCGATTCAGAAGAAGCTGTTGTTAGTTTGTTAGGACTGAATACATGCGTCAATCCACCTGGAAGAGAATTTGGTATCGAATTTGAAAACGATACGTCAATTGAAGATGCCGCAAATGAACAATCTGTGGATGACCCAGTCCCAATTGAAGGCGAAATTCGTAACAATCACTATTCAAATCAAAAATATTTTACAACTGTCAAAGTTGAGTTTTCATTCACAACAACTTTATTTTTTGCGTTATGTTCACAATAGCTTATATTTTCATCAATTGTATTTCGCAATACCAACATCAATTTTATTTGATAAATTTTGTCAATCGTCAACAGATTGATCTTCGCAATAGGGGTGCATATATTTGAAGAAATTGTAATCGTCATGTGTTAGCACATTATACCATAACATTATCCAATTAAATACTAAACCCACGGGACGTCATAAATCAGAAACGCGTGTCTTTGACGCGTGCCTACTGACCTGGCCAACATTTCTGTTCGAAGAGAATGATATAAATAGTAGGTATGCATACACAACATTAATCTAGCATTTGTTAAGCTACGTAAATCGTTCAATACCTGCCGCCAGTAATTACTGTATAATAGCCTTTAATTAAACTTGTCTTGCGGACTTTTTCTAGTGCTCTCAGATACTTCACGCCGTAGTTGCCCAAGTGCATATTGGATTCGTACAGATTCAATATACAGATGCATAATAGCTGTTGATGATTGAAACTGTCATTTTCGAATCGCCTTAGGTATTTAATAGTCGAGGGGTTCGTTCTAATCATAGACGTGGTTACTCCAACCATGATTATATTTAAGTCGAATCCAAAACATCATTAGTATCTACAAAATAATTTGTGGTCACACAAATAAAAACTGTCAACTATCATTCATTGCGCAGCTTTATTTGCTAAAATCAGTGTTTGTAATGTACTGTAGCCTTACATCATCTAAACGTTCTAAAGAGAATGCGCGCATTATTTGAGATTCATCCGCCCTTTACATTATTTTTCAGCTCCGTACAGTGAAAGTCATGTAATGTTTCCTTTTCAGTGATGCAGACTAAATGGTTACGGAGTTTACTGTTTACCCCTTTCGACGTTTTATAACGTTTAGAACAAGTTTTAAGTGGATAGTTTTAGATTGCAGGAGATTTTTATGATTTACGCTATAAGGTACACATTGAAAAAAATCCCCGAAAAAGTTTTATTGCAACTGTCGTTAATACAACTACATGGTATGTAAAAGGTAATTCTAATTGATGGATATTATGATGAGAGAGCGCATTATTGATAGTGCGAAGGTGCGACTTTTTCGAACGAAATTTGTGTGCTTACTCGGCTACACTGAAATTGTCCATTCTTTCATTTGCGTTGTCATGAGGTAATTAGTTTCTTTTAGACGTAGACTGATGGAACCTGAAGTGGTTTTTCATTCGTGTTTATAGTTTACCTAGGCTTCTCCTAGTGGTTAAAATTGTGTTTTTTTTTATTATAACAAACCCATTTTAGTGAAAGTGGTCCTCGGTTTTGAAGTTTTTCAAAACGCATGAAATAGGTAACGTTGAATTGAAAGTTTTAGGTTCCAAGTTCTTCATCAATTAAATTATGAAAAGCTGTACCCACTTTAAGTTCAATCAAAACTTCAACATTCGACTTAAACGGGTAAACGGTGTTGCCAAGGCCGTTAAATCAGGTTCGCTCCTTTCAAAGAGTCACACTTTTTGTACATTTCGCTCGTTTATGTACCTACGTTAAACACTTCCGTCAGATCTCATTCATCTCATTCGTTTAAATTTAACTGCCCAAATCCATTGTTTACACGAGCAGATGTCATGATGATCTCATTTGAATTTTTCCATCAGACAACAACCCCCAATCCCACACCCACGAATCATTTAATTTTTTGGTCAATTGGCGACCTCTATCAGAAGTATTTATGTCTTTTAGCCAATTTCGGCTAATGTAACTTTGTTGTTTAATTTTTGTTAACAGCATAATACAGCGTGTATCGGAATTTGTCAGAATTTGGGCACATTCAAAAATCTAGTAATCTTAAATCGATTAGATTAGTCTGGTAATAGATGTTTCCTGAACGCAAAAATTAAATTAATCGGTAACGTCACTTTTCTTACGATCTTTCAGCTTAGTAGGTATTCACTAGCGATTCTTAACACGTTCGCGCTCACTTTTAAATGTGTGGAGTTGCTCAGATATACACTTTTGGTAATCATGGTAGAAATACCATTTGAGGTCTGGCAAGTATGCAGAAATGTCTGAAATTGAAATCTAAATCGAATGGAATAATAAAAAGCGTTTTTTTTAAATGACTGCTATAGCCGTCATTTGTGCCACTCATAATGACGGTTATGGCCGTCTGACAGCTATAGCCGTCATTTGTACGGTTGACATAGCTATGATGGGCACTAATGTTAAATGACGGCTGTAACCGTCAAGTTAAATTCTCAAATAACAGGTTGCAGTTTAGTTAAAATTAAAGAAAATAATATTTATTGACATAAGAATGAACAGAGTGAAATACGTTTTATTTATTATGAAAAGGCTCGAAGCATTCAGCACACAAAGCAGGCTTCTTTGGAAAGGTTTTACATCTGGTATTTAGTTTCCTTTCGTATTTTAAGCATAGTGCACCTCGAACATCGAAGAAAATACGACAACTATGTTATTTGATGGTGACATGGTTCGTGACATCTTTATAGCCTTGCGGTGCTGGAATTTTTTCAATAAAATGTTGTTCTTGAGTCCAGGAAGAAGAAGCAAGCGAAGGACTTGATGGTAAAGCACGTTGAATATTGTTTGCTCCTCGAGGTCGACCGCGTTTGGGTATATTTCTTCCCTTTCATGTACTGGCGAAAACTTAACCGACCTCGAAAAAGTAAAAGGGATTCATCCAAAGACAGCTCTTTTTCTGGCGAAAATACATTTTGAATATTTCGCAACAGTGGATTCAACAATGGTGCGACTTTTTGTAGTTTCCCAGTCAATGACAATTTGCAAAAGACATAGGCCAAAAAATTTCATCAATTCAGCTTCACAAACTTTCCTGAAACATAGTTTCACTGATGAACGCGTCTTTGGCTTATTACTAGCACACATGTTTTTAGCATAAATGCATTTATAGAATTCACCAGCAACTCAACTATGTTATTTTAAAATAACTGGTCAAAAATTTGTCTGGGTGTTGAATCGTTCGTGACATCTATTTGTATCCCACTAGTAAAAGTGTTAAATGGAAATTCAGGAATTCTTACTTTGTCCACACTGTCCTGACCGTTGGTATTACCAGCTTCCGTAGGTTGAAATTCTTGAATAATTTCTTGCAGCGCGCTGTTTAACAATATATGTACAATATACTTAGCTTGGCTATCGTACAGGTTTTGTTAACTTTTAAACCACAAAAACAGATAGGGTATTGAGGCAGGTTTAAGTCTGCCATTTTGATGTGTCTCGACATTCACTAAGTGCCATTAAATCAAGTACATAAATTTATGATTATATCACTTTTTCGAAATTAGAAGTTCTGACCAATCTAGTTTAAAACCAGCGAAAGCGATCCCAACTAGCCCAGTGTCATTGAAAAATCAACCACTCTGCAATGGAATGCAAAAAAGACATCAACAATATTTTGCTAATTTATACAGAGAATTGGAGTTACATGTTATTGTTTCATTGAATTAAAACTATGAGTTAGTACTTGTACAAAAATGTAAATACATACCTACATAATAAACGTTTGACATTGACCTTCATTGCCTTGTTTTCGTTGTCACCTACCATAATCTAATCCATCCACCTTAATCATTAAATTCATTCTCAATTTAAAAGGAAAGTCGTTTAAATGATATGGTATAAAATAACTAGAAAACAATTGATATTCAATTATGTTTTGTCTAAAAGTATGCAATCGTTTGGACTGTGAATTTTGTGTGTGGATGTCAAATATATTAGGTTTAACACTGTTGCGAAAATGTTCGTAATTTTCGCACCTATACTAATTTTTGAGATGTTTTGTGCTTTTAAAATATAATAAATTTTGTGTGAATGCTGGCAGATATTTGCAAATGTGTCAAATAACTTTTGCCTCAGGTAGGTACCCTTCTCAGATCATACTATCCATTGCATACTTCAAGGCACAGCATTGTTGTATACCAATTATTGGTTTTATACCATCATCATTCAACTGAATTTCCGTTAAATTTCAAAAATAATTATTACATTTAATAAATCGGTGATCTTTTGTCCTAAATACCTAACAGAAACAATCACCCCTATCGAGGTTCGATAGTATCCGTTTCGGAACAAAATAAATGAGGCATATAAACGCGTTAATTTCACATTAAAATACTCTGCAGCAATTTGTTTTCGGAGAGCTTTGGCAAAAATGTGTCGTGTAGCTGTCAAAAATATGAAAATATCTCGAATGGAATTTTTTGAGGATGGAGGAAACGCGACAAAAGAAAGTTGACAGTTCAATTATTAATTTTATTTTACAATAGGCGTGTTTTTTTGAGCTTCGATCTCAGCAAAGCAAAGTAGGATTTTCAGCACACAACGCTGAACTTGACACTTCGGGACTCGCAATAGTTGTTATAATTGCGTGCTCATGGATAATTTAAGATAAACAAAATTAAATGTGTCTTATCTTTAGAAAGGCTGAAGAAGAAGAAGGTTACAAAAAAAACAAATCTTATAGTTTGAAATTTCAGCTTGAAAAAACTTTTAGCAAAATAATGACGTTCAGCGAAGGATCATAATGAGAATGTTGCATTGATAAAAGCGATATTTCCAACAGAATTTCTCCGATTTCAAACAAATCGAATAATGTTCATTAATGCAACAATTAGCATCACTTTCAACGTCAAGTGTTCACTATTGCAAATGTGATCAAACTGATGCGCAAACATATCGAAAAAAAGCATCATAGAAATACCTGATGCCTTGCTGATTCGCTGACAAAAAAATAAGAAAAATGTCGGAAGAGAAAGAAAAGTAAGTAAATAAACATTTTTATCAAAAGATACTCATATGCTTTTGACAGACAAATTTATAAATTTTGGTTGAATTCCTTATTTTAGTTTTTCTCACAAAGTATCTCAGAGTATTCCAGCGCTGCGGAGGTAGGGACTTAAACAACGCGTTCTTAAACTCAAACGTCGTATTCAATCACCAACGCATCAGCATAAACTGTGCATCGCAAAATGCATTGATGCCGCATCACTGCGCAAATGGTTTGACGTTTCTAAACACAACATAACATTAAGATGCGAGCAAACTACGTTGTTCTCCAGATCTGCGCTGTCTTAAGGTTAGGATATTTAATGAATAGAAGACATAGCGGAACACATCTAATAGGATATATGCATCGACTGTACCACAAATAGACGACAAGTCTATTTAACATTCACCTTATTGAAGACACAGTTGACAGGACCATTCAAATAATCATCTCGTTGGGCCAAAGATTAGCTTCTACCGAGAGATTTAAAAAAAAAAAAAAAGTTATAGGTAGGTACACAAAATAAAAAACGAAATAAATTTAAACAGATTTATATATAAATATATTTGCTTCCTTTACTTATCATTTCATTCATCTTTTTTGTTTGTTTATCCCCAAGATACATAGTTCTTATTTAGGTAAAAAGAAATAACTTTATAATATTAGTTATTTATAATTATTATTATCAAAAATTGTCCTCCATTCCAATTGTTGAAATACTCACAATAGTTTACATTAAACAACGAAAACATTAAAAAAAACGTATATTCCCTGAATACTAAAACCACCCGCCCCGAACGAAGCTGTTAAAAAAGACTCTCGCACTTACACAAACACTAGTTGGGATATTCTCTTTCAAAAAAAAAAAAAAACATTTTTAAAATTCAAAACAAGAAAATGCAATAATCTTTCTTTTGATTGTTCAGTTTAATAGTCTAATAATAACCATTTAATGGTTTGGAAAATCCGAAACAACACACAAATGCAAAATGAACAAAAATGCATTTTTTTTAAATAACGTTTTGCCTTGTCTACTAAAATATAGAAATTACAATACGAATTAAGAAACAACCGAAAAGAAAAAAATATATATTTTCAATTCAACTTAAATCTAAGATAGTTGTCGTTTTTTTTGATTTATAACATTTTGGCGGTATATATTTGATTGTAGAGCAGTAGAAAAATATATCAATATGCATAGAAAAATACAAAACGTAGGCGTCAAAAAGAAAGATGAGGAATTTAAGAGAAAATAAATGCGAAAAAAAGACAAACTTTTCAAGAGTAAGGGTGAAAAACGACAATGATCGCAATGGTAATTAGAATAATTATTATATGCTTTCTGCTTGTTGCTTTTTTTTGTTTGTTTATATACTATTACATTAATGATTACGATTTGTTTTGCAATTATTATTAAATACAATGTAAATTTTTACCAATACAATTATCTTAGTTAACTAGCTACGTAATTTTAGTTATTATTTGACTTCTCTATGATGCAGACTAGAGCTACTGCTATCGCCTATAATATTGCTATTCGAGGATAGAGCGCCGTTCCCATTTTTGTAGGCATGTCCATTGGCATAGCCATTTTTGTATCCATTCCCAACATGACCATTTGTCAAGGATTTGTCAGCAGTCGTCGTTCTTGTACTGCTGCTTTCATCGTCATTCAATACGGGCTGAAAGATAGATGAATTTTATTAGTATTTTTAAGATTGTATGGTAACTTGTGTTGTTATATTGCATCGAGAAACAAGTCTTTGGAGAAGTTTTCGTCCGGGAAATTTAATAGTTACTGCATCAAACTGACAAGGTTAAAATTGAATCGATACTTAACCCTTGCATTATCATAAAGGCTGCGTAAAAGTTATCAACTGGTTACGCTGCAGGTACGTAAATTTGTGTATGCTAACTCACGCCTAATAAAAGAATGTGATATTAATACGGGGACAGTTATTTATCTGTACTTTTTGCATAAACAAATGCTAGACGCTCTAGGCTTGTTAAATCGCTGCCGCCAACTGTTCATACTCACTGAAGGCAAATGAAAACATCGGAAGCAGCCCTCTAAAATTAAACCAATGGGTCAATGTGGGTTGAAAGCTTATTAGAACAGAAGAAGCAACCCAGAGAAAGCTGCAGCTGCAGAATCCTGTTTATATCCTTATCTGTAACGTGTTTCACACTAAGAAGTGATAACTAGTCATTCAACTTCCGTATTGCCTCAGTACTTAACTTTAGTAGTACCGATTTTATAAGGCGAGTTGTCTAGGTGGTATCACAAAAAAACGATTCAAAGGTCTAACTGCATCTGTGTTTCGTCCACCTACCTAAGGGCTTGTTGGCGATTTAATTACAAAAAGAACTCTGGCACTTCCTTTCACCGACTTCTAAAAATAGAATATGCAGCAAAATAGATATATCAAGAACTAGATTAATTCAAGGTAAACACTTCAGCTCTGCACTTAAGACAATTGCGTTGAACAAACTTGTCGAGGTCCAGAAACATGCATTTCCATGAATCAGATAGCACAACGATCTCAGATCCTGCAGTGTGCGTTTTATAACACCAAACAGCCTTATTAAATGTGAAGGTTAATTCAGAAACACCATGTCCAACACAACATGCCCAGGCACAGTCAGACGAGTCTTACGGTTCAATGTATATCAAATACGACGGCCAGTGAGCAAACGATATTCGAAGGTCGCTTGTCCCCAAACAGCAACAGCTGAACCAAGACTCAGATTAAAATGGTATGAAAGGCGAAGCAATTTCAACATAATCCATTCAAAAATTGTCACACTTCCACAGTCCAAGCCCATCAATATCAATGGTCACGGCAACACAAGCGAATTCCAGTCGAACTATTAAAATTCATCCTCATTAATATTTTGCAAAACATCGCGCGCATTTTATAAACCGACGCTGCCTCCAACAAAAAAAAAAAAACTAAGTAGCCATAGCCAGCCCGCGCACCACAAACTTTCTCATTCGCATCGCATATCAAATAGTGGTTAGAGAGCAACATCTGAACAGGGTACGCCTTTTCTTATAAAATGACTTTGACCGATCGTGAACTTGAAATACATCCCAGCAGTAACAGAGGAAACTGGAAAATACCCACAGTTTTGTGCGGCGCTATAAGGAATCCAAAGTCAGGTTTTGTTCGGCGGCAAAACAAAAATTCCACACGACCTTGGATTCGCGATGTTTTGCAAGCAACTGTAGATCATGTCTCCTCTCCCTCTATGTGTGGACAATCCGAGTCAAGGTCTTGCCGAACAACTGTTAAGAGTGGAGGTCACATAAAAACGTCCATAGATTGGGTTTGGGATGTTGTGTTAATGGTTGTATTTGTCTCTAGCGCACGTGACACATGTGTACATTCAATTGAACTTTGATGTATGCCTGCAGATAGAAGATGATTTGCATTTCGACTGTGCTTTCACAACCAAGCGCCAATGGCATCCAATGTGTGTACTAACTTGTTACCTAATCGCAATGATAGTAGGAGTTAATCCCCAAAACAGCACCATAAAACATGAGCTAATGTTAAGTGATCGTGTTAATTTAACTCAATTGTAGTGAATTTCAATACCAACTAGCTGGCTAATTGCTTACAAACTTACCATACAAGCGCCCTTATTACTGTCTTCGTCATGTTTATGCTTTGCACTGCCGTTCGACACTGAACCATTTGTAGTACCATTCACCCTGAGGGCAGCCTTAGCTCTGCGTCCAGCATTTGTGTATTTGGCTTTGTAAAAGTCAGAGAACAAGAACAGGAACATAACGCCATGTAGTCCGATCCATAGAATGAATCCCTTTGGGTAATCACATTCTCTGAACAGCAATTGGAATTGATGTGTGAATATCGCAACAAATTGAACCTGCAAACAAAGAAATGAATAAGCAAATCTATAAGTTGAAACACGTTTTCTTTTACCATTTGGAATGTTGTCAGGTATTTCTTCCACCAGATGTATTTCTGATATTTTGGACCCATGGCGGCGATCATGTAGTAGAAATACATAACAATATGTACAAAGGAGTTCAGCAGGGCAAAGAATGTACTGTGGCCGCCTGGAATTAGATGAAACAATTTGTTAGAATGAATGATATTGCTATAAACAAAAATTAAAAAACGATTGAAGTCGGAATTCTTTTCAGAGTAAAAAAAAAAACGGTAATTTCCCTCCTTCAACCATACCAGGCCCTGTACTAACAAGATCGTCAGACTTGGATGGCTTTAGATTGGATAAAGATGACTACTGTTAGCTGTATTAAGCGAAGATCAACTTGACAGCTTGCCCCAATTTTCACCAACTTCCTCAGCAAAATGCATGTCAACGGTTCAATTTAAGGTAACAGTTCCATTCTTAGAATCAAAGTAGTTACACCGTGTTCCAGTTCTATTTTCAAATTGACAAGCAACAATCAATGCCAAAATGTAATTTACCATTTAAAGAAAGAAGACTTAATTGCACAAATTTCGCAAGCTGTCGTGCCACCCATGATGCCCCAGTGAGTAGTCGTACTTTCCAACTTCACGTCGAACTGCAACCAAACATCATTATACTGGGACATGTTAAGCAACTTTTACGAAAATGAAGACAGTAGTGGCAAGTTTACTGAGCCAACTGTACATCTTTTCCGCATACGGATAAGTTGCAGAACCACATTTTAAAGGAGTCTGCCTTTATGTCATGTGACTGCAATTCTACTGAGAGGCGGTCACTTTTTCTCCGAACTGAACTTGACACAAAGTAGCCACAACAAAGAAGATCCGGTACGTATATATCTGGAACTGCTTAGTAAGTGTTTGCGTAACTCGATGTTTACTAAATAGTATTGCTGGACAAACAATTACTAGATTTATCCTACTGTTTAAAATCACTATTTTACTGACACACAGCTCTGTTGTTGTTGATTTTAAGTGTTAGCAAGTTTCAAGGATGAATGCAAAAGTTCTATTCTGATCGGCTCATCGATGCCATTTGCATATTGTTTGCCAAGTAAGTAACAAAATTTCATCTCAAGTGTTTGGGGGCAATTTAAAACAATTAGTGTGACTGCCTTAACTGCGCGATTTGTGTAGTACAAACAGTTTTAAAGATTTCCCACAATTACAATGCAATTTTACCGAATAAACAATTAAAGCGAGTGTGTGCACATTGTCAACGTCAGCGTTGTATGCAACTTCAAATGCGGAAGGAACAGAGTTCATGGAATACACCTGAACAATTCAAATGGTGCATATACGACATGTTGAGGGTTGCTGTTCGCATTTGGGCAAGGTCATGGGCATTATTCTGTTTTTGTTATCAAAAATAGGTATACTATATCGTGTAATTTATTGTTGATGTAAAGATCAGTAGAAGGGTATGGTATGTCGGAAAATTGGCAGCTATTAAGTTCAGGTGCAGGAATTTTAGCGGAGCGAACAATTGGCATGGGCACATCTCATTACAAAACCTCAGAGGAAATAGGTTTACCGCGTTTAACATTTAAGATTTCTTCGTATCTAGTGAATAAGGCATCTATCCAAAATGCGGATATACATTTATTTAAGCTAATGCATTGTTGTCGCACATAAATAGGTGGCGTCAAGAAGAGAAAAAGATGTGTCGCACCAAAAACTAGTTAGTTGGTTTGTAGTAATAAATTCCTTACATACGTGGCCAACATTTTGAATTTTCATCCACTTACTTCTATGTGTAATAGATTTAAGAGTAAAGTTAATGTGTAGCATGCGATCAAGTCGAAATTCACCTATCCAATTATCTATCCCGACCGGCCACAATAAATGTCCTACCGACACGCCAAGGTAGGTGTACTTTCATGCAAAGGTTTTAATGTTATTCAAGCCGACGACGAATTATGACCTAAAAACACAACCGAGTGATGTGATTTGACATATAGTAACTTTAATTTAAATGTACCCTCCTCATTACTTGGAGTGATATTAACTACCTAGGCTTGGCAATGCGATGACGACACTTTTCGTATAGAATATTTGGATGTGGTGTGATGATGGTGATGTCCCATGTAGAAAGCGGAATTTTATACACATATGAGTTTTTTTTTTGTAGATAATATCAGTACAAGGCTTTAACATCAATATTTTGACGGGAGCTTTGGTTCCCTTTACATTTTACATACATCAATCCACTCCATTTTAAATACACGTTAAGATTGTAAATGACACCAGACGGAATCAACGTTAAAATCGGTAAGAATAAGAGACTTCGGATCATCTTAACTGCGAGTACGTGAGCAGAAGAAGCGAGAACTGCACGTATTACACACCAAATATAGGCGAATTAAGTAAGAATAATTGGAGCCATGTTTAAGAGGTTCCCGGCCGACGTGTTAGCAAATTTTTTTTGTTGAAATCGAGTCATTTCGTAAAATGAAGTGAAACTAGATAACACTTTAAGTACGTTTAAAGCGACGAACGTATAAGTAGCAATCGCCCACGCTTTGGTCTGTCAAAAAGTAAATAACTCACACCCAACCAGTTTCCAGGTTCTGTGTAGAAAAGGTAATTTCTCCAGAAAAATAATCCTGCCCTACGAACCGGGTTTTCATCGATATAAAACACGTAAGGAGCACAGAAAAACAACAAAGGGTATAGCAATTCAGTGCCGCTGCCGTAACATCTCGCCGCTGACTTGAAAGTCTCCTGGAAAACTTGCGCTAAAGGGTTTTTTGTGCGCAAAACAATATCTGGACGTCGTTATTGTTAAGAATTGCGTGATATTTTCATTCATCCTTAAATAATAGTTCCTCTTTATAATGCGAAATATATTATTTTAGAAATTAATTTAGGGTTTCGGCGCGCGTTCACTATTCTGCCGTTTATTCACTATTCTGCCTTCTTTTCGGTGGTTAGATGAATGAGAACGTACGAAGAGAATATGAATATGATAATAGGCCCAGGCCCATCCCCGGACTGTAGCGCCACCTAAGTAGATAATATTAAAGTGACAACGTGTTGGGAAGTTAGAGTTCAACGACGAATTGCACCAGGCAATTATGTGAAGCGTATGTAGATTCAATGGATGAGCGCATGCCTTTGCATAACATCTAGCCCGTCAATTAAATATCTCAGGTGCTTACATGTTTTTATGTATAATACAGTATTTTGCTGGGACCATATTTTTGCATGTTAAATGCATTCTTTTGTTTTGTTGCCATACTGCGATTGTATCACCTATTGCCACAACAAGAGATTCTCGAGTAAGATCCAATGTGGAAAAGGATTTGATTCAATTCAATGCGTTTAGGGATGAATAGTCAAACATTCGATGTTCACCGCATCACAACTCCGCACTTATATATCTTTATCTCAGTTGAAAATTAAATCTATAAAAATATCTTCAACTCGTACATTCCACAAGAACCGACATACTATGTAATATCAGTGAATCAGCTATTTAAAATTCATGTGGTGACTTTCCTCAGCCACTGTTGTTATTTGTTTGAATAAATTTAACATCCCCATTGTAATACTTTAACGATTTCGCGAACCCAATCAAATGATGAAACATTTTCTTTTTACAGAATTCTATAAGAAAACAAATCAAAGAAATAAACAGAAAATCAACTAAACATTACCTGGTGCAAACTTCATGCCCATCCAAACTGAAAATGGCATGCAACCGTGATGAATGACATGCAATGTTGAGACATGTTCCGTTTTCTTGCGCAAAATGAAAAATATCGTATCAAAGAATTCTGTGAATTTAGCTATGTAGTACCACCAACAGGTGCGAGCCATCTACAATGAAACAAATCAAAACAAATCCAATAATCAAACGAGAACCAATAAATAAAACAAAACAAAAGACACAACGCATCAGAAAAAAAAAAAAAACACTATAAAACAAATTAAAAATTGTTTCTATAGAGAAAGATAAACAAAAAATAAGTGAGGAAAAAAAAAACAGCAAAAAGAAAAAAAAAAGATATCTTTTTATGTTTGCAGTCTGAGAATGCGAAAGACGAAAAGAAATAAAAGCAAATGCAAAGTCCAACTACGATAAGCCGTCGAGGTTTTCGGATACTTACTCTCAATGCCATTGCGTTATTTGAAAAGTCTACCGGTTGACACTTAAAACTATAGTGACCCCACCATCCGCTTAGTAAGTACTGAAAATAAATAAGACGACAACTTAGCAAGTAAACATTTAATTTTATTTTTAGGAGATACTTACTTCATAAAATATCCATGCACTAAATATCGTCTGGAATAAATTGTAATACACTAGAATTTTTCTCAGGTCCATTGGTTTTCTGTTCTCCATTAACTTTGGTGCTAGGGATTTACTAAAGTAAGCGTAAAGTACACATAATGCTAGTGTGGGAAATGGTGAGGACATCATTGGCCAGTCTTTTACTCGGGGGTCTGTGAGATGGAAAAGAAAGTTAGTAAATTAAAAGCAATGCGAAGTAGATACAAATAATTAAAAACGAATTATTTGAGCTCTATTGGTTATAAAAGTGTGCATCAGTCGTCTAAGATTGCCTGAGGAGTCTTCGTTCTTAAAATGTAGGGAGTACGCAGTAAAGAAAAATCTCAGTCTGTCAATTGCCATTCACACATGTGAATTATTTCTTGTCCTAATTTATGCCAAAGTTTCTGTCCATAAGCAAAGTTTAAGTCCATATAAAAGCAATCGATTTTTTCGGACACGGCCTGTTTTAAAATTACGAAAGATTAAAGCATTCGGACACTTATTGGTTGATACTGATTTTGAGCAAATGGAAGTGTGTAGTGCGTGAAATGAATTTCTGGGCATCGCCCAAATGAAGATCTTTAAATCGTGTAGGGAAATAAAATACATTCGGAAACGTGATGACGTTTTCCCAAACTTGTACCAAATAATGAATCCTCCCGGTGCCGCGGTGGGTAAAGTGTCATAAAACATAACATTTTAAATGTATAGTATGTATAAAGAAACATTTTAAAGCGTAATCTTTGTTCAACTACTTAAATCAGAACGAGCTAAACGCCGGATTTCATGAAACTAGAATTCAAAATGGGGATAATACTTGAACTGCAAAAACCCAGTCAAGCATAAAACATTATCCATTGCAAATAAGTTACAAGTGGTAGTAGGCCTAGCTAGGTATCTTGATAAAAATTTTATTGCAAACCCTTCACCTTGCCGTAAAACATGGAGCACATCAAAGTCGGCTTATCAGATTAAATCGATTGATGTAATCCATACAATGTTAAATGGAAAAGAAATATTACGGCATAAATTTTTCGGTTAACCTTTAATTGCAACTACGTTTTTGTTTAAAAGTGAAACCCGTATTCTACCGCAATTAACGCGGACAGCAATTAAATGTGAATAATTAACGACAGGGCATATAATTACCATAAAAGTGACATGTTTAATGATAGTTTTATTTTATCATCCATTGATATGGATTGGCAGACATATATGAACAGTGTTGTTTCAGTTTGGGGTTTCATTGCGATTTTTGCCAGACATAAGTTTGGCGTTTGTTTAAACTAAATTTTGGTCATGTACATACGCCAAATTATTGCAGGCAATAGTCACTCTTTTGTACAAACAAAGGCTCAATTTTGATTCTGCATTTGACTTATTAAAAAGCGTGCACGCAAAAATTAGAACGCACAACGAACCCACATTCATAAGATGCTCCATTTTTGCACACATGAACGCCTTTAAGTGAGTTGATTTAAAACACTGAATGAAAATTAATTAAATCGCTTGGCTTCACTTATCCTATGGATGAATATCAAATGCCATTAACTAATTCAATGCAAAAATTACACTCGATGCATTTTTAATTCACTATTTCAACTTGAATGGAATACCGGAGGACTGATAGGAAAATCGTTTATTGCACAATTGCCAATAAGTGGTTAATTAGAAGCTACATATTATTACAATTAAATACTAGCGAACCACCCTACAAAAAATGTATATTGGCCTACAGCGCCAGCGGTTGTTATGCAAAAAAAAAAGAACGCCCTTTTTTAATGACTTAAGGCCATTTAGATTTTCACATAAAGAAAACAATCGATTAAAGAAAACCTGTAATTAATTAAGGGTTAGATAACGAAGGCGTTCACATGTAAATCACCAGTTGTTGTCATGGCAAGCTGTGCGTGTGATTAGATCCATTGGCTGCAGCAGTCTATTGCAAACCTAATTAGCTATATTCAAGTCTTGGGCAGAGATAGTTAATTGTAGAGAACGTTTTTCAGCTCATGAAGTGAAGAGAATTATTTTCTAACGATTGGCACATTAAAACGCTTTCTGTTGACAATTTAAAGTGTATTAAAAAATCACAATGGAAATACATTGTGAATAGTTTTTCTTAAAGGATTTTAATGTGCTGTGCTTCTTATGCTGGAAGGAACCCTCTTTACTGTAGTTCATTTACGTCCTGCGTTCGAAAATGATTGACAAAGGTGGACGTCGCACAGAAAATAAAAGGGCAAAGGCAGTTCTGATGAAGCCTTCACATTAAATAACGGATTCACGGAAATGGAAGTGCGAGGTGCTCTGTTTGCTATTTTTGAAGGAGAGAACGTATACATACCTCGAAATATCAATAATCTGGACCAGACTTTAACCAAGATTATGATGTTTTTATTTTTAAAATACTATACGTAATGCAAGGAAAAATAATTTGGAAAAAGTCTGAGCATGTCAATGACGCCACTATTTTCGTAATTTGAAGACAACCTACAGTTTTACCTTTAACCCCAGGCCGAGCCATTCTGTTTTCGAGAACTATTAGGCTCTCTGACTTCGACCACGAACTCCTCCAATAAATACTTTTCGCTGTACGCGAAAAAAAATTGTGGCTTTCCACAATAGTGCCTGCAGTTCAAATCCATGTTAGATCATCAATGTCATTCGAGAAGTGATCAAGATTTAAACCTTTTAATTGTCAATTTGCCAAGTAAACACTTTTGAGATCGTGAGTCGCGCTCCAACGTTTATTTTTTATAGCATAGGCACGTAAATGTAGTATTATTTTTAAATTAGTTTTTTTTTTTTTTTTTTTTTCCAAAAGCCGCCTCGAATTTCTTAAGGAAACTATAAGTTATGGCATTACCCTCGCCTCAATAAGGTATTTCCTTACTCCATTTTTCATCGTTCGTTCGGCGACAATAAACACTACCATCCACCTGCTGTACACACACAAGCTGCGATCGCTGATCTGACCTCAAGAAATCCGAGACAACAAAATTGTTCCATTTGTTTATGTGCCATAACAATCACGTGAGATACTATGCGACAAAAAGGTTAGCATGGGCATACCGATATTTAATGAGTCGGTGATTAGCAAATGTGACGTTTATTGACACAAAGGAGGTAAGCAAATGTGAGGTGATCAATCATTTTCTCAACCGAGTGTTTTTGATTTTTGAAAATATCGACGTGGGAAAATATTTGAATCGTATATAGAGAGTAAAATGAAACCAATGCAAAACTTACCACTTTGATTGTCCATGAGGTCTCTGTACCAATCATAAATATCGTCTAATATGACCGCCATTTTTGATTTTGTATCTGTAAGTGGAAAAATTGATTTTATTTAAAATACATATACTTGGTGGGTTTGTTTTAACATTATTTTGAATCCCATTAAATCGATTGCTTAATATTTCCCACTTTTTTGTTGTTTTGCAACAAACAAACTGGCACAATCTAAATTCATTCTCGATTATATTGTTGAATGTCTGATCCATTGAATTAATTTTATAAACCAAACAAACAAAACAAAAGCAAATTAATTGTATTTTATGTCTTGACACCGAGGGAATCCTGTATATGTAAAGGGTGATTTTTTAAGAGGTTTAGAACTTTTTTAAAAAAAAAAACACAAAAAATTCGAAAAAATGAATGAAATATTTATTTGAATCGATAGTTTGAACCTTGCAATTTAATGTTTAAAGATAATTTCATGCAAATGTTGACCGCGGCTGCGTCTCAGGTAGCCCATCCGCTGAGTCCAATTTTGGCATACTCTTTCACACATATCGGCCGGTATCTCACGAATGAATGCATGGATGTTGGCTTCCAGTGCGTCAATTGAAGCGGGCTTGTCCCTATACACATTAGCCTTGGCATACCCCCACAAAAAATAATCTAATGGTGTCAAATCGCACGATCTAGGCGGCCAATTGACCGGCCCGAAACGTGAAATTAACTGTTCACCAAACTCGCCTCGCAATTGCGCCATTGTTTCGCGTGCTGTGTGGCATGTGGCACCGTCTTGTTGAAACCACATATCATGCAAGTCAAGAACTTCCATTTCGGGCAAAAAAAAGTTTGTTATCATCGCTCGGTAGCGTTCACCATTGACAGTAACGCTGCGATTCGCATCATCTTTGAAGAAATATGGCCCAATAATGCCGCCGGCCCATAAACCGCACCAAACAGTGGCTTTTTCGGGATGCATTGGTAGCTGTTGCAATGCTTCTGGCTGATCTTCACTCCAAATGCGGCAATTTTGCTTATTTACGTACCCATTCAACCAAAAATGAGCCTCATCGCTGAACACAATTTTTCGATAAAAAAGCGGATCCTCGGCCAGCTTTCCAAGAGCCCATTCACCAAAATTCGGCGTTGTGGTAGGTCGGCTGGCTTTAGTTCTTGCACCAGCTGTATCTTAAAAGGCTTTACGCCCAAATCCTTCCGCAAAATTTTCCACGTAGTGCTGTAACAAAGGCCTAACTGCTGGGAACGGCGCCGAATCGACATTTCGCGGTCTTCTGTCACACTAGCTGATACGGCCGCAATATTTTCTTCACTACGCACAGTACGTAAACGTGTTGGTGGTTTAATGTCCAACAAAGTAAATTTGGTGCGAAATTTGGTCACAATCTTCCGAATAGACTGCTCAGAATGTCGAGAATGCCGATCATAAAATGGAAGCAGCGCGCGATGAACATTTCGAACCGAGCACGAATTTTGATAGTAAAATTCAATAATTTGCAAGCGTTGTTCATTTGTAAGACGATCCATGGTTAAATTGCAAACCAAACTGAAGCTGTTTGACAGTGACACAAGGTACTAAACACACGTCAGCTGTCAAAACCAGTGTTGCCAAAACCAAACCAGATAAAAAATCACCCTTTATTATCTATCTGCCTTAAAAGAGGCAACTGAACGAAGCAAGGCCAACCCTTTAATGTTGGTCTATGCTAATTTGAGGCGCACCATTTGTTTCTATAATTTCCTGCCTGTTAAGAGATATTTATTACAGTTATGACTTTTAGTTCATTCGCCAAGCGTTGAAACAGCTTCTATGAAATGATTCTGGTTTGTGGAGTGGTTATTTTGCATGAGAGGGTGGTTTAATTTAACAATACGTTCGTATGAACAAAAGCGATTTTTGTTTTGCCAAATAATAGCGAATTGTGCGCAATGGTATCTAAGATTGTAAATGCATTGGCAAAGGTATTTGAGAAGTGAATCAAGACCAGATAACCGAAGTTTATCAATGATGTAGGCGAATTTAGCGTGGAGCTTAGGTGTTTCCTCCAATCTGCAATAGGTACAAAAATTCTTTTTTAAAAACCCAAATTGTGTTTTACAAATCAATTGTATAAAACGCAACGATTCCTAACATCAACCCATAACCCACAAACAAAAATATAAATTGCGAAGAAAATTCGGTCAACTCACCTTATAATATAAATGAAACTAGAAAATGACTATAAACGCGTTGAATCGAAAAGCACACTTGTAAAAACAGGCAATAAAAATCAAAAGAGCAATTTTGGTTCCGTTGTGCGCGGGGTGCGATTATTTATTTATTAATTAATTTTTAATTAATTTCACTTTATCACTTAAGAATCTGCAAATAAAAAAAAATAAAAAAAAAAATCATATATTAAAATATTAAACTATTTAAATGGTTGCATTTGAAATATTGTCGGAATTTATTTTAAGGTCAGGCCTGCGCCTCTTTATCTTTTTTAACGAATTTATTACAAAAAATCCGAATTCAAATGATGAGACAAACAAATAATCATGAATGGCATTTGCCCAAAGCCTCAACCATGATGGTGCTGCTTTCGCATGATGTGGTAACATTTCAACGCAAAAGAAACAAATTATAAAAACATAAAATGTTTACCACAATGTGTGTCACATTATTATGTAAAGAGTGTGTGCGTCGTCGCCGTGTTTATTGGATCAAAGTCACATCAAAATCGGAATTCTAATTTAATTGAGTGATTTTGATTGAATGCAAACAGAAAATTAGGAAACAATACGGTTGGTGTGTTACAAGGTTTTCGGTGTGTCGTTTTGGCAACTTGGCCGAAATTAATAGAGTCATCGGATCAAGGCATACCAACTGTCAACCTAGATTTGATTGCTTGATGAATGTGTAAGGCTGCACAAACATACACTTGACCGTTAAAGCAGAAGACGGCCAGGGTCCAGGGATAATGGTTTTTGGCAAGAGCTTCTACAAAGCAGTTAGACAGCACATTTTTTTTTCAACGTGACCAAACCATTCATTGGGAAATTCTATCTATTTTACAATAATAAGAGTTCACTTGACGATCACGCGTTACTTCACACTTCTGATCGGCTATCGGCCCAGAAACTCTTTATAATTATGATAACAGTGCCAACTGTTGGCTACTTGAGGTATAATTTTTCCAAGCCTATTTGCTGATAATATACTCATAGCGATTTAAGTTCCACTTAAAATCTCATTTGACAGTTTATGAGTTATGACATAGAAAAAGTAGCCCATAAGGTATTTAAGTAGAACTTAAATCACTATGAGTAATATCAGCAAACGGGCCTTAATCATTCTTCAGGTTTTTTCCTAATCGCAAAACTTTCTCGTCAGAAATGTCTCCCAATGCCAGTGAACTTTTATTCTTTTGCATAATACTATTGCTCTTAGCAAATAATCAATTTAATTGGATAACACTTGGCAAATAAATGAATGTTTCTCAGAGAAGATTATCTTTGTATCGGACCGTAAATTCATTGTAAATGATGTCTTCGAGAGTATGTGGACAAAACGAATTCTAACCTTCAAACGCTTTGCAAAATATTGATCTTCTCTAGAGGCAACATTTTTGCGTGTGTCGGATGTTGTTTACCAAAAGTGTTTGCAGTTTGGCTCTATTATTCCTCGAAATTACTACACGATCGTAATATATGACTTGGGAAAATGTCGGCATGCTGCTATAGTGTACTGCGGCTATCAATATTACTGCGACTTGAAATTACGAGTTTATAATTTATGAAGGCACTTTGTTCAACTTGAACATGAAAAGGATTGTTTCAAAATGAGAATTCACAGATGACATATAAATGATCTTTTTATAAGAAATAAATTGTTCCCAAAACATCTGTCATCTGTTGTAAATAAGATTCCATGTGTCTTTATATTGTTGTTAGGTAAACTCTAAGACTTAAATAACGAACTGCAAATTCCAGACATTATAATTTGAATGGATGAATGAAACATAAGTGCACAATTTCGGCCAAGCAATCTTACTAACCACTACACTATGGAACAGACAATTGGGATAGGTCGGCATATTCAAGAAATACTAAGACCAAACTATAAGATTATTGGCAGACTCGCCCTAGAACATTTGATCAGCTTGGAGCTCAGTTCTGTCTATTTGTAAACAAGCGCTTATCTTTTCGATATTCAAGCGGGCTACACAAATTTGGAAGCACTTTCTCATATTTCATGCAAGTGACTAAAAACAGCTTCGTGGTTGCCATTGAGTCTGAAAAATAATAAACGTCTAGTAATGTTACCACCAAAGCAAATATTAGTCGCCTCCTGCATACAACTATTCCAATCGGAAAATTTAGAAGCCTTAAAAATGACTCCTTTAAAACGAATGCATAAACTAGATACATGATTTGCAAAATTATATGCCCCATTAGGTGCTAGTCCCAGGTCAGTTCTTAGACGTCCAAATAAATAAACAACAATCGCCATAAAGATATCCAACCTTTCAGCTGCTTTAAGAACAAAAGATAAACACTATCAACAAAAATGTACACAAAATCTTATCTTCGGCGCCAAAATTTACAAGCACTCACTAATTACTTATTTTTTTTCCAGACCTTCGCAGCCGATTACGTATGCAATATGCATGTGCAACATTAAAAATCAAACTCTCAAGAAGTAATAAATCCACTCGATCATGTCACACAAAAAACAAGCAATAGTTTCACACTCCCTGGTGTCGTCCACGCCAATGTACACATTGGGGGCTTTCGTGACCATACACATTTCCCCGGAATACCTTATGAGGCATAGAAATATTTTTATGGCAAACACACACAAAATACCGATACATTGTGATTGTCTTCCCGATAATACAAAACAACACGTAATTATATCCACTGTGACTATGTTACTCAACGAGACACAAACAACACACCGAATGGTGTTTTTTTGCAACCTAATTAAAAGTGACAACCACCAAAGTGCAATAGTACCATCATCAGCAGGAACGGACACGGCCGCCCTAATCAGTCCATCGTTATGGTACATTTATACTGAATCACAATTGATATTCTTGGCACGTTTCGCACACTATGCACACAGTGTGATGGTTCATGCGTACGAATTGGAATTGTTGGGTTATGTGACACGATACTGACGGCATTATTTGCAAGAAGATGTCACAATAAAACGTTTGTCGCTTGTCGTGGGTGGTGGTTAACAACAGTATGCATGGATACTCAAGAGGAAGGACCTTGAAAGGAGTCCATTTTATTTAAAAAAAAGAAAAAAAAGTTTTCTTTTCCTTTTTACGTACAATTTCACTCAGCGCACCGAATTTAAACAAAATCACAACACACATTGGCGGCACCGCAAAAGCGTATGGCAAGCGTGCCGTCGCACAGACTTTAAGTAGGTACTACACTCAAACTTGACTATTGTAAAATGAATCGTGGATTGGCTTTGCGCCTCTCTTCGGTTATTTCGTTTTGTTGGACAACAGGTGTCAAATACCTGTTAATTATTTATTTTGAGCTTCGTCTTTTCTTTTAATCGAGATTTTTGTCTTCTTTTTATTTTTCTTTGCGTATGTAAATTCGTCTTCTCTGTTGGCCGTCGGATCTTGGGTGAGTTGTGTGTCTGTCAACTTCAGTTTCAACTACTTTATGTGAGGTCTTTGCCAGTGACCCAAATTAGCACATGTGTTCTCATTCGAGCCACAACTTTCGTACTACTAAACACCATGACACGAAGTTACTCGGACTTGCTTATCCCAACCAAATCCCAATTTTGTGATGACTGTCAACATGATAACAGAAAAATAAAAAAAGCTCACCGTTCTACTGGATATACGGCGCATTCCAGATAGAAAAGCTTTAGTAAATTGAGGATTTTTTTGTTAATTGAAATCAGTGTATACAAATAAAAAAAAACACCACCAGCCGAAACAAAACTTGTTGTCAGATGTAAATTTTCAACTTTTTGGAGACTGAATTCAACTTTCAATTTTTGACGCAATGCTGAGGCACAATTATTATGAAAGAAGACCTGGAAGAGTGGAAGACAAGAATGAGAGAGAGAAAAAAGCGACAAAATCAACAACTTTCTTTTCAGTTGAGCTTTGGATTTTTTGTTTCGCATTGTTGTTCGCTCTGTTCTTATAAATAGGCGCTCTTTTATTTCACTCCTCTTGACGATGCGTTTTGTGATGTTTTTTTTTTTTTCATTCATTTATACGATCTTGTTAATGATCGGATGAAAGAGATTGGGTTGATACCGTCATTTTTATCTTATAAGTCCATTGTCCAGAGATGCCAAGGAAAAGTTCTCTTGCTCGTTGACGGCAATAATGAGTTGTCGCCAGTTATATTTAGGCGCCAAGACATACAGCCGGAAGATAAGATAGTGCGCGTATACAATGAGTACACCCATCGACGTTCATCACGTGACACTTGTTCCAGCTCAACATGCTATATGGACGACTTTATACAGAGATTTTTAAAATGAGTTACTTATTTATTTATTTGCAGGGTTGCATTTTAAAATTCAATATCTTATAAACTAACACAAGCTTCAGTGTTAGAACAATTTCAATTATAAGACCTTTTTAGTTAAATTTAACTTTTAAAAGCTTAGTTATCAAATAGTTTTAAAAATTCATTTTGATTTAACTTACAAAAAAAACCCACAAAATTACACCTTAAGGTATATTTTGTTACAGCGCGGCAACGCTTGCTTAGGGCATTCCATCTCGAGTTTGGCATTGAAAGAAAATTGTTGCTATTTGTTCTGTGAACTAGAGTCATTAAAGGGAAGACTTCCTTTGCAAGAGTGGCGTAGAGGGTAGAATAACATCTGAACCCATTTTCTGCCTTACTGCACTTCATGATAAAACGTATTTAATATTGATATCTAGAGGAGGCATGTTTAGCAGCACGTTCAGTTGATCGGTCATGCTGAAACATTTATTGAGAGTCCAGCAGCTTTATAAACACACATAGTCTGCTTAACTTTACGCAAGTCTCAAAAATACCCTTATCTATCAGAAAATAAAAAAAAAAAACAATTTGTAAACTTGAGCAAGAGTTGAGAAAAATTTGCATTTGAAAGTTTTCATATATTTTTTTTTTTTTTTTTTTTTTTTTTTTTCAATGCACCGCTCATCTTATTAAAGAGTCGAGACGAGTATGATTCATGGTCCATAGTAGCCTGAACAAAAAGTAACAATTTGCTTGTTTCCACGATAACCTGTCGGTACCTAAATAAAAAACTGACATCCAGCCCAACGATATAAACTTTAGCCCCAATAGGTTTTTCCCGATAACTTGTTATTATCCAAGGCTTGCACCTACTTTCAAATCGTAATTTTTATGTTGTATTTTAGTGGTGGTGTACCTATTAAGATACCAGCCCCGTTTAACATTTAAGAAGCATTTTCCGGGAAGCTCGTAGCTGTTGTAAAAATCGAATAAATACGGCATCAACTTTAACTGCTATAAAGTTTCTTTCGAGACAGCCTACCTACATTAAGTCTTAACAGCTTTCGTCTGGCCAACTACCAGGAAAATGGATGAAATTATTGTACACCAGTGTATCAAGAAATATCAATTTCGTTTAGAAGATTACTTAAAAAAAACCCATGCTTATGTAAGTGGTAACACAACTATAGGAGCTCCTCACAAGGTACTATCTAATTAGCAAACACGATCCACAACACTGCGGTTTATCTACAAAATAAAACGTAATCGAGTGGTAATAGATTGCACAACAAACCAGAAGTTATTTAAACTAACCATACGAATACTGCAATGTCATCATTATTCTAACCAAATGTTACCTGTTGGGCAGAGGTCACTCAACATGCTAAAACTAACGAAAACAAAAACATTCCGCGCTCCAAAGACCACCAAACCAATTAATTAATTTGCAATCTACAAAAAAAAAACAAAAAAAAAAAAAAAATATAAATAGATAACGTTTCATTTAAAATACATTCACTTGACACAAACCTAATTGAATGTCATGATCAATTGAGTTATGGGTCACATTAGATACATCGTCATCGTTGCCGCTGGCATGACGTTTTCTGCATGCGTATATATATCGTTTCCCGCTCACCCTTGACTGTGGGCTCGCCAGTGTTTAATTAAACGCTACGCCATACACATCGTCGTTTTGGGTGCCTGTGCCTTGCTCTATACGAGATACCCAAGATCAGGCGCGCACGCTCATTGACCGAACAAACTTGTGCTCGTGAATAAGGTTAACTTGTGTTGCTTTATTATGACACTCAATTCAGTTGTTGCCTACTCCAAGCGCACGTTACTCAAGCTGAGAGAGTCTCGTGCACTCAAGGCAAACTTGTCGTGAGATGCAGCACTAATTGAAGTGCATTTCCTTATGGCGTCTCTCTTTTAATCGGTTTCGCTGTAAATAGGCTTGAGAAGTTTGCAGCCAACCGATAGAGATCAGTTACGCAACATAACCTAGAAAATGTTTCCAAATACATTTGCTACGCCCCACAATAGAAAAACGAAGTGTGATAGACGAGTAAAAGCCATATTAGCACACCATTCCAACCAATTTGGATATCCAAGAGGAGTACGCGTGTGTGTTCGTAGATACACGTTTCGCAAAAATAATTCGGTTTAGCAATATTCCATATAAAGCCCTCGCAATACAAACCACACCGGTGCGCGCACACACAACTCAATTATTATCTAATCTGAAGGAGGAACAGGCGAGATTGCAAAGCAGTTACGAAGCAGCATATACAATATACTTATCTATGGCATTTGCAGAGTTTTCCTAAGTGAGTCAGAGCGGCTTCAAGAGGTGGCGCAACTCACTGCCAATTGATTACAATGCTGAATCATATTCAAATGATAAATCAGTCAAGAAAAAAAAGAAAAGAAAATGCCCAGGACTGATGTCTGATAAACTTCAAGTATTTCATTGTCGATGAAGCAATCAGACTGCAAAGTGTTTTGATCTATTTTTTTGTTTTATTTCGCGGATTTGTTTTTATTTGTTTAGCATGCTTCTACTTAATTGCAAGTGATTAACTTTTAATTAGGAAATTGTACGATTACGATGCATTGCTAACAAGACAGTCTGTTTCGTTTGCATGGCTGGTAGATAGAACACGAAAACTTCCGAACGAGTGGGACTTGTTTCGCAATTTCTTAAAGGTGTATTTTGAATCGGTTTCAGTGCAATCTTTATGAGGAATTGAATGGGCGATATAACGTAGAAGTCATCATTCCATGAGCTCCAGGTTTCATTCTTGGATTAAGCTCATCAGAAGGTATTTAAAGATGTGTCACCCTGTGAAGCAGGTACAGCTTCACTGAGCACGGAAGTCCCACCTCCACAAAGGTATGATAGTACTGTATCTTACGCCAATTTACTAATATCTTGCGCATCATTCACGGGCAATCTGCAGTGTTCAAGTTCACCGCCTAACGTCATGCTAGGGGATTACGGTGGACTGTCATTTACCTTAGTCTTTTATGATTGACCCTATCTGTAAGATGTTTTGTTTAGCACTCCAACCCTATTGGGGCGTTTTTTTGAATCGGTCGAAATTTTAGAGAGCATATTCTTTCGTCAGTTACTTTCTAATTGAGGGAGGCGCTGAGCAGACAGCCACCGTGCGTCGATGCATCTAGGAGAAATGGCATTTAATGTAGAAAGTGATTGGACTATGCCGATGATACAGAAATTACAATGAGCGGGCTAGATGTGCGACCGATCTACACAAAGCTGTATAAATAAATTTTAAAATATAAACAAAATTAAAACTATCCTTCAGATAATGCACAGCAAAGCAAGGTCACAACTTAACAAAATTACAGCTCTGAATTGTGAAAAGCGTAACAGTTTTGTTACCACTCTGTGACCTTCCCGGTTGACGGAAATACAAATATGGTCACATATATTGTAGTCTTCCTGTTTGTTTTTTTTTTTTTTCTTTTTTTGTTTTTTTTTTCTGAAATTTCCATATGCTAATGCTAACTGCCGCTTGTCACCGCGGCACACTATTTTATATGAGGAAATAAAGGATTCACAATCAAATTGCAGCTTTTATTTATGAGTCTAGATCAAGTACATATAGATGTTTTGCTAAGTGACAGCATTTGGATAGTACATATTTACGTATGATGAATATGTTTCAACGAGAGAACTTAACGAACTATGTAGTTCAAAAACGCTCATGAGACTAGTTCCATTAGGTTCATTTATTTTAGTAATTTATATACCGAGTGTGCTTGTGACCAAACACCAGATGTGCAACTTCTCTGGCTAAATGTTGATAGAAATTATGAAATTTAATTTAAAAACCAAATTTATATAATATTGTAATCTTAATAAACAGTAGATAGGTTAAAACGTTAAAACTACGACTAGATCAGGAACAGCGCCACCTATCGGGTCCAATCCTATCCTATCTCTCAAGTTGCAACAAAATTTCATTGAAATCGGTTGAGAAACAGAAACACTCATATCTGAGCATGCTTTAACAGAGTCGTCACGGCACGAAAGCGTATATACTATTTTCCGTCACGGCGTAGATACCGTATAGATTTTACTGCCAAGACTGGCTAATAGGAGTTTCACGTCAAAAAAAGTTGCTGTTTTCCAAAACCTAATGACAGCTAAACAGATCGGGTCGTATATACCGTCAGGATGCGATTAGAACTGAACCTCAGCTGTACCTTACAAAAAATAAGAAGACGAACATCAGTTTTGTTAGACAGAATAGGACCTTGATCTTTTCAACAGCATACCCTAACCTAACCAGCTCTAATCTGAATTAACCAGTTCCAATCTGAGCAAGTTTCAATGTCGTCCTACTTGTGTAGGGGCACTGGAAAGGCATTGTACCTATAAAATGCAATAACACCGATAATTGGCCAAAAGCAATCTACTTGGCCACGTTCACTATGTCACGGCTGCAATAGTTTCTGGGAATTGTCCAACATGTGATTTACATAAATCGGATTGCATTTGAGGTCTATGAATGCAGAAGACGGGCAGTAAACAAAATGCCAATTCCATATGCGACACACTATTGTACCTGATTAACCTTGACCATGAGTGGTTCGTACCTATTTTGTTTGGCCAACAACAAAATGAGAAAAATATGATTTAAATAATAAATGACCAAAATCAATTAATTAAAATTGCGGCTGTCGATTTGTACTGTTTGGGTAGGTGGGTATGCAAAATCAATAAGTGGGTGCTTCACATATAATCGATTTATGTCTATCTGTGGGCACGAATATATGTATCTTCACTCGGACAATAAGTCGCAGTGGGACTAACTAATAATAATTTATCGTCAGAATGAGTTTGTTTTTGAGTTTGTTAGACTTGAATTGGTTATATGCTATAAAATAAAATATTTTGTCTTTTTTAACAATAACAAATAATTTTCAAAACTTCAAGCTACCGTGCTACTCCGGGCAACTGTTTCGGCTGGCGATTTACACAGATGGAACAATTTTGGCACTGATCTGATAAAATGCTTATGATAACGTGCCGTAGCCGACCAAAAATGTTTCCTGTTTCGCTTGTTTCAGAAAATTTAAATTCTACTTAATGAGTTAACCGATTGTGGTGAAATTAGATGTTACTCCATTAAGTTCTATTTTATGTCTCAGAAGTTGGGTGAGTAGTTTTAATGTAAGGCCGTAACAAAGGGATATATACACAAACAATTTTATTACATTTACATAGCTCAGTTATCGCACATTTATTTAATATGGAGATTGTCTATTTATGATAAATTGAAATAATCAACAGTTTGAAAAAAAATAATTCTGCGACGGATATCTGGTACTATGAAGAGGCGAATGAAGAATAAGATACACTGAACTATGAACTTAATGAGAAATGTACTTAGTTGTAGTATTTCAGAAGATCCAAAAGACGTTGCCTGACTTCCGTGACTATTTTTTTTTTTTTGTTTTTGTTTTGCTTAGAGCGTTAAGCACAAGGCCAGTATTTATAGTCTTCCAGCAGCAGGGGAAAGTTGTAAGAACTTTTTAAGAAAATAACAATGATATGATAATTACTATGCTAGTAATCCAGTCTCTGTTAAGATAAGCCCATTCAACAACATCTCATACGTTTTTGTTTATTCTTGTGTAAGATAAGACGCACAAAATTCTAACCCCACTTCAATGCTTAAAAAAAATATATTCCAAGTCAAGCCAATTAGAACTTGTCTATCAGGTGGTTCATTCCCAGTATCAGCGGTTAGTAATTGTATCTTACAAATATGTAATATGTACTTTGAAAATGTTGAATTCACTGATAAACACATTTGAATGCGTCATTTATTAATAACACAGTGGGTATTTATTTCATGTTATAAAACTAATACATATAGCTAGTTTTAAATTTGCTTTTGGAAAAAAAAAAAACACCACAGCGTGTACGTTAGCAAACTTAATCGCATTACTCACTTCAAGTTGCAATATTCACACACTCATTTAGATACTAGAAACAAAATTATCTCAGAAAATCAATAAAACGATAGTTAATCATAGTTTTTATTCCGGTTCAGCGATAAGGGGAAAAAGTTTAATTGCCCTCCACTTGCATCGTGTGCTGGTGTTTATTCATAGCTGGAATCATATCCCTCAATTAACACTATATGATCTAATTAATCAATTAACATAGCTGCAGTGTCGTTGCTCTTTTGTCTACACAAATAGTTTTATAAACACTGCAAGGAGAATATATACACAATCACTCTGTCAAAGAGACTAGGTATAGCCAAACTTAAAGATCGCCTACACGAATTACGCAACATCAAAGTCATTTCGGATTCGGATACAAGATCACGATTGTTCTGTTTGAATAATACCTTAAATACGAAATTTAAACATTTCATGCGCCTCGTTCGTTTACTCAATTTAATTCGTTCGGATTTTCTTGCCTAATGAAATATAAACATAAATATAAAAAAAAAATATTTAAAACTTGTTGTATGAACAAGCACGTGTTCCAGAGAAAAAAAGGTAGGTGCCACACCCAGCTAAACATCAAAATGCACGCACTTAGAAAAGTGTACATTAGTCATTTAAATGTGCGAAAGTTGTTTGGTAAATAATTTTTTTTTTGTCGGTCTTGATAGCCAATTCTTCTTACTTCATGGTGTAAACATGCGTAAACATACGTATTAAAGTGCCAAGGTGCTAGTACCCATTGAAATGAAGCCCAGGTTTTTTTTATGAATGAAATCTGTAAATAGTGTATGCACACACTTGGAGGGGGAAAATGTGATAATTTCTTAGATCAATTGAACAGGTACTCAGGGACACGGAACAAATTGTGATTCGGTAAAATTGTACGGTGACAGTGTGGGACCTTGAGACGATGTTTGAGCTTCAAACGAATTGCGTTTTAATCGAAAATGTTACCGAGGGGTTAACAAAGCAATCGAATCACAAATAATCGTATGCTTACATTTAAAAAAAAAAAAACAATTAATTAATTGTTTTTGTATTTCGAATTGGACTATATTTATACATATTTAATTACCCCCGCACGCGCGGAATTTAGAATGCCTTCAAAGTCTCATCTAAAATATGCACGTTTTCAGGTCAGAAATTGCGTTATTTCCTTGGATCATTCTCAATTTTGAAACATGTTGCCTTTCCTGGCATTCAAATTAGCAACCTAATTGCAACCGGACAACTAACTGATTCCTGGTAAAAACTAATAAACATGAGGTCAACTTTGAATGTGTCCTCATAACGGGTATTTTTTTAGAGGTTGTTCTTCGATTTGGCAGCACTTTTTCCAGCGTAAACCAATACGAGCTGGCAGCTTATTTAAACTCATTTTGGTTTCCTATTTCAGAAAATGTCACAATAAACATAGATTTCCAGACGGTATCCGTTCCAAGCTGCTTGAAAAACTAGTATTCAGCCGTGACAAGTTTGCTCACCAAATTCGGTCTACGGTCAACGCCATCATAAGCCATCGCAGTCCATCTGCATCTTTTACGATTTAAAGAACTGTTTTAGCTTAACACTTCAGACGAGGTATTCAGACTTCTAAGACTGGGATGACTGAAGGGGCTCGTGGGTTGACAAACACTTTTTCTGGTTTAAAATAACCAGGGACATATCCACTTCAAACTGGCAAGGCGATGAGGGCAACAACTAATTATGTAGTACGAAAAACATAAGTTGACGTAATAGGCAACATTTTGGGATAACATACAATCGGTGTTCCCCCCAATTAAAGACTTTTACATTTTCTCCCGACTTGTTGACCTCCAATTGCAGACTTGTAGCTTCTCCCAACAGTCTATTTAAAACCATTAACGGCGTTGTTTGGGGAAACACCCTCAAGTTCGGTCGCTCGTCTCTTTTATTAAAAAGACACCTCGCACAACCTGAACAGAGGTATACAAACAGGATTACGCCAAAGTCGAAGCCTTACACAGAAGAACGACTACACATTTTCATTTTGAAAGGGGGCTCGTCATTGACAGTGAGTCATTCGGAAAAGATAACACAACATGCACTTTAATGAGCTGTCAACATGTTATTTTAATGACAAATTGCGATACCGTTGCATAGCAGCACTACATATACACAGAGTATAGATAGTCTCGTTATCAACTTCTATAATTAGGCGATACCCCCGTAGGTGATAATCCAGACCTTCCAACAATGGAATCAGTGTTTAAGGAACATTTTTGCGCAAACAAAATGAAACACCATACCATAAACAAAAGCCAAACAAGTTCCAGCCTTTCGACGATTTTAATCTCCATTCTCAGGGTCAATGTGCTTACCTACTTTTCGTGAATAGTTAGATCATTCAATGTGCTATACGAGCACTAGACGTACGACAACGCCGATGCTAGTCGGTGTAGGGTGTAGCTAATTATAATGACGAGCGCTTATAACCAGTTAAAGGAAAAGCAGAAGAACTACTATGACCAGTTTTTCTTCGGTATTTTTATGTCCTCCATCAATATGCAAATGGAAGGGAAGATTTCCTCGTGGGCAATCGTCGTCTATCATTGTAGAACTTTTCTTTGTTTATGTTCCGCAAGGCTCCTTTCAAAGATGTCACCTGCTTACAATTAAACGTGGCTCGGTCAAATATGATAATCTTGCTGAATCATGGGTTCTACTTTCTTCATTATGAATCTGTGAAAACAAAATTACCAAAATCAAGATTAGTGCCCGCCGACTGACCCAACCGGTGCCACTTCGTCCGCTGTCCATGACTTTCATCAAATAAAACCGAAACTCAATGGAATTTCAAAATGTGTTCTTCTTTTTCATTGATTACAGTTTAAGGTTTGGAAGAGGAGGAGGTTGTGCCGACTCTCAGTGACGTGAAAATGTTGAATAGTGTGTGTCTCTTGTTTTGGGTTCAGTCATTGGCTGGTGGCCATCACACGATTTGCACCACTTACCAAAAACAAACAGGGGAAAGCATTATTCTCCACCAACTTTGTGCGTAGTTGGTGTATTAGGGTTTGCGTTTTGTTTTTTTTGTTGTCACTTGGTTTTAGTTTCCTGTTCGTGGTTTACGTTTACTGAGTTTGTTTTTGTTTCTTTTTTTTTCGCCAGCAGTGCCGACACTTAAAGCATGGTCATGCACGTAATTTTTTGTAATTTCTTTTCTAATTATTCACGGTTTTATAAACAAATTTTGCAGTTTTTTTTTTTTAAACATTGTGCGTATTTGGTTTAGGCGCAATTCGTAAGCATTGCACAAGTTTAAATGCAAAAAAGTGCAAACAAAATTGCGCATATCAGATGAAGGGAACACGCGCTATAATTAAGGTGTATGCCAACCACAACGCATGCGACTGTAGTTTTGAGTGACTTGAGTGTATGTCGTGGGAGGCAGCAAATTGAAATTACGCATTCGAGCCAGGCGCCCATATGACAGTCATGACTTAAAATCATGTTTCTAGTAAAGCCGATAAAATGGGCATTAACATTATAAATTTGTTTGTATTTTATTTTATTTAAAAATATAAAGTTCCATCCCTCTAAGGTCTAAGCGATCATAATGCCTTCAATCAATCCGATCTTGCTTATGTCAAAAGCGCAGTTGGGTGAACATTATTTGTTGATACTTTTAGACTAGATTAGATTGTGAAGAGCTCATCCATGACTGTCATGAAAGTGTCTATTGCTTTTTGTGAGCTGGCAGCTATGTCCGATAAATTTGGTGACGACGAGCGGACGTGTTCTACTCAAGCTCTTTTAATAACGACTTCAAATTTAAGAATTTCACTTTATTTTCCAAAAAAATTTCATTTGTGAGCTTCGAATTTAAGACTAGAATGCACACTTTCCACTAACTCAAACAGAAATCCATAAACGAGTCGAATTGTCACATTTCATAGCACTGGTCCCACTCGAAATAATTAATTGCAAGCGACACAAATGGGCAAACACGTTTTGTTGACTGACATTGATTATGATACTTGGAACCACTTATTGTTAATAGAATACGATGTGCATTGTTGTCCCTTTGCCGATTGAGAACTATCACTTAATACAAACGCACTTCGGAGTTTACTTTCCAACCATATTGACTCAAGACAAGTGAATATAACTTCGCAAATGGACTGTTCCAAACGTACCGCCAACAGGTTGAGTGTCAGTACAAAGCGGATTGTTGTTCTATGTCACATTCAGTACTTAAAACGCTTCTTTAAATTCAAACGTCCGCTTTAAACTATTGCACGATATTTATGCGAAGTTCCGGTCTGACTGAGACCCTAAATTTCATTAACTGTGAATAGGTATAACCCAATTTACCCTAAAATAAAAAACCTAATTATTGAAAATATACTGGCATATGTCGGCCCATAGTTCTCCGAATAAGTAGGTAGGTTATGAAGTTTTCGAACCAAGTAGAGATAGTGTCAGGCAGATGATATGCGTTTTCTCACTTCGACACAACTGGGCCAGATATCATTGACAGGAACGCCATTTGCCTAAGCTATCTCTATAGAATAAAGTAGGTATGTACCCATATTGTCTATTTTAATTGATTCTCATTAAGATAAGATAAAGTTGGTTCCAAACGACTGCTTATAATTTGCATTTCCATGTCAACACATTTTAACAAACGCCGATTTATCATACTTCTTCCAGTTGCTTGAGTTAAACGGTTAAATTCAAAAAGTGCATTCATATAAAGGCATCGGTTCGCTCCCCACATGCGTTATCACATAACAGATAGCTACACTTCCGTATTAAACACATGCCACCTTCCACAGACAAAGCATTTTACATATTTGCATGTCCATCACCCTTTTAACTCTCATAAAATTTGAAAATTGTTCACCCCTTGTGGCGGCTGTGCGGTTGGTTGGTGTTTGACAATAATGATGTTGAACATATAGATATATGGCTGTCGTGTTATGCATGAAGACATGCGGGTTACTCTAGTTGTATTAAGTATGAATAACCAGTTTTAATTAGAGTTCTTCTCAAATTGGACCTTAATGATGAATAAGGTGGGTTTACTAATAGCACTCCAACTATGGTTATACCTACACGTGGGTACCGCAGAATTATGTATATCTTTAACCGAAATGCGTGTAGTATTCACTGAAAAAAAAACAGGTCGGATACGACAAAACATACATTATAAACAAATAAAATAGAGAGGTACCTATTTCATTTCATTCAGAACAAAAATGTGTCCCGATTGAAAACCGGTTAGTTATGGTTTTATGGGACTGGGACATTATATTTTGATTTGGTATTTAAAAATTGGAAAAGCTGAGGAAACAACAGGGTGCCTACATGCCAATTGCAATTTCAAGATGTTTAGTAAAACGTAGGCATACAACTCAGTGCCGGTAGTTTGGTCAATTGACGGCAAGCGATTCACTTCCTGACAGGGTAAACCAGAAAGGTCATAAAGTTCAATGCTTCAAAAAATCACTGAAAGACATCTAACGACAAATTGTGTGGATAAAAATATTGTTATAATTCCTATCAGGGGTGTGCACACAAGTTGTTCCTCCATAGAACACGTCAAACTCGGTAATATTTTTTAACAAAAATGGATGTTGTTTTCTCCCCAATTCGGCGAGAATCCCTAATAAATATAGCCGTTCATCAAAGAAATAGCTATCAGGAAGGCACTAACGTATTGTGTCTCATACCCACCAGTGATTGGTCTATGGAATAAGCGAAATCGCGTCCGAAATAAACGTATGTCTTACTTAGATATTGATAACGCTGTTTTCGAAGATGCTTATCTTTTTAAACATCTAGTCACACCCCCAAACGCAAAAGAGAGGACGAAATCGCCTTAGATTGGAGCACAGGAAGTACACAGCTGGAAGCAATTGACCTAAGATCGCTCTAGATGAATAGTCGTATGTATTAGCCAAGCCTAACCCATCGATTGCTTTGCGCATAGAATTACTTTAGTTAAGAAATATTGTCCTGACCATATATTCATGAAAATTCTCCCTTCCTTTAAGAACGTTCGGATACATTATTGTTGTAAATAAATAAGCAATCAAATTGCTTTCACATAGGTAGATAAGTCAATTTCATTCACAATGTAGCTTCTATCGTACAAGAAAGTGTGTTCTGACCTTGAGCAAGAAAATACGACGGCCTTGGCCCCAAATCAATTACGATTACGAATTATCAAGTAGTTTTGTGTACAGTAGATATCATAGTTCACCGACTCAATTCCGCCCACAGAACTACGCTCATTTTGTCTATATAACGCCACAACAATCACTCAAATTTCGATTAACTTCTGAATTAACAAAATATTCATCAAATTTCTTAGGTATTCATTTAAAAAATTTGTGAAATTCTTAAAATTTTCTCCCATTGAGGTTAGGTTAAGTACACCAATTCTGACAGTTTTAGCGAAACAGAAACAGCGCGCGTACGATAAATGAAATACAACTATACCTAAACAAATTAAACTCACTCCTTTGCAAAGCTCCTGCATACTGCACCCTTATTAGTTGGAAAAAAATTCACACTACACATCACGGAACCGATAAATCACAAGCTTACGCATTGCATACGCGAAATGCAACAAATGATGTCATCACACAAGCCTGGCAAACTCATTTTTTTCACCTCAAAAAAAGAAAATTCTTCCTTTTCCAATGGTACCTAATGTCAAAATATTTCCAAATACCACTTGAACATCTCTGCCTGCACAGGCACACACCTCCAGTCATCTTCTTCACTCCAATTGGGAATTTCCCGTTAATTAATCGAATTGAAAAAAACTTGTACCTAGTTTGAGTGGGTTCCAATTCCAATTCCAAAGAGACAGGTTAGGACCGCTTAGGCGCTTAACTGCATATGCTATGGAACAATAAAAGTCAGGTATTGTTTGGAGAGAAAGCTGTGGCTTATGTGATTGCAAATATTATGAAAATGTCAAGTCGGTGAACCAAAACCCTAGATCAGAATTGGCATCGATGATCTAATAAGATGTTCAGTTGATTGTCAAATACTACTGAAGAGCGAGCAGGACACAAAAACAAGGTGTGGGAAAAAATTACCAACAAAAAATCTGGGCTACCGGCTGTTTTCCTCTCTTCCGCAGGATGTTAGAATAGGAAAGAGCTGTGGCCTTTCGTACAATCATGTTTGACGTGCGAGTGCGATGACTAATTACAATGAATTTTCTTCCGTCTATGCAGAAATTCTTTTTTTGCTAAATGAAAACTTACACAATGATGACTTGATGAACTAACTGAAGGAATTGCACACACAAACGAACGAAAAGAATCCGAAATTGAAGCGCTTTTCCGATTGGCGATTTTTTGCGGCCGAAAAGTTGTCAATCACTTAGTGGGCGAAAGAAAATAACTCACATGTAAAATCTAGCAAAAACAGAACGGAAACGAAAGCGTCGGCGGCCAATAATTGCGCGGCGTGTAATTCTCGCGTTCGCGGATAAAATCAAACTCAGTCCAATTCAACCGCTGCACATTGGTTTTAAATTAATTCACTCCGCCTCGCAAGCGAACAGAACACACAGCGGCAGCAGATGGCGGTGGATTCACAAAACACAGTCAAGTGAGCGAGTGCGCTGAAAAGCGCCGTCACAAACATAAGGAATTCAGGCGGTTTATGGGAAACACAAGGGAGGAAAGAAGAAAACGGCACCACTGTCCAAAGGTTAAATGTTTCTAGTCTATTGAACGATTGCTTTGCTTCGTGTTCGTTAGTGTTTTGTGGAAGGAGGATGGTTATTTTATTCCATGCAAATAAACAAAAGAGATAAAACTAAATGCAAACTTTTTTATGGGCTTTCGGCAAAAATGACATTTAAAATACTATGGTACAGTAAGAGCAGAGTGTTGGATTGGATATTATGCTCCTTAAGGGGGAGACGCAATGTCAATTCATAAAAAATGAGCGCTTGTAATTGGGGACGTTCAAGTATATAGTTTAGCAAGTCTGACAGCTCTCTGACTAGATGTATCTCGGTTTTCATTGGCTGGAATCGGTTATATGAGTAGCTGTTTCAGTTGACGCTTATGGAGGGGTAGCCAGCGAATCTAGTCAAGAAATTCGTGACTGAGTCTTAAGTTGTCAGTTAGCGTAGGTATGTGGCTGAGGTGGAAACAGTGACGTTCCTGATCAAACTAGTTTTTGCGTTCAGGTTACATCTTATCCAGACCAAGTTAGATTTGATGTTCGATTTTCCAGCAGAAATTTTTAAAACGACATATAAAACTCAGTCAAATAAAATTGTATTTGCAGATAATTGAATTTTAATAAGCAATTAAAAATAACGCGAAAATCAGGCGGAAAGATTCTTTAATATGCAGATTACTTGAAACTAAAGATATATCGGTAGGTACAAATTTCTTTCCTCTTGTTTTAAAGAATAAGAAGTTATTAGAACGGCTTGATAAATGGGCAGGTTCACACTGATTCCAACTTAACCAGACAGTTGAAATACCATTTTGTTTTCATTATCTACAGTGTCAAGAAACTGCTATTGATTTATTTAACTGTTTAGAAAAATAGATATAATAGAGGTACACAAATATCTATAGGCATTATTTCACTGCTACGTTCGTGTCATGTTGGATCCACCTTAACGTTTTATATTTTCACCAAAATTATTGCCGGTTTGCCATTAGGTAGATATAAAAAGAGGAACACTTATAACCCTAAAAGCATGCGATCGTCTATCAACTAAATCATTCTCCCCGTTTACGAAGGTATGCAATATATTTGTGTGACGGAATTTAAATCGTTTAAACGACAAATGGCAAAAAGTATGTACGCAAGCAAATATAGAAAGATTGTTCGCATCAGGTTCGCATGTCGTGCCTTATCTAGAGGAAAGTTCTTCCTCCTAAAAGTAAAAAAGTATTAAAAGCTATTATCAATATACCGAAATGCCCGAGAGTATGCAATTGTTTTAGGCTTTTTTTTAACAGCGTCTCTCCTAAAAATATGCTAGGTTTCAGAATTATCTTTTAAACATATAAGAATTGCATAGTTCTAGATGTTCATGTGAATAGGTGTTGTGCTTGATTTCTTGGCCTTTTTTTTGTGTGCTTTCGGGGGCTTTTAGGTCTCCAATAAAAACCTAAAAGTCCGACCTGAACAGGAAACGCCCAATTTGGCCGCCGAATCGGGTCCCAATGGCGAAATTTTCAGAAATTTTCCCACTGTTAAAACACCCAAAAAGCTTGAAAGTTCAGACTGACTCCGAGGAAGTGAGATCAGTTTGGCTGAGATGGACGTCTGGTAAGCAGAATACTCACACTTCAAACCACGATTAAGTAAAACATTTTCTATATTTTTCTCTCTCAAGAATGTAGAAAAAATATAGTTTTCCTATATTACAGTTTTGTTTTATTACAATTATTCTTAGATCGATTTTTATTTGTATTATTGAACATCATTATCATCATTGTCACTCTTAATTCCCTAATTCATTTATGCATCCATCTTAAGTTTAAATAAAATTAAAATTACTAAACAAGCAAATTATTATAATCCTTTCATTATACGAGTAATAGAATGATTTTGTGTGTGTGGGGGGGAGGGAAGGGTATGTGTTACTATTTTTATATTTTTTTTTCTTATTGTACGAAACAAAAAAAGACTATAATTATGACGAACGAAATGTGCTTTCACTAGTTATTCGATGACCCGCCGCCGTATGCTCTGTGCCGCGTCGTCGTCGCACTGATGCCATTAATAAGTCCCGCCATTGTATTGCCATTGATTTCGGTCGCCTTCAGTTTGCTGACCACACCATTGGCAAAGCAATTCAGGTGACGTTTCTCCTCGGCGGCTAGTTTTTCCTTCTGTAAAAAAGAAAGAATCAAATATTGAGATCGTCCTTGACTTTTGACACACGAGCTGAAGAAATACAAACCTTCGCTTCTTTCTTCAAGTAGGCCTGTTTGTAGAAGTCCGAGAACAAGAAGTAGAACATAACTGCATGAGCACCGATGAAGTAAGCGAATCCGATGGGGTAATTGCACTCGTTCTTGAAGAACAACTGGAACGAATGTACCATGACCAGGACGAACTGGATCATTTGCAAGACAGTCAGATATTTCTTCCACCAGAGGTACTTCTGGACCTTTGGACCCATAGCGGCCAGCATGTAGTAGGTGTACATAATTATGTGGACGAATGTGTTGAGGAAGCCGAAGAACGTACTATGGCCACCGGGAGTGAATTTCACACCCCACCAGACAGACATTGGCATGATTCCGTGATGGATCACATGGAGAGTGGAGACTTGATCGTATCGTTTGCGCAGCACGAAGAAGAATGTATCAAAAAACTCGGTGAATTTCGAGAAGAAGTACCACCAACATCCGGCTGCTACCTGAGAAATGGAAAATAATTTTCTCATTGTCAATGTCAGATCAGTTTAATTCTGAATGAGTAGCGGGTTCTAGGCTGTATTCAAATTATATAAATGTTGTTGGCATTTGCATTTGAAATAAAATTGTTTGTTTAGATAGATATTTGTGCAAGCTGATGAACTGATAAACGGATGCAAAACCCCCTTTATTTGATTCAAGCCTCGGGCTAAAAACTACGTCAGATAGTGTAAGAGTAAGACTAGTAAACATGAGTTGGCAAATATTTGTATGAACTTTAGTTAGGTGCGTCAAATGCAATAAAATGTCCATTTAGTTGGAATGCCAGTCTTTCACACATCAAAAAAAAAAACAGAAAAAGTCGTTACATGTTTAATAATGTTTACTGACAACAATAACTATATATAGTTTGTTTTAAAATAGGTGTTTGTATCATTAGTCACGCGGATCGAATTCGAATTTATTTGTCTTGATCTGCCAAAATTTCGTGTAAGAAAATGTATATACTTCTCTAAGCCAAAAGTCTATTTGCTCATTCAAAAACAAGAATTGCGCTCTTAAGAAAAATGTTAATACGCGTTGTCAAAATTTAGTTTAGAAAAAAATTGTTGTGGGCTTAAATACAGCGCTAAGTTCTGGCGACAACATACTACTTACAATCTGAAACAAAACACGTTTTTTATACAAGCCTAGTTACCTTCCGCGCAAATAGGTAATATGAGTTCCTTCTATTTAGCTTTATTGTGTGGGCTAAAACTTTAGCTTAAGCTGGTTTCTACATTAAGGCTTCTTTTTAATGGCTTACACTTTAAATATCAATTGTTTTTACATTTATTGCAAAATATTTGAACCGGTTTGGAAGAACTTGAACTGAACTGAATACTGATTCAATGAATACTTAAATAAATTTATCCTTACCTTATATAGCTTTCTGAACAGTCATTCCGGCGAAAAACTTGTTTAATGTCGTTTTCCTCTGGGTAGAAAAATAGTTATCTTGTAAAGATCTAGACCACTTTTTGTTCGATCTAGTACAATTTGTATGTTCGATTGGCATACTTATCAGAACCACTATGCTCACATATTGAATCTGGTCTAAAACACTAACAAGCAAGCATATTCGCAAACTAATAATGACGGATTTAAAAATGTTGGCCATTCGTTAACGAATTCCAGCGTCTTTTATAAATGATAATGGTAAAATAAGTAGATTTCGAGAAACGTGAATAAGATCGCTGATCTGCTAACACTAAACGGTATGAAAGCATTAATAAGCTTCCTAATGAGTTTATTTATAACGCTAATCGGCAATACATCTAAATTTGACATAATCAACCACCACCGAACGCACACATATGTATTATGTGCTTCTTTATGAATCAATGAATGCTTCTTGACTTTTAGATTTTGGTGACATGGTTTAAAATTGTTTCGTTAAGTTTTTCTTTTATTTTTTCACACATTTTTAGTGCAAATTTAGATTTTTTTTTTGTGAAACACTCTTTTGGTTTTTCTTTTACACGATTGGTAAAAAAAATTACAAATAAAGTTAGTAAGCTGTTCGATCTAAATTTTAGCTACCATAGAAAACTCTCCAAAATTTTCGTTCCAGCTAAAAAATCAAATCTTTCCTTTAGAATGTACTTCATATTTATAAAGTAAAGGGTTAACTATTTGTGAAAAGCAAGTGTGCTTATAAATCTATCGTGCCAACTTTTTAATTTGTCGACAACATTCAGCGATAGAAATAAAAACCAATACTTTTAAGCAAGTGCGGGCTCAAATGATTAGCATCGCTTTCCGCAGTAATGTAGTAATTGGCCACAAGCCAACGATTTGTTTATACAATAGCTAACAGTTTTGAGGCATACACAAATATATAGTACCTAGCATATTGTAGAAAATGTGTACGGTAAAATAAGGGACCGCACTCAGTGGCAGTGCACTGTAAACATAGTTTCTGGACTTTGAAGAAGTTCGTTCTCGTTTATTTCAGTTTATGTCAAGCTTTAAAAGCTTTTATACAAAATTGTCTAACATTGTGTAAAGTTTGCTAGCCAAGAATTTCGACCGAGCTTGCAATAATCGTGAAAAAAAAATTAAATTTTTCCTTTCAGACTGTACTTAATATATATGTCGTAGCTTAACGCTGATAGTTACGTTCTCGAATATTAAAATTTAGCTACATTTAAGGCCAACGTTTAGAGAGGAGCTTAAGTTTATGTTTGCTTAAGTTGTGTACTTACTTACGTTTATGTTTTAAAATGGTGCTACTTGTTTTTTGTTTAATATCATAGTGCAAAAAGCATAACTACTTACTGTAAAGATGCAAAAATTATTAAGAATCTGGGTAATGACTCTGAAAATGGCCAGCAAAATGTGATCCAAAAAAGATCATTCAACTAGGACAAAAACGAACGCATTCGAAAGATTTCACGAGCAGATTTATTTAAAATGAACACTTATATTGACTTCGCCACGTAATTAATTAAGTCCACAATCATTTTGCATTATGCAGAGCAAGGCAATAAAATCTAAACAAACTCTGAATTGCATTGTGCTGGGCATTCAGAAGAATCCTCAAAATAAATTGCACAGTAAAAAAAAAAACAACAAATTCTGATGACTGATGAAGATTGATTGAGAACTTCACATTGCTCTGAAGATGATGATTTTTTTAACTTACCCTCATAGCCTTCGGACTGTTTGTATAATCTACCGGTTCACATCGCAGATTGTAACCATTTAGCCACCCTCCTAGGCCTGCCTAAATATATGTACGCAAAAAAATTTGTGAGTGGTTAAAACGTGTAATGTAAAATAAGTTAAATTACCTCGTAGAAGAGCCACGAACTGAATATCACTTGAATAAAGTTGTAAGCAATTAATATTTTTCGCAGTTGAAATGGTTTTCTGTTTTCCATTAATTTTGGACCAAGAACCTGAAATTAAAAAAAAAAATAGACTTCAATTTTGTAAGAAGGAGTTTGGTATTTCGTTAAAGATCAAAACTAAAAACACTTTGTAACGTCATTGTTTCGTTTTAATAATTATTTCACGATGACGTGGGCTTTTTGCTGTAGTAAACCATAGCATATTGAATTATAGCGATATTGCAGATACATCAAAAAAACAAAATCAGTATTTATAAAATACCATTCATAAATAAAATAAGTTCTCTTCTTAAAAAGGGAACCGGTTCCGGTTTAAACTGGTATGTATTATAAATTATGGTACCACTCTTAATAATTGTTTGCTGGTTATTTGGGACAGTGGTGTGAGTGCTTTGAGATCGAGTTTTAAGTAACCATTGTTTATTGTTTTCAATAACACAAATACAGGAATACTTCATCAGAAAAACAAGATACAAATAAATATTTTATTTATGATGACCGCAGATCGATCGACGCCTCTCCCAATTTCTTATTTTGCGCACTTACGTATTTTTTAAGAATTTAATGTAAATATGAAAATTAAAATATGGCAAGCACTTAGAACGTATAAGCTCCAACCTAATCAACAACAAATAATTATGTCCTGCACTACTTTAATGCCCTGCTTCGTATCCAACGCGTCGAAGCTAATGAAAGATTGGGATAAGGCTCTGCTAATGCTTGTCTCCTAAATCACAAACTCAAGGCAGACCAAATAACTAAAAGTTGGAAGAACACGCTCTGACTCTCATATTGCAATAATATCCAGGGGCTTCGACAAGCTACAAAAGCTTTGTCTTAAAACTATAAGGTATAAGCTGTCAGCTTTGCTATCACTAACACAAGACGAAAGGGTCACTTTAAAGGATTTTACATAAGAACTTCACTTTTTTTTACAAAAATAAAGTCTTTGTAAGGCTGAATGACGATAATTTGATCTACACAGTGTAAAAGTCAATATATTTAAACTTTCAAAACGAAATTAGTAGAATTGTCTATAAACATGCGAATTGAGTTATTGATTTTGTCATAGCCTATAAGAAACATAAGTATTCTAGGTAAGGAATAAATAAAACGACAATATTTATCCGTGGAAATAAAAAATTTTGCAACATATTTACTTCTAAGTCCTTTGTTTTTAGGTTCTCAAAAATTTATCAGTGACTCGACACCACTTTAATTTAATGGTGATTATCCTTCCCACAAGTAGAGCTCTATCTTTGATGTTATAAACTTTGATAAAATAAAACGCAAGCTATAAAAAGTACACCAATCTCATCCCGACCGGTTTCATCGTGAATACCGGTTAAGGCGCACAATTTACTTATCTTCAGGTGCGGCTTGGAAGAGGCCATCGTTGTCTTTCCTTCCTACCAACACGCATCAGATGGGGAAAACCCAATTGAAGATGCTGCGGATGCTGCCCTTGAACTTACAAAGTCTCATTTTGTTTATACATATTGCATCCGAAGGAAACTGGCTGATTTTATATAGAACATTAAGCGACTGTCGTATAAAATAGTGAATTGTGGTAGATAGATGGCGCATCTCTTCTTCAAATCCACCTGGAATTTCTGCATTTCATTCGAAGGACACATCGACTCCACTGTCCAATATCCATGGAAATAGCACAGGATGCAATAAAAACAAGAATCTGAACCCAGATTTATTATCACACAGAAACGTATACGTGATTATGGATGAAAGAATGTACATACCTTTACAAAATACGCATATGTAAGACTGATTGCTATCGTGGGGAATGGTGAGCTCATCAATGGCCAGTCTCTTGTTCTCGGATCGGATTTGTTGTCCATCAGGTCCCGCCACCCATCGTAGATTGATGTGATAAATGCCTAAAATTAGAGAAAAAAAAATCCAATGAAACTTGTTTGAACTGCTAAAAATTATTTTAAGAGTGAAATAAGTTGATTTTTCTTAAATTGCACATAAATATTTGTTTGATGAAAGTTGAATAACTAGAATCAATTGAATGAAATTTAATAGCTGCACGATTTCAGTTTAAGATTTTGTTTTGTTTTGTTTCAAGACGAAACATACTCCGCTGTCAGGCAGAACGAGGCATTCAACGCAAGTGAAAAGGCCCCCCAACGAACTGGAAGTGCGCATCTGGAGGCAGTTAGACAGGGGTTGCGCTGACTGGATATTTGTATTGGTTAAGCACCATGCACAGGCCCAGGTCCATCCCGGACTGTATAGCGCCACCGAAGTTAAGTAAACACATCTTTTTCATTTTCATAAAAATTAATTTGCAGAGATGTATAACCTTTCAAGGTGATCTTTTAAATGTTTTTAAAAATCCAAAGATACGACAATCTTCTGGACATTGCCATTTTATAAATATAACATCTTCTTTTTATTTACCCATTTACCAAGCGTCTAGAAGTTATGGCCCTTAAGAAAGTTACGTCTCGAATGGCTTACTTGTAATAGTTAACATATCAAAAGATGGTAATTTTGAAAAATTGTGAAACACCTATTTATATTTACAACGTCATTAAATATCTTCCTAAGCCCAATTTAGATAGAGATATTCGAATCAGACGGGTCTCTTTTCGGCTCTCTACCACTATAAATCTTACCCAGATAGACTTCTGCATTTCTCCAGAGTTCTTCCCTGGGTTCGATTCCTAGTGTTAACGCTAGCATCTTTTTATCTGAGATCTGTTCGATCTGTTTATCGACTCGGTCTCCAACCAATGATGTCCCAATATCCTCATTCTTCTGCTAGCCAAAGCCGGACATTGACACAGTATATGTGCCGCTGTCTCAGATTCCTCCAGACATAGTTTGCAGGTATCATCCTCTTTAAGGCCCATCTTCCTTAAGTGATACCCGAAATTACCATGTCCTGTAGACAAAGCCACCACCCATTTCAATGTACCTCGACTGATGCTTAGATCCCTTCTGTGAGTGGAGCAGGTCGTCCACTTTAATTTAAATATGGAAAGTGTCTACCACCAAGTAGAATGACATTACTTCTGAAATTTATTTTATTTCCATTATTAGAAATTCACTCAGTTAATTGCGAAAATTGAGATTTATTACAAATTGCTCATCCAATAGCAATAAATTATAAACTTATTGAATCATAATATACATTGCACCTGATCAGAGTGATCCTCCTTTTATTGCGTCAGTAGGAGAAACCAACCGATCGATGCGGTAACAATATTCTAATTAAACCACAAAATTGCATTATTTGTTTCCAACTGCACGACAAAGTGTACATTTTAGTTAGCAAATTCAAGTAGACGCCAATGTGATTAGTCGATGCATGTTCTTGGCGGAATTGACAAGATAATGTGGAAAATAAAAAAAATTAAAAATATGAATTTGTGAAAATATTTCTTGTATTTCAACTATAATTAATACTCGGCAACAAGTTTTCCAATTTTAAAAATAATGTATACGTGAGGTCGTCACAACGATTAAGTACCATGTCACTAACGGGCGCAACGTGTGGAAATAAAACACTTCCATGTGTTGTGTAGTGTATGACAAGCTATATAACAAATGTACCCACAAGGTCAAAGGAATTGTTGATTGTACCTATACATGATTGCGAAAATCAGAAAAAAAAAAAAAAACAAACGGATACCTACTTCTTTTCAACATGCATGTATGTAAAGGCATTAACACTCTTGTTCGGCACTATACCACGTCCAGGGGAAGAGAATGCATTTCTCAAATTGATTTACGAATCGAATGAGTAGGTCGTTTTCTGGATTACTCTCACTAGATCCGATGTCGAGTGAAGTGATAAATTGTATGCGGATGTCATCGAATTGATTTATTTTGATCTGCAATTGATCTTGTTGTAACTTGGGCGGATTGCATGATAGTGCACACAAGTGGTATTGATTTTGCGGTTGGCTATATTACTGTCGAACGGAAAATAAAAGGTCTCGAGGAAGAAGAGTTTCAGAATTTTTGAAGTGCTGTGTAGAGTTCGTGAGTTCTTATGCGTAGTATGCAGATGATCCGAAACGAGAAACCCCATACAAAAGTAGTGTTGCTCAAAATTCGTTCATTCGATAGTAGTTGAAAAATCATTCCCTCTACTATCGAAAAAAGGTAATGAACGAAAAGTTATTCAACTAATACTTTTTTCACGCGATAGGTTTGAACGATTCCATTCTTTCATTCAACTTTTCGTTCAACTACTATTTTCATTCGGTAGTACGTTTGAGTGAATGATTTCATTCCTTCAACTTTTCTCATTCAGTTACTATTTTCTCCTTTCGATAGTGGGGTGTGAAGCTTTTTATAACAATAGCCAATGGGTATAAAAGTACGTATTATAATAATATAGGTAACTGTTACGATTATTGCTCGTTGTTTTAATTCTTCAGGGTTGTGCGCTCAGTGGTTATATTCTAGAACTTTTAACGCGACTTTTCTTGATTGGATTTTTAATTGGAGTGTTTATTATTTGGGTTATAAATTGATTGATGAATTACATTCAAATTTGACTTTAAGTGGGTGTCTGATTTTTTGTGCAAACTTTTCTATTTCCATTTTTGATTCTGTACGCGTCTCAAAATAAATAAATTCAAATAATAGATTTAGATATTGTACCGAAGGTTCGAAATTCACAAAGTTCAAATTCCATCGAAATTCAACATGGGTGTGCATGTTTTACTTTCTATTTTCAAGATACAAAGATGTTTCATTAACAAATACTTCCTAGCAGGTTTTTTTTTAAATATTTGTTACTTGTGGTAAGTACTAATTCAGTGTACATATTTATTTTTCTTCACGCAGAACAACATGTGTTTTCTTGTAATTAAAAAAAAAAACAATTTTAAATTTACTCCTTTCAAAGAGATCCGAAAAAAGGTAAGTGAGCTGTGTATTTATTTTATTTATTTGAAATTTACGCGATCCTTAAAAAAAAAGAAGGTAAGTTGGCTTTTTATTGATTTAACTGAATGAATGAATGAAAAAAATTATTCGATAGACGAAATCATTCAGTTAATTACTATCGATAGTCGCAATCATTCGATAGTGCCCAACACTATACAAAAGTCACACAACGAAATCATGAACGAACAATTTCGCTCTCGTTTTCGTTTTGCAGTACGCAGCTGTTGCGAAATGATGGCGGAAAAGTGGGTAGTTGTAGTGGATTGCTTGGCACAACTATCCACTCTCTTTTCGTTTATTGTCCGGGACATTATTTGCTTGCGAAAATTTGACATTTGTACTGCAGTGTTGCCAGCTTTTATAGGAGGTATGGAGAAAAAATGGGAATTTTTGGCGCCAAAAATACCAAATGCATATTTTTTTGTAATTCTTTGCACACGACAATCTTAATTTCAAAATAGGCGGTCATAGCAAAAATTCTTGCAGCAAAAATTTTCCATACGAAAATAATTAAAACAAAACAACTACCACTGATAGAATTCCATCAGAAAAAAATTCCTGACAGATGGAACAGTAAAGAAATTAAATATTTCAATGGAATGATTGAATTTTTTTTTGTGGAATTAACTGAGAAGCTGATCGGAAAAAGTTATTCCTACGAACAAATTTATAAATTATTTTTCTAGAAAATTAAAGGAAAATTTGCCAATTTATTCTGATAAACTAACTTTTTAATTCATAAGCAACATTTGAAGACCAAGATTGAGTTCAACCATCAAGTTTAAGTGTTCAAAAACAAGCAAAAGAAAATGTTTACGGCTTCGTCCTACGTATGGCTATATGTAACTATACGAAAAGAGTACGTTCGCAATTGAAGCATGCATTTTTTTTTTCAGGTCCTAAGGAGCCTAAAAATCACGAAACTTTTAAGTAAATAATCTAATTTAAGGAGCGGAAAGTTCGAGTATCCAAATCAGAGATAAATAGCCGGTGATGGCAATACTGCTACTTGTGCAGCAGCTGATGGAACTCTCCGCAAATTATTTTCCGCTGGCTTTTCGCAGACCATTTGGAGACCACCGGAAAGTTTCGCTTCAGATCATCTGCATACTACGCATTAATACGAATAGAGGCAAACTATATGAAGATTGGAGAATGCCGTGACGATTTTGACTTAGAGTTATGGGGATTATTTTGGGCATGTAAGGTAAGGTTCCGCATAACCAATTAAACTCGAATACATAACCTTGGGACAGCAAACAGATTTTGACCTTGTCCACAAAATGTGTTACCTTCTTTGTGGGGATGCTTTCTTTACTTATTACCTTACTTAAGCGGTTTACAAGATGTTGTTTTTTTCTGTGATCTGTTTATCCTCAGCTATATTCATCCACCTTTATCAAGGATAAATTTTAGATATCAATGACAGACCTACAGTAAAAACTCCATACCTGGCAACCACAGGGTTCCGTAGGCACTTGATATGCAAAATACAGACTATCGAGAGAAAGAAAACGAGCAAAATTTAAAACGCCGTAAATAGCAACTTTTTCAAAATGTAAATGCAACTACATTATGAAGCAAACATATATTTCTTATTCAAGTCATTGTAACCAGCGTCACACTCAAAAGTCACATTAATATAATATCGACAGTAAAATAAAACCATAAAATGAATACAACATTTTTGGGTCATTAATCTATTATTATCTATTACAAAATTAAATTTATTTAATATTAAAATTGTGTCGCACTCACACCGAATGTGTGGGTTATCGAAAAGCGTTCAGTTTGATAAAATATTACATTGGATTGGGTTTCAAAATATAATTTTGATATTTACAAACTAAAAGTATCAAAATATAATTTTGATATTTACAGTTATAGAACGATCAAAATGCAAAATTTACCACGCTCGAGTAAGAAAAGAAAAAATTATAGGGAAAAAAGTAGAAGGATGGATTGTAGATCCCTTCCATTCGTTCCAAAATTGAAACTCACACAAAACGAATGGTTGTGAGAAGCTAGGCCTTGGGTCCCTCGGACCTGTTGCGCCAACTAATTATTATTATTATTGCTAAAAATCCAAGTTAAAGTCCCAAAATTCTCGAGCTTAACATGAAAAAATGTGCTGAAAACTCGATTATCTAAAGAATAATTCGGAGGCACCTGGCTGAACTCGATTTGGATATACATATGCTGTACTGTATATAACTAAGAAAACAAAATAAAGAGGCTGCAATTTGCCCCAGAGTTTATAGATTAACCCATAAGATATGACACCGGGTCTTATGAACGGAAGAGAGTTCATTTGAGCCTCATGGATTTCTCCTTTATTTTGAATTTTTTTCATTCTTCATTCAACTTTTGTGTAACTCTTTGTAGCCAATACTTCCCCGAGTATTTTGCGCTAGAATCAGATCACAATTGATCAAATTGCTACATCGAAAATTTTTCATTTTTTCTATAAAATAAATTGCCGCTCCTCTATAAATGGGTGAGAAAAAAAATAATAATTTGTGCTCTAGAAACAAAGGAGCTAAGCTAAGTCTTTAAACTGTCGTATCGCAGAATAATGAAGACCTAATTTTAAACGAGAGAGCTATCCGATTCGAGTAAATTATTTACCCATGGTTGAATTTTTAGTTTAAGTCTTTCACAAATATCATCAAAATGATTTCCAGTGTGAATCACATTAGAGAGTTAAAATGATCTGAGAAGGCTTCTAAATTCGGCATAAAATTGTCAATTTCCACCCAAAAATAAGAAACTGACACCAACGATTAGTTGCGAGAAGCTAGGCCTAGGCACCTATATCGGCTTGTTGCAGCAACTTTATATTTTTTACTTTCTCGATTACCTAGTACAAGAAAGAGATTGTATTCGTACAAAATTTCGAGCTCGAGATATTAATCCATTCTGACATTACGGTAATAGAGGAACTCAAAAAGTGGGTGGCGAAATTCTGTCCATTAGTCCATATGCTTCTTAGGCCTACGGTCTAAACGCTGTCCCGACTTGGTCCAAACTTCGGACTTTGAGTTTTAGAGCCAACAGTTCGGGGCATTTTAATATTAATGGTAATTCCCATAAAAATTTTCAAACCAGTTTGATTTGTTTGAAAACGGCTCAAACCTTCTGAGCTTGTGCAGAACTTGACACGAACTGAAGCAAAAAGAAACATTTTTCAGCATCTTGTTGATGAAGATCATATTCTATGCTTAAAGGGTATAGATACATCTATTGGCAACTGCAGTATGAGAAATCTTTAGAACACCAGTTTCCCACTATGGGAAATTAAAAACAAAGACTCTACCTACGTTGTAAGTAAACAACACGTCTAAACACATCCATTCGTCTATAGATAAAAATTCCATTTGTCGTTATCTCGCCGTCTCGACACGATATGTTACAAATTATAGTACCTACCCCAAAGCTAATAACATATCTTTGCCTGGGTATATCCAAGAAAATACGCAGTCTGTTAAAAGTTATGATAATTCTCATGTGCTAAGTATAGCTGCATCATCTTCAAGACAACACACCCAAGTGACGAAGTCCAATCCAATGGTGGCAGCCGCCTGTATCCCATTGAAAATTTGCTGCTGATTAAGTGAGAAATAATGCTAAAAAGTTTTTACGATTTCCAAGCAATGCGCCATTTTTGTGTTATAAATATCTAGTAAAACCGTAAATAAGTTATACAGTTTTGTGATATACCATGATATAGTTTTGTTGTGTCCAAGCCTACGCATTTTGGGCGTACCCACATTACAGAGGTATAGTATGACTTACCAGTGTTCAAATTGTTCTCGCTAACGTGTGTGATGATTTAAGATAATTACCGCGCAACGGTTTGAAATCGCGAAAGTGAAAACGGAGGCCTTCTAAACATGTAACCAGCTTTCACTGCGTGTTATTATATGTCCGAGGTGAGTCTGAGAACGTTACGATCAGCTCGAACCAAAGAGACTAAAAGACTGTGAAATGTACATTCTCTGATACGAGGGGTTCAAAGAAGGGACTTTTGAAATAGACTGCAATAAATTCGTTCAGCATAAGGAAATTATCATTAAAAAAACATCAACTAATTTGAACGGGTTTTCCGTTTAATGATGCGTTTCAAGGTTCTTTCGATACGCTGATAGGTTTTATGCACTAAATAAGTCATGTGGATAAATCTAGATTCGAACTGTGGAACTGAAGAATTGGGGAGTAAGGAGTAAGAAAGTAATTGCATTTGCAGGCGACCCAGCACACCTACCACCAACTTAAAGATAAAGATTTTTATAAGCGAAAGAAGGCGTAACCTCTAAAATTGAGCAAAAAAAAAAAAAAAAATACTAAAGCAAAATAAAAGCATTTTATTTCTATAACTTGTTTTCAAGGGAATGACTTGACCATTATGATGCTGTACGCGCAGAGTGAGTTGAATAACTAATGGATAGGAGGAAATGGAGGATCTGGTATGTTTTCGATGAGTGGCAGATCTGCTGAAGAGTAATGACGGTACAAATTGCAAACTGGCGGTGCTATAACAGAAGCCCTTGCGACGCGCGATGAAACCACCACATACAGCTATCCATGTAAGAAGCATGGATTCTTAAGACTTGAATCAGTGCGAGTTATAATGTCTGTAAAGAACGTAACAACATAGTATCAAAGCCCGAGAACAAAAGTAGGCAGCAACAGAAAGGCAGCACCATTTACCACTTGCAGTTTTAGGCGGTGTATGATAGGAAATAAAAAAATGATAAAGCTGTATTGATGTGACGTTTAAAGAAATCACCTTGAGTGTTCTACATGTTTATGACCAATTGGTATTTGTTGTTCTCTGTTTTAATTTTTCGTTCGCTCCCCGTAACTTGTGCAATGTTCGTCTAGACCGAACAGTGCATATTCGAATGGTTTCCAGGCTTGCATCACGTTTCTCCCGGCCTTGCCAGATCATAGGTCAGAGCAATGTATTTTTGTTTGAAAGTTTTGCTCCTTGTAAGGTGCCACGCCCCGAATTAAACTCCACCTGTATTTTATTTTTATGAAGTACTTGATATTTCATATTATTTCGTGACTCAAATTTCGACAACCTTTCTTGCCGAACATAGAGCGTTATAAATTTGTATGTTGGGTAAGAAGTCCCGCGCCCCATTGTCCAATAACACACACATCCTTCGTTATGCATTGCTCAATCAATACAAATCAATGTTCCAAATTTAACAACGTTGGCCCAAAAATATCATTTTCATTTAGTTTTTGTATTGAAGGCGCCGGGCTCACCAGTGATACAAATTTAAATTTTTTTTATTCACTCAAAAACATGCCCTAAGCCCGCTGGATAAAGATCCATTTAAACGAGGAGTTTAAACCGATTTTAACCCAATTTTAAATTACGTTGGGTTAAATTTCACATTAAATGACATTTTTTTCTTAGTTTTATTGTATTAATTATGAATTTAGCCAAAATGCCTCTTTTTTTCATTCGTAAATATTTTCGAAAATCCACGACATCGTAAACGTTGACTCAAGCCCTAGCCTGTGCATTCGATATAGTCGAAGACGAGGCCGACGTTGATTCATCATCTGCTGTTCCATCAACCCTTCGATAAATTCATATTCTGACGACGAAGCCATAAAGATTTTTTTTTAGCTTCTTGCTACATTTTACATACTATTTCACTTTTACTTATTTCCTGAAGGAAGAAACGTCAATATTGTGAATTTGAGTTATAAACCGAGTTAAAATACCTACACTGGTGTCCGTAGTGCAGTTTTAATTCAATCGTTTTAAAGTTTAAAAAAAACGAGTGTTTTGTTCCTTTCTAATGACTGAATATCTGTATACACTTGGGTTTAATTTTTGGAGTGAATAATAATGACCGTAAGTGGAATACAAATAACCTCATGTAATATGTTCGATTTATTTCACAATTTAATAGTACAAATATCTAGTGCTCAAAATTGAGAAGTGGTATTTGTGTACTCGGGAAAGTCAAATAGTACTGAAATCAGCACAATTGTAAGCCATTTTTCAACAGTGCCGCACCCATTAAATCGGAAACCTCTGCGTAAAGTCTGTGATAGGAAGAAGCCCATCGAGGACAGATGGATAAATATTAACTTTATGTATCAGCAGCACATACACTACACATCTCTGTCGAATATTGTTCAGTAGAGGTAGGTAGTTTAACCCCGATTGGGGGACTTTGGGTCCTCCATGACAACGTTTATTCCGTTTAATAATAATTGCTTTGAATACATTTTTAGTCAAGGTTTTTGTCCCTCTTAAAAGAAATTTAACGTGATTTAACATTTTTGTACATTTTTTAATGACAAAAGATTAATTTCAAAAACATTCAAGAAACATTTTTTTAAGTGTTTTTACTACGCAAAAATGGCAAATAGTCGATTTGTCCTAGCCTTCGTTGGTTCAGGCATGGGTATTACTCCGTGCAATTTTTTTTAAGATAAAGTCAATAGAATCACCTTCTTACGTCAATTATGGTCCCCTGACCTCGTCTCAGCAACTAAAACCAGATCACCAAAAATAAAAAATAAAAACTGGAAATATGGAATGTAATGTGCCGAAGCGCAGTTCTACTTAAATTATTCTTATGATGATCCACTTACCAGATATACTGGCAGTAACATCATTATCGCAGCCAAATCAACAAGAAGAATTTATTATATTTCTGCAGGTTGTTTCTACATTTAGCTTTAGAAACCAATTACATTGATATTTAATTTCCTTTGATCAATTCAATCACCTGTTTGTCTTAAATCCCACAAGTGACTCAATTTCTATCTATTTATCGTCGAATCGCATCTCCATACATAAACTGACAAGACCTTCCTCAAAAATAAAAAAATAAAACCAATAGATTTTCTTGTAGATATTTCCGCTACCTCTCAAACACACACTCAAGCAAGTTATTCAATTAAATTTCCCTTCATCAAAAAAAAAAAAAAAAAAAATGTTTACAAATTACCAAATTTCAAAACCTTAACACACGCACAGAATTCTATTTCAAGATCACTTCCTCACCACATGCGCGTCTTTTAACGTTGCGGGAAACTTAATTCGAAGGTAGGTGTCTCACACCTCCGATTGTCGAATATGTGTAATGTCCGGCTTTATGAAGGTTTCCCCTTTGCAGAGGTATGTACCGAAAATCACTCAAAATAATAGTAAACACTCATTAGATGACAGTACTTTTGTTATCCTAACACTAAGCCAGTTAAAATTGCTGTCTAAATGTCGTGCAAACAACACGCTGTGTCATTACACAAAAAAAAAAAAAAAATAACTGCATTCCTAAGAAAATAAAATTAGGAGACTGAAAGGTACATAACCCACAGAGATAGGCCAACCTAAGGTTTTGACCGACCCGATATCGTGTCGCCAGCGACAACTTTCTCAAACATCCGCAAAATAAACAAACTATCACCGGAATCTAAATTAAAGCCAGGTCGGAAGAGTGAGAGACCCCGGTTTCTAGTTGCCTCAATGGGAGTAATGGGACACTTTAAGATCGAAAAAAATACGTAATTAGCCGGTTACGTGATAGGTGTACATACAGGTAATTGCATAATAATTGAATTTGTGTTTTTTTTCTTTTGAGAGATGGTGAGAGAGTATTTACCAGTCAGTCGGTCAGTGGGGTAATTTTCACTTTTTGGTCTTTTCTTAGGTTTTGTGGTGGTATTGTGTGATGGCTACGGATTTGATAAATAATTGTGGTTGAAAAAAAAAAAAAAAACCTTATAATAACAGACATTTACCCAATTGCTTAATGTTCGGTGTTTATTGGATGGATTGCGCTCATCACTTGTGTTCATTGATTTATTTCATATTTAGTCGGTGTTTTACCAAAGGTTAACAATTATTATGTTGTGATCGATGCAGACCTCCAATCGACTCGGGCCATCACATTCTAGGGCGGTGAGTTTTTCAAACGCCACTACAACAAAACAGTACTTAAAGTGGACCTAATATTGAAAGGCTTTAGTCGGACCAAATCGCCAGAAAATTTGCCACTTGAAAAAGTCCAATCGGATCGATGCCAAAAAGCCGCAAGTTGTGGCTTGGGTTTTCTATTTCATCAGAGAATGTACATGCAGTGAAATAGTCCATCAACAAAATTCTCGATTTTCGGTCAAATTAAATTGTTTTAGCAAAATTAAAATAGGACTTGGAATTCTCCGGAAAAAAGTCAAAAGAGGTACTTGCGAATTGTGCGACACAGGTAGGTTTTTAAATATTTCATTGCGCATTTTTGATGTGGAAACGCATTCGGTTTTTATTTAAAGTATAACACCCACATTTGTTATACTTTCAAGGATAGAAATCTTAAAATTTTAATGACCTGCCTTATACACAATATATTGGCAAAAAATCACACACAGCATTGCATCTCTCTACAATCTTCCCAACAAAACAAAATTCAAGCGAATATACTGTGTTTATGACAGTGAAAATGGTCGTTTATGAAATGGTTCTTAACCCTTTTCCTTCGCCTAATGTATAAGATTATAACTAATATATTTTGTTTATAGAGTACTCCACTATAAAGCGTTTTGACACTGCCTTTAAAAACGAAAAGAATATATGCTACTGTCAAAAAGAAATGTGTTGACAGATAACTTTCATTTCGCTGCAAAATGTATTTTTTGACAAATTAACTTTTAGCTGTGCTTTTGATAAAAAATATTGTTAAAAAGGTTAAAGAAACGGTAAAAATGGTCTCAAGCAAAGCTGAATTTGATGGAGTACCTAATAGTTTAAGTATTTTGCAAATGCATACCTAAATTTTTTTGTAGACCGTTGAAACTTTGAACCACTATAATAGTATTGTTTTGACATTTTACATTTGACAGATCAAAATCTCTCTGTTTTGACAATTTTCTCGCAATTATTTTTTCTGTTCTCTCGACGGATGACGATAGGTTAGGTACATAATCCCCGACTGATTTTTTGTGTTGCCAGTAAATAAAGATAACTCTCTCTCTCTCTGTTGACAACAAAAATGTCAAATCACAATGGCGTTTGTCGCAACTTGCAAAATAATAAATTATGGCACATTCACATTATGAAATTTCTATGCCCCATCGTGGCTAATATTTCTTAATTGGATGCGTGGTAAATTTCTTTTGGTAACAACGTTGCTTATTTCCTGAAATCAAATCGACAAAGTCATGAATCAATCAAATCAGTTTCTTTATAAATAAATTGATAGGAAAAATTACAGCAAACATTGTTTGCTACCATACTATTGTGACTAATGAAATCGATTGAATGCAGACCTCAGCATTCAGCAATCAATAGTCGTGACCATTTAACATACAACGTACTGCAACATGAAGGTGCAAGGAATTACATTTAAAATTCTCCGATAAAACCTGCTTATTCACTAGTAAAGTTCATATCGCAAAGCGGTATATAAAACTAGACGGATTAATTATTGTTTATTACTTGTTCTGTCCACTGACAGTATCTAGGCAGAACTTTCCACAAGTTTCTTTCTGAGTGTAATTCATTGAATAACTCTTATATTCATTTGGCGATGAAATCGTATCTTTTGCTGTGGAATTTTATTTTCCAATAATATCCTACACGGAACTGAGGATGTCAGTGCTACATTGCGGGATAAATTAATTTAATTGCTTAACTGACATATGAAGAGCAGCTGGTAGTAAGTTTTTTGTAGTTGCCAGTATTCGTAAGGCAAACAGTTATTTACGACTCAAGCTGTTATTATCGTCTTGAACAATCGGTCAATGAACATGTATCTACTCTTGCACCGATTAATTGAGTTTTAAACATCAAATGACATGGGTTGTGATTTGCCATTGTTATAATGACAGAAGTTGTCAGTGAATGGTGATAGTAATGAAATTAATTCATTTTGTTGACATAGGTTGTGTTCAAACTCGTTTGAATAAACTTACAGCCGATACCTAGGGTGATTTTTTAAGAGGTTTAGAACTTTTTTTTTAAAAAAAAAACACAAAAAATTCGAAAAAATTAATGAAATATTTATTTGAATCGATAGTTTGAACCTTGCAATTTAATGTTTAAAGATAATTTCATGCAAATGTTGACCGCGGCTGCGTCTCAGGTAGCCCATCCGCTGAGTCCAATTTTGGCATACTCTTTCACACATATCGGCCGGTATCTCACGAATGAATGCATGGATGTTGGCTTCCAGTGCGTCAATCGAAGTGGGCTTGTCCCTATACACATTAGCCTTGGCATACCCCCCTAGGCGGCCAATTGACCGGCCCGAAACGTGAAATTAACTGTTCACCAAACTCGCCTCGCAATTGCGCCATTGTTTCGCGTGCTGTGTGGCATGTGGCACCGTCTTGTTGAAACCACATATCATGCAAGTCAAGAACTTCCATTTCAGGCAAAAAAAAGTTTGTTATCATCGCTCGGTAGCGTTCACCATTGACAGTAACGCTGCGATTCGCATCATCTTTGAAGAAATATGGCCCAATAATGCCGCCGGCCCATAAACCGCACCAAACAGTGGCTTTTTCGGGATGCATTGGTAGCTGTTGCAATGCTTCTGGCTGATCTTCACTCCAAATGCGGCAATTTTGCTTATTTACGTACCCATTCAACCAAAAATGAGCCTCATCGCTTAACACAATTTTTCGATAAAAAAGCAGCGATGAACATTTCGAACCGAGCACGAATTTTGATAGTAAAATTCAATAATTTGCAAGCGTTGTTCATTTGTAAGACGATCCATGGTTAAATTGCAAACCAAACTGAAGCTGTTTGACAGTGACACAAGGTACTAAACACACGTCAGCTGTCAAAACCAGTGTTGCCAAAACCAAACCAGCTAAAAAATCACCCTTTATAAAATCTGATTTTGGTAACCTGTTTATGTAGAGTATCTTCGCAATTATTACAAGTGGTTCGCTGATAATAGCATTTATGTTAATAAATTTCAAGATTCTTATCACTTAAAGTATTATTCATAATTATAATCGCTCTCTAGTTTATGAAGAAAATTAACGAGTTTTTTTCATAACTTGAATGTTGAGTTCAACAAAAACTTCCTCAATTGATGCTGACATTGGATTGTAGAAAGCAGATTAATTCTTGGAAACTTGGAAATGATTCGCAACGCTACTATTATAAACAGGAATTTTATAACAACGATAAGATGCAGTCAATTGTACGCCGGATTTGATCCAAATATTACAGTCTCTATTTCTCTATGTCGATTGAAATTTTTTTTTATTATCATCGAGGACACACAAAACAATACGTTCTCTTAGTGTGACCTCTCAGTATCGCTTTACACAACTGTTGTTTGTTGCGCGACTTAGCGTCATCTACCGATATTTCAATCTTATAGACTACTTCAAATATTAAATTAAATTATTCAAAAACCAATGAAAAAACGTAATTTTTAAAATCTACTCTGTATAAGCAAAAATCAATTTCATTGCAGAGATCATTGAATGTGCTTATGCACCTTGTAGTAGGCTCGTTGCTACCATAATTGGTTCTATGCCTTTCTGTAAAAAATAAGCTTCTAACCCGCAGAGACTTCTGGGGGCATATATATTTAAAATATAAAGCAATTCTGGTGAATTAATATGATAATTAATAATATCGCGAACAAACATGACAGAAGTCGCAGTGCGTCTGAAACTGGGGGTTTGCAAGCCGACTAATGCGCATCTGCTGTCATAATTAGGAAGCTCGTCAAACACATATAATTTACGAACCGCGTATCTCGTGAATTTCTTCTGGACTCTTTCGAATCTAAGTTTGTGTAAGACATATGGTGAATCCCAAATAATTGATGAATATTCTAAGTATGGCCTGACTAATGAGCAGTAAATAACCTTAAGGCTATGTTCATTTCGAAAGTCTTTACTATTACGCATAAGAAAGCCCAACAACGAGTTAGACCAAGCAATGGCGTAATCATAATGCAAATTAAAATTTAATTTATTGTCAAATATGACACTGAGATCTTTTACCTCCTCAAGACGCTGAAGTCTAAGATCATTCATAAAATAATTATGAAAAAGGGGTGCAGCAATACGGTAGGCCGTAAACACCTTGCATTTAGAAATATTAAGCTCTAGAGCATTGTGATTACACCATTCCGATAACTTATTGATATCTGATTGAAAGCGAATACAATCAGAAATATTATTAACCCGAGAAAACAACTTCAAATCGTCCGCGAATGTCAAAACTTTACAGAATTTAAATATTTCGTGGACATCGTTAATAAATAAAATAAATAGCAACGGGCCCAGATGACTACCCTGTGGAACGCCCGACGTTACTTCAATTACCCGAGAAGTCAAATTATCGACCTTTACCATTTGCCTTCTATTTGTTAGGTAATTAACGTACCATTTTAGCATTGAGGAATGAAAACCCAACGGTTTTAGCTTAGCCAAAAGTAAGTTGTGATGCACTCTATCAAAGGCTTTTGTGAAGTCAGTGTAGAGTACATCAACTTGTAAACGTTTCTCAAAACTATTAAAAATGTAATTAGTCAACAAAGCTAAGTTAGTAGTACAAGATCTACCACGAACAAAGCCATTTTGACTACTAGTAATAATTTCTTTTACCGCGAAAATGAGTTTGTCTTTAACAATACTTTCAAATAATTTAGGTATTGCCGAAAGCTCAGATATAGGCCTATAGTTCTCCACCTTTTGCCTTAAACCGGTTTTAAAAATTGGAATTATAAAAGAATATTTCCATTCATTAAGGAAATCACCAGAAACAAGAGATTGGTTAAAAATAATTTTAAGAGGAAGAAAAACGGAAGATAAACATTTCTTTAATATTACCGCTGGAATCCCATCTGGGCCTGGGTTGCTATTAAAATTAAGTTTATCGAGCGCGTTTATTACATCTTCATCCGAAAACTGCAGGACATCGATATCCAAAGCATCAGAGATCATATCGTAATGATTATCTCCTAATTGCAAATGACACGGACTCAAAAAAGTTAGCAAACAAGTCGCAAGTGCTTTTTAAATCTGTTGAACTTAAATTTTCAAATTCCATTACCTTAGGCAAGCCTGTGGTATTTCTTTTCGAATTAATGTCATTCCAAAACGATTTACTATTGCGCTTTACCGACGACTCAACAGACAAAATATATTGATTGTATAAAAACCGATTTAAAAACTCATATTCTTTCCTGAATCTCAAAAGAAGTTCACGATTAGAATTTGTTTTATGAGATAAATAACGCGCATGAGCTTTCCTTTTTACAATACGTAAATTAACCAATCTTTTATTGGACCAAGGAATTTTAAACTTATTATTATGACGCGTCTTTGGTACGAATAAAACAAAACCAGAATTTATTTTCTCCAAAAATATATCCTAATTACCTTTAAGATCGGGGGATTTTAGCATTTCAACCCAATCAAAATCATTTAAATATCCCTGCAGTGCACTGAAATTGGTTTTTGCGAAGTTATAAGATAACGCAGAATCATTACTACAATGTTCACCGGAAAACGACGATAATCCAAGTCGAAATAGTATACTATGTGGTAGTAAATACTGTCGTTCTTAGATAACAGTAGTTAACTTAGACAGCACTTACTGCATTGTTAAAAAAATGCTGAATTGCTACCAGCGACCCTGTCCGCTTTGTCGTATTTTCTTCAGAGCCTCAGTTCGTACTCTGAATGCCCTCAATTATCACAAGCTCAGAACAGACAAACTTATTAAAAAATTACTGTATTCCTAAAGGGTATACCAAAAATAAGTTCAAAAAATAATTTCTACACGTTTTAAATTACAAATTGTAAATTTCTTATTAATTCAAGAAGTAGTAGTTGCATACAGCATGAATAATCATCATATTGGGTAGCAAGTCTAATCACCGACGCACAACAATTATGAACTGTAGTTAACAAAACTTTATTATTTTAAAAATATTGCTCAACAATGTAAGTCGCGCTCCATTCTCAAACTCTGAACTGTCAGCTATCACGCTGTCTTTTCTTCATGCGTTGTCACTTTTTCAGTACCTACCTTACCACAATAAATGTTCGAAATTCAAATCTTGCGTTGTTGAAAAAAAAAACGTTACTATCCCTGCTCTTTTCAACTCATATGGTCATGTCGGTCATTTTCGAAACTCTCACTTTCGAAGATCGGGTTCATAAAATTTAGATAGATGGTGCTTCAAGTCAAACAAACAAAAAAATAAACGTATTAAGTTTTTGCTTGACAGCAACTGGAAGCTAGACGTCCGGTTACGATCGCCCATTTCGGGTGTGGTATCCGGCATCTTTAATATGCTTCCTTCTTATATTTTCTTAACAGTAGATGACTTCTCAGCAAATTGAAAGAAATGAAAGTGTTGTCCATGGAAGTCGAACGCACAAAAAGGGAAAACCAGAAAGTGCGTTAATTTGATTTTATATTTGGTATTTATTTTTTGTATGTTATACTGAAAAGGGAAACAACCTTTTTAGACAGGAACTAGTATTATGAATGCATATACACAAACAGTCTGACTAAGAAAAACCTCATTATTTTCGATTTGTTTCACTGGATTTGGAATATAATTTATTCTTTTTGTGATATCGAAAACCAATAACTGCGACAGAGACAGCTATAAATCAAACCAAGTCAAGCTTTTCTGGTAGCTGAAGTCTATCCGTCAATTATAACTCATAATGATGATAATCAGTAACACGTTGTTAAAACACGTATGGCGTCTGAAACTGTATAGCCGAAGGCTGAGAGTGGCACTGTATAATTTTTGTTGCCCATTCTTTTTAAACAACCCATCAACAGCAGAAAAAATATTTTTAATTCTGTAACAATTAACAATCGATATGGAAATGTTGTGATATTAATTACAGGAGACAATCAGTTATATGATTCACTTTCTCTAGAATCATATTCGTCTCTATACAGGGAGCATTGGAGTTGTCTGCAAATGATATTTGACAATAGACTTCGTAGTCGACCTATGTTGTTGTGTTTTGGGCCTGTTCGCTGATACTACTCATAGCAATTTAAGTTCTTCTTGGGCTACGTTTTCTATGTCATAAACTGTCCCATAAGATATTATGTGTAACTTAAATCGCTATGAGCAGTATCAGCGAACCTGCCTTGATACATAAATTTGCATTCCCTATACTTGGAATGCGGTAGTATAAGGACAAGAGTGTCCCAAAAACCCTTCGTTCATTGTCCCCTTTCTATTTTCTTAAATTGTAACTATTCATTTCCCTGTTTAACACCGAAAACATTTATTCCAGAGATACGATTCTGAAATATCTGCACAGTAAATCAAAAAGTGCTTGTCTTAATTTGTACTGAAGGCCTTTGTGTCACTTTATTGCAGAAGAAAATAAAATCTGCTCTGCCGTATTCTTGAACGTTTCGCAAGCATTTGATAAGGTGTGGCATGAAGGCATTAACTGCAAATTAAGACAATTTTCTCCCGAACGGTTATGAAAAATTCTAGATCGTATCTAGAGAATAGACTTTTTCGTGTCAAACACGGAAACGAGTATTCCGAATTTAAAGAAATAAGGGCAGGTGTGCCGTAAGGAAGCGCCCTTCGGCCATTCCTGTACTAATTATTTACGCGTGATATGCCGCAAACAGAATGCACTTCTGTAGCCGCTTTTGCCGATGATACGGTTATACGGTACAACGACCAAAGAAACTAACTAACAAAATATTACAAAGCGCGCTTAACCGGGTCAAAGAATGGACAAAATCATGGAGGATCGCTCTGAACGAAACGATATCGGTTCACGTTTATTTTACATAAAAGCAAACAAATAACCTGCCTGTATTCATAAATTCGGTCCAAGTTGCGTTTGCAAATGAGGCTAAACATTTCGGAACGACTCTCGACACAAAGTTGAAATTGAAACCGCATGTACAAAAGAAATGCGTAGCACTTGAAACCAAATATAGAAATCGTTATTGAGTTTAAGTTTTCTTATTGTTTAAAGTCTCCTCTAGATGGGCGGCAAAAAAGCCTGCCATCTCTTTGTCGTCTTGCGTTAACGTAATAGGTGGCAAATGGATCTTCGGTCGTTTTGTCTGGAATGATCTGGAATTTAATTTTTGCAGTTTGATATATTTTGGTGGATTTTTTTTTTAAATTTTCCATATCATTTAAATTCAATTTTAAGTTATCCTTGTGATTAACTTAACTGCTGAGTAATCATTGTTGGGCAGTCAGTAGATAGAGCAAAGAATTAACAATTCTATTGTATGGTTTTGAATTCCACTGGAAACATCCCGAGTTCTGTGAGTTACCATTTTTTTTTTATATGCGTCACACGGATTTAAGTCTTAAAAATATTGACAAAGGAGGAATAGCAACCATTCCTGTTTAAATTGGCTAACCCCTTATATTCTGTTGGGTTACCCTTGATGATCGACTACCGCAATCAGCTGAAGCTAAACCAGTTTAAGGCAATTGGAAATTCCAGATTGGAAAAAAAATCTTAAATGCCGATTAGTAATCTAACACCAACATAGACGTAAACAAATATTTGTTCACCAATTTTTCTTACTATCCGTCTGAAGAAGTGATATAAGCTCTTGGACTTTACTTCTCAAATAAACATGTCATTCGCTATCTATTCGAACCCTTTAGATGAAGTGGTCCACCAGACCGAAGAAGAATGCAACAACAAAAAACAATAAATTATGCATTCGAAGCGATTTCATTATTGAATTATGTAGTCGGGGCTGTTAATACGTTCGGTTGACGAAATAATTTATTAGCATTTCTGAATTTTTAATTAATAGTTACCCCGGTGAGGAAATGTTTACTCTGAATAGAGCGGTTATCTCGAAATTCAATGTCAAATGGATTTTTTTGCTGTGACTGTGTGACTGTGACACTGAAGGTGGTTTCAAATACCTCAATGGTAAGTCACTTGGTGGATAAAGCTATCACAATCGGATGCGTTCAAATTTGCGCAGTTTTTTTTTGTTTTTGTTTTTAGAGACATGAATAATTGTGAAGTTAAACGGTTTGATGCTGAGCACAGTCGCAGTTATGCTATTTACTTAGAAAATATACTCGTGCATATGTAACAAAAGGGCTTGACTGAATCACTTTCACTGGAATGAGTCTCATTTTTGGTTGAATGAATGATTGATGTGCAACTTTGGGGTCATCGGCGGAATAAATCATATTGAACAAGCAATCGAATTGGTTCCGGTACCTATATTGGAAAATACATACGTATGCGTAGATATGCAGCAGAATAGAAGAGTGGTGGCAGAAGGCGGTATGGTTAATTAGAGAGTCTCCACTGAAATGATGGTATAGGTAATCGAGAAAATAATGATAGAAAATGATGACTTGCATTTCGAAATGTAGAGAAATGTTTTATCGTGTAATACTTTACGTCAGGCAGCGAGTGCTTACATAATGAAAAATCGAGCTTTTGTAATAAGGCATTCATGAAAATCCGGAAACAGAACATGCAAGACTTTACCAAAAGAAGATGTGCACGGATGGACCAATCTAAAGGGTTACGAACTCCACTGATCTTTGACAATGTTTGAGTAATGATTTCTTGTGGAACTTTACTACTGGGATTTATGACTATCTTCAAACCTAGTTTCTGATTAAAGTGAAGTGGAGTAAGTGTATTATTGGGATAAATATCCCAAATCCCACATTTAAACTTAAAATTAATTATATATTTTCTTTATAACACGAACAGTCCACTTCTTACCAATAGTATCCTTAAAACTGTAAAGATCTATGGCTGCTGCCGTATATTAGTCTATAAACTGGCCAACCGTCGTTGGCTTTTGTACTTTTTACTGATTATCCCTCATCTTTGAGGGCCGGATTTAAAAGAGAGAAAGTCTGCACATAAGTGTTTATGTACAAGAGGCTTAAAATCGATAAAGACCGTGTAGGATATAGAAGTGATTTTATCCGGTTGATTTAACTCGTGGGGTACAAAGTACTTTGACCGGCGAGCCAGGCTAAAATTTAAAAAAAAATTCATATGAAATGATTTATTTTGACCTTCATTATGTTTGAGGTGAGGAATAATTACGAGTTTTTGAATAAAAGTAAAGTTTATTATAAAAAAAAACAATTGAGCATCGTATTAATTTGAGTTGAAATCAGGTAATGGAGTCATCATTTAAGAAAAACGAATATCATATCCCGAAACACATAGCTTCCTTAATAAGACACTGAAAGACGATGTCTGTTGATTCAGGCTGCAATCCACACCAGACTAAAGCTCCTTATAAAGTCAAGCAAGTATATGACATAAGCGAGTAAGTTTTCAATACTTCTATCGTTGAAAACATGATGTAATTGAAAATCTAAGTCGCATTCACATCCATAAGTTAACAATCGTTAAAACATAAGAAATTGAATGGATCAATGTCTCTCTCCACTAATCACGTTGCCCTCATTCGTCCTATTATCTGCATATCATGTGCTAATTATTTAAGAAGAAGGCCCGTAGGTTATATCGATTTAGCACATAACGGCTACATAATTAAATTCATATAACAAGCACACTTTGAATAAATCAGAATTTAAAATTCCCGAAATCTCATTCTACGGCATGCCCCTTAACGTTGAGTCGACGACCTGCACAGTATAGTATTCAGTCACATGCTAAATATTAAAATAAGTTCTAAAATATGTAAAATTAGTATATTACCCCCTGTCTCCCCTCCCTTTGTCCAAATGAAAAGAATAGCTTACCTGCAAAAGAAATGAAAAAAAACACAAATTAATTCAAGAAAACCATAAAGTAGGTGACACGAGAACGCAGATAATAGCGGTGAAATGATTTTGCAAATTTTAGTAAAAGTCTGTGGACGAGATTTAATACGATTCAGTAAAACCCAAACTCGTTTGGCCGAAATTATCATAGCACGCTGGTTCGAGCTAAGGAGGTGTGGTGGCACAATCAAGTTGAGAATGATTTTTCGATTCTACAAAAGTTTGTAAGTAAATTTATTGATCAGCTTATAATTAAATTAGTAGATGATCAGTGCAAAACACAAGTCATGATGAGAGTGAATAATGCTGAATCATCTGATATTGGCAAAGACTGAACCTCAAGATAAACAGATCAAAAATGTCGACTGTACATAAATTGACTGCGATCACAAATGAGAGCGCAGTTTCGCACATTCTACATCAAGGTCACTGAGCGTCCCCAAAATTTGGACAATAACAACGGAAAAGAAAAAAAAAAACCTGCCCAAGCCATCGTAATACCTACGCAAAGAGATTGCATATCTCAAATTGATCATATATGATGACGGAATACCTTCGACAATATGTAAATGCAATGTTGGGACATAAATTAAAGAAAGAAAAAATAAGTGGTTTTCGGTCAAGCTGATAATCACTTTTGCAGACTTTTAAGGTCAACGCTGTTGCAAAATGTCACGCGAATTCGAATGCACTGCAATCTGTCTTTTACTCTGGCTAATGTGTGCATCGAAAGATATGGCTAATTGCTAATTAATGACGTTTGTAATTTACGACTGCAATTTGTCGTTAAGCATGTTTGACTTTTCGATAACAGACTGTTCATTTCGCTTTTACTAGACAGTAAAACTCCCCCGACATCGACAGCTAAACTAGTTTCTTCAGCTTTATTAATTGCTTAATTATTATGTGCGACAACTATTATTAACGGCGTTGTATCGACGATGCATGATTTTTCTTACTTGAGTGTCGTAAGTGATAGAAATTTATAAGAATGGGGCGCAGGTCATATGATTCACTGCATACGGATAAATTTAATAAGAGGTTTTAATAATGGTTTCTTATTTATGTCTAAGACAAGGAAATGCAACCGGTTTATCAGCCGATACTTTGTGCGTCGTAGGTGGAGAAATGTAATCGTACCATCTGCAAAATTACATCACGAGTTGTTGTTATGTTGGAGTTCTATTCTAGGAAGGGGAATGTACCAATTTATCATTAAAACCTCTTAAACTTTGGTCAACCATCCCGAACCTGTTCGTCTATGTAAAATGAGGATTAAGAAATGAAGTAAAATGTCAAAAAGTAAACCACCGATCTTATGACAAATTGTACTGCAACATTTAGATTGAAAAACGTCAAGCGTGGAATTTAAAATTTTATATCGACCGCAGCGGTCACAACGTAGTCAACTTCGTATACGAAATGAGAGATTTTTGCGATTTTTGATCCACCCCAACCCTACAAAAATAAAATGCATCTCCATCTGCGACCCAATTTACGACATCCACGACTAAGGTTTTGGCAATTATAACGGTCCGAAATGATACGTATCCTAAAATCAGTCACTTAAATGCAGTCATGAAGAAGAAAAATTCCTGCTCGCAGAATAATGCCAAGCTTGTTTCCTCGGTTACAGGAGGATACTCCCCAATAAGATTACTGATGAACTGCTTGGAAAAAATCATTATCAGGTATTTCTGTACTCTGAGAAAGTAGAAAGGAAAAGGGTAGATTGCAACGGAAATGCGTCGAAAGTCCATTTTTAAGAGAGTGAAAAAAAGGTAATCATAGCCATATAAATATCATACACAAAATATAAATCATTGATCTCTGATGAAACGAAATTTGGAACCAGCTAATTATAGTCCAAAGTTCAATACTTTGCAGACTTTTGTGGAAGTTTCGGGCTAATCAGCTAATGACGCATTTGATGAGAGTAAAAAAAATCATTTTAAATTAACCGAATTCGTACTTTTCATAATTATGTTTCATTAGGGACCCCTTAATAACAAAACGAAGATGATGACTGCAAGAACAAAAAAACTATGCGGATACAAAACACGCACCTTACAATTTTTCAAGTAGGTACTTTGAAAGTACCTAGGACTACTTGAGAAGCGCTACCCACATCATTTGTTGATTACGTCAACTAGCTAGGTGATTACTTATAATATTTTTGTAGGTTCAACAAAAACTAATAGTACGTACTTGGATAACGTGTAAATATCTTAACGCAAGGGCTACGACGCACGACACCTGCTGTAATTGATAGACAAGGTGCATTTGTTTAGCAGTTTTCAATTCGACTCCGTCGAGTTTTATGAAAGCTACATTTTTGTGTGTGTTTTTTTTTATCATACGAAAATTTTCATTTAGTCTGTGTATGGTTTAAAAGACGGAGGATCATAAGAAATGAAGCTTAATTTCATCTGTATCCCCAAGACTTCCGACAGAATGCGTTCGAATTGTTGGGGCAACCAACAGGCAATAGGTCCCCGTTTTGTTCATTGCATTGTGTGATTCTTGTTTGCGTGTTTGGGTCGAAAAGTCCCTTTCATGACTTGTGTTCGCTCTTTTGTGTAGATTACACGAGTTGATAAAGCAGAAATGTTAACAGTAAAGTTTTACTGTAGCCGTTCGGTCTTTCATACTTTTTGCGTAATCTTATAAAATTCCGAAATCTTAACGAGAGCTTTGTGGATGCGTTCAGTTACAGGAAATTTCTAGAAGTCGTTTATTTTCTTATTCTTTTCGCAGAGGTGTATTCCATGAGAACAAACTTGTATTTGTTCCACCTTTATCTGCATTTTCCTTGATTTTGATGTTTTTTTTTTAACACTCTATCTAAATTTGTTATTTTAGTCATTTCACGAGCAAATCTTATCTTATATAATATAAAAAAGACCAAAGCCAATAGTGTCTAATTTGTTTTCCAATATGTTGTGTATAAGCCAGGTTGTTAATGTGGTAGAATTCTTACCACTGGGCGAACTCTAGTATGAATAACCAAGCCCGTGTTAGCAGCAACTTCAAAATTTACAATTTTTATTCCATTTTGTACGATAAATCATCAGTGGAAAGCTTTCCTGTTCATAAACCATCGCAATCGATACAGCGAATCCTTCAAATTGTTCCCAGTTGGACTCTTGAAAATAGATTGCCTTACTTTTTGTGAGCAATAGCGTTGTCGAAGTGGAAGACTTAAAACTAAAGGGTGTTTTTTTTAGAGGCATAGAACTTTGAAATGGAATAAAATAAAGATGACTTTTTTTTAAATTGACATGATATTTACTTTATTCGAAAGATAATCTTCTGGCATTATAATTTAAATATGATTTCTGGCATATGACCGCCATGGCTTTTTCCAACATTTGTGGCCGTATATCGGCAATAACATGGCGAATGTTGTCCTCCAAGTGGTCAATCGTTTCGCGCTTATTGGCGTAGACTAGCGACTTCACATATCCATACAGAAAATAGTCAAGCGGCGTTAAATCGCACGATCTTGGAGGCTAATTCACGGGTCCGCAACGTGAAACTATGCGGTTAGCAAACGTTTCCTTTAATAAATCAAATTGAACGAAAAAGTCAGTAATCATGGCTCTATAGCGGTCACCATTGACTGTAACGTTCTGGCCAGCATCGTTTTTAAGGAAGTACGGACCAATTATTCCACCAACGTATAAAGCACACCAAATAGTCAGTTTTTGCGGATGTAACGGTGTCTCAACAGACACTTGATGATCATGATCACTCCAAATACGGCGGTTTTGTTTACTGACGCATCCATTCAACCAAAAGTGAGCTTCATCGCTATACCGTAAAATGGACGTAGTGGGCGATACGTATTTCGAACAGAACCATGATTTTCAAAATAAATTTGCACAATTTGGAAGCGTTGTTCAGGCGTCAGTCTATTCATGTTGAAATGCCAAACCGAACTAAAAATAAATCACTTGACAGTTGACAAAATGGCGGCCAGTTAAAAAAGTGTTACCAACTTAAAGTTCTATACCTATAAAAAAAAACACCCTTTATTACCTTTAACGACCAGAAATGTATGACTATTTGTAGCAACTGCACAGTTCCCTTTTGAATAAAATGGACCAAACGATTCCTGCATTCAAAAATAACATCACATCTACGATCGAAGTTTGACTTAAATTCATTATTCATTCATTCACTCAACAAACAAAAATGTTACGTATACGCCTCAGTTCTGTTTTACCAGATGGCATCCTACTTTCTTTGCCTATAACTCCGTATGAATATCCAAAGAATACTATCAAAGGACTCTGCTGAATTAGCAATATCGTTATTTCAAATGTGCAAAGTTTTCTTTCATCACGATCCGGATTAGGAAATAAAGTTCTCAGTCTTTAATAGCAACACATTTTTATGACTTTGCTGAAAAGATAAACAAGCAAGAAAAATGAGCGATGGTGTATCTCTGCAGATAGATGGAGCGAAAAAAAAAATGGTTCAGGTGTCATAATGTTCGAAACAATGGTCACATTGTGTCCGACGAGAACCATAATGAAGGAGGCAACTTGCCATCATCATCATTATCATAACCACCTGCTGCTGATGATGGCGATAATGACTCGACCAAAATGAGATCCATTGTCAGTGACACTTCACTTGCCTGCATGTACGCGTGTATACTTCTTTCATTTGTAGCAAATAAATCGCCCTTCCCCAGTGTTCCATTGTACAGCATTTTGTCAACTTGTCCGAGATAATGCAAACTTGTAGGCTTTACCAGGAGTAAACCGAACCCAGACTATTCACTACCGCAGGCTATACTTTGGCTAATTAGTGAGAAAAATACGACCACCAAAAAAAAAATGACCCAAAAATAATAGAAAATCGTCAACAGAAATTTACTGCCGTTAAATTTACACAGCCCTCAAATGGTCATCCATCGATCGGTCATCCCATCATTGTTACCGGCCATCATATCTTTGCGAGAAGATTTATGAATTTTATAGCCCAAAGACATTCGCTATCCGAGCGAAGAGATGTTTTATAGGTACATGGCGATGTTTTCTTTTGTCGCAGTTGCATAAGTTTTACGCTTTTGTGCTGTTGGTTTACTCAAACTCGTACGTCTAATATTCGGGACGGATTACTGAGATTTTCAATTATCGCTGGTTAACTTATACGAGCAGAGCATGAGTATTTTTTGGGAGAAATGCCATCTCTCTGCTGAATCATGCTGAAGATCCATGAATCTCTGTTGGTAATCAAAGTTGCTTGAAAACAAGGCCAAGAGGCCAACGTTGTTACACCACTTCATTGGTTTGGCGCGGTTTAGTGCTTTTTTCTCATCTTCATTGTTCGCGCAGATTGGTGCGCCAGATTCCGTGCATAAATGTTTTATTAATGTCCAGCTCCGCCTATGTGTATAAGCATCAATGCTTTAGGCAATAGCATCTCAAACCATATGACATAACCACGCGCAGGCGAACTTCAACAAAGTTCGTTCATCTGTCCGAATTTCATATGCAATGCATCTGTTTAAAAAAAGCGAATATCTTCGCATTCCGGATTCGGTTTGAATTAAAAGTGAAACTAATGCTCGTGGATACGCAACTTGCATGGCAAAAAGCCATAATGAGCTTCAATTCTCTCTTCTTTTATGTATCTTAAGCCGCGATGATGCCTTAAATTGCATTCATCTCGAGCGACACACATGCGCTGCATGTGCAGAGCATCTAAGTATTTAATGGTACCATTATTGCTCGGAATTAAGAGGAAAGCTCACCAGTAACCACGCTGATGCGCGCCGTTTGTAGGTCAAGTTGAAATGAATGAATTCATCTCTTCTCGCACTTTGGTTTAAGCGCGTCACAGCTGGAAAGTGTGTCTTATGCAAGTCTTGTACCCTTTGTCGCTTTTGTTATTTCGCATCATTGGTTTTGTGTAATGTGTTTGTGTGTGTGACACTGGACAGTTTAATAGTCAGTGGCGGGACACTGGTGTTGGCCATTAATTAACACAGTTAACATTGTCGGTTTTTGCTCCGCTGTATAAATTTGCGTGCCTATTCGATGAAATATGTGTGGACATCTTTGGAGTTTCCAGATGAATGTGCTAATTTTTATTAAGTTTTCAAGTTCGTGGATCAATGGACAGTTAGATTTTTTTTTTGTTTTCTTTTTTAAGCTTAAGTGTTTAGCTTGTTCAAGTGGAAGAAGAAATTAGCATAAAACCAACAGTGAGGCAATGTTAAAAGAATGGTTTTCAATAAAATTATTCTTTTAACAAACTTTGAGTATGACAAATGATTGGTGCGAGCAGGCACAGTGGACACATCTCGGCTTTGGACAGCTTGTGACAAGACTAAAGGCAAAGTTGGTTATCACCATTAATTGTATATTGTTGGCCTTAGACAGTGATTAGTGTGTTTGTATAGTTGTTTGTGTTACACCCAGATAGTCGCAGATTATGATATATCTTGAACCTTTATCAAATGTGAGAACAGAAGCGAGTTGAAGCATTGAAACATTGACAATGAACTCTTCAAGTTGTACCTACGTACATTGAGTGGGCATCCTTTGGCGAATGATAGGGATGGTTAAGGTATTTACAGATCAAATTGGCACGCAGCGGCAACGCATTCACTGATTGCATTAGGTCCTTCCAACTTGATTGAAATTTTCACGCGTAGGTCTCTTTACACGAGATATTTTGATCTCTTTGCGACACAAAAAAAAGTGTTGCAACAACAAATCAAGGTTAAAAAAAATGTGTACACTGCAAACAATTTAAATACACCCCTGCTTCCGAAAATGTTTGTATCGATGGACGATCGACACAAGAGACAAGACTGATTTCAACACAGCATCGTCGCTGGCGTGTGCAAAGTATACACATCAGTGATGCAAATCAATACTTCTCGATTGTACTAAAAACTGAAAAGCAATAGTACGAAATAGTGAATATTGTTTTTTAAATGCCATAACATAAATGTTGCATTCAATCAATAAAAAAAATCATATTTTATTTAGTGGAACGGCCAAATTATTCACTCAAATTAGGTTTAAGTTCATTTTTTACATTTAATTTACATTTATAATATTCACACAAAAACATGCATTAAGCCCGTTGCATAAAGATGCATTTAAATGTGGATTTAAAACGATTTTAGCCCGTTTTAAAGCTACGTAATACCCATTTTTTTGGTGTCAATTAAACTTGATTTGATTTGCTATGTGCCGAGTTTCATTTTCATTGTATTAATTATGAATTTAGCCTCCAAAATGTCTCTCTTATTTTAGCCTAAATATTTCCAAAAATCAAAGACTGGCACAAGCAATCAATGATTCACTATCGGCTGTTCTATCAGCTCTTAAATTTGTCTTCCACTTTGTAAATGAAGTCCATTTTTTGAGCTTCTTGCCATCTACTTTTTATATTCTGTTTCACTTTTACTCATTTCTTATCTACTGCGAACGAAGAATTGTCAAGATTTTGAAATTGAGTTTTGATCCGAGTAGAAGCACTTAAACTTTTGCAGTTTAAATTCAATCGGGGTTAAATGACTAAATAATATGGGCTTGGGTTTAATTTTTGGAGTGAATAATATGGCCGTAAGTGAATAAACCTCATATAATGTTTGATTTATGTCAAAAATTGAAAATAGTACAAATAGTACTCAAAATTGAGAAGTGGTACTTGCGTACTCGGTAAAGTCAAATATTACTGAAATCAGTACAATAGTGAGCCTTTTTGCAACACTAAGTGATACACATTTTTCCACCCTTGGAGAAAAGGTAAATTTGGGAAAAAATCTTTGAAGAAATCTTTTGTAGAATCCCTTTTTAATAAACTTCTAACGGAATGATCTTCCTTCTCAAGTCAACAACAGTTATATTTGAAGGGTGTTTATATTTTTTATTTTTTTTTTTTTAAATGGTGAAAAATGTTAAAGTAGAAAAAAACATTAACAAGAGGGAAGACCGAAGCAGTCTACCCCCCGATTGTTATCTATAAATAACCCGTCTATGAGATGCAGGTGGTACGGCCAGGAGTCGATAAGATCAGCTACTGACGTTGAGTAGAAATGTAAAAACTCATTGAAGCCATTTGGTCTCTCTAATGAATTTGCTGATACAGCGTATGTCTATGTGAGACAAGTCATTGAGGTTATCGAAGAAGTAGTCTCCTAGGATGGTTTTGCGCAGATGTGCCAGAGCTGGACAGGTGCAGAGAAGATGAAGAACGGTTTCTTCTTCCTCCTCATCCATGCAGTTTCTGCAAAAGTCATTTAAGGGTGCTCCCATTCTGCGAGCGTGTCTACCTATCAAACAGTGTCCTGTTAATACTCACACTACGGAGCTGATTCTGTTTCTACTTGTAGAGAGCAGTCTCTGGGTCCTTTTAGTATCTAGTTTTGGCCAGATCTGCTTGGATATGACGCAGGGCATAAATAAATTCGCAACAAAAGCTGTTTATTTCTTGATTTACAAAAAAATGGATGTACCTTTTTTTGTAGATCATGTTCGTAGCTGTATATGTGCCGAAGACAGTTTTGCGGAAAAGTCGCTCTCAAAGCGTGTTCTCTACTCTTACGCATACATTCGTGTAGTTTACCTCATCTGCAAAAAATCTTCGCAATTTCCAACTCTAAAGAAGTACGGAACCTACGGTGCGCGAGTGACACTCGCACTTGGAAGGTTTTTTTTTTTTAGTTGAAGAAGGCGCTTCAAAAATGTTGAAATGCTGTTCCGAATAAGAAACATTTAAAGCAGTTGCCTATCACAGCACTCTTATAGTGCTTAGCGAGCCAATGCTTGTTAAATATCTTTCCAAAATACTGAATGTTCAGAAAAGCTTCAGAATTGACACTTTTTTTTTCTCATTGGCCCTTTTTCTTGTGACTTTTTAGAATTCTGCAGCGGTTGGTTGGCGAATCAGACTTAATCAATGTTACGTCGATAAAGAAGCATAGAAAAGGTCCATTGTACTTTAAAGCCACAAAATGGTTTTATTTGTGCGTCCAAATTCGACCACTGATGGCGTTGCAAGGTCCACTTATACTGCTTAGAAATTCAAAAATGTCAGGAACCAAACAAATTTCCGAATATTTTGAAATGGACCACTTACCACTTTTACGCCCGTTTGCTGATAATACTCGAAACGATTCAAATTGCACTTAAAATCTTATGTGTCAGTTTATGACATAGAAAAAGTAGCCCATAAGGTATTTAATTTGTATTTCAATCGTATCAGCAAACGGGCCTTAATGTTTTAGAGCAAGCAAAGGACAAATAACCTCTCCTACAGAATGAAAACCGATAACAAAATATAACTGCAACAAATCCACTGCTAATATGTGCATAACCCAATTAGACACAAAAACAGCAACAAATGCAGTGAGCATTAACGAAAAAATAATTACCATTACAAATCAGATGTCACTTTAACTACATTGGATGAAGAAAAACTTCAAGTTGTAGGTCTATGCAAATTAAATTTCACTGTCATACGACAAAAATGCAAACGCTTTGAAATCGAAATAATTAATAATGCATGTCCTAGAAATATTGTATTGCGTTATTGTGTCAACAAATGGCAAAACAAAAAAAGAAACTTATAAGCACTTGTTATAAGGATGGCTTTAGGAAGACATCAATTCAAATGTGAATTATGATGTCACTATTTAATATCAGGTATAGAAATAGTTGAGTCGCTTGCTATAGTTTTGGCCCAAACTCTAGTAGGTAATGGCCTCCAAATCAGGTAGTCGAAAATTTTTGAATTTTGTTCAATCCTTACAGTATTCAGCGTATATAAGTTTGTGTTTTTATAGTCTGGGTTTTTACAGACCATCGACAAAGCTTTTCGCAACTCGGATCTAAAAACCATTGTCAATCCGATATTTTAATCCTCTAATTGAGCACATAGCGATTAAACTGAAGACATTTTATGAAACAGAGACAACCCTTCGAATCTGAGACCAAATAAATCTCAGCTGAGAACTACGTGAAAGACCTAGACACGAATTTTAAGACGGAGTTTGCATTAATTTTCATAGAGAATTCAATTAGGTTAAGAACTGTTTGACAGAGACTTAACAAGTTGGATGGTTTTGGTCGATACACTTCGCAAAAAAAAAAAATCCAAATCAGGTCAGAAGAAGCGTTGTTTCGACACGGAAAATCTGCGAATAAATGGTGAGTTTTAAATTCATAGGACCCTGTCTATTTGAAGAAGTAAATCGGGATCCAGAAACGGTTAAGGGTACGTTTACCAAGGCACTTAAAACTATCACGGAAGATAAAAGCAATCAAGGATGTACAATATTAAATGTGTCTGACTGAAAGGTACAGCACTAGATACCTATACCTAACACTTAAAATTAAGTGACATGTATTTTGGTCAGCCATCTTGTTTACATGGTACAGATCATGGGGAAGTACAGCATGTTAATATTCTTAAAGCGATGATGTACGGAGCTTCGCTTATCTTCAAAACAAAATGGCAGCAAACTAGTTTTAAAAATGGCCGCAGTCTGCTGTCAAATATTTTTCACTTACTTACTTCTTTATATACTTATCTATACTTGTGCAACAGACCACCTTTCGAACTCTTAAGACATTTTTTTTTGCTGAGAAAAGCAGTTGAAATTCCTTTCGGCTTAAATTGTTGACATCGCGGTAAATGTTGCTGGAAAAATTAGCGCCGGTTTGTCAAAACCCACGCAAAAGAATAGAGTGGCCAACATCGTATATACAATATACGTGCCGCAGTTTTCCATTTATGTTAAATGTATTCCTTGATTGAGAAGATATTTTGTACGTTTCTTTTTTTGGCATTGAAAAGGCAAAGGAATTTTCTCAACGTTTTCGATTACAATTTAAAGAATAATAATGAATGAAAATTGACGGTTGATGTTGGTAATACAAGTTATTAAACTTAAACTCATTAACGACAGCACATGTACTAGATTTTAGTAAATTTTTCGCCGAATAATCTATTTCTATATAACGCGAAACGAACCTTTATTTTAATTCAAGCTGGTGTCAACTAAAAGATGTCCATAGAGACTATTTTTAGAACGCCTGAATTAATATAAAACAACTATAAATCGAAGTCAGATGATCGCAGAAAAACCAGAGGGCTGATAACGAAAATAATTTGCATAAGAACGCGATTGGGGTAACTATACTCAGTATACTTACACTCAGCAAGTTCAGCTAAAAAAGTTAAACGGGAATTTTTTATTCATTTACACCCATACGAACTTAAAATCTGGCTTTGCATCATTGAGGCTACCACGATTGTAGTAGAAGATGCTGTACCTATATGTTGCATAAGAGTTACACTAGAAGAATTGCGCCAACCACTGAGTATAATGATCACCAAGCGCTGTTTTGAGCTTTTTTTTAGATACGCGCTCGTATATGGCCGAACTTCTTCATCACCAGAATAAGTCCTTGACATCATCAGAGCTTATAGAAGCAAAAACGTAATGTTCAAAAAGAGCGTAGTATAATTATACCTGCGAGTTGTAAGAATAGATACTATGTACATTATGTTCTATGTGTTGTTGTTTTTTTCGGAGTAGTTCTCGCGGGTAAATAAAAATCATGTTTCTAAATATGGAGGCTGAGAATGTTTGCATTTAGCTCGCACTATCTAGAGAAATTGAAGCTCAAATCTGTTGAAAATTGTAGTCTTGCATTGAGGAAATGTCGTTGAGGTGAAATACTTGGCTAGGTATAATTATTTCTCAAGTTTGATCAACGTTCAGGTTTAAGGAATTCGAAAAATCTAATTCTAACAGCTTTGTCTCAATTCAAGGCTTTGTTTGGTAATTTCCCGTTTTGATACTTATTACCAATAAGGCATTTTCATTTGATTTCTTTGTACTAATTATCTGCTAATAAGGTACAAAGTTGCGAGACTTTCATACGGAAATGTACCAAAAAGCGAGGCTGTAAAATAATCGAAAATGCATATTATGTGTGAACTTCGGGTGAAGGTTCTTGAGTGTACGAAAAAATGCAAGCACTTGATCGAAATTGTGTATCTATTTAGATGGTAATTGTTGTTGGTAAATTTTGATCACATGTGCTGGTAATTGCTTTCAGAGTTTCGACATTGGCTGGCTGTGGCTGCCAGCAAATCACTAGTCTAGCAATTTTTAGGTCATTATGTAAAGGCTGTATGCTTCTCAATGAAATGATTTAAAATCGTTTGATAATTAGCGTCCTGAGTAGGCCCTGACTTTGAAGGATAGACTATTGACCTTTATGGGTGATAATCGTGTTATTTTGTTTAAGCAATTGCGAACATAGAAATGTTGGCGCAAGAAAAAGTTAATGGTACAATTTTGTAAGACTCATCCTCGTAAGCTTTTTTAATACATAAAATTTGTAACGAACACAATTTTCCCACAGAGATTGGTCCGCTGAAAGATCACTTTTTTCCATTAAAGTTAAAAAGATTGTCTTGGGGTAGATTTTTGAACTGAACCTCCCGCTCGGCCAAGAAAGATGTTCAAGTGAGAGTATATAGATAGAACTTTCGGTGCCAGAACACTAGGAATATATTTTTTGTAGATTGGTCAACGAAATGAATCAGGCGAGCTACTGGCGCCCTCTCGGAAATGGGTCACCATCGGCCCTTATTACCTTCAACTATCCATTGAAAAGTGGTACCCACAATCGAATTCTTTTGGTAAATGTTCATAGCCATCGGCAGGAGTGGCAACAAACACAAAATTATATACCGACAACGATAAGCTCTGAGACGAAATTGTTTCCCATAATTTTCATTTTTCTGTATGAGTTCTTATCCTTTTATCCCTTTGCAGGGTCCTTCACAAGCATGTCTACGTCAGTAGGTGAAAAGATCATGCGAAATTAGACTTGTCTCGTCTTGAACTGGCACAGGTGTTTTAATTTTAGACTTTACTTAATCCAATAGCATTGCCACAGTGAAAGTGGATAACAAGTGACAAAGAGTTTACGGAGCCTGTTTCTATATGCGGTAAGTAAGTAATTCCAACGGCTAATTGTGCTTATTGTAATATTTGTTTTGAGTTTATTTAGGTAGCTGTCTAAACCGACTTGTGGAGTACTTGGACATGTTTGCAATAAGTTATTTCGAGGACTTGGATCGAAAATCTATTTTTGTACAGTAATGTCTGCCTTTCTCTATTTATATCAATTCGTGTATCATGACACCCACGTACCTTAATGATGTGGTTCACCGACATCGAGGGAAAAATAAGCAAACGAAAAAAAAACAAAGTGGATTGAAGTTATTTGTGTCTAAAATTCAACATTGATTATGGTTGCGGTTTGTCTTTCAGGGTCCAATGTAATAAGGTACAAAATATATATTCTAGGCTAACAAAAACTCGAAAATTTAACCTGGATTTTAAATTTTAAATACCTACAATCCTACATATAAGACCCGGACATTAACTTTCTCATTTTAAATACAGATATGAAGAAAAGCTAGATCTTGAAAGTTTTCAATTCGACGAAGATATTTTAAAAAAATAGTAAAAGAATATAAAAATTAGTAATAAGCATAGATTTTCAATTCATGTTTCATTTGCTAAATAGAGAAAAGTTGAGTCTTTCAATACGGAATTACAACTACTCTCTTATGCAAGACACTTCTGAGATTCACATTATGTATTCACCGCAAGTGGGAGTGACTTCGCAGCAATTAAAATTTCCGTTATGCAAGATATTTAGTTTAAACGAATATGAAACTGCTTTGGTACAGGTCATACTTCCCCACTATACACGACAAACGTTTCAAAATATTTCTATTTTATATCCCAAGATAACAGCGAAAGCGCTGTTTTCTCAAAAAAAATGCTCAAATTTTAAAATAAATTTCTTTCGAAATGATGCGACATCCGACTGTATGGAAGTGTATAAAGAAATTTTGTGAGATTGACATACTAAGATTAAAAAGTGTGTAACATATTATTAGGTTAAAACAAGATCTGATCTAGGTGCTACCTAGACCTCTTCCGATCTCTGCACAACTTTCTTGGTGGAAATAAGTATTTGAAATGTGATGGTGTTCAAATGACAAAGGATTTATGTTTAGCAGCCAAAAACATTGGCTTCTCTTCCAACAGATTGCATAAGCTACCAAAAAGCTGGAAAATTAATCAACGGACGAAAAAAAACCTTCCTTCATCCAAATCTCTTGAGCTAGAGTTATAGCCATGAATTTGTGCTGTCGGAATATGCTTGCAAACCGAATTCCCAACTTGTAGCGAAATGTACACGTTACCCAGAGTTGCACTAATTAAATAAGGTTTCATACCTTCGAAAATTGCCGAGCTATCTGACATTTGTTGTCAAAATTTGTCAAATAAATATATGTTGAACATACACAGCACAGTGTTTTTTTTTTTTTTTTTTTATTTATGAGTGTTCAACAGTAAAGCACGTCACTAATCTGCATGCTTTTACTAACAAAAGTCTGTCATCTGTCAGAGCTGACACTTTGTCTCGTGCTTTGTGAAAAGTGCCACAATTGTAGGACAACAGTTTGTGAATAAAAGGGATAGTATGAGAACCCGAACTTACTTCGTATTGGTAATTCGTTGCTAACATCATTAAAATGTACACACTGTTATCTTTAAATCACAGTCTCTGTCATTGCAGAACAATTAAATATCACAGCCGTCAAATTAATTATTACAACAGTAAATTATAACCACCGAGGGTCTATACATAAATGCTGTGTTCGCGATTATCTCATATCAAGTTTAAGTCTTATTAACAGATCGTGTCGGGATTGACAACCGAATGAAAATGCATCTGATCGCAAAAAGGTACTCGTCAGCACTAAGGTGAAGAGACGACAGCACACACGCAAACAAACAAAAAAAAATACACGAAAGATACCTATGAACGTTTAACAACGATATGCCATAAAATTATTTTATCATTTTTTACCCACACATGCATACTCGTATTCACTACCCCCAACCTACTCTGTACACTATCCGTTAGGCGACATGAAGACAAATCGACTGATTAAAGAACATTTTTCGGTTACTCGTGACTCTTGTGATTACCAAAACATTGATCTAGACGTATCTAATAATTCATCGAATTGGGTGGCTCGAACGTGGTCGGTTTTATCTCGGTGTGCATGGAGAGCAGTGCGGCGTAGAATTTGATTTGGGAAGCTTATAACAAAATTTGCATTATTAGTAAAACAAATAAACAAAAGTTTGTTTTGATTTTATTTTTGTGTGGAAAATGTGAGGAATGGTTTCACACAATTATTGAGCTTTGTATTCTCGTAAAGCATTTGAATGAATTTGTGACTTGTTTCAAATAGAAATACACCGGTTATTTATGATTTCAAATTAACTATTAATAAAGATTACATACAGATTTGCAGACAGCTGACAGATTGGTTTTGTGATTAGAGGAAGTTAAAAATGTGAAAGGAAATTAATCAAACAAAGGTAGAAAGTTTACTCAGGGAATTCATATTTGGACTCAAGTTCAGCAAAAAAAAGTTGAAAGGCGGCAAAGGAATCGTGTGTCTCTTATTATGGCAAAAGACGCATAACTATAAAGCTCTAATAAGTCTTTTCGCAAATTGGAAAATCCAATAAAATGATTATTAGCAAGCATGACTTTACAAACAAATAGCCCTGCTATTGCACTGTTTGTCTATCTGTTGATGGACCATCCTTCTAGTGAACGTTGTATGTTTTTCCTTTTCAATAAGTATTGCGATTTATTGATAAACTTGATAAAGTGGTGAAAAATATTTCTTGGATCGTTTGATACTTATCTACGTTACCAGTCCCATTTAACCACATGTTTGATTTCAATGGCTTTTCAACAACTCTCGTACTATTTTTGTATGCCATCAAAATCAATGATTATTACAGATTATGTAGGCAAAATAAAAAAAAGTATTTTGTCTGACAGCTTGCTCGGTTATTGCGGTAAATGTCAAAATGCAGGACTAATAAAACAGACCTACTGCTGTTCTTAAGTTCTTTCATAAGCCCAACAGAATCCTTTGAAATACATTTTTGTTAAAGTAGAAAAGTTAGAAAAATTGACAGAAAAATAATAAATAAAAAGTATTTCTATTTAGAGTTGAATTGCACTTCTTTTTTGTGGCCTCTTTTAATGTATAAAAAAATATTGGCCGCAACATGTCTAACTTCTCAAAACATTTTGTTTGTGCTATTCTTTTTTTTTTTTGGATTTGTTCGAACGAATTTTATGCATACAAAAAATAAAATCATTGATCGGTCCGAAATATATTGATGACTCAAGTACGAATATTGAGTCGAACAAATATCTTCATCGAGCAGTTCTTTTTTGAGAACTTTACATTTTTTTTAATACTGTTTAAAAAATATTTAAGAAGTCATAGCTATGTGAAAAAAATGCATGCAGCTCCAATTTTAATTCTAGGCAAGGAGTATTCTGTTTATATGTAATTGCCGATCTATTTTTAACTCTCTCCCATAAATTATTATGCCAGGAATATGTAAATTTTGATTTTCTTGGAAGCCACTGAAATTTTGTAGCACGTAAGCAGCGAAGGTTGGAAACAATCTCGAACCCAATAAATTCTACTGAAGGTTGACTGAAGGCAGATATACAAAATTATAATGAGTATTCATGCGAAAACAAAGAAAGTGACAAAAAGAGCGATTTGTATTTGTAGGTTTTATAGTAATAAGTATTGTTTTGTTTTTTAATTTGTGAAAAATTGTGTACGCTGATTTGGATGTAGGATGTAGGCGCAGTGGCATAGTGGTTAGTGTGTTGGACTACTAAGCGAGGGGTCCCAGGTTCGAATCCCGCAAAAACCCAAATTCCAACTTGGGGTTTTTTCCACTGCGCCACCTCTCGCGAACGTCTGACAAACATCCGAGAGTATAACTGTCTTTAGGGCTTCTCAATTAGCCGTTTGGAATCGACATAAAATTTTAGATCCCTTCCATTCGTTCCAAAAATAAAACTCACATAAAACGAATGGTTGCGAGAAGCTAGGCCTTGGGTCCCTACAGACCTGTTGCGCCAACTATATATAGATTTGGATGTCAGTCTGTGGAAACACAAGGCTCAAATTATAAGAAATGACTCCTTGAAAACTATTCTTAAGAAACTTAGAGCCGGAAATAAATTTAAACGCCCAACTTAAATAAAACGGATGGCGCAATTTTATTGAATAACTTGAATTTTGTTGGGACAGGGACGTGGGAGTTGTAAAAAGTGTCGTGTTCGCAGTCTTGTTTTCCGAATAGCACACAAGAGAGCCACAACCAAAAGTATTTACGTATCTTTAAGAATGCCATCAAAGTATTAAATGTGCTACCAATTTTTGCATTGGCCTTTTTTTTATCGATGGAGATTTGGGCCGCGGAGCAACTGAATACGAAGAATACCATGTAACTTCCACACTATATAGAGGAGCGTAACAAGTGCAGATATTATTTTGTAACTATTTCCTCTGAGCTTAGGCATTAAGTTCTATTGTAACTCGCCAGCGATGCTCCCCTCGACATTCATAGCAGTGTAAACCAATTCATACGAAATATTGCTTGTTTCACCTGGAATTCTAAGACGAATTCGCAGATAATGATTAATAGATTAATAAATAAGTATAATTAGTAAGGAAAGAAGAAACAAAATAAATGTACGGATAATTTTCAATATTATAGAACTGAGAGAGTGACTTATACAAATGTTGCATCTATTACTATTAGGATGTACCTTTAATTAAGTTAAGGACTTACCCCACCAGTTATATATAAGAAAAATGTTAAAACAATTCTTTATTATGTTTTTACAAAAAAATAAATTGGCAACTATTGTAACACACTTCTAAATGCTTTCGTTTTCGTCACATATTTTTAGACTGCATACAAGCACAATGTACTTTAAATACTTCTAAAAATCCAAGGAACATGTTACCACATGGTGGCAAATAATGATAAATTGAGCAAAATACTCTCTTTGTTGTGAGTAAGTATTACTTACTTCCAAGCATTTTAAATTGAATTCGGTACGAGTACGTATATGACAATCAATTTTAGTAGCATTTTAAGCTACGTAGTCTTAGCATTCATAACAAATTCCATTCCAATTGAAGCTTCTTACTACGCAAATATTATTATCTATTTTTGGCACTATAGCTAGATTATTTGCTTTGCTTGAGAATAAAAAAGACACCTAGCAATAAAAACTGCAATATAAGTATTATTAAGTCAAGCTTTAAAGTTTAGGATAATAAAATATCCAACTCACGTATATGCTGGCATAGTATCTGAGTTGATTGACTAGGTAGTTGAATGAGGCGCCATTTCACTGATATGGACATTAAAACATTGGGTCAAATTTGAAATGCAGTTTACATTTTAGAATCTACCCGTCAATGGTGGTCTGATTCGAATATAACTCAAAATATATACTCAGATTTAAGAATGCAGCAGGAGAAATATCTGTATGTGTTTTTCTGTGAAATTGCTCGGATTTCAATTTAGTTTTGACAAACTTGAATAGGCTTTTTTGACTAAGACTTTAAACTTCTCTCTCTCTCTCTCTCTCTCTCTTTATTCAAAATTACATATTTTACAGCTACCTATCTACTTGACACTTCGAGGACTCAGAGTAGTTTTTTAATTGCATGCCGAAAATCCTACTTTAGTTTGCTTTGCTGAGATAGAAGCTCATTGTAGGGCATGTAGATAATAAGTTTGGGTACATATAGGTGATCTCTCCGCTTTATTGTATTTTAAAAAAACTATCAACTTAAGCACTCCAACATGACACCCTTTAACACTCTATAATTTGAGCTACAAAATGAAGTAACATAAATCAAAATCTATTTTATAGAGACTGAACATATTTATACAGCTTAGTTGGGAAGCATTATTTTCCATCTTTTGGACCGTTACAAAGATTTGCATTTTACAAACAAAGATTTAAAAATAAAACAAAAATTTCATAAAACCCATCATTTTTCATAATTTTATTGCGTGCAAATTTCAATGGATCAAAAGATTGCGGATCAAAAAAATCAAAAAATATCATCTTATATTTGAAAAATTTGTTTATGTTAAACATCAATCTGCCTTAAAGGCGCGACCCAAATTTGCCTATATTAGTCCATTGAATTGTAATAAATTTCACCGCAGGCTATCTGCGAAGTGACGAGTTGTTTCGCTGTTAGTTTTCGACATCTTTGACATGTATGCATAAAGTTAACAAAATGTTAATGAAGCTCAACCGAAGATTTATACATATGTAGAAGAAACAAGTTTTTTTTCTTAACATCATCTTTCATTTCTACCGCATAGTTGGACCGGTATATTTGAAGTATTTTGCAAATAGTATAACCAATAAATTTTAAGTTTTTAGGTCTACACGTGTGGTATGATACCTTAAAAGGGTGATTGAATGAATTTCAAATCGAATGAGAAGTCGAACATTCTTTGGTGAATGAAGTGGGCAACGAACTGAAAACTGTCAACTCTATTTCGGATTACTTATCGTTCGTCAATGTCTAATCTGTTGTTGAAATCGAATTCAAATTACAAGTTCTTAATAAGATTGTAAAGGCTACTGACTCAGTTCAGTTGTTCACTAAATATTGCTTTTTAAATAAACAAAATCAACAAAGGAGCTGCAACGCAGTTTCGTATTAAAATTATAAATTATCTGTTTTGACACCAGCAGATCATTTCGCTAAGTGGGATTGTTTACCCTATGGTTTTAACTTTTCGGTTAGATATACAAAACTAAATTTGAATTTTTTAATAAAATTCTGTTTTCGAACTAGACAGTAAACGATACATCCAGCTTTTAAAATACAAAAATAAGTCTTTTAATGAACTGTTCTACCTGAAGTATTAGACAAAAAAAAATTGTATTTCTTTGCTAATTTTACTTTAAATGAAGGATCCATTAAAAATAGCTTCGAGGGTCTATTCTTTGGAACATAATCGTCTATGAAGTTACTTGCCTTGGGCACAACCCTTCTACGAACAATCAGTTGCTCAGACTAATGATATTTAAATTTCCGCTTGAGGTATGATTTCCCACACTAGATTCCAACACTTAGGACACACATTTACATTATTGACTCCATTAAATCCTCAAATTAAGAAAGCCTTTAGCTTTTAATATCGATACTTTGCCATCGCATATCGTCTTATTTGAGACGGATAAGTACTTAACCTTTAGAGTACCGATTGGGGGACTTTAGGGACCCAAGTAACCTCCAATTCGAAATTTAAGAAATATTTTTTTGTATTATTTAAAAATGGGAAACAGCCGATTTGTCCGAGCTTTTATTGGTTCTGGCATGGGTATTACTCCCTACCACAATTTTTTTTTAAGTAAAAGTTAATATTATTGAAATCTTGCATTTGAAGATCTATTTATGTTGCTAAAAAACGTTATAAACAATTTCCATCACAAAACAAAAAATTTTATGAATATAATGAAAACAAACTTTGCATATTGCATTTCTTAATGTATTTCGGCTATAAACAATATTAAATTAAACTTGAATAATGTTTATACCTGACCTATGGTACCCCACTCCGTCTCTTGGGTCTCAAAATTCACTTGGTACTCTAAAGGTTAACCGCCAAAAGTGCTTATTTTATAAATCTCTAATACTTACAATACGCCTGGTAAACATTGAAATAATAAGTCAATCAACTTTAAAATTGATGTACAAAAGGGAGGCAGTGCGTCATTTTTGTATTTATAATGATCGCATAGATCAAAAATTAAGTTCGAACTTAACACGCTTTTTTACACCAGTGAAGTCGGGAGGTGTTACTAGTGACTACTTTAGTAATTAGATAGTTCAGTAGAGGCTGTGTTCAATTGTGAGTTTGCGGTTTGTTAATCAGTAAGAGTAGATAGCTTATGTAGGCTATGACTGTAACCATTCTTTCTATACAATATTGACATGGGACCAGATACTACTACATTTCTCTATTTGACGTATTGGACCGATCTCTCGGTGGGTAAACCAAATGAGATCAAAAAGGATTTCTTTCAAAATTCCAATAACTATTACAATGGAATCTGCAAGTCCCAACATACAATATTTAAAATAATGGGCTTCATATCCACTTGAAGGAATATAAAACAGTTCATCTGATGATTCAAGTGCAACCCCAAAATGACTCCATTCACACTGTTCATTCGAAAAATTGCCAAACTCCAAAACATACGGCTACCGCTTAAACTAATACTCCAAACATTCCCCATAAAATCAGAGTATTTTCACCCCCTTTAACAAAGTCTTCTCTCCGCGCTTAACAATCGAACAATTGAATTCAATTATTAATTGTCGTCTGCCATTGGTTCTGGTCGAAAAAAAAAAAAAAAAGAACACGTTGAAATATTTTCGCGTTCAATACCACTGCATACACGTATTAAAATAAAAATCTGACTTTTTAATATGGAAATTCAGAGCGATCGCCAGATTAACATAAACCATATAGACTTTCGAATAAGTTTTGTGAAATGAATTAAAAATTAAACCACAAATAGCCAGCAATAGTTTTGTTCAATACAATGCACACTTCCATAACGTCGATGTAAGAGGAAAAGGGAACTTCGAACATCCATGGCCAATTAAACGAAATCAAATTATATTGATTTAATAAATTGTTTACCAACACTCTTTTAGAGGTGGCAATGTACCCAATAATCACCAACACCTTCCCGAGGCCATAATTGCATTCAATAATTTGACTTACATGTGCAATTTGTTGTACAGTTTTGTTTTGGCTTATTTTCGCTTAGTGGACATTTTTTCGAATTTTCATATTTTTATTCAATTCAATTCCTAAATGGGGGCACTGTCTGATAAATGCAAATGATGTTACACAAAATATCTAATAAACACATTCACACGACAACTCACCATATTTTGTTTCCTTTTCTTTTTCTTTTTGGTTTCTTTATGGGGAAACTTAAAAAAAAACAACCGAAATCAATTTGATCCCTGAGAGCGGGCACAATTTACACTTTTCGACAAATCACTTTTGAATTCGTTGTAAACTTATAAAATAGTGTGTGTATCCTTTTTAGCGGGTAGTAATCCTTTTGCGTGAGTCCTTTGTGTTTCTTATCAAGCTAATCTAAGCTTATCACTAATCACGTTTGTTTTTGCTCGCCACACTGAGTAGAATTAACACTTGTGAAGAAATCACAGATTCACTTCCCATAGATAGGGTATCTTTGATGTTTTGTTTTGTTTTATTTTTTTTTATTCTATACCGAGATCAATTTCAATCCTTTTCTGTGTAGGAAAATTGAAACGCAATCGAGAGATAATCTATGGGAGAGAGAGCAAGGTTCCTTCCTGCACCACACCACAGACAAGACAACGTTTGGCTAAAATTGAAATCACTGAAATAAGCCTCCGTCAACATTGACACTTAGCTTTTATATGAGCTCGCCCCACCACGCTGTGCCCAAGACCAAGGCAGTGGAATGCATAATTCTCTGGCTTATTTCATATGATACGCGTTGTATAGCAGTCGCTTCGTTGACGGTGTCGTATCGCAGTCGCTGGAGGTTTGTTGTATGATCGATTCTTAAAGTGCCGCTCAGCTCAGCTGGACATGAAGCGCATTTATTGTCTAGTTTTGGGAATTAGCTGAGATCGCGCATTTGCAATGAAAGAACAGGTGAATTGTGACCGGTGGCGGTGAGCTTCGGCGGATGGAACTGACTGTATAACAGTTCATACTGAGAGCGCGTTTGTGCTCTGCTTTGTTTTTGTGTAGTTGAGAGTTGAGACTGAGAGCTTCATCTAAGAAGAGAGTGTCCATTTGTTTCTCTTTATGGAAGTTTAGCTTAAGTGTGATGAGTGAGCATCTTTTGATGTGTTTTTTAACTTCCAAATTAAACATCGCATGTTGGGCTTATAAGGACAGTTGGATAGATTTGGACTACGAATATTATAAGTGTCAACTGACGCGAAGATTAGAGTAGATAAGAATATCGCAGAAATTGAAATACGGGTCTTTACCTTAGGTATAGGTAAAGGAAAATATTTTCGAACTTTGCACAGTTAATAAAAGAGATCTCCAATTGAAATGGAATAACAATTTAGATGAGAGAGTGAAAACTTGAAGATTAAGGTGGGGACTTGCCATAGCGCATAGTAATCCAACTTAGAAAAACGCGCTACAGATCCGTATAGGACCCTTGGCTTAGTTCCTTTAAATCATCTGTTTGTGTGAGCAATTTTAAAGTGACAAGCTGGATGTTCGTCAGATGTTCCCAAGAGGTGGTGGAGTGAAAAAAAGAAACATAAAATTATATTCCTGCTTTCCCGAGGATCCCTCGCTCAGTAGTCCAGCACGTTAACTGAGCAACTCCTAACATTTTTATATTTTATTCTGTACTCATAAGTCTTAAGGCCTGTGACTCACTTAGTCTACTCAAAGGTCTTTATCCTTGCATACTAATAACATTCAGAGCTTGATCAAAGTCAGTGATAAGGAGCCCATCATCTAAATAAATGCCTATAATCTGTGTGCTTCTTCACCGAAGGTTTAACTCATCATTTTTTTAAGGGTGATGGGGGTTCATTTCTTATGAGTATCTATGAATGGTCGACCGCTGTTGACTGTAGGCTATTTAACATCAAGTTCACTACCATATCGTATTTCGCTAGCCTTCAGAAATAAGAAACAAGAAGCATTTACTTCTGGCGCATATCCAACGAATTTCCTTTGATTGCAAATCCGCTCCGAGACCCTCTGTATCAGTTAGAGGCTTATCAACTGGTTTTCTCGCAACCAGTTCCCACATGCCCGCACATCAGTCCAGCACTATCTTAAACGCGTTTCGTTGATTCAATCGGTAGGAGAATCTGTTTGCTGGATTTGTTTCATTTCTTATTTTGTTACAAGTACGATGAACGACCTTAACTTTGAGGTACAACAGGCAAATCGCGTACTTGTATTCGCGTACACGCTTATGAACTTGTCGCTGATCATCGTTTGGCAATTGGATTGTTTTGCCGACCCTTTACAAGTTTACTCTGACGTATTCATATGGAATATAAGTGGAATACAAGTTGCATACTCAGCCCGAAAGCAGGAAATCAATAATTCAAGGACGCGTGGTTCCGCTGTTCTGGTGACCATACACCACCAGTCTGTGCGTCAAAATGAGTACTTTTTCTACATACTACTAGTTTAGCTGGACAATAGTTTCTACCAGGGACATCAATTACTCAATAAGTGTTGAAAGTTCTCTCAAGGCAGGTGGCGATTCTGTATGGCATTGGATCAGTGAGGCGGCAGTTTGTTCGATAGATCTCTAACTAAGCAAATCTTCTTATAAGAGCAAACTGAAATTGGCATTACTAATAGGCTAGTGTGACGCGTTTGGAAAATATTCAAAACAGTGCAACACCTTGACATTGGCATAAGAAAACTAACAAACATGTTCAATGGCATTGGAATACGCCTTATGTGATAGCGGTATGTGTCATTTTGCTTGACAAAAAAGCTGTTTTTTGAAATTGAATGTCATTTGAGATCTACTTTTAGAAAAGTACAACGAAAACAGACACAGCCATCTAGATAGTTATGCAGTGTATAAGTACTAGTTATACACGGAGAAATCTATTACATTTATCTGTCCGAAAAGAAAAAAAAAGAAAAAATTGTGGGCAAAACGGTAATCTTATGTATAAACTAAAACAAACACACATTTATAAAACAATTTATCTCCAGATATTTCTAAGGCAACTTATCGAGGATACTTGCTAAATCGCCAAGATTGAAAATAAAAACGTCAGGATATCTATCGTTCAAACATATTATTGATTTCAATGCTTGATCGATTTTTATTTCAAAATGACATTTCGATACTATTCCACCTCTATACAGGCACTATAAACAATCTCTAAACGCGTTTAGCTTATAAATACAAGCTCTATTTTGCGTTTGGGGGCATTTTATAGAGTGCATAACTTTATACACTCCCTTTATAGAGTGCATAACTTTATACACTCCCTTCAATACGTTTATAAATTATTTAATAATGCAAAGAATTTCCCAATTTGTTTGCATAGGGTTTTTTTAAAAACTAATTAAATTTCTTGTACAGCATTCTTCTAGAATTTATTTATAGCTTGGATTAAAAATGACTCACTAAGGTAATAAATTCCTCAAGAAGTACATCACTTTTAGTGTTTTGCATTTAAAAAAGCTCACCCTGAAAAGTGCAAAAGTTTGAAATTTAAGCCAACATTTCATTCAGAATAATTACGAATGCTCACTCTCTATTAAATTGGTTAACGATTTCGTGTTTCATTGCTATAATCAGTTTGATACAGTTGTTCGAAGTAGAGAACCACGTTTTATTCGTTTTTTTAATTATTGATCCCTAACACTGAGCTTAAACTTTTGAAAACTACTCAACTATTGTCTACTACATTTAGTGGTAACTTCACACTTTGTAAGTAAAAAGCGAAAATAATTTTAAGGTTCGACGGGACACTTGCGGGACAAAAATCGTTTCAACTACTTAGCGGGACGTTTGGTTTTGTTTTCGCGAAAACCAGGTTTTCGGTGCGGTGTGAATAGGGTATTAGACATAATAAATAGATTACCTACTGAAATCTGCACCGATCCGATAAGAAAAAAGTTTTCAATTCGCAGAGTTGTTCGTAAATTGCTAACATGCTTTGTGGGCCTTTCAAATGTTCGCAACAGTTCTTCAGTAGAAGGATTGCCGCAAACAGTTTATTACACGAGTTCCGTCAGGTCATTGTCTTACAATCCCTGCATGTGACGAAATTAAAACAACCATCTATTACTTCTTGTTCCATAAGCCATTTGTTATATCAAATAAATTCATACGGATTCCATAAATTGTTTAAACATGATTCGAAAACAAATCCACATGCAAACAGACTACCAACAGTGTTGTCCTACGACGCCTCGTTTTTAATATTTTGTCGACAATGTGATGTAGACAATGTCATCTATATCGTCAATGTCGTTAATTGTGTCGTCAATGACGTCAATTGGATTGTCAATTTATGTTTAAAATAAAATGAATTTTCTTATACATTATAAATATAGGAAGCTCGATGATGTTAAAACTCGATAACCATTGGGACGATTTTTATGATTCTGGTTTGGTTTTGTTCGTATTGCTGTATTTCAGGTTTAGGCAGAAAGAAAATTCCGAAATGCTTGTTGATCGATAGGTAATTGAAAGTTTTTTGTTTTCTGCAATTCAGGAAGCCCAGAGGCCCAGGTTCACTCCGAACAGTAGTACCACCTAAAATACAACATATCCAAGAAGCTTAAACAGAGAACATTCTGCCCACTTTTTTGTATATAACTTTGTTTGACTTTGGGTAAATAAGTTAAGAATTGGAAAATAAGCATGACGTGACGCACAGTTACGAATGAAGACGAGTGATGCAATCTTGATCAAAGTAGCAGATTTACAAAATAATCAATTTATTTGTATGGATTAATTGTAAGAACATTTCATAAATATGTTATTCAAATGGTGTGGAGCAGGTGTGGAGAATCGGTATCACTATCACGTCAACGATACCGGATAATAAGCGATGAGATAATCTGGCCAATTCTTTATTGCTTATAGTGAGTGGCATCGACAGCTCATAACCTTCATGTAACTACCTTGAAGTACGATATTTGGTCATTTATCATCGTTGGGTCCCATTTCATTTAATTTAGACGCTTATTCTTCTGGGCTAAATTTGGGAAATCAAAACTCAACAAAATTCTACTCTGTATCTGTAAATATCTATAACAGCGACAAATAAGGGACCAGACCTGTAGGTTTATTCCGAACAAGTAAAGAATTTACTATTCGGTAATTTTATAAAAAAAAAACAACCTCATCAAGATCACTGCGTATTTTTCTAAATATACAAATCGTTACTGATCGCGTCGAATAAGCGCCATAAATTTAAGTATACATTTTGGTGCTTCCGGGCGTCATAGTTTTTTTTTTCCTCTTTTTACATTATTAACATATTTAACTCGTTTTATCGACGAAATAAGAAACATGATCTCCGAACAACAATTTGAACACCAAATTTGCTATAATTTCGCGATAGAGGCCTATCAAAAATTTAAATGAATATTTTCACAGTATCTATACACACTACGATGAGAATGAAGCTTATCCATAATTGATTACTAAACAAAAGACCCTGATTACTACATATAGGTACAACACCCAGCGTTTGATTTTCTATAGTACCAGAACAGTACCTACATTGGATCTAAGTACTTTTTACATTACATACCACCAAATTACATTAAAATTTTAATGGACTCTTCAATTAGCAAAATGTTAATCGCTTTCACACGTTTACGTAAGCTAAAGTTCCGTTCTCAAACTGTGCAACTTGTACAGCACCCTTAACATTCTTCCGTTGAAGGTGGTCTATCAAACAAATTATTGTATTTTAATTACTGTGCACTGTACTCATATTAGGCGCATGACATTAGTGACCATTTTTCTCCTTTCTGCATTCTGTATAATGATTCTCACATTTTTAACTAGTAAATTGAACAATAATTATCGATTTGCCTCAATAGGATTTCCAAAGCGACTTTGACCATGAACTGAAAAATAAAATCAACGTGTTGCGTTAGTAAATATAAAAAACAAAAAAAATAACCAGAAACATCAACAAAATTTTATGGAAACCCAGTTGAAACAAACCGGAAAATAACGATTATATCACCACTGTGTGCACGTGTAGATGCGAATGCAAGAAGATACGAGTTTCGTAGACGCGCACTCTCTACAAACGAAAAACATTGATCATGTGTGCGTACCTACGTAAATGAACTCTACATGAAGTACAAGAGTGGATATTGTGGCTGCACTGCACTCAATCAAGATCGCATTGATAATGATCAATGTGTGGACTTTGGAGGTGCATTGTTAATTTGTTTCTAGCTAATGGGGAAGAGGGTGCGTTGAGACATAAAATTTCGAAATGAATACATTTAAAAATGAAAGTATGCATTTAAGAGGCCTTTACCCAGAAATCGAGCAAAAGTGCAAAAAACTACATTTCGTTTCTCTGACTGATAAATTATTACTGGAATTGAAACTGAATGCTTGTGAAAGAACAGAACAACCCCATAAAAATATAGCTTGTAGGCAAGTAACGGAAAATCGGCCGGAGTTCGGGGTCTCAGTATTGTCTCTGATGCAAACCTTTAAAAGCTACAGAGAATGACAGGTAGCGGCATTACCGGAACATGTACATCAACATATCTAGTGATTTCAAATCCATTCCCTCTAGTTGAACATATTCGTAGGATGACAGCCTAAGGACTACACCTAATTAAGAAAAATTGTAAAAGCGCAGCCTTCATAGAAACGCTTCCATAATTCATAAATATTTGATTATTGAGCTGAACAAAACTTGGATAAAACTACTCCCTCTATATACCAAAAGAACGCAAGCACTAAAAAATCGAAACTAGCTACCTGCATAAATTTAAATTGTTTTCGAACCTAGTTATTGGGAAACACGTTTCTTTTTTATCACAGAAAAATCTAATTCTAACTTCTTTTTGTTCTTCTGGAATTTCGTGCCTAAGCCGCTGTCATTTAATTTGTCCAAGAATTCCAATCTGAGCGGACCATAGGTGCAAACGGCATTAAGATTTCCATTACATTTTGAACTGATTGTAGGTAAACTGAATTTCCTGAATTACCGACAGTAAAAAGTATTTCATAAACGTTTAATAAATACTTAATCGGCGTATACACCGGCAAAAACAGAAATGTTTGACAAATGTTTATGAAATGTTTCTGAAGCAAATCGAGAACATTTCATAAATGTTTAAAAAAATCATTCGCTCGCATGAATACACCGAAATACAGCAGCAAAATATTGTTTACTTGTTGCATTTTTGAACATAGAATTTTAAATTACTTTTTTTAAAAACAATATCCAAAAATAAAAATTATTAATTTGATTCATATGGTAACACCCCCCACCAGCAAATGAAATGTCATGTCAATTGTCATCATATTGTGACGTCACGTTGTACAGAAAGTTTGCAATATGGCGGGTGGCAATATGAAGTTTGTAATGCTCATATATTATCCCTTGTGTTTTGAAAGCAACTGTTGCCACAACTCGAAAATAAAATTTTTCTATGATCCGTAGGTATTGTTTTATTTTCGTGATCTGATTCGGATCAGATCACGCTGACAATAAAATAAAATATATTTAAATCTTCACTGAACCGATAAAAACGGCTACGACTTGTAGTTTTGTATCCTTTTGTATCTTTTTAAAAAAAAATCCACTCTATAAATCGCGCTTTAGATTTACAAATTGCGTCCAATGGTTATCCAAAGTATGAAGTTATAATATAATCATGTCTGGCACCGAGTAAAACAAAAAAACTATATTTAAAACTATAATTGGATAATATTGCAATAATTTATTGTCAAAGCGAAAACCGCGCATATTAGATAAAATATGGTGACCGCACATACAAATAAAACCCACTTCCAGGCAAACGAATTAATTCACAAATGCACAACAGATTTATCATTCCATTGAGTTATTATATTGGTACCATTATGGACATACGGAGATTGTCGAAAATACCAACTCAATGTGACAGCCAAAGCCAACCAGCATCACCATTCTTTGTCGACACATTATTATATTTGTATGATCGATAAAACCCACAAAGGTCACACCATTATGCGCGCCCACTCATTAGGTAAACAAAAACTCTGCACAAAATAAACATTTGCGTGTGGTATTTCTATTTTCGGATGTCGCAATTTAAACGAGCTTGATTATTTCTTGCTGCTGGATTATTTGAAATCCTTAAAGCGAAAGTTCAGTCTAGCTATATGGGTACCTTAGAGGAGACACAATTTAGTGTTGGGCAAGTTTGATTTCAGAAGCCCTAAGGGGCGCAGCAGGTACAGTTTGCAACGAGGCGGGTCTAGGTATTTTGCAATGCAGCATGTTATGTTATCGATCAACGCCCTGTCTTTGTGATTTTGCCAAAGACTCGTTAATGAGGTTAAGATATTATTTTGTGTACTCGACTTCATCACATGCATCAATGCTTCAGTGCACAGGAGTTGCTATGGAGCTAAATGTACTTGCTGCAACGTTAGAAATCTTGATTGGAAGCTGTAGTGGATCAAAAATCTTCACTAATGGTGCTAACACTGACAGTTGATCTTGACTACATTCCTATATCTATGATAAAGGCAATTAGTAATGTTCCGGTGCAATGTAGGAACAATAATTATCGTTAATATTGCAAGTCACTATGATGATGGAGAAGTGCAAGCCGATTAAGGACTTCTTAAGCAACTGCAGGCAACTAATTAGTTTAACAAAGGTTGAGTCATGGCGCTTTGAAAGCAGTTATTGGTATACAAATGTATGTTGAAGGAAGTCAATTTGGCAGAGTAGCCATGACTTCTTCTGCAGACAACATCACATTATTTGTCGAAGATAAACAACGAACAGCGACATTGACCTAGAAGTGGAGGTGTGAAATGGTAGATGGGACATGGTCACCAGGTCATGAAGAGGATAAGTAAGCAATTCAATTATCAAGTCTTAAAAACACAGGCGACCTATGCGGGTGGAATAATTATGATTATTTACTAGCTACATGCGACCAAGCCCGTACGACTGAAGTAAAAACAAATACAAATTATAGGTAACTGCGGGGCATAATCGGAAGATGTTGGTCTTTCAGCCAGTAGTTGGCAAAATAATGTGTAAAGTTTTAAAGGTTCAGAAGAAGTGACAACTGACTACTTTGCATGTACTTACATAGGAACTGCACAAATGTTCAGAGTTTTTAGTAATTAGTTCTAGGGAAACAAAGCGACCAAAATTTGACCGCTTTGGACCCACAAGTAAATTGTATTTGTGAGTCGCTTTATCATTTATGTCAAAGCAATACATGCAAGAATTCATCTACTGACATTTAACATCCGCTTGGTATATGTTTCATAAAAATCGGTTTGAAAATACCGCCCTAATCAGTACGACAAAAAAACAAAGATTATCAACTTATAAATGCAAATAATCGGATCAATCAGTAAATTATGTTGTAACTATCATATAGGGGGTCTTTCGCTTACTCTTGCGCAGCGCTCATTTAATTCTATAAGTCGTTTTGCTTTAGAGCTGCTGTATTTATAAAAGCAAACTTCGTATTTTGCGGATGAACTATTTTGTAACGCAATGATTTACGCGACACTTTTCATTGTTTGCGCGTCAGTTACTGTCATTATTTTTGCCTTTATATTTTTTCTTTGCTGACAGTTAACTTCCTTCCTCTTTTTCATATACAACAAATTGCCCGCTGATTGATTGCATATTCCCAACCTCATTATGGCCTCCGATCTCAAACCTCTCACACAACATCAGTGTTAAATGAGTAGAAGAATGAACCAAGTGACACCTTGGAAACTTATAAAAATGTACGATTTGATATTTCAGGAGCATAGTTTTGTTTTAAAGTTGATGAAAAATTTTAAATTTACCTGACGCTTAACAATTCCTAATTTACGATTTCAAAATTAACGAACTAGCTAACCACAATTTATCCAAACTCTTGCTCGGTAAACCACCATTTTCAAGTCTAGGTGTCGCCGGCAATTACATCAACCCAAATTCCAAATGTTCCTAAAATGTCATTTTTCATTTTGACAGTAGAGAAACATATTATTTTTCGGTGGATATGTGTGATGTTTACGTTTTTTAATTTCTTTCTTACCTACCTACATCAATAAATAAAACGGAAATCGTTATACAATGTTGAAACAACATATTTTGATCGAACTGAAACAATTTATTGCGGCTGTAACCAGCCATCGTGGGAATCCGAAAAACATCAATGCACCACATTTGGTGCGAACTAGTTTACACCTTCTCGAGGATTTGCCTGCGTCGCGCGAAATTGTCTTCGACTACTTCTCACTTGTATTCGATGTTGCTGTGGGTAGTTTTGTGGCCACTGCAGGAAGTGACACAAAGAACCCCCCGCCACAAGATGATGAATCATTTGCAGATATCCAAGAAGCGCTCGAAAATTTGGTAAATAAAGGTCCACCCGCCTGGGGTCCATTAATTGCATCGTGGAGTCTTGATTTGGTGGGCAAACTCTCTGACAAATATTCACACAAGCGGAAAATGAGCATTGGAGCGTCGTGTAATTTTTGGTTGAACTGCAGTGCAATGAAGGGGCTGCTTAGTTTAATTAGCTCATGCTTTAGAAAGCTGTCAAACGCCGAGGCAGAGTCCTGTGTAGAAACGTTACTTGGTGAGGATGCACAGTCATGTTAGAGGTTTCATTGTTAAACTGTCCGTTTAGCTTCTTTTCAGAGATATTCCCTAACATTTGACTGGGTTGTGGCACGACTAGGGGGGTGTTTCCCGTTGAAAATCATCTCACAAATTCTGCAATGTGGCTTGAAACGATTTTCGGAAGATTTTCGTTGTCGCTTCGATTCGGAGATCGGAATTCTCGATTATTTAGCATATGCCCATGAGAAGGAGCTTATGCATGCCATCCGCGAATTGCTGGAGGATGGCTTTTCGCCAAAGAAATCAATGCACGTGCACATAATTCCGTTCCTCACACAAATCTCACACTTTTCAGAGTCTCTTTTGCAGTGCATGGTCACTGTGTTTCTCGATATGTGTAAGTATATGCCAATATAGCCACGATGATGTTCATATACAAAGATATCTCTAGACAATGATGCATTGCTTGAAGCAATCTTTCGTCAGACACCTGTTTGGATGACAAATAAAAACTTCTTGGACATGCAGCCGTCATTCAATAGTCTAGCTCTTAATCTCAAGACGAATGGTGCTAAACTCCTGATGACTGTTGCAAAACTGTCTGAGCAGTACACATGGTGTCAAGATTTCTTGGAGCACAACCTTCAGGAAATGGAACAGGTTATTCTGATGAATTCACGTTGTCCACTGCTGACTGATCTTGGTACAGATGCGTCAAAGTTTTTGCTGTGGAAAGCTTGCCTGAGTACGAATATAATTGAACAGCAAACTGCTGTGCGGTTGCTTTTGCTTGTTTGTAAGTCGTCCCGTGTAAATGGGTAGTTCGGGGATATGCTGACTATTTTTGTTTAAATGCAGCTACTCAACATTCGCATATCTACCATCAGACGATATCAGAGCTGCTGAGGAAGTCGTACACCATCAACAAATCTGGCATCGGCTCTGTTATACGCATCATTGGAGGTCAAAATGGTGTTGTGGAGTTTCCCGGAATCAGGCCGGGCATACAAATGGTCCTTGAGGAGATTTTGTTGAAATTGCAGTTTCACGAGAAGAAAAAACAGATGCAAGCGTTGAATACGTTCCAAAATTTGGCTGCGTTGGCAAAGTAAGTACACATTTTGTTTACTTGTGGTTGCAAAGCGTTTTAGTTCTTCGATGATCAATAAAATATATTGTTTATCCATTCCTCTCTACTGGCTATGAACTTGCATTTTCTTTTATCAGATGGTCATGTAACATGTGCTGCCATGCTTTTGAAAGAATGTCGATTCACTATTATGCCAGCACTGTCCCTTAGTACGTTGTGTTTAACTCGCTTCTTCCACAGATTTTATTGCTGCTCCTAATTTTGAATATAAATACATTCCTTTTCAGATTGGAGAAAAAGAACATCGTGTCCTATTTGAAGCAGCAAAGCATTGTAAACACGCTCAACGAATGCCTCTCCAAGGTGATGCAAGTCCTCGATTGTGCACTCACAAAACTAATCATGGAAATGGAAGACTCGGTGCGTCAAGCACACAGCAGCAACAACAATAATCCAAGTATTGGTCAAACCATAAAACGAACAAAGACCCATCATCCCACTGACAAAATGGACACAGACGATGTGATTATAGTTCCCAAGCAAAGCGATCAAGCGGTATTGGCTCACATCATAGTGGACTTGCTAAACACCATAGATGCCGGTTCTAAACTCAATGTAATGAGTACGGCGGAGGTTCTGAAGCTGTCCAGTTTAACTGTGCGGTACTTCTTCTGGAGTCTGACGGAGAGGAGTGAGTTTTATCGAGACAGACATTTACAAAACTGACTTTACTTTCTTTTAGGTCCGACTCTACGTTCTACAGCTGTTAATCGCGCTTTCAATCTCTTCCAGCGGCAGTGTAGTGCGAGAAAATCTGCACGGTCGACTTGCCTCAGAGAATTGGTTGAAGGAGCATTGTTTTTCTATGGCTACCTGTTTGGAGCGTATGAGGAACCGGAAGTCGAAGAGTCGGCAATTCCCGAAAGTGAAATGTTAATATTTGCCAATCAAAAGCAATGCGTTGGACCGAATGCAAACCGCACAGTTCTCCATGCAGGAGTGATTGGTAGAGGCCTTCGACCAGACAATACACATGCAAAGCCAATGGAACCAGATTCGGAGCTCCAGGCGCTCTTGTTGAAGGCAATTGACTCCTGCTGCAATGATTTTGTAGGTCTAACCCTACACTGCACTGCACGAATACGATACTAATTGTATGATTTTAGGAAAAGCCCAACCAGGTGGAAGGCTATTCAATGGTGTCTCTGCTTCTGGTTGAAATGGTGTCCACCGATGTAATGTACAATGGGCTCCCTTTCCCCGATGAAGAGTTCACTAAAGTCACTATGGAACGAGACCTGCGGATTCGTCGAGCGTTCATATCCTCGCCAATCCTGTGGGCGTTATTGGGTTTAATATCTACACACCGGCCAGCACTGTGTTTCTCATCTGTGCTGCTGCGCGCCCTATGTGCAACGTGCCTACATCAGTGGAGAGCGAAAAATGGTAAGCAAACTAATTTGCTGCGCCTTGCGGACTTGATGATTAGTTGCTTGGATTTCAGTTAACAGGTTCCAGCTAATTGACAAAAGGGAGGAACTCATGCAGTGCACAACTAAGTTGCTGCAGATACTTGCAATGGGCCAACTGCTTCCACCGCCGCTGGCCAGTTTGCACATGATTGTGGAGTATTTCGATCCACCGGAGGTACGATAACTTTGGGGCAAATAGATGAAAGTTTTTTATGTTTGATTTGTATTAGATTGCCCTCATTCTGAAAGAGTGCATTTGGAGCTATTTGAAGGACAATGTACCATCTCCCGCGCTGTTTACCTGCGACAACAATGCGCTCCATTGGCGCAATGCAAACACATCCAAAATCCCACCACAATATGTTGATATTCTACGAAATATTATGCAGAAAAAACTGCCAAAGTTGGGGGCACACTATCATCAGATGTTTCACATGGGAGAGATTGACAATCCGCCACCGGAAACGGTCGAGCTATAATTTGGTAACGTAAGCTAAATGCAAATAAATGCAAACAAATATAAATGCGCCTCTGAATACATATTTACTTTCGATTGCTCTAAGGTACGAAATAAACTTGTGCCTCATCCAATAGCTCGTGAGATCTACATCTGAACTACGCTTTGTTTTAGGGATTCTATGGGTATAATCGAAACCTTAACATATTGCAGCCAAAGTCCCAGATCAAAAGCGTTTGAGCAGCGCTGTTTTTTAACTCGTAACAAGCACGTCCTTAGTTTATTGATCATGAAGTTGCTAACCGGCGGTATTAACTTCTTTTAGTAATTTGCCTTGCCACAATCACCAGGACATCGTCTTCCGTAAAGCCGACAGTTGACACTTTTTCTTGAATTCGACAGGCACACAGTAGTTCGTCAAACAAACATCGTAAAGCTTCCGTAATTTGGGGGCAGTATTCTCGCAATATGTCATACCCCTTACAGAGATGTGTAGCGAAGACTTTCTTGGATTATTGTTCTCCATTCGCTTGATGTGACCGAACCAATGTAGACGACGTGTTTTGATATCTACATCTTGGTACGGCTCATAGAGTTCGCGGTTGCATTTTCTCCATTCACCCTCCTCGCACGCAAGACTAAGGAGCCCAGGAGCAGCTCGCTCATACTGCTCACCATCCAGCATTCATCGACTGAGCATAACCGGTAGAGTTTTGCATTTGGCATTTGCTTTGCCAAACCCAAGTAGCAACAGTTCTGTTGCAGAAAAATTTCCAAAAATAACTAAAAACCTATAGTCTCATATATATATATATATATATTTCTTTTATTGAATTTAACAATATTTTCCCCTTTGGGCTCTGGTTTCTGTTTTTAAATTATTGTTTTGTACCCACTAACATGCATGTTTGTCTAAGTATTCCTTGGTTACAGACCGACCTGACCAGCAGTGATCTTTACATTATTTGTTTTACGCAGAATACATCAATAATATTATTTGCCTAGAACCTCACTTGCTTGCAATAATAAACGTTATACATCGAGAGTAGAAAATTGAAATCCATGTATAGATGGTTCGAAATCTTTTATTCGCACACTTAAAAGCGTTAAAGAAAATAGTACACGCTTGCGCACATAGAAAACGATTGTATTGTAACTAACCCAAAGACGGAATTATATTCAGAATATGTGTATCGAAATGAATGGCTAATGCTGAAACGACGATGACATAGAATTACATGCGAGTATGTATGTGTCCGAGTGTGTTCTTATTTTGTATTGTCGGTAGGAAAGTTCTGAAGTTTGTGACTCTTTGGAACCAGAGAGACAAAAAAAAAAAAAAAAAAACACGACCATCGCAAACTAAATAAGAAAATTTAACTAATATATTATTGAATTAGATGACTCGTCCGGGTTTGTTTTTTTTCTGTTTGTGATGAAGGAAAACAAAATTATTAAATAACAAATAGCAAACGATAAATACTACTAGTATGAAGGGAACGATAGGCAGCAACCGTTTCAAGACGGCCGACAGTGGGTAAGTTTCCGAACCGACATACACGATGTTAGCTTCTTCGCTCTCCGCTTGAGTGATGACGCCGATGAAGAATGATGCTTTTTATTCTCCTTAAGACTGTTGGATGAAGCAGCTGCTGCTGCTCCAACCGATGAAATTGTTGGATTCGATGCGGAGGCGGTACTCTTTTGGGCTTTTATTTCAGCAGCGGCGGCAGCTGCCTGGCGGGCAAGCTCCTCTGAAAAGAATCAAAGTGCCGACTTGATTAAACATGAATTGACAAAGTTTGGACTGATGGCGAGGCTTAACTACTTACGATTCAGATCGTGTTCCGTAAAGTAGTTCTGTTCCTGGTCGTATTCGGTCTCATAGTGGAAAGCGTCTAGATAAGGCAGTACTGTGGAGCGACGATATTTGTCGTTCTTAAGTGGTGGAATTGGAATTGGTGGTCCCTTCTCTTCGGGGGCTGAAATGAACCAACTAGGGTGGACACAGAAGCGGTATTAGAGGATTTATCGTTTTGTGCGATAAGAACTTACGGTTCATAGCGAATTTGTTGAATTGTATAACGTTTGTCTGGATCAGATTGCAGCATCCCTAAAACTAGTTTGGCCAATTTGTCGTCCAATTGGTAGAGCCAATCTGGTGCTTCCCATTGTCCTCGTCCAATATTTTCTAATAGCCTGTAAATGTTGTCACCCTCGAATGGATAGAGGCCAGTCGTTATGTTGTATCTGGAAATGAGGAAATATCATTTACAGTTAGTAAGGGTTATCAGCACAACAGCAATTAATAGTTATTTATCTTAATGACTGTAATGGGCAGGGAAGGTGGTAATAGGAGAAACTAGAGTTGTCCTCCAACGTATAACAATACAACAAGAGTAATCTGCCTATCGACTATTAGTGACAAACGATTTGGGATCAAACGCAAAATTTAACTTACAATGTCACCCCACTGCTCCATATGTCCACCTTAGAGCCAGAGAATGACTCCTGTCCGTTGGCAATCTCTGGCGGTTGAAAAGCCGGTGATCCTTGCCCGGTTGTGCATGTATCATCATCGGCGAACGTTTCCAATTGTTCTGCCACTCCGAAATCGGATATCTTAAGCGTCTGATCCAGGGTAAGCAGCAAGTTTCCCGGCTTAATGTCTTTGTGAATGACCCGACTACCGTGCAAGTACTCCAGGCCATTTATCAGTTGGCGAAAGTATCCGTGTGCTTGATGTAGAGGTAGTTTCTTTTCCGGTGCGTGGTCTAGCATCTCCTGCAAAACAAATCACAATAAATATCACTGTCCTGCCAAATAATGTGGTGGTAACTCACCTGCAGCCCACCAACGCAGTATTCCATGATTAGGTACATTTTTTGCTTCTCTTCATTGTACAGCACGTCCAGCAGTTCAATCACATTTTTGTGCTTTAGGTTTTTCAGCAGCTGTATCTCGCGCTGAACATTCTGCTCTCCATTAGGAATTCGTCGTAGTTTCCTTTTAGTTAGAATTTTCACTGCTCTGCGACTAAGGTTTTCTGAGTCCAGCACCTCCTTCACCTTTCCATAGGATCCCTCGCCCAGCACATCGCCCATTACATACTTGCCCACCATTTTAATGTTCTTCTTTTTCGGCTGATAGATGATCTCAGTGCTGTCCACCCGATTGAAGAACAGCTGTCCTACGTCCAGATCCAAGTTGTCAATCTCTTCGTTATCCAACCAAGTGACTTGATTTTGTGCGTCATTCCACATCGGCCTCTGGCCAGCTGCACCATTCACTGCATCTAGCTCCTCTTCACTGGCGTCACGGTGAAAGTTCTCGTTCAACAGCAAGACATTGACATCATCGTCATCACCTGTTCGCAATGGCGCACAATAACTTTTGGAAGCCCCTGCGACGGCTGTATGATTTGTCGTCGACGCTGGAGGATTTACTTGCGATTTAACGTCCATTGCATTTGTAGTTGTGACTGTCATTGGAGATTTTCGCACTGCGAAATAGTTTAGTTGCACACGAAATTCGTTTGAACTTTTCGAGGGAAATCTATGGAAACACTTTTCCTTACACTTTTAAGTTGCTTTCAAGTCTTCGTCTGTGCACCCAAAATTCTTTACGTTCCCCCGGACGGGATTTTCTGTACACGATTTCGAATTTTATTTCATAATCTCGACGGGGAGCACTTTTTGACGATTGTGTCTTATGATTCCCAAATGTAAATCATTTCGTTCGATGGGTGAATTTATTATGCAAATATTGGCTCATTCAAGTCGATGAAGGTTGAGGTGGCGCTGTCGAGGAACTCGAACGGTGCAGCAAATATAATTTTACCTTTTATTAACTTGGAGAGAATTTTTTTATTGCATCAATTTTCTTTTGTTGGTGATTTCCGATGATCTTTTCTTACGTTTTTCATGGAAATTTTTCTAATTTGAAATGTTTTAGCAGGGGTTATCCCGACGAATGGAAAAATGAGCGAATAATATATCAAGGGAAATGTCAAAAGTTGAAATTAGAAAGAGAAGTTGTTTTGTTTTCTTAAAAATCAAGTGAAATGAGAGAGAACAAAACAAAGTTTGTGATTGGAATAAAGTTGAAAGAGATGATGGATAACGATAAAAGAGAACTTATAAATGAAGTTGGCTATGGTTAATTTTGCCGGAAGTGGATATATAGTGAAAGGAACCGTTTTATTTTAAAATACAAACCTATCATAAATATGTATGTACCTATTTAGCCCTTTTGGTAATATAGTTCGTTTAACTATCTGTACAGAAGAAACAAAAGTAGATATGGCTATTTTATTTTGATTAATATGTATTGGTATTTCTAATATAACTCCCATCAGTCAAAATTTAGTTTTTGAATTATATAGAACGCAATTATGTCGCGGGCTGTAATGATGTTTCGGGAATATTTCTGTAGATTCCGACAAGAATGTTGTTAGCAGTAAAGCCTAGTTTCCTGCTACATAAAAAAATGGTTTACATTGATAGTATTCATCGAGGCAGATTAGTAGTGTCGAGTGTCCTTTTTTCAGCTTTTACGGCTTTAATTTCCATTGCCGAATGTTTGGCGATTTCATGCAATTGATTTTTTTCTCTAGCTTGTTTAAATGCCCAAATCTGGTTTCAAATTTTAATAAAATGCAGTATGAACTCTCAGATCTTAGGTGAAGGCCGAGACACTTGACCAAAATCAGATAGAAAGATAGAAATACAAATATCTAGAGAACTGAAATCTGCTCAACAGAAGTGCAGAACTAACGTTTATTCACAAGCATCTCGATGTGCTTTTGAAGGGTAATAGGTTCGCATATGGCGAGGGAAGTAAAAACACATTATTGGCAAGTTCATACTGTGGAATTGTATATTTTAAGCGAAAACGAACGTAATCAAAATTGCAATTTTTATGGCGATGCAGTCGCTTGATCTATAGAGGACGTTTCTCCATCTGAGACCCTTGATTTCATAAAAAGACAGCTATTTTGCGAATTTTTTTTCATAAATAGTCATAAACTTTATCTAAACACATTCATTTGCCATTTTTTGTCAAGTGAAAGTATAGCTATTCCATTTAAGAACTCCCTTAGAAAATTATGTTCGATTTTCCTCAGTTCTACGGAAACAGTTTTTCCCTTTCAAGATCTCTTAAACAGAAGGTTATTTTTGAGTGAATAAAGAAAACAGAAGAACGCTTTCGTGCCAACAACAAATAATGACAAATGAACTGGAATGTGTGCATTTACTTTCACGACTATTTATTTATTAGCGCGTTGGCCAAAATCGGGAATACTTACAATACACCAAACAAGTTCTAAATCTAAAAATAGTAAAATCAAGAGACATATTTAACTTCTAATGTTTTAGATCGATTAACCATTTCACAATTTGAATTATATGAGTGGTAAGGATTAGAATGCTCTGGCAAATATATTCTTCTAGTAAGATAAAGAAAAAACATAAAAAAGAAGATTTAAAAAGGTTATAGTTTATTGTAAGAAAAATAATTGGCAACATAACAAACATAAATATAATTATTAAATTACTTTACATTTTTGAGCGTTTTCAAAAGTTAAAATAATAAATATTGGTTTATCCTCATTTTAAGACTAGTATACAATTCAAGTGAACAAGACAAGAGACAAAAGTATGTATTTACAAATAAGATTTCATCTCTCGCAATACTCAAATTTGGATAAGAAATATACAGATATCCCTATGAGCTTTTTTTACATTATTTCGGTTCGGTAAATTCAAAAACATCCCAAGATTAATAATTAAATTATATCAACTTTTGTTTCAAATGTTCTCCTGACATCCTTTAACTAATTATACAAAATCTGACAAACATTGCATTGATTTAACAATAATAAAACCCTTAATACTAAAAGTAGAAATATACAAGAAAAAAAAAAAAAAAATAACAGCTAAATATTAGAAAATCTCTGGCAAGTTATCTCCTACGTATCTATTCTATGTTGTACAGTTATTTGTGAAGAGTATTAATTTTTACAAGTGTTTGTGGTTATTTTATTTTTTGGTTTGTTATATTGCAATAACAATTAAACAGAACGTATTGAGACAACTACTATCGACTTTAAGTTGAATTACCTATTTTTGTGATTTTTATTTAACAAAAACAAAACTACACACATTTATTTAGAAAAAGGCGTGACAAATAAAACAAAATAAAACACGAAAACGAATTTACAATAGAATAAAAACAAAGTCTTAAGGGGTTGAATGTTTGTTTCATTTGTGACATCACCCGGTTAGTTGGACTTCTCTTTGTGACCTTCTATCGCTTTTACGGACTCTGCACAGTTTGATGGCTCCTGGGATTTGCTCCTTGACTTCTTGTAGCTTCGAATGTAGAAATTCATAAACAGACAAAAGAAAATCGTTGAATTCAAGAACAACAGAGCCGAGATGAACTTGGAAAATTGACATTGTGTTGAGAAGAGGGCGCGAATTGTGTGCACTATGCAAAGAATGAATTGAGCCTGTAATGAGAATAAAGAGTAAGTTTTAATTCAGTCTTTAGGTGGTTTCAAAAAAAATATATCTGCCTATGGAAGACGTAAAAAGAAGCTCGTAGCAGTAAATATAATTTTCAAAAAACATTTATACCTTTAGGATATGTACGTCAGTGACTACAGTGAACAGAGTTTCAGAACCTAGGCCCATTATCGAAACTTTTTGGAATATTGGATTCATCACACAAATTGAATACTCTATACTTTTTTCACCTTTCTTTTCTTTTCTATACGAACAAGAAAATAACGTTCATGACTAGATCGCACGAAACCTTCTCTTTTGCAGTGAGTTACTTTCCATAAGTTTATTATTTTTAGACCAGTTTAATTTGAGTTGTGATCTTAAAATATTTATATAAAAGTTTTGTTATGACAGTTGACTATTGTAAATTAATAACAACTTCCTAAAACTACCAGTAGAACAAATTATAACACCTAAAGAACATCCCATTAACCTACATTACAGACGTGTAGTCCATCACTGTAAACATTTGTCCATTTACTTAGAACACTGTTAACTCAAATGTAAACATCCTCCTCTATTACCAAATCTCTGGTCAATATTTATGCTATTCATTAAAGTATGATGTAACTCCATACAAAATTCCACACGATAATTCTATGTCAAGTTGAATAGCATTCGAATCGTACTTACGCCCGAAAGTTCCCATGGACTTCTCTCAAAATGCTAATTACCAAAGATGATATATACCTACTACACCTTACTATACCGAACGTAAGTATACAGTAGTAAATTACTGACTTGAGCGTTATAATTGAGTTAACTGGAAAACATGTTTCGCACAAGCCGTGCTGTAACTTATCGTTGAAAGCTGTTTTTAGGACTATACAATTTTGTGAGAGGAAACTTAGCATTTTCAAATACAAAAATAACTTCCTAGGCAGAAAGTTCATTTACCCTTTTAGTCGAGGTTCACGTTTCATTTGTTAAAATTAATGAATGGAGATTCCAAGCCAATATGTGACTAGACTTATTACAAGGTTTCAAAATAACCTTGAAGTGATACAGAATCCCATCCACAATGAAATAATTATGCAAATATATCTCAACGGAGATTTTCGTGTGCCAATGTCCGGTATCAACAAGCAACAAGCATAACGTCATCGGTTATAATGAAATATCGATTATTGCGAACTTATCTTGAAGTCCAGGCAGAGGTTCATACAAATTGGAGTAGCGGAATATCGCTTTTAACGATGAACAGTTATGAAATATTTAAAAGCCTTTCTCCTATAACGAACAGTACAGTAAAAAATTAAGTAGGCGTTGAAAATTTCTTGCATTTTGGTGTTTTTTTCTTATGCGAATTCGCTTTCTGTTTTTCTTATAATATCAAGGAAAGTTAAAATTGTTTGTTTGTTTTTTCTTTTTTGAAAATAAGTTCAAAACGTAGAGTTTTTATAATTGAAGAAAAATCTATAATAATTTCAAGGCTCGAGGCTGGTGTTTCCTAAAAAGAATTTAAAGGAATCCAACATAAAAAAGAAGAACAAAAAGTGGAAATTCGGATACCGAACAAATTGTCCAGTCCCATCAATTTCGTTATAACCGATTTTGACTGTAGTTTGACAAATTAATTGTCTGAAACCGAATATTCAACATAATATGGACATTCTTAATACGACAGTGTACCTACTCAGCCTTATTTATTAGAATGCCCTTATACTATTAATATTAAAAGTCGATAATAATTAAAAGGGAAAGCTTTTTTGCCAAGGTGGGCCAAAAGAGATCACCCTTTTGGAAGATGCTCTTATTTTTGCAAATGGCCGCCAATGTCAAATTTGTTTCGATATTTGTGGACTAGACAGATGTAGAATACAAGTAAACAAGCCATGGAGCGATAAACTCCTCAAGAACGCGGAATAAACGAAGTGGACGATTTTTCGACCAAAATCATTATGAGCGATGAGGCTCATTTCCACCTCAGCGGGTACGTGAACAAGCAAAACTATCGCTTCTGGGGCACCGAAATTCCACGAGTAATGCACGAGGAGCCATCACACCCGCTGAAAGTTACTGCATGGTGCGCTGTTCACGCTGGAGGAGGCATTTTTCGAGAACGCCGCTGGTCAAACGACAACAGTGGACGTTGCGCGCTATAGGGCCATGTAAACAGAGTTTTTTCTGTCGCAATTGGACGAATTAGGACTGGAGGACATGTGGTTACAACAGGACGGAGCTACGGCACACACTGCGCGAGCCACAACCGATATTCTGAAGGGGTCGCGTCATCTCTCGTTTTGGCGATTTGCACTGGCCCACAAGATCGCTCGATTTAACCGTTCTAGACTTTTTTTGTGGGGTTTTTTGAAGTCCCGTATTTGCGTGAACAAGCCCGTGACCCTAGAAGCCCTTAATGACAACATTCGACACGAGTGCGAGAATCTGTCGCCCGAAGTTCTCGCCGAAGTGATGAAAACGAGCCCGTATGGCAATCAATTGTGACGGCGCCCATCAAATCAAAAAATCAATCAAAAAAACAGAATCGAAGTTTTTCATTTCGAAAAAAAATTAGAGCCAAACAACATCGGATGACTTCTTTAGGCCCACCCTGTACCAGCTCTGTACAACGTTGAATTTTTTTTATATATAAGGTTTTTGCGTTTTAACTTTTAACTTTAACTTTATACACTCTACATATAGATACACGTTTATAAATAAAAAATTTCAAGGAAATGACACAATTGGGAAGGCATTAGCTACATAAAAGAAAGTTTAAATAAATCTTGCCACTGCTTTTTCCATTAAAAAGTCATAGTTTCTAATTAGAATCTAGATTTTACGAACTCACAATGGTCAAATTTTCCAAACAAAATTACCCATTGTGACCGACAAAATATTTATTTTGAAAGTTAAAAATGATTATAAGTAAGGACTAGTGTCATCTGTTTTTGTTTAAGATAACGCCGTGGTAAAGTTCTTGAATAGTATTGCAGAGTAAAAGAAAGTAACAAAATTTATTGTCCGAGGAAAAAATATTTCCCAATGATGAAGAGAAGAGCTGCCGGGGGTTTTTCAGAATTTAATTGTGAACAGACACGGAACATAAGAACATGTTTGAACTTTCGTATTTGCGTGCGAATAAATAGAAGAAGCAGAAGCTCGCCCATAGCTTACTAAATCTTCTAAATTGACGGACCAGTATAGAAAATATATTGAATAAGCCAATAAACAAATGTGTATGAATTTAGGTGCAAATGAGATTTATTTAAAGTCGTCTTTCATGGGTATCTAAAAAGTTAATTTTTGGGGCTCCTCATTCACTTCCGCTTCACAGTGTATATTAAAACTATGTTTGAAGTTCACCCTAAGATATGCTTTAAATTGTAGGCCACTTCATTAAATTTTTGAAAATACTTATTGGAATAATTGTTGATTTTCACTATATTCGAAAAGCGTTTCTTATAGACTGGCTTATATTGTGAATTTTCGGTGAGATGCAGTTACAATCAGACGACTCAGCCGATTGACTGAATCATATGAACCTGAAAACACTTTCAAAACTGTGATTTAAATTTTTGTAACTCTTTAGAGCTCTTCTTTCTTGTCTGAGTATACAATAGGTGAGCATCACCTATTTCTTAAAATTATTCAGTTTTGAATGGTCTTGTAAGTAGCTCTTTCAGCAATGACTGTCAAGAACAAAAAAAAAAAACAGTTTCTGAGGCTAACGATCAAATATTTTTATTATATTTATGTGAGGCTATCAAACTGATGTTGTGGAAGCATTGCCTTAGTAATTGGCCCTAGTACCTACCTCCTTGACACCTAACAAACAGTCAAAGTAGAACTTTTATCAGATCGATTTTTCCGCCTCTTGCCATAACTAACTCGCAACACAAGGTTCTGTACGTGAAGCTCCACCTTAAAACCATCGACGATATTTTCGACCCAATTGAAGATTGTGCCTTTCATGCACATACCATACAAAAATGTATCAACGTTTCAATTTCATCATACTGAAGACTGAATTGCAAAATACATTCATTTTCGTCATGCAAACCCACTTGCACCGATAATCTTAAATATTCACAAAAATGAAAACTAACCACAGAACAAAATCAAACTGTTAAATTGATGTTTAATTTACAACATCCTTTCTAATAAAAATCGACGCAAGTTTTTTTTTCGCTTACACACTTACGATTTCCAGTTCCACTTCGACTTCCACTAAATCAACTACCCCAGTTGAGCAATTCCTTGCAAAAACCTGCATCGACAAAAACGACGGCAACACTACCACACAGCCATACGAATCCGAAGCCAATGGCCTAACGTTTGCGCGTCTGCGGACCGGTGCATTTGTTCATTACTTGTGAACTTTAAAAGTCTTAACCCACTGCCACACTACGTATGGTGTGTGGGCTTGGCCAGCCGATTTGTGTGTTGAAAACTTGAAAGTGCAAGTGGCCGCAAAAGGATTACCTTACGATTGTAAGTGTAGTAAGGTATGCCGTCGACGACATCGAGCGCGTTTTCAAGACTTTCAAATTGTGTGGACGTTCTTTTTTGCTTTTGCTGCAATTCAATTATTTTGCTCGTTGCAAGTCATGTTGCAAGTGCATTGCACTACATCTAAATAGACATACCTGAGAAAATGTCTATAGATACATGTGGCTGTGTAGATTTTCCATCATGCTTTAGGTTTTCCTTGCTTTTTCGGATTTGCTTATATCGGGCTTGATCGCGCTTTGAACCGGATTATTATGTAATAACGTGTGTTCGATGCAAGTTTGCATGACGGTTTATACAGTTTATCTGCGATCCGTCTTGTGTGTGCCTCATCGCTCGGATGACCAATGAATTATTTGTAGGTCACAGATGCATATAGGAAGGCATGGTAGGTAAGAGGGAGCGGATTTGTTTATTTTCATATTGTATGTGCAATTAATGTCCGACACATGCACGCACGCACACAGCTTCGGTAAATTGTCATTCAGATATGAAGAGTCAGTGGGGACGTTCAGCTTAGGATTCCTAGTTAATAAGTCTGACAGCTGTCTGACTAGATGTTTATCAGTTTTTATTGGCCCAGAGTGTTAACGTCAGCTGACGTTTATGGATGGGAAGCCGACGAATCTAGTCAAGAAAATCCTGTGGCCGTCGCAGGATTCTGAAGAGTCGAAAAAAGGGCCGGTGAGAGAGAAATGTGTCATTTCTAAAGCTACTCCGTCAATTTTGAACTTTCGCACGATATTTAACAAGCATTAGTTCGCATGACACTAAAATAGTGTTGTGATAGGCAATCGTATTGCATTTTAAATATTCTTATTTGAAAATAACAATTTTTGAAATATGTATGAAGGGCCCTTTCAGAAAAAGAGGTCAAAATCAAACAAAGGTAACGCTGACCGTGAGAATACAAAAATACTTCAACGCGTTGACGTTTTACATAAACTAGGTATCCGTACGTCCGTCCCCAATCAAAACTTGGGCGGGAGATGCAAGAGTTTTATGATTCCACATTCTTGAGGTAAGCTATCACACACATAATAATATATGCTTCACGTTTGCGTACCGAGAATCGATAGAATCCCTCACACCGACAATGAATAGACACTTTTTGGAGTCATTAAGTGTAATTGCCCGTAAAAGCACAATAAAACAGCAGTATAAACTCTAATGGCATCCACTTATTACTATGTGAGTATCAATACGGGTGCAGAGACAGTTAATATGAAGCTACTTAGTATCTAAATTAATTAAGTATCTGAGGAGACGTCACTGCCGAGCACTTTTATTGGGCTAAGGTTGGTTTAAACATTCGGTAAACAATTTTGAGTTGCTTTAAAGATTCGATGAGGAAGCTGTAAGTTCACATGCGAGTTATGAAGAAGTGAGTTCAAAGTTGGTAAAGGCTAACGATGCGATATTGCGTGAAGTAAATGAAATCAGATCGGAGGTGTTTGCTCTATGTCTTTTTGAAAGAGAATAATATTAAAGTGGGGCTGAACCATAATCAAACGTAGTTATAGGCTATTGGTATTGACCATAATTGAAGTTCACACTTTCTGTTGTGTCATTTTTAAATACATATATGCATTAAAAAAAACTGTTGGATGACGAAAATGAAGATGATATGTATTTTCGACAAATGGCAGCATTGAATAAGCAAAAGTTCTGTGCAGATAAAATCTGATATTCGTCGAAGTATGAGTACACTAAGTGATGGAATGCAGGTCCAAACCATGTTGGTCAACATCCGTCTAAAAAAATGTCTATAGAAAAATGCCACAACTGAGTGTGTGCTAAAAGCTTGTGCTACACCGAATGCAATTTTCTGTCAAAGAAAACGCAAAAGTAATTTATTAAAAACCAATAATTGTAAGTGCACCCTATAGGTTGGGTTAGAAAGAGGTCCTATTTTAAAAAGATGATAGGTAAAATCCATTCAACTTGGATGTTGGGAGCTTTGAGAAAATATCCCAAATACTTGAATATCGTGGAAATCTCACATTTATATAAAAATGTCCAAAGGTTTTACCAAATTTATATTTAGATACTGTGCCCTAAAGTAGGAAAGTATGGCACACCTTCAACAATTTACTTAAGAATTCAAATTCAAATGAAATATTCTTGCTTGACAAACAATTTATTAAGCTATTCGTAGAATCGGTAAGAAAATTGGGTACATTTCGAGGGAAAATGTTGGCTTCATAGCAACCGCAATGAGCCCATACCTATTTGTGTCTAGTGTTCCCCTCATTTCCATCTAAACCATAACAATTTGCTTCTATTAAAAAAATAGTACAGCATAAATAAACACACATTGTAAAAAATAGACCTAATGTCATGCTTTAAATTGTTTACAGTCTTGGTCTTCACTTTCGCTTTCATTGCATGTGATGATAGCTCATCGATGGACTTTAAAGTTTGCAATTTATATATGCGACGCTTCCGCAGTTTCGCATTTAAGATCCACAGATCTTTTTTCACAGACCGAACAGAGCTCGATCAGTAGTTAGTAATCAGTGTTATGCGGTATTGCTCGTTCAACAAAACCTGTCAGTAAGTACAGAGCTAATTGTTAGAACGTCACCATTATGCAGATACCGCTTGTTTCACTTTACACTAACGTAGGTATCACAAATTATATTATCTGGTTCTCAAGTTTCCTCACAACAATCCCACTTACACGGTGTCGCTTTAGTCTAATAGCTTTATTAGTCGCAAGCGAATACATCGCACAATAACTTGCATCCACCCATGCAAGTCCAATTAATGTCAGTGAGATTAATGTCTTCGTGGGTTTCAGCAAAAAAAAAAAAACGATGAATTGGCGGGCGTACCTAACCATTTACAATCTGAATCATGTTTCATTATGGCATTTATGTCAGATGTGTACACAACACGCATTGTGTTCGTTTGCTGATCGCCATTGCGATGCCGATGGTCAATGAAAATTATTATATCCGGCGACGGCGAGTCACTGATTTCCCGCCAAAACCAATACATGAAAAGACAAGAGTGCCTTGCCTACTATGAACCCACTCAAAGACGCCAGCACTCTACGAACTAAAATGAAATCGAAAGTTCACGTCGAACGTTTACATTTCTCGCTGAGCTTTGTGTCCTCTTTCCACAAGATAGAGTAGTATCCACAAAATTTATTTGCAGAAGGCGCATTCGCACGAGTGTAGCAGAGAGTGTAGACCCCAGCTTGCTACTACGCTACAGGTGCGTAAAAGTAAACGAAAAGTGGGTCAAGCCGTGTTCACTATAGTTGTTACGGTTGCCAGCAGGTTTTTTTTTTATCATTTGGGTGCCTAGACGGGTATTTATTGCGAATTTGTGTTTGGGTTTCATTTTATGGATTTCCTTTAGAGGTATTTTTTCCTGTTTCCGATTTGGTTGTTTTTTTTTTTATTTTCAAAATAGGGTACACACAACTTAGCGTTAAATATAATACTGTGCATGAGTTTGAGGTTATCCATTTAAAAGTTCATCGATCTCGGTTAAGTTTACGTGTCACATAGACTGACGAGTCACTTAACTTTGATCGGTGATAGATTTAAATATCCAAAAATTGATGGCTACCTAGGAGGAAGTGAAAAAAGTTCGGATGGTAATTGGCGTCTTAGTGTTTATTGAGGTGCCTTACAAATAATTTCATTTAATACAGATATTTCCGGCTATAAACTGGTTAGGTACAACGTCATTTGTGTGTTTTTAAATATTTTGCATATAACTGAAGTTTGCGTAGTTTGACATTGACAGCATTTGATAGGCATATTTACGCACTACGCCACATACCTATCAGTTGTTTGCTAAATTGAATACGCAGAAGATTGTTTACACTAAGTTTGGACGTGGTTACCATTTGTGTTTATACATAAATTCTATTTGCGAGAGCGGTGAGAGCTGAAACGGTCAGTAGCACCATTTAAATGATCTGCAGTCAGGTTGAGGGAAATTGCTTCAGAAAAAAACAAACATTGTTTCACCATGAAGACTACAAAAGTTTTAAACAATTTTTCCCTTTTCGGGTGTTTCAACTTTCAATATGACATCCCTTTCACACGTATCTTCAGCCAACACGCCCAAAGTGAAAGATGCTAGTCCCCGGTAGTAAGCTACGAAATTTGTAGTGAAAAATGATCCTCTCATCAATCTGGTCACCTTCGAATGGTTTACCCGCCAATTAAATAAAATCGACCTTGTAATATAATTAACATTGACTCTGACTCTTACTTTATTTCATCTATATTCAGAGCTCGACTGTCTAAAGAGGTAAATCTGCGAACAGTGAAGAAAACAAAATTTGACGTTGCATGCGCAGTAGACAAAGTCTACAAAAAATGGTGACCAAATTTTCAAGCTTGGACAAAGACTCGATCCAAAACCTCTTATGATGTAAAGATTCAAGCAGATTTGGCCTGTTGCGGTAATTATTTTTTATGAAATAAATGCTCTGTGGCAAGCCCTATGCATTTTTTTTTTTTTGAAAATAGCTAACAGATTGAGTGAGTAGCTTTAATGTGATGCACAAACAAACCCACACAACGAGATGAACTTCTAACTTATTATTATTATCTTTGTCAAGAACAGACATTTTGACCGTCCCATTAATAAATTATAGAACCCCTAAAAATATTATCATTTTTTTTTTTCTTTTTACAAGTTAATTTTTCTGCTTCGACCAAATTAAGATTACACTACCTAGTGCTCTTTAAAAATGTATGCTCTGTTCGATACCTATGAGTTACAAAAATCTTTTTTTTGCAGTCATTTAACTACATATTCTTCTGGTAAATGCAGTCGTTGAACTGCACTTCTGGTGAACAGTGCATTATTTTCAAATGAGTTATTATTCAGCAGATAGGCATTAACAGCTTTTCGTAGTTCTTGTTCAATTAGTTAGTTTTCATCATAAAAAATTTTCTCTTTTATTTATCGGAGAAGTCAAAACCCAATAAAACATATTCCTTTCCACTGCTAAACACATTGCCGAATTACAAAAATGTGATCTATTTTAATGTTAACTAAACCAATTTTAGTTGATCTAATGATCACCATAGATTCCGCGTAAAACAACAGTTACAATCACAGATTATTCAGCACCGGATCTATTAAGTTGTTTCCGAATATTATTATATAATATACGATTAAGGAATCGCCAGTATCTTACAAAAAAAGTGTCAACTACAATCGCAAATTAAATTGCGTCCAATAAACTGGCTCAAACTAATTATTCGCCATCAATAAACGCAATAGCTAGTATCTAACTAAAGATAAATATCCGATTTGTCTTTGTCAAAGAATTTCCCAACTTGCACAAAACAGAAAAACATCAACCAAATCCGATTGGTTGGTATTTCGTGTAGCGCATGTGCAGAGACTGTGTTTTGTATATTTCGCGCCAAATCATGACCTAGTTGTAGAATTCTTCGTAGCTACTAAGATCTGCCGAGAGGCGAGTGGTGTGCAGCGCAGCAGCATGCACTGTCGGGGTACGGTGCAACAAAACTGGAAACACAAAATTTCATAACAAATTTTTGCGCAAAAATAAAACGCTGATAGAATAGCTGGAATAACAACTTAAGCGAGTGGTGTTTTTTTTTTTGTCGCTACCCGGCTTTGGCGAATGCACTGAACATTCGACTTGCCATAAGATCAACGGAAACCGGGTGGAAATACGATAAATCCACTTTGATTATGTGGAAATATGCAATAAATAAAAAATTAATTAGTTACGTATAATGTAATAGGAATTTGCGACTCTCTATTCCTTTTTGGCGATTTGTTGTTTGAAGCGGAATTCGGAGATGGAAATTGATATAATTCTGCGCTTGGTCAGGTGATTCCTATATGAAATAACAGAATGATCGATTAAGCAAATATTCGTTTGGGTTTAAATAACTTTTAGTAGTAGATGAACTTAATTTGCGGACGTACATTGAGCTAGGTAATTGTCCATCGAATTCAGTTTGAATCGGGTTGGATGGATGTAAAAAATGCATCTCTTCCTCGATTTGCATAAGCATTTTAATATTTTACAAAATGGGATAACAATATTTAAAAAGCATTGGATATGCTGCACAGCACGAATTTCTATAAAACCATTTCCCCAATTTCGAATGTCACAACAGCCATCCAGTGCGTTGAATTATCAATGGCGGAACTTGAAAAAGAACCTTGAGAGGCCATGTTTTAAAGTTCTTCGCGGTTTGAAACGATTGGTTCTTAGCTGTTTCTACACATCTGATATAGACAGGGCCGGACCAACCATAAATATGCGCGAAGTTCTGGGGGCGCAATAGGAGAGAAAAATTAATTTTATCTTGCAAATAATGTCATTTGCATTTTAAACAAAAATCTTGTTCAAATAAGCCCAAAATAACAACATCCATCACACCTATGCTGAATTATTTCTTGCACATTAACTCACATCACTTGCAACTTCAATGAGAATCTAACTCAAAATATCGAAAAATTTAAATTGATTACTGACCACTTCAGTTGTAAAAGGATTTCCCTACCTATACCCTGTACTCACTGTCACTATAAGATAATATTATACTCTGGTGCAAATTGAAGTGCAAGTGTTTCTTTATTTATAAATTGTGTTTTTCTTTCCTTTCTTCCAATATGGACAAAAGAAAGCCTTCGGGGACAGAAAAAGGCGAAGGATTGTTGAAGCCGATAATAAAAACCAGAGCAAAGATTTACTCAAATTTTTAAAACGCAGCAAGCAAATGTAACTAATGTAAGTAATTTAAATAGTATCGATGAGGTACAGGTAGAAAACACATTCGTACCAGGAGTAGAGGTATCTTTAGTCTCCAATAATTGGGAAAATTTATCTGATGAGCTGGATAAAAAAAATAGTTTGAAAGGGTCCAATGCAAATTCAGGATCATCATTTTCCAAAAACAAATAATAGAAAATATGAAAAAATATGTAAATCCTGCACAGGGCGCTAGTTTGGCTGGAGCGCCGGCACTGGATACGGCTGAGACGTTGATAAATATATAAAGAATATTCAGGAAGATAACGATAACGAATGGTCTGTCCCATCAAATGACTTATCTATTTTTTGGCCTCGACTATGGATGACAAAAAACTAATAAGCATATATTCCGATCGAAACTTGGGAAGTTTATTACTCGCCGAAGTAAGGTAGTATCATGTCTACCTGCAATATTCCAGTAGGTGCATATATTGAAAGTATGCAAACGTGTTTCCAGACATTATAATAACATTATACAACATGAAAAGGTAAGAAAACAAAAAAAAAAAAAAAAATTTTAAGAATTAGCATTTTTTTTTTTTAAAACCAGTTCTTTCATCTTCGATATTATACGGACGCGAAAAGCACATATGAGGTGGAAATTCCGTTTATTCAACTAGAGTATGAACATTTTATGAATATATTAAGTTTTGTTCTCTTACTTCTGATAAAAACTTTTTAGTTAGCAAATAAATTTAGTTTTCAAAAGACATATAATGTCTGAAGTTTGAAGTCGATCGCTAAAAAAAGTTGGCTACTTTTCGAGTGTGATATTGAGAGCAACATTTGGCAAACTTAAAGCGAATTGAAAAATTAAATTATAAAGTTCTTGTACGCATATCAAATTAATACAATGATTCAGAGTATCTATCTATGTGTCTCGCGTCGTTTGGGCTGGAGGGGTTATTTAAGAAAAAAATAAAAAATAAATACCTAAAATGCAAAAAATATATTGTAAAAACAACGGCAGCACTTACAATAAAGAACTTTACAATTTTTGAAGTCCAGAAACCTATTCTTTCAAATTATTTTCGAACCAAGTTAATAGTTTTTGAAATAAAAATACTTTCAATCTTGAAATTTAAGAAAAAATAAATTTAAAGAAATGTTAAATGTTAATTTTTTGGAAAATTGTGACTAAAGGCACTAAATTTGTTTCTAGTATTTACTGCCCCTAGTAATTCTTAATCGAATACCTACTTAAAATTACTTTTATATGTTGTTTATAGCCGCCTGGCAGGCAGCAGTGCCAACAGATTTCTTGGACAAACGCACCTCCCGCGCGCGAATTGTTACCCTTCCAACAGGGCGATGGGATCCAAAACCTTGTACAGAAAAAACTCTACTGTCGTCGAAAATAAAACCGTAACTTAATAAAGTAGGATAGTCAAATAATGGGATTCTAGCTCCAGCCTCTTCTTTACTACACAATGAATATAGTTACCAACTCCTAATTATAATTCTGTTGATGACCACTACTACGTCTACCTGCAACTTGACTCCATTTACCGGACCAAAGAAGCCTTTGAACATCTTTTGAGCTACAATTGAAATTTAGGTTCTTTATAACTCCATCCTCCCATAATTTTCACTTTCTTAAGGATTCTTTTTTTTTGCAGCCTACTATACCTTTTGTGAATTGTCATAAAAATAATGGAAAAAGTTGTATTTTCAACAATGACAATAAGATGACCAAAATATTTGTATTAGCGGACTTGGTAGCAAAAAGTTGTACGAATTGTTAATCGAATCAAAAATAGTAACACTTTAAAGTTTAATTATTGCATTAAATTCGCGAATATTTGATTAATATTTATAAAAATATTAGTTTTTCGGGTACGAGTGTCTTGATCCGCTGGACAGACACCAAACTTGGACAATATGTTTTTTTAGTCTGTAGGAAGGTTTTTCTTTTTAATCCCGATAGTTGAACCCGTAGTTCGCATATTTAAATGTTTGATTTACGATTTAAAAATTTTATTAAATATCAATATAAAAAAAAATTTCTTTATCAAATTTAGACCCGCTGAAACACGGTGGAGTCAAGGTGCTATATTTTTCTGGTGCTATACTTTTCTGGCAAAACTCTCTGCACAACTTGACCTTAAGATTTTAAATAAATTTCGCCCATGACCAAGCTAATAGGCATCTCTTAAGAATTGAATTCGAAAATTCAATGAGATCTGATGAAGTTTAATAGTCCTCAAAAACTGTGCACGAGAACTTGGACCAATAGTACATGAACTATTGAACATGTCCTAAAATTTTGTAAAAACAAATAAAATACACTCTGCTTGGGAGCACAATAGAATATTCTCATATGCTTTATAATTATATCCATTCCGAAGCAATGTTGTCATCTCTATTATGACAAAGTAATTTCGCCAATAATAATTGGCACTCTCTTCATAATTCACATTCACAGGTTAATGGAAAAGTAATTAAACACAAAACTAAGCAGATATGATGGAGGTGAGGATACCCACTTGAATTATACTGTCTGCGTTAAGTAGATTTATAGCTACCGGCTTGAGCCTTGACTCGAGGGTTCAGACAGTTACTATTTCACAGTATTGCTGTGGAGAAATGTAGACTTCCATCGTCATGGTACTAGCTCATGGCCCATACCCGTTGGTGGAATATTGGCAACTACCAGGCGATTTGATAGTCTTTACCTAAATATTTTAAATCGAAATACTTACGATTTGTAGTTCAGTCATATATTTCTTCCACCACAGGAACTTGGCGTACTCTGGACCCATTGCAGACATCATGTAGTAGAAGTACATACACACATGGACAAAGTTGTTCAGAATATTTGGGAATGTCGCATTACCACCTTAAATAAAAATAAAATAAAAACATTTTTTTAATACTACTTTCTGACCGATTCTACATTTATCAAGGTGTGACGAGCAGTCAAGTCGTGTTGCACACTAAAGTTGTACTAACCAGCAATGAATTTAACCAAAACCCACGTTTCCAGCGGTGTCACCGAATGATGGTACACATGCAGCCATGTGATTTGTGACGACTTCTTTCTTAGCACAAAGAAAATCGTGTCCGCAAACTCAGTCAGTTTCGATAGATAGTATAGATAGCACAGGTTGAGCATCTACAACGACAAACAATAAACAAGTCAATATAAATCCACGAATACCGGTCCAAAATGTTGGAATGATTACAAAACTATCTGCAGCACGCAATTGTTACTTCCACAATAAAGTGAAAAGAAACTTCTATATACCCACAGCTGACCCTCGAAGCTCCGATATTCGTTGTAACTAAGAGTGTTGTCATACTGCTGTGCGCGCATTCTGCTACCACCAGCAGATACTTTATTCAAGTGCACTGATGCGTTTCACGATTAATGTCGGTTTCCACTTACTTTAAGAAACCACCAAGGAAACAGTGCAAGTCTCAATCGGTGTAGGTATTGGGTACTGCGCTGCGGCATTGCCCAATGTGTATCAATGGAATAATAAAATTATTGGTTTTGTTAAATAGCTTGTACAGCAAATCAATTATTTTAACGTTTACTTGTTTCAAGTTTGCTCTGGTATCCATGAACTAAATGTTTGTTCAGCCACGCACAAAGCGCTTTTATCTGAGAGAGTGATTCGTTTAATTTTTCCAACCGTTCCTTAGTCTTTTGGAAAAAAGCCCTAAACGATGTTGGTTGTTTCTTACAAATTGTACCTCCTTCACGTGTGACTGTGGCCAGGGTCACAAAATCGGTTTATTTGCAGATGACGGGTTTAATGGACTGTACCATGGTCATTTTGGCGGATTGGTGTGATTTTTATTTGTTGCAAAGTGTTGTGCAATATTGTCGCAGAATGTTGTATTTGTTTGTTAAACACGATCTCAATTAGTATCTTCAAATAGCACAACACACATGGATGGGTATTTGTTTTGTAGTTTTTTGCTTTTGGCTGCGTCGTATACCAAAGATGAGATGGCGGAGGTTAGGGTGTGCGTTTGGTATAAGGTTAAATATGTAAATGGCTTACAAAGTGTTAATAGATTATTTGAAAGATACAAATTATTTCAACTGAGCAGAGGTTAAAGCTATGATTAACAAGTTATTGGGTATTCCGTTGAGTGGTGTCTTCCATGCATGTAGGTACGATATTTTTTTTTTCGTCGGATAGTGTGATTAACTAGTTTTGGTGCCCAAGATGTTGCTGATGTCACCGATTGTTTTTGTACGCACATAGAAGGTGTTCTTTCAGTGTTGAACTTTGAGTGACACTTTAAAGTAACTTTTTCTTTTTGTTGGGCAGCACTTAGAGGCTACAGCTATATGCGATGCTAAAATACTATTCGCTTCTTGCAAATCAAACGTGTTAATTCGGACTTCCCAATAGGATGTTATATTTTTTCATCACAACTATTCTATGGGTAAATCTGTTGACTCACGCAACACCTTTTACTTATTTTACTTTACTTTAGATGCAGCTTAGAGTCCGTAATGTACAATAACGTTCACCAAAATCTCCCTTGGGCAAGCTACGTTTCCCGGCATCCAGGTGAGCACACGAATTTAATTTAAATTGCTCTACCTTTGTGCGTGCCTAACGTAGGCTGAGGTAGACCTCCCTTCAACACCACCCAGAAATGCTCGAAAAAAGGTTTCAGTTTCGCACCTAAATTGCAGGGCTTGGAAAATATGTCTCCAGGAAGCAAGTTACAAAGTTCGCTTGTGATGTCCTCGTGGGTAACAAGTCTACGATACAAATATATAACCTGAAAAGTCTCTTCAGAAACGTCCCAAGAGGTTTTCACTGCAGTAAATCCGTATGATGAGGGTATTTTAGGTGTTCGTTGGTTGTAAATATGACCGAGGCCTTTACTTAAAAATATTTAATAAGAAACAGCAGAATAGAATCCTTGGTTTGACGAAGACTACCGGTCTTCTAACCAATCAGTTCCAGCTTCCGCACCACATTTGACGTGTTTTTTTGTTGTTGTAACTGTCTATAGACACGCTCTCGTTAGCACTTCGACTATCCAGCCACTTGTTTTCTTGGCGAAAAAAAGAGTAACTTTTTATTGTTATAATCCTTTACACGTTGGTGACTTCATGTGGGGTATTTTTGGCCACATCGTTTTTAAGTCGTTCCCGTTTTATGTGTATGTACATTGGTTTGCAAATTCTTTTTAGAAATTCTCCTATTGAGTCACACAAAGTATTCGTTTCCCAAATAGGTCTATAAAAGATATGACTTAAATGCATTTGTTTACCTTGTGAGTCGTGTTCAAAACAGTACTTCTAGAATAAAGTCAATCTTTTCGACGCTGGTTTTAATAAGACACCTGCTATAGTTATTACCGGCTATGACGCATTTTAACCATTACTCCCCCTTGCTCGACTTGCAAAGCAAACGAGAAAATTCCTCATGCAGAAAGCAATAATTTTGAGTTCGTTTTAAGTTCCATGATTGGATTCAAGGTTATGAGGTTATGTTTGTGTCTTTAGGTACATTGTACATTGTCTTACGTTATCGGCAAAAACAAGTAGTGCTGACGTATTAAAAACACCAACTAATCTGGGAGCACATTCCTATTATTCATTTCGATGTGTATGTTGTCCTATATTGTGAAAAATCAAAAGGCCATCATTTTCGACGAACATTTTGCACACTTTTGCAAAGGTGGTGAATGAAAATTTCTTGTGATTACATAAAAACTATACGTTTGGTCGGGGTACAGTTAATAGTGCCATGCTTCAATCATTTATGGAACAAACGTGTTAGGTTGTCTTTTTAAATGCTTACCCGTTTTGACATTGGCCCATCGGAATAGTCCACTGGTTGGCATTTCAGATTATACAAATTCAGCCAACCTGCCATTAGATGCTAGAACGATAGAAATCAAAAGTCAAATTAGCTTGTTTATTTAGTGATTCTATTCGAAGGTATATATACAAAATGCAAGGAAAACGAATTGTAGGTAAACTGGATTTGTCTAAGACTACATTCTTTTATTTAATATCTTTCACATAAAACACTCTAGTCTAACAGACTCCGAGGCACATGTTAAATCTGGCCTTCAATACTTACAAAGCAGATCGCTAAGCGGTGATACAAGTTCAGTTTAATCAAAATATGAGTAATTTAAATACAGCCGGCAGTCGAAACAGTTTACAGTAGCCGTGTGACGCCTTTATTGGGGGCCCACGTGCTAAATGGTCTGTCGGAATAGCAGCACTTATAATGCAATGTTTTGAATCAGTAAAGAAATCAACAACTACTTGGAAAATTGTGCGGGAATCTGATTTGCAAAACCAGTTGGCGTACCTAAGGTAGGTAAGCTAGATCTCTATGAACATTTTGAAGGGTCTTCTACAGAGGGTTTTCAGCCTTATTTGTTTAAAGTTCCGTGATAGGTTCAACATTTAGGTGAATTCACTTGTGGATTTTCATTCTTTATACGCTGTTCATTTTAATGAAAAAATTAGGAAGACACCTGACTTCACCTTTCACAGAATGATCAATATTTCCTCACTTTCTGTGGAAGGGAATGAATATCTGCGTAATTTAAATAGTGTGAATGAAGAACTGTTAGTTCAGGGATCGAATTACAGCATCCGTGAGCGAGTCATACGTGGATTTGTGCATTTTATTAGCAGAACAATAACAAATCTAGTCACGTAGTACGCGATCACGGAGGTGGTAATTCAGGTTTGTGATGTCGAGGTATTTGTCCGATCATGTGAAAAAAAAAATAATCGGCCTAACTAATAATCAAGCACTAATGTCGACAATTAGTTGGCTGCCTAGCTTAAGTAATAAAGTACAGTACAGCATTTGTGAAACGGCACCAATAAACATCTAAACCTCCACTTTCCAAGTGCGACATATTTCTAAGAATCTATTACATTTTTTGTTGTCATTGCAGAATTCAAATTTCATAATTTGTTTTCGTGAAAAACAAGGTGACCAAGGTTTCTTTCACACCGAGGGTTTTTCTAAAAAAAATAAGTTGTATTCAGGTGCAAGGAAGCAGATTCAAGAACCCGAGTCGACTCATACGTTAAGGCGAGTTTACTTTTATTATAGAGTTCGTCCAGTGGTAAAAATTCCACCATTATAGTGATCGGGCCTAAATGTAAAATATTGGAAAACAAATTACACACAGCACAACCTTCCCAACAAAAAAAAAAAACGAAAGTACACATGTTGTGTTTGAGGCAGTGAAACTGGTTCTTAAGCTCTGTTCAGACGATTGCCATCTGACAATATTGTCAGGTCTACAAATGAAAAAAAAATGTCCCATTGTCTGCCAACCATGTGGACTGGCAATTTTTGTCTACCAATATTTGCAGAAAAGTCACTGTCCGTTAATTGCCAGACCGCCATCTGACAATGAAAATGTCAGGTATCTGCCAATCGTCCGAGCACCAAATTTTATCATTGTCATTCCGTTTGCCTGACGCTTAGGACATTTGCAGTCTCATTTGCTATTAGCAGATGTGCTGTGGTTGCGACATCTGCAAATTTTTCATTTGTAGACAAACATTTTTCACAATTTGAACGAACAAAAAGAAGATTCGGAATTATTTTCTTTGCATTTTTCTGTAGATTGGTGCAAAATGCGTGATTTAAATAATTTTAAATATGTACGTGGACGAAAAGGCCAATATAACAACAAAAAGAATCTATGAAAGTTTATAGCCCTTTCCTTTTTTACGATACTTCTAAAAGTATCTTGAAACATTTACGATTCTTTCTATTCAATTTTTGTTTTAGGTATATTTTATAATGCTTGTAAAGGTATCTGAAAATGTTTGTGATCCTTCTTAATTACTTTCTGTTTTGTCATTTGTATTCTTTCTTTTATGACACTTGCAAAAGGATCTGGAAATATATGTGATCTTGTTCCATACACTGCTCAAATGTAGTTTGGGAATTGCCAAAGTTCGTAAATTCTGGTAGCAACAGAATTCCAGGCCTCTGGTGTTCTCGGCGTCTAGAACTCAAATTGTGCTTTGTGTACATTGACTAAGGTGATGAAATAATATTCCTGAAGATATTTATCCACGAGCAATTTGTAGATTGCGTCCAGAACATCTGGAGTGATGGACGAGATCATTGACGAAGGAATGCGGAAATGATATTGCAGGGACCGAAAATGTTCTCCGGTAGTTATGTATCGTAAAGTCAACATAAGCCGCTCAGCCCCTGAGCTGTTCTTAATACGTACACGGCCAAAACAATCGCATCTTTTTGTTCCATTTAATTTGTTTTCCTATTATTACGTGCTTCTCAATCAAGACTCCAACGAAATATTGCAAATATTTTTTAAACAAACATCTGGCAACCGTGTGAACTGTGACAACGTTGTCAGACAAATTATTTGTAGGAAAACCATCTGCAAATGAAATTGTCAGAGTTTGGGACAAAACCTGGCAACCGTGTGAACTGGCGATTTGGTAGTGTAAGGTATTGCAGCTCATCGCCATATCATTTGTATACCTGACAGTATTGGCAGATCTGGAAATCGTCTAAACATAGCTTTAGTTATTTGCCTTCGCATATTTATATATAAGATTTCGAATCTACTCAAATTCATGCAAGGATGCTTATTAGACTGGATACAAAAATACGACAGATATTATTTATTATTTGCATCTGAAAAGTAACGACCAATTAACCCATATAAGACATAGATACACAAACAATTTTATATTTGGTTCACAAAATAATGTCAGATAATTCAGTCCACTATATTAAAATTAATTTAAAACGATTATCTCATTGCCCGGCCGTATCTCCATCGCTATTTGATAACCATTTTGGAGATTCTTACCCACCAATGTTGTTGACTACTTGCCACTGGTTTAATATTTAATCATAAAAATACATTAACTTACCTCGTAGAACATGTAGCCACTTAACGCGACTTGGAATGCATTGTAGAAAACAAGGGTTTGTCGCAGTTTGAATGGCTTCCTATCGCGCATAAACGCTGGTCCTATAACTAGCACCCACGACAGATATATACCAACTAAGCCGAATGTGTACAGAGGATTGTCCATTAGGGGAAATCGTTTCGCTCTTGGATCTGAAATAAAAAAAAAAAAAAATAAAAAAAAATCAACACATTTTCCTTTCAAAATCTATATATAAAATTAGAAAAACAATTTCTATCTATACAACTCTGCACAACTAACACAACAACAAATGAATAATTTACGGACTATTTCGGTTCAGTAAAGGCAAGGGGAACGCCATTTTATTCAAAGCCATGGAAGCGACTAACATTATTCTAATAACTTTCATTACAAACAACAATGCCTCTAGTTAGGAATATAATTTCAGCGGACATATCCCGATATCTGCTCACTGCACAGATCAGCTGACAACCAACATAAACAATTATAATGAAACGATTGGCGTATACAGACAACCAGCGACAGTCATTATCGGCTCATCAATTACTGCAAATTGGATTGATAAGATCTAGTAAAATCGAGACTATTTATTAAACTCTAATTGTTGTGGTAGTTTTATTAAAATTAATTGAAAGTGCTTGCTTGCGGTATCGTCGGAGGAGATAATTCATAGTGTCAAGCGTGCATAATAACAAAGTTCGCACGGGTACTCTTTTTTTCTTTTTCCTTGTGCAGGTCAATGATGATCACGTGTAAGCATAATCATAATAACTCCTTAAGCTGTGGACCTGAAATTTGTTTGAGCATACCTATTGATTTGAGCAATCTGTGGTAGCTTATTACAGCCAGTAAAGAAGCTTGTTTTGGAAAATCGGCAAATTCAAGTTGCCAGGAAACAGCTACAAGATCTCTGTCTTGATGCAGATCGTACAAGCGTATTCCATGACTTACAATCGTCGGGTTGTTGAAACAAACACACCTTTTGCAATATTCATCAGAATAGCTGACCAATGTCAATTGTTGGTCTAATATTATTTTTTAGTGCACTAAATTCATTTTATTTGTTAACTCATGCGATCGAAATTTGTAACCAAAATAGTTTGCACCGAAGCTTAACGACTAGTGCCTCACTGCTGATTGAAACGTCAAACGAAAACTAGTTATAGTGTTCGGTGTGAATGCATCGACGTATTTTTAACGTAAGCACGGTTTTCGGCTTGGTGTGAAAAGCCTATCAGATATGTACCTGTACCTACAACATCAAAAAAAATTGATTCATAAAATTGGTTTTCTTGCGTATTGAAGAAAGGAAGTCTGGTTCCGGTGGTGGCTTGCGAGTTTCAAGTTACTCGTACATGATATAGCAGCACATTGCCTACACCCATTTTTGACATCAAAGTTCTTGGTGAGATTGTTTAGGAAGCAGCGGGTGTTCCCGAGGAATGTCAAAACTAGATAAGACCCTGCATCGTTCGTGAAAATCTTCTAAAAGGTTGGAATAATTTTATAACAACTTATCCACGATTATTTGCCAGATCAAACTACTGCTACCACCTCACTGCGATCTCCACCAAACATAGGTTGACGCGCCAAGTATAATCAAATACACAGTCTTAATTGTCATACCATAAACACTGTCAATATGCGAATTTACATTACCATGAAAGCGTTGCTTCGAAGCGCATACAATCAATTCAAAGTTAGCCTAAGTTTGCGTAAGCATGGTATAGGGTCTTATTATAATGTTATGATTAAAAATTATTGGGAGCAGAGACGGGAGAGACTACATACTTATTATTAAGGTTTGTTAAGAATAACCTCTCCATCCAAGTAATGATGGTTCGATACTGAACGCCAGTATAATTCATCTTTTACGCGAAAATGTCACACATTTGACAAAGTAGGACACCAAAATCCCTTTTTTGTGTGCATGGTAACATACAAATTTGATTTCGTCGTTTAAACAAATCTTAAAGCTGACTAAAAGCCAAGTGCGTCGCGTCGAAATGCCAATTTCCAGTACACACAAATACTCTTAGCTAAGATAAGTCAATCACCGAGGTTGGCAATTAGTTAGTACCGTACCCGCAGCACACGACCTTGGCTGAGATCTTCACTCGGTCAGTCATCGAATATTCAAACTATCTATCTCGACATTGAAAATATGCACTCTTGTCTCCTTGAGTTAAATGCTCTGAAGCTGTTTTACTTTTGCGCGCATTTTTTTTAAATGTTAACCTAAGGTTTTCATGTTTATATCTCCGTTCATCTAAGTCCTAAACAAAGGACTCCTAAATCTGAAATTACGCCTTAAAACAATTGAAGTTAAACCAAGCCGCTTAAGCCACACCTTGAGAACAATTAATGCTGCAGATATCATCGCAAAATCTTGAGCGAGCAACAAAACGCGACTTAATTACTACACACCAAGATTCAATCTGAAATTAAAAACAAATTATCTGCAAAACGTTAAACAAAACAAAATCCACAAATATGTCACAAAATGTATACAATAACCACCAACTTAATAATGAACTTGAATCTTTGCCGGCAAAATCATAATAGCAGCCACAATCGGTTAGTATACAACTCTTTAGCGTTTTCATGCGCGCTTACCTAAGATGACCTTGTCAATGTCAATAATTGTTAGCAAGTTCATTCCCTCAATTCAGTTGATGTTATTACGCGTGTACTACTGTTCGCAGTCTCAACCGCTTGTCGGTGTTTGATAATAAAAGTGCATGTGTAGCCCATTGTATAGTTGGTCGTGTGAAGAGGTCATGGTGAGAGGGTAATGGTAGCACCATAATTAAGAGAAACAAACCATAGTAGCACTCACATTGATTGGATGTAGAACCTTGGACATTAGAGACTAACTAACTAAAGCATATGCGCTTAAAGAAAAAAAATGCATACATAAAAAACTTATTTAAGATTCCACCATCATAAGGTAAGATTCGTTGCCTTTCTGCGCCAAATCCGCCTTAAAAAAGAGTTCTTCGAACTCAAGGCAAGCTTTCGCTTTCATTTTGAATTTTATTTCGCCGAAGAAGCGGACATTTTTAGCTAGCTTAGCAATAATGCAGACGATGATTAAGAGCAATTGACATGCAGACGCATGTATTTATGGTAGGTTAAAATATTTTTGGGTAAGCCCAATTGACCTATTGAATTGAGCCATTTGTCGTATATTGGTTTGTCACGCTTTTGATCAGGGATATTGCATCGCATAACATAGGGGCAGTGTCAGATATCTTGGGCACGTGATATCGGTCAAGCTCAAGCGATGTGAGAGATGAACTTGTTAGATAATTTAATCCGGCAAGAAATTATTAGTAATTGAGATATAATTAGGTTACGGATTCTGATGCAGATATTAGTCGATTGGAGCACGATTTCAGAGAAGGTTAAGACCTCAAAGCGCTTGAGTATAGTCAATCAAGGGCAGTCTCTCACTGCAAGAAGCAACTGAGAACATTTTCAGTACCTACCCATAAGAAAAGTTGCTGCTTTTTTTTGCTTGGAAAATTTCGCAAATCTGAAAAGAAAATAGGTTGGTTCTCTAAAGGATATGGAGAACATTTTTAAGAAAACGAAAGAAGACGCAGGTTAAGGACCACACTATCTAAGAAAAACTCTCTCCCCAAAAATGCAATTTAACCAATTTAACAATTTAATGTGACAGAATGCAGAGCCGTTCGGTTCACCTTACAGGCAATCCTATGCTTACAGATGGCACAGCACAAAATCGCAAACATTTCTGACAAAATGCAAACTTTATATGTTTTTACAGAAAGTTGGATTGGAATGGATACACATTTAAACTGCTGTTGCATGAACTGCATGAATATAGCGAGGCAAAGTTCAGAGAGTTTTATTTTGAATGATTTTTCCATATTAAATTTGTCATTATTTCCACAAAAACTACGCAATTAACTTGTTTACTCAGTTTAACCAACAATCATATGTGACTTCGTCGTCTTTAAATGGGTGTTATTAAATTGAATTATTAAAATTAAATTTTGGGCACATTGCGAGGGCACGATCCTTAAAACGCGGTTATACGTCAGTACATTGCATTTTATTTCTATGATATTTACTAGCTATTAAAAAGTTAATCGATTTGTTGAGCTTATTTTATCGTAACATACAAAGTCGTCAAGAAATTAAGTTCTGGCCCAAGCAGACCTCAGTAATTAATTCGTTTTTAAGGCTTAATTTGTGTGTACGCACAGTAAAAAAGAGTTATATAGTAGTGGTATGCGCAAGTGCAACCTTTTATCGTACAACAATAACCAAATTTAGTGATTGTGTAAGATACCCTTACCCTATTGGAACAGAAAATTACAAATGTTATTTGATTAAGTGTGGCTAATTAAAAATATAACATTTCACAATTTTACCAGAACTATCACACCGAAGCATGAATACCTCTAGTGTTTTAGAGGGATTGTAGTGTATTGGTACTCACATGTATCTATATAATTATTTACATCTCTGTTTTCTATGCAGAAACAAATCTCTCATTTACTGTCGTCTTCGGCTATGTACCATGTGACAGGCGAGCAGCGATGCCAGGTGTGGGGATTTTTCCCCATTTTGGAGAATTTTTCACTCAATGGGGAAAACAGGGAAAAGTGCTCTTAAAATGGGGAAACAACGAAATATACGCATGTGTATCAATTTTTTCATATTTGAAAAATAAAATTCGTGTAGATAACTTTTAAATAAAACCCGAACATAAGAAAATCACCGCGTTTATAGAATCTAAGCGATTTAGCTCCAAGCGATTTCGTACTGAACACCACCTTTCCTATTCGATTTCGTTTGGGCGCTCTCAGAGTACTTTTTTTGCTCTCGAGCAATTTTTGTGTTCGTTTAGTACAAAAGAAAAGCAATCTTTTTCAGATTCCAGAGCACTTTTGCGAATCTAGATAATATCTCAGATTTGCTTCAGATTTACCAATACAAGTGCATTTGAGTTTGACAATACAAGTGCATTTGAGTTTGACAACTGGTTTGACAACTGGTTTACGTTTTCGTGATTTTTTTCTACAGCAAAGAAAGGCATTGCGGGTGAATCTATTTTTGTAAATTATTTATGTACAAATGTTTAGAAATCAATCAATCGGGACGGAAATTTAGAATATTTTAATATATAATTTAACCAGTGAATGAAAAGCGCTTAGAAAAGTGTCGAAGACTACACATGTTCAAGTCGCACGAATATATCAACACAATAAAGAGCAAGTGACTTTTTTATGTTCGATTACACATAACTGCAACCTTTTTACAAATTCAATATCAGCTGTCAAGTTCAGCCATATAGTTATTATGCTGTGTTTAATGGATTACCTATATTGTTTTTCTAATGCATTTTGAATAAATGTAGGTACCAGTAATATTCGATTTTAATATCTTAGTGTATATTTCTATATACATTTATTATTATTATAGCTTGTTATTAAAGAGTAAGGACTTGTTTTTGTAACGACCTGCAAATCCCAAATGAGTAAGTACTTTAAAGCCAACGTATAGTGAATTAATTATTTATGTTTTCAATTCACATGAATTTTGTGTTAAAAAAAAGATGTCTCCTAATATAAGAAAACGAATTTTTACTATATTAAAAATTCATCTTAAGGTATAATTTTAATTTTCTTCAATGAATCGAAATGGGGAAAAAACGGTAGCGGAATGGGGTAACTTTTAAAAAAATTTCACCAAAATGGGGACGCTTATCAGGTGAAGAGACTCTGAGAGTCAATGGATACACAACAGCAACAGCCGATAAGTAAAGGCGTGAATAAGCTGGCGACGGTGTTAATAATAATTAAAAGCTCGGAGAACTGCATGTTTATCTTTGCACGATCTTGAAAAGCGTTTTCTGTTCTCAAGTTTCGTTTATTTTGGAGTAATTTATTCGATGGACTCTGGATATTATTTTGCAAGATAGGAAATATTGTTTTCTATTTCGAGATTTTGTCTAATTTATAGTGAATATTTTGATAGATATTATGTGTGCCAATGTGTTTTGTATAAAGGATGTTTCATAGTTTCAGGCATTTAATTGCGAAAGAATCATTTGATTGCGAAGAAGAGTTTCGGGAAAATGCATTTAATTGCGAACACAAGGCATTATATTGCGAACTTCCGGTAATAAATTAGGATATTAGACATGACTCAGCAGTACACTCTTGAAAAATTCGATTGCGAGGGGGAAGGGAGTTCAGTGGCAATCAGATGGGAAAGATGGAAGAGGGGATTGTACATTTGCTCTAAAAAAGAGAGAAAGTCTACTATATTTCGTAGGTCCAGAGTTGCAAAAAATTGTTTAGAGCCTTGGTGATGCGAATGTAGAATCCACAATGAAGAAAATGGCGGGAAAGTTTTTGAACGACATATATTATAATAAAATGTTTTTTTTTTTTTTCACAACAATATTGTACTCTCTACTGTATTTTTTATAAACTCTTACAATTTTCAAGATTTTTGGGTACGAGGATAAGCGTAGCAGGAGTTTCTGTTTTCTGATCTGTTAGGGCATGGTTTTATAAATGATAGATAGCATTTTAAAAGCGACCTTTGTTCGGCACAAATTCGTTAATGTAATGAATTCGGTGAATTAAAATTCTTTATTCAAAAATCTCGATGTGTCTTAATCAAACCGCAACCCAACTTCCGCTTTTTCACTAGAGTATGCTTTATATGTTACACGACGTACAGAGCGGAAGGTGTTGCACACACGTCAGCACGCCACATACGCCACATTAACCATGCGAGTAACATGGGAATTCAAGATTGATGTAAAAAATTTCCAGCGATTGTCCTTGCGATTAAATAATTGTCATAGCGAAAGCGAGGCGCACGGGAAATTGAAGATGCTTAAATACGAATGACAAATCATTCTGAATAAGCGGAATCCGCGAAATAAGAATGTCTGCCTTTGAATTTTCCCCTCAAAATCGTTCGCTTGCATGACATTTTATTTGAGATTCTTCACAATCAAATCAAACGCATTTCGTTGCAAACTTTCGGTGCATTGAGGTTTCACAACCCAATAATAACTGAGCCGACTTTCAATTTCAAACTGTGCAGCGATAGGCCCGGAACATCAAAAGAATTCAAAAATTAAATTAATTAAATCCAGTAAATTTTCTTTCCAAATGCGGTTCTCCATACAAACTTCTATCCCAAATCTAGGCTCCGTAAAGTTTTGTTTTCACAACAAAAATTGGCAGATGTCCTTCCTAGGGCCAACGCGAACTTAAAGCAAAAATCATAAAAATCGAACGAATCGTTCCCGAGTTATGAGTGCACATACGGACGTCAGTCTCTTTAATATGTATTTGTATCCATCCGGCTATAATGTCCATTAAAAATGTTAACTACGCAACTTTAGAAATAGCGTTGGATTTTGGAATGGGAGGTGTCACAACCCGTTTTCCTATCCCGCTTAAGTTTTCCAAGGTACCACCTGGTCCACAAAATTTCAATGAAATCGGTTGATTGGTTTCGGAGATCGACAACAGCGCCCCCTATCAGGTCCAAAAGTATTCTTTCTTTTAAGACCGCCTAGACCTGAAATACAGCAATACCAACAAAACAAAAGAGGAATCATGAAAATTGGCCCAGTGGTTATCGAGTTATTATGAAATCGAGTTTCACCTTGAAAGAATTATATAAAATATAGAAGATAGAAGATAGAAGATGTAAAGATTCAGAGGTTTGTTTTTAAATATGCATTAGCAGTTGTAATTTGTAAACAGAATATCCCCGTGGAAGTGTGTGGGGGTGCAAATGAAATAGGCGCTTCTGATTGTGTAAGCTCCACGTGGTAGGAGTTATTTTAAGGTGCATATTCAGTTATGGTAAATTTTTGCGTGACAGTTATTGCAATTTTAGTGGAAGTGGGACATTGAGATTATTACAAAAATATACCGTAGATATGCTAGCGACTACAGGTCGGGATTTGGGTAGCCATGTTTAAGGAATTATTAAAAAAACTGATTTACCTATTCAGTTTTTTTTTTCCCGAAAATCTAAGTACGAAATCTTTTTTTTTTTTTTAATTTCTGCATGGTTACAAAGTAACAGTAACAAATATTGCAAAGCTTAACTTGATGATACTAGTGCCTAACTATTTAGCTGAAAACTGAATAAAAGGAATGGGTCTGGGTGTAAGCATTACTTGGTTTTAAAAGTGTTATTGAAATCGAAAATGGGGTTTTCGAGGTATGCGCAGTTTCTAAAAACTAGCGCTCTCGGCGAAAAAAATTCAAAATTAGGAACGCAATAATTTTGGAAACATAAATTTTACTCTAAGTATGCATTTTGGTAAAAATCGTTAATGCCATTTACAAGTAAACTAAAGAAAACCAAATTTTCGAAAAGTCATAGTACAGAGAGTTTGCCATCAGGTTAGAATTGAATGTATTGCATATTATAGGAATGAATTTTTGTTACAATCGTATAGACAGTTCTGAAGATATGTTCGAATTTCAAAAATACCGCTATTAGATTTTTAAGCGAAAAACTGTGTATGCACTCATATTAACCTCACCTACCTAAACTCAATTATCAATGTTCATTGAAATCGTTGGACCAGTTTTGGAACAAATCAAACGCGTACCCAAACTTTAAGTATGGGGAGTACCTACAATTAATTTTGAACTTCTTAAACAAGCAAATTTCGACTTAAGTCGTACTACGGCTTGACACAAAGTCTTCAATTTAAATGATGTCAGGTATAAGACTTATATCCATTATCCATCTGTTAACATGCATACAATTGTTTTAACTAGGTATTCAACTTTTCAAGACTTTACAAATATTTTTTTTACCGCGACTCAATTTTTTTGAGTTTATTTCAATAAAGGTCCCAACTGAAATAACTTTACGCGGAAACAATTCATAGAATTCTTGAACTAAGCACATGTTTTTACATTAAAAAAAAAACCCTTTTAAATATTTACCAAGCCATTTGCATTGATGGACATCGTACTTTATATGAAAAGAAGGTTCACCTCTTTCATATAAAGTAGGATAAGGAAACTCACAACAAGAAAAAAGACATAGCAAACACTTCCTATGTTTTTATTCTGCTTTTAAAATTTCATCAATTTATGCACGTAACGTAGCTTATACTATGCTTCAATGTTCAGAAATCAAAGCATTCCTGCTAAACAGACAAATTCTACAAACCTCCATATTCCTCTTCCACCAGCGAATAGTATCGCGGAATCAGTCCTGTATAGTTTCTGGACAAGTGATGTGTCTCTAGTTCCTCGAAAGCGATCTTCACAATATCAGCTACGAATTGGTAGTTCGATGTGAAATTCCTTTCCATCTTTGGGTTTGTTTAATTTTGGTTTTATTGGACGAAAAATAAATTCAAATTTAATTTCCTATCGCAATTACACACAACACCATTTAAAAATGCCAACAGAACACAAAACGGTTTGCTATAATTCCTTTTCGCAGTTACAACAATTTAAACCATGCTTTTCTTTGAATTTGTATTTATTCTTTCGACACAAACACTGCTGGTTGTATTTATTTGGTGCACCAAAAAATATTCGATTGACATTCGTTGGTAGGTATAAGATGAAAAACAGAAAAAATATCACAACTCGTCGTCACACGCTGATATCCTTCTTTTTTGTGTACTCTCGCTATTAACCGTTTTCTCTAGATAAAGCTTGAATTGACGCTCTTAACCGAACCGACTGAAAGTTTATGCTTAACTGATTGAAAAACTTCTCGACGGTCTTAAGTTAAAATGATGTTAACCAATTCGACGAGATACGATACACGCTGCATGGCCGATTACAAGTCTCGGTTTGTCACACACAGCCAAACCAGAATTAACCCTCGTGTACACTTTGAGCTACAGTGAACATCAGCTCAAGACGCGGCTGAGAGAGTATGGGAAAAAAAATATACAAACACTAGCAGCGGCGGTTGAATTTGCCGAGATTTGTTGCGGCTTTGGCTCAATGCATACTTCAAAGTCTGACTTAACAGTTAACATTGGTTGGGGTGCGATTTTTTTTGCTAATGCCTCTGTTAACATGTTAACAGTGAGAGAGTGGAATGCGAGAGACAATCAAGAAAAGGGGCCTCTCTTTTATAGATGAATTTGCCATGTTCATTTTGATTGTTGGGGTTGGTTTGTCATAGACTGCGGCTTTGTTGTCATGTGGATGATGCAGTGGAGTCTAGAACTGTGAATCTAAGTTTACAAAAAAACATTGTCGAGCCCCACGACCTGATGTGTGTTTCAAGTTACCATTGGAATGTGGCATCAGTTACCAGGACTGCAATAAATAAAGTTGCGACTTTATTTGTCTCCGACCAGGAATTAATATTACTCTTTATGCGAACTTAAGGCACGTGTTTGAAAATATCGTCATATAATTTGGATCAAATTATTTATATCTAATGACAGATAACGACGCCAATCATGATTATTAACCTCTGCACAAATGTCACTATAATTAGCATTTTTGAAATCAAATCTGAAGGATGCACAGATAAAAAATCTCATTAAAAATCAAGTTCTATGAACTTTTGCTTTTGTATCATCTTTAAATACTATAGGAAACAGAAAAAGCTTAGAGTTAAAATAAGACAGTGATTCCTGATTTGCATTAATTTACACATTATTAGTAGTGAATATTTGACTGTTAAACCAATCCTTGAACTTTAGAAATATTACGGACACGATTATAGTTTCAGTTTTGTTTTTTTATTGAGGAAGTTAGTACAACCGCAGACTTTATGCAAATGCAACTAAAGTCTAAAATTTTGTCACACGAAATGTTTAAATTATTACCATATGTGGAGGTGTCTGCATTTCCTTCTTCTTCTTTTTTTTTTTTTTAAATGCCATCTTTGGGGAAAAATGTTACTTTTACATCCAGGAAATTTATAACGAAAAGTTTTTGCAAATGAGCAACGCTTAACAATTGTGAACTTGTATTTCAGTTATAAATCAATCTCCTGTGTGCTTCATTTTAGCCTTTGCATAGATGCATGTTTTTAAGTACCCTTATGACACACGAGAGTTCCTACTAATAATAATATACATATTGTTTAATTCCACTATCTAACTTTCTCTTATTTCATATAATAATCTAGTTTCAGATGGGCTCATTTAAACCGGTGACATCAGTAAAACTTGGGTTGTAAATTAATGGCAGAAATTCGTAAAGACCTAGTTGATCCGTACAAAAATGGGCACAAAAATGTGTGGCATACATTATTTTTTTCCTAGAAAGACATAAATTTTAATTAAACAATTTTCTTTATTAACGAAATAAACACTTCAAATTAATCGCGTTCGCTTCAAGGGTCGAAGAAGTGTAAGTACTGAAGAAAATGTCCGCGGGGATGAAGGAGTTGGGCAAAAATCTCGGCCTTCAATCCAATGTTGACGAACTCATGCAAAAAGAATACGTTGTATAGGTGACGGGACAAAGAATTTTGTAACCTTAAATTTGAATGTTCTTTTAATGTCCGGGAGAAATGCCTTTGATAGAAAAAAATTTTAATCTTCGTTAAATATGTTTGTTATGAAATTATATATAGATTTCTGTCAATTTTATTCGGATGACGAGTTAAATTGACGCGCAGTGCCAAAGAAAATGGAGAAGGCTTAATCAAATTTCATCACAATATAGATACTTTTGTTGATTCATTTATTACTTTAAAATGAGAAATGAGTGCACGGTATCGAGTTGGATATCTTAGGCTTACAGATTCGTTGCACACAGCCTAACTCATAGCTCTTCGCCGTGACGCAACAGGTCCGTAGGGATCCTAGGCCTAGCTTCTCACAACCATTCGTTTTGTTAGAATTTTTTTAATTTTGGAAATAATGCGAGTGATCTACAATTTTATGCAGAGCCCAAACGGCTTATTCAGAAGCTCTTTCCTGATTTACATGACTCTCGGACGTTTGTCAGACGTTCGCGAGAGGTGGCACAGTGGGAAAAAAACCTTAAGTTGGATTTTTTTTTCTGTCGGAAAACGGATCTGGAACCCCTTGCTTAGAATTCCAACACACTAACAACTAAGCCACTGCGCCTATGTCACTGTCTTAAGTAGCTCAAGTTTTTGAGGTGTAACCTCTTAGGCGGCGACTCGATATAGGTCGAGAATGAAGTGTGGAGTTTCAAGGACACAAAACGTCTTGGGGAGAGACGAAAGATTAATTTAGAGAGAAAGAGTATAAGAGAGCTTTGAATTTTATATACAATGTACAGAAACATTTTTACTTGCACATCGAATAAGGTCCTTTAAACGAGGTTGGTATAAAGCAAGGAAATTCCTCGATATGGCAAAACATTCGATTATCTTGTGTTTCGATCTTGGCTGTCTTACAAACGTCTGGATGCTGTTGTTGCGATCGCATGAATCTTCTAAAGGAGATTTGTGTGGGCTTTATTTGCTGAAGGTATATTCTTTCTAATTTCCTATACATGTTTTTTGATGCATTTCTAATCATTTGAGGCCCAAGATAGTTCCGTCTATCTCTTTAGTTATGTTGCGATATTTGGTACAATTGTTATGTGCATCCTCTTTAAGTAAATCCACTTTTGTTTAGTTTCTCTTATTTAGACACTCTTTGACTTCTGGTGTTGAACGTCGATTTTCTTCCTCAGTTTGTATCTGCCCAGTGTGTAAAATATGCACAGTTGATGAGTATAGACCGTTGAAATATAAGGAAATCAGTGTCTTAGCTTTCGTAAAAGTGTCAAATAAATTCCATAGAAAAACACCTGTCAGTTGTTGCATCTTTCATGACTTATGTCGAGTCGATTTTCCCATACGAATTAATTACCCTAGTTGCACACCAATAAACCTTTGCATTGCAGCGGCCTCGCTGCACAAATCTGCGATCTATATGAAATTCCTCCATTTAAGGGTCAGCGAGATATCTTTAGCAACAGATTTCTTCTTATCGATAACTATGTGCACTTGTTTCAAAGTTTATAAATAATTTTAGAAAAAAAGAAGAACTTCTTCCGGTACTACACGTTGAATTACAGTCCGGATGAGTGATGCAGATATTAAAACTCGTACCTACCCACCATCTCAAGGTTGCATCAAACTCGGTGTAGCTACCTGTAACACACGTTTTTATTTGTTTACAGCATTATTAAGAAAATAAATTTATGTATATCTACATATTATTTCCCAGCGCAATCAACAACTTTGCACTGTCACCTAACTGCCACACACAACGCACTCATATTACGGCATCATAAGTAGGAGAAATAATGTATCTCGTGTCCGAAGATCAAGCGCGGGTCAATGAGATCCCCTGCCCATAAACTCGCTTACGCGCAACTGACACTTTCTTAGCACACACGGCGAATAACAATAATCCAATTGTTAATAATTTGTTTTGCAACATTTCCACCGCAAACTCTCAATTAGCTCTGATATTACATGGGAACATGAGCAAGTTGGTCTGATGTGATTTAATTATAGTTGCTTCTTAGTTGAGTGAAAACAATTTATTTTGCGGAAAAACAGGTCCTGTGCCCTTCGACGTGATTTGACTTCCGACTGTGCAAGGTTTCAACCGTTTAGTTGTAAGTGCATCTCTCGTTGCGTAAATTAGTGAAATCGACCTTCGAGAGGGTGTATCTATATCGATATATATGTCTATTAAAGCAGACGTAAGTAGCTAGGAATTCGCGTCAGAAGTCTGCCCCCTATCTGGATTGGTTTATACAGACCTGCGATATGAAAAAGCTGAAATACAAGACATTTAACAAAAAACCCGACATCAGTCAGATGTGCACTTTTACAACCAGCACTCTGAGAAATGGGGCTAATGGATGAACAGCATGCTTACATCTCTTCTGATGCTATGATGCAGCAGATGCGGGCCAAACGTGATGCAACAGGGCAAATGAAGCTGTCTCAGTCTCAGTATACTTGTTTGGATTCATGAATGGCTGCTGTAAAGGAAAACCAGCTTCAATTGGGTTTTCATCTCTCCTGCTTATCCTCAGACCTAAAGACACTCACGCTGGATTTCGCTTTCGAGGAAAACCGGCTTCAACGACTACGGCCTTGGAACTTTTACTCCGTGTGACATGGCGATGGGTGTCCCGCTCCCGATTGCTTTGACATTATTTTCAGAATATCTGTATCATGTTTATCTGATAAAGAGCCGAGTGTAGGTTTGGTATGTTTACCTACGAACGGTTGCAAAACTATCGTTAAAGTATTATGTGCACCGTTTATGGGAAAATGGTGTTGAATGTTGGTTGGCTGGTTGGCTGAAGACTTGTTTGGGTGAACAATTTTGGGTCTCAATGCCAAATTCTTGTGCTCGCGTATATGTAGTTAGTCGGAGTGGTCAGTGCGAAGAACTGTACTATCTAATTGCCGCAATTATTATACACGTCTTAGGTTAAACATTGTGTAACTTTTATTAAAAGTTCGGTGGTCACAAGGGCAAACGGTTTAATTGCTGATGGGTTAATTAGCACCAACTTGGCTAAAAGACTTAACTACTAAGGGAAGCTCAAACATGTTTACTTCTGGTTTTTCTCTTTTTTTTAATGATCATTAAACTGCTGAAAATATTTTTTGTAAACATAGTTCCAATTACTATTATCTACATACCAGAGACAGAGTAATAGTAACTTACGACTTTGTCAAGTAAGAACCATATTTAGTCCCGGTGTTCACCATGCTCATATAATTGCTTTGTAATGTTTCTATGTTATCTCTCCACCTAGAAGAAGGATTTCATTCTAAGTTTTAAAGCAGCAATAAGCTCGTGGAAATAAAAAACCTTATTTACTATAAATTGTGAGTTCTTTTTAACTTTCCATTTAAATTTCGTTAACAAGCTTGGAGATGATAGACACCTTGAAAGAGTTGACTGTGTGGATTCTCATATCATAGTCCGTGCCTTCAATGCTCACCTTTATATGGATGTGATGACGGGTAGTGGGAACGGTAAAAGATTTTAAAAGTGAGTTTTTACATAAATTCATCAATAAATAGACCAGTAACTGTGCGTCTTCAGTCTTTAAGAGAAATCACAGGAAGAGTTATGTTTTAACTGTTAATGTACCGCGTTTTCACTGTCAGCCTACCATAGTTTTAAAATAGTGATACCACTGATTCACGGTTGCACACATCCAGATGTCTCTTCAGCCATCTGCGCATTTCGTATGCCCTTCAATTTCTTCTCTATCGTTCATTATAACCAAGAAAGCGTCACACAGTGCATTCGATGTCAAAAGATTGACCGAAAACTATTGTTGCATACATTTTTCGGTTCGATTAAAGAAATTTAATAATACTACAGAACATTTTTACCCGTAGCTGTCAGCTTTTGGATGAACAAGTTTTCAGGTTCGAACGAGAGCTTAAAACAACGAAATTCGAAAGTATTGCCTCCCATTAATATTACTCTTTTTTTTATTTATCAAGAATTGTTTGAATAACTGCAAGATAAAAACATCGAAGTCAGGAGGAAAAAAACATATTTTGGTCGAAAACCCTCCCAAACAAAGTAGTCGTGTCAAAACACGATACAGCCTCAGCCGAGTCTGAGAACACATTTTAATAAAAAAAAAAACTAAAAAAAACCCGACTGTCTTTAAAAAAGATTTAAAAAGATTAAAACAAGACAATTTCAAGTACAACTAATTGACAATCGGAGACTACCTACACAATCTGACAAAAATTTGCGCAGACTCCGACACTAGCACTAGGCTGAATATTTTTTATTTTAAAATCTACTAGATGAGTTGTAAATATTTCTTATATATATAGTTGGCGCAACAGGTCCGTAGGGACCCAAGGCCTAGCTTCTCACAACCATTCGTTTTGTGTGAGTTTTTTTATGTTTGGAACGAATGGAAGGGATGCCGATTCCAAACGGCTAATTGAGAAGCTCTAAAGACAGTTATACTCTCGGATGTTTGTCAAACGTTCGCGAGAGGTGGCGCAGTGGAAAAAACCCCCAAGTTGAAATTTGGGTTTTTGCGGGATTCGAACCTGGGACCCCTCGCTTAGTAGTCCAACACACTAACCACTAAGCCACTGCGCCTACTTAATATTTCTAATAAAGACTAATATATTTCGGAGGTCACGCTGACGTTATATTATCGTTAGCACTCAGGGAAGAATAAGAATGTTATGACACCTCACTCTTAAAAATCAAGCCTGGATATGTGACCATACAATGGGCCCTACCAATTTTAGTTTCGTCTCAAAATTTTAGTAGTTCATGGTGACTATATTTGCCATATAAATTCCGCAATTTTGAGCGTCCGTAAATTTAAAGTCGAATCTAAAATTTCTTATTAGTAAGTACGGCGCAAACTAAAATTTTATCAAATGATTAAAAATATGTACAAAGTTAAATTTTGCATAAAACAATTCAAATTTCTATGGAACGTGTATAATGTGTGTAGAATTACAAAACAAGAATTTATTTATAAGAATAAAAAAACCGTTTCTTTTGTGAATGGTGTGCATTATATAAATACTTGTCAGCGTTTCAGGAGTGTAGCTAGAGCACTTTCTTAAAATCTTTAAAGGACTTTTATTTTATGTCGGTTGACAGTAGAGTGTTCGATATGCTTATGTAATAAAAATAATAATATTTCAACTAAAATAAATGAATTTATGATTAATGCAGACACTCCACAAGACCGTTGTTGTGAATTCATCAGAAAGTAATTTTTTTCACAGTTCAGTGTAGTCCATATCTTGACGTTTCTCACTGACATTTGTGTGACAATGTTTTTTTTTTGTTTTTTTTTCTTAAAATTAATGTTTTTATATATATTTAATACCAGGGCGTCACGTAAGAACGTTTACATAGGATACGCGCCTAACACATAACCCTACCTGTGTCCAGTCGGGTAAAAAGATGTTTCATCGAAATTTGTCATTTTCAAGCCAACCGACAAAAGAAATATAGCCGCAAATTGGTATAGATTTGGTTTAATGTCTACAACCAATTGGTGTTTTAACTTAAACAATAAAAACAAATTAATAACAAAGGCTAACATTATTGTCTAGGGCGCGTAGGTCGCTCAACCACAAAATCAAAATTACAACGACAAAAGGGACACCATTCAGCCAAAATTGGAAGTACGTGTTTCTGTGACAGTTGTATGTCAGAACCACAGAATTTTACCTCTGAAAATGACAGTAGTTACACATGTGAAATACAGTAGCAAATTCAACTCGATTTTTCTAAGTTGTTATACCAAATTCAACTCAGATCATTAATACGTATAACCTTCCGAAAGGAGTAGACACTGTCCAGTCTACTACATCTACTAGTGCCTTATAATAATCCAGAATTTCGCAGACAACAAAATACACCATCCCACTTATTACCAATGACATCGAAAATGAAAAGCTGACTGAGCTTTATAATAAAATAAAAACATTTCATTCGCTCGTGCGGGTGCGATACGATTGAGTTGTTTCCTGGTATTCACAATTTCATCGCTCAACCTTGACATGAAGATCCAAAGGTTGTCGTCGATTCTACTCGAATGTTATCTCTACTCCACCTTATGCGGAATAGGTAAAGTATCGTGCGATTGGCAACAGATTTTTTTTTTTCTTATTTCGTTATCGACACTCGTTCAAAAATTTCCCTCACAATTCACATGCTGCTGCGATGAGCACGGCCCACTGCCAAAAAGGAAAAGAGCTGAAACCAGTTTCACGATCGCTTTTGTGTATCTTTTATGGCTTTGACCGAAAATCTAATGCAACATCTAGTCAATGGTCAATGTCCGTAACCCACTGTGGTCAAGTTTAATCGCTGAGAAGCCCTTGCGGTGGCCACCACCACCACCACCGCAAGGGCTTCAATGCGTTTTTAAGCCGATACGCCAAACTACATTCGCTCTGTACTGCTTCTTCACGACCTATGGTTATAATTACTTTCTAGCTATATTTCAAAATTGGATGTGCTAGAATGACCACCTACCGCCTACAATTAAAATCTACTCCTTGACACTCTTGCATAAACATTTTGTCACACACTTCGTTTGACCTGCTATACTCGCCAATTCGCATGAAATTCGTATTTGCGGCCGGAAGTGATAAATGTTGGCTTAAGGCGAACGTGTTTGTATTTATCTGTTGGGTAGACAGTTTAAACTTTAAAGTAACCGGCTGGCAGGCCCTTCCAATCCAAAGCAGAGCTGAGTTCTCAAACTAAGGTCCAAAGTTCGGAAACGTGTTTGCCGATTTAATTCGGCGAAACGAGCAAAGTGAATAACGTGTTGATCAATTGGTCTTGAAATATTTATCGAAAAATACTTCGTGGCTAGGGCGAGCTGTGCACTAGGTAGTAGCTAGTCTTCAAATCCAAACGGAAAATATTCAAAACATTGATTTCAAGCTAATTCGATACAGAGTAAACAGATTATGAGAGCCGTAGGGCTATCGGGGCATTGTACGGACGCTTTGAGTTATGTATTGACGAGCGCTTCACGTTGTAGTAGAGTGAGTTCAATCACCTGAATGGAGATAAATCATGAGTCATGTGGATGCCACTTCCGACATTGTGTATCATAACTCATAAGTGGTGTTAGTTTAAACTTTAGAAGAGCTTTTTTACGTATTTTCTTGTCAAGAGGTGATATAAATCGTTCGCCTTTTGGCTGTAATGCTGTGATGCTAGTGGCTTTTGTGATTTCTTTTGCGAAGAATAAATAAATAAATGAAAAAAACAAAGATAGGAAAGTAGATAACTTCTGGCAGTAGGTACATTCGGGAAGAACTTACCTAATTGGCTTTGCTCTAAGACAGTCAAAATGGTCTAAATAATTAAAACAGGTCCCACTACATTACGGAAAATTTCGAGCTGCCGAAACAGACTCTGACAAACCAGTCGTAAGACTGGTGGCTTCGGTGCCAAGAAGCCATCAGAAAAGCAGTAAAAGATCTGCTGGGTATCACCCACCTATAAATACATGAAACCCTTGAATTAAAATGACACGTTTTCGAAGCCTTACGAGAAAAGTCGTATTCACCTTACTAACTAGAATGCTCTAGGTCAGCTTGGAGTATGAAATTGAAAGTTGTGGGAATGTATTAATAACCAAAGCTTTTTGAACGGGTGTTTATTGGGAAGTTTCTTGGACCCTTTTCTTGGAAGGTTTTTGTTGTATTTTGTAAGACAAAATGCCTCTGGAGACATTCTTGGAGCGATTGTTCTGAACTCTTTAAGAAGGTTTTTTTAATTCGATAAAGGGATTTTTTGACTTATGGAACTTTTTTTTTTAAACTCAGTTTTTCAGACATTTTTTTAGTGTGAATTTTCAAACATTTTCATGACGTTTTCGGGCGCTTGTTTGGGCATTTTTTTGTGTACTTTCTGTAGGATTTTGAGACTGTGTTTTGGGCCTTTTCAGAAGTGAAATAAGCAAAGTGGGTAGACTTTGCCGAAGGCAGCTATGCGAAACAAAAGGGCACATTCACAAACTGGAGAGGCTAATAATATATTGAAGCCTATGACAGCCCAGTCTTTTTGGTAGAATGGGGGAAAGAGATATAGAACTATCAATCAACTATCAAGTGAAGCATTCTTTTGCCCTTGCCTTTCCAGTTCTTGCCCGCACGCGGTATACAGCAGGTGGTTCTTAGGTCAGCATTAAACAAGTTGTGCTATTCGCCAAAAATTCCTGTTCAATATTCACCAACAAACTAGCAAGCTAAATACATTTTACAAATAACCCCGATTCTACAAAAAATAGAACACGCTCTGACTGTTAGAATTCCTTGGCAACACGAGCCGTCCATTATCAGCTAAGCAAGCCGACTAAATATTTTCGGAATTCAATGATTAGCATTTCTTAAATATTTAAATTGATTGAGGGGCACGTTGCCACCGCATCAAATGAACGCACATGTCAGTCGGGAATAAATTTGCTTACAATTAACCTTTCGATTGGTATAGTTTTTGAAATGTAAATGACCTCGATGGCTTGCTTAACATGTACTAATTACATCACAGCATCAAATAGATAACCGAAAAAAAGGCACAACATCAAACCGGTAGCACAGCATCACCATCCGATTCATAGAGTACCATCAAAATCGAAAGTAAGGGTTCTCAAGTTTATATTCTTAAGTTTTTATCGAACTATTGCTGTTCATCAGCTCTTGAAAGATGCTCTCAGATAGCAGGCTACCTTAAAAAGAAGAATAATGTATCTAGAGCTGACACACTTGGTTATATTTATGTAGCTACTGCCAGTAATGATTATGGTTTAGCGTGAATTACCTTGATCACCTACAGGCATATTGAATTATCATCTGAAGCTATTAATGGCGAGGTGAAGACAAGTGAATATGCGATGATACTGCTACAGAGCTTTGCCCTTGTAGGTACTTCCGGTAGACTGCATAAAATGTAATGTGTCTCTACCCAAGTACAAGCTAGAATATGTGTCGACTGCTATCACTACAGCATGAATGCACTATAGCCCATAATTGTCGTCTAATTAGTTATTGGTAGCTAATAACAAGATTAAATAATTAATTAACAAGTGGAATATTACAGTTTATATTGCGTTAAATAAATGCGGAGGGCTTTTAAAATAATATTGAGGCGACATGTTATTGCTATTGTTTAATCGGTTATCGGCGGGGATTTTTCGATCCACGTAACGTTTTAAAGGTTTGAACTTCATTAACTAGGGGCATCAGAATTGTTGTTTTCCTATAGTACTGTACTAATTAACTTTTAGCTTAGGCAAATTACTTTGATTAATAAACTTAAACAGCCATTTACGTCAACATGGAACAAATTATCTAGTAGTAGCTCAGGGAGATATATTTTGGTGAGCTATGTATTTATTTTATCTGGAAATTTGAACGCAACTCTCAAAAAGTATATATATATATTGTCTTGGTGACAAATCCATAAAATACTGCGTCTATAAATCAGACACTCCGAAAGCGCTAAACTGGCAGCACTGCGCCCTAACCCCAACTCCCAATTCTCACCTCGTTACTTTTTGTTCAAATTCGCCATTTTGTTTTACTATCGGTGTAAGACACGGACGCTAATCGTGTGACATGCTAAACACATACCTACAAAAAATATGAAATAAATGCGGCTGACAGCTTTCAACCGTGGGGGAATGTGATAGAGTTCGGGAATACCACATTTTAAAATTGGTTAGTTATTACATACATATTTTTAAAAAGGCGAATAATATAATTTGTTTAGTTAATAAAATGAGATGTTTTGTATACTAGAAAAATGATAGCACAACCATGGTTGCGTATCTTCCGCCCTCGAATGTCATTGCCTTCGATTTCATGAGAAGAATTTTCTTAAAAAACTAAATAAAAATTGCTCACACTGTTTTTACTTTCCCGCAACCAATCTGCATTGTTGATTTTTCATAGATATTTTAAGCATACACTTATTCCTAAAAAAAATACTATCCACACGTAATGATTAATTTTAAATTTGACGGATAAAATTCTATGAACGCTGACAGCACCTTTACCGACAGCGGAAGTGGCTCATATTTTTGCAAGTGTGCTGGTGAACCGGAATTTTTGAAGTTACGTGACATTTGTCAATACGAATTTCTATGTAACACTATCTACTACCGCACCTAATTGTGAACACTCCGTAAAAATAAAGCTTGTAGGCAAGTAACGGAAAAGCGGCCGACGTTGAGAGTTGTTCTGTAATACATCCGGTTGTCTTTTTTCAAGCAGTCTCAAATTGTTTCGAGCGAAAGGAAAATCATCCTAGAGGCTGGTACCGTCAGATATATTATGTGGGCTTGGTACATCATACGAAAACTCTGCAACACAGTTGAGAGCTGGTGTCCACTTTTTAATCTACACACAATTTCTGCAGCGAATATTTTGGCTGAAGCAAAATCGCGCCTAAGTGTATGCACAAATTTGTTTGTGTTTTCTGTTTTTGGAGAGTTGGTAGACTACCTATTTGATTAGAAAGATTAAATTTTGAAATAATGCGGATGTTTTTAGACTAGCACAACTCATAAAAAATGTGAGTTAGGGAACATTGGTCATTTGTTTATTTAGTTTTGATTCTTAAATAATAGTGAACGGTATCTTTTCGAACACTCGAATCTGATGACTGACCGCCACCGAAATGGCGACATCAGTGCTATTCAGCCAGCAAAGTCTTCGATTCTGCATAAAATGTCACAACCCACAAGACTAAAACTGAAGGCAGTTGACAAACTACCAGCTGAGATGCATAAATACAGGGTCCGCCAAATAACTTCTTTTTTTTTTTTGAAAATGCTATAAAAAAAAAACTACTGAATATTTTCTCAAATTTCTTTTTTTTATTTTAAAGTACAATCCTTCCGGTTAATAATGGAAAATAATTTCATTCAAATGGCTGCCTCGGCTGGCCATGCAGTAGCCTACACGATCGGTCCAATTTTTAAGCACATTATCGATTGTGTGCAGCTGTATTTCACCAATGGCTTCACGAATATTGTCCTTTAAAGCGTCAATTGTCTCTGGCTTGTCGGCGTAACACTTATCTTTTACGGCACCCCACAAATAATAGTCCAACGGTGTCAAATCGCAGCTCCGAGGTGGCCAAATGACATCAGCTCTGCGGCTGATAATGCGATCTTCAAAAACAGGGCGCAAAACATCGAGTGTAGCTTCGGCTGTGTGGCACGTAGCGCCGTCCTGTTGAAACCAAATGTTGCCAATATCCTCCTCATCAATTTCGTTCAACATGACCCGATAACGATCGCCTTTGACTGAACGGCCACTCCTTGCTCATTTTCGAAGAAAAATGGCCCAATTATGCCTCTGGACCATTTTCAATGTATGCGTGCGGGTTTTCTGTGCCCCAAATGCGACAATTTTGCTTGTTTACATACCCGCCAAGATTCGTGAAGCCATTGGTGAAATACAGCTGCACACAATCGATAATGTGCTTACAAATTGGACCGAGCCAGCCGAGGCAGGAAGGATTGTACTTTCAAATAAAAAAATAAATTTGAGAAAATAATCAGTAGTTTTTTTTATAGCATTTTCAACAAAAAAAAAGGTTATTTGGCGGACCCTTTAGTAGAATTTTCTTCGCGAGCATATCGTTCCCTTGAAAGTTTGCACGAGCTTCTCGAATATGTTCGCATAAGCTTACTATGGATGTTCGCATTTTATTCTTCCACGTATGCAGCATAGCTATTTTTTTCACAGGTATTCCATACAACGCCAACCATTTCACACAAAACATGAATATCTGTGGATTCTCGGAAGTAAGTTCTTCCGTCGTTCTTCCATCGAAATTCTTTTCGAGGGAGCTTGAAGTGAACCAAATTTTAAATAACAAATTTGCTATGGTATTAATCACACTGGAAGGTCATAATCATTTTTCAATAAAATTTGTTTGTGCAATAGCGCAATAGTGCAATGTTGTTTCAATGTAAAATAGAAAATGTAGAGAAAGAGCACAGTTGTAGATACTATCCCATGTTTTTGCAAAATCCAAAATCAGCAAATCTGGACTTTTGGACTTTTGCTTCTAATAAGTCTACCTATTTAGTTAATGCTACACTAGCCACTATGACTGCTGACGACTGATTACTCATAATAAATGACGTAACCAAAACGTCATATCTTAGATTTTTACAGAAAGCTCCTGAGCGTAGGCTTAAACTCGCAAATATTTTTGTAGTCACCTAAAAGAATGCAATAAAATTGTTCGTTCAAATTCATCTCTTTTATTCAGTGGTATGCATGCATTGCATGTTGCATACGACGTCACAATATTTTTGATTACTGACTTAATCGAAAATAGAGTACACAATTTGGGTCTTATTTATTCCTTATGTGAGCCTTATCTTCCTACAAGGTGGGCCAAAAGAGATCACCCTATTGGAAGATGGACTTATTTTTGCAAATGACATCTAGACAGATGTAGAATACAAGTGAATAAGCCATGGAGCGATACACTCCCCAAGAACGCGGAATAATCGAAGTGGACGATTTTTCGACCAAAATCATAATGAGCGATGAGGCTCATTTCCACCTCAGCGGGCACGTGAACAAGCAAAACTATCGCTTCTGGGGCACCGAAAATCCACGAGTAATGCACGAGGAGCCATCACACCCGCTCAAAGTTACTGCATGGTGCGCTGTTCACGCTGGAGGAGCCATTTTCGAGAACGCCGCTGGTCAAACGACAACAGTGGACGGTGCGCGCTATAGGGCCATATTAACCGAGTTCTTTCTGCCGCAATTTGACGAATTAGGACTGGAGGACATGTGGTTCCAACAGGACACACACTGCGCGAGCCCCAAGGGGTCGTTTTGGCGATTTGCACTGGCCCGCTAGATCACCCGATAAAACCGTTCCAGACTTTTTTTTGTGGGGTTCTTTGAAGTCCCGTGTTTACGCGAATAAGCCCGAGACTCTAGAAGCCCTCATGGACAACATTCGACGCGAGTGCGAGAATCTGTCGCCCGAAGTGATGAAAACGAGCCCGTATGGCAATCAATTGTGACGGCGCCCATTTTGCCGATATCATCTTCTGGACTTGACCAATAAAATTCTAAAGGTTCAAATATACATAACCAAAAAACATCGGATGACTTCTTTTGGCCCACCGCTTTGTAGTGCGTATAATATATTTGGATATATTTAGCGTTTTCAACTGCATTTTTGCAGATAGACATCATTCCAGATAGATCCAGCCGGTATTTTTGGTTTGACTGCATTTTCGAAACAATTTTAATAATTTAGGTAAAATAAAACAAAAATGATTAGATAGTGTTTGCTTTTCTTGTCTTGTTTTTTGTGCAGATTTTTGAATGTTTTCTTAACTTTTTTCTGCCAATCACCTTTGTACCGTAAGTAACTACATTTAAAAAATTATCCAATTAATTTATATTTATGTACCAAGATAGATTGAGTAATTTCTTTACAATTTAGTAACTTAAGGAGAAACTTTTTTTATTCCGGAAGCCAAAAAAGGTACCTTACACACATTTTTAAGAGAAGAAAAATTATATGAGCGTAAATGTTAGTGTGACATAAAGATGTTACATTTACGGCCTTTCTAACAATAATCAAATATACTTATATCGACGTTTAGTTGGAAGCTATCAGTTATAATTTAAATAAACTGTGTTGTTGAAACGGGATCAATAAACAAATAGACCTCCACCTTAACTAGTGCGGCAACTTTATTAGATTATAATGAAATTTATTGTTAATGCAAAATTCAAAATCCATAATTTGCTTTTGTGTCAAAGAAGGTCTACAATTGTTTCTAAAACCAACAAATAAGTACTATTTACAACTAAACTACCCCGCAAAATTTTGTCCAAAGGCTTTTAATGTTTTTTTATTTAAGGATGAAAACGACACAGAAATACTATTACACTGTAGTTCCTCGATAAGTTCGATATTCCGTTCTTTCGCGTAAGTTTTGCTGACAAATCACAAATCAAATTTGTGGCGGCACATCCACTCGGAATACAGTTTTGAGCAATATTTTTCTATTTCGTGTTCTACATATTTTGCGACTTTGTATTTGACAGTCCTGAATGAACACAACTCTTTCAATGTTAACATTTGACACTACTGGTAACGATTTTCTGGTAGTTAAATCTCTTTATTACTTGTACGAGCATTTTGGAAGTGTGGATTCTTGCGGTAGCGACCAGGCTAAGGGCGAATGAGTTCAATCGGGTAAGTCGAGACTCCGTAAGTTATGGAAAAATCAAATTTGTAGTTCATATGCCATATTACTTTAAGATCTCTGGCGTTAAAGTAAAAGTTTAATTCTCCATTCTTATGAGAAAGATTCAATAAGCCTTAAATTTTATCTCAAAAAACACGAAGATTTTGGTTTTAAAATGTGCGCATTTTGTTCAAGACTCTGAAGTCTGAAGCCGTTTTATAAAAAAATTATGCACTTGACTTTTTCCATTTTGACCAAAAATAAAAAACATTTAGTTAATGAGCTCTTGATTAACCGTGCCACGAAACATGTATGGCTAATAAAAACAGTGAAAAATTGGTGTGAATTCTTTTGGTCTACCAGTGGGAATAAATCATTTCACTTCGATCAATTTTGGGTAGAAAATCGTAAATCGGTGTGGTAAGCTTTTTACTTATATTTTAAAAATACAACCTCATTATCGCTACCTCAAAACAAATGTAGTTAGTACCAGAGACAATACTGAGACCCCAAACTTCGGCCGATTTTCCGTTACTTGCCTACAAGCTACTTTTGCTTAAAATATTTATGAAATATCAACCGTGTGGATTGGTTGAGGGAAAATAAAAACATTTTGAGCAATTTTTCTTCAGTTATTTAAGAAAAATGTACTCATGAAATCGAAGTCAATGATATTCAAAAGAATATGTTTCTTGTATATAAAACATCTAATTTAGATAGTCTTATAAATCAAACAAATTATATTATTCGCCTCTTTAAAAATATGTATTTAATAACTAACCAAAAACCCAAATTCCAACTAAGACTGTTTTTTCCGGTGCGCCACCTCTCTCGAGCGTCTGACAAACATCCGAGAGTATAACTGTCTTGAAAGAGCTTCACAATTAGCCGTTTGGAATCGGCATTAAACTGCATATCCCATCGTTCCAATCGTTCCAAAAAATGAAAAACTCACACCATACGGACCTGTTGCGCCAACTATTTTTTTATTTTAATAAATAACCAATTACGTTCAGTAATGTTAATCTGTAGTATTCGCGAACTCTATCACATTCCGCCACGGTTGACAACGATTGGCAGCATTTATTTAACATATTTTGTATGTTTTTGTATGTTAAACGAATTCTAAATTGACATAAGGCCGATATGAAAACAAAATGGCGAATTGAAACAAAATTGAAGGGGCCAGTGGCAAGAGGATTGCGAGTTTGGGGGTCTCAGTATTGTCTGTGGTTGTTCACAAACATAATATGTTTGTATATGTTAAACATTTTGAAGATAAATGGAAAGGTAGGTGCCTTAAATTCTACTAAATCCGAACGGCTGAGCGACTATTAAATTTAAAATGTTTGCCCAAAGCTCTCTAAAGATGACGTTCGCGAAAGATGACGGTCACGAATATGGTCTATTCTCTCATATCCGAAACAGGTTCGTGACCAAATATCAATATGCGGAAACCACAGTGATCGCCTCATAATTCTACGGCTGAATCTGCATCGAAAGGAGTCCAAATAAATATCGCTAAGAAATAACGAGAGAAATAGAACCGCAACTGTGAAATGGTAACGCAAGTATCAAAATCGATTTAGTCCTTCATGCACATGGGTCGTCTTAATGTGTTGATCAAGTTGTTGTCGCAATTCCATTTTTAAAAATACGCTTTGTGGACTTATGGCTAGTACTCCAATCTTCGACCAATTAAAACTAATTAATCTGAAAGGTTATATGATCTCGAAAACCACCTATTTCGTATGGCCCTCAAAAATGAACTTGTTCGTTAAAAGCTTAGAAAAGTTCGAATGAAATTTGCCAACCATTCAGTTCGCTTAGAGATAGCAACCCGTCTTGCAAGGGCTAAGCTCTGCATGAAGATACCAATAAAAAAACTCACATGACTCTTGCGACAAAAGCCACTAACTAGCTAGACACCGGTTTGTGACATAAGTCGAAAAATCCGCCAATCGCATTAAAATTACAAAAAAAAAAAAATAAAAAAACAAGAAAAAAACTCTTAAGAACAAGATCTAAGGAAATACCTACTCGTATAATCAGATTCTATCTTAAATCCAAAAATTGTCTTCACTCAAATTATGTATATAAAACCGCTTAATCAAAATAAATTTCTCATCTAATTGTGATGCCAGCTTCGAGCTGCAGATTTATCGATATAATATAAGGACATTTTAAGGAATTCTATTCAACTACACCAAAAGTATTTGCATATAATTCTACGCGAAGGCTCAAATGATTAAAATTCAAAAACCCTCCACAAACAGACAAGTTTACTGAATTAAATTAAAATACACGCACTCGCCAGCCAGCGGGGGGAATGGAATTTTCGAAGGAAGCCGACAAAAAAAAAACAAATTTATATTCGTAACATGCGCTTGACAGATGTCCTCTTCCATTTAATAATTGCAGATGGAAACAATATATTACGTAAGCATAGGCGACGACCGCTGTAAGCATTCACATAATCATAACCCGAAATTCGCATTGATATACATACCTACATCATACGTATATCCCGAAGTCCTCTAGAGATAAAAACTAAAACACGTTTTCCCTTTCTTCGTTTCGTCAGCACGCCTTTAATTCAGTCTTGGCATTAGCACCTGTGAAGATCACAACTTTTGTTTTTCTTTTATTATGGCAACTGGTTCCCATCACGCAATACATGCGTCGATCAATGGCATTCAACGGATCAATAAAATCGTTTGATTTGAATATTTGTCAGTTTGCTACCGACACGAGTTTCTCATCTGTATTGGTCCAAAAAGTATTCTTGGCATTGAAAGACCGAAATTCTTATTCGAACTGCAACCTAACCTAGTTTGGTTCTCTTCACTTAGTCAAGCTCTCCTCAAATGTTCAAATGTACGGCCAAAACAAGTTCTGCGCCGAAAAAATATAAAACCACTCCGGAAGTCTTGCAGAAACCAATAGCTCCTTGAACCACATTCGCCGATATTTCTCTATATAAACGCCCGATGACGAACGTTTCATTTCCTGCATTCTCAATTCTTTCGAACCGACTATATTCACTTCCTTAAGTTTTAATTCATAAGCTTAATCATCGGCTGTCCCACCTGACCATCGACACTTTGGTTCGAGATAAATCTCAGTTTCTCTGCTGTGATTATTCCGTTCAGTCGAAGCCATGAGTTAATGGCCGATGCAAAAAGTTTGCATAGATACCTCTACAAAGGTCAAGTAGTTAACTCGGTAACGTGCAGATGTTAAGACAACCCGAACCATTGATAGGCGCGACAAATAAATGTCAGCGTATGAAAGTACAAACAATATAACGCGTTGTAGCCCTTAGTAAATTCATACAGTTCAAGTATATATTCTCCTCCCTATGCACACGTGTGCGAGATTACAAATTTCAAACAGTCAGATGAAGCTTTTTATTGCTTTCGGCCAAAAACGAACTACCAAACATCTGAGCAATACGAGACGACTATCGTTAGATACAGTGTCTCCACTTAGTATATACCTAGAAAAGCATTTCGTTGTCAAAGCTCAGTTCGTGAATGGTTTTCAACGAATCCGGATAGCTAGTAAAAAAATTAGTTAACACACATCGAGAAATAAATATCTAAAACGGGTGCAAACGTATTTCTACTATTTTTCCCTCTTTTTGTGTTTTTTTTTTTCCCCTTCGCATTTTGATTGTCCTTTCGATAATTTTGATGGATGTTAACGACCTGCAACGCTTGCACCAACGTCAATTAAGGGAACAGTGCAAATTTTAAGTGATTCTTCCTTCATTTTCATGTAAATTTTAAGGTTGTGAAAAGCCAGTTGTAGTTAAAGGATTATACAATTAGATATCATATCAGAACAAATCTAGTGAAAAGCTACACACAGAAAAAGAAAAGTCTTATGCGGATACATTTATATTGAGGTGAGTTATTTATCAAAGTAGTCGTATCCTTTTGCAGAGATGTGCATAACGTCGTGTTTACGTGGGGAGAAAAGTGCAATTGCATCCAGTGCGCCAGACGTGAAGTCAACCCCTATGTTGTTCGTGGGGCAAATGGAGCTTTTTTCTCTTCTTCTTGTAAAGTGTGCATGATTGTTGCACATGAAAAGGGATGATTAGAGCGTTTGCAAAAGTTCTTGGCCGGCACGGCACGTGTGGGTGTGACAGACATGTATCTTAAGCACCCATACTGTGTCATTAAGCAATAAATCGAATTAATATTTTAATTTGCAAGTCGCTTGAAGTATACAATTTTTCAGTCTGTGTTCTCTCTTGTATGAGTGATTTTTGAAAACAGTGTTCGACTGGCTGGAATTCATATTTGAAATATTAAGAAAAATAGAGCCGGGGTCAAAAACCCAGGTTGGAAAAACTTGATTGAATACTCTCATTGGTGCATTTACAGCTCTTGCTCTTTCACAAGAATTCCTTATGTGCGAGATACATGGGCTTTTGATAAGGATTCCAATTGGTCTTTTCACTTGTTAAGTTAGCACGTCAATTTTACTTTCCGCCAAGTTCTCGAGTTTTTGATTGGCAGTTGTTGTTCTGTCCAGAAAACTCTACAAGTGCTTATTAGCCTCTATTATAAGCAAGAGGTCATCCAATCAACCAAGTGATAGAACCCTTGTTCAATAAACATAAGGGACTTTTGTTTTGAGCAAGGTGTCGAATTTTGTTTGAATCTTAGCTTAAGTAGGTCGTAGCTAAGATTCTAAAAGACTCGCATACTGAGTGTTAGCCAGCAGTTTGATCATCATCTGCGGCATAACACTTGAACAGATCCTGGAGTGAGATTTCGCAAATTCCCAATTGGTAGAGGGCGTTAGAATTTCTGTGAAGGTCTCACCACTGAAGCAAAATCAGATCGTAGGCAGCTAAGGGTACATTTTTGCAAGAGCTTATTCAACAATGGCCTCAATTGCGAACAAAAAGTTGTTCTCTTGCTCAACAACAGCAGATGACCTCACAAAACCTTTTATAAAAATAATTTAAGACATATTTTGTCTTCAAGTGCATTGTGCTGCGTTCCCAAATTTATTGACATCATATCTGGGCATCAAGCTTGCAACACTTCAAATATTTAGATCCACAAATCAGTCATCCATCAATAAATTCAATCTCAGTCTTAAAAAAAAAACAAAAACACTCTTTGACAGCCGGTGAGTGATGTATTCTCACTTCTGATGAACTTCCGCCAAATGTTAATCCAAAAATGGATTCACATATCAGCCATAAAAATAAAAATACAAGACGAAATAACCAATGTTGAGTATCGCTACCGAAAACAAATAAACTCGGTGAACAAGAAACAAAAATACTGTCGATTATGTACTACAGCGTTTTGTTTACCAAAATTACGTAATTGAAGGTCATTTGCTGGGTTCAAATTGGTTATAGACTACGGTACTTCCTTGAATTTCCTTTGATTAAATTAATTATTCGCATTTGAAAACAATTTATTCAAATGTGCGAATAAATATTAAGTTTTTAGACAATTCGCGCTTTGTATAAGTAGAGCTAACTGAGAGCAGATGAGTCTTTGTCATATTTTAATTAATTATCACATGCGGAATGAAATAAAAAAATAGCATACGGCCAAGGGTAGAGTCTTAGCAGCAACTATACCCAAATTCTCTAACCAACTGAGACGTAGTTTTTGATTTGCTCAGAGCATACACGAGCAAGGTCGTTTCCTCTTTGGTGCTATTGCACCTTGACGATGTCAAGTAGTTTCTGCGTGGTTTATGGCCGAAATAATTGTGTCTTATTTTGACAAGAGTCCATGGGTTACTAGTGAAATGTTGCCTAAATAATTTATGGTCGACTTGCAACTTCATTTCGCGCCTCATAAATGCGACAAACAAGAGAGTGGTTAATTATACTCCAATAATTAGGATGACTGTTTAATGTGGTTTGTTTTATATTTGCTCCGATTGTAATATTGCTATTATGATATAGGTATAGGTCTGTAGATATTTCAAGACCATGTTAACCTATCGCGGTTTCCTTCTGGGATATTTAAGATACAGTGTTTTATCAGTTTATCAGAATCAGTTTCAATCCCATTAACCCAGGAAGTGTTCGACAAACTAGGAATTTTTGTGGTCCCAGCTCAGCAATTCTTCTTTTTTTTTTTTTTTGTTATTTGATTACAGCAACATAGTTTCTTAATGCGAGTATTTATATAAAATACAAAAGTGGCTCTTTATGCATTTGCAGCAGATCTCCTTCCTTTTCACGAGCACTTTTCGTTGGTATAAGTATTTGATACAGCTGTGATCCAGAATGTTTGAAATTTCCCTGCCATCTGTGTCGTTCTTTTGATTCTAGCATTACTTGTTTAATTTCCTTCATGGCCATACTGGGTATAGTATACCCTACAAATAAGTTTATTGCAAAATATTCTGTTTGCTGTTTGAAGCTAATCGACACCCATAATTATATATCGAAAATATTAAGTAAATGATATTTTAAAAAGTTCTAATTGAGAGACAACAAACAAAACAAATTTGCGACATTCAAGGTCAACACGGAATACAACTCTCAAAATTTCAAATCTCACCGATGCGGTTCTTGATTTCTTGATTCTTATTCTATTTTAACGTATTATTAGCGAGAGAAGGTAATTATTCCATCTGACCAGACATCTGCGTTTTTTGCGAACATCCGATAGGTAGCGGATTAATAATAAGTCAATTAAATGGCTTAATAGTTCTTGTCTTTTGTACTGTATGGCATAACTAAAAATGTCCGCGGCTTAATACAGTCAAAAAAAAATCCTAAATGCAAACGAGTGATTGGACCAACTACATAAATAGTCGAATTGTATTGATTAAAAGGCACCCCAAACATTGTAAAGACATTCCCCAATAAAAATGCGTCAGTGGGCGTTGTCAATAAATCCACAGATTGTACTTGGACTTGACAATCAATTCTATGTTCCTTCTCCATTGATCTGACTGAATCTAAAATCACGAAAAAAACCACCTTGATCGGCGCGAACAAAAGGCAATCATTGTTTTCCTAGTCAATCAGGTATTTTATCTTGGCGACAAAGCTAGTATGTTAGGTTTAAATAAAACAAATTCCATTTCCTCTTCATTCATTATTCAAAATGTTTTTTTTTTGTCCAATTTTATTAATAACCCCAACCACCTAGAACTGGCATATTTAATTATATGTCCGCCGGCCGTGCATTTGCTTTGGACTTCCCCCTCAACTTTTGAGGACTTAATTCGCACAAGGTTATAAGATGGATGCCTGCGTGAGGCGTGGCTTGGCCACTTGAATTTGGGTTTTCTTTTCGTAAGAGGATTACTCCCAATTTAGGGGCTAAGTCAACCATGCTATTTATATAAAAGAATCGTTTCAATTATCATCCATGACACTGATCAAATTTACATAGCCCTTCTGCAATAGAGCAGTCTAACCTCGCAGACAAAATGTTTCCATTTAAATGAGCCAGTTGGGCTTTACGTTACCGGTTTAAAGAACCTGCATGAGCTCCAGCCCACGAGAAGCTCCATTACCATGCAAATATAAAACAAAAATCTAAGAAAACATTGAAGATTATTGATAGTATGACGGCCAGCAGACTCACTTCGCATGATGGTGAGAAAAGTCACCAAGGGTTAGTAGAGAATCTCACACACAATGTTTGTTAACAAATAACCAATTAATTTTCAGGCCTTAAGCTTCGACAAATATTTGTCATAAATTAAGAAACAATACAAGTACAGCGATAGCTGGAAAAGCCAACAACCGTACCGGCCGATTACATCATGCCAGTAGTATTTCCAAATCAATGCGGATGGCTAAGAAGATACTGTCGGTTTTATTGGCGTCCAGTGAAATGAGGTGCGAATTGGTGTGTAAATCAGTTGAGTGTAACATTAACCTTGACTCATCGCCACGGTGTATTTTGGATGAAGGAAGTGCTCCAGTTATGAGGCACTGTTTGCTGTTGCGATATAATCCGTGTCAATATAAACACGAACCTTCCGCTGTTAGTTAAAGGTTAACATACCTTATCTAAGGTGAGGTACACCAGTCCGGGGCGGGAATTTGTATTTCTAATATTTGTATTTATAGAACCTTACCTAAGACATACGAATAACCAGCTCTATAAAAACCAGTTCTTCGATTTTGAAAAAGACTTAAATGTTTTATCGTTTGAACGGGGCATTGATAATCAAAGACAGAGAAAGTTTTTTTTATTGGGAATATTAATAGGTCCCATTCATTTCTGGAACTTAAATAACAATAAATCGAGTTTTCTCACTAAAATAAATAAATTAAATCTCGCATTACAAGCTAGAACGGCTTTGAAACCTAAGACCTGGTACCATTCAGACACTGACGCAACTTCATGACATTATTGCAGGACATCGAAGGAGACACAAGAAGAAGTGACATGTCGTACGCTCTAGACAGGTTTTAGATGGTGAAAATCGTACAGGCAAAACACTTGTCTCGAAATGTTCTCCTCCAAATCGACAGCTCTTGCAGATCTCTTTCTAAGAATGTCCAATCTTTGAGAGCTTTATAGCGATAGTGAGTGTGTCATCGTAGTATTCCGTTGGACCTTTTCTGACAGCGTGCGTTTGTTAAGCGAAATTGCATTAAATAAGTCGGTTCGATTTATGCTTTGCTGATTTTAAAGAGTCGACAGGATGCTAAATAAGCCGTCGAAATGGGATCCGCAATATTGGAAACGCACGCAATATTTATGAAACAGAGCTATTTTGATCTGATCTACCTAGTTCAGTTGATCTTATTGAAAGAAAAATTTAAGGTTTTTGAACATTTTTGCTACCGAACGGCTAACTACGTATTCGCCTCTTTCGAAAGGCGAACAATTCCAAATAATGCGCTACTTTTGAGCATTATTTGGAAAAGTTCGCCTTCAGAGAGATGTGTGTCAGTATGAAAAATTATTTTCGAATGACTTCACATTTCCGACTGATGATTGCCCATTTGTGTAAGCTTCTACGACCCCTCAATGCACCCTACTGAATCTAAGGACTCTGTTCGCGAATTCCCCCTTTCAAATGAATTTCCTCGGAAAACAAAATAGCTTGAAGAGCTTCTTTAACTTTTTTAACATCCCGAACTCACAAACTATGCATATGCCAGACTAATGCTCTGGAAATTATGCCAATTCAAGTTCAACACCCAAACGCACTAATAACGCTTGTTCCCACCAAACTCCACATGGCTACAACACTCCCCACCCAAACTGTCACCATTTCGCCATAGCAAACGTCTTTACAGTAAATTCTCGCAAAATTATGCTTACACAGTTCTGTACCAAAAAACCTTCGTTGGGGGTTAGTCTATTCATCAACCGGTGAAAGTCAAACGACAGACGAGTAGATGAAAAAAAAAAAAATCATGCAATTATTTTGGCAACAATTTGTCCAATTTATCAGTCTGCATGGCACGACGACAGCAAATCTTCAAAAGAAAAGGTTTTGCAACACACCACACATGATCTTGTGACAATTATACACGCATGTGTGTTGGGTGCAAATCAAAAACGATGTTAATAAGTTTAATCATTGCGTTGTTGCGTCAATGATGACTATGGCATACTTCTGGTGATGTAAATGTCATTAGCACAAAATGGCACATGATTACAATACGTGACAGCTCATCCTTAGCGAATGTTTGACGACACCAAATAAAAGTACAACTTCTTTTTCAATCTTTTCAGTGACACTAAGGAATCCCAGCCAACATTACCGATGACTGCGTAGCATTAGAACAAACGATCTTCCAGAAGAATAGACTTTCAGCTTTTGAAGACACAAGAGTGCAAGTATACACAAGCTTTTTTAAGACTGCCAACCAGATATAGAAGTAGGAACTACAGGCACAATTATGGCGGAAGTAAATCAAACAGCGGACATTTGGAATTATGTCTTCGTAGACTTGGCGGGTAAGATGAATTGTTAATTTATTTATCACTTGACGAATTGCAAAGCTCGATTGGTGTTGAGTAATAGTTGAGAATTTAATGAATTTAATTATGCGGCGATAAAGCGATTGAGGAATTATTCTAGATCCCGATTGGGAGATAATCAGGTATTTTTTATGTGCAACGCATAGTGAGGAACTTTTTCTAAATTTAGTTTCCCGGAATACCATTTGCGTTGTGTTGCAAAATTTGTCTCTGCAGAGTTACTGTCGGCCAAATTAGTTTGCTGTAAGTTGCTAAGCGGCTTGTACTTGAGAAAAAAGTCTGCTTATACGGCAGATGGTTTTTTTTTTGCAGTTAGTAGACGGTTTGAGATCCAGGTCCACCTTGGACTGTAGCGCCACCTTAAGTTAAGTAGAAGGCTTGTTGAAATTTTGGATTGCGCTTAAAATTTGTGAGGCGTAGCCCTGAAATCATTAATCAGCATTGAAAGTGAGGATTGTCGGCTTGTGCTCATGGAAGTTTGAGCGTTTTGTCACCAACATCTAAAACTACTTTCCATCGACAGAAATTTATTTCGAACTACAGTTATATGATGACTTGTCAATTAATTCTTTTTCGCCCGAAGTTATTGAAGCTTGACAAGACGCTTTCCAATGACAGTTGGTTGGTTGGTTATGGTTGGTGAGGGTGAGCTTTCCGCTCTTCACTGAGGCCCAAAGTTATCTTGTTTTATATGGTTGGGATAAAATTTACATTAGGATGTCTGCAAGGACACGGGATAGGGGGGTTTTTTCAATCATGGGAAACCACTGGATATAGGTTTTGTGTTATCGACGAATCTGTTCGCTTGGAGGATTCAATGATGTCTCTTAGTTCTACATTTCTGAGGCATGTAAGGCCTGGTTTTAAATGCGCTCCCAGAATTTTGTTACGTAGTCTCGCTGTAGCTGGACTGACAGAGGAAATGCTCTATGTCTTCCTCCTCCTCCTGGCAGTTTGGACTTATAGATGTATCTGAAAAGCCGATTCTAGTTTATCGCTCGTTTTACCTGTTTATGTGTTAATGTTTCTAATATTGTTTTGGCCACTCTGCATGTTTCTCGGTAGTCCCAGTGTCTGCTAAAATCAGTATTGGCTCGTTGATTTATAGCTGTTTTATTAGGCTTCAATGGTACGCTTTTTTCTTTTTCCTGTGGTTGTTCTATTTTCCCCGCTCCTTCCCTTGCTAGTTCATCTGCTCTTTCGTTGCCTGTTACACCTTCATGTCCCGGTTACTCAAATTAGAGAGACATTGTTCTTACTAGCCAGGATATTCAATTTGTTTTAAGAATCCCCTAACCAGAAAAGATTTCGTGACGGTGTTGCTCATGGCGCTTATGGCTGCCTTACTATCTGAGCAGATATCTATTTGTCTCCCTTTGATGTTAGCGATTTTAAGTATGGCAAAGACCTCTGCTTGAAACACTGCAGTTAAAGGTTCCAAAAGCGTTGCAAGTTGAATCTCTGGGCTAGCAGTATATATGCATGCATACCCCTGATTCGCCTGCTTAATTCTTCTGTGGTTCCTTATTAATCTTTTTTTTTTCAATGAAAGTTACTTCAGCTCTGCAATTTCATTGTGGTTGATAACTTTCTATCGGAATGTTCTTTTAGACTTGGGCTTTTTTATTGCTTGCCTGAGCTCGGTCAGAGAAGCGTTTGTTACTGCCTTGGTGTTGGATATTTTCTCTAACGCTTTTAACCATTGATCATCGAACGGTTTAAAAGTTGTGGCCTTAATAGCCTTCCATTTAAGAGCGAGTGTTGAATTCTGTTTCAGCTGTTGGGTTCTGCACTTAGTTTAGTACTACCTTCACAGTGGGCTTTGTCATTTGATAGCTTGACAGGTTTTTCGTTTTCTACTGCAGAATAATCAGGGGAAAGATAAAAATTTTCTGCAGATTTAAAAAAAAATTGGCCGGTATTCCTTTTACAGTAAATAAACCAATTGGATCAGGTATTTTGGGGACACTCGTTTGTGTCAAACATTAATTCTATATTGTTAACCCTTATTCTTCCCCATCTGGGTCTCATTGTTGAGCATGCACTTCAATTAACGTCGAGACGCATGGATTGGTCTCAACACAACAATAGTCTCTTTTGCCGAATCAGTAGATGCAACATCCGAAGAAGGTGAAACTGGACTGCCATCAGGTACTAAATCTTTCTGTTCGATTCAACGAATTGGTTCTTTGTATAGACTATAAGAACTTGTAATACGAAGACTGGATTTAAGTCGCCTCTTCTGAAAAGCACGCACCTACCCCTATTTGAACTGCTGTGTTAATTTGTGACATTAAGCCCTCAAACATTTTTCCAATGAGTGCTATTTTCTAGATTATTTGAAGCGACTTTAAGTTTAATTATTTTTTGGGACAGTTATACCCTCGAACATCGTTAGTAGTGGTATTTGCATAATTTCTGTTTTCACCCTGTAGCTCGTCTCTTAGTAGACGGGCACAATAACCACTAAATTGCAATACTCCCTCAAAGCATATTTCTTAATAGAAACATACTACCCAAGTTAGAACAGTTCTGAATGCTTCAGAAGTACCCCAAGCAAACGTAGGTGTACGCCCAGTGTACCTATTCAAGTTATATTCCTAAACTCTACGAAAAGGAAACATGTTTCTCTGTTTCGCTTTTTGTTTCCATATGCGGTGTGGTCTGCCCCATAAGCAGGTGTCCATTATATTTATAATAATAATAATAATAATAATTTTATTGGGGTAATCTTCAACATTTATGGCGAAATTATTTTTAAAATTTTATTTTTAAACAAAGCAATAAAAAAATAAAAAAAAAAAACAGAAGAACTAAAAAGAACAAAAATGAAAGAAAATCCAAACAAATAAATAAATAATACAACGGGTATGAACAGAATGATTAAAAGAAAGTAGCCATTTTTTAACACAATACAAGAACCCAGTCTTTGATCTCAAACATGTCACATCTAAGGTTATCAGGTAACATATTAAACTGACGAGGTGCAGTGGTCTGGTAAAAGCGTGAAAAGTGCATTTTATGAACTGTTGGCAGGGCTAGAAAATGTCGGCTGTTGACTCCTAAATTGTGGTTGTCATAAAGCCTAACATTATAAAAATCCGAATTTTCATAAGGTACAGATTAAGGAAATTCTCGCTATTTTTGAACAGCTCAAAAGTATGAGTTCTACAATTTATTCTACAAATTATTCTAATTGCATACGTACCGCGCCAGAAGGATATTCCACACTGTAGTTTTGATTTCAATAAACCATCTGTGGCAATAAAGGAAAACAGCATAAGTCGACTTTTGTCAAAATTGTGTTACTGTTACTATCGGATGCACCGTACCCTGCTCTAAATGTCATATTTTTTTCATTGAAATATCTCTTACGGTAGCTGTGTTATGGATCAGAAAAAACGTCGTCTTCCCACACCTACAGGCAAACCTTTATCCTTTATCCGGTGCTCCTGAAAAGTGGCTAAAAATGATTCATGCTAACTTTAAGATAGTTGGACGACAGTAGAGACTAAGGTGATAAAGTTGCCTGTCCTCCGTATTTAGATATTGCTTCGGATATAAAGCCTGTTCCTTCCCGCTGAGCTTACAATCTAATAATTATAAATTATATAATTAATATAACCCTGCTTCCGAAGATTTCAACACAGCATCGTCGGTATCATGTGCGAAGCAGTGATCTCAGATTATGGGAAATTTTGGCGTAGCGAAGTTGCCTTAGCTATTCAAAAGCTTAAGAACAACAAGGAGGCAGGCTCCCTGCTAAATTTTATGAGATTCAAGCTGTGTGAACGTCTCAAGCCGTGACACAGTGACACACTAATCGGCCACACAAAATTTGGCCCGGCAGATCGGTTACAGACCGAATTTTCACACTCACCGTCTTTTCTTCAACTTAAAAAAATAATACTTTTATTACTTCAAATGAAAATAGACATTCGTAATTTTTTATTCCATATATTTCGGGGAGGGGTCGAACCCCCAAAACCCCTACCTGCGTTCACCCCTGTTGGTAGCCAATAGAGTTTGAAGTAATCTACGTAGGCTTTCGCTAACATTAGTCATTCACGCATTTTAGAAAACAGAAACTGTTTTTGTGGGTTATATAGTTTGACAGTTTAGTTTTCTTAAAAATTGCAGATTTGTCAAATTACGTTTTGTCATATAAGAAAAAGTGCAGGCGCTAGGAATATATAGCATGTTTGTTCTCGTAAATTGTTGACAAGCTTATCCATTCAGCCATTTGGTGTATACTCATGAGACACAAACAATTAATTAAGCCACTGATTGACTTCCCTGTTCGTAGTACAGCTCACAATTCGCACAGCCTCCGGGTTCGCATCGGAATTAGGTGCTTGTGAGTAAATCAATACGTGAGTTACTTTCTAGTACACAGCTGATACACACAGATGTTTCTTTCCAAAATTCCAATGGTGACTTTCTGCGGTTTTACAAAAACTGCACCACTTGATTTAGGGTCTCTCTTGCTCTTCTCCTTAAAGAAACTCACACAAAAAAACTCTCAACGATCTAATGAGATGGGCGAAGGGTTTGTGGAGAACCTCCGTCTATCAGGGACACAAGTTTGACATTTTCTAACGTTAGTCTTAGGGAAATGGCGGCTACACTACCTATTCTGACTTGGGTACTCCGACACACAAACTCACGACAAAGCTGATCATATCCAAAGAGCCAATCCTAGATCGCTAAGTGGTCTAACGACAAAGCAGATTTGATGGAGTTGGTTGTTAGGCTGAACCGAAAATATTTCACAAGAAATAGTGAATACATTTCAAGCTGTTAATGAGCCTTGTACGAACAATTTTAGGCAGCTATGGAAGTAAAATCGAGCTTTGGTACAAGATGGGAAAATGTGTTGTGGGATTATTAAGTGGGAAAGCTGTTTAAAGCTCTCTCCAATTTCAAGATAAGATATCTTCACGACAAAGGGGCCACTATAATTATCAATAAATATTTCATAGACATAGACTACATGGCTCAGTAAATATATCCATTTCTTTACTCCACAGATCCACGCACAAATGACTGGCTCATGATAAAATCCCCAGTACCTGGTCTGACAATCTTAGCCGCGTACCTGTACTTCGTTCTGTACTGGGGCCCACGGTACATGGCCAACAGGAAACCTTTCAAGCTAGAAAAGACCCTCATAGTGTACAACTTCATTCAGGTGCTAGTGAGCGTCTTCCTGGTTTACGAGGTAAATTAAAAAAAAAAAAAAAACATATCACATTGAAAGTGAAGTGATAAATTTCTTTTCACCATTCAGGGTTTGGATGCGGCATGGCTGCGGCACTACAGCTGGCGCTGTCAACCCGTTGACCGATCAACATCAGCGCAGGCATTCAGGGTAAGGCCCGTCGTCTATGAAAGATAATAACGCTCCAACACAAAACAATTTGCTTATAGGAAGCCCGTGGCGTGTACATTTACTTCCTGGCGAAAATCTCCGAACTGCTTGATACGGTTTTCTTCGTGTTGAGAAAACGTGACAGGCAGGTAACCTTCCTACATCTGTACCATCATACCGTCATGCCAATGATATCGTGGGGCACCACCAAATACTATCCCGGAGGACATGGCACCTTCATCGGACTGATCAACTCGTTTGTGCACATCATCATGTACGCCTACTACTTGTTGTCGGCTCTCGGCCCAAAGGTACAAAAGTATCTGTGGTGGAAGAAGTACATTACCAACATGCAAATGGTAAGCAAATGCGCTCAATTCGGCCGTCAAACACTGTCTGTCCAAACTTGTATGCTAGTTCGTGGCTAAATTGTTTTTATGTTTTTATTTTCTTTTCCGTTTACACCGCTTTGCTTCATTTATACTGAACTACACTCATACACACACACACAACTACTTACCACTGCACAGATCCAATTCTGCATGGCATTCATCCATCAGACTCAACTGCTCTACACCGACTGTGGCTATCCAAGGTGGTCCGTGTGCTTCACCCTGCCCAATGCCGTCTTCTTCTACTTCCTGTTCAATGATTTCTATCAAAAGTCGTACAAAAACAAAAAAATCGCAGCAGCCAAAGCGTTAGCAGAGAGAAATGCCATAGAGGTGTGCGACAACAACAACAGCATCACCGCCAAGGACCAGAATCAACTTGCGACCGCCGACAGGCTCACGGACAAGAAGACGCTCTAGAGAGTTATATAGAGCTCCCCTATGTACTAAGTTCGAGAGGAGAGCAACCCGAATTAATCACTTTGGCTTCCGTATTTGTACAGAAAATAGACATTTTTCGGCACTTTGTACATAGTTTAGCAGCAACAAGTCCTTTCAGTTTATAGATCCAATGTGCTTATCTTATATAGGCCTCCTAGTCATGCAGCCTATGATGCATAGGTGTATGTGTAAACGTTTTCCCTAAGTCTGTTAGAAAGATTACATTTTACTATCTCTCTTGTATAATTGTACACGTTTTTTATTATTTTATTACATATTTTTATTTGCATTTTTGTTGATCGTTAGTGTGTAAGATTCGTTTGTTTAGAGTACAAATGAAATATGTATCTACTTTAGTCATGTAGAGGATAACGGAAGATGTGAAAAATGTTTGTCAAAACCATAGGTTGTAAGATAAAACTGTAATATATATACCGGTATATATAAAACAGTTGAAAATAAAAGACAAAATCCATTTTAATATAAAACTACGCGGTGGTGTTTTTACTTAAAGCGTATGGGATGTGAGCAGAAAGGATGTGCCTGGTTCGAGGGAAAAGGTGACTAGCGGGAGCATCACATTTTGCAAAATAAACGTACATGATACAGAGAAGATACCCAGTAAGGCTGTCGAATTTGGATGGACTCTTTTGGTACTAATGTATAGTGGATATTGCCAAATTATAGCTGCAAGCTTCTAAACGGCAAAGTTGAGTTCCCGTCGTCAGGTGGAATCAAAGCTTGACAGACAAACATTAAGTGAGTATAGCTAACAATAAGACAAATCCTAAGAACTCGACTCAATTTTGGGGGATTCTTAGCAGGGTCAAACGTCAAAAGCCGGAAGTCTGTTGTCTCTGAAAAATCCACGGATGGAAAAACACATTACTAAATTTCAGACTTCGAAGAAAATCTGTAGGCAAATCTTTATACGGCTAGAGGTATCTCTGACTCTTCTTGTATAGCTCTTTAGCTGCAGCTCACAACCTAGGTTCACAGGGCTTGACTTGCCGCTACCTAGAAGTGTTCATTTCGACTTGCACGACCCATTAGGATATAATCTGGCCTTAAACCATTTATGTCAAAAACACCTGACGGCAGTTAAAAGAAATGAAAACTCTATTTACTCCAACACCAATGTCGATGGTTCTCATGAAAAAGGATGTATTTTCCCTATGAAAGCTACGGACTTGTGCTCATTTTACATATTATTATTCGCACTCGTTTCAAAAGGAAAATATTTCATACTTTTGAGCTTCGATCTCAGCAAAGCAAAGTAAAGTAAGGCTTTCAGTAGAGAGAGTAGAGGACTTTAAGTAGAGCGTAGTTATTGTAATTGCGGGCTGAAAATCCTACTTCACTTTACTTTGGTGAGATCGAGGCTAAAAAGTCAGGCCTTATGCAAGCTTTTTTAATTACTGCTGATAGCAGTCTTCGCTTCTTTTCGTTTACCCTGAAAGTGGTAATTAAGTGAAAGGTAGAGTGTAATTATGGTTATTAGTTTTATTAACTTTTTGGTATGCTGCGTCAATTTACTTCGACTGGCGTTTTAGCGTAACTTCTCATGAACACTATTTTTGAACCAGCTGACCTCGCTTCGGCAGTCTGATACTTCTCAAATTTAAAAATCCAATAAATAACTCTATGCAAACCGAATTATAAAGTTTAACGAGGGCCTTACTAATAATTTTGTTTCATCTTTTAATTTATTAATTTTAAAAGGAATTTTATATAGAAACTTTTGCCATAGTGAATTTGAAAATCTATCCTGGACACCATGATTATTAGTATTGCGTTGATAATAAGCACAAAAATAATATTGGCAGTTGGCAAAATCCAAAGATCTAGCTTTAATCCAAGTTTATATATCTTTTAAATTGTATACCATATTTTATTTAATATTTATTGGACTAACGTCAGGGTAGTAAGGGATGATGATTTAAGACCTTGAGTTTTTGAGCATACCTAGTTGAATTAAAAATCGGTCAAAGCTGGAAGCCGGACTATATTCATAAAAAAATTTGATCATAGGTACCTATCCTTATCAGCTTATTGATCTCAGGCTGTTATGTGCAATAGTTCATAGAGATACAGTACGAGTAGGCTTGTTTTGCAGTATCGACCTCAATAAAAGAAACTACTGGTTTGTTGCAACATTCGAGTCAAAAAATTGTAGGTGCCAAACATGAGACAACAAGTTAAAAACCCCAGGATAGTTAAAAAACAACTGTTTTACACTGGTAAAAAGATCATAGCTGATAATTTAATTCATATTAAAAACATAAATATTCAAATATTAATTGCTCTTAAAAAAATTGAGAAATTTTTAATTGTGTCTTCTCTTCCACAGCTGACTCTCGTAAAAGTTTTGAAGAGCTAAAATGTTGAAATGTTTATTGAGATCGCACTGTATAACAATTTCGACTAAGACTTTAAATACAGTCTAAAATATTAGGCTCAAACCCATGTTTACAGTCTGGGAAAGTAGTTCCTTGAAATTCTCGTTAGTAGGCAAGTTCTTTCTATGAGTTCTATGTGCGCAGATTTTGCTGTAATGCACGCTTTGGTGCCTTATTACATTTCCCAGAAACACACAGTTTTATATTCTCACATGAGCATTTACAAGCTTTATGGTACTACTCATGTTTTTTACCCGCGTTTGATGTGGAACGTAAGTCTGCTTCAACAACCTAAGCTTGCGAACGAAGACAACAAATTCACAACAAAATTTAAATATTTGATACCGATGATGAGTTCTATAGTCCATTCCTTGCAATCACTGGATCTGCTTTCGTTTTCGAGCTGATTCTTAAGGCTAAGTTGCACACTCTTTTAATGACGAAAATCTATGCTCTCAAACGTTCCCCAGTCATTCAGAAATCAATTCGCTGAATAACAATAACATGTCTAATCTGTGCTTCCTATAAAAGCATTACCGTTGTTTTCCGCATCTTGAAACTCACTCTATAGACAATCACAATACGAACAATGTTATTGACATTCATGTTCTCACAAGTCGTGTACCTTTCGTCGTTAGCATTTAATGCAAACTACACGAATACCATTAGTAACAACCATTTAAGATTGGGATTGTCTCCGCCTCTAAACCAGTTCCCCGAATCGATTCATTCAAAATAAGTCTGCCCGAGCAGCACTAGGAAATCAACGACAGATTCGATAAAAAAAAAAACCTAGTTATGTAACAATTCCTTTATGAAATCAAAACCATAAAACAAAAACTCTAACTAAGTATAGGTACACATCCACAAGCTAAAAGATTTCGAATTATTAAGAAGAAAAAAAAAAAAAAAACACCCGGCTTGTGGTTGGATAAATTCAATATCCCGGCTGCCTCCCTAACTGGTTTCAATAATTCTTTAGTCGCTCTTCTCTAAACCATCTTCCGGTTGAAGACACAAAGAATGGAAAATAGAAGTCCTCGAAATTCTAGTTTCAGCTTTTATGTGCACACTTTAAACACTTTGCCTGTGGCATTCTTCGGAGCAGCTTTTCATAATGGGCTATATATTCACCACATAAATAGATATAATTGGCAAATAATTTTCTAAATAATATCCCATTAACAGTAATGCTAGCGGATGTATTGACTGAGATAAGCCTGAGGCGTTAAGCCTTGCTTGCGGTCTTTACTCGGTCAATCATCCTCATGCTCGAATGTATTGCTTTGTCCGGAAGTTTTTGTCTTTGAACTTGAACTTTCGATTGCGTTTTGTGGCTGAGATCAGAGTGTACCACTAAAACGATTGGCTATTCACTAAAAGTTCACCCATTTGTCAGCGGCTCAGCAGGTTATGGAAAAACGAGGAGTCAAGTTCACGTTGATAGGTAGTATGGATTGAATTGTGCTTTTTGTGGTATTATGACTCACTAAAAGAGGTTGTGTTCAGTTTAATTTTGTAGTACCTAGGTACCTACTTTTTTTCAACGAGGATTTTTTAATGAATATTTTTTGGAACTATTTTTGTTCTTCACGAGTGGGTTATCCCACTTAGTTTAGTTATAACTTTAATAAACATAGCTTTTAAGGAAATTGTTCAATATATCCAAACATATACTGGATTTCTTGAGTCTATTAAACTGAGAACGATTTTTCCAAGTGACTTCGTCTATTTTTTATGTAAATAGGAAATTAATTTAAAATAACACTTGTACCTACCAAAAAGATATTATGCAACTGATAGTCGCAGCTATTTCGGTTTAAACTGTACATGGGTTTAAAAAACGGTGCATACTTTTGGTATCCCTTCACCACCATTCCATACAGGCACTCATTTTTAGTTTTCTAGTACCTACTTTACTGTAAGACAAGACTATTATGTTGTATTTCTTTATGGCCAGCTCTCGTGCGAAATGTCAAACAGGACTCTGAAGGTAAGAAACCTTAGTAGATACACGTCAATTTCGCATTATGAATAACTGCAGGTAAATGTGTAGACGTAGCGTATATTTTAAAATTTCTAGCTCCGTTTTCGAATGTTTAAATTACTACATACTTAAGGGTGGACATTTTTAAATAGACTGATCTTCTGAACGGATGGGTTTGTTGACCTGCCTTTTTTTAGTTTAAAACTCAGCCAGAGATTACTCTGAATGCAAATATATGTGTGACAAAGTTTTTCTTGGCTCATATGTCTCATACTAGGTGTCACTATTGCTTCCTATAGTTTATCTGTATAGTCGTTCCGTGATAGTTTTTTTTATTTTGCAGATTGATTTTTAGATTTAACAAAAATGGATGATTGGGACACTGAGACAAGAATTTGGATTGTCCGCCAGTATCACGCACTGGAGTCCGTAGTTCCTGTTCAAAGAGAGTATAGGCGCACGTTTGGCGGCAATCCTCCGAGCAGATGGACCATAATGAGACTTGTTAACAATTTTTCCGAGCTTGGGACAGTCGAAAGAAGACCTTACCATCGAAACCCTTCAGTTCGGACGGAGGAAACAATCGCTGATGTAGCTGCTGCCATACAAAACAATCCAAGAGTTTCGACAAGAAGCTTATCTGCTCAAATGGGTATAAGCAGACAGTCTTTCCAGTCAGTTATGCACAATGATTTGGACTTTTTCCCATATAAAATTAAAAATGGCCAACAAACTGAACGCAACAGACTTGCCGATTCGCTTGGAATTTAGCCAGACGCTGCTTCAAATGGTGGAATAGGACGGAAACATGTTGAACTGTATTTTATTGTCTGACGAGGCCCATTTCCATTTAAACGGCAATACAAACAAACAAAATTGTCGAATATGGAGTGCTTCCAACCCACAGATACTCGATGAGACGGAATTGCATCCACTTCGTGTCACAGTGTGGTGTGCAGTTTCATCACGCTGCATTGTCGGGCACTACTTCTTCGAAGGACACGGTCACACCGTTACGGTTACTGGAGACCGTTACTTGAGCGTGTTGAGAGAGCTTTTCTATCCGGAACTACGACGAATGACAATTTCTTTCACCTTTGTGTGGTTTCAGCAAGATGGTGCAACTCCTCACATAGCCCGGCCTATTCTGACAGAAATGCAACGATAATTACCCAATAAGCTGATATCCAGAAACTCTATAAACTAATTAAGCTATATTTAATAAAATTCAATGAGCTTTAACATGAATAAAAGAAAAATGAATTTCATTCACTGAAAAAAAAATTATTTGAGTTTTTTAATGTATCAATATTCATCAACCACCCTGTATGATCGCCATTCCTGCGAAAGGTATAAAAACTAAAGGTACAGTTTTTGGGGAAAAACTTTAGCCAACAGCCAACACATTCCTGTCTTAAGTAAATCTTATTTGGTCTCTATAAAGGTTGAGGAACTTGTCTAATATACGAAATTCTCCAATTTGTCGCAACGCATCAACATCGGCGCTTCAGATTTATTCAAATGCGACGCAAGATCTTTAGTTGCCGAAATAAAATATAAAATAATGCTCCTTGAAAATCTGGTTATGAAAAGAGTTCCTCTATGGCAAAGCCATAAAGAAACTTATTAAAATTCAAGAACGAACGGCGTCGCCTCATCGCCATAGACACACTTCCGTAATAGTAAAAGGACAGTTCTGTATAATTACAAAAAAGTATATATTTTTGGGGAAAAAAAAAATGCAATTGGATATAATTTTCTTTTTCTTTTTTCTATGTAGACTCTCATGGAGAGCTCTACAAAAATACAGTGGAATATCTGTTGCTTCGTTCGGCACATCGTGTGTGCCCCTTTAAGTTTGGATCACATCATACTACAGCAACAAATATGCATAACGTAATGTAAATTTCTCTGCTCTTGTGAAAGGTCAAATATCCATTCACTCAGTTTTTATGTCACATTCAAAGGATTTATCCCGGCACAAAGCCCCCTAATTTACACTTATATTTACCCTATAACTTAACATTAAACAACTAAGAGTACAAAAATAATAAAAAAATTAAAAAAAATATTTATAAAAGGAATAAGGTAATGTGTGTTTGTGTGTTTCGTGTATGCGTGTGTGTTTGTTTTTTTTTTTTTTTTTTTTAAATCTAATTCATCTAATCGGCCTTGGTGACTTTTATCGGTGCCGTATTGTTGTTATTCACATCGATGAGTCGTTTCATTTGGTCACCATCGGCGAGCAGAGAATTCTTTGGTTTGACAGCTGGGGCAGTGTTTGTGGCATCTGCCTTCTTGTTCTTGTTGTAGGTTTTCCTGTAGAAATTGCCGAAAAGGAACAAGAAGATGAAGGCGTTCGCCACAAAGAAGAAGGTGAGGGATTTTGGCATTTTGCAGTCTTTGGCAGCGACTGTGAACATGTAGGCGAGGATGAGGACAAACTGCACCAATTGAATGGATGTGATGTATTTCTTCCACCAGAGTAATTTTTGGTATTTCGGTCCCATCGCTGATACCATGTAGTAGAAGTACATGATTATGTGAACGAAGGAGTTCAGGATGCCAATGATGACACCTTGTTCACCTGGGAAATAAAAGAAGGGAAATCAATTTGTTATGAGAATAGAGCTAAAGTAGGAAAAAGTAAACTGATACATAAGTCTTTGAATAAGTGGCAGTAAGGGACATAACTAAGAATTAACAGGGATGTTTTGAAACACTCATTTCTCCAACATTTCTTAAGTAAGTAAAGCAGAGTTTACAAAAACCAAAATCTAGTATTTTTGAAACTCTTAAAATTCAGACTCTATTTATTTAACAAGGGGAAGTGTGTTGAAAGCCATAATCAATATTGATGACAGTTAAGAATTTATAGTACCTATGACATAACAAGTGTGCATGAGTGCTTGTTGGAACTATTTACTTCTTTGTAATCCATTTGTTTAATGCTGTTATAACCTCACTCAAAATGTCGACGACGACGACCACATATTTTAGGTTTTTTTTTACATTTAATCAAAGAACGTTGCATACTTTCACGTTGTTTACCACTAGTTGAGAATTTACTTTGGTTTGCTTGAAGTCCCTGCAGCATTTAGATGTTCACGCGGAATGTGAGGAGCTGAGGACCATAATAGATCGCATGCTGCCGACAGCGTTGTTCTTAAGTACCCTATTGGGTAATTTGGCTCAAGTACTTTAGCTTTGGCTCAATGCTCGGAGCCAAAGAGAAATGGCTCATATTTGTCTTAAGACTTAAACATAATGATCGTAAAAAAAATATGTTGAAAGAAGAAATAATAATTTAATCGACTGAACGCCGTCACAAACAAATAGTAGTTTCAAAGTATCACCAAATGAACGCGCCCATAAATTTTGTTCACCTAGTGGAAATCGGCATCATTTTTGATTTTCCAATCAAGAACTGAAAAACTGCAAATGGCGGTGAAATAGTCCTGTAAAAAATGTCCCAACTACGACATTAATATTAGGAAAATAGGGCATCTTTCTTGGTGCATTAAACGCTACACCTCAGGCCCTAGTAATAGCCATACGTAAAACGAAACCCTAAGAATGTTCTTTGGCTGTTTTTGACCACTAAAACCTAATGGTTGAACTCGATCTTGGTCTTAAAATGTTGCTTATGAATTATAAAGTTAGTTCACAAAAAAAAAAATAAACAAATAATCATTAAATTCTCTAGAAAAACCATTTATTTATTTTTCCGTACGAACAACTTTTTCCGATCTATATCTCTCAATCAATTCCACAAACATTTCATGTTTCATCTGTCAGGAATTTTTTTCTGATGGATTCCCATCAGTGGAGGTTGGTTTGTTGTGGTTTTTTTTGTAGGGAACATTTTTTATTCTGACAGAATTTTTGCTATGACCGCCTAGACGTAAAAAAACTAGTTTTCTCACTGTTCCAACTTTTTCGGTTGCATTTTAGGTATGGCTATAACTGGGTCTTATTTGGGAATAGCAGTGGCTTAGTGGTGAGTGTGTTGGACTACTAAGCGAGAGGTCCCAGGTTCGAATCCCGCAAAAACCCAAATTCCAACTTGGGGTTTTTTCCACTGCGCCACCTCTCGCGAGCGTCTGACAAACATCCGAGAGTATAAAACTGTATTTAGAGCTTCTCAATTAGCCGTTTGGAATCGGCATAGAATTGTAGATCCCTTCCATTCGTTCCAAAAATAAAACTCACACAAAACGAATGGTTGCGAGAAGCTAGGCCTTGGGTCCCTACGGACCTGTTGCGCCAACTATATATATAAATATAAATAGACTTCGTCACGTGGTAGCTTGACTGCTTTTGTCACATCTGGGCATACTCAAGATAACATGCAAGAGTCTCTTGCCCTTCGCCAAGAGACAAAATATCTTATTGCGCACATTGCGATGGAAGACAGGAATGCATCGGGATTTTAAGGTGAACAGAGCTGCCAATATCGACCATTACCATTACCTAATAGCACATAAGGTACATGGTACACTTGCTTAAGACTTCCGCCTCAAGGAATGAGGCTTAAAATAAAAGCACCGTCCAAACCACAAACGATACCATAGTGCTGAAGTTATATAAATCTGTGATCCCTTAAAGAAATGGCGAACAAAAATCAACCCAAAGCTTTTCTGGACCTTTCAGTTCATCCCGATTCCTTGAGCTTTCTCAATATCATTCTCTGGGATTTTTGTGAACTGTTTGTAAGAGGAACAAACACACTGTAGCTCCCCTTGAAATAACCTCTGGTTTCACTCTTCAACAAAAGAAACAAAATATGTACAGTTTCTCTTTGAAGCAATTTCTTCCCAGACTATTCTGACTACCACGGGTCATACTTTCAAAGTCCCCTTTCTCTGCTGGGGATATTTTAATGAAACTAAAGGTCATACACGTTGAAAATGAATTTGGGAAAATAGTCAAATACTTTAAGGGTACATTGTACCAACCACAGTCCAAATTCGTATCAATTAAAAAAACTAATATGATAGGTCAGAACGAATGCCTTTTTCGATTCAGGTCTATTCGATTATCCTTTTTTTAAAATCACCCCTGGGGTTCCAGAAAGCTGGCATCTAGGTCTACTTTTCTTTCTCCACTGATCACACCAAAGATCTAGATATTTTCTTTAATATGATGGTGATGTCATTTAATCGCGATGGGCCCATAACATTTTGTCCCATTACCACTTTCTTTAGTTTTAAATTCTAGTTATACATTATTTAATTTTTTCTTTGTAGTGGGTTTACGTCTTCGCTAATTTTCGCTTTTATTAGGCTAAACAGATGGTAGGTACGAATGGAATTGGATGATGACTTCAAAGGGTTGTTTTGGGAAGCTAACTCAAGACACATACATATACTATCTAGCCTCAGAGCTTATTGTACGCAAATAATTTGTATTATGTGCTTTGTGACACAGCGCAAACTACCTTGACTAAGCACGCGAACATTACAGCACATCCGATGTTCACTAACTCCAATCGGATGCGTAATGCCAGTGCGTCTGAGTGAAGCTTATTCTACGAATTAGTATGCAGGTCGTACAAGCCCCGCACATCATTTCCAACTTAAGAACAAGTCGGCGGATTTAAATATTCTTCTCGCGCCAACTAAAACTGATTTGAACTACTAGACACGCAGGGAGCTCATAGCTTCAATTTTGCTTGTTGTTATGTGAATGGACGTTGTATGGTGTGTGATAAAGTGAGTTTGAGTTCCTTCATCAAGACACAAATAAGTCAGAACATATCGGGAGGTAATAATGATAACTTTTGGCGTAGAGCTTAAATTTGACAACTTCTGTAAGTACCTATTGTGACCCACATAATGGGTCCTACTAATAATTACTTTCAACCTTCTACTAAATATTTTGTAGGTTGCAATATGCAATTTGGAATTAAAAAATTTCGGCATTGTGAGTTCGAAAAATTTAGCCTGTACACTAAAAGTTATTATTAGTATCGCGGAATGTATTCAAGTTAAAATCGGGCTTATAGTTCAAGAAATGAACACAAGTCCCCCATCGCACAGGTAACTGCGACAACTTACCTGGAGCATATTTCAAATATCCCCACGAGAACAGAGCAGTGACGGTATGATGGTATACGTGTAGGAATGAAACTTGATTTTGTTTCTTACGCAAAACAAAGAATATCGTATCGAGGAAGTCGACCACCTTCGAGAAGAAATAAAACCACGCTCCGGAATAAAGTTGCAGCGTTTGCCGCCTATCTCGAATTACTTCGCACTTTTTTTCCAGCAGATGCGACAAGACGCTACTCTCCTTCAGCGACTAAAACAGTAACAAATTTTGAAATAAAAAACAATTCAAATTAGAACGAAAAACTCACTGTATAGCACATCCACGCGGAAAATATCACTTGGAACGCATTGTAGATGACCATAGTTTTCTGCAGTTTAAACGGTTTTCGATTTGCCATCAACGCGGGTCCAACTTTAAGCACAAATGCAAGATAAACTGCTAGCAAGCTCAGTAGTGGCAGGGGTGAGCTCATCAGCAGCCATTCGTCAATAGTTTTATCTGCAGAAAAGAGAGTTTTAGGAAGTTAAACAAAAAACAAACAGTAGCTGCAACTTACCAACTCCATTGGAAAGATCAGCAATCTTATCGTTGAATATACGCAGAAATGACGTCATTTTGGTATGTGCGCTGAAAAAAATCACACCAATCGGTTAACAAACTGACACAAAACTATGACTCCGACTCATGCAATCGGACTGTCGGAAATAGTGATCAAATCTGTGGAGTGCAGTACGATCGCGTTCGTCTATTAAGGAATACTGGGGCTACATTTGCCATCATTTCAACGCTATGGTGACGAACGACAGTACCTAGTAGTGGCAATTTATTTATGCATGCCTTTTGTATGTAAATCACGTAGAGTGGTTTTAGTCCCCGGCATATTAATCATCAGAATATTGATTTTCATTTTATTTTCAAAAGTATCTGGGGAATGTTACTTCTTGAGAGATGGATTGACTGATTCGTAATACGTCAATCAGGTTCAGTTATGAATGTGTTTTATTTTTTTTTTTTAACTTTTTTTAAGTGTTGCAAAAGGTGAAGAGATGTATTCGCCTTTTTTTCCAAAGCACGTACAAGTACATCAGTCAGCACATTGTCACCAAGTGAACCCTGTTGACGAACTGGTGAGGTGAATAAGAATCACACAGATTAGAGAACTGTTGTAACAATTTTCAGGCGTGGTAATTTCGGCATTCAAAGAAACAAAGTATCCACGCGATTGTGTGGATTGATGGCGGGTTTTTCTGAATATGCAATCGGAGTTTATCTATTGTGTGAAAGAAGTTTTTATGTACGTTATTAGTACTGAAAAGGAATAAGCACGTGAAAG